>CADEBD010000665.1:1341279-2682558 GCA_902825455.1 Arctia plantaginis | reverse complement strand
ATATTGCGTAATTCACGTCAGTTTTACTCTTCACTTATTAACAGGGATGATTGTATCTCTGTTAATGTGTAATATAGAAAAAAATAAGAAGTAAAGACAGTATAAGTATATTTAAAAAAACTAACTCAGAATAGCTTAAATAAACTGTTTTCTTTATTCCTTATTTCCACACTAGATGAACGAAATCACTAACCTTGAGATGAACCAAATCACGTATTGAATTCACTTAAAAAATGGCGCAGATATCGCGTAACACATACACAAAATATTTCGATCGAATTGAGAAAATTCTTCTTATTTCAGTCGGTTTAAAAGAAGTACAGTGAATAAAACTAGATATTTGGAGCTAGAATATATGCTCGATAACCTAAAATGGGACGTGATCGGTTTATCCGAAATTAAGAAAGCGGGAAAAGAAATAATAGAGCATGAAAAGTACATTTTTATTTATTTTGGAGAAAAACCTGGAAGAAATGGCGTTGGTTTTTTAATAAATAAAAAATGGAAACTAAATATTATCAACATTTACGCCATTTCGGATAGAGTTATACGGTTGGATCTACAATTTAACAATCTACATTTGCATCTAATTCAATGTTATGCTCCAACGGAGAAAAGCATAGACGATGAAATTGAAGCCTTCTATAACGACCTAAGAAAAGTAATGGAGAACACTGGTAAACTTACACTAATTATGGGAGATTTTAATGCAAAGATTGGCCAGCCCACCTATGATGATAAAACCATAATGGGACCATGGGGATATGGTGAAAGAAGCAAACACGGAGCTCTTCTTGTCAATTTTTGTTTCGAACAAAAGTTACACATAATGAACACTTATTTTAAGAAAAAATGTAAACGTAGGTGGACCTGGCTCTCCCCCGATGGCAAAAATAAGAACGAGATTGATTTCGTTTTGGCAAGAGATAAGAACACCATACGAAACATACAAATTATCAACACAACTTTTCCGAGTGATCACAGGTTGGTGAGAGCAAAGCTATGTATTGGACAATGTAACAAAATATCACGCAAAAAATTCGGCACAAGACGTAATGCAAGCGACTTAGACCAAATAGAGCAAGAATTTATAAATAAAGCTTTTAAAGATCTATCGAAAGCATTACAAATAACGAGCGATACACAAATATCTTACGAAAGACTAAGCTCTTGCATAAAGCAATCTGTAGAAAAACTTCCACTGAAAGACATGAAAAAGCAGACACCAATAAACGAATATATAATACGACTAATAGGCGAGAGAAATAGACTAAAGAATAAATCAAATAGATCAAGATCCGAGAAAAATAAATTAAGCGCGCTATATAAACTAGTAAAAAAACAACTAAGACACGACAGAAAAATGTACAGATACAGTGTAATAGAGGAAGAGATTGAGAAAAGAGCTTCGTTTAAGAGAGCCAAGAAAAAATTGAATAATGGTAAGAAATGGATTATGTCGCTTAAAAATAACAACTCACAGAAAACATCAAACAGAAGTGAAGTAATCTCTATAGCGACAGACTTCTACCAACAGCTATATGATGACAAATTCACAGATTATAACGACTGTATTGAAGAGTAAAATTGTAATATTGAAGATTTACCACCTTTTTTGAACAGCAAGATTGCCTCGGTGATAAATCATTTGAAGTCCAACAAAGCCCAGGAGAGGACGGTATTACAAATGAAGTTCTACGTGCTATCAAAGAACCTTTGACTCCTCTTATTACAAAATTATTTAATGAAATATTGCATAACCGAATCATACCCAAGGAATGGAACACATCTATAATTTCTCTTCTCTACAAGAAAGGCGATCCACATGATATTTCAAACTATAGACCGATTAGACTACAACAAACAATTTACAAGGTATTTACTGCTGTCCTACTCAAAAGAATCATTAAACAACTAGAATTCAATCAGCCCCGAGAACAAGCAGGCTTTCGTCAAAGGTACTCTACCGTTGACCACATATTTACCCTAACACAGATCATTGAAAAATATGAAGAATACAATAAAACGTTATACATCGCTTTCGTCGATTACTCTAAAGCGTTCGACACAATATTACATGACCCTTTATGGAATGCACTGAAAGAACAGGGAATAAATGAAACATATATTGAAGTTCTCAGAGAAATATATAAAAACAGTTGGGCAGTTGTGAAACTGGAACGGGAAAGAAAAACCATTTCGAATGAGAAGAGGAGTACGACAAGGTGATCCAATCTCTCCTAACTTGTTCACTGCACTCTTGGAGCATATATTCAGAAAACTAAACTGGGAAAAAATAGGCATTAACATAAACGGCGAATACATTAACCATCTATGATTCGCCGACGATATTGTTCTGATGGCGGAAGGATATGAAGACTTAGAGTACCTACTGAAGACGTTGAACATAGAGAGTCAAAAGTGCGGATTACATATGAATCTTAATAAGACCTGCGTTATGACCAATAGAGAGAAGATCCCTTTGGTTATACAATCAAGAGAAGTACAGTATGTTGATGAATATACATACTTGGGACAAATTATATGCTTCAATGATCAGACGAAAAGAGAAGTTGAAAGTCGCGTAAAGAAAGCTTGGGCTAAGTATTGGTCGCTCAAAGAAGTATTTAAATCGAAACTTCCTGTCAAACTAAAGAAAAAAGCAATGGATACTTTAGTTTTACCTACTTTACTGTACGGCTGCCAAAGCTGGGCGCTTACAAAAGAAATAATACATAAAATTAGAGTATTCCAGTCTGCGACAGAAAGAAGCCTGCTAGGTTTTAAGCTAAGCGATCGAAAACGAAACACCGATATAAGAAAAATAACTAAAGTCATAGATGCCGCTGAGGTATTATGCAGATTGAAATGGAGATGGGCTGGACACATAGCGAGAAAAACCGATGGATGATGGAGTGAGAGAGTCCTGCACTGGTACCCACGAGATGCAGTTAGACCACGCGGCAGGCCAAAACGACGATGGCGCGACGATATCGTGGCCCTTGCTGGGCCAAACTGGACGAGACTAGCCAAAAACAGAAACCTATGGTCAGAAATGGAGGAGGCCTTCACCCAGAAGTAGGTTCCCCTTTAAAAATTAAAAATGAAATAGAGAAAATGAAATAAAGTAAGAAACAAATAAATAAATAAAAATAAATAAAAAGATATACCTATGTAAATTCTACAAGTGAAGTGAAATTAGTTTTTTGTTATAAAAATCTACCAAATGTTGAGTTATTTGTTATGGGAAATAAAAGGCTATTATTATTATTATTATTATTATTAAAAGAAGTACTAGAAATGCGATATACCCAAACGGGCCTTTAGATTTTGGCCAATACAGATTTAGAATCATCCAAGGGGCGCCATCTTTACCAATTTTTTCCATCTGTTCGCGAACGGTTGTCGAGGACATGGCTTGAGGTGGATCACTGTGTCGCTCAATTTCTTACGGGTCATGGTAACTTTAAGAGCAAGTTGTATTCATTTAAATTAGTCGAGTCACCATTGTGTCAATGCTCAACACCTAACTCTCATTATGAACAGTCTGCTCATCATATCCTCTGGGAATGTAGTCTTTGGTATAATGAACGTAATATAATGCTGAATAGCTTGCAGGTGACATCTGGGGCGGTATACTATGGGGATCTTGTGTCAACTAGGGTGAATTTCCGTGCGTTTAGGCGATTCTGCCATACATATTATAGAAATCAAATATAGCTCATGTAGGACCCGTAATATTTTGTGGCCGTGGTGCTTCCCTGTTTAAAAGGGTGTATGCCTATTTTACTTCATTTTGTCTCCCGCTTTGCTAAGGAGGGAAGTGGATTTACTGTATTTCCAACTCCTCCAATTTTCTTCTGATTAATTTCGTTGCGGGTTCCAAGACAGTTTAATTTCTTCCTGGGACTTCCCGAGTGTCATAACTCGGTGTGTTCGTGGGTCACTGCTGTGGATCCTGGTGTACAGGAGTTACAGTGGTGGGCGTGTGGGTGGGATTAGTCCCATTAAAAAAAATTACAGATTTATCAAGAAAAAATGTTCCTTTCATTTAAATATTAATTGAAATATACTTGGTTTTAAATTCAACTTTAACCACGAACTAAAATATCTATAGGGAAGGGTAGTATAATTCCTTCGCCCACGGTTTTTTACCCGTGCATGGAGATTTTATTGTATACCACACTGTACTTAGGAAACACTTCTTTATTAAGGATATAATATATCTTATATCTTATCCTGCACCCCCAACAACGTGTGTTTATAAGTGATATATTTTTATGTATTTGTATCGAAGTTAGCATTTAAACATATAAAGAAGTCATCACATAAATCCTTTTACAAAAAAAAGTTGAACCGACTTCAAACGATACTGACAAAGAGCACTAAAAATTAAACAATAATTACAAATCTAAGTAAAGAAACTATAATATGTACCCTCAATATAACATGTAACATTATAATAGCAATATTCCCTTCTAGTCTGTTTGAATTCGGTGCCAAGCCCGATGCACAATAATATTAGGATAAATAAAAAAATAAGAATTCAATATAATTCTAATGAAACATCGCAGATTTTGTTAATTAATAAAGACTAAACAGATCAATTCCGTGCGCAAACTTATCAATTATTGATAACCTCCTAAAAACAAACCCACTTCCGGAACTATTTTTCCTTCATAAGTAGGCATACAATTGAATACCTAGCTGAGTTGAATTATAATTCGACTATAATTATAGTTAAACATAAATACATCAAAGTTACTGCCCGAAACTGCCATAAAATTGGTGTTTTCTTTTAGTTCATCATCTTCATCAACAGCTTTTAGTAGTCCACTGTTGGACATAGGCCTCTCCTTAAAAATGGGGTTATTTTAAATTAAAAAAAAACAACGCCCGCACTAGGAATAAATACTGTGTCGCGAACTCGAAGTCAGGATAACAATTTGTGAATCACACAAAGTGTTGTCCCATGTGGCGTTCGAACCCACAACACTCGGCGCTGTAAGAAGCAGCGAGATGACCGCATAAACGACTACGCTATCCGTGCAGTCAAAAGTTTTTACTATACCAGATGGTCAGATGGGTTGGTATAGAGTTTGTTTAAAGTTTTCCTTCTCTTTGCAGTGCTGTTGTCTTGCGTAATTTTCTTCCTTAGTAACGATAACCACAGGATGAACAGGGGTGGTGATACTCTATATTCTTCATCCGTCACCACACGGATTCCAGCAAGTTACTCGTCTGCTGGTTTGCCCGTAGAAAAAAAACATAGTACGCAGGAAAAAATAAAAGTAGCTTACAATTAAAAGTAGAGCTATTCATCTCGTGGGTGTCGTGGGAGCCGTGGGATCAACAGCCTTTAACAGTCCACTGCTGGACATAGGCCTCTCCTTGGAAAGGAGGTGTTGGCCTACTATACCACGCTGGCCAAACGGGTTGGTATAGGGTTTGTGTCAAGTTTTCTTTCTCTTTGCAGTGCTGTTGTCCTGGGTAGTTTGCTCCCTTAGTCGCCTCTTACGACACCCACGGGATGAAGAAGGGTGGTGACACTCTGTATTCTGAATCTGTCATCTGAATAATTCACACAGTTACCTAAACATTCACATTATCACACTGTAATAACAAAAGAGATACGAAAATTCTATGCAAATTTCGCTAGTACCACAGAAGCGCTCATTTGACATGTAATTAAATTTAATTTAATAAAAAAAAACTCTTATCTATGGACACGGGACAGCCACGCTTCTTCTTCACTGTTTTATATGTCAATTTTGACGGGTTATCAGATACAGTTGATCCTAAGAGAATTCCGAGATATGGACAAGGCCGTGGCGCGTGGTCTCAAATATTTATAAACATTATTCTGCAGTTTGGGAAATCTGTAGAAAAAATCGATTATTCTTAAGCTTATTTTTTGAATGGGCTGTTGGTCTAGTGATCCTTACTGCTAAGCCAGAGGTTGTGGGTTCGATTCCCGCTCAGTATAATTTATTGTGTGATGAGCACGAGACTTGGTTCAGTGTCTGGGTATAATCCATATATAATATGTAGGTATGTGTTTAGAAATTTATAAATATATAAATTTATTAGCAATCTGATTACCATTATACAGTTTAGGATCAGAGGGCCGTATGTAAGATGTGTAAAATTATTTTATTTACATCTTCAATCAAGATAGATTAGACAAACTATTAAACAAGAAAGTTACAATTAAGTTTAATAATACAGAAAAAACCACTAGGCATGAAGATTAATATGAATACCATGTTGTATATTGCTACTGTTGTAACAAAACTAAGTGCTTTCGGGAGCTAGGCTACTATAAGCTGTTAATTCGTCATTAGCGAACCTTGGGGCGAAGGCGCGCTTACCAGCGCCTCATGCAGCCCTGAGATTGGCCCCGGGTGGACGGGATGAGTTTTCAGCCACGAGGAGGCGATGTCCACGTGTGCCAGACGTCGTCTAAATAGAGAATCAACCTGAACAGCAGTCCCGGATCCCTCCTATTACAGGCGCAGAGTGGCACACCGTGTGGTTTTAGTCGGTCCGATTCCGACACACCACCCCGGTGGGGTGAAGGCCCGAGGGGGTTTCCACACGTAAAACAAAAACCTGTTATTATCCTGTCTATGTGCTGCTGCAGTAACACTGTGTTAACTAGTTAACAAAACTACAAATTAAAAAAACATTAATTAGTAAAAGATACAGAAACCATTACAAATGTCATCAAGATATCGTGGCGTGTGCTGGCTATTTGTTTAAAAATATGTTTTTCAACACAAAATACTTATCTTGATTGGAGTAACTTATTAAAACTGCATTTATTAGTCGCTATGCAATGAAATAATTTACAACATTGATTAATATTACTTCCGTTAAGAAAAATGACTATTTAAGGAGTTAATACTCGTAATAATAAAGTAATACATCTGCACAAGGGCAGCCGTCGTATCCTAAACCAGGCAGAGCCTGTACTTTTATAAATAGCCTTCAGATAAATATATTTCTATCTTATTATATAAATACATAAAATAGATGTTTTTATATAATAAGACATACCTACATAAAATAGATCGTCCGTGTGGTGACGGATTAAGAATACGTAATGTCACCACCCCTATTCATCCCCCTATTCATCGTAAGAGCCGACTAAGGGAGAAAACTACGCAAGACAACACCGCAAAGAGAAGGAAAACTTAAAACAAAGCCTATACCATCCCGTCTGGCCAGCGTGGTATAGTAGGCCAAAACCTCCTTTCTGAGGAGAGGCCAGTGTCCAGCAGTGGACTATTGTAGGCTGTTGATGTGATTGATGTGACGTGATAAAATAGATAAATTACACACAGACATAGAACAAATGAGGATGCTCATCACACTTATTTTTTCCGTGTGGGAGTCGAACCAGCGACCTTTGTGATATGTTTTGTACTAGTGTACATGCTACAATTTATGTAACTATGTTTAGTACAGGGTGTGAGAGCCTGGTGATCTGTAACACAGGTTTTTCCTACTACAGACACTAGTATCTCACAAGGAAAGATATAGTTTGACTGATGTGTATTTGTATTTATAGCTAACGTGGGACAACCAGCACTGCAGAGAGAAGGAAAACTTGACACAAATCCTATACCAACCCGTCTGGCCAGCGTGGTATAGTAGGCCAAAACATCCTTTCTAAGGAGAGGCCTATGTCCAGCAGTGGACTATTAAAGGCTGTTAATGTATTTGTATTTCCTAAGTTGTACCTACATTTGTGATGAGAGAAATAAATACGACATTTATTATTTATTATTCTGTCTTAGCAGTATTACAACCACCACTAGACCAACAGGTCATTTAAAAAAACACAATACCCGCATTGGGAATATATCCTGTGTCGCGGGGGACTTTACAAACACACATGAAACGGACACAAAGAACACCCAAACTCAGAACAACAATTTGTGGATCACACAAAGTGTCGTCCCATGTGGGGTAAGACCCACAAAACTACGTCATTAGTGTAGTCAAATTCCTAAGTATAGCAACAAGAGTATTTGTCAGAGAATGTTTACAAATTATCGACTCGCTACTTAACACATAATAAGCATTGGAGATCAAGACGACCTCTTGTGCTGGACTAAGGGCGATGCACTGTCATTATGGAAAAAATAAACTCAAAACAGCAGAGCACAGTCACACGTCCAACTGAACACACAACGGTAGATTCTTCAGTTATACAGAATACGGGTTAAATCTGCCTAGATTCTCGGACCAACCTTTCTAGCTTCAACTCTGGACATTGACCATTTCCAAATGGATCGTATCTCTTTCTCCCAACTTCCTCGCTCTATCTATACTAATATTATAAAGCTGAAGAGTTTGTTTGTTTGAACGCGCTAATCTCAGGAACTACGGGTCCGATCTGAAAAATTCTTTCAGTGTTAGATAGCCCATTTATCGAGGAAGGCTATAGGCTATATATCATCACGCTAAGACCAATAGAAGTGGAGCACCAATGAAGAATGTTTCAAAAACGAAGAAATTTTATTACTATTGAGAGACGCAGACGAAGTTGCGCGGGTCAGCTAGTCCGTTATATATCTTAAATTCACCTCTTTAGTTTACCGTCTACAGGATCTGGTCGCTCAGTGGTAATGGAATAAAACATTGCAAATAAAACAAAGCCAGGTCAGTCTATTAATGGGTGACCATTCTGAACACATTGAGACCCCTCCGTGCCTCGGAGAGCACGTTAAGAAGTCGGTCCTGGTTGCCATAAGCACGTCTGTGGCAATCGTTACTTGTAGTTAGAGCAATGAAAACTCCGATAACGGTCTTTCTTCAGAACTTCGATATCGCCTAATTCTTGGGTTGTGGAGGTGTGATGGCAGACACTCCTTGTAAAAAGTTGACGTTCAACCGTATCGTAATAGACTTAACGCTGACCCCAACCTAATATAAGGAAAAGGGCTCGGAAGTAGACTTTGTCCCGTCTAAAAAAACACACCAATGGAGGGTTGCCGAGACGCAAATACACACATATTAGATATTTTAATTACACCCAAACAAGAACAATCATTGTGCTCATCGCATAATTATTTGTCCTGGGTGGGATTCGAACCCACAATCGTTGTCAACCTAGATCACTACACTCACGGGCTAGACAATTAAAACCAATATTTATATACCTTAAAGTAAAAATAAATATCTGACATGCGTATCTATAAATTCACAGACTAGTAGAGCACGTGGACCAAAACGGAATACTACCTGATTAGCCAGACTTATTTTTAAACAGACTTTAAGTAAATATTTAAAATAATATTTACATATTTACGAGAAATGTTGAAAACTCCAATTTTTTTTTACTTGTCTAGACGAAGTTTCTTAATGTATGTTTTTTTTTTATGGAAGAGAGGCAATCAAACAGGCAAAAAGTGTCTTGAAAAGCGCACAGTAGTGGAGCGCCAGTTATCCAAGTGGTGGGGATGAAAGTCTTGCCGTGTGAAGCGATGGTGGAAAGTTGTGGCCGGTAATAGTCCGAAATATTCCTAGGAACACTCTCCATGATATATGCGATAGAGAATGCAGAGTGAAGCTACATCTCTACGTAACGCCAAGGGATCGAACCGGTTTCTCTTCTCTTCCAGGGTTGGAAAGGTTTTACGTTACGTTACGAGATCTACTACTACTTACACAACTCTTCAATCCACACAACCTTGTAATTTCAAATCTAGTCGCTCTCGATAAAGAACGCGTTGGGCGTTGTGATTGGCGCAGATTTTAGTGCTGACCAATCGCAGCGCCGAACGCAGTTACGATCGAGTAGAAGTAAAATAACCTCACACTTGGGCCTCTGATACTATCAACCTATCTATACAAATAAATAAATTTGAAGTGTCTGTTTGTAATGTCAAAATAATAGGTTTTTTTCATGCTCACACGGTTAATTGCACGATACCTATGCCTAAAAACCCGTTTAAATATTCAAACCAAATCAAATGTTTGTTGCGGGTAATCTTCAAAACGGCTCTAACGATTTTGATATTATTTGACAACCAAGTCTACATAAGAAGCAACTTAAGCTATTTTTCCTCTCAGAAAAACCCCATAAAATTTTGCCCCGGTCCGGGAATCGAACCCGATACCTCATAGACTGCACTCGCGTACCGTGCTACACCACTAAGGCAGCGCTTTTGAAGTCGTGGGTACCAGCTAGTACATTATAAAATTACTTTGCCCTGACTGACTGACTGTATCAACGCAGAGACTAAACCGTTGGGGCTACAAACTTGAAATTCTGCCAGCAGATGCTTTTTGACGTGTCAACGTTTTATAATTCGATAGAGCCGGCTGCACGCACGAAAAAACATGACGCATGCGGCGTTACTTCGCTCTGAGGCGTTCCATTTAAGACTTGAAGTGCAAGCGAGAGCGCGGAACGAGCGACAAAGCGGCACAATCGGCCTCCGCGTTCGGCAGCGTTCGACATCTGTCTCTCTCCTACTTGAGTCAGCGATGCGTCCGCGTGGACAGCTGCTATACAATAATACATTTACATGGTTTCGTCAAGTATGAAGCGTAATTAAAATTTTCTTTTGAAAAATGAAACCTTTCCATCAGTATTTTCTTATGACGTTGTCACGTTCAACTATCGTCAGTAAACCGACTTTACAGACAACCGATATTTTTTTATGTTGTAAGCACTCACTAGAAAAGGATTTTTTTAAATTCCCCCTCTAAGGGGGTAAAGTAAGGGATTAACGGTTCTATGGAAGTTCGTCATTTTCAAAGTTAAAAACACAAAAAAGATATAATCACGTGAGCGGAGCCGCTGGCAATAATTAGTAAACTATAAACACAGTGATCATCATTGTTTAAAAGGCAGGGAACAATAAATTAATCATCGAAATAAAATTGTAAATAAATAGGAAAATGGGTCTCATTAAAAAAGTGAATAACCTCTGTATCTGAGTGTCAGCGGTCAGATGAGCACGTGGCTTAAGAGTGATCGGTCGTATCGGCTGTGGATAAGGTGTTACTCTATGACCACGATTTTAAATAACTTATTATTTTTAATCCACTCCCTCTCCGGCTTGTTTCTGGTGCAAAGAATGTCAGTTGCAATTCAGCGAGGCAATGCTGACAGTATCATGGGCACCTTTGCACCGGGAGCGACGCGGGGCGGGTTATATGATCTGACTTGAATAAAAAATAACAATAATTGTAACTTAAATGTATGTAAATGTAAAATAAGTAAAATTAATAAATACGTTCTTATAAGTTTTTAATCCATGAAATAATTATTTATTAATTTATAGATTCCTAAAGCATTACTTAAGCCAAAATGGTGTTACATTATTTTCTCAAATTAATTATAATTACCAAGCAGCCACTGATACTGCGGCAGGTCGCGCCTTATTGAAGGATCCCCGGGATAGAGATCCAGGGAACAGGATCTGTTCAGATCACTATTAGTTTTATAGTACATCTTAATAGTAAGAGTATACAAGATTTTAGCATTTTCAAATTTAAATCCACAATAAATCGTAAGCTATGTGTATGTATTAAACTGTTATTCCAGTAATATCTCGTACTGTTCACCGTTATTTATTATTGTTAGTGCGCAAATCTTTAATTAATTTTGCACACTAACTTGTGGAGATAACATTACATGAACATTTATGTTACTATTTATCTGAAAACAATCATTTCGTTTGGGAAGATGTATGACGTATTAAGAATACGAAGTGTAACCCCGTGGTATTAACACTATTCATCCCATGGATGCCGACTAAGGGAGCAGATTACGCAGGACAATAGCACTGCAAAGAGCAGGAAAATTTGAAACAAACCCTATACCAACTCCAGCATGGTATAGTAGCCCAAAACCTCCTTTCTAAGGAGAGGCCTATGTCCAGCAGTGGACTATTAAAGCCTGTTGATGATGATTGATGATTTTGGTTAGAGGGCACATGCTCTTTGGCAATAACCGATTTCAAATACTGTGTGACTCTAACCCGCTCGGGCTTTTATTATTTCCCAGTTCATGTGTATGAACAATCCCTTTCTGATCATTGCAAAATGTGGAAATTCACGTATGTGGGCGTTTGGGGATTGAAACGTCCCCCTAATAAAAATGATCTGTTCACTTGGTCACGATTACATTTCACATTGTGTTAGCTCGGTGCTCTGGCGCTTTGAGAACGGCGTCCCTCAAAAGCGCGGGGTTTTTTGTTTTTTGTTTTTTGGCACGTTACCCCACGGAGTAAACAACTTAGTTTACCTCTGCTTACACCTTGGCTGATAAAGGCGTAAGTGCATTTCAATGAAAACGTCATTTAATATATTTTAACCAACATTTATCGTCATTCGTTTAAGGCCAAAGTGAGAGCTCTCCTCATACACAAATAAGCTACATCATCATTGGATTAATACCTTATATATTTTATTAATTCTGTAAATGTATATAAGTATGTATATGTTTGTAAAAATGTATATATGTGTAGGTATATGTATGTTTGTAAGAAAGTTTTAATAATATTCATCACTTTTTCTACCCGCACTTATTTCGCGTATCCTTTTGTGTATGTATCTCTTAGTCAAGTCATGTTATTGTTATTGACTTAAGTGCGTTTAGTGCAGTTTTGACTTTAGACTTTAGTTCCTAATTACTCATATCTAAACCACCCCAAGGTAGACTGGCAGAGAATGCTTACGGCATTAAGTCCACCTTTGTACATTTTTTTGAAAAAATAATTAAATAAACAACCGCAGTTTAAATACAAAATGTGTGTAAAAAAAATAAAAAAATACAAGGTGTGTTTTCTAATGGTGCTAGATTACTAGACTGTATTGTGTAGGTACTAAGGTCTAGCACAGACATTTTGAGGCTATGAGGAACTTATTTACTGATTTCATTATTTACTAAGGACAACCAGTTGCTGTTACATAAAATCATAGACATAGGCAACAATGGTGCTGATTCTGTTGTTCAAAAACTCTCTAAACTAAACTAAAAATCACTAAACATTAGTTTAGTCCTGTCGAATACTATGTTTTCAGAGTAGTAAACATTGTTTGACAGGACTAAACCTTTTTTTTTGTGATTTTTAGTTTAGTTGACGACCGAATGGCGTAGTGGCTTGTGTAACGGACTGCTATTCCAAAGGTCGCGGGTTCGATTCCCGCTCAAGTCAAGCAATTGTGTGCATGAACATTTAATGTTTGATTTGGTCTGGGTGTTTCTATGTATAATATGTATGTATTTACAAAAAAAAAGTATATATGTATTTATATCAGTTGTCTAGCACCCATAGTACAAGCTCTGCTTAGTTTGGGACTAGATGGCGTTGTGTGAATGTGGTAGAATATTATTATTATTATTTAGTTTAAAGAGTTTTCAAACAACAGAATAAGCACCAATAATTGACTAAAAACTAACTTAAATGCACAGCATTTTAACATGTGCCAATAGTCACATGAGTGTTATAAATAATAATTGAACAAATACATATATAATTAACAATTAAAAGGTAAGTAATAAAATTAAAGAACAAAATTAGGTAAATAGATATTACTAAAGGCTAGAATTTCAACAATCTCCAAACAGTTTTTTCATAAGTGTTCAGTTTGTCGGCAAACACACTTTACGACAAATGGTGTTGTAGCTTTTGCACAAACGGCATATGGTTGAAAACTGATTTTCAAACGGCAGATGCATCAACCCGCCATTCACGAGACACGCAAGCTAAATGAGGAATAAACGCGTTGTGATAAAACAACCAGATGGATGGTAGAAGGATAGTCCCCCTTTTTTTTTTTTTTTTTTTCCTGCGGAAATCCCCTCGGATACTACCTGTCGGTGGCATGTCGGACTCGAACCGACTAAAACCGCACGCCGTCTCGGGTACTAATAGCCGGGGAACCAGGTATACCCTAGAAAGGAAGTCCCTGGTGCCCCGACATACCTCGGGTCATCTACAGACGAGTAGACGACCCCCTCCCCCCGTGTGGGAACCCCATGTTCCCTAAGATAGTCCCCTTATCTATAACTGGGTGTGTGTGTATTCCCTATCATCGAAAGGCACAGCTCCTTATCCAAAAATACTTCACAGAGGGCCGCTGTACTACGCCACTTCACTGCTTTAATTAATGTGGGAGAGCTATACTTCGGCATAAATGGATAGGCTTGACTGTAATGACCACGACCTCACAGCAAAACGATGTTACGCTATTCTTTTGCTGCTTTTCACTGAGTGAGTGATTACTGGAGCCCAAACCTCTCTTCATACTGATTCATTCATTAATTCCATAAGGTGGGGGACTTAAAGGGCGACAACCCACTTGTATATCTTGAGCTGCAGTAGTCCATGATATGATGATACTGCTATTTGACGTTAACGTACAATCACAATACACTGTCATTCCATTGACACGCTATTGAGATGCCATTGACATCGGTAAAAATATCGGTATTCTACTAACATAAATTCAGTGTGAATAGACTGAATAGCGATATTAACAACATTGTCATATCTGGAAAAATTAAATACAAACATACAACATTACTAATTTAAATTGTACCGTTTACCAAAGTATTACAAAGACATTTTGTATCAGTGACAAGTAATCGGGTTACCATTGGTCTGATATAGTTAGTAGAATACGAAAAGTGTAAAACTATTCTGACGACAGTCTATCAACAGTCTATTGATAAAATATTAAAAAAACAGAATTCAGGCCCAGGTGACCCGTTCGGATGTCCCCTCATACCATAAAAGAAAAATCTGAGTTGCAAACCCTATCTCTTCTCCTTTGTAGCAAATATTTGAATCACAAGTAGTATAGTATTTTGCTGTCATATCCGATAGCAGTATTATTATTATTATTATCAACACCCTTTAATAGTCCACTGCTGGACATAGGCCTCTAATTAGAAAGGAGGTTTTGGCCTATACCACGCTGGCCAGACGGGTTGGTATAGCGTTTGTGTCAAGTTTTCCTTCTCTCTGTAGTGCTGGTGTTCTGCGTAGTTTTTTCCCTTAGGCAGCTCTTACGACACCCACTGGATGAATAGGGGTGGTGACACTCCGTATTCTTAATCCGTCACCACACGGACGTATCCGATAGCAATATGTCCCAACCCCCTGTTTGTATTTTTACGCGTTTATTTATAAAAGCAAACAACCTTAATATAGGCTGATAAACTGTATATTCGGTGTAAAAAAAATAATGTTCAGTTCAATATCTTCACCTCTTGTCCCCGCTGAGATAATCTTTATTATTCTAATTATACACAAACATGTTGTCTCAAGGTACTACAGTTGTACTATAGTCAGTATTTGTATTATCTAGAAATTTATACTATAAAAAGACAGTAAATCATTTTTAAAACGGTGTTGTTGTAAGAATAAAAGCTTTTTAATTAATAATGATATTAATAGTTGAATAGCAAAATAATACACTCGATAAATATGCAATAAAAACCGAAAGTAATTACCGCCCTTTAGGTACACTACATGTCCTCGGGGATGAGCCATGGTTAGGCGCGGCCTTGATTCATGGGGATCTGAAATCATATGGTCCGGGTGGAGTCAGGAGTATGTGGAGCATCTGGTCAGGCACAGACATGCAGGCTATTTCTTTCTTAAGTAAAAATGTGGTGTGGCTAGTATGTTTTTTATTATTATTATTTTTTCTATTTTTTATGTTTCACTTCATTTTCTCTTGTATTCGTTTTTTCTTCTTAATCTTGTTTTCTCTTCATTGTCTTTTCACCTTTTAGTCCTTAATAACGGACATACTAGCACACATCAAAACAATGTTGTGATATATTTAATAGTGCCATTGTATCTATGTGTGAATTGCAAAAGAGTGGCCATGAGTTTGTTTGCCCTTTCTTCTCATAAGGCTCAACCCCTTGGAAACGGGCGGTTGTAGATCGGCACAGGCATATCATAGATTTTGTATGGGTTTGATTTTTGTTAAATTTATTTGATTACTATTTGACAAAACAGATATTGTTGCTTTTGTGTGTGTTGATCTATGACTTTAGAGTCTACATGGAAGACGATTTCAAACCATTTTGGAAATTTTATGAAATAAAGAAAGTTTGAGTTGAGTTGAGTTGAACCGACTCTTTTTCGTGCCCGGTTGACGATCATAGGCTTGCTTTGTATTGCGTAGGTGAGACAGAAATGTTTATGTGGGCAAAAAGTGGGCGTACGGCTCTGTATAACCCTTGGGGTTAAAGACTTAAGTGTGTGTATACACAAACAGATTAATAGGAAACCCCACATTATCACGTGTTTCTGCATATCGGTGCATAAACGTTTTTTATCATGCTTTTATTAGCTTAACTTGTAATTAAATATATACTCGTAAACAAAACTTGAAAGTCAATTTAAAGTAACAAAAATAACTTTACACATCTCACACACGGCAGTCTGGTCTTAAATCACCAATTTGCCGATAAACATACTTGTATATTTCTAAATACATACGTATTATAGATAAATTTTGACTGCACGGATGGCGTAGTGGTTTAAGCGGTCACCTCGCCGCATCCTACTGCGCTGGGTGTTGTGGGTTCGATCCCCACATGAGAAAACACTTTGTGTAATCCACAAATTGTTATTCTGAGTCTGGGTGTTCTTTGTGTCCGTTTAATGTATGTTTGTAAAGTTCCCCGCGACACAGGATTTATTCCTAGTGCGGGGAATGTCTAAAAAATAATTACACCCAGACAGAACAAATGATCGTGCTTATCACACAATATATGTCCTGGGTGGGAATCAAACCCACGATCTTCGACTTAGCAGTCAAGGTTACTAACAGGCCCGTCATCACAAACATCACAAATAGTCATTTATATCACGACAATAGTCATTTAGAAATAAGGATGAAGTGTTCATAATTATGTAGTTCAGAGGGCCAAGTGCGAGTTTACTCACTCTCTACAGCGAGTGCGTTCGGGGTTGCGATTGGTGAAGATATCAGCGCAGGCCAATCGCAACGCCGAACGCGCTCACCGTGACAATCGGATAGACGCGCACTTGGGCCTCAGATGACAAAACTGTATCTTGACATCTTGCAGCTCACATGGTGATGGAATCGGGACGTGGGTAGATGAACTCTTTAGTCTTTCAGTGAGGCTATTACTGAACGTCGTTCCTGACGTGGGGGAGCCATGCTTCGGCTGGAATGGGCAGAGTGATACCACGGCAACACAGAAAACCGGTGTTTCGATGCTTTTTTGATGTATATCTAAACATGTATGTACAGCGCATCGCCGCTCGCCGTGCGCCGACTGCGCTGTGTCGCTCTGTACTGCATTCAGTAATAAACTAGTGTTAAACGTGTAAGCTCGTTTCATTACCTCAAATACATATCATTGGCGACGAGGAAGGACTACCTACAACCACAAAATGAACGCATATTTTGGACATTTGTCTATTTTTGATTACAAAAATAGTGATTGGCAGATTTACAAAGGTAAATTATTACAGTTCTTTAATATAAATACGGTAGAAGATGCGAAAAAGAGCGGAATTCTACTGTGCCATCTCACAGAAGAGACTTACCGTTTACTGCTTAACCTCGCATTTCCTAAGGAGTTGGAAACGTTGAGCTTTGAGGAACTAGCTGAATTACTCGATAGTCATTTTAAGCCAAAACAATGCACATTTGTGGACAAAGCAAATTTTTTTAGTGCCAACAGGAAGTCAGGCAGATTAAGAGGTTTGGCAACCTATTGTGATTTCGGCAGCGCTTTAGAAACGAATCTGAGAGATCGTTTTGTCCTTGGCTTATATGCAGGTCCAGAACGCGAAAAGCTGTTCGATCAGAACCCGTCGACGCTCACGTTGTCACGGGCTATTGACCTGGCGAGGCAGGCGGCATGTGCTAAGGAGGCGAAGGCTATGTTAGGGACCAGAACAGAGGAAGTCTCATTTAAAGAAGAACCAGTATACCGGGCGAGATATAAAGGTCAAGCTAATGGGCGACGAGGCGCTGAGGGTACGTCTGGGTCGGTCGTTCGCGGTAGTGATCGGTGCTCGGTTTGTGGTCTTAAAAATCACAGCAGTGATAAATGTCGTTATAAAAATTATAAATGCCTAAAGTGCGGGAAAAAGGGGCATTTAAAAAAAGTGTGCCGTAATTCAAAGTGTACATCGTGTATTAACCATTTAGACTCTAATGAAGGTAGTGTTTACGAGCCGCCGGACACGGATTGCGAAGAGTGCCATAACTTTAACATAAGGTACGTGGCTGACAAGCCTATTCTAATAGAATTAGTCTTAGGCGATCATTTAATTGAAATGGAACTTGATTCCGGATCTGGCTGTAGTGTCATTTCTCATAATTTATACAATAAAACCTTTACTCAATACCGATTACAAAACTGTAATGTAAAAATGTGTTTGTATAGCGGACATAAAATTTCTCCATTAGGATTTTTTATTATTATGGCTAAATATAATAAAATACAAAAACCTATTAAAGTGTTCGTAGTTAAGAATGGAGGACCTCCCTTATTGGGAAGAGACTTTATGTCCGCTTTTAATTTGATTGTTACTACTGATATTAAGTCTTTAGTGTGCAGCGATAACGATGTCTTAAATTTATTAAGCAAATTTCCTGACTTGTGGCGAGACGAACTGGGTGCATTTAATAAATTTAAAGTTACCCTACAACTAAAGGAAAATTCCGTTCCGAAGTTTTTTAAACCCCGTACTGTTCCTTTTGCCTTAAAAGATAAGATCGAACAGGAACTAAATCGCTTAGTAGGCTTAGGTATTTTAGTTCCAATAAATCACGCGGAATATGCCACTCCTATAGTACCGGTGCTAAAGGAGAATAGCAGGGTAAGAATCGCGGGTGATTTTTCGGTTACCCTCAATAAGGATCTTTTAATAGAAAAATACCCTTTACCCCGGATTGAAGACGTTTTTTATAAGATCGGAGGGGGTGAGCTATACAGTAAAATCGACCTTAAAAACGCATATAATCAATTCATTCTAGACGGGCCTTCACAGGAACTTACGGCAATAAATACTCATAAGGGTCTATACAAATATACTCGTTTAGTTTACGGGTTAGCCAACGCGCCGGCTATATTTCAAAAAGCCATGGAAACACTTCTAAGCGGAATAGACGGCGTCAGCATTTGGCTTGATGACATATGTATTACGGGGCCAGACAGAGATACGCACATTAAGAGACTAACTGAAGTCTTAGGTAGATTAAATGAAGCCGGGTTACGTCTCCAAAAAGATAAGTGCGAATTTTTTAAACCAAAAGTTGTTTATTTAGGATACGTTATTAGTAAAGAAGGGCTAATGACTAGTCCTGATAAAATCAAAGCAATAGTAGGCGCTCCCGAACCGACTAACGTCACCGAACTTAAGAGGTTCTTAGGAGTGGTTAATTACTACAGAAGTTTTATTCCTAATGCTTCGTCCTTATTGAATCCTCTGCTCGAATTATTAAGGAATGATGTAGCCTGGAAATGGGGAAATAGACAGCGGCAGGCGATGGTGTCAGTGCGCCGTGAATTAGCGTCAGAGCGCGTATTAGCGCATTTTGAGCCGACGGCTCAGCTCGTGCTGACAGTAGACGCGGGGCCTGCTGGACTCGGCGCCGTATTATCGCAGCGTGGGCAGGATGACGCGCGGGAACGCCCAGTCGCGTATGCATCGCGATCGCTAACATCAAGTGAGCGTAACTACAGCCAGATACAGAAGGAAGCGACCGCCATTATATTTGGTGTGAAAAAGTTCCATCAGTATTTGTATGGCCGTAGTGAACCATTCATATTAAAAACCGATCATAGGCCGCTAGTATCCATTTTCGGTAATAAATCTGGTATACCGGTAACAACAGCACTAAGGCTACAAAGATATGCCATTATATTATCGGCTTATAACTATACAGTTAATTATGTGTCGGGTGATAATAATATAGTGGCCGACTACTTTTCACGCGCGCCTTTAAAATGCGTAAACAAGTCGGAAGAAATATATAACGAAATAGACACGTATTATGCAGTGCAGTTTTTAAATGAGTCATCGCCCGCTAAAACGATACGTGAGGTAACTCAAGCGACCGAACGTGATACGGTAATTCAAACAGTTATTAGGTACATGGTAAAGGGCTGGCCGCGAAAAATAAGGTGTAGGGAAATTTTACCTTTTTTTTAATGCAAGTCAGACTTGCAGTACGAAAACGGCTGTCTTTTTAGAGGACACAGAATAGTTATTCCGAAGATTTTAAGAGACAGTATGCTACGCGAATTACACGATACGCATCTAGGCATAACTAAAACTAAAAGTAACGCACGAAGTAGGATGTGGTGGCCAGGAATCGACCACGATATCGAGCGTTGGATAGGGTCTTGTACAATATGCGTCAGAGTGCGCCCCGCGCCCCCACGCGATCCTCCTGCGCCGTGGCCCGCCGCCACTAGTGCCTGGCAGCGCGTGCACATAGATTACATGACCATAGGGCAGAGGGTATATCTCGTAATTGTAGATTCATTCAGTAAGTGGGTGGAATGTCTATACATGCATAGTGGAACATCAACTAAAGCGCTAATTGTGAAATTAAAGGGTATATTTTCAACTTTTGGTATACCTAATGTATTAGTGTCGGATAATGACGTAAAGATCAATTCAGTCGAGTTCAGATCATTTTGTATTTCTAATGGTATTAAATATATGACATCGCCCATTTACCACCCATGTAGTAATGGCCAAGCCGAGAATGCCGTCAGAAATTGTAAAAAAATGTTAAAATGTATTTTACAAGATAACTTACCAGTGTGTCAGATTCATGAACTATTGTTAGGCTATTTGTTTAATTATAGAAATACTGTGCACTGTACCACTGGGGAAACGCCTGCTAAATTGATGTTCGGGAGGAACTTACGCTCCCGTCTCGACTTAATTATGCCTACAAAAACAATGACTCATACTGACACTACAAAGTTGTACGGAAAAAGGCAGTTTGTTGTTGGTGACGTCGTTTGGACTCGTTGGTACAGTGCACGGCAAGAATCTTGGAAATTAGGGGTAGTAAATAATAAAATAGGTAATAAGATGTACAAGATTTTTATTAAAGAGTTGAATCAATACTGTTTCAGACATGTTGATCAAATTATTAAGAGTGTTGGTAATAGTCAGCCGACATTTACGAATACTTTTGCCCAAGAATCTCCACAGTTACAATCGCCCAGTACTTCTCTTAAATCGAAAACTATCTATAAACCAGGGGCAACTAAAAGTAGTGAAGTGCCTGTAGTTTTAGATGCGACAGTGGTCGCCGATTATGACAACGGGGAAGTACGGGGCGATAGTGAAGCCATCGAGAGTGAGGGTACGGGTGCGGATAATAATGTAGCAACGGAATCAAAACCGGCACTACAAGTTCAAACTTTACCTTCAGAATCCGTAGAACCTGAGGTGAACGTACCACCACCGGGACCATCACCCGCACTCTCACGCTCAAGGCGTCCTAGGAAAGTAGTGGACTATAAAATGTATTATTAGATTATAACTTAACTATCAAGTATTTAGTATAATAAGTTTAATTATTATATTAGTTATCTGTTTATTATCTGACTGTATTAAATAATATTGTCACCAGATTTGAAAGACTAAGTGTGGAGGAGTGATGTATATCTAAACATGTATGTACAGCGCATCGCCGCTCGCCGTGCGCCGACTGCGCTGTGTCGCTCTGTACTGCATTCAGTAATAAACTAGTGTTAAACGTGTAAGCTCGTTTCATTACCTCAAATACATATCATTTTTACCGAGTGAAAAGGGTTATCGGAACCCAACCGTGATTCTGGGTGCAGGGTTTAAAAGACGAGAGCGCAGTTGTGACTTTTGAGTTGCAGAGATCCATGGGATGCAGTAGTTACTTAGCATTAGGTGACCCGCCTGTTAATTTTCCCTCCTATGCCACAAAAAATCTCTCGAGTTTGTACTTGTGTGATTTGTTTTAAGGGGTTCAACATACTGGCTTTAATTACGCGAGTCTTTATACATTTCGCCATCACGGCATGTTTTATTTTTAATTTTATCACACTAGAATTATCCGTGTGGTGACGGATTAAGAATACGGAGTGTCACCACCCCTATTCTTCCTGTGGGTGTCGTAAGAGCCGACTAAGGGACTAAACTACAAGACAACAGCACTGCAAAGAGGAGGAAAACTTGAAACAAACCCTTTACCAACCCGTCTGGCCAGGGTGGTATAGTAGGCCAAACCTCCTTTCTAAGGAGAGGCCTATGTCCAGCTTGATGTGTTCTTAATCCGACTTTATTTCATGTAATCTTTGTCATCATTTAGTTGGAAAGCAGTATTCATCGATTAAAGAAAACAGTTACAATAAATAACTTTAACGAACCAAAAAGAAATTTTCAAACTAACGAACTAAACCAACGGACAAACAATATTTTGAAATTTTCGAACTAAAATTTGTGTGACGCTTTACCAGAGCTATGGTAGTGATAGCTAGATTAAAAGAGCGTGTTCTCGTGACTAACAGAAGTTAATCTTAGTTAGGGGTCAGTTACAGGGCTATCGTATCAACTAAAATTGTGCCAACAACCGTAAAACGCAAACAAAAATATACTGTCATAATTTATTGTGGGCAAATTTAATTACTATTCTATTTTATCAGAGTATTCAACTTGAGTATTTATTTTTCTTATTTGCAATGTAGGTATTATTCTGAATACTATTTTTATTACGTGATTGGGATAAATAATCCTTTTACTTTATTCTGCTTTTCTATCTTTACAAAAAAAATAAAATTGAAGTGCCTGTTTGTAATGTCAAAATAATAGCTTTTTTTAATGCTCACACGGTTATTTGCACGATACCTATGCCTAAAAACCAGTTTATTTTTTTATGTCTGCCTGTCTGTTGTGTCTGTGTCTAAACGGCTGGACCGATTTTGATAATATTTTACTACCAGGTACCTGTTTATATAAGGAGTAACTTAGGCTATTTTTCCTCTCAGAAAAACCCTTTAAAATTTTGCCAAGTCCGGGAATCGAACCCACCAAGGCAGCGCTTTTAAAGTCCAGGCCAGCTAGTCTTTAAAATAGTTAATGATGGTTATGATTGCGTAACAGGTAAAAAATTATAAGTTTTCTTAATGATATAGAGCAGGGATTCCGAAAGTGGTCGATATGGACCCCTTGGGGTCGAAATCGGTTTCGGTCGACATAAACGAAAACTGGTTTTGGGGGTCGACGAGGTCTAAAAATCATTTGAAACTTTCAAGATACTGTATTAGTTGTGTTACGTGTACCAATTTCTTCTAAGAATGACTAATATTTTAGTAGGAAGTATCATTGTCGTACTTTTAAAAAATCAACAAGTCAATAAGCATGCAGTAATTTGGCTATAGGTCATTTTAGAGAAAGCGTTTCTTCCCTATAGTTTAGGAATCCCTGATAATAGAAGATAAGGCTCACGTCAGTCAAACTCAAATATCTTTATTTCATAAAATCTTTAAAATTATTTGAAATCGTCTCCTGTGTAGACTCTAAAGTCATAGATCTACACACACAATAGCAACAATCTCTGTTTTATCAAATATTTAATAAACTAAATATATACGTATCGAAAATCTTTTATATATGTACCTGTGCCGATCTACAGCAGAACATTTCCAAGGGTTATTCTAAGAATCAAAAGTTGTCGGCTTTTACGTTGCGAGTACTCTTTCCTGGACAGCTTGAAGGTCGTTCTTGCTGGTAAAAAACAGCACCAATCACTACTAAGCTATTAAAGTAAATGAGATTTTAAATAGCAGATAAAAAGGTATCGATTTGGTTTGTCCTCTCGTTGGGTTTTGTTTTAATGTTCCCAAATTCTATAATTTTTAACGACAGATTTTGCAAATATTGGTGGCAATGACTTAATCTAAGGAACTTAAATTTGCTATCGAGGGAAATAACATCCATTCCTCTACTGATTTTGATGCTTTATTTTTATGAATTGTATTAATGTAACGTCTAACTCTTGTACATTTCAATAATAAGAACCAACTGTTTATGGTCACTATCCCGCTCCTAAAAGTCGTAACGTAATGGTATAATCCTAAAATCTTCCTCTATAAATATTCCTTAAAGACGCCTATTGCTGGATGCGGTCAGCACAAGGCCGGTTGTTGTGGCGAACCCTGAGGGAGGCTTTTGTCCAGCAGTGGACGTCTTCAGCTGAGATGACGATAATTATGAATAATACTATTTGTAGGTTTGTTACCCTTTGTAAGAATTATTTTTTAGAATCAAGGTCGTAGCTAATGAGACTAGTGAGTTTCAAAAAAACAAAGCAACTCTTCTCCTTAAAAGTACACTATAGTTAAACCGCCGTAAGCTTGGCCCTCCTGATGGTTTGGGGGACGCGGGGCGGGGGTGCATCCAACCAATTAGCTAGTGCGTCGCTGTCCGCCGGCAGTGACTGACGTGAAAGCATGGCTGTACGTGTTATTTTTCTTAAGACTGCTACACACGGTATTATTTTGCAACATGGATATTCTGCCGACTCTGCGTCACAAAAAGATTAAAAAATTTGAAGTTCGGCTTACAGAGGTTCTACTGTTAAAGTTCTAATAAAGAATATTTATTATTTTACTTAATTTTTAAATTGTATCTGAATATATTTTACATGATGAAGATAAGGTGATTTTATTAAAATTATTTTACAGTATTACATTTTACAATTAATCATAAAAACTTACAATACACTGATATTATAATACATGGAAATAAATTTGATTTTTATTACATCGTGAGTAGATTAAATCTCAAACAAATAAATCATGTATAGCCTAGCGCATCACCCGCCCCGCGTCCCGCAAACCATCAGGAGGGCCAAGCTTACGGCGGTTTAACTATAGCTCTTGCCGCGTTAAAAAGTAGCCTTAAAATAGGCTCGCTAATAATGTGGCTTTCCATTTTGTTTTTTTTTACATGCACACAACGCCATCTAGTACCAAATTAAGCAGAGTTTGTACTATGGGTACCACACAACTGATATAAATATATACATATTATACATAGAAACACCCAGACCATATCAAACATTAAATGTTCATGCACAAAAATGTTTGACTTGAGCGGGAATCGAACCCGCGACTTTTGGAATAGCAGTCCGTTACACAAACTACTACGTCATCCGGTCGTCTTTCACTATTATTGTGTATCTTTTACCCAACTGCACCAGAAGGATTATGGTCTTCCAGTGTATGTATCATCATCATGAACAGCCTTTAATAGATTACTGCTGGACATAGGCCTCTCCTTAACGTTAAAAATGACGTTTTACCAGACGGGTTGGTATAGCGTTTGTGTCAAGTGTTCCTTCTGATTACTGCTGATGTCCTGCGTAGTTTGCTCTCAATAAAATTTTACAATCTCACAAACGGCCGTCTCATTGCTCTTAGAGTTGCCAGGTCCCACTATAGAGCTGCTGTGGAAAAATCCAAGGGAAACTTAATTCATAAACTTGTTGATAAACTCGATAGAGAGGGCCCGTGGTCACCTTTGTATCACGAATTTAAGGCAAATAGATCAATCGACCTTGCATACATACAGAACATCAAAATTAATAACAGATATACCACAGGAGTAGAACAAACAGCAGAATATCTTTTAGACTCACTCGTACCTGACGATCGGCCGGAGAACGACACTGATTATCACCGACAGATCAGGCAGTGGGCCATCGAACCACCACTGCCTCCAATGTCTGATTTACCATCTTCAGACGAATTTCTCGGTATCGTTAGATCCTTGCCGCTAAACAAGGCTTCGGGCGATGATAAAATATCTAACAAAATGATAAAAGAAGCTTGTAAACTTTCGGGTGACACGATTTTCACTGTCTTTAAACGTTGCATTGCTGAAGGAATATTTCCTCGTATATGGCGCTGCGGTAATATTCGTATAATACCAAAAAGTGGCGACAAGCCACCGGATGATCCTAAATCCTACCGACCAATAACATTGTTACCATCGTTAGGAAAGCTGTTAGAACGTCTTGTAGTGCCCCGGCTTCTGCCAGGTGGAGTCAAATTTCATGATAGACAATTTGGATTTACGTTGGGTAAATCGACAACTGACGCTGTTATATCGGTTAGAAAGTTTGTCACAGGGTCAAAATTTCAATACGTGCTGGCTATTTTCTTAGATATATCTGGCGCCTTCGACAACGCATGGTGGCCCATACTGTTGCTGAAATTAAAATCACGGGGGTGCTTTAAAAATATTTATTCCCTTATCTCTTCGTACTTTTCACAAGGTACAACTAAACTAAGACTTGGTCATCATTCTGTGTCGAAGGCGCTTACAATGGGATGTGCTCAGGGATCGGTGCTAGGTCCATACTTGTGGAATATCGGCTTCGATGATTTTCTTGCGATACCAATACCATCCGGATGTACTCTGAACGCGTATGCTGATGACGGCTTATTACTGGTGGAATCTGATACTAGGGCGGGGCTTGAGAGATTAGCCAATAGATGTTTGAACTTGATATCTCAATGGGGTGAACGTAATCGCTTAACTTTTGCACCCAACAAAACCTTCCAGCTACTTTTAAAAGGTAACCTCAAATCACCGCCGAGCATTAGATTTGACAATGTTACTGTAAAAAATAAAACCACAGTGTGTTATCTCGGATTAGTTTTAGAAAGAAACTTTTCATTTATCGAACATATTAAAATAGTTAATGAAAAGTCTAAAAAGAGTTTCTGTGCATTGACAAGGATATCAACTGCGACATGGGGTCTATCATTTAATACATTAAAGATCATATACGGAGCTACTTATTTAGGTTCTATGTGCTATGGTGCACCTGTATGGGCCGATAGGGCGACCGTAGGCGCTGTCCGTCGCAAACTGTTACAAGGCCAACGACTTGCACTGATATTCTTGTGTAAGGCATATAGGACGGTTAGCACTGAGGCTTTGCCGGCGTTGGCGGGTGTGCTTCCGGTCGATCTCGAGGTGCAGAGACGTGCAGCCATGTACTAATGGCAACAACGCTGGGATGAATCATCCAAGGGGCGCCATCTTTACCAATTCTTTCCATCTGTTCGCGAAAGGTTGTCGAGGATATGGCTTGAGGTGGATCACTGTGTCGCTCAATTTCTTACGGGTCATGGTAACTTTAAGAGCAAGCTTTATTCATTTAAATTAGTCGAGTCACCATTGTGTCAATGCTCAACACCTAACTCTCACTATGAACAGTCTGCTCATCATATCCTCTGGGAATGTAGTCTTTGGTATAATGAACGTAATATAATGCTGAATAGCTTGCAGGTGACATCTGGGGCGGTATACTATGGGGATCTTGTGTCAACTAGGGTGAATTTCCGTTCGTTTAGGCGATTCTGCCATACATATTATAGAAATCAAACATAGCTCACGTAGGACCCGTAATATTTGTGGCCGTGGTGCTTCCCTGTTTAAAAGGGTGTATGCCCATTTTACTTCATTTTGTCTCCCGCTTTGCTAAGGAGGGAAGTGGATTTACTGTAATTCCAACTCCTCCAATTTTCTTCTGATTAATTTCGTTGCGGGTTCCAAGACAGTTTAATTTCTTCCTGGGACTTCCCGAGTGTCATAACTCGGTGTGTTCGTGGGTCACTGCTGTGGATCCTGGTGTACAGGAGTTACAGCGGTGGGCGTGTGGGTGGGATTAGTAAAAAAAAAAAACGGCCGTCTGATTATAAACTAGGCAGAGCCTGTACTATGGTAAACTGTGCTGATAAACATACCTATATATTTCTAAATACATACATAATATAGATAATTTACACCCAGAACAACAGAACAAACGATCGTGCTCATCACACAAATATTTATCCTGGGTGGGAATCGAACCCACGAACTTCGGTTAAGCAGTCAGTTCCACTAACCACCAGACCAACAGGCCCAAATATTTCAAATGCCACAGTTTGTAAAGTACCTATACATTTGCACAAAGTCGGGTTTTTTAAATAATTATTAGCTTAAATTAATAATTAGCTTATTGGCGGTTTTTTGTATAGTTAATATACCTTTGGAATGTTACCGTTTTCAGACGGCACAGAGGAAGAATGTAAGGGTAAGGGTTGCAACATGTCTCGGATGGGACACGGAACTGAGACTATAAAAGCTTGAGTGTCGCGTAAACAAACAAAAATAATCTTTTCAGGTTAATTAATTTACATAATAAAGTCTTTTGAAGTAAATACAATGTTTTAAAGGTAGGTATATAGGTATTTGCGACGGGACTCTCTAGGAATCTATGGACAGAACGCTGATGCTTTTAAGAATAAACGAATAGTTTGAATCCAAATACGATCACGGCGAGCCATGCTTCGACTTCCCAGAAAACCGGTGTTGTGTAATAGGTACTTTCTTTGTATTTTAAAGAGGTTAAAATAAAATGTCCGTGTAGTGACGGATTTAAGAATACGGAATGTCACTACCCCAATTCATACATCACTCCCCTTCGCGGCACTGTGCGACTAACGTGTGACTTCATATGCTAACAATTTAAATATTGTTTTCTGTGTTTTTCTGCGACTGGTTCCCGGTTTGCGGGTGGCTAAAGGTTGTGTATAGTGTTTTAAAGAATATCAGTAAGTTTTTATTGTTTTTAAACAGAAATATAGTGCTGAATTATTTTATTACGACTATTGGTGAGTAAATTTATTTTCTTTCTAAAAGTGGATAGGAGGTATCCTTTGTTTATATTGTTTTTTTTTGCGTGTTGTTTATTTTTAAACTTGTTATTTTTGAAATTGTTGTTTGGTGTGTCTTTGTTTGGCTATGTCGGTCGTTAGCGAGTTACCGGATCCCGGCGGTACAAGTGAATTTCTAACACCAACCGGGAAAAGGACATTTAACGAAATGTCACCTACGGATTTCTCGCCGAAAGACAATAGAAGTAAACGAATTAATAATTCGGATTTAAGTAGAAATGTTTCGTCTCTTAACGGTCGTGATAACTGTGGGGAATACAATTACTGCGAGTTAGTCTCACAGGCTACCAAGTACTTGGCAAAAATTAATGAATTAGTTAATGATCAGGGATCTCGGATGAATGTAGGTAATAAAACGGCAATTATGGATTTTACTCAACGAATTACCGGTATCGTATCTTTGTTAGCAATAAAATCCTCTAGCAACGAAAAGAATTTAGCGAATTTTGAGCGATAAATGGAGGGTATCGCAACTCAACAAACGAGTTTAACGTACGCGGACAAACTTAAGCTTCGATTACCACCTAAATCTGCTCCGTGCCCGGTACCTACTGAAGCGCGCGTTCCTAGGCCTTGTGTTATTGCCTATCCCACTACGGAACGCTTAGCGGACTATGCGACCTCGTCAGCAACGAAACAAGCTCTCATGAAGGCTATTAAACCGAGCGATGAGGGATTTCAAATTGTAGGCGTTAAAAAAACCTCTAAGGCAGGCGTCGTGTTACGTGCAGCTAACGAACGGCAGCTTAAGAAACTGGAATCTGTGGACGCCATTAAATCAGTAGGGTTGCGCTTAGAAAAACCGAAAGGCCGTAGGCCCCGTATAATTGTAAAAGACGTACCCGGTTCTATGGAAGATCGTGCCTTCCTAACAGCCTTATACCGTCAGAATATCAAGGACGAATTAAAATTAAGTGAGAACGATTTTATTGAGTCAACTAAAATTGTTAGGCATCGTAAACTAGAAAACGGGCGTCAATGGATAGGCTTTAAATTAGAGGCAGCAGTTCGGAAACATCTAGCCAACACAAAAGATAAACTTTATATAGACTGGGCCACATGTAGATTCATAGACGATATAGAAGTAGTTCGTTGCTTAAATTGTCAGCAATTCGGTCATGTACAAAAGTTTTGCACCATTAAAACCCCTACTTGTGCTAATTGCGCCGCCGCACACGAAACGCGAGCTTATCCAGATAAAGACACACCAGATTTTAAGCCCACCTGCGCACAGTGTAAGCGGTTCAAAAAACCATCTGACCATCGATGCGGCTCATACGACTGTGCCACATACAAATTAAAACTGGAACAGCTAATATTAAATACCAATTACTGAATAGTTTAACTTAGTTTAAAAAAAAAAAAAAAAGTTTAAAGAGTAACTTACTAAGTAATGAATAATATTTCGATAGGCCAGTTAAATCTTCATAACGATAAAATAGCTACATCAGAATTAGACCGTTTAATTTTAGAACAAAAGTTAGACATTGTCCTTTTACAAGAACAATATCAGAGCGCTCACTTGCGTCGTAATGTAGTACAGCTTGACTGCCGTTCGCAGGCTGGGATATATGTTGCAAGTTCTAATTTTACGGTAACATCTTTGCGTAATCTTATGACGTCACACTGCGCCGTTGCTGAGATCTCATCCTCTACCTGTAAGGTTTACGTAGTGAGCTGCTATTTTCAATATTCACATCCTATTGATCCTCACTTACATCACTTACGTTACGTCTTGCAGTTCCTCGTGGGACATAAAATTATCATTGGCGCTAATGTCAATGCCTCATCTTCATTATGGTATGGCATGTTGCGTTCAACCGACACGGTTCGACGTTGTGCGGTTGAAGATTTCATTGCGGAAATGAATCTTATTATTCACAATACCCCCGATGCACCACCAACTTTTTGCAACCCAATGGGTGAGTCTTCTATTGTCGTGACGCTTACGCGCGGCGACGTCTCGATATCCGGATGGCGTGTCTTTCCGGACGCATCCTGTAGTGATCACCGCTTGATCGTGTACGAATTCATACCAAGGGTTGCACAGGATCCACAAAGGGCTCCCTATAATTTTAGATATAAAACTAAAGGTGCGAACTGGGCTTTGTTTGGTTCACTCTTTGCAACTCATACCAAAGACTTCAATCGCAGTAGTTTATCAGCTGAGGAAAGCGCAGAAATACTATCAGAAACTTTTACATACTGCGCTGATGTAACTATTGGTCGCGGATCTATCACTAACACTCGTAGATGTGATTGGTGGAATGATAGATTCGCCGAACTACGTAGAAGCTACCGGAAAGCTCGTAGAAAATTAAACACTATTAAAAAACATAACGTAACAGGAGATTTGTACAACAATGCTCTCATTGCTCTTAGAGTTGCCAGGTCCCACTACAGAGCTGCTGTGGAAAAATCCAAGGGAAACTTAATTCAAAAACTTGTTGATAAACTCGATCGAGAGGGCCCGTGGTCACCTTTGTATCACGAATTTAAGGCAAATAGATCAATCGACCTTGCATACATACAGAACATCAAAATTAATAACAGATATACCACAGGAGTAGAACAAACAGCAGAATATCTTTTAGACTCACTCGTACCTGACGATCGACCGGAAAACGACACTGATTATCACCGACAGATCAGGCAGTGGGCCATCGAACCACCACTGTCTCCAATGTCTGATTTACCATCTTCAGACGAATTTCTCGGTATCATTAGATCCTTGCCGCTAAACAAGGCTTCGGGCGATGATAACATATCTAACAAAATGATAAAAGAAGCTTGTAAACTTTCGGGTGACACGATTTTCACTGTCTTTAAACGTTGCATTGCTGAAGGAATATTTCCTCGTATATGGCGGTGCGGTAATATTCGTATAATACCAAAAAGTGGCGACAAGCCACCGGATGATCCTAAATCCTACCGACCAATAACATTGTTACCATCGTTAGGAAAGCTGTTAGAACGTCTTGTAGTGCCCCGGCTTCTGCCAGGTGGAGTCAAATTTCATGATAGACAATTTGGATTTACGTTGGGTAAATCGACAACTGACGCTGTTATATCGGTTAGAAAGTTTGTCACAGGGTCAAAATTTCAATACGTGCTGGCTATTTTCTTAGATATATCTGGCGCCTTCGACAACGCATGGTGGCCCATGCTGTTGCTGAAATTAAAATCACGGGGGTGTTTTAAAAATATTTATTCCCTTATCTCTTCGTACTTTTCACAAGGTACAACTAAACTAAGACTTGGTCATCATTCTGTGTCGAAGGCGCTTACAATGGGATGTCCTCAGGGATCGGTGCTAGGTCCATACTTGTGGAATATCGGCTTCGACGATTTTCTTGCGATACCAATACCATCCGGATGTACTATGAACGCGTATGCTGATGACGGCTTATTACTGGTGGAATCTGATACTAGGGCGGGGCTTGAGAGATTAGCCAATAGATGTTTGAACTTGATATCTCAATGGGGTGAACGTAATCGCTTAACTTTTGCACCCAACAAAACCTTCCAGTTACTTTTAAAAGGTAACCTCAAATCACCGCCGAGCATTAGATTTGACAATGTTACTGTAAAAAATAAAACCACAGTGTGTTATCTAGGATTAGTTTTAGAAAGAAACTTTTCATTTATCGAACATATTAAAATAGTTAATGAAAAGTCTAAAAAGAGTTTCTGTGCATTGACAAGGATATCAACTGCGACGTGGGGTCTATCATTTAATACATTAAAGATCATATACGGAGCTACTTATTTAGGTTCCATGTGCTATGGTGCACCTGTATGGGCCGATAGGGCGACCGTAGGCGCTGTCCGTCGCAAACTGTTACAAGGCCAACGACTTGCACTGATATTTTTGTGCAAGGCGTATAGGACGGTTAGCACTGAGGCTTTGCCGGTGTTGGCGGGTGTGCTTCCGGTCGATCTCGAGGTGCAGAGACGTGCAGCCATGTACTATTCAAGACAACAAAACATGGAATGCGATTTCTTGGGCGCGCGGGATCGCGGTAAAATTACAAGATTGCCTCAACAGCAGTCCGATGTCTATGATGACCTCATAGACGAATGGCAGCAACGCTGGGACGAATCATCCAAGGGGCGCCATCTTTACCAATTCTTTCCATCTGTTCGCGAAAGGTTATCGAGGATATGGCTTGAGGTGGATCACTGTGTCGCTCAATTTCTTACGGGTCATGGTAACTTTAAGAGCAAGCTTTATTCATTTAAATTAGTCGAGTCACCATTGTGTCAATGCTCAACACCTAACTCTCATTATGAACAGTCTGCTCATCATATCCTCTGGGAATGTAGTCTTTGGTATAATGAACGTAATATAATGCTGAATAGCTTGCAGGTGACATCTGGGGCGGTATACTATGGGGATCTTGTGTCAACTAGGGTGAATTTCCATGCGTTTAGGCGATTCTGCCATACATATTATAGAAATCAAATATAGCTCATGTAGGACCCGTAATATTTTGTGGCCGTGGTGCTTCCCTGTTTAAAAGGGTGTATGCCAATTAAACTTTATTTTGTCTCCCGCTTTGCTAAGGAGGAAAGTGGATTTACTGTATTTCCAACTCCTCCAATTTTCTTCTGATTAATTTCGTTGCGGGTTCCAAGACAGTTTAATTTCTTCCTGGGACTTCCCGAGTGTCATAACTCGGTGTGTTCGTGGGTCACTGCTGTGGATCCTGGTGTACAGGAGTTACAGGGGTGGGCGTGTGCCCAAACAAACCCTATACCAACCCGTCTGGCCAGCGTGGTATAGTAGGTCAATACCTCCTTTCTAAGGAGACGCCTATGTCCAGCAGTGGACTATTAAAGGCTGATGATGTGATGATGTGATGTGAAAATAAAATAATGACCTTCATACAAAACCCACTTTATTTCAGTTCTACCTCCCTTTAATACCTCACTGTAAACGTATCATATATCTGTACATAAAACTAACTTAATATATTTACAATATACACACCAATGTATACAAATAAATACAGAATAATTTCTTTTATAATTTCGATATGTAGTATTTGTAATAAATTTGTAAACAAAATATTCAAAAAAAAAAAAAATCTTACAGCCATGATTGATAATCTCACATTAACAAAATTATAAAAAAAAACAACTATAAAATATAATTAGCTTAAAAACTGGTATTTATGAATATTTGATGAACATCGACTGAATATTTGTTTTCTTTTTTTGACATGGGCTACAAGGACGTTGACAACAGATTAACAAACCTCCTTAACGTAGAATTTTCGTTTCCCGCGCTATTCTCTACTTTACAAAAGTACAAGAAATTATATACATTTATGGAATACAATGGGGCTAATTCTCTTGTTCGAAAACTCTCTAAACTACACTAAAAATCCCTAAAAAATTCCCCAAATTCTACGTTTTCAGAACAGGAAACGTTATTTGACAGGACGAAACAAATTTTTTGTGATTTTTAGTTCAGTTTAGAGAGTTTTCGAACAACGGAATTAGCACCACTATCTTATAAAAAATATTGAAAATAATCTAAAAAAAAGTATGCTTTTGTTAAAAAAACTAGTTATAAATAGTTTAAGGACAAAACAGGTATATTATTTGTTGCTGATTTGACGTAAACAAAATATTAACTTAAAAAAAAAACGTTTAACCGACTTGAATATCTATATATATCGTGATGAATTGTCATAAACTTTATTCTTAATTCCTTAATTTTTTACCTTAGGGGTGGAATTTTCAAAATTATTTCCTTTTACTTTATTTTATATACTTATTACTTTATTACTGTTAACATTTCACGTTCACAATACTATTTCTAGAAAAAATAATTCAATCACTAATTACATATTTTTAAAGCAGCAACATTATAATCACTTAGATATAAAAAAAAAACACAAATTTATCACAACATTCCACTCGATATTCATCTAAATAATTTGCATATTAAATACTATTTTTAAGCTTTAACCATTTGAACGCCATGTCACATAGGTTACAATTTTTATTTCTCTAACTTTTAAAGTTTATTTAGTGTCATGATACATCAAATTTTTATCACACATATGTGACGAAAGCATTAAAAAAAAACAAACCTCGTACAGCCATATTAGTGATGTACCATCATCATTATAATATATTAGATACCAGTTCCTATAGAAACTGTGAATAATTTACACCCCTTTATCGATCGAAGATCGGTAAGGGGCCATCCACAAATTACGTCACATGACTTTTTGCCACTCTAGTTCTTGTCACAGCTGTGAGACTACCCTCCCAATGGTAACATCCTAAATTGTGCAATTTAACTTAAATATATTAGGTTTTAAAATGTGTCATCGCGAAATTTAGAACTCCTGCCACGACTTATCACAATGATACATTTCTTCGAAGCTCTGTCTGCCCCTCTCCCCTGGTAATGTCACGTAATTTATGGAAAGCCCCTAAGGTGGCCCTACACTACCTTAACACTTGGGCGATTGCCTTGAAGATATGAAAATTGTCGCTCTTGGCTTGGTTGCGAGTTCGAACCAGACCCTTTGCATTACTGACGTGGACTGGACCCACTTCCACAACATTTAGCTTAAAGCTGGAGAGCTCAGCAAAGATTCTGTAGTGATGTAACCTACGTCACTAGTATTCTTTAATAATATATTAGCAGCCACGACTGATATTGTATATTTTAGTTTCGACATATTATTTCCTTACCCATTCGGTATTTGACTGTCAAATTAAATAAATTTCTCTTTTTAACGTCAAAACGATAGGTTGTGTAAATAAATACTTGTATAAAAGAACTATCATCAAATCATTTACTTTTAATATTTGTTTTTAAAAGTAAAACAAACTTGACAAAAAGTAACGAATCAATTTAGGTCTTATATGTTTATGCATATGTCAGGCATCATGGTTCCACTATCTTTATGATGATATTATAGAACTAGAGTGAACTAAATAACGCTAATTTATAACTCATAGTTTCCGATACTAGTGGATTTAAATACTCTCTCTTGAAATAATATCTCTGTAATGTAAAATGTTGAGCTGCCAAAAAAATCACAGGTATTTGTAACTGTTACAGTGACAATTTCCATACCTAGGACACGCTGATTTCATATGGTCATATTACTGCTAGCGAGTGCTGTGACATACTAATATTCATTACTAGTGGTTTTTTGACCGAAAATAATATTAAATATAACTTTATACATTCTCTGTTTTCTTCAATCTGTCTGTATGTATGTGTATCTCGTTCTCACATTTCTAACTAAGAAATGCTCTTAAATAAAGTACTTATAAGAATTTGCTCAACTCGAGAATCTAATCCAATGGAGCTAATTCTGTTGTTCGAAAACTCTCTAAACTAAACTAAAAATCACTAAAAAAAAATTTGTCCTGTCAAATATTACGTTTTCAGATTAGGAAACGTTGTTTGACAGAACTAAACAAATTTTTAGTGATTTTTAGTTTAGTTTAGAGAGTTTTCGAACAACAGAATTAGCACCAATATATCATCGTCGTAAGTTAATTTTTGATATTCTGGATACACTAAACACACTTGAATAATACATAATTAATATAAAAAATACTTAAAAATAAGCTAGTATGTTTTATAAGCAATCTATATTTACTAAGTATTATCAGTGAAGAAGATTCATTGAACGCAGAGAAGAGGACAGTATGAACTTTCTTGTATGGTCATATTGAACACTCAGTTATGACCAGAGACCGGATTATATGCATTTTTTTTTTTTTTTTTTTTTATTTATTTATTTACATAACTACACAATTAGGTAAATGTAGGCAAACCTTAAACCACTGGGGTTTGCATATGCTTTTGCTTATTTAAGCCATTCTCAACGATAATAGCATATTTTACTTAAAATCTAATTATAATGCATATTATCGGTACATTTAGAGTATTTTTTCGAGTGCAGTGCATTCACCGTGTTCCGAAATGCGATAAAAGCGATAATACCGCGAATTCGACCCGGAACACAGAGACAGTAGCCGCGCGCATCTTTTGTTTTGACAGTTACGATAAAAAAAAAAACATTTTTATGACATGTAATGTTACTGTACTTGTTATTGAGAATCAAAAAATAATTTACTCATAAAAAAATAAAAACGTACTTTTTTTTTGGGGTTCCTAAAATTTATCATTTAATTTCGCATATTCTGTAAATTTTCTTGCAAATTTCAAACATTTTGCATGCATATAACAAGTTTTTTTATGTTGCATATAATTCGGTCTCTAGTTATGACCATACAAACAACCAGTTGTTAGACAGTTTGATGAATGCTCAAATCCAACCTAGATTTGTTAATATTAATTTTCGGCCATAATAGACTATTTCTAAGCGGTACCAGTGTACAGTGTACGGTGCAGGCGAAGGCGTCAGTGCTCGGCCACAGGATCCGCGGGGGCGGGGGCGGGGGCGGGGACGGGGGCGGGGGCGGGGGCGGGCAGCGCGGGGAGTGGAGCGGGCGCGTCCTTCTCCAGCGGACGGTACGACCAGTTGCCCGCGCCGTCAAACTCCAGAACGTGCGTGTGGTATTTCCTGGAAACATTATAACAGTTATCCATACGAATATTATAAATGCGAAAGTGTGTTTCTGTCTGTCTGTCTGTTACCTCTTCACGCTTAAACCCCTGAACCGATTTTTATAAAATTTGGCGTTGAGATATTCTGAGTCCCGGGAAAGGACATAGGGTATGTTTATCTCAGAAGTATTACTTTAAGGGGGTGAAAAGGAGGGTGGAAGTTTATGTGGGGAATCAAGAACCGCTAAAGCGATTTAGATGAAATTTGGTATGGAGATACCAATGCTTTTTACTGCAATAACCGACATTTACGCGGAGCTGCGGGCAAATGCTAGTATTTACTAAAAGCCATCGAGCCTGTATGATGTGCACTCCTTCTTCAAAGGCCTTGTGACTCCTGAGTTGCAGTCGTTCATGGGTGGCGGTTGTAACTTTCCATCAGGTGACCCGACTGCACTTCATATTGACATCACTTCCACAGATTGTAGAATAGCGAGAGAAAAGATGTGACATCATAGCAATAATACAATTAAAAATGCCTGGGTTTTTCTGCTTGTTTGGTTAATAAAAACCCTAAAACTGTCAGTCAGGTATGAAATATTTTTATTAGATGGTTTATTGGTAATGGGTAATTATTTTTTACTGTAATTATTTGGATTACAATATGTCATAATCGTTTTCAAATCTTCTCTAATGTCATTTCATGTACGATATCGTATCTTCTCTCTTCAAAAAAAACTGAGTACATAAAACATACCCTACGACCGAGTAAAAACTAAGAAGATAAAAGAAAATTAATATTTTACTAACCAGACGCTAGGCCTGTGAGTGATGGAGAGGAGCGTGATGCCCTCCTTGACGGCCTCCTCGTACATGACCACCTCTGTCTCCATGGAGACCGCGCTCGTACATTCGTCCAGCAGCGCGTACACCGGTCTGCAATACACGCTTACATAGTAATTATAAGCTTTTAAAAACAATTTTAATGGGTTTAAATCTTGATAAATTTTAAGAAACTAATCTGAATTACTGGTTGACTTTGCTGTGACCAGTAACGCTAAGGGAGCAAACTATACAGGACAATAGCTCTGCAAAGAGAAGGAAAACTTGAAACAAACCCTATAGCAACCCGCCTGGCCAGCGTGGTATAGTAGGCCAAAACCACCTTTCTAAGGAGGGGCCTATGTATGTCCAACAGTGGAATATTAGACAAATGGCAAAGACATCCTCACTGTTTTTACCGTGTAAAGAGACGAAACAAGTGTCGAAACACGCGAAAGCGGCAAATTACAGCCTTGGACATTTTTTGATATTTCTCTAACTGTAATATAATTAATTTACTGGTTTTAGAGGGCCTTTAAATCTATTTATTTACTAAAATTAGGCTGTAACTAAAATTAATTTCAATTGTGGATGTGGTACGGTTCGAACCCACAACCGCAAGTCTGACGCTCTAGCCACTGGGTTATGGAAAAAAAATACAATTCGAGTTTATATCCTCTACCATACCTGTGGTAGAACATTCTCGCCATGGCCATCCTCTGCTTCTCCCCTCCCGACAGCGTAGACCTCCAGTCCCTGTCAGCCCTTAGTCCTCCATGTCTGGCTGCGCACTGGTCCAGTCGGACCGTCTTCAGTATGTGTAGGGCACGACGTTCCGCCGCCACGTCTCCCTCTTTCACTTTTGATGGATACGTCACTTGGTCTATTAGAGAACCCATGGACATATAGGGCCTGTGGGAGTAAGAAGACACTATGAGAATTAGAACAAATATAAATTACAGTCCATTCGTGTTAAGAAAGTAGTGACGCAACGATGAAGCCCCGCCCCCAGACCGATCGGGTCCTAAGATTCTTTCGATTCGATTACTTTTTCTAATTCTCAAACTACCCTATAAGAGAAACAAATGTCACGTCGTTATTTTAAAAAAGAGACAGAATTTTGAGATTTTAAAAAGAGAAAACTAATTAGACTCGACAATTAAGTATCATTAATAAGTGAAGGTAAAAGCGATGAGTGACCTCTGCGGTATGTAGAACATGATGGGGCGCGAGGAGCAGTAGCCGCTGCCGTCGAGGTTGGTCTCGTCGGCGCAGTGCGCGCACGCGCACGGCCGCGGCACGTGCAGCTCGCCGCCGAACACCGGCCACAGACCAGAGATTATGCGGAACAGACTGGAAACACATATAATCATTACACTCAGATAATTGTCATAAAGTTCTAATTAATGATTTGGAGTTGACAAAAGCATTTGATTGCGTTAATCATAAATTTATATTCATATCACTTTAAATATGGTTTCGAACGCATTGTATTTGATCTAATTAAGGTTTATTTAGACCACTTTAACCAATTTAGTAATGAAAAATATACCTTACTCTTCCAATTACAGTTACTTCCTTCAAGCGTACCGAAAGGTACTATAGTGGAACCATTACTCGTCCTGTTACATCCATAATTTCCTCATAGTACCTAAGTATCACTAAATTACTTTTCTCAAAGCAGATACTATTACATCAATAAAGCTAATAAAATTAAGATCTTATTGCTACCAATTCAGAAAATATTTTTGACCTTTCTATAAACTTTATCTATACTTTAACCTCTATCGGGCAAATCAATAAATTCACTAAAGCTAATGCAGATAACCGACAATTGACCTGAACCATGATGTTACATTGAAAAATAGTAAACTTATTCAATAATAATAACTTTACACATCACGACAGTCTGATACTAAACTAGGCAGTACCTGTCCTACGATGACCAGACTGCTGATAAACATAGTTAAATACTTTTAAATACATATTGTAGTTAAATTACACCCAAGCAGAACATTGTCTTTATCGCACAATTATTTGTCCAAGATTGGCAGTTGAGCCCACGACCTTCGGCTTAGCAGTCAGGGTCACAAAACAACTTGAAAAACAAGCCCGTCATAAATTGAGAGATGAAACACAAGTCTTGGCATAAAGCACTGAAAAACATTGATATAATTCTAGATAATAACAAACTATGAAGCTCATAAACACAAAGACTGTGTAGTGTCACAGACCGTCACTCGACAATGCAAACTAAACAAACACCATATGTTCAACTTGATGTTGGTTGGGAACATTGTGCAGGTTCTAAAGAAACTGCAATGCGGCCTCCCAAACCGGTAACAAAATGTAAACCTAAGTTTGCATTCTGCGATTCATCTCCATGTTGCATCATGCATCAACATCTTTCCTTTTATCAATATATTCGTGTACCAAACCGTACCGGGTCGCAATGTGTACCAAATATATTGGTAAGGGGCAAAGTGTATTAAAGATTTTGGGTGGTTCCTTGAAAGGGGACTGAGCATACAGTAGCTTGCAGAGAGCGTTTTTGGTTTACCTGTATGCGCCTATCCTATAATTAAATCGGAGAGCAAAAGGTCAGGTACATAAACTGAACACAGTTTTAATCAATTTAAAAATTAAAAATAAATAAAAATTGCGGTGGGACCCTGTGACCCATTCACATAAATTTAATAGTTTCAAGTGTCTCCCTCATTCTCAGTGTCGAATCTGTCAAACTCTCTTATTAGATCTTTGTCCAAGTTACAACAATTGTAATTAAGATATTTATTTACCTGGACTTGCCGCATCCGTTCGGCCCAACAATGAGCAGATGGGTACCGGGCGCTATATCCAGCGTCACTCCTCCCGCGACTACGTCACACGCTGGAGTAACTATCGGCACTCCTCTAAGACTGATGGATAGATCATTTGTGTAAATGATTTTACCTGGAAGATGAAGATTTTTCTTAAATATACGTCAATATTTTCATAAATATTTGTAATAGTAATGAATAAGTAGAAATTTAATTTAAAATCAGTTATTTTTTGTTTTTATTCATTACCGGTTACCCTGATGAAAAGCGACGACCGCCATCGAAATTAAATTCATTAATTGAGTTTGAGATCAATTATTATAATATAGGTCTTATTGTAGGGTTTTGACATGCTCCTATTATGTAACGGTAGATATCGAAGACTTGTTGAACGCACTTTTGCTTTAAATTTAAACTAACATACAACGCTGAAGTTAATATTTCTGTGAGTTGAGAGGAAGCAAGCAAGATCTTAAAACATGCAGTCGGATTTGAAAAATTACTTTTGATAGCCAACGCTTTTTCACATTACTAATAACATTATTAGGACTAATAGACAGGTAGGAGTAGCTATTTGGTTTGGAAAATTCCTATTAAAGCGAAAAAAAAATGTCAAAAATGGTAAAAACCATTTTTCTCGTCTGGAGCGAAAACTAAAGGTCCTACGAAAAAAATTGAATTCGGTTTGGGTCTCCGGGGGTTCATTCTCTTTGTTTTTTTATCGCGCACATTTGTTACATTCAACTTTTTTCGTAGGACCTTTAGTTTTCGCTCCAGACGAGAAAACTGTTTTTTACCATTTTTGATTTTTTTTCGCTTCAATAGGAATTTTCCGAACTAAATAGCAACTTAGCTCCAGACGCGAAAAACTGTTTTATACCATTTTTAATTATTTATTTTGGCACCTTAGCTGACAATATTTTGTTACAATTTTTATTGCAAAAAAAAATTTCGTGATAATAGAAATTTTCCGGATATTTAAGTTTTTTTTCGCTAATTCTACCTGTCTATAAATTGGATAGTTTCTATGTAATTTGACTCTAGCAATTATTTTTTCATCTTATCAGAGTCAAACGTATATTGAACTCGAACCTATTAAAACTAGATAGTGTTTCATCACTAGGTCTTATTGCCGGGTCTCAAATGTGCTTTTTACAGATCTAGCCGCGGGGGAGTCTAGAACTCTACATAGTATTCACGTATATTACTGGCGTTTTTTTAAACCCTGACGGAAAACGAGTGGTGTTATTAGTTTAACCCGTGTATCTGCCTGTGGAATCATAGCTCATAAATGTTTAGTATTAATAGTATATAAATTTTGAAGATCATTAGCTCACTTCCTAGGTAATGAAGGGATCTCACTAAAATCCATAGGTCCGAATGATCTAAAACTTGGTATACCGTTACTTTGATGGTATTTCTACGACATGGTAAAGTGGAACTTCTTGCTGCATCAAGTAGTCTGCAGGATAGGCAATTCCTCGGATAATAACAGCATATATACCATGTTGGGGCTTATTAGAACAGCCTCAACGAGTATTGTTATTTTTTTTGTGTCGGGGTTTTTTCAATGATGCTATTATTTTTGTTCTTCACAAGGAGTCACGCAAATTCAAAGTGTCCGCTAAGCTGTCGGGTGCGAGGGGGGCGAGGGACGAGAGGCTCACCTTGCGGCACGGGGCGGTTGTCGCGGAAGGTGACCTGGAAGGCGGCGTGCAGCGGCGGCACGTGCACGGCGCGCACGCAGCGCCCGCGCGCCACCTCGCCGAACACCACCAGCATGTCCGACACGCGCGTCGCGTACCCCGCCAGCGTCACCACCTCCTGCATCCACACCACGTTTACACCACGGATTCTACTCGACTATACCTAATTCTTTATTACTTTTATACTACTGGATTTTTTAAGTGAAAACTTCTTTAGGCGAGTTTGAACAGCAAACAAAATAATGTATTTTATGAGATGGGAAAAAACCATTCAACTCGCGATACTGTTACCGTTACCGACACCTCTGTATATAAATATCAACGTATATTGGCCCCGTTTACAGGAGAGTTGAGTTTGGATTTAAATATATTGATAATATAACTACATATATCCAATATAAACATATATTGTGTATATACGTACAACATAGATTCGTGTCGGAAGTTTTTTATTTTTGAAGTGAAAACTTCATTAGACGCGTTGAGCATTTTTGAACAACAAACAGAAGAATGTATTTTTTTTCTAGAATATAATGAATAATATCAATATATCAATTCATTTATTTTACCGTTTGTAAAAATACACGGTCCATTTGTATTTTTGATACCCCAAAAAAAAGATATGTGTAATATTAATATATATTTGATATATTTGAAAAAGACCGCCACCCAGCAGTTAATCAATTTTGAGCTGAAAACAACATTATTGTCACCATCTATCTACCCTCATCCCAAATTTTTGGGGTCACCGCAGTAAGTATCATTCTTCCATTCTAATCTATCATTCTACATCTCACTGTTTAATCCCTTCCTAGTCATATCCTCAATCATACAGTCCATCCACCTTTTCTTTGGTCTTCCTCTTCTCTTGTACCCCAAGAGAAGAGGAAGACCAAAGAAAAGGTTGATGGACTCCAAAACCTAACACTTTCTTCTCCACATTTTCCTCACCCCTCCGCATGACATGTCTATACCAACATAACCTATTACTTCTTAACTTTTCATCCAGTGGCGCTACTTTTAGACTCCCTCGTTCTCCCTCATTCCTAACCTTGTCCATCTGAGTCACACCACACATCCACCTCAGCATGCGCATTTCGGCTACGTTCAGGCGTCTCTCATCCATTCTCTTAATAGGCCAACTATCAGAACTATACAGGACGGCAGGGCCTCAATTCTGCTTTTTTATGTCCACGCCAAGCCACTGTCATACAACTGACACACCGATATTTATTGAGATGCCATCGAGTGGCCATTGGCATCGGTATAAATATCGGTAGTCTACACTAACTCAGTGTCTTTACAGTGGCGATGGAATGGCAGTGGCTCATCAGTGATGAAATCAAAAAGATTGCCATATTTGGAAAAATAAATAAATCATTTCCTCAAAAAAATGTAATATGTTTTCAAATTATAAGGAAATGATTGATGATCACGTGAACATAAAATAGCAGAATTGAGGCCCAGGTCTGATGATAGTTTTACTATATAATTGTGTACTCCAAAAACTCCTTCCTAAGGACCTCTCCTCTCCTTTGACCTTTTCTCACAATTCTGACGTGTTAACTGTAAACACTTGGCCTTCAAATTCATAAATGAATGAACTCTGCAGAATTACTGTAAAATATTTTGACTGCACGGATAGCGTAGTGGTTTAAGCGGTCGCCACGCCGTTTCCTACTACGCTGAGTGCTGTGGGTTCAAACCCCACATGGAACGACACTTTATGTGATCCACAAATTGTTGTTCTGAGTCTGGGTGTTCTTTGTGTCCGTTTCATGTATGTTTGTAAAGTCCCCCGCGACACAGGATATATTCCTAATGCGGGAGTTGTCTTTTTGAACTAACTTAACTTATTTTACCTTATAACTGGACATGAGCCTTTCGATGGCGTCTGCGGCTGAGTTAAGCAAATTCCTTGACGTCGTCATGTATTCGGCTCTATCACTTATTCCCTGGCTTGAACCTACAATAAAATAACATTTAACAATATAGAAAAATATTGGGTGAACCTAAAGATATAATTCTGAAGATTTCAAAATGAACATTTTCAGAAAATATCATCCGTTTACTGACGTCACATTAAAGTGAGAGAGATGAAAAGAGAGACATAACATATGTTGAGAACTTGTTTAGAACTTTTTAAGAGGAATAATTCCGTAATACATGATTGTTGCGTAACTAACAGTTTATGCAAGCAAGGAATAATTTTTCCCCGTTTCTGTAACATTTTTCAATGATATTTTTAGTGAAGGTGTGTAGAAAATATTCGACTTATCATTATTATTTGCTAGTCTAGATTATATCGCTCTCTTACTCAGTGGCATCATCATCAACAGCCTTTAGTAGTGCATTGCTTTCCATAGGCCTCTCCTTAGAAAGGAGGTTTTGGCCTACTATACCACGCTGGCCAGGCGGGTTGGTATAGGGTTTGTTTTCCTTCTCTTTGCAGTGCTGTTGTCTTTCGTAGTTTGCTCCCTTAGTCGGGATGAATAGGGGTGGTGACACTCTGTATTCTTCACTACACAGATAGTGGCTTAGTGGCAATGATTAATGAAAATATTCGTCTCACCATCACTCCTGGTGGCGGTGAGTATAGGCAGTGCCAACATAACCATGCCAGTGCCAGACCACACGTACTTCATGAAGAACTGCTCCAGCATCACGTACCATAGTTTCTTGTTGAACACTGACGTCATCTGTGCCACTAACTCCTTGTATGCTGTTTGGAGTTGCCCTAGTTCCACCTTGAAGGAAAAAATTGAGGAATTTAAAAACAAGGTGGTCAAATAACACCGGTCAATGAAACAAAATATATCATTTTATTATGAATACTGCCCAAACTGCGTAGGGGTTTAAGCGGTCGCCGCGCCGCTTACTTCTACGTTGAGTGTTGTGGGTCCGATCCCCACATGGGACGACACTTTGTGAGATCCACAAATTGTTGTTCTGAGTCTGGGTGTTCTTTGTGTCCGTTTCATGTATGTTTGTAAAGTCCCCCGCGACACAGGATTTATTCCTAATGCGGGCGTTGTCTTTTAAAAAGAGAAAGAGATAATAAAAATTACATCCAGGGACAGAACAAAAGATCGTGTTCATCACACAATTATTTGTCGCGGTTGAGAATCGAAGTAACGGCGTCTGGTTTAGCACTCAGCATCGCTAACCACGAGAGTAAAAGACCAATCGAATTGATGGTGTAATAATATATGTATTTTTTTTTAAAGGGACAATCAAGCCCCCTGTTTACCTATATCATCAGGGCAAGAAAGGTGCAACTCGAGAAATACACCCAGGGGTTGAAGGATAAAGCGGGGGGGGGGAGGGTTAAATACCTATATAAAACTTTCCTTTTGAATATAATTTTCAGAGATCCTTAAACCTATAATTAATTATCAACCTACCTTATGTCCACCATAGAAAGCGACCTCCTCAGCGTGGGCAATGAGTCGCGCGTGAACGTGTCGGAGATTCGCCTTCATACGAGCTTCCTCACCCGCCAGGGCGCCGAACCTGGGACTCAGTATCCTCAGTAACTGGCCGGTCATGCAGATCACCACTGTGGCTATACCGGGACCTGGGAAAAATATTATTAAAACGATAATATCGTTTTATACGAATATCGTTTCCCGGGCATATTACATCACACATCATCACACATCAACAGCCTTTACTAGTCCACTGCTGGACATAGGCCTCTCCTTAGGAAGGAGGTTTTGGCCTACTATACCACGCTGGCCAGACGGGTTGGTATAGGGTTTGTTTTAAGTTTTCCTTCTCTCTGCAGTGCTGTTGTCCTGCGTAGTTTGCTCTCTTAGTCGCCTCTTACGACACCCACGGGATGAATAGGGGTGGTGACACTCTGTATTCTTAATCCGTCATCAAACGGACAATTACATGTTACTATAATGACGGCATATTACATGTTTTTTTTAAATCGGCATTCATATATTATTACATATTTTTCACTATTTTTTAGTGTAGTTTTTTCTCCCCCCTTATTTTATGATATTGATGCGTCGCAGAAACACACACACATATATATATATATTATTATATATATATATTAATTTTTCTGCACAATCACACATAGCATATATATATACGCATATATACACGTACACAATCACACACTTGAATGGTTTCGAGCTGACAACACCCAGTCATATGGGCTCAGCTGAAAACCAGCGTTGGAAGGCGCCTGTGGCCATCCAACAGTATGCTGAGCTTCAGACCTATTGGCACTTTTCGTAAAGAATTTTGCATGTGCCAATAAATTTTCTTTCTTTCTTTCATTTTACATATTTTAAAATTTAAACATTTAGAATAAGACAAATTTATAAGTATATATACATTTATCTAACAATAACACTTCACAGTACAGTTTGTGTGTTTGTTTCATATACATAGTTCTTTACCAATCATTTGGATTGGTTATTAAATTTTTATTTTAATTCTATTTTACAGAACGTTGTAGTCAAATACGTTTTTTTAACCGACTTCAAAAACGATTAGGTTATTAATTCGGATGTTTATAATTCTTTTGTGTTCGTTCGGGGTTTATTCTGAAGGAGGATTTATCTTGTTCTAAATCAGGACATGATATTGTATGCGTGTGGAATACTTTACTTTCTATTCAATTTACTATCTATTTATCAATCTTAAACTTGCCTTTTTTACGTAGGACTGAAATTAAAGTCGGAAAAATCTTAGCACAGACAACGGTTTGTCACTTGCTTCCATTCTTTTATGCCCGCTTTGTGTCTTTGAGAGATTCCTAAGTTGAACTGAGGTCTAAACTTGAGGTCTAACTTTTTTTTACCACATTCACACAACGCCATCTAGTCCCAAACTAAGCATAACTTGTGGTATAGGAGCTAGCAACGTTTTCGAGAAAGAATTTTAGGACAGCTGATTTTGTGATATGTCATCCTTCTTGCACTTTCGGTTAGAATCTGGGCTATCTGGCTGGCGGTAGCGGTTGCGTTCATTAGTGCGCATCCTACCTGTCCAGGTAATAATCCTGTATTTTAAAAACATTTTAGAAGGCTTAATTTTTTATTTTTAAATAAGTCTACCTGACATACTTTTTTTATTGCCAGACATTTTTGACAATGCTAACTATGTGCCATACGCGATTTTTGTTTTTTTTTTTATAAAATTTCAAAGTATTTTATAATGTCTGTAATTTTAATATTATGTTATTTAAAGATAAGAAAAACTTAAAATAAATTTGCCAGACATTAATTCGATTGTTAAGTCTTGAATTAAAATTAAAAAGTCATGTCATCACTAATGAACGCAACCGCTACCGCCAGCCAGATAGCCCAGATTCTAACCGAAAGTGCAAGAAGGACGACATATCACAAAATCAGCTGTCCTAAAATTCTTACTTTCCAAACGTTGCTAGCTCCCGTACTATTGTACTATGGGTACTAGACAACTGATATAAATACATATATAGTTTTTTTTGGAAATACATACATATTATACATAGAAACACCCAGATTAAATCAAACAATAAAAGTTCATGCACACAAATGTTTGACTTGAGCGGGAATCGAACCCGCGACCTTTAGAATAGCAGTCCGTTTCACAAACCACTACGCCATGCGGCTAAAGACGTCTAACCACTACATCTAAAGACTTGTTACCACTTTGCAACATGGGCTCTAGATGGATGGAGATGTCAGATCCTATACTCACCCATAAAAATATTGCCCTTCATCTTGTTTGAGTAGCTGGCGAGAGTCAGAACGATGAGTAGCAGGTCGAACAGGGGCTTCGTCAACGAACTGTACAGGTGAGCCACCGACTGGGTAAATACTGACACGTCTTCTGTCAACCTGAAAAAATACATTGGCCTGTTAAACACTTAAATTTAATAATAAAAACAGATTACAGAAAAAAGGAATCTTACAGGCTCACAATAAAGTAGAATGTGCAACGGTTACGAAATAAGGATTTTAATTGCACATTCTATTGTACGCCGTATCACTTGTCATTAGTACTTATTTTCCTTTGAAAGGTCAATTTACTATGTTCACTATGGTTGGTAAACTAAATTTTTATAGATTAGATGCATATCATCGAGGACATGACTTGTTAGTAGGGAGAGTAGACGAGGTCACCCTTATTTATACGTAGTCGACTTGATTGTGTTTGCAACTTACAACAATTTGCTTTTTTCGAACTTTATAATACACAGTTTACTCCTTCAGGGCTTTGTTATACTCTAAGATCTTTTGCTTAGAGCCTCTAATCTCAAAATAATGTCGACAAAAGTACTTCAGTTATGCAGCAAATTTTAAATTGCAGTAAATTTAGTCGCTATAAGTTGATTCCCCTTTTAACTTTCTCAAAGGATTACCACGTCTTATTGTCTTTCTACTTTATCTAATGAATGCCATATTTTTAATACCTTCGTTTACTGTTGCTCGTAACCTACTGTATTGAAATTAATATTTCTAGTTAGTTTAATCAAGAGAGAAAAAAAATATGGTAAAAGTCAAAAATCTTTAATCATTCAAGTTACCTGTGGTCAGCGTTTTCAATCCTAGCATCTAAGTTGGCGACTCTGTAGTAAGTTTGATTCTTGAAGTACAGATTGTAGGCGTGGTTCACAAGCCTTGTCCTGAAGGCCAGCGCTAGGCGGGACTCGAGGTATCTGATCATGGAATTGATGAATGTGGCCGGAATGGCAATACCGAACCACTGCATCAAAAGGTACGCGAAACGGCGCATGTCTTTTTGGACTATGTGTTTTACTGAAATTAAGGATAAAAAGCGCTTTAAGTGTGTTGTGTGAAGGACAAGAATTTATTACTAAAGTCCAAATTTTAGTATCAGTTACTTTAAAAAAAGAATTACCTAACTAGTGCATTCTTGGCGGGTAAAACGTACCACTCCCTAAATCGTTTAAACTGTTTTTTATATATTTTTTATCTTAGAGATTATGATAATTTAAATTAAAGTTAGTTTATAATATGTAATTAAATTATAATTCAACTGCGTAAAAACAGAATAATTTTGACACTTTCGGAATTTTTTTCTATAACTATTTTGAGAAATTACGTATAGTCAATAAATTATAGCAGTAAAATAGCAAATTTAAATAGGCTACCGATGGACTTGGAATTCTCAATTAATAATTTTATTTTACGAAACCCAAAAAGTCTAGTTTTTAATAAAAACTCACCAATGGATCCTTCCAATGACGCCACATATATAGACAGAAACGTCCTAGAGAAGAGACAAGCGGTGTGTGCAGTAAGTAGGGCCACTTCGTGACTCCTGACTCCTGGGACCATGATCCTCGCCAACGAGATCAATTGCCGCAGAAATTCGAGATTGAGCCCTGGCACGTGCTCCTCGATAGATTGTGTTTCGTCTGCATCTTCCTGGAGTGTGGGGATTCAAGTTAAGTAATTAATACGTTTGGGAAAAATGTGAAGTCAGTCCGTTGTATGAGGCATCTGTATGGCGTGTGGTGTGTTCCTTTTAGCGGACCCAAGGGCAAAATATGAAATATCATTTAGTAAATATAAGGATGAAAGAATTCAACGAAAAGATAAACTGTTCAGCTTTATTGTTTCAAATCAAATCAAATCGTTTATTTGTTTCATCCTATGATCACATTCTATGATCTGTCACTTGGGCATCATCACCAACAGCCTTTAATAGTAAACTGCTGGACATAGGCCTCTCCTTAGAAAGTAGGTTTTGGCCTACTATACCACGCTTGCCAAACGGGTTGGTATAGGGTTGTCCTTGGGCATAAAAAATATTAAATAATATAATGATTATTATTATTTAAAATTATATTATATTAAAATTCTGATTATTTGATAAAAATTTAATTGAAGATTATATATATGTTATTATTACTATTGGTCATGACAGACACAAGGAAGTCAACAACATTCAATTATCTTTATTAACATATAACCTTTCATGTCCATGTTTAATGTCACATGGACATGAAAGATTAAAAAAATCTAGTCGATAACAATTCATCACCATCATCATCAACAGCCTTTAAAAGTCCACTGCTGGACATAAGCCTCTCATAAGGAGGTTTTGGCCTACTATACCACGCTGGCCAGACGGGTTGGTATAAGGTTTGTGTCAAGTTTTCCTTCTCTTTGCAGTGGTGTTGTCCTGCGTAGTTTGCTTCCTTAGTCGCCTCTTACGACACCCAAGGGATGAATAGGGGTGGTGACACTCTGTATTCTTAATCCGTCACCACACGGAAGTTGAATACTTATATTATAACAATTCATCAACAGAGTAATAGAAATCTTCTGCAAGAAATCGGAACAATTCATTTTTAAAGACATAAATGTTACATACACGTAATTAAGACACATAGACAGACGTAATTATTTAATATCATTAGGAATCTTATTGTATATCTTTGTGGACAAACACTCTCTTCTCAAAGAGGGTAGTTCTATAGTGACGGGTACAAGTGACTTCTATTTCGCGATTTAAGCCCCAATGTAAAGGCTTAAATCGCCATGCCATTTCAAAAATATATAATGATTTTATTAATGAATATCTGTTTTTAAAGTTTTGTTCTAAGTCTCCAAACTAGACTTGCATATCCCACTTGAAACGGGAGATTTTTCTGCATAACTAAGTATATATAACTCATTGGAGGTACTTTTTTTAGCTTAGTAAAGATTATCGTTCGTTTGAGTTTCCTTCTGAAAGCGATGGTTACTTACAATGTTTTGTTTATTGTCGGTGTCGGCGTCCCCGCGGCAAAGCGCACATTGCTCTGCTCCACACCGGCCACCGCAGGTGTCACCATTTGCCGTGCCCTCTTGGACTGTGTGTAGCTTGCCATTTTTGGTAACCTGTAAAAATGTTCACGATAATAAATAATATGCCTTTTTTTCGCAGTTGGGATAAAACCGAACAAAACCTTGCAATTTTATTGACTACGCACGTTAGAAGTCTATATGCAGTAATGCCCTAAGAATAAAGCTGAGTTCGGACAGTGGGCGGGGCTAGTCGAGTAAGTGCAATGTACTACCTAAGTCATTGATTGAAAGTCGAGTGCGATAGCGTTGCACTATAACACGTCACCTACCTGCTGCGTGGCCTGCGTGCTGATTGTCTGGCCCAGCATTAATCCTTTGAGTATATAACATAATATACTAATCATAATATAATTGAAAAATAGTTAAAAATGAATGAATAAACATTTTAACGTTCATTCTTGGTGCTTCAAACGTCCACAGGTTCTATTACCCGATTATCAAACAGGGTGTTTCATATAGAGAGCGAAGCGAGCTGAAGGAGCGAAGTGAGTTTGTACTATAAAGCTCACTTGGTGCAGTTTTTTATCCAAGGAACTTGTAAGGAGTTACTGAAAAGTTAACATGAACATTTCTTTTTTTTATGGTATAAGGGGGCAAAAGAGCAGACGGGTCACCTGATGATAAGCAACTACCGCCGCTCATGTACACCTGCAACTTCTAAGTCACAAGTGCGTTGTCGCCCTTGGAGTCCGCTCGAGTCAGCGCGAGGGGGGATTTGGGCTCCGGTACCCTCACTCACTCAGTGAAAGGCAACGAAAGAATTGCTTAACACCGGTTTTCTGTAAGGCCGTGGTATCACTCCGGTTGAGCCAGCCTATTCGTGCCGAAGCATGGCTTTCCCACGGTGGATGAAAGACCAGACCACGATGGTTCATGCAAGTTAAATAATCGTTTTTTCATCGGATACAATTTCCTGTCAATAATTAAATATGATGCAGGGCTAAGCTTTCCTTGTTTTTCTATTCCACTTAGTTCTTTCCTTTAGTTTCTTAAGCTAATGATGACAAGTCAAGGATAAATTGTAACGAATGGCGATAGACAAGGTAGATAAACTGGCCATAGACAAAGAGAATGATTGTGAAACCCGTAGTGAATTAGTTTACAAACACCTGATTCACTTTTGCATCCTTTAAACGCAAAAGGATAGTACATTGCAAAATTAAGCAATTCTAGCCAGGTCAGCCTATGGATGGGTGACCTTTCATAACACATTAAGATCCCTCCGTGCTTCGGAGAGCAGGTAGAAGTTCGGCAGAAGGTATGTGAGAACGTTTATTGTTTTTGACAATTTAGGTAAATTGACAAAAAGAAGAAAGTAGTCTTGCAGAAAATAAATGATTTTCTGCAAGACAAATTGTAAATCAAATTATCGTTCATTGTTATTTAATTTATGTTGAACATGACAATGTGACTTTTTTTTTTGACTATTTGATTATTATTGTTGTTTTTTTTTATGTTTTCTATTATATTGATCTGACTGAATAACATTCATAATACTCTTGACATTATTAATTCTCTAAATAAATTTATGATATGAATATATTCTTCAAATTGTATTTGTAATGTTGAACGTCTAAATAATAATCTTTTAAATATCTATGTCTAAATATTTGCACACCTTTAAGAGGTTATATTACAGCGTACCCATGTATTATATGATGTATCTTCTACCACCTTAATACCTGTTTTATGCAAATAATAAATAATTGTGATTATGATTATAACATACAATTAAAACTCATATAATGACCAATACCCACCTTATAATTATTGTTATTATTGCATGATTGTGTTTGTTTCTTCTCCCTTGTCCCGTATACAGCACACGCAGCAAGCGCCACCCCCACTCCAACCCCCAAGGCAATCGAGGGTTGCACCCTTGATGCTTGCTCACGAATCTTAGTCAATATCGCCGGCATTTTACAAATATAACTATATGTTTAGGCTACGTTCATTTGTTCTTAATTAAAGAGATCAATTTCTTAAATTTAAAACTGTTACTGAATTCTTCATTTGTGGTTCTTATCAGTGCGGTGTTTTCTCCTTGTCCATTTTTCTGTAACAAATAGGAAATAAAAAATAAATATTGATAAAAAAGAAAATCGTTTTATCTACGCCTGTGTATAAGAACAGACCACCTATTTTTTGTGTATTAATCAACTGAGTATTTGTGTTAACAAGTATAAACACCGGTCATTAATATGACATATCAACATCAACAGCTTTTTAAAGTCTACTGCTGGACATAGGCCTCTCCTTAGAAAGGAGGTTTTGGCCTACTATACTACGCTGGCCAGACGGGTTGGTGTAGGGTTAGTGTCAAGTTTTCCTTCTCTAAGGAGCGGCCTTTTTTTTTTCCGTGCCGAAATCCCCTCGGATACCACCTGTCGGTTGAATGTCGGACTCGAACCGACTAAAACCGCACGCCGTCTCGGGTATTAATAGCCGGGGAACCAGGTATACCCTAGAAAGGAAGTCCCTGGTACCCCGACATACCTCGGGTCATCTACAGACGAGTAGACGACCCCCCCCGTGTGGGAACCCCATGTTCCCGGTGCTCCCTGGAAGCGAGCGCGCTTCGCAACGCGCTTGCCGCCACCCCGGCCTGCTTCTGCTAGGGTGACAGATTCTAAGGAGCGGCCTATGTCCAGCAGTAGACTATTAAAGGCTCTTGATGTTGATATGTAATATTAATGACCAGTGTTTATCCTTCTTAACACAAATGCCAGCAGTAGTATTACATAAAAACATAAAAATTCAAATAATTATCATTATCACCCGAAGAATAATTTCACTGAATCTCACACATTAACGTGAGTTAACTATCGCTAACAGACAACATCCTAATAGTCTTTTTAAAAATGTTGTTACACATTTTACTATTTATAAAACTTTAATAAAGAATGGTCGCAAAACAAAAAACAAAAAAAAAAATAGTTAATTTCTTCTTCAATATTTTACCATCCTTCTCCAGTTTACTGCTCAGGAAAATCCTTTACTAAGTCTAAAAAAAACTTGTTCACAAGCACTAAACAAAAAAATATAGAAAAAAAGATAATCAGTTTATAAGCCGAGGAAAACAAGATATTTAACTTTTTGTTTAAGTCTGTTTATCGGAGCTGACGTGATTGATCTCTGTTTTGTACATCGTAAAAGACGTACTGGTATCACCAATTTGGTACGTGATATTCTCACTGCCTGTTACTGAGCTGTTACTGTTACTGAACCATAAGAAAAAAAAAGAAATTGAAACCTTACAATAGAGTTGGCAACCAACCATAACCTTTATATAACTAAGGTGGTTACATTTTGCAACCAAGAATTCGTACTTTATTAAAGTATGAGAATTTTACCCGCCAAGGTTTCAGATAATCGCACGAAACAATCTAGAGGCTAATCGAAATGAAACCGCGAAACTGTGCTAAACAACGTTGCAATTTCTCAATCCTGTAATGGAACAAGGTCTTACAAAAAGCAAACGACATTTTATGGTAAAGAGAGCCAAGTACATCAGACATGGAACTCAAATGTCACAGCATCAATGCCAGTCTTTGAGTGCTCTAACAGAATACTTCCGGTAACTTGACTTCCTCGGTGCAATGCAACACAAGAATTGGTTAACACCGGTTTTCTATCAGACCGTATTACCACTGCTGCCGAGCCGGTCCATATGTCTCGAAGCTTGGCTCTGCTCCGGTTATATTAATTACTGTTTTTTTTTATAAAAGATTTCACAAATAAATATGTAACTCTTTTAAATTAACTTAGTCTACCACAAACAGAATTTCATTAGAGTTTTTACATATTTTTTTAAATTTTTAACAAAATTGTATTATTTTGTCTTTCTCAACTTTTAATATATTTAAACTTTAAGTATTTCAAATTTAACATACCTAAGTGTGCGAGATTAACATAAAAAGGGAAAGAAGATCAATTTCTTTGGCTAATTATACACAAATTACTTTGTGAACATAACGCAAAGTGGGTATAACCTAAGTCATTGCAACATATTTCCATCTTTACTTATTTTACTAATTAGAATTTTGAGAAAAACCATTTATATTTATCACAAAAACGCAAAGAATAAGTCATTAAAATAATAATATAATTCTGATACCAAAGTTCCCACACTTCAAAGTTTGTGGATCCTCTTTTATTCATTTTGCTCCTATGAAGGATACCTACTTCTAGAAAAACACACCGACATACAATCAGCTATTCTCTAAATAAGTATACGTTGTTATTCGTTTAAATACGAGTACTTTTAAAATAAAACTAGCTGACCCGGCAAACGTTGTTTTGCCATATATGTACCTACATTAATTCTAAAACATATTGAAAAAAAAATTTAGGGGTGGGTCACCCTTTTCATTTAGGGGTATGAAAAATTGATGTTGGCCGATTCTCAGACCTACCCGATGTGCACACAAAATTTTATAAAAATCGGTCCAGCCGTTAAAGAGGAGTATGGTAACTAACATTGTGACACGAGAATTTTACATATAAGATAAGGGAGCTCCGTCAAAGAGTTTTATTTTTTTGTGATGTTACCCATTTTGCCACAGATAATGATGATGAAGAACTGTGTTTAGGTCACAATAGCTGATGTGTTTACCAAATTGCAACTGAATCGATCCAAGAAATTCGCAAAGGCAATGGACAGACGGAAGCACGAGAGATCCATTTATGGTTCCCTTTATTTTATCAGAAGTACGGTACTCAAAAATGAGGTTTTCTTAGATAATAAATAGTTTTGAGAAAGTAGTATGGTATGATTATAGTAACTATTATAGAAACTTCACATCCATTAAGTCTAAGTGATAATATCTAAACGCGTACAGCGAAAGCACAACTGACACAGATCTCTATAGGCGCACGCGCAAGTTTAAAAACTCGTACATTACTTTGTAACATTAGTCCATTGTGTAAAAAATACGGAGAAACTGAACTGTGGTATACCAAAAACATGTCTAAGAGAAGTACAGAAAACCCAGACCGCAAAATTATTATTTTCATGCAAGATATAGAAAAAAAGTTAAGTTAGGATAGGGGAACGGATGAAAGGAAGTAAATATGCTTTAACTATAAAGCTAGAGTACTCGTAGATAAATCATCAATCATCATCAACAGCCTATACTAGTCCACTGCTGGACATAGGCCTCTCCTTAGAAAGGAGGTTTTGGCCTACTATACCACGCTGGCCAGACGGGTTGGTATAGGGTTTGTTTCAAGTTTTCCTTCTCTTTTCAGTGCTGTTGTCCTGCTTAGTTTGCTCCCTTAGTCGGCTCTTACGACACCCACTAAATAGACTAGATCAAATAGAGTAAGCAGTAGTCTAAGATAATTTGTACCTACACATTAAGATATGCTAAGTTAGAATTAATGATATATAATTTAAGACATAGATTAAGGCTAAAAGTAATAGTGTGTAAGCTAAAGTTATGTTAATAATAATAATAAAAGATTGTGCAGTTAGACAATAATTTATTTATATCTTTATTGTTACACTTAGAAACACTTATTGTTACACTTAGAAAAAAAAGAAACAGAATACACACAAAATCATTGATCAATGACCCCATGCTAGGAACATCCTGTGTTATGGGAGTCATCCATCCGTCTGTAATGTGTTCAGGTGTGCCTTAAATGTGATAGCTGTTTATATATATTTATTTTTAATGATACATACAAGAGAAGGAAGTAAGAAAAGAAAATAAAAATAAAAAGACAATATATATACATGTAGGAATGTGTGTGTTAGGGTGGGTAAGTTCGTTAGGTTGGTTCGTTGGTTGGTTGGTGTGGTAGGTAGTGCAAGTGTGTGCATTATTGTCAACCTATAATAACGTTAGGGAATAACATTTACCTTGCATAATATTTGATTGTGGGTAAATATTGATTGGAATAAGTGTAAGTGTAGATATATTTGTGGGTTGGTGAATAGAGGATAGGTTTAGAAATCAAATGACTGTTCATTTAATCAGATCTTCTGTTTCATCATAATTTAGGGTTTGGAGGTACTGTTTGATTCGGTCTTTGCAGTGGTGTGTGTTTAAAGTGTGTATGTTAAGTTTAGTGTTTAGCTTGTTATATATAAGCGTACTTAGGTATGGGTAATGTCTACGTGCAAATGTTGTACGTGTGTGAAATTTGGGAAATACCGGCATTGGCCTCCTTCTTCTATTGGGGCTATTAATATTAATATTTGGGGGGAAAGTTACGTGCTTGCGCAGGGCGGTGCGGTGAATAAAAAGCTGTCTGACCGTGAGAACTTCATAGTCCCTATACAACTGCTGGGTAGAGTAACGAAAGGGCTTGTTAAGGAGTACTTTTATTACAGCTCGTTGAGCTCTTTCAGCCTCAATGATGATGGTTTTTGCTGCTCCTCCCCATGCAGTTATACAGTAGCTTATAATTGATTCACACAGTGCACTATAGACCATTTTTATTATCTTAACGTTAGCTGATGTTCTTAACTTCTTGAAGATAAATATAAGTTTCCTAATGCGTGACGACAGCGACTGTATGTGGAATTTCCAGGACAGACAGGAGTCCAGTAGCAGTCCGAGATACTTCACCACCGAAGCTCTGGCCACTGTAGGACATGCGCAATTGTGAATTGGAATATCACATTGATGGGATTTGATAGTAAAAGAAGGCTCAGGTGGCAGGGTAGAGAGACGCGATCCAAAAGTGATGAATTTCGTTTTCTCAACATTTAGCGTTAGGCTATTACTGGCCAACCAAGTTCCCACCTGCTTCAGTGCAGATTCTGCTACATTCTTTGCGATATCCCAGTCACGCCCATATGTTACCATTGCTGTGTCATCGGCATACGCGATTATGTGGGTAGAGGATATGTTAAGGTTACAGAGATCATTGACATAGATGGAGAAGAGAAGAGGACTGAGTAAACTACCCTGCGGCACACCGTACTCCATCTGCATGTCGGTACTAATGTATTTTCCAACCTTAACACATTGCGTTCTTTCAGAGAGAAAGCTTTTAAATAAAGAATAAGTTTTCCCACGTACTCCTACTGTTTCTAGTTTGTTTAGAAGAATAGGCACAGAGACAGTGTCAAAAGCCTTAGAGAGGTCTATAAAGATAGCCAGACACTTGAACTGTTTGTCAATTTTATCTGTAATGCAATTAAGCAAAGCAGAAACAGCGTCCTCCGTGGATACACCTTTCCTAAAACCAAACTGATTTTGAGAGATTAATTTATATTTGTTTACATAATTGTTAAGGTTTTTGTAAAGAATTCTCTCTAAAATTTTTGAGATCACTGGTAGGACCGATATTGGTCGATAATTATTGACACTGGCTCTGTCACCAGATTTGTAAATGGGATGTACGATGGCTTTTTTTAGGGCTTTAGGGAAAATACCTGTAGATAATGCGAGATTGCAGATGTGTGTTATAGGTGGTACTAATACATGACTCGTGGTTTTTAGGAGTTTAGGAGAGATACCGTCCCAGCCCGCGGCGCTATCCATCCGGAGATTTTTAATAAAGATTTTAGATGATTAGATGTAGATGGGAACCTCACCCATGTCGGCAATGTAAGGCAAAGAATGATGAACTAGTATACGGCATGACAGTGTGAGAGGAAGCGAGAATTAGTATGCAAGAGTTACTAAGTTAAATACAGGCTCCAATTATGTTTGAGGTATTAGGACAAGGCAGTAACACCCTGCGATGGCGGGTGCCTGCTATTTATTAAATAAATAAAAAAACGGATGAAACGAGGAAGATATTCTGCGGTGACTTCAACATCCAATGGAATAGATGCATATTTCAGCGCCATCTAACGAAGACACACCGAACTACAGAGTAACTACTAATCTTGTATTGCGCAATGAAAGTTCTCGCGACGATTGGTATTTATACAACTTCCTAACCCGTTGGCCGCGGTTCGTCAAGCATGATTCTATAATACTATTACTGTCTGTGTGGTGACGGATTAAGAATACGGAGTGTCACCACCCCTGTTCATCCCTTGGGTGTGGTAAAAGCCGGTTAAGTGTGAAAACTATGCAACAATGCAAGAGAGAGACTTTGTTCAGTGTCTGGGTATAATCTATCTATAATATGTACTCGTAGGTATGTATTTAGAAATTTATAAGTATATATGTTTATCAGCATTCTGATTACCATTATACAGTTTGGGATCAGACGGCCGTATGTAAAATGTGTAATAATATTTTATTTACATCTTCAATCAAGATAGATTAGGCAAACTATGAAAGAAAAGAGTTAAAATTACGTTTAATAATATAGAAAAGTGGTGACGGATTAAGAATACGGGATATCGCCACCCCTATTTATCCCGTGGGTGTCGTAGGAGCCGACTGAGGGAGAAAACTACGCAGAACAGCACTGCAAAGAAAAGGAGAAATTGAAGAAAACCCAATACAAACCCGCCTGGCCAGAGTGGTATAGTAGACCAAAACCTCCGTTCTAAGGAGAGGCCTACATTCAGCAGTGGACTATAAAAGGCTTTTGATGATGATAACAGATAGACATTGAAATACACATGTCTTGATGCTGTATGTGGAGGTCGTGACAATATTATAATTTAATATTTCATACATAATTATACTTGCAACGCACTCTTAATATGGTGACTCCGTTGACCATTAACCTATCAAGACAATAAGATCTTGTGTCGATATGGAATAATTACATTGCTTTAATTAGACTTCAATTATATATAAACGTTAGAAATTAATAGGTGCACTTATATCTATCATTATAATGACAGCGACGAGAAGTCGACAAAAGGAAACGAGGTTGAACAAATAAAAATAGACAAACTTTAATTTTATGTGGAAAAAATAAAGGATGTGATTTGACTCTCTGCTATTTTTTCTTCTTTGATAAGGGATGGATGTCCTATAGTCATTTATTTATACTAATAGTCCAAGAGCCCACGACGGCCAGACCTTCGTTATTTTATAAAAGCTGAAAGTTTTTCTGGGCATTAATTATTAATTACCAGCGACTATGGAGTTGTGGTTACTTGAGCAGGTACCAGGTGCTAAAGGTGTATAAATTAGTACCGTATATTCTATAAACTAAAAAGCTCAATTTTTTATATTTTCTTCGGGATAACCGGACACTTATGACAGTTGCTACCCCCTGCCAGACACCACCTCTTTTTTTTTCCGTGCGGCAATCCCCTCGGATACCACCTGTCGGTGGCATGTCGGACTCGAACGGACTAAAACCGCATGCCGTCTCGAGTACTAATAGCCGGGGAACCAGACCCTAGAAAGGAAGTCCCTGGTGCTCCGACATACCTCAGGTCATCTACAGACGAGTAGACGACCCCCTCCCCGTGTGGGAACCCCATGTTCCCTTGCCAGACACCCCTAAACTTTAATAAATTTAATTATACTTTCGTAAAGCTGAAGATTTTGCTTGTTTCGTTGAACGCGCTAATCTCAGAATCTACTGAGGGCCTACTTGACATCAACTCCATCGTCACGGAGATCGCGTTAGGGCGCTGCGATTGGCCCACATTGAAATCTTAACCAATCGCGCTCTACCCTCAGGTCCTAGTTGAAAAATGTCTTTAGTGTTGAATTGCCCATTTATCGAGGAAGGCTACACGCTATATCTATATAACATCACGCTATAACCAACAGGTGCCGAGCATTTATAAAAAATATTGCAAAGTTGCGCGGGTCAGCTAGTTTATCTATAGATCTAAAACGGGAACACCCAAATACTCCGAAATATTTTATTCCGAATTTCGATGTTCCGATTTTAAAAAATCCGAATTTCATAATACCAAAGAATTTTAATGTATATTATTAAAATATAAGAAATTTATTTTAAAGAATAACGTAAGTGCGATGTGTTTGGTTTTCCGATTTTTATACGTTCAAAGAATCAAATGCTCGATGGGTTCTCGGTCCGAAAAATGACATTCCGATTTTCAATTCTTCGAATAAATTGCTAAAATTTACATTCTGATTCCGTTAGTATAATATTCAGTTATGCATATATATTCAAAAGCTATAACTAACGTTTAATTTAATTTTAAAAATTTTCTACTATGTTATTAATATTAGTGTTTTCTTTTTTTTGTATTTGTATAGTGTACCCATCTAAAACCTGTATGATATTTATCTTTTAACATTGTTAATTCACATTTCAATTCAATTCATTCAATAAACATAATTGTTTCAACATTACGTTCCACACTACTAACTAGTACAGATTCATAACAACAAAAAATCATATGGAAAAAAGATTTTCCACTGAAAATAAACAAAGTGCAGTTGTAGGATGTTTAGCTCATTTCGACATCTAGTTTTTTTATATTTTGCTTATCGCATATCTGATAAGGCCGACCTGTTACTGTTTTTACAACAACAAAAAAGATCATAATTTTTTTAATATCATCACAAAAAGAATCTTAACCGCTGCCTTCTCATATTACAGCTGACACAAGGTGACTTTTTTATAAACAAGTATACCATACGTTTAGTAGTTTTGATGACTGTTTAAATTACAATTTTGAATATATAATTTAATAAAAAAACTAGTTTTTGTCAAAATTCATGTTATTGTGGTATGTTATTCGTTTTTTTATGGTATAGGTATAGGTTGATAGGTATTAGTTGATAAGTACTAGTTATTTTAAGTATTTAAGTAACATTTTATAGACGCGTGGTTGGATACGTGGCACATTGACGTGTCATGTCAATTCTGTCAGGTATGAAAGATTGACATATTAAAAAGGTTGCCTTTGACAAACCTTACTTGATTTTTTAGTTCCTTTGTGTATGTTGTTACTTAACTTTTGTATGCTGTGTTTTATGAAATAAATAATATTCTATTCTATTCTATATGTGATGTGTACTTAATTTAACTGGACTGTTGGTCCAGTGACCAGTGACTATTGATTCTGACTACCAAGCTCTTGGATTCGAATCACATCAAAAAATTGTATGAGGAGCATTATAATTTGTTCTGTGTCTTAATGTATTATATCTATAATAAGTATGTATTTAGAAATATGTTTAAAGACTCCGTGGTACAGTGGTATGCGACTGCTGTGCTGAGGTCTTGGGTTCGATTCCCTGCTGGAGCAAATGTTTGTATGATCGGCAAATAATTGTATTGGAGTTTGGGTGTTTTTATTTAACACTAGCTGACCCGCGCAACTTCGTCTGCGTCTCTCAATAGTAATAAATTTTCTCCGTTTTTTGAAACATTCTTCATTGGTGCTCCGCTCCTATTGGTCTTAGCGTGATGATATATAGCCTATAGCCTTCCTCGATAAATGGGCTATCTAACACTGAAAGAATTTTTCAAATCGGACCAGTAGTTCCTGAGATTAACGCGTTCAAACAAACAAACAAACTCTTCAGCTTTATAATATTAGTATAGATTATGCACTTTTGTACACCGGTGGACTTAATGCCCAAGGCATTCTCTTCCATTCAGCATTCTATGTATTTATTATACTATCTGGGAGGTGACATTTCTTGTAACTTAAAAAAGATCATACAATAATTATGAGGGAATATTGCTTATAATTACTGTTGCTATGATTCCTTTGGTGTTAGGCGGAATAAAACGAGATTGGACTGTATATATAATTATTTAAAAACACTCGTTAATACAGAGTTGTCGTTGTCGGGTAAAGAATATGTGCCCTCTCTTTCTCTTTCGCTGCCGATGTCCTTGAGCACGTGTTGAATGCATGGTTCAACTATTAAATTTATAAGAGCTAAGATATAATTATTATCAACAATAATTATCACATCAACAGCTTTTAACAGTCCACCTACCACCACCACCCACCGCCTTTGGCCTACTATATCACGCTGGCCAGCCGGGTTGTATAGGGTTTGTTATCCATCTCTTTGCAGTGATGTTGTCCTGAGTAGTTTGCTCCCTAAGTCGGCTCTTACGACACCCACGGGATAAATAGGGGTGGTGACACTCCGCATTCTTAATCCGTCACTACACGAACCGAATTATTATAAACACTCATAATGACAATTGCAAATTTATACGTATATGGAAGGAAGGAGTACGCACTTTTCTTGATGGTTTTAAATGAAAAAAAAACGAGAACAAGTTCTTTATTCTTCTTCTAAACACGGCTATACTGATTTAGGATATTGAATGTATATCAGAACACAGATTAATAAAAAAAAACTTTGGAAAAACAACATATGGGTCATGGACAGCTACTCAATAGACACAAGTGCGTTGCCACCAAAATGATGGGGGGAGTTTGATTTTTTTTTATTAAAGACAACTGCCGCACTAGGAATATGTCCTGTGTCGCGGGGGACTTTACAAGCATACATGAAACGGACACAAAGAACACTTAGACTCAGAACAACAATCTGTGGATCACACAAAGTGTCGTCACAGGTTTGAACCTACAACACTCGGCGTAGTAAGAAGCGGCGTGGCGACTGCTTAAACCACTACCACTGTCGCTACTACTACTGAGTACTAGACCGGCCCGTCAACCATATAAACACAAACATAACCAATCTTGTGTGTATAGATTGTCAGTATATTACTCAATTGACATCAACGACCTGTTTTATGTTACGTCATAATATATAACCTGTTATGTATCGTTATTGGTCGAACATACTGTTTAATGTATTTCTTGTCCTTGTTACCTTGTTTTTGTTTCGATTTTGATATACATATAGGTTTATGACGTCATCGACATTGTCAGTGACGAATCAATATAAAGATCGATCAAAACATAGATCCTGGTTGTGCTAGATGCTAATTAGAAGGTAATGTATTGCTTATGGTAGTAAGCATTAAAAAGACGTTTTTGGTAATTGTTTCATTTTATTTTCTGAAGGTAATCTGTATCTTATTCCGTACCTTGACACCGTGTGTGAAAGATGAAATGATAATTGGTTAAGTGAGATGCACGTGTCTTCGGGCGGCGGAAGCGCGCTCACCTGCGCCTCATGCCGCCCTGAGTGTGGCCGCGGGTGGACGGGATGGGTTTTCCCCTCCACCCGCAATAGTTTGGCCAACCGCGAGGGGGGGGGGCGTCCGCGTGTACCGGAAGTCGCCTAAAGCGAGGATATTTTTGCAGACGAAGCCCGCACCAGGAGCGGGCCGGCGCTGGGAGGGGTCCAGAAGGCGATAACTACCTGGACCCCTCCCAAAATAGAAGCGCAAAGAGGGCACACCGTGTGGTTTTAGTCGGTTTGAGTCCGACACACCGCCCCGCCGAATAGAGAACCCCGGCGGGGTGACGGTCCGGTGAAAAAAAGGTGCACGTGTCTAAATAGAGATGTCTTGTATTATGATCTGCTTCAACCACTTTTACGTCACCTTAGTTTAACACTACTTCTCTTTGAGTATTATATAACTCATTTATTTTATTGCGGCTTCGTTTTTATCGTTTTATGTATTACAAAGTCAGTTTTATGGAAAACCGATCTTTAACTGAGAAATATTAATTATTCAGCTATACCTATTCTTAATATTATTCATATGAAATCATCAAACTGATATTCAATTTATGGGTATTAGATAATAAAAACATTCGACGGATACAGTTCTCAAAACATACAGAAACAATGCGCGAATAACATCATTGTTTCTTAAAACATTAGTCCCAGATTCACACCTTGCGGAACTCCTCATTTGTTTACACTTGGCACACAAGCCTTGACCCTGAAGTGACTCAGATAAACTGTAGACAATACAATGTATCGACCTTAGTCACTAACACGGACTAAAAAGGAAAAACACCAGAATAAGCTAAGGAAAATGTTGGTACACTCAATCAGATGCTTTTGTTGAATTTAAGAGTTGTTTTGAAAAAAATACGCATTACTGAGTTAAGAGTTCTCTTACACTAGTGTACTAACTTTATTTGTAACAGTAATTCTACTGAAATATTTATTTTTAAAAACATTAGATGGAATATCATAAATGGACACACGATCATAGTGATATGATATGCATGGGTTAAATTATTACGAGAACAAGTAAACACTTAAAGACAGTTATATTTATATACATTTTTATCTATACACGTTATTAAGTTGCAAATTCAATACAGCATAAATAGCTTTGTCCCTATCAGCAAAACTCAATAAACAAAGAGCAAATGATTTATGGACTTTGAGACCCTAATGAATTCTAGTGTAAAAACACATAGCGGATTGATTATAATGGCATGTTAAATGTATATTATTGTGCTAAAGTAAACCTTATCTGCCAAATCTTTAAAGTTTATATGAGGTTTTGAGAAAACAAACATTGAAATAGCTGAGAATCATAGTTAATCTATACACTTTATAAATTACTGGTACAAGGTAATTAGTTATACGACAGTCACTAATATTTTTCCTCCATAAGCGCAGGGGCGAGATGTGAGGCTATCTGTCACCCTAGCAGAAGCAAGCCGGAGTGGCGGCGAGACGCGCTGCCGAGCGCGCGCGTCTTTTTGGGAGCACAAAGGGAACTTGGGGGTCCCTACACAGGAGGGGGTCATCTACACGCCGTGGATGGCCCGAGGTACGTCGGCGTACCAGGGATTTCCTTTCTAGGGTACACCTGGTTCAACGGCTACTGGTACCCGAGACGGCGTACGGTTTTTGGTCGGTTCGAGTCTGACATAATCAACCCACCGGTGGGTGATATCCGAGGGAATTTCCGCACAGGAAAAAAAAGTCTCTAAGTCCTAGTCCTAGTCTAAGTCTCTCTCTCTGTAGTTGTTTTAAATTAGAGCTTGTTTGACGCTTACAAGCAATAGCTACACACATAAACGGTCACGTCAGGGTAACAAAAGGGACTTCTATTTCCTTCTAGCCATAAGGTATAAAATGCTTTTTCCTTAAGCATAAAAATTTGTTTAACTAAATTCACGAATGAAAACAGAGTGCAATCTTGTGATTAGTTTATTTTTCTTCTTTTACGTTTGGCTGTCTCATAGTACTGATGGAAACGGTGTTTAAGTATTAAGCACTTGTAATAATTATTTACCGCCCACATTAAACACTCTATTATTGAAATGTGTTGCCGACAGTTACTTCTAAACATCCTAAATAACATGAACATGGTAATTGACCGCTTAAGAAGTACCGCTGTTTTTTGACTAACAAGGTCATGCCTACTGTTAACGTTCTGTAATAAAAGGAAATGTCAGTCTGACGTCACAAGTGGGCGAGCACGTCTTCGCGCGAAGATCGGAAACCTATTTGCTAGAAAGAGTTTAATGCACCACGCAGAACTGTTTTACTGGTTCTGTAAAGACGCTCCGTTGTACTGAAATAGTTTGCTTTGTGGTAAAAAGTGTTATTCATGCTCAATGCATTTTGAATTACGGTCCACTGGTCGCCGCTTTTGGATATTTCTTCTCAGGATGATTGATTTTATTTTTACCCTGAGGAATTTTTGTTACTTCTGTTTTCTTTTAACCCTACCCACATTTTCAATGCTTTGATTTTTGTACATCAGGATCCACAACAGTGACCCATGACACTCAGTAAGTCTCTGGGAAGTTAAAAGAGAATTTATCCAGAAGGATACTGCAAAAGTCAGAGCAATTTTCATGAAGTACTCCTAGTAACGTAGTTTACATACTACCAAGGTAATCATCAATCGAATAGCTTGTGTTAGAAGTAGAGCTTAATGAAGCTGTTCCCGGATCACTCCTTTTTAAGGCGGTTTTAGTTGGTTCGATTCCAACAGATGCCTCCAGTCCTTACCCCCGTTGCCTCAACCCCGATTGAGAGATGGGCCGAAGGGGATTCTACTAACAACAAAAAAGGAGTAAGTTCACGTCGATATTGTACGGGGTGCAGTTCAACAGCAACCACTTCAATCGCAAGTCTGACGCTTCAGCAATTAGGTAAATTTTCTTATAAATTCGACCCTAGTCTCAGAATGGGAGTTAACATGTCTTTCACATCATCACATCAACAGCCTTTCCTAGTCCATTGCTGGACATTCGCCTCTCCTTAGAAAGGAGGTTTTGGCCTACTATACCGCGCTGGCCAGATGGGTTGGTATGGGGCTTGTTTCAAGTTTTCCTTCTTTCTGCAGTGCTGTTGTCCTGCGTAGTTTGCTTCCTTAGTCGCCTCTTACGACACCCACGGGATAAATAGGGGTGGTGACACTCTGTATTCTTTATCCGTCACCACACGCACATGTCTCCTGTATATATTATCTGTACAAAATTAAGGTTAAAGTTTATTTTAACTTGAGGTTCAATGTCCGCAGGATTATAACATTCTGAAGGTCGTAACCAAAACTTAGATGTCACTAATCCTCCTCTTGACATGGTAAAACCTGTTCATGTTTCGTAAATTCAGGTTAGCGAGTTATTAATCTTGAGTTGCACTACGGTGAGTGTTGTGGGTTCGATCCCCACATTCCCACACACCCAGACTCAGAACACACAAATTGTTGTTCTGAGTCTGGGTGTTCTTTTGTGTCCATTTCATGTATGCTTGTAAAGTCCCACCGAGACACAGGATATATTCCTAATGCGGGAGTTGTATTTTAAAAGATTTAAAGAGAGTTTTGGCCTACAATACCACGCTTCGCTTCGCACCTTCTCTGCAGTGCTGGTGTCCTTTGAGTTTTTTCCTTTAATCGGCTCTTACGACACCCATGGGATGAATTTGGGTAGAGACATTACGATTCTTAATCTTCCGTCACTACACGGTCAAATATGTATGTATTTACAGAAAAAAAAGTATACAAGAATTCTATCAGTCAATCTAGTTTTCATAGTACAAGCTATGCTTAGTTTGAAACTAGATGGCGTTGTGTGTCAGATGTCCGACATATACATATTACATTTATTATATTATCGTCGGGTGACCCGTCTTTTCGTTCGACCCCTATGTCATACAAAAGACGTTTACATACTGTTTACATTTTCATCGACTTTTAATGCATTTTTATTAGATATATTTATAGCCCTGAGTGTGGGAATTGTTTTTTTTTCCTACATTTATACGATTAATTGCTATTTGATAATATCGTCGTCAAATTTATTACTGTAAATGACTAATGCTTATGAAATCTGAACATTGAAATGAAATATGTAATTTAATTTACTTAATTATAATTTATGTTTTATTTTTATTTAAGCTGAATAAAATTTAATCTCCTTGTTTGGCAAGTTCTCATGATAAGATCTTTAGAAAAATGTAATTAACTTTTACAAAATAATACTTAGCAACCAACTTAAGACTTGCAGAACAAGACTAACAATAATAATATGTGTGTGCATATGTGTGTATGTGTATGAGTGTAAAATATATGTGGGTGGGTAAACTGTAATGGGTAAATAGTGTAGGTATCCTATAAATAGCGGAATGATCTTCTCTTAGTTTAGTTTATATTATACAGTTGCATTTTTATTTTATTTCTTTTTTCCTACTTGTACACTATTGACCAAGTGCAGTGACGATTTGCGCAATATGGCTGGCAGGAGCTGGATGCGAGAAGCCCAAAATCGATCTAAGTGGCGTGCAATGGGAGAAGCCTAAGTCCAGCAGTGGACTGCGATAGGCTGATGATGATGATGATGATGTACACTATTGTGCAACATTAGGAGGAGCGGCGTCTCCTAACACAGGCTGCTCATTGCTCAACAGGAGACCCCAGTCACTAGAATGTAAGATGTTTAAGAAATTAAAAAAGATATTATTAATTTTATTTTATTTATTGTTGATAAACCGCTTTTTTGCTATATTGCATGAAAAAATATTATTTAAAATAATAATGTTAAAAGTAGAATAATTTTTTCATTTTTTTTGGTAGATAAACCGCTTTTTTCTATGTTGCATTTAATACTATGGTCCAGATGTGACCATAGCCCCTGTAATCAATGTAAGACAAATCAAAGATATGTACCTAATATCTAAATTTAAACCACCAATTAATACTGGCTGTGTTGATTTTACGTCCAAACTTTAGGCAAATTATATTCCTGGTTCTCCGGCTATTAGTACCCGAGACGGCGTGGGGTTTTAGTCGGTTCAAGTCCGACATGCCACCGACAGGTGGTATCAGAGGGGATTTCCGCACGGAAAAAAAAAAAAAAAGGCAAATTATATTATTAAACTGAGGCAAAATAGAGCACGGTTTTTAGAAAAATCTGTCTTTGTGATCTTTTACAAAGTTTTTAAATACACTTCTAGAATGTTCTTTCTTATATTATCTCAATATAAAATGTATAGTTTTTCAAGGTAAATTCAAATATTCAGTTATATTTGTACGGAGCGAAGCCACGCACAGTTCACCTTGACCAACCCGATACTGGTCATTAATGTAACTACCTTATCACATTTCTATATTATTTTTGCTTTACTCACTGCTATATATCCGACTTTTAGATCACGTGGTTAGTGGTCCTGATTGCTAAGCCAATGGTCGTGGGTTCGATTCCACAGGCAAAATAATTGTGTGATAATCACTGTCATATGTGGAGTCCTGGGTGTAATTTTATTTATCTACAATATGTATGTGTGTATTTAGAAACATAAAAGTAGGTATGTTTCTTAGCAGTCTGATTAACAAAATACAATTTCTGCAACTGTGGGACTAGGCGGCCGTGTAAAGATTAACAAAACACAATCTCTGCTACTGTGGGACTAGGCGGCCGTGTAAAGATTTGTCAAAATGTTTATATTTTACACTAGCTTTTTATTACTATGTATTAGTGTATGTTTTGTAATTTGTTCTAAATAAATAAATTATTAAAACGCAGCCTTTGTTATTTTTCAAGTATCAGTATCTCCATGTCAAATTTCATTAAAGTCGGTTCAGTGGTTTATCCGTGAAAGTGTAACCGACAGACAGAGTTACTTTTGCATTTATAATATTAGCAAGAATCTGTAAGTTTTGGTCCATCTACGGTGTGAAACCTTCTCTGGTCCGGTCCTTAAATCTCCTTGATAGGAGCTGTCGACTAATCCATTCTTAGCCGTCTTTGACGCTTAGTGTAATGGATATTGAATTTCTTCATGAGGCAGAAATTTAAAGAAATAAATATAATGACAGTGGCAAGTCAATATATTTATGAAAATGTAATATATGTTCATAAAAATAAAGATAGCTTTTTGAAAAAAGTGATGTACATGCCATAAATACCAGAAATAAAAATAAACTTGTTGTACCCGCCTCTAGGCTCCAAAAGATAAACAAGTCTTTTCGAGGTCAATGTGTCCGATTTTATAATAAAATCCCAAATAATATTCAAGAGTTAAGTATTAACAAATTTAAATCCGCAATAAAACGTGGCTTGTGCCAGAGGGCCTACTACTCGATTGTGGATTACATGGAGGACAAGAATGCTTGGGATTATTTAGTGCAGGCTATTTCTTTCTTTAGTAAAAATGTGGTGTGGCTAGTATGTTTTTTATTATTTTTATTTATTTTTCTATTTTTTATGTTTCACTTCATTTTCTCTTGTATTCGTTTTTTTCTTCTTAATCTTGTTTTCTCTTCATTGTCTTTTCACCTTTTAGTCCTTAATAACGGACATACCAGCACACATCAAAACAATGTTGTGGTATATTTAATAGTGCCATTGTATCTACCTGTGAATTGCAAAAGAGTGGCCATGAGTTTGTTTGCTCAACCCCTTGGAAACGGGCGGTTGTAGATCGGCAGAGGCATATCATAGATTTTCTGAGGGCCGTGACCGAAGAGGCGGTGAGCTGTGGCGGCGTGCCTGTTGGCGGTGTTATTGGACATCGCCAACGCATTCAATACTGCACGGATGGCGTAGTGGTTTAAGCGGTCGCCACGCCGGTCCCTACTACGCCGAGTGTTGTGGGTTCAAATCCCACATGGGACGACACTTTGTGTGATCCACAAATTGTTGTTCTGAGTCTGGGTGTTCTTTGTGTCCGTTTCATGTATGTTTGTAAGATTCCCCGCCACACAGGATATTTTCCTAATGCGGGAGTTGTCTTTTATAAAGAAAAAAAAAAGAAAAGAAATAGTCTGCCATTCAGCTGCATCAGGGAAGCACTACACTTTCATGGGGTGCCCAAGTACCTGAGGCGGCTAGTGGCAGACTATTTAGAGGAGCGTACCGTCGAGTACGAGGACCGAGCTGGTAATCTGAGGTGTCAGCCCATGTCGTGCGGTGTTCCACAGGGGTCTGTTCTTGGACCCCTCCTGTGGAACATAGGGTACGACTGGGCCCTTCGAGTGGAGGTTCCCCCTGGGCTGGGTGTAATTTGTTACGCCGATGATACATTGGTCACAGCCCGGGGGGCGAACTTTCAAGAGGGGGCGTGCTTAGCCACCAGGGGAGTCTCTCTGCGGATAGTGGCGGATAGTGGCAGTCGGCCCCCGCCCGACGAGATAAGCGAGTGGCGTGAGGCCGCTCGCCGAGCCACGATGGCTCGTTGGTCGTCCCGGCTGGAGGCTCCACGTGCTGGCTTTGCCGCCGTGGAGGCGCTCCAGCCGGTCATCGTCGAGTGGGCAGGGCGGCAGCACGGGACCCTTTCCTTCCGGCTGACGCTGGTCCTTTTACGGGCATGGCTGCTTCGGGAAGTACCTGCACTCGGTCGCTAGGAGGGAATTGAGTCCCGCCTGTCACCACTGCGTTTACAGTGAGGGCTCAGCACACGCTGGCAATTTGCCCGGCTTGGGCGCCGCAGCGCCGGGTCCTCATTGCAGTCATCGGGGAGGATCTTTCGCTACCGGCCGTCATACGCTCCATGGCCGGTAGCGACAGTTGTTTTACCGCGGTCGCATCCTTCTAAGAAGACGTCATCTCGCAGAAGAAGGCGGCGGAGGGGGCCTGGGAGGACAGCCTCCACTCGGACCCAATCAGTCGCCGGCGAACCGGGCGGCGGAGGCGCGCTTATCACCGCCTCATGACGCCCTGAGTGTGGCCGCGGGTGGACGGGACGGGTTTTCCCCTCCACCTGCCATAACGGCCAGCCGCGAGGAGGCGACGTCCGCGTGTGCCAGACGTCGCCTAAATAGAGAATGTACCTGAAGGTGGTGCCCGCATCGTTGCGGGCTGGCGCTAGGAGGGGTCCGGAGGTCCTAATAACAGCAGTTCCCGGATCCCTCCTATTACAGGCGCAGAGTGGCACACCGTGTGGTTTTAGTCGGTCCGATTCCGACACACCACCCCTCCGTAAACCCCGGTGGGGTGACGGCCCGAGGGGGCTTCCACACGTTAAAAAAAAAGGCATATCATAGATTTTGTATGAGTTGATTTTTGTTAAATTTATTTGGTTACTATTTGACAAAACAGAGATTATTGCTTTTGTGTGTGTTGATCTATGACTTTAGAGTCTACATGGATGACGATTTCAAACAATTTTGGAAATTTTATGAAATAAAGAAAGTTTGAGTTTGAGTTTATACCTACGGTTGAATTTAGTTTGATTCATACATCTAGGTCTTGGAGGAAAATCTGTTACCAATACCCTAGTTTTTTTGTTTAATAAAGACAACTCCCGCATTAGGAATATATCCTGTGTCGCGGGGGACTTAACAAACATACATGAAACGGACACAAAGAACACCCAGACTTAGAACAACATTTGTGGATCACACAAAGTGTGGTCCCATGTGGGGATCGGGCCCACAACTCTCAGCGTAGTAGTAAGCGCCGCGGCGACCGCTTAAACCACTACGCCATCCGTGCAGTCACATTATCTTGTAGTTACCGGGAAATAAAATCGGATGAGGAAGTTTAGTCTTTAAAGTGCAAGTACTTATTGTAATAAGCATTGATCTTGGGCGAGATATATTATAGTAGATTGTTTTAATAATATCTCAGTGAGTCATAGACACTCGGACATAACGCAAAAACTTCTATTCTAAATATAGACCAATCATTTATAAATAAAATGTTGAATTTTGAAATTATGTTTACTTAACGCAATAAAAAGCATTTAGTAGAAAAAATAAAAAGATTAAGATTTTTTTAATTGAACCGTGTTGTGTAAAACTTTGTTCACTGCTGAAAAATCGTAATATTGTTGCTATAACTAAACAAAATACAGATAGTTTTTATATCGAAACAATATTTTAATATAACGATTTGAAATATATTTTTCATCACGAATACATAAATAATATTTTATAATAACATTAGGAACTTAATTACGTCCTTGAAATAACTGTATTTAAATATTAATCCAATATAGGCCAATATTAATCCGAACAAATCCAATACAGGCCAATATTAGTCCGAACAAATCCTCGGAGCACTGGCTGGATTTGTTCGGACTAATATTGGCGGACTAATATTAGTCCGAACAAATCCTCGGAGCACTGGCTGGATTTGTTCGGACTAATATTGGCCTCTACTTTCCACCATCATACCACACGGCAAATTTTTTATCTCCATCACTTGGATAATCGGCGCTCCACCGCTGTGCGCTTTTCAACACTTTTTGTCTCGCACAACCAATCTGTGGAAGTTATCGTCTGCGGTGTTAAAGGATCGATACGACCTTCAAACCTTCAAGAAAATATCGTACTCCTTCTTAAAAGGCCGCCAAAGCGCTTCTGACTACTGAGTAGCAAGCGTTCATGGGCGGCGTTCATAAAAAAAAAAAAAATCTCACACATCTCACACACGGCCGTGTGATCCCAAACTATTGTAACCAGATTGCTGATAAACATACTTATATATTTTTAAATAGATACATATTATAGATAAATTACACCCTATTAGATACAAAATATTTTTAAAATTGAAAAAAATATATGCCATCATTATTTAGACTAATCAGACACGCAAAAAACGATAAAACGTACATTAATACTTAATTTAAAACGAATCGATTTTAAATCGAGTTAATCTGAGCATAATATCAAAACAAAATAATCCTCTTTTTTATTCAGTTAAAAAGCAGACGAAACTGAGGGCAATGATTACACTGTAATAACTATGAGTAAAAAACACGGAAGTAATTATTCTAAGTATCACATTTATTTACAAGTTCTACAACACGGATATTTACTTATATTAATTTTGTAAAGATATATACGTTTATATCACCGAAGGGGCTGACAGGGGCCTATTAACCCATTAGAAGTCACTGTACTCAATTGAGTACAGCCATTTTTTTTGAATTTCAATTCAACACTTGTAAAATTAAAGGGGCCTACTTTGTTATTTTATTTTATTATAATACTGTTCACGTATATTGAAAAGTATTACGCTGGTAGTGTGATTATTTTTGCCAAAAACTGTCAGTTGAAGTAGTGTCACCGAAACACTGGGGAGGTAAGTAAATGATATGAGATTTTTTAAAGTCATTTCTGTTTATAAGTTATTTTTTTATTTCATTAGTATAAAATAAATGTCAGAGTAAGTTATAATAAACAATACAATCAATGATTCATTACTAAAATAAAACTACAGTCATATAATGTTGCTGTACTCGACCCCTGAAATTTTATGAAATCTAAATTTTTTCCATTTTTTTCTTTCGTTTCGTGTTTCTGTGTACTTATTTGAATATAAAAATAAAGATAATTTAAAAAAAACATAGGTACTTTTCATTTGACCTTTAATGGGTTAAACACATTTGCCAAAAAAATTTTAGTCCCGCTTAGGTAGAGTTAAGCCCATCGCCGTCAAACGTCACACAGCTCTTAAATTATAATATATCACATTTCGGACATTTAACACACAACGCCATCTAGTTTTAAACTAAGCAGATCTTGTACTATGAAAGCTAGATTGACTGATAGAATACTTATATCCGTGTGGTGACGGATTAAGAATACGGAATGTCACCACCGTTATTCATCCCGTTGGGTGTCGTAAGAGGCGACTAAGGGAGCAAACTACGCAGGACAACGCACTTCGAAGAGAAGGAAAACTTGAAACAAACCCTATATCAACCCGTCTGGCCAGCGTGGTATAGTAGGCCAAAACCTCCTTTCTAAGGAGAGGCCTATGTCCAGAAGAGGACTGTTATAGGCTGTTGATGATGATGATGATGAATACTTATATACTTTTTTTTAATACATAGAAAACACCCAAACTCCGACACAAATGTTTGCAGATCAAACAACCATGGAATATAACCCTAGACCTCAGCACAGCAGTCGCATACACTACCACTGCACCACGAAGGCAGTCAGAGAGTCACTAAAGGAAGCTTGCGAGGTCGACAGTGCTCAAAACCTTCCAAGAAGAAACTGCGTATAACGCAGTACACGCTCTTACACTAGCACGTAGGTAATATTTTTTTATCAACTCACTTACGGCTGTCTGATCCCAAATTAGGCAGAGCCTGTACTATTAACCAGAATGCTGATAAACATACTTATATATTTCTAAATACATGCAATTTATAAATAAATTACACCGAGACACAATTATTCGTCCTGGTTGGCAATTGAACCGTCGACCTCTGGCTCAGCAGCCAGAGTCACTAACCACTTGACCAACAGGCCAGTCAAGATAATATTATATGGATAATAGGAAAATTAAGAACACAATGAAAAGAAAGGTAGGTTAGAAAGTAAGGTATATAATGGTAGGAAAGAAATATTGTATCAATGTCGTCGGAAAAGTTTTGTACTTTTCGTATTCTACTAACGTAAGATGCTGTAAGATCAATGGCCTCTGGATGACTTTTCACTAAACTGCCACAAATACAAATGTCGTCGATGTCTTTGTAATAGTTTGGTAAACGGTATATTTTAAATTCATAAGGTATATTTAATTTACAAGATATGGCAATGTTGTTAATGTCACCATTGATGAGCAATTGTCATACAGTCTAATGACACTGTCAATTTATGTTAGTAGAATACCGATATTTTGACCGATGTCAATGGCATCTCAATAGCGTGTCAATGGAATACAATGCATTGCATTCAAATAAATAGTAGCACCATCATTACCCAGGGATACCGTTATTGACTGTTCGAAGACTGTAACCGTGAGAGAGCTGTGCTTCAGCACAAATGGACCAGATAGATAGGAGTGACACCACTGCCTCACAGTTTTAAGCCATTATTTCGTTGCTGTTCACAGATAAATGAGGTCAACAGAGCCTAAAACCTTTCTAATTCTAGGGTAGGGTCACGTTAAAAGCCACAATGCAGTCGTGACTCTTGAATTGTAGATAGTATAATATAATACTTATAATATAATAACCTCACACATCTCACACACGGCCGTCTGATCCCAAACCAGGCAGAACCTGTACTATGGTAACCAGACTGCTGATAAACATACTTAAATATTTCTAAATACATACATAGTATAGATAAAGTACACCCAGACACAGAAAAAATGATCGTGCTCATCACACAATATTTGTCCTGCGTGGGAATCGAACCCACGACCTCCGGTTTAGCAGTCAGGGTCACTAACCACTAGACCAACAGGTCAAATCTGAGACAAACCCAAAGACACAGACCCAAAGACAAACCTCACCTCTCGGTTCATGGGTGACGGTTGTCACTTACCATCAGGTGACACCCCATAAAAAACACTCAATATAACATATTAGCGAGCACCTATGCATACCTTATCACTTCTAAATAAATACAATAAAGAAAAAACCCTAAGGTATTGTTCTAAAGTAAATATATTTATAAATATTGTTATCTATACAAATAAATAAAATTGGAGTGTCTGTTTGTAATATTAAAATAACCGCTTTTTACTAAATGCATATGTATTTTTACACGGTACATATGCCAAAATAACATTTTTTACAATTTTTGTCTGTCTGTCTGTCTGTTTGTTCCGGGTAATCTCTGGAACGGCTGGACCGATTTCGACGGGACTTTCACTGGCAGATAGCTGATGGCATAAGGAGTAACTAAGGCTACTTTTTTTAGACTAGCTTCGCCCCGCGGCGTTGCACGCGGTTATAACAACAAACGCGGGTAACACCGCGGGTCTCAGCTAGTATACATATATAAATCACTTCAGAAGTTTCTAGAACATGTAATTTATACAAACGTTTGCGGAAACTGAAACCCAATTACGATACGATTAAATGAATCGAGTTAAGTTTCACCTTGCAATCGAATCGATCATATATATACGTTTAACTGTCGGGACTTTTAAACTATAACATTCCATAATATACAATTACTAGCTGACCCGGCAAACGTTGTTTTGCCATATACATTATTTCTAGGAAATATTGAAAAAAAATATTTAGGGGTGGGGTATGAGCCGGGGTGGCGGCGAGCGCGTTGCGAAGCGCGCTCGCTTCCAGGGAGCACAGGGAACATGGCGTTCCCACACGGGGGGGGTCGTCTACTCGTCTGTAGATGAGCCGAGGTATGTCGGGGCACCAGGGACTTCCTTTCTAGGGTATACCTGGTTCCCCGGCTATTAGTACCCGAGACGGCGTGCGGTTTTAGTCGGTTCGAGTCCGACATGCCACCAACAGGTGGTATCCGAGGGGATTTCCGCACGGAAAAAAAAAGGGGTGGGGTATGAAAAATAAATGTTGGCCGACTCTCAGACCTGCCCGATGTGAACACAAAATTTCATAAAAATCGGTCCAGCCGTTTCGGAGGAGTATGGTAAGTAACATTGTGACACGAGAATTTTATATATAAGATGTTTACGGGATTATACCAATAATATCGAAGACGTGCATGAAGAGTTCGTTGTCGTCGAAGAGTTCGTTTTATTTTAAAACACACGCAATATTATGGAAATAGATGTCGGGGACATGCCTGCAGGAACAATATGTACGAGGGGTGATCAATAAGTAATGATAATCAATATGAAACAGAACTATTAGATTAAAAAAAGTATTTTATTTTTCAACATAGTCTCCTTGCAAGTTAATACATTTAGTGTATCTTTTTTCTAAGCCCATGATTCCCTTAGAAAAAAAATCTTTGTCTTGACCCTCCCAAAATGCCTCTACTGCGGCCATCACTTCACTATTGTCCTCAAATTTGTTGCCCCGGAGGTGTTCTTTGAGCCGAGGAAAGAGGTAGAAGTCACTGGGAGCTAGATCTGGGGAATAGGGAGGGTGTTCGAGCAGTTCGAACCCCGTTTCTTCAATGGCAGCCATCGCAACTGCGGCTTTGTGAGCCGGGGCGTTGTCTTGGTGAAACAGCACTCCAGCGCGCAGTTTACCGCGTCTTTTTGACTTAATAGCTTCTCGCAATCTTCTTATTTGGCCTGCGTAGTAAGAGCCTGTTATAGTGGCCCCCTTTTCCAAATATTCCACCATAATAATTCCTTCTGCATCCCAGAAAACAGACGCCATAACCTTTCCCGCTGAACTTGACACTTTGAATTTCTTCGGCGTTGGTGAGGAAGCTCGTTTCCAAGTCATTGATTGTTGTTTGGTTTCGGGATCAAAGTGGTGGATCCAGGTCTCATCCATGGTCACAAAACGCGACAAAAAAAATTCTTTATCGGCCTGGAACTTTTGAAGATTCACCCTCGAAATGTCGACTCGTTTCTTTTTTTGCTCGTCGGTTAACATTCTCGGTACCCAACGCGCAGAGACCTTTTTCCTATGCATTTTGTTGACAATGATTTTTTGAACGCTGCCATAGGAGATCCCTGTGACCTCAGCTACATGCCTTACGGTCACCCTTCGATCGGCCAACACGATATCTTCCACTTTTTTGACGTTTTCTCCAGTAAGGGACGTGGAAGGGCGTCCCTCGCGATGTTCATCTTCAGTGGAGGTTCTGCCCAGCTTATATTCCTTTGCCCAGCGTGCGACTGTGGAATATGGAGGAGCAGACTCCCCCAATGTTTCCTCTAAGTCGCTGTGTATGTCTTTGGTAGACATTTTTTTCAGGCAGAGGTACTTGATGACAGCTCTTATTTCATTTTTCTCCATTTTGATGTTTTCTCTTTGACAGTTCGTATTCAAATGAATGTATCTCCCGGTAATGGTGTCCTATTTATACATTTTTTTGAAGCTGAAGTAGTGGATATATAAGCAAGCAGAAAAAAAAAAATTGGGTTTTTGTGCGTTCTAGAAATACTCGATTATCATTACTTATTGATCACCCCTCGTAGGCAATAAGACTGCACGGATGGCGTAGTGGTTTAAGCGGTCGCCACGTCGCTTCCTACTACGCTGAGTGTTGTGGGTTCAAACCCCACATGGGACGACACTTTGTGTGATCCACAAATTGTTGTTCTGAGTCTGGGTGTTCTTTGTGTCCGTTTCATGAATGTTTGTAAAGTCCCCCGCGACACAGGATATTTTCCTAATGCGGGAGTTGTCTTTTTAAAAAAAGAAAAGAAAGAATAATTCTATTATAATTTAGAAATTACTGAAATATATATATTTAAAAAAATACCTACATTCACTGTTGAGTTCGCTGTCACCAAATACGTCGTGCTTGTAACAGAAGAATACCTGAAAAAAAAGTAATGATAAGTACTTGATGGGAAATTTTACAAGTAAGTGCTGTATCCCTATTTGTGTTCTTTATTTAAAGGCGCTTACGGGTTTATAAACTTCATCCCGAAAGAGGGTTGGTTGACAATATAAGCGCTCTATTATATCTGCCTACCCCGGACGGGAATAAGTCGTAAGTATATGTATGTATGTATGAAATTTAAAAAGGCAGTGCAGATGTCCGCTATCTTGAGAAAAAAATCATTTGTACCCTTTCTTAAGTACTTCCTTATATGCTTTTATATATACATAAAATATATGTGTGGTACTAAAATAAAGTGTATTACAAAGGATCAGATTACTGTCTCGAGGTTATCAGCCAATTTATTCCATGTATTCCTTTATGATCCAACAATAACTTTATCTGCCAGCTATCTTGCGTATGCCAATAAAATTTACAACTTTACTCCTCATGTAACAAAGGATGATAATATTTAAAAAGAAAACTTGGCACAGGCTTACCTTATTAATATTAATGGCGGTTGATTTAAGGTAGCCACCAAGGAGCTAATTTTTCTGCCAAATTTTATTCTTTACTACTTACCTACTATGTAAATATTTGATACGTGAGATGTTTTGATAACTTAAAGTTTAGCATGTATAAAAATAAATTGACACATCTCACACGCGGCCGCCTGATCCCTAATTGGGCAGAGTTTTTGATAATATCTGCTTCATATAATAAAGCTGACATTGGACAAATTTCGTAGTATATATACCTTCACCTACCTGTACAGGAATTTATCGTGTTCTCGCGCTTTCTAGGCATTCTTTCATCTACCCCACTAATCGTCATCTACTATAATCTGTTCCCAATTTACTTGCAATTAGTGCAATTCAGTAAAATTGCCAAAGGTTTTTGTCTGTTCTTTTATAACCTGGCCACCTGCCGGACGCTGACTCTCGTTGGGGATGTAAAATCGATTCCAGACGGGCAAAACAAGTAAGTAATTTGTAGTAAGAAATACAGCTTCTGGTTTTTTTTTTATGTTAGAGACGTGCAGACGGGTCACCTGATGGAAAGTGACCATCGGTGAAGGCGTTGCCGGCCTTTTAGGAAGAAGTACGCTCTTTTCTTGAAGGTCGTATCGGTCCGGAAATAAAGCCGACAATAACCCGTTCCACAGTTTGGTTGTGCGGGGCAAAAAGTGTCTCGAAAAGCGTACAGTAGTGTTATCCTTAGATGAGAAACTGGACTGAGACTGCAGTAGTTGGAAGGAGTTGGGGTTGCGTGACCGTATCGTCTAGGAAGTGTGATATTGTGTGACCAGGGGTGGGAGGTTTCTAAGTTTCGTGCCATCATATTTCAAAACCTCACTTATCTAATTATTAAAATGCGAAATTAGATTATAAACAGTAATAAAACTAATATCGCAACTACTGTTTAAATTTAACAATGTCTAGATGTAAATTTGCACAATACATGACGTCACACTAGAGGAGGGGGAGCCTCACAAACGTGTCCAACCAGTAACCAAGACGGGGGTGGGGTTAAAACACCATGAAATTGGGCTGATGTAATTTATGGCTGGCCTCTTATTGGAGAGGCTACTAGGACAGGAACATAAGCAGCCTAACTAACCTACTTAACTTACCAACCTTATCCAAAAACTCTTAACCTCAAATGATTTCGTCAAATTCGTTTTAACCATTAGTTATATAAAAATTAACTATTTTACCCAAAAAATCAAAGCATCAAACGTGTATACTGATCGTTACTGCAACCACTAAACTCACCAGACCAATAGTGTTAAGTTAAGTTTTTAATACCTATATATCAATGTGATTTTGTTATTATGTTGTCTAAACTGTGAATGCCGTGTTAGCTCGTAATTGGCATGTATATCAGAACCTTATAACTTAGATGTTACCATTAATGTTACATAAATGTGCTGTGAGTTAACCTAATAAATAAATCAAACGAACTCTTCAAGTTCGTTTTACCATTACTGATATAAAAAGTCACGTACTTGTAACCGAGTTATGAAAAATAGACTATCACAGTTACGTAACGGTAACGCAGCCTTCAGACTGTAACGGTTTACGAGTTTCATAAATATTTAACGAACACTTTAAATCATAGAATAGGTAACTGTACGAGTATCTCTCTTGTTTTTTTTTATGTAAAAAAAAGAAATATCCTAATTAATGTTGTAAAAATTTTATGTTGTAAAAAGTTTAATGTGAGTTACTTTGTTTATTTATCTCTATTTCAATCCTAAACTATTCAACAGACCGTTAAGAAATTTTGAAAAAGACAAATTAAGACATGACAAAATCTAAGTTATCTTTTGATCTAACCGACTTGGTGGAGGGTCTTAATTCATTTTTTTTTTATGTTGTAACCTCAGAACTATCCTTGTTATAACAGATTAAGAATACGGAATGTCACCACCGATATTCATCCCGTGGGTGTCGTAAGACCCAACTAAGAAAGCAAACTACGCAGGACAACAGCACTGCAAAGATAAGGAAAACTTGTAGCCAACGCTGTACTAACCTATCTCTTCTCTGGCCAGCGTAGTATAGGCCAGAACCTCCTTTCTAATGAGACGCCTACGTCTAACAGTGGACTATTAAAGACTGTTGATGATAATGATGACATGATAAACATCAGAACTTCTTTTTCTTTTAATTTGAAAGGTATACTGCCCGTTGGTACCCATTCGAATTTGGAAAAAAAATACAACCAATAAGGTTGGAAAATAGAATAATGAATATAGTTCATATCATTTCATTCTAATTTAAGCGCATTAAGGTACATAGGGGAGAGTAACCATTATTGAACCGGCGCTTAAATTGAACTACTTATGTATTTCTACCAAAATGACACTATTTTTTTTAAACTAGCAACAAAAAATTAGCGATAGCAGCGCTACTAATACTCCGCCATTTTGTCGCGCTCCTTTTTGTGCCAATAGATTATACCAAATAGTGCCATTTTGGTAGAAATACATGTAGTCAAATTTAAGCGCCGGTTTAATATTGGTTAATCTCCCCTATTTATTTTATAAAGTTAACTATGTACGTTTTCGTTAGAAAGGCAATTGTTAACCATTACAATATACTGTTATCAAAATGAACAAATGTGGAACAACACGTTACATTCAGACATGGACATTAACTTCGGTTAAGATAAACACTTGCGTCCGGAGTACCCATGCAATAACAAATTGTTGTTCGCTGTATCTGCGTGTGCTTAAAAAATCACGGCCATAGACAGTTCAAGGGTCAATTTAAAAAAAAACTTTGATTAAACGAAGTGAAATGTTTAATCTCTATTTTGGTAAGTGGTTATCGCCGTTGATGGACGCATGCCACTCAAGGACAACGTGTGTTCCCAATCTTTGAGTGCCTTTCTCCTACAATAGGGGAGGGCGAGAGGAACTCCTGTTACGTCACTAGCTCGGTGAAAAGCATGAATTGTCCTAAACACCGGTTTTCTGTGATGCCATGGTATCACTTGCTGAGCTTACAGAGTTCACACAGTTAAATTAAGTCCGTTTATTTAAGAATCTCCTAGTGGTGACCAATTCAAATCAAATTCGAAGTAAAGTGTGCGTTTCTAACAAAAACTTCCACGCAACCAATAGACCTCATTCGACGTCTATCTGCTGCTAGCACATTCACCGGTCACTGCCGAGGGAAAGTTCGAAAAAGTAGGGAAAAAATCGGTGCCACGTTAGCTAGCTGTCACGCATTTTTTATAAAATTTCACCATCAAATGTTATGTCTGTGTGTAGTTTAGACGCGAGAACACGGTAAGACTGAGGTGGACAATATTTTAATACTTTATACCCATGTTCCGACAAATAAATATAGGTAAGATTTGTCTTGATTTTTTTTTTTAAAAAGACATCTCCCGCGTTAGGTATATATCCTGTGTCGCGGGGGACTTTACAAACACACTAAACGGACACAAAGAACACCCAGACTCAGAACAACAATTTGTGAATCACACAAAGTGTCGTTCCTACCAAACCTAAACCACTACGCCATCCGTGCAGCAGCATATCATTATTTATCTAGCTATCAAGACTATATTCTTTAAGAGATGAAAAAAGGCTTGAAACCGATTTTTTTAAGAAGGAATAGAACTTTTTAACGGTTTATTTTTGTCCAGATATTATATGTACATTGTACACATGTTTGCAATCAAAAGATTACTCGTCACATGTAGTTATCAGATACAATAAATTAAAGAGTTAATGGTAAATTGGTAACGGTATTAAATAACAAATTATTCCCAAGCATTTTTGTCTTCTATGTATTCCACAACCGAGTAACAATAACAAACAAAAAAGATATACACATAAAAAAATTATCGTGTTTATATAAGGAACCGTATGTCAACGTAAATATACTTTAGCGAAAGTGAATAAACAACTTCTAAAAAGTCGAGTTTGAATCTATCTATACATAAATAGAATCTTGGCCTGTTTGAGACACTATCAACACAGAGACGTAAGAGTCTATGCTAACTAGAAATGTGGGCAATAACCAAGTTTATATAAAGTTTTACCTTTCATACTTTACTTGTGGGTCCGGTCCCCACATGGGACGACACTTTGTGTGATCCACAAATTGTAGTTCTGAGTCTGGGTGTTCTTTGTGTCTGTTTGTAAAGTGCCCCGCGACACAGGATATATTCCTAATGCGGGAGTTGTATTTTTTAAAGAAGTTAAAAATAATAATATAAAACTTAGTTATTCATAACATTTCTAATGAAGTAAACAGCTGAATTGCTCATTAGTAAGGACTAATGAGCAATTCAGCTCTTTTCGTTTATGAATATAAAATTTTGCAAGGATTTCAAGAAAAGATTCTTTTTTTTTCAATGGTTTCTCGGATGTGTGTATTTCGGAAATGCTAGACTAGTTCGGACTCAATGGGGAGTTTAAAGGAATGAAACAACGTGGAATATATCTGAGTGAATAAATTTATAGATATGCACACTATTCACGAGTTTTTTTATAGTATTCATATAGAAAAGGAACGGAAAATTGTTCCTTTTCTATATATATTGATATATTTCTATAATATTTACATTCACATCTTTCCCAGGAAGGGACAGACAGAATCGTTTCAAAAAAAAAAAAAATGTAATCATAGGATAAGATTTGTTAACTGGGTACAGTGCAAAATAAATGCATGTAGCTTCAATCAGCTCAATGGTGACTGATTTACAAAATATATGAACGGTGATTCACCAGATGTCAAAAAAAAACAATTACCTACAAGAGTTTATTGACACTTTTTTGTTAAGCCCTCTAACTGATGCTACTTACTTTTTCATTAACGATTCGATGTTAAAAATAAACATTGAAATACTGGCATTAAAATAAAAGGGGCTTTGTTTGTTCTACTAAAATATAGGGGTAAAGGTTTTTCGTTTGCACATATTTGTACATGTTTTAAGTGTGTATTTAAATTAACATCTTGAATGCAATAATAACACGTTGTAATTGATTTTTCAATATTTGAATCCTTAAATAGACTATTGCAGAGTTCAAGTTTATTTTGTCATTTACATGAATCAGTAAAACTAACTAAATACTACACTTTCTATAAATAAATAAAATATAAATAGATTCGTTCTCTAGATCGGAAGAATATTTAAGCTACATAGCTTAAATATTCTTATACGTAGGTGTCTCTAATGAGCTGTGACCTTAAATTTAAAGCATTCCACAGCGGAATTATGATTAATAATCATAAGAGCCACCCGACTCGCCTCGAGCGGTTAGTATTCATTGTATGGAGTACTAGGGGTATACCCTCACGGGAACATGGGGTTCCCACACGGGGGGGGGGTCGTCTACTCGTCTGTAGATGACCCGAGGTATGTCGGAGCACCAGGGACTTCCTTTCTAGGGTATACCTGGTTCCCCGGCTATTAGTACCCGAGACGGCGTGCGGTTTTAGTCGGTTCGTGTCCGACATGCCACCGACAGGTGGTATCCGAGGGGATTTCCGCACGGAAAAAAAAAAAAAAAAAAAAAAGGGGTATACCCTCACTACATCAACTCCGGAACGCCTCGCCCGCGGGTTGACCACGCGTGGACGGCGAGTGGACCACTCGGTGATGTCTGTTAATGGTTGACGCGTGAGGACGATGCATCGGCGGCCACCGCTCCCCCTCGAACGTGTCAGTCGTATCGTTTTCTGGTTAACAACGCGGCGTCCACCCGTGGACCACAAGTCCACAACACCGAGTCGAGGTGGTGCTGGTCGGGTGCCGGGTGAGTGTAATGAGCAATAAAACCTTTACAGGCCTACGATATAGTGCGATGTGTACTTATTTGATGATGATTTGACTGCGGTTTGGTGTCGGTCAGTTTTTTTTAGTTTTTCGAGTCGAAGCCCTCATGATCCCATGAGGGCTTCGAGGTCATCATGGTATCAATGAAGCCGATTGTAGGACTGAGATCGACTCAAGACAACACGGACGTACTATTCTGCATCTTAAATGGAAGGACAGTTGGTGTTGCACCGATATATCCTCAAAAGGAATATTTTTTTTCGTTTATTCAACATTTTTCGTTGTTATCTTGGTTCCTATTGGTCGTACCGATATTATACTAGCCTATGTCTTCCTTAGTATATGGGCTATAAAACCCTATAAGATTATTCGAATCAGTAGTTCCTGAGATTAGCGCTTTAAACCAAACAAACAAACTCTTCAGATTTATAATATTAGTATAGATGAACAATGAGGCTTACAGGAGAAACCATTTGGAAGCCTGTGAATTGATATCATTTCGACTGTATTCTTTAACCTTACTCCTCCAATCTTTATTAAACGGATATAATTACTTACTTAGAGTTTTTTTTAATGCAAAATATGTTGAAATAGCCATTACAATGCATGCAATCCATTGTCTAATCTATACTAATATTATAAAGCTGAAGAGTTTGTTTGTTTGTTTGTTTGTTTGAACGCGCTAATCTCAGGAACTACTGGTCCGATTTGAAAAATTCTTTCAGTGTTAGATAGCCCATTTATCGAGGAAGGCTATAGGCTATATATCATCACGCTAAGACCAATAGGATCGGAGCACCAATGAAGAATGTTTCAAAAACGGAGAAAATTTATTACTATTGAGAGACGCAGACGAAGTTGCGCGGGTCAGCTAGTATGAAATAACATTGGATAACAAAATACAGTATCCTTAATTCAGGTCAGGCAATTTCGAGCTCATGACGTACAGGAAATGTTAATGATTCTATTTCGATTTCATTGATTGTACGTGACTGGGTAGATAATTATGGTGAAGTTGATGGGAAGCATGACATCTCGAATCGGTCAGATCACATAGGATTATATTGGATATTTTATAATATGGTTTTTCTGCTTACCAACTGTGTGTTGATTATCATAAGAACTTTGTCGTGCTATCAGACGTGCGCAATCCGTAACCACCTTCAAGATGATATGAGCGTTATCTGCCTCTAATAGTTGGAAATTAGCGTAAGTATATATTAACGTATGTATGTATAGTATTTATGTATAAATATAGATTAGTAGGATTTATCTATAATAAATATTTCATAGGTTAAGACCTTATTTATTTCTCTAATATCTGTATACCTATCACCAGTTCAGAATTAATCCAGTCCATACAAAGGTTGCCTGGAAGAAATTGCACTAAGCGATAAGGCCGCCCTTTGTACATTACATCTGTTTTTAATTACTTTATAATGTCTGTAAAACCCTGGTGTACAGTAAAGTCAGGTGGTGTGTTAAGTATTTATCTATCTTTGTTTAGCGAGGCACCTAGTAGTCATATACTAAATTTACTAAATATCCTTCCACCTTCCAATCCCGGCACATCAAGAACAAACATTCCCAAGAAAGACGTTGTTTTATATTATTATGATTTCAAACAAGGTACGTGGGTTTTCATACGACTGTGATGTGTAATTCTTTATAGCGATCAGTTGTGTAATTAAAGCGTTAAACTCACATAAGCATTCAGAAAAAAAATCATTCTAAATCAAGATGATTGCTCGTGTTGGTATTAGAATTGGTGTCAGTTCGATGTTATCCAGGTCAAACAATTATGAGTTGAGCTCGATTACTTGCGGGTGTTATTTATCTAAATATGTATGTATTTAGAGATATAAAGGTATATTTATTAGTCATCTGGTGACCAGGTTATGCCTAGTGTGTTATCAACTGGCGGTATAGAGTTATTATCATTATTTATTTTTAATTTGTCTTGTCACACGATCGTTGCATTCTGCACATTATAGAAATTCGACATTTTAGTTTGCATTAATAATGCATATAAGTTTACGCAGACAATTTTGGTTGTTTAGTTTCTACGCCACTCTTTGTAGAAAAAAAAAATGCACAGCCGTTTTGATCATACACATTTTTATAAATAACGGTAGTCGGTAATGGACAGGTTTACACTGCAGTACAAATGAGTACCTACTAAATATTTATAAAGTAATATCATTATGCGCTTTTAATTATATGAAAAGTAACATAAAACATACGAGGTATATTCTTGTTTTTGTTTCTTTCTTTCTTATAAAAAGACTTCTATAAATCCTGTGGATGTGTGACACAAAGGACACTCAGAACAACAAATTTTGGATTACACAAAGTATTGTCCTATGTAGGGATCCCACAACACTCAGCAATAAAAAAGGCGAGGTGACCGCTTAAACCACTGCACCATCCGTGCAGTTCAATCTTATATATAAAATTCTCGTGTCACAATGTTCGTTCCCGTACTCCTCCGAAACGGCTTGACCGATTCTCATGAAATTTTGTGTGCACATCGGGTAGGTCTGAGAATCGGCCAACATCTATTTTTCATACCCCTAAATGGTAAGGGTGACCCATCCCTAATTTTTTTTTTGTTTTGCAATACAACGTTTGCCGGGTCAGCTAGTTTATACATAAAAAAATTATAACCCCAACTCACTGATTCATCAACGCAGCATGCACGCATATTAGTGAAGTATTGAATACAAATAAATGAACACATGTATCGGGGTTTTATATTTAAAAAAAAAACACGCCAACGAGCGAGATTCAACAATGTCCGGGGAATTCCTTCCATCTGGTATATCAAGAACAGACATCCCCAGGAAAGAAGTTGCTTTATTGGTATGATTTCAAACAAGGTACGTGGGTATTCATACGACTGTGATGTGTAAATTATTATAGCGATCAGTTGTGCAATTAAATCGTTTTGTCACCACCACCGTTCATCCCGTGGGTGTCGTTAGAGCCGACTTAAGGAGCAAACTACGCAGGACAACAACACTGCAAAGAGAAGGAAAACTTGATACAAACCCTATACCAACCCGTCTGGCCAGCGTCGCATAGTAGGCCAAAACCTCCTTTCTAAGGAGAAACCTATGTCCAGTAGTGGACTATTAAAGGCTGATGATGAAACCCCTGTTAACTGTACTCCACACTTACACTTGTAAAAGTATTCCTAGGAAGGTTAGTTTCTATAAAATCTCCGTTATTTAACCGGTTGTTATAAGATACTGTGACATTGCTAACTCAACATAATTATCGTTACGAAATATATTCAAGGCGCGCACAAGGCCGACCTGGCAGCTCTGACGATCGAAACAATCAAATCTGCATATTATTTTAATGGTACAATGTATAAACATATTAGCAAGGAGAGTAATTGTTTTTTTTTATGGAATAGGGGACAAACGAACAGACGGGTCACCTGATGGAAAGCGACTACCGCCGCCCATGAACGCTTGCAAGTCAGGAGTCACAAGCGCGTTGCCAGCCTTTGAGGAAGGAGTACCCTCTTTTCTTGAAGGTTTGAGGGTCGTATCGGTCCGGGAATGCCGCAGTAATTTTGATTTACTTTTCCACTAAATTCATAAGAACTCAGAATAAAAGTTGACAGGTATATCTATGTGTAAGCTATCTCCATTGAATATCGACGGGCCTGTTGGTCTAGTGGTTAGTTATTGCTAAGCCGGAGGTCGTGGGTTCGATACCCACCCAGGATAAATTTTGTATGATGAGCACGGTTATTTATTCCGTGTCTGAATGTTATTTATCTGCAATATGTATGTATTTTGTAATATATAAGTATGTTTATCAGCAGTCTGGTTACCATAGCACTGTGTCAAGTTATTATTATTATATTTATTGGAACCTGGCCAGCATTAAAAAGTTTTAATATTTTACGACATAGGGAGCGCAAACTAAGCAGAACAACAGCACTGCAAAGAGAAGGAAAACTTGAAGTCCGTGTAGTGACGGATTAAGAATACGGAATGTCACTACCCCAATTCATCCCGTGGGTGTCGTAAGAGCCGACTAAGGGCGCAAAACAATGACAAGGGCACCAGCACTGCAAAAAGAAGGAAAACTTGACACAAACCCTATACCAACCCGTCTGGCCAGTGTGGTATAGTAGGCCAAAACCTCCTTTCTAAGGAGAGGCCTATGTCCAGCAGTGGACTAGTATAGGCTGTTGATGTGATGAGGGAGCGCAAACGAGCAGACGGGTCTCCTGATAGTAAGTGACTACCACACCGCCGCCCATGGACACCTGGTAGAGATGGAATAAAATCACAATCACCTGTTAAATTAATCACACCTGTGACTAGTTTACAAAACCACTGCGACTTATGATTATGATTACGGTAGCGCCAGACTCGCGAAAGGTCTAAAACTAAAAAAAACGTATTTTATAAAAAGTTGGTTTTTCTTTGCTTAAGTATTTAACGGCATTAATCTCTGTCTGTGACCAAACTCCAGTAGCTATTTTATTTGTTTAACTTTATGCGCCCTTGTACATCGGCTTACTTAATGCCCAGGGCGTTCTCTTCCAGTCAACCTTTGGTTGGTGTAGAAATCTTGTAAGGTAGGTGCACAGAGGTTACGTCATAATATTAAGTGTTCAATGAAAATATATACAGTTCACTACATAAATAAACATTTACATACACATACAACACTACACATCATAAATACACAGATATCAGAGTTGAAATCGCGGTGACTAATATTAATCATTTCATCATATGATTATGATTTAAAAATAGCAATAACTGCCGTCACTAACAGAACTATGGCTCTTGACTTTTGAATTTCTAACATTATCTATACCATCAGACTGCAGACTAGTAACATATGCGACTGCTGTGAGGTCTCGGGTTCGATTGCCGGGTCGGACAAAATGTTTGTATGATCTGCAAATATTTGTTTCGGAGTTTTGGTGTTTTCTATGTATAATATGTATGTATTTACGAAAATAAAATTATATCGCTCAATCTAGCTTTCATAATACAAGCTCTGCTTAATTTGAAACTAGATGGCGTTTTGTGTTAGATGTCCCAAATATTAATATTATTGTAAAATTTATGAGTTTGTATGTTCGAGTTAATCTCAGGTACTACTGATCCAATTTTGAAATTTCTTTCACTCTTAGAAAGGTATAATACTTAGAAAGGTATATTATATCCCTGAGTGTTACAGATTACTTTTAACCCCGATAACCGACATACAGGCGGGCGGAACCGCGGTCAAAACCTAGTCAGTAATAATTCGATTACCATTCACAAACCAGGTTAAAACATCACGTCAATAGCTATTGACTATCATCTTGTTAGAACAAATAGATTGTATGCGATATAACCTCGATCGGTCAAGTCGTTTCGGAGGTACACATGCTGACAGATTTGTTGCACCAATCAGTATACATATTTTGAAAGACAACATAGTGTCTAGTGTATTACAAATATGTACATACTACAAAATAAACTATTTAGTATACCCATGGTTATTGAGGACAATGAAGTGAGCTACTCATCTGTTACTAGACGAACGAGCTTCTAGATATAAATAGGCAAAAAATCTAGAAATCATTCATCAATCATCATCAACAGGCTTTAATAGTCCACTGCTGGATATAGGCATCTCCATAGAAAGGAGGTTGTGACTTACTATACCACGCTGGTCAGACGGATTGGGTGTCAAGTTTTCCTTCTCTTTGCAGTACTGTTGTCCTGCGTAGTTTGCTCCCTTAGTCGGCTCTTATGACAACATCGGGATGAATAGGGGTGGTGACACTCTGTATTCTTAATTCGTCACCACACGGATCATTGGAATACTCGTTATTAAATTTAAAAAAAACGTTAAATCATTAGAACACTCATAATTAGGTACGTTTAAATCTATCCTAATATTATAAAGCTGAAGAGTTTGTTTGTTTGTTTGTTTGAACGCGCTAATCTCAGGAACTACTGGTCCGATTTGAAAAATTCTTTCAGTGTTAGATAGCCCATTTATCGAGGAAGGCTACAGGCTATATATCATCACGCCATATAGCCTACATTCTTCATTGGTGCTCCGCTCCTATTGGTCTTAACCAATAGGAGCGGAGCACCAATGGAGAATGTTTCAAAAACGGAGAAAATTTATTACTATTGAGAGACGCAGACGAATTTGCGCGGGTCAGCTAGTACACTCATATAATTCATATAATTTACCGTGAGAACTCAATTATAATATAAACATAATTAATATAATCATGATGGGAACGACGACGAATGGTAGTGTGTACGTCGTATTGTGTAAAAGTACAAAACCGGATGCGGATTTTAGTACACATAATTTTATTTTGGAACGATGTTCCTTATCGCGCGTTACACGCTCTCATCATCATCATCAACAGCCTTTAACGGTCCACTGCTGGACATAGGCCTCTCCTTAGAAAGGAGGTTTTGGCCTACTATGAAACGCTGGCCAGACGGGTTGGTATAGGGTTTGTGACAAGTTTTCCTTCTCTTTGCAGTGTTGTTGTTCCGCGTAGTTTGCTCCCTTAGTCGGCTCTTACGACACCCACGGGATGATTGGGGGTGGTGACAATGCGTATTCTTAATCCGTCACCACACAGACACCGAACAACGTCTAAGCGACCGAAAAATGTGTAACAAGACTTTTTCCAACACTAATATAAATTATAATGACTGTATAGCAAAACGTGTACCAAAAAGCAAAAGGAACTTAGTTCCGAGCGCGGATCGATAGCCGCCGTTTTTTTTTATTAGTTTAGTTTAGTTAGTTGATTGGTCTCCTCAATTACACATAAGGATAAAACACTCCGGCCTGCTCGGAGAACTGCAGTCTCAGTCCAAGCCCAGCCCGAGACTGCTTTTCTTAATATACATATGTTTATCTTCTTCGTTTGTTCCGGATGAAAACGATTGACTTTCCCTTGGATTTCGTTATCATCACATCAACAGCTTTTGATAGTAAACTGCTGGACATAGGCTTTTTCTTAGAAAGGAGGTTTGAGCTTACTATACCACGCTGACGGGTTGGTATAGATAAGTCTTTTTTCAAGTGTTCCTTCTCTTTGCTGCACCCAGTCGGCTTTTACGTCACCCAGCCATGAATAGGGGTGGTGACACGCTATTTTTAATCCATCATCACACGGAATATCTTAATCGTTCAGTGTAATGCCCAATTTAGATTTTTCGTGACTAATTTTCGTTTCTTCTATAATTTGTTGGCACTTTACACAAAAAACATGGTTTATAAAGTATTTAATAATATGTGCTAAACGGAGATACTTATCGGACTAGTTTTGGACACAACCAGAGGACTTTTGCAAGAAGTAAAGCGACCCGCCTTGTTTACGTAAAACACTTAATAAATAATAGAATAGAAGTTTTGAATAATTACATGAGTATTAACAATTTCTTCAGAAATAGTTATTCCAGCAAACGCATGGGAACTAAATAAAAGTCGTATAACGTATTGTCTCTATTGAATCTGTTTATATTTACAAATTAATATTCATACAGGCCTTTTGACTTCAAAGCAGACCTTACGACCTGTGTTTTCGTAATGTTCTACCTACGACATAATAGGTCCTTTAAACCTAGCAATTTACCCTTGGTGTTGTCTCTACACTTGCTTTTAATAAGCTTGGTGCGTGTACAAACAGACGGTTTTATTAGCTTGGGATGTTTGTAGGTAACGGAAAATTTGAAAGTGATTTGTACTCACTTCAAAACGTCGAATTAAATTGAAACTTCGCACACTTATTAAGGACTGATGACAATACAATAATTTGATAAATTTGGCCGTTTATACTAATCAGGTTTTTCAGGATTAACGGCTTTTTCCATACCTAAAAATACGGTAGTGTCTTTTGCTATGTACTAAAAGGCATATGGTGAAGCATATGTGCCTTACTTACTTGTTACTTTTTAGTCTTAATGAGAAAATAATCATCTAAAAAAGCAAAAAAAAATTATAGTTTAACAAAACAAAAAAAAAATTCTTTTGTAACTGGACGAACTAAAAAAGACTGTAACTATAACAACTTAACTCATCTCACACAAGGAAGTCTGTTCCAAAACTAGGCAGAACCTGTACTATGGTAACCAGAGTGCTAAAAAAAATTGAAAATAATTTTCTATAACTTCAAAAAGAAAAATCATTTTATCGTAAAAATAGCGTGCTTTTCAAGATATTTCATAATAAAATAACTTTACTTTTACCAATAACTGTCAATAAAATTTTGTTAAATTACAATAATTTAAATCTAGCATCCCTAGATTACAATAATTGAGATCTAGTATCTAGATTTTTCATTTCGAAGTTATAGAAAATTATTTTCTACTTTTTAGTTCGTCTAGTTACAAAGGTGATTTTTAGTTTTTTTATAACCATTATTTTTCTCATTCATCAAGCCTTTTATATACACCGGTTACAGGTAATTTTAACGAGGCCCATTTCCAGTACACTGCTGATCTTGTCAGTGTATCTTTTTTTCGGGGCCTGCCCGCACCGGGTCGCCCACTCATCCAACTTGGTTTAGTTAACTTAAGTGGGTAAAACTGTAATAAAAGATCTCGTTCCAGCGAGTGTTTTCAGACTAAAATAATAATAATAATAATAAATAATATATTTTACTACATTCACACAACGCCATCTAGTCCCAAACTAAGTAGAGCTTGTACTATGGATACTAGACAACTGATATAAACACATTTGTATGTACTTTTTTTTTGTAAGTACGTACATATTATACATAGCACATAAACACGCTTTTTATAGAAAACCAAACTAAAAAATAGAAAATAAATTTTACTACTGACAACAGGCACCCAACGCTTTTTTTTTCAATTTTTTTAAAATTTATTTTCTATTCTTTAGTTTGGTTTTCTATAAAAAACGTGTTTTTTAGTTTTTTTTAAACTATTTTTTTTAATTAGTGTATTGTCATCGGTCCTCGATATATCTACAAAGTTTGAACGAATTCTGACTGTTTAAAGTCAGTCAAAATCACGCCCAAAGGAGTCGGTTACAAACAAGCATACAAACAAGTGAAGCTGAAAGCGTGTAAAAAGCCGCGAGTTTTATGTCAGGATGGTTGCAAATTGCATTCTATCGTCTCTACCTACCCCAAACGGGTATAAAACGTGAGGGTTTGTATGTTAACATTGCTACATCAATTATACGGGAATACTGAACTAAAGTTTAATGCCACGAGGCACTGGTTACCTCTCGTTTATCTTAATTCGTGATCTCGACCGATGACCTACAGATTCAAGGTTTATGTACTAATATAACTGGATTATCTATGTGTCTAATGATATCTCTTATATAACGTTATTTGTTACCGAGGTCAATCTTGTTGACAACAGGTCATGTTTCGCTGGACAGTTAACAATTTGGCCATGGAAAGGCCATTACTCCTTCCACTATGAGGTTCGCAGTTACACAAAATGCCGATAATATATTAAGTGACAATCTCTTCTAGTTTATTTAATGTAGAATAGAATAGAATAGAATATGCTTTATTGTACACCAATTACAGGCAACCTTTGGATGGACAAATCGACAGTAGATAAAAAGAAACAGTGGGTGGTAGTCTGTGTATATACGTATACGTACATATGTACGTAATATACGTACATATGTACGTATATTTCTATCAGTTTGACTGGTTTGTTGCTTTATTAGGGTGGCGGCCGAACTTTTAAGCCAAAGGTACAATTCGTGGGTTTTGTTCCCACCCAGGTTTAGAAGAATACAAAGTGTTACCACCCCAATTCATCTCATGGGTGTCGTAAGAGCCGACTAAGGGAACAAACTACGCAGAACAACAGCACTGCAAAGAGAAGGAAAACTTGAAACAAACCCTATACCAATCCGTCTGGCCAGCGTGGTATAGTAGGCCAAAACCTCCTTTCCAAGGAGAGGCCTATGTCCAACAGTGGACTATTAAAGGCGGTTGATGATTGATGATGATGATGTCCCCACCCAGGACATAGACCTGTGTGATGAGCTCGATCATTTGTTCTGTTTAGATGTAATTTATCTATAACTAGCTGTACCCTGCAACGCTTCGCTTTGCCACATTGCGGTTGTATTGATGAGAAATGAAGAACAAAACTGACGCGAAAAATACGACAGTATCAATCTTTCAAGCGGTTTGTATATCGCGTCAAAATTTGAGCTCAGTCGGTGCAGAATATTTTGAGTATTTGAAGCGTACACAACCAACTTAAACATTGTTTATAAATATACATATAGATGTATGTATTTAGAAGTATATAAGTGTGTTTATCAGTTACCAGGTTACTATAATAGAGGCTCTGCCTAATTTGGAAGATGTAGCATATTATTATTCTTTGTTTGGTTTAACGGTCTGAGATTAGTCACAAAACGAGTATTAACTTGGTACAAAACCTATTAACGTTTCGATAGCAATAAAAAATATACACAAACAATCATTATCATCAACAGTCTTTAATAGTTTAGTGAGAAGGTATTGGCCTACTATACCACGCTGGCCAGACGGGTGGGTATAGGATTTGTGCAGTGCTGTCGTCTTGCGTAGTTTGCTCACCCAAGAGATGAATAGTGTGTGGTGATACTCTGTATTCTTAATCCGTCACCACACGGACAACACGAATAATGAGAATATTTATTACCTACATACACTAACGTCTAACATTCCCGAACAGGCAGACAGAGATAATCGTACGTATTAAACTCCCACATTTAGCCCACGATATTTTTTTTTAGCCTTACGTCATTGGGAACCAAGCTGTGCCGTCAACTGGATACTTAAGCAAATTAGATTGTAAAAGAAGGAGTATGTTTCACCGACTACTATTCACCATTAATGCGACGGACAGCTCTTTGCAGAGGATGAAAGCAGCAAAAACGGCCGACCACATAATCCTGGAATGCGAGGGAGTGGCCACACAACGGGCAAGTACTATACCTGATACAAAATCGCTCCTAGAAGCCTGTGCCAGGAGGCTTCTCCGTTTCTGATAGGAGCTTGGTTGGCCCACCTAGCCAATCTTTTCTTAACGCAATAAGGACCATTCTTAAGACCAAACGCAGAAATCGGAACAACCAATACTAATCGGAGTATGTTTTTCCCTAACTAGGTTGACTAGGTCCCTAATTAGACGTTCACAACCCAAGTAGGTGATATCGAAGTGCTGTAGAAAGACTGTTTTTTTTTTGGACCCAAGCAGGCGATATCGAAGTGCTGTAGAAAGACTGTTGTCGGACTTTTCAGAACTCCAAATACCCGTAACGATTGGCACAGACGTTCGTATAGCAACCGGAACCGACGGCTTAACGTTGTCAAGTACCATACCTGATACAAAATCGCTCCTAGAAGCCTGTGCCAGGAGGCTTCTGCGTTTCTGATAGGAGCTTGGTTGGCCCACCTAGCCAATCTTTTCTTAACGCATAAAGGACCATTCTTGAGTCTAAACGCAGAAATCGGAACCAACAACCACATACCAATCGGAGGATCTTTTTCCCAAACCAGGTTGGGGTCGGCTTTAAGTCTACTATGATATGGCAGAACTTCGATTTTTGACGCGGAGCGAGAGCCTCCACAACCCAAGTAGGTGATATCGAAGTGCTGAAAGCAAGAGTGTTTTCGGACCTTTCAGGGTTCCAACTATAAGTAATGATTAGCACAGACGTTCGTATGGCAACGGGGACATACAACTTAACGTGCTTTCCGAGGCACGGAGGGGTCTCAATGTGTTAAGAAATGGTCAACCATAGTTAGACTGACCTGGCTAGGATTGCTTAACTTTGCAATGTGTTGGAACACTTCATTTTTCGGGATAAAAAATAGACATGTGTTAGTCCACGGTCAGTTACCTACCTTCATACCAAATTTAATGAAAGTTGCTTCAGCTATTTGAGCGTGAATATGTTAAAAACATAAAAATACACTCACACTCTTTCGCGGTTATAATAATAATGTATTAATACTTAAGATTCCATTTTACTACACCCCAATGAAGATAAATTTAATTAAAAGTAGTAATGTGAATACCTTTTCATTGGCTTCTCAACTTTCATGCTTGAAGATATTTATTGGAATCGTAAGTACATAAACCAGATCCGGTAATTGGAACTAAAGGAATTCGCTGATCGGAATTTCCACGTACTAATATCATAAAGTTTACATCTGCAATAAACATGCTAACAGAGTACCAGGCGAGGCCAGTGGTTAGCTAAAAACAGTATGGGAACATTCAGTGTAAACTATAAAAACTCTTACTAGAAAATCTGATTAAAAAGAAGTGAAAAATTATTGCTACTTTTAAATCATATTGATATCATCAAAGCGATTTCACCTGCGATTGTGATTTCGTCATAGACTGCCATTAAAGTCAATCAAAATTCTTTTTATCAATGATTACGTTTTTATTTTTTAGATTTACTCTTTTCAGAAATTTAGCGCTAACGTAGAGGAGCTGCAACATTTGGGATACTGCAGGTAGTTTGGAACAATAATAATAATACGTAAATTAGTCACACGTGTGATTATATAATTTATAACAGATGATTGTGATTTTATGCAATCCTTAGTAAAAACAACTCCTTTTTTTAAAATCCTTTATGTTATCTTATTTCCCCTTTTTTTTTTCTTTTTTTTTCCGTGCGGAAATCCCCTCGGATACCACTTGTCGGTGGCATGTCGGACTCGAACCGACTAAAACCGCACGCCGTCGCCGGGTACTAATAGCCGGGGAACCAGGTATACCCTAGAAAGGAAGTCCCTGGTGCCCGACTCGTCGATCCTATTGCGTGAGAAGGTTGAATTGTCTTTTGAATATATTGCGATGGTATAAAGTCAATTTTTCGATTCAGTAATCCATTAGACTTACAACAAATTCTCATCCCGTGGGTGTCGTAACAGCCGACTAATGAAGCAAACGAAGCAGAAGGAGAAGGAAAACTTGACACAAACCCTAGCGTCTGGCCAGCGTGGTGCAGTAGGCCAAAGGTGACGTAGGCTTCTCCTTAGAAAGGAGGTTTCTAAGGAGAAGCTTACGTCCAGCAGTAGACTATTACAGGCTGTTGATGATTGACGATGATCTTTCTCATCACAGGATTATTGTAATCGTCGTCCTCGAAATCGAACTCACAACCTCTGGATCAGTGGACAGGATTTCGAACCACTACACTAACAGGTTAGTCAATAGACGACCGGATGGCATAGTGGTTTGTGTAACGGACTGCTATCCCAAAGGTCGATGTTCGATTTCCGCTCAAGTCAAACATTTGTATGCATGAACATTTAATGTTTGATTTGATCTGGGTGTTGCTATGTATAATATGTATGTATTTACAAAAAAAAAAGTATATATGTAGTTATATCAGTTGTCTAGTAGCCATAGTACAAGCTCTGCTTAGTTTGGGACTAGATGGCGTTGTCTGAATGTAGGAAAATATATTTAAAAAAAATATGGTGTATAAGAATACATTATTATGTCAGCCATAAAACATTTTAACAGTTCACCTTCGAACAGGTCATATTAATTACGAAGGTTATATTATAGTAAGGCAAAATCAGCTATTAAAATTTTATATACGACTTGTTTATTTAATAACACGAATAAAAACGTGATGGAGGCGAATGATGAACATCAGTTGGACGGACAAAAGAACCAATGAGGAGGTCCTGCTATGGGGAGCCGAGGAGGTCCTGCTAATTGTAGAATGCCACTGAAAACAGAAGAGGCAAAACCACCACACAGACTGTTTGGACTACATTTTTACAACAATTGAGAAACAATTTACGATAAAATGATTTTTGTTTTTGAAGTTATCTATACTAATATTATAAAGCTGAAGAGTTTGTTTGTTTGTTTGTTACTAATACAACTACCGGTCCGATTTGAAAAATTATTTCAGTGTTAGATAGCCCATTTATCGAGGAAGGCTATAGGCTATATATCATCACGCTAAGACCAATAGGAGCGGAGCACCAATGAAGAATGTTTCAAAAACAGAGAAAATTTATTACTATTGAGAGACGCAGACGAAGTTGCGCGGGTCAGCTAGTAAAAAAATACTTTCTATTTTTTAGTTGGTATAGTTTCAAAGGCGTGTTTTTTTTTAAACTATAATTTATTTAAAATGAATTATAGAAATTTAATTTGAGAAATAGTCAGAATAGGGGCATAAATATCTAGATTATTTCGGTGTTAGATAAATTAAGATACCGTGGCTTGGATACATTTATGTAGGACTAGCTTTCGCCTGCGGCTTTACCCGCTTGTATGTCGTTTATAGCCCCATGTCCTTCCTCAAGAATCAAACTATCTCCATCCCCAATTGCATTTAAATCGGTTCATGTTTATTGATTCCCTATACAAACTTCCACCCCCTTGAAGGATGATTTCTGGGTTAAAGAACTATTCTACGTCCTTTCCCGGTACTCAAATTATCACTATAAAATATTTTATAAAAATCGGTTTAGCGGTTTAAGCGTGAAGAGGTAACAGACAGACACACTTTCGCATTTTTAATATTAGTATAGTGTGTTTGCATATTCGGTACATCATGATAATATTACATTTCTAGCAACTTTCACCAGTTGCAATCAAGTTTGGCATTCCACATAACGATGACTTAGAAAGTTATATATTTCTTGTATACCCGCTGATATATTTATAGACTAAATTTTTATGTTAAGAGGGAGGCTCGAGGCTTACGATATAAAACTGTTGTTTCAGGCGTCGTCGATAGCTTACAGTAACCGAATAATCAGTTTGTCTTGTTTGCCACTTACTTAGTATATAAAAAAAAAATAGGTGACTGCGGTAGTGCGTCTATGTCGTTAGGGCTAGGCGGAGTCCTATTTTCGGCGTTGAATTAAAATTAAAAATAACTATCTGAGACCCGCGGTGTTACCCACGTTTGTTGTTATAACTGTATAAAAAAAGTAGCCTAAGTTACTCCTTATGTCATCAGCTATCTGCCAGTGAAAGTCAAAATCGGTCCAGCCGTTCCAGAGATTACCCGGAACAAACATACAGAGAGACAGACAAAAATTGTAAAAAATGATATTTTGGCATATGTACCGTGTAAACATACATATGCATTTAGTAAAATGCGGTTATTTTAATATTACAAACAGACACTCAAATTTAATTTATTTGTATAGAATAGATAGAGATAGAGATCCGGCAATAGTAACTTCTTGGAAATTTCCTCCTCTTTAAGGATCTTTTTTCAAAATACCTTAAATGTTAACAATGCTCCAGTTATTAACAATAAACAAAATGCTTTTTTTCATCTTTATTTGTAAATAAAAATTACAATTTTTATGTGCTAATACATACTTTCGAAACATTTTTTGACTGCAAGGATGGCGTAGTTGTTTAAGCGGTCGCCTCGCCGCTTCCTACTGCGCTGAGTGTTGTGAGCTCGATCCCCACATGGGACAAGACTGTGTCGTTTCGTTTATTATTTATTTATAATGTTTCAAAAGTCCCCCAGGACACAGGATATATTCCTAATGCGGGAGTTGTCTTTTTCAAATAACTAACTGTTAAACAATTGAATACAAAGAAAGGAAAACACTTTTCATCCAAGATATGAACATGAATAATTATCCGGATTCCTCCATAACTATCCAATACATATCACAAAGCAGGAAAATCGTTAAGTTCACTTGTACATCCATATACAGGGTTAATAATCATCTCGAAAAGAAATTACAAGTAAGTATTGTAAATATTAACGATAATTTCTTCTTTGTTCGTCGTCGCCTTCACCTTAACAGGTATTTCATCAACTCATAATTACTGCCGGGTTCAAATTCTCCCATTACAGGAAGCCGCCAACACAATTTATATTAAACTAGCTCTTGTGTGCGGATTTGCTTGCGTTAATATCGATTTTCCGGATAAAAACTATCATATTATTCTTTCACTCCTGGAAGAAGACCGCACGCCGTCTCGGGTACTAATAGCCGGGGAACCAGGTATACCGTAGAAAGGAAGTCCCTGGTGCCCCGACATACCTCGGGCCATCTACGGACGAGTAGACGACGAGTAAACTCGGGCATATTGGATATATTATGCATGTTAAATAACCTACAAATATAAAATTTAATTAAATTCTTCGTATTTCATGGAGTGCTGCATACAGTGCATGATACCCGGTACAATCCTAAAAAAACAATTGCAATTGATTATTTTTTTAACCTGTATTATGGTAACCAGACCCTTGTATTGTAAACATACTAACATAAATACATACATATTATAAATAAATTACATTACACAATTATTTGCACTCGATGGAAATTGAACCCAAGACCTCTGGTTTGGCATTCAGGATCACTGCACCAAAGAACAGGCCCGTCAAAGCTATGGACAGTGTTGACAAAGGTTTTAATCTTTACAGACCTCGTTGGCTAAAAAAATATTTTTATGATAGAACAGTTTTTATAACACTTGACCCCGACCACGGAAGTAACGACCGATAAATTAGTTTTGTAACCATTTCCAGCAACAATATTATATTGTTACATTATAATAGAATGATAAGCAAACATGAAATAATTAAAGAAGTATTATATAGTATATATTTTTATGCATACATTCCTGTGTCGCGGGGGACTTTACAAACATACATGAAACTGACACAAAGAACACCCAGACTCAGAACAACAATACAAACAAACAAAAACAAACAACAACACAAAGTGTCGTACCATGTGGGGTTTGAACCCACAAAACTCGGCGTAGTAGGAAGCGGCGAGGTGACCGCTTAAACTACTACATCCGCCATCCGTGCAGGTCCTTAAGAATCAATTTTCATATAAGGCATATAAGGCAGGTATGAAAAAAATATGAAGAGTAAAATTTTGTGATCGAATGATCTCGTTACGTTTTTTGTGCGCTACCTATCGTACGCACCTTTCACATGTGTGAGTATAAACCTGTATACTTGTGTGCAGCCTGTATCTTTCTTATGGAATACACTCCAATCGTGCGTCGGAGCTGACACACACCCTTTTCTTTTTATGTCATAAGGAACAAACGAGGAGCCGGGTCATCTAATGGTATGCCTATCGCTGCCCATGGACATTTACAACTCAAGAGACCAAGGCGTTGGTGCCCTATGGGTGACAAGGTTTCACATTACATACATTACACTATATTATTTCATTTCACCATTTACTTATGCTACACTAGATACATAAAACATAAAATGATACAAGGTACATTACAAAAACACGACATTAATTTTATAAAACATTTGACTCAATGTGTAGCAAGGGCTACCAGCTCAGCATACGCTGCGCAAAAGCACAGCACTGCCGTGCCAATCCAAAAGACTGTAATTCGACTTACAGTGTTTTGCCTTAACAACGCTCAATCAGTTTCTTTCCGACGGTTTAGTACCCCTCATCAACACTATTGTTATTCTAAAGTGTATTTTAGAAGAGACAATAATATAAAAAATACTGTATTATATTGAAATTATGGTTTTAACATGGTAAAAAACCTGTAAACAAGTTATCAAAGTCAAAAGCCGTTTTCAAAAGTTACTGGTTTTCAGCTGGCGCCTGACATTTGCCCCAACATTACACTACATTAAATTGCGTCGTATGTTATACTTTTTACTACTTAAAACTAATACAGCGATTAATTTAATTAAAATGCCAACTTATCAACTATAATTAATTTTGTTATAAAATAAATTTATCAATTAATAATTACACAATTGCAACAACAAATAATTAGAAATGATTTGCAATAGACTACACAGTACTCAGACAGTATCAGTAATTACACATTTCTAGCTTTACGAAACGTACGACACAATCAGTGTAGCAATAACACAATCCAGATACGATTCAAGGTAAAAATATTATAATAGAAACGAATATTAGATACTAGCTGAGACCCGCGGTGTTACCCGCGTTTGTTGTTATAACCGCGGGCAACGCCGCGGGGCGAAGCTAGTCTAAAAAAAGTAGCCTAAGTTACTCCTTATGTCATCAGCTATCTGCCAGTGAAAGTCCCGTCAATATCGGTCCAGCCGTTCCAGAGATTACCCGGAACAAACAGACAGACAGACAGACAGAAAAAAATTGTAAAGAATGTTATTTTGGCATATGTACCGTGTAAACATACATATGCATTTAGTAAAAAGCGGTTATTTTAATATTACAAACAGACACTCCAATTTTATTTATTTGTATAGATGTATAGATTAGTTTTGAAATGATATGTCAATACATTAAACCGAGCTCTATAGAGAAGCAATCACAAAAATAGTAAATGCACTATTTGTGATGAAACTACACACGCAATATTGATTTCGTACTGCACTAATAAAGAAAGTCAACTGTTATTTGACTAGCCACGATTTTGATATAAAGAATTAAGAAATTGCCTAAAGCAACACGGAAATTATTTGCCATCTTTAATATTAAAACTATAATTGTATACCGGTCATTTTTCCAGACTCGTATGTTACTAAAAATTCTTAGTAAACATAATAGCTTGTTTGACCCGTGAAATCGGAGACGATAATACGAAACCTGACGAACAGCTGTCTGCTGCAAGACACACGAGTATAATACATGATTGTTGTTCCTGATTCAATACACTTCATTTTTTCAATATGCTAAAACTAATGGTCAGGGAAATCCCCGATCATTGGTTTTATTAAATTCTTTTTGATGTTTTGAGTGATTAAGAGATATTGTATTTAAAAATTCAAAATTAATATTTTTTCGACTATATTTTCAAGAAGTGCTAGTGCTACCAATTAATTTACTAGGTATTTCGCATAAATAAATAAAAATACCAGAGTAATTAAAATTAAATGATAAGAGGATTCCAACAATGTTGCAAAATTCTAATTCCACGATAGAATCGATTTTACTTTACGTCAGTATAAGCAATTCAAGTTAATTAAATATCAGAATCGATACATTTTAGCGTTCATTCTACTATTTACTTATATTTACTTGATTTTCACACCGTTATAATTTATAATGCCGATAAAGTATGGCTTTATTCAAATATGACCAATATTATTTTAGGCTAGCTGTGACCACCGCGGCTTTGCTTGCGTGTATATTTGTATTCAGCAACCCTAATTTTTCAACATAAATTTACTTTAAGTTACTTCTTACAAAAATACCCATCTGTCTGTGCAATTCTCATGGAAATCGGTAAACCCGTTTCGGAGATTAGCCTTAGTCATTAGACAAAAAAAACTAATAGATTTTTTCTCATACATAAGTAAACCGTTGGTAAAAAGTTCATGACTTGAATTATTTCTACACAACACATGCTAATTGCAATTATAGTTGTGTAAGGATAAATTATTTTGCGCAGATTCGCTGATAAAGAAAACAATATCGTAATAGAATGAAAAAAAACTTAAATTCAAACAGAGACATACAACCTACTTACATATAACTGAAGTATTTTTAACAAGTATCTGAGATTTTATCTGAATTTTGATACAAACCAGCGTTTTAAAACGTGAGGAATTCAACACCACTTGGGCTTTTAAAATTTGGCCGTGAGATTTACCTCGAGTGTTCAGTAATTTATAATTGCTTACAATTTCCAATTTAAATATTTTTTAAAGCCATTTGCTCATGCAGCGTGCCTGTTGCGTCTTTACGTTTTATTTCATGGCGTATTAAAATAAACATACAGTTAATTTATTGGCGCAGTGCGTCTTTTAAGTAACTTTTTGCCTCGAACCACTAATCTGCGAAACAAATTGGCACACCCTTTAAGAAAAGATTAACCTTCAAACAAACTTGTGAATCTTGAAGTGGAGATGTCTATAGGCGGCAGTACTAACTTATCATCAAGCGACTCATCTGCTGCTATATCTATTTCATCTATATCATCATCAGCCTTTAGTACTCCACTGCTGGACATAGGCCTCTTCTTAGAAAGGAGATTTTGGCCTACTATACCACGCTTGCCAAACGGGTTGGTATAGTATTGCAGTGCAGTGCTGTTGTCCTGCGTAGTTTCCTCCCTTAGTCGGCTGTTACGAAACCCACGGGATGAAAAGAGGTGGTGACACTCCGTATTCTTAATACACGGAATTGTGAATTGTGTGTAAGATGTGTCAAGGTCCTATTATTTATTCCATTTCGAAAGTTTGTAGATACATGCAAATTGCGGCGTTATGACGATAGGTAAAGAAGAGTCAGTTCTGCTATCAAGTGGCTGCATGTACGAATACCATATAACATGTTACTCACTATAAACAACTTCCCTTAAAAGCAAGAATACTATAAACAGTCATCACATCATCACATCAACAGCCTTTAATAGTCCACCGCTGGACATAGACCTCTCCTCAGAAAGGAGGTTTTGGCCTACTATACCACGATGGCCAGACGGGTTGGTATAGGGTTTGTGTCAAGTTTTCCTTCTTTTTGCAGTGCCTGTGTCCTTGTCATTGTTTTGCGCCCTTAGTCGGTTCTTACCACACCCACGGGATAAATTGGGGTAGTGACATTCCGTATTCTTAATCCGTCACTACACGGACTATAAACAGTATAAACAATTATGTGCGATCAACGTCATTACTAGTTAGTATTATTCAAAACAATAATAACATAGTTTATATACATTAATAACTAGTCTCAAGTCTAAATCAACATATTTAATTTTATTATTGTTGTCACATAAGTAAAGAGTGATATGTGATAAGAAATTAAATAAGTACATATGTCCGCACTGTCTTGTAAATATGTGTTCTAATTTGTTAGCAATAAATATTATTCATCCGTGTGGTGACGGATTAAGAATATGGAATGTCACCACCCCTATTCATCCCGTGGTTGTCGTAAAAGAAGACTAAGGGAGTAAACTACGCAGAACAGCCACACTGCAAAGAGAATGAAAACTTGACACAAACCCTTTTTTTTTTTTTTAACGTGTGGAAATCCCCTCGGACCGTCACCCCTCCGGGGTTTGCGGCGGGGTGGTGTGTCGGACTCGGACCGACTAAAACCACACGGTGTGCCACTCTGCGCCTGTAACAGGAGGGATCCGGGAACAGCTGTTGTTAAGACATCCGGACCCCTCCTAGCGCCAGCCCGCTCCTGGTGCGGGCTCCGTCTCGATGTTTTTCCTCTCTTTATAGGCGACGTCCGGCACACGCGGACGCCGCCCCCTCGCGGCTGGCCAAACTAATGCGGGTGGAGGGGAAACCCTATACCAACCCGTCTGGAAAGCTTGGTACAGTAGACCAAAGCCTCCTTTCTAAGGAGAGGCCTAAGTCCAGCAGTGGACTATTAAAGGCTGTTGATGATGATGTTGATGATGATAAGTATTATTAAGCTATTAAATAATTAAAATAAATACCAAAATGTTGTAGGAAATTACATTTTTGAACCGTTTGGGGACGAGACGCTAGGGTCTCGTCCCCAAACTAAGCAACTGAACGACACTTCTCGCGATTGAAGGCCGGACAGCATAGAGAATCAGCATTACCATTCAACGTGGGAATGCGGCCAGTCTTCTGGGCACGCTACCAGTAGGCGATGATGCGAATAATTTTTCTGTCATCTATAACAGTGCAGCCTAAATAAAGCTTACTGATGCGTGCTGGCCCACCTCACTGTATTATACACTGGCTGACCCGGCAAACGTTGTTTTGGCATATACATTATTTCCAGAAAATGTTTAAAAAAAATTTAGGGGTGGGTCACACTTGTCATTTAGGGGTATGAAAAATAGATGTTGGCCGATTCTCAGACCTACCCGATGTGCACACAAAATTTCATAAAAATCGGTCCAGCCGTTTCGGAGGTGTATGGTAACTTATCTTATATATAAAAATCTAATTTTATATATAAGATTTAAAATGTCATCCTTACTGTGTCCTTAAGACAAGTATTTAAAATAAGTAATAAATAGGAAAATCTGATGTCAATGCCATGTTTAACTTATTTTACATATTTTTGTTGCTTAGTAAGATATCGATATAATTATATAGTGTAGTAAGACAATAATTTTACATCTTTGTCATATCTAGAAAGTTCTTTTGAATATTTTTGACTGCCATCTGTGCAGTCAAAAATATTTAAAATAGGTACATTTTTTGACACTCGTGAGATCGAAAGTTGATCGGAACTGAATTGAGATCAAACTTTTGCACTACTGATAATACACTGATAATTTTTCATCATCATCTTCTGCCTACCCTTATTCCAATTTAATTTGTACGTATGATTCTTTCGTTCTGCTCTATCATTCGTCATCTCACTGTTTACTCAATTCCAAGGCATATCCTCACTGACAGTCCCATTCACCTTTTATTTGGTCTTTCACTGATAATTATTATTTGTACGTAATGATATATTAGAATAAACCACGATATATGTTTATGAGCATACTATTTTTGTCAATGTCACATACGTCTGAGCCTCAATTCTGCTATTTTATGTTAACACCAAGTCACTGTCATTCCATTGACACGCTATTGAGATGCCATTGAGACGCCATTGTCATCGGTCAAAATATCGGTATTCTACTAACATAAATTCACAGTGTCAACAGACTGTCGATATAGTAATATATGTAGGTCATCAATGGTGATATCAACAACATTGTTATACCTGGAAAATTAAATATATCATTTTCTTACAAATTTAAAGTGTACCGTTTACTAAACTGTTACAAAGGCGTCGACGACATTTGTATCAGTGACAAGTCGTCGGGAGGCCATTGTAAGGCCAATGGCCGTTTGTACATAGTTAGTAGAATAGGAAATGTGCAAAACTATTCCAACAACATTCCATCGACAGTCTATTGATACAATATTAAAATAGCAGAATTGAGGCCCTGATCACCTTAAAAAAACTTCCGTAAGAAAAAAACGGTGCTCATTTTAGATTTTACTTAGACTGTACTGCTCATTACCTACTTAGGAGTTGACAAATATCAATGTGGGCTCAGTACATATTCAGAGAAGGGAGATACGGTCTCTTGCATTTCATAATGACATTCCAAGTTGTTTGTAATAAGACACTAGACAGAGTACTTACAGTGATTCATAATTTGCTAGCTAACAATGAATGTTTTTTTTCAAATCTTCAAAAACATTGCTTAAAATTGCCCTTTGTTCAAACCAAAAAAATTCTAGAAACACCAGTTATTTCAACAATAAATTGTTATAAGAATTAAATTAATTTTCTATACATTTAAATTTATTGTATTTATATTTAATATAAAACAATTCTGGGTTGCAAATAGGAAGAATGGTATTTACAATATCGGCGAAGTGTAAGTCTAATTTGCACACCGGGATTACGTAGAAACTTACACATACATGTTATGTAAATATATTATTCATTTTGATAGTTTGAAGTGTTTTTCTTCTTCTAATAGGTCCTAGGTTACCTATGAAATTGCCGTTTTGTATGCAATAAGTGAAAGTACTTATTTTATCAAAGTTTTTTATTTCTGTTATTCGAAGTAATCACCCATGCAATCGACGCATCTTTGCCAACGCATTGGCAGTTTATTGATGCCCTTCTTGTATAAATCAGCTAGACGGGAGGCAACAAACTCTTCAAAGGCATTTTGTACTGCCTCTCGGGAATTGAATTTTTTACCCACTAAGCATTAATGCAGATGTTTACTGTGAAGAACTGGAGAGAATGATGGAGAAGCTTGCACATCTGCAACCAGCTTTGGTCAATCGGTCGTCCCCACTGCTCCATCACGACAACGCGCGACCCCATACTGCGCCTATTATTATATCGAAAAACTAAATTAGCCTCCAAATCACACAACAACAACAATTTCAAGTCGGTCGGTCGGAATTTCAATACTATTAAACACAAAATAAAAGTTTCTAAATCGCAAAAAAAAACTTTGTTCATTAAAAATGTGAATGTATTAATATGTTTAACATAACTGTACGACTGAATAAATAAATAAATAATAATATAATAACAAATAAAAGACCTTGGTTTTAATATTTTACTTAAGCTGCAAGACCTTGCTTCTGATCAAATTGTTTTATTCTAGGTCAATAGGAAGGACCCTAAGGTATATCATTTGACTGAAAAGTTTTTTGTTGACTTAAAAGTATTTGATATTAAATTTAACAAATTTAACTTGATATCTACAATCCACTGTATCCTGAGAAAAATCGATATTGACAGAGGTCAGACAGGCGGAAAACAAAGTTAAACTTACAACGGTTTGTTTTAACCATTTACCCCGAGATTACAACATATTTAATCGTCTCCTAAAACCTATATAGTAATCCCCCCTATAACACGGATTTCAATCCCTAGTATAGCACGGGTATTTCCCCATATAACTCGGGAATTCCCCACGTTATATTTGTGTACTGTCAAATTTATAATGATTTGTTGAGTTCATAATTAGTTCGTTCGTCCATAATTCGATTTAAACCCACTTCGACGAAAGAAAAGTAAAATGTGATTCATTTGCGTTATATGATAATACTCCAATAACGCGGAACAAATCTACCATGTTATAGGGTGGATTACTGCAGTTAGTACAAAATATGTTCAGTTTAGGTGTCATCACATCAACAGCCTTTAATAGTCCACTGCTAGACATAGGCCTCTCCTTAGAAAGGAGGTTTTGGCCTACAATACCTCTCTGGCCAGACGGGTTGGTATAGGGTTTATGTCAAGTTTTCCTTCTCTTTGCAGTGCTGTTGTCCTGCGTAGTTTGCTCTCTTAGTCGGCTCTTACGACACCCACGGGATGAATAGAGGTGGTGACACTCCGTATTCTTAATCCTTGTTTATTATTACACAGTTATAAACGTTTTCACATAACACATTTCCTAAGCGCAAACTTATATTTGTGCTAGGTAATCCAGCCTTGAAAGTAAATTTATTAACAAAAAAATATCAGTTTATATTTTTACTATATTATGTTTAGTAATCAATTAATTACTCTAGATTATGTAAATACTTTAGGTTAACAAATGTTTGTTTTTATCTATCGAATAATCCGGTATTATAAGTGTAACATATCGGTATTTGTAATAAATTCTACGCAATTTTTTTGTAACAAATCTATCTGTACTTCTATACTAGACTTATAATATACACTAGCTGACCCGCGCAACTTCGTCTGCGTCTCTCAATAGTAATAAATTGTCTCCGTTTTTGAAACATTCTTCATTGGTGCTCCGCTCCTATTGGTCTTAGCGTGATATATAGCCTATAGCCTTCCTCGATAAATGGACTATCTAACACTGAAAGAATTTTTCAAATCGGACCAGTAGTTCCTGAGATTAGCGCGTTCAAACAAACAAACAAACAAACTCTTCAGCTTTATAATATTAGTATAGATAAGGCATAGTATGTGGTAGACATGGTAGACATCTTATCAGAAGGTTCAACTTTTTGTAAACAGTTGGTTATAGATTTAGATTGACGCAGGTAGACACAGTATTATATGTTTTTTTGGGTATATTTATACATTGACAAAGCTGCCTGTTATTGTGTTAACTTTGCACGTGTTCCAATTAATAATAATATAATTTAATAATATTCTACCACATACACACAACACCATCTGGTACCAAACTAAGCAGAGCTTGTACTATGGGTACTAGACAACTGATATAAATACATACTTATATACTTTTTTCTTTTTTTTGTAAATACATACATATTAGCAGAATAGCAGCCTGTTATTGTGTTAACTTCGCACGTGTTCCAATTAATAATAATAATATAATGTAATAATATTCTACCACATACACACAACACCATCTAGTCCCAAACTAAGTAGAGCTTGTACTATGGGTACTAGACTATTGATATAAACACATATATACTTTTTGTCTTTTTTTTGTAAATACATACATATTATACATAGAAACACCCAGACCAAATCAAACATCAAATGTTTGACTTGAGCGGGATCGAACCCGCGACCTTTGGAATAGCAGTCCGTTACACAAACCACTACGCCATCCGGTCGTCAATTAAAAATGAAATCGTTTTATTGAACACAAAATTTACATACATTAGACTTAAAGGTAAACACAAACATTAACTAGTTTCTAAAATAAGTACTGAAACAATTACCCAAACTAGGCAGATATCCTGTATCTTGGAAATTATATTTAATATTAGTTTCGACGAGGCTCCGCCGGATTTACGTCGGTTATTGTGATAAAAAGTTTCCTTTGTTACTCGCTGATAATGTAGCTTTCCATTGATGAAAGAATTTTTAAAATCGTTTTAGTGGTTTAAGCTTGAAAGCGTGACAAACAAACTTACTTTCACATCTATACTAATATTATAAAGCTGAAGAGTTTGTTTGTTTGAACGCGCTAATCTCAGGAGCTACTGGTCCGATTAAAAAAAATCTTTCAGTGATAGATAGCCCATTTATCGAGGAAGGCTATAGGCTATATATCATCACGTTAAGACCAATAGGAGCGGAGCACCAATGAAGAATGTTTCAAAAACGGAGAAAATTTATTACTATTGAGAGACGCAGACAAAGTTGCGCGGGTCAGCTAGTTTGTATTTTAAGTATGCTTCCACACTATATGGATGTTTACGACGACGATTTCTAATAATTGATAATCCATAAGATTTATCAAATTTAATTAATGAATTGCTCTTAAATGGATTTTAACTGTTCTTTGTAGTAGGTAAAGAAGATAAACAGAAGTAGGTTTTAACTTACTTCTTATTATGTTTATTATAAAAACCAAAACCTCCTGTCTAAGGAGAGGCCTATGTCCAGCAGTGGACTATTAAAGTGAGTGATAAAAAAGGAACTTTGTATGTGAATGTGTAAGAGTCTGAATGACATTTGATGATAAAGATTTGAATGATAAAGTCGGGAGCTGTATAGTAGCTATTAATTGAACCATCGAATTTATATCGACTTAATTAGTTATAACGAGTCCATCAGACTGGGCTTTAGATCTAACTATAGATGGTGGAACCAGTAGGAATATAGTTGAACTGTATATCATCATCATCAGCCTATCTCAGTCCACTGCTGGACATAGGCCTCTCCCATTGTAACGTAGTGTAGGACGCCCACCGGCCAGGTGGTGACGATTTGAAGATGGTTAGCTGGAGCTGGATGCGAGAAGCCCAAAATCGATCTAAGTGGTGTGCAATGGTAGAACTGTATATAAGGTTTGTTTATTATGTTACTACATGACGGTAAAATAATCCTAAACATTGTTTAATTGGGGAAATATAAACATAAGAACACAGAGGTGTATGTATACGATTTAATTATATTTTTTGAAACCTCTAAGGTATTTTTTTGCATATTATATTACACCCCTCTTCATTCCGAATATCAAAAAAATATGGAGCGAGTGGGTTGTGTAATACATCATATACATAAAGACACAAACAAAAGAAATGCTGCGTTTTTTAACTGGTTTCAAAATTTTTTTCTAACCTATTTTAAACCTCTTAAATATTCTTGCGTCCAATTATCTCTAATGTGCTTTATAACACACAACACTAGCTCTAATGACATTGCTACACGTATAATCTCATTATTTTAGCAAACAAAATAAATCCAAGCAAACAAATTAAAAAAGTTGAATCGACTTCAAACAATACTAACAACAAAGAGCACTAAAAACCTAGCAGTAATCGCGGTTGATTTGATGTCATCCTCCTTTTTGAAGTCGGTTAAAAATATCAACCCACGACCCCACCGAAGGTTGATGCTGAATGTTACCTTCGCGACTTCAAATTTATTTCTAAACATTCCATTTAATTAAAATGTCCTTAGACATATCAAAATTTTAGAAACTGTAGAATAAAAAAAAACCATTTAACGAGGTTTGATTTCGTAATCAAGACACTCAGTAGTAAATTTTTTTCTCTACGCGAACCAGATCATGATCATAATTTTCCCATTTAATAAACAACATAAAAATCTCACCTTAAAAGTTTTTTCTCTATTAAAAATATTATCACAGAACTGCACAACCAACACACAACTCCGTAACCGATTTACACAAACGTTTTAAACGGCTGTGAAAACGTACGTGCGCCGCGGTCAAAAGCGATAGGCTGACTGACCTGACTCGTGCATTCGCATTAGTTTGAAAATCTCCGAAGTTCATCAAGTACAGAAGGTAAGTTAGATTGTTCGTACATCTAAATCATGTTCAAATGTTACTTTATACTTATAAATCTTACATCTATAAAAAATGGGTCAAACTAGTTGTAAGTTCGGGCGGCAACAGATCAGGTTTATTTGCGTAAACTTATAAATTGTACATAAAATACTAAAGTAGTTTTATTATGTACCTATGGATATATTAGAAATCTATACTTCCTTGTAGTTTTATTACAAACATTCGTAAGACCCTGTAGTCTCATATGTATTTAAAACAATTATATGGTATTGGTTTTATTGACGATTGTCTTTTGTCACATACGACAGATGTCTGACTCAGATGTCTTTCTACTCCTTGAAAATGGGCTCCAGTCGGATTCGAAACTGGTAATCCCCAAAATACGTCTTAAACCTTATATTTAATAAATGTAAATACCACATATGAAAGTGTTTATTCCTCTTAAGTATGTAAATGTGAGTATAGTGTAGGCTTGTAATGTTAATTCATATTTTAGTATCTTTCTGGTGGTTTTGAGTGTTTCCACGGCCTACCCAAATGTCCTGCTGGCGGTAGTGTCATGCTTCGGGTCGTTAATCTTGACCAATATCTGTTAGGCTACACAATGGCTGGAGCCTGTATGCCGTCTGTATGGACAGGCTGACTCAAAACTATGGTCCTTTTCTCAAAAGGCCTACCCAGACCCTATACTGTACTTGCACAGTTTTATTAAATTTGTTTACGGACTTAAAAAAAAAACACCTCTGTGGTTTGTTTCGGCGTTTCTTCCCAGAGTGAGTCTTAGGTAATGCCGGCTCCTTCTAGCTATAAAGTCCGACTTGTAAAAATATCTGAAAAGATTTACTTATAGAAATAAATATCGTTTATCATTAATCATTTGTAAGAGGGTGAGACTTTGTAAAGGTGTAAAGAAAGTAACTATAAAATTTAGTCGTTTTCGTCAATAAGATTCAATCTTTCTTTATGTTGGAAATAATTTCATTATCGCCATTTGTTGATATGACTCTTACTTTATCTTTAATGTCTTTTTCTTATGTTTACTAACTTTAAGTAATTTGCTAACAGTAAGTTATTAACTTTTGCCCGCAGATTCGCTCTCTCGTAAATGTAATTTTGGCCTACCTCGGCAACAGAAAATCAATTAGCAAAAAAAAACAAAACAATACAGTGCTACTTTTAAACTCTTTTCTTTCTGAACTATTTTCAATATTATTTGGGGTGGGTCTAATTATAAAAAAGGTTTTGGTTGGTTCTTAAAGGTTCCGCCTGTCAGACCTCAATTCTACTAGGGAGTGTAATCATTTTCAGCCTGGAAGAAAGATAAATTGGAAGGAAGGAAGGAAGGTAAATTGTTGTAGCTAGTAAGGTAAGGAACAGCACAGGACAGGAACAGGAGGTATTTCCGGGCAGATACGACCTTCAAACCTTCAAGAAAAGAGCGTACTCCTTCCTCAAAGGCTGGCAAAGGACGCCTGAGTTGCAGGCGTCACAAGCGCGTTGCCAGTTTATGGGCGGCGGTAGTAGCGTTCCAAAAACGAATTCTGGCAGAGACCGGGCTCGCGAACTCGTTTGTGTCCCACCTATGATAAGAGATGCCACTGGGACAGTGGCATCAGTTGATCTATTTCTCTTAAGTTCTCATCTTATTTAATAATTAAAAACTACTGAACAATTTGAAAGTAAATCCTTGAAACAGATTTTAAAAGAAGTTAACCATGGGGACTAATTGTAACTGAATAAAATTATAACAATGAAAAAGTGTATTTGGTTAAAAACAACTGAAAAAATAAGGTTTATACTGCAAAACATCTTTGATGGCCTAACATTATGACATGTGATTCATTCTGTGATATATTGAGTAGATATATTTTAACGCAAACGTTGTCTTCGTAAATATTTTTTTACATGACATCGACGTATGTAAATATTAATGTTTTTTTCTTTCCGTAGACGTTCACGTGTTTGTCCATAGACACGTGCAACTCGTCAGTTACGAGTGCGTTGTCTGCCTTTCTGGCAGTACGCTCTTTTCTTGAAGGTTTGAAGCACGTATCAGTATGGCAACACCGCAGGCGACAATTTGTTCTTCTGACTTCAAAAGCGTTCAGTGAAGCCAATAATAAACATTTTGGATTATCATAGCAGTTAAATAAGGGATGAATGTCAGAATACCTTTTATTGTACACATTACTATCTCGACGTTCCACAAAGCGCCAAGGAAGAGAAGGAGTTAAGAAAGGTGGTTCTCAATTTGGGTATTTTTTAGATTTCTTAGGCATCAAACCCTAAGACCACTAAGGCCACAAGCCGCTAATTGGACTAACCGCGAATTGGACAAACCGCAAATTGGACAAACCGCGAATTGGAAAAACCGCAAATTTTACAATCCGCAAATTGAACTAACCGTGAATTGGACAGACCGCAAATTGAACTAACCGTGAGTTGGACAAACCGCGGAGTGGACAATCCGCGGATTGGACAAACCGCGAATTGCACAAACCGCAAGTTGGACTAACCGTGAATTAGACAAACCGCGAATTAGGTAGATTGGACTAAATGCGAATTGAACCAAACACGCCTAAAGGTTAGCTCAGAAGTAAGTATTTGATGAACCGATTTGGAATATACTTTTTATAATTGGAAGAGTATACTCCTCGTTTATCAAATAGAATGGTCTCATTCAAACTTACAAAAAACGAACACAAAGAACACCCAAACTCAGAACAACAATTTGTGGATCACACAAAGTTCATTATAATGTAGGCGCAGTAAAGTCAGTGATACTGTTATAAAAGAAAATTTTGTACCCAAGTTACAGCAAGTAACACGTTTTTATTTAATTTTATATTTGTCATTAAATGTAATTGTATCGTTATTAGGCAGGTACTTATAAAATTGGATAATAGATACACATTATCGGTGGTTTATCTAACAGACGACGCAATAATACATTTGTTAGAAAACACTAATAATAGACTTGTTAGAATGTTTTAAGTAACACAAAGAAATGTTTGAGATCGCGTATTGGTTGGTCTGGATGTTTCTATATATAATGTGTATGTATTTAAAAAAAAATGAATATATGTATTTATATCAGTTGTCAAGTACCCATAGTACAAGCTCTGCTTAGTTTAAGACTAGATGGCGGTGTGTGAACGTGGTAGAATATTTTTTATTTATTTAAAGGAAAATATTTTATAAATATTTTCTTGTAACGCGACCGTTGTTTTGATGGGGTCAACGAGATATGCAACGTCGTATTTTAAGTCTATAAGCATGTGATGCTTATAAATTGTAATATTATGAAAATAAAATATTTATTGTATTTTTTCAGCATTCTTGTAAATACAACCATAATTGCACATTCAGGTAAAACTAGATTTCGTTCTGTGAACTCCGGCGCCTGGATTTTATTCTAGAAGTATTACACATGGTAATTACAATTGTTTGTGTATTTTTAATTTATTTTCGAACAGCAAGAAATTTGTTATTTGTTACTATTGTTTATCGGTGTCGTAAAAGCCGACTAAGAGAGCAAAACTACGCTGGAAACAGCTTTGCATAGAGAAGGAAAACTTGAAACAAACCATAGGGTTTGTTTGGTACCAACCCATCTGGCCCGCGTGATATGGTAGGCCAAACCTCCTTTCTAAGAGGAGGCCTATGTCCCTCAGTGGACTATTAAAAGCTGTTAATGATGATTTTTTGTTATTACGAACATCTAAGTTAAATATTCCATGTATCATTCATAAAACGACGACCGGATGGCATAGTGGTTTGTGCAACGGACTGCTATTCCAAAGGTCGCGGGTTCGATTCCCGCTCAAGTCAAACATTTGTGTGCATGAACATTTAATGTTTGATTTGGTCTGGGTTGATATTTTACCGCGGTAGCATCCTTCTGCGAAGACATCTAAGAAGCGGCGGAGAGGGCCCGGTAGCTTCCAACACATCGCTCTGCCGCAAGCTCCAGTGGGGGGACGACCAGAGGCGCTTTCCACACGTAAAAGAAATCAAACAGGCTTTCTTCTTATGGTATAACCGTTCTTCTTAGGCAGTGGTTTTAGTTGGTTTCATTACGATATAACATCCGTCACCAGTTACCATCTGAAAGCTCCAGGGAGATGATCGACTGCTTGGCAAAATGGATCCGTTACAATTGACTTCTCCTCAACAAATTAAATTTATAACAACATAATCATTTAAAAATGTTTAACCTTTGTCTTCAGTTTTAAAAACCTGACCATGATTTATGCATAAAACATACTTTATCCAAGCTATTTGTAATTGAATAAATTATGTGTTTTTTATATGTATATTCTACGTAACACAACATTTATGATGCCAATTTCGTAGAAACCAAGAAATGAATTGAAGACTAGCTGCCCGCTCTGGCTTCGAACGGAGTGTGCTGTCAATTTACTGCCTCTCTCTTACTCACACATTTCTTATGTGGAGATTTGTTAACCCAATTTTCTTGTGGTTTAAGTGGTCACAACACTCAGCGTAGTAACGCTGAGTGTTGTGTGTTCGATCCGCACATGAGAAAACACTTTGTGTGATTCATAAATTGTTGCTCTGAGTCTATGTGTTCTTTGTGTCCGTTACATCAATATTTGTAAAGTCCCCCGGGACACAGGATATATTCCTAGACCGGGAGTTGTGATTTATCATCAAGAGGATCATTATTATGAATCCTTAAAAAAACGAATTACCAAATAGGTACAGATGACAGCTTACATATATTTGGTCATGGATTTTAATTAATATATGTATTTTGTCTATATAATTTGATTGACGCAACTAAATTTTTTGTTAATAGTTTTTTATAGGACATCCACCGAAATAATTTTTCCTTGTTATTACTACTAGCCATTGCCCGGAGTTCGACCGGTTACTGCTCTCGCTCTTAAAACTTGATTATAAATACAATACCTTCCAAGAATGAAGAATGATGAAACAATTGAATTTAGTGTAATAATTCTAGATAATGGCTCATCTTAAGTTAGGTGTCATTAAGGTTCGTGTGGTGACGGATTAAGAATACAGAGTGTCACCACCCCTATTCATCTCGTGGGTGTCGTAAGAGCCGACTAAGGGAGAAAACTACGCAGGACAACAGCACTGCAGAGAGAAGGAAAACTTGACACAACCCGTCTGGCCAGCGTGGTATAGTAGGTCAAAACCTCCTTTCTAAGGAGAGGCCTATGTTCAGCAGTGGACTATTAAAGGCTGTTGATGTGAAGTTTCTTTAATTAGTTTAAAAGTATAGACTAGTCAAAGTTTTTCAATAAAACAGTTTTTGTATCAATAGGAAAAAAAAAATAGAAATAGGATTTTAAAGTAATTTGGCTATGGGGGTCTGAGGTATCAGTTCGCTTTGAAAAATGGATTCCCGAACTATTCTGGGCAAGAGACCCCCCGTCTCTTGCCCAGAATAGTTTGGGAATCCCCTCACGAAAAACCAGAATCAAGTTATTATATCGTTTTGATACCTAATATTTAACACTCAACTAGGTAGTTGTGTTGTAATACTTGGTTAGGTAACCAAGTTTGAAAAAAAAAACGATCTAATTATAGCTAGTTTCTTATCTATACTAATATTATAAAGGTTAAGAGTGTGTTTGTCTGGTTGAACGAGTTTATCGTAGAAACTACTGGTTAGAACTGAAAAAGTCTTTCAGTGTTGGATAGTCCATTTACTGAGGAAGACTATATAACATCATACTACGGTCAATAAGAGCGGAGCAGTAATGACAAATATTGCGGGGAAAATTTAGTACTTTTAAGAGTCACAGACGAAATTACGAGGGTCAGCTAGCTTACAACAAGATTGGAAAGTATTCTATTACATAACGTATAGGTTCTAGATCATCATACAAGGAAACTGATGCCCACAAACTGCTTAACAGGCCTTGTAAGACTTATATTCCAAACCGTTTAATTGAAAAACTCTTTCGCTCAAGATACAGTTTTCTAAATTGTTCTTTAATACAAATGGCTGAAGAATGTTTCTCGCGTAAACTAAACCCTTGTTACCTTGCTCCGAGCACTACGGAATGTCACTACCGCAATTCATCCTGTGGGTGTCGTAAGAACCGACTAAGGGAGTAAAACAACACAGGACACCAGCACTGCAAAAATAAGGAAAACTTGACACAAACCCTATGCGTGGTATAGTAGGCCAAAACCTTCTTTCTAAGGAGAGGCCTATGTCCAGCAGTGGACTATTAAAGGCTGTTGATGTTATGTGATGTGAGCGCTAAGAACACCGGCCGTTTAAACTTATACAACAGAACAAAATGACTTGCATAAATCGTACATAAAAATGAAAGTGCAGTATTTTTAAGATTTTTTAAGTTACTTGAATATAAACTCACGTCTTAAGTGATCAAGATAAAAGTTTCTCGAGTATTTCCACACAATGTGATATGAAAAATTTGCCAATTTGTTTGATTTAAGACACCTAACACGCAACATATGTCATTAAGATATGATTTTATGACAATAATAATAAAGGCGGAGGTGTGTGTGAAGGCTTGTCTTTGCAATTACTGATGAAGTTGTTATGACGAATAATTATCGGAGGTATATCCTGATGGATGGCTAGACATTTGTCCCGGGCAAAGCCTTTCCGGTAGTCCGATACTATTTTTTATTTTTAAATGTATTTTGGGTTTTGTTTTGCATTAATATATTTGAAAATGTAATTTATATATATATGTTTAATGAAATAAAGAGAGTAATAATGTTTTCTATTCTATATAATTTGACATACAACGCCATCTAGTTTCAAACTAAGCAGAGCATACTATGAAAGCTACACTGACTGATAGAATACTTATTTTACCTACTTTTTTTTACATATGATACATAGAAAACAGGATCATTTGCGGATCATACAAACATTTGGTCCGACCCAGGAATTGAACCCGAGACCTCAGAACAGCAGTCGCATACGCTACCACTGCGCAACCGAGGCAGTAAATGATGGTTAATGGTATAAGGGGTGAATGAACCAACGGGCCACCTGAGGGTAAGTGACACAAGCGCATAGCAGCCCTAGGTATCCCCCCCCCCCTCCAGAATTAGGGTTGAGCCTCCGGTAACCTCACTTATTTGGTGAAGAGTAATGAAAGGATGGCTCAGCGCCGGTTTCCTGTGAAGCAGTAGCATTACTCCGGTCGAGCCGAAGTACGGCTCAGCCATAGTTTTGACTCATTGACTGTATGGATGGCGTAATGGCTTAAGCGGTCGCCAGGTGGCTCACTACTTCTGTTACACTGAGTGTTGTAGGTTCGATCCCCTGATGGGACGACACATTGTGTGATCCACAAATAGTTGTTCTAAGTCTGGGTGTTCTTTGTGTCCGTTTCATGTACGTTTGTGAAGTCCCCCGAGACACAGGATATATTCCTAAAAACCCTACACCAACCCGTCTGGCCAGCGTGGTGTAGTAGGCCAAAACCTCTTTTCTAGGGAAAGGCCTATGTCCAGCAGTGGACTATTAAAGGCTGTTGATGATGTGTAGATTGAAATTTTATGATTGATCTAATTATGTGGCATCTAGTATTCGTGTGTATTAATAAATAAAGTTAAAGATTACTAAATCACACCGACGCGTTTCTGGTCTCAATAAAACTCTGTATTGCTATTATCTATACTAATATTATAAAGCTGAAGAGTTTGTTTGTTTGTTTGTTTGAACGCGCTAATCTCAGGAACTACTGGTCCGATTTGAAAAATTCTTTCAGTGTTAGATAGCCCATTTATCGAGGAAGGCTATAGGCTATATATCATCACGCTAAGACCAATAGGAGCGGAGCACCAATGAAGAATGTTTCAAAAACGGAGAAAATTTATTACTATTGAGAGACGCAGACGAAGTTGCGCGGGTCAGCTAGTATTAGCATATATCAATTTCAGTTTTTTTTTTCCTTTCTTAAGACTATCATGTCATCCAGCTAATGAGTTATTAATTAATCTATTTGACCAGCACGTGTGAGGCGAATGACAAGGTGATTAATTGGACAAGTAGTTTGATACCCTCGTTATAAATTATATAGTTTCGGATAGAAGAAGTTTCGAAGAAAAGATCAAAATTTCCACTAGTCATTTTAGGAAACCTGATCGATTGTTGAAAGACTAGTACAAGAACAGAAACAGCAACAAGGGTATTGCTAGAGCAGTCATTTTTTTACTTTTATATTGTTTTATAAGAAGACGGATCTTCTGATGGTAAATAAACAACTACGTACATAGTAACCTGCACTCAAGTCACGAATGAATGAGAGTCACTATTAGAGATGCCACGAATATTCGGCAACTATTCGGTATTCTACGAAACCTCCTTTCTAAGGAGAGGCCTATGTCCAGCAGTGGACTATTAAAGGCTGTTGATGAGGATGATGATTCGGTATTCGGCCATTTTTTCCGCTATTCGGTATTTGGCCGAATATTCCGAAGTATTTGGCAAAAAAACGAAAAAAGGAATGCATAATATTACTCACAATGATTTTGATTGTTGTTGTTTGTTGTCATTTGTTAATATGAAACGATCGCGCATTTTCTTATAAATTATACCTGCTTCGAAAAATTGCCGCTCACTGTATATACCGCTTCCAGAATTATGTTATTATATTGTTTTAATATCATATATTCTACCACATTCACACAACACCATCTAGCCCTAAACTAAGCAGAGCTTGTACTATATGGCTCCTAGACAACTATAAATACATATATAATTATTTTTTTGAAATAATTGTTTATGCACACAAATGTTTGTCTTGAGTGGGAATCGAACCCGCAAACTTTGGGATAGCAGTCCGTTACACAAATCACTACGCCATCCGGTAATTCGCGATTTGCTGACCATTTTACTGATTTTAAAAACGCGAAAGGTACTAAGTGTTGCCAAATATTCGGCGCTTCGGCCAAGAGACTCGCCGAATATTCGTTATTCGATCAAATCACTATTCGTGGCATCTCCAGTCACTATTACCAGAATTTGAGTGCTCCGTCATAATTAGAGAGAAGTTTCCTTCCGTAACCTCACTTATTCGGTACAACGCAACTAAAGTATTACAACATCTGTTTTCTGTGGTGTCACTCCAGTTGAGCCGGACATTGCCTAAATCCTTGTTTCATAGTCCCTGTTCAGCTCCTTATGGTTTCAGCGTGAATTTAAAAAGTATCTGTAACCCTGTGATCCAACCTGATTTATATTTGTTTAAAGATTTTTTGTATTATTTTCATCGCTGTATCGATGAAAATAACTTAAAACAATGTTTTGTGTTTCGACAATATTTAACACTTAGACAAGATTTAACATATTTGTGATTAGTTTTCAGAGGAATGGCTAACACGTTCACTCACGATAACATTGCCTTTTACATAAGTAGGCAAAGGTCGCCATAATAACAACGGAATATTCTAGAACCAACTAATTACGTATCTCGAATATGTAAACAGCAAAAACCAGTTATGAACAACATTCAAGAACGAAAGCAACTTACCTTTATACACCGTCAAAATGTAAGTATTACTATTTGGTTTCTTTCTAGGTGATTCAGAGAACATTCTAGATGATAGGTATAAGAATCGTGGGAAAGCCGTGCTTCGGCACATGTAGCTGGTTCAACCAGATTGTACCACGACCCCACGGAAAAATAATGTTAAGCTATTCAGTTCAGAGTTCGAGACAGGACGAGGACCCTTTTTTTTTTTTTTTTTTTTTCCGTGCGGAAATCCCCTCGGATACCACCTGTCGGTGGCATGTCGGACTCGAACCGACTAAAACCGCACGCCTTCGCCGGGTACTAATAGCCGGGGAACCAGGTATACCCTAGAAAGGAAGGCCCTGGTGCGAGGACGAGGACCCTGTCTCAAGAAGAGAAGATATACGCCGCGAGGGTATTGCTAGAGCATTCTTCAAGTAAAGACACGAGCTAAATAACATATATTTAAAAAAACTCAAAGAATATGTTTATTTACTTTTTTTATTAAGAATACAAAGTTTCACCACCCCTATTCATCCCGTAAACTACGCAGGATAACAACACTGCAAAGAGAAGAAAAACTTAACACAAATCCTATACCAACCCGACTGGTATAGTAGGCCAAAACCTCCTTTCTAAGGTAATGCCATAGGCCTTTATACATACATAGGGACATAGGTCCAGAACTAGACTACTAAGGCTATTAATGAAATCAATGAAATGAAAATGTACCCTTTGGAGCGATTACTGAATTAATAGTTATTGTCTATGATGTTTTATTAACTTACGATAGCTGACATTGTTTCACAGTTCCTATAAACCTTCCTTGATATTCTATCTTCGTCACACTCGTACTAAGAGTGTTGTCTCCTTCGAAAAGGATTTCACATCCTAACGGTCATCAACATCCTAAGTAACATGCTAAACACACTAGAATCATAGTAAGGATGAAAACGACTTACTAAAAAGGAACGTAATGTTTCTTAGGGTGAATTAATCTTTATACCGTCTCAAATGACATTGGTTTTATAAATACAATTATATGGTGGCTCTATAGAGATATTTTATTTAGTATTTTCGCAAAGCAGTTGTATTTTCTTTGTTTGTTTACTTACTTTAATGTAAAGCTCAAAAGTTTGTTTGTATGTTTCATTGAAAGAAAAACGCTTAAATCCAATTGTAAAAATGATTATATTCTTACCTCATCCATTTATTGTTTTTATTTATATGTTTTCATATCCATCAGATCATCATAAACAAGTTTGAGAACCTGCAGGTTCATCTAAAATCATCAACAGCCTTTAATATTCCACTGCTGGTCAAAGGCCTCTCTTTAGTAAAAAGATTTTGGCCTACTATACCACGCTGGCCAGAAGGGTCGGTAAAGGGTTTGTTCCAAGTTTTCCTTCTTTTTACAGTGTTGTTGTCCTGCAGAGTTTGCCCCCTTAGTCGGCTCTTACGACACCCACGGGATAAATAGGGGTGGTGACACTCTGTATTTAAGAATACAGAGTGCCCCACTCCGCCCCACTAGGAAGACCAATACGTATGCGTATACATTTAATAAGTATGCATATATAATATATCCCCACACACTCACACACGGCTGTCTGATCCCAAACTAGGCAGAGCCTGTACTATGGTAACCAGACCGCTGATAAACATACTTATATATTACTAAATACATACATATTATAGATAAACTACACCCAGACACAGAACAAATGACCTTGCTCATCACACAATATTTGTCCTGGGTGGGAATCGAACCCACGACCTCCGGTTTAGCAGTCAGGGTCACTAACCACTAGACCAACAGGCCCGTCAATATGTAGGTACATTTAGTAAATCTAATAGAAATTATCGCATCTTCTGATGATATTCTTTTAATATATTCCAAAAGGATCGATTTCAATATTTAATATCATATAAAAATTTAAGTGAAGTAAAAAACTCGTAGTGTATGTTATCACGTCAAGGAAACCGGTCGTGGAAACTTGAACAAGATCACGTGGAGAGTGTTAACTGGTTTTATTACTCACACTCTGCGTGTTTCGGGATGTAAAGATTAAGCTTATGTAATGTTTTATTACATAATTTATATAACAGTATATGCCTTTCCAAAATATTGGCAATGGGAATTCGCCTACATGAATATGTAGGCGAAGAAACTAAAAAACCTCCTTATAAATAAAGATTGAACTATTTAGTTCAATCTATGGTTTCTGGAGGTTTTTTAGTTTCTTAAGATAATGATATTTTAAGAAAGATACGTTATATTCATAATGCACGCACAAAATTGACTGCACGGATGGCGTAGTGGTTTAAGCGTTCGCCACGCCGCTTCCTACTACGCCGAGTGTTGTGAGTTCAAATCCCACATGGAACGACACTTTGTGTGATCCACAAATTGTTGTTCTGAGTCAGGGTGTTCTTTGTGTCCGTTTCATGTATGTTTGTAAGATTCCCCGCGACACTGGATATTTTCGTAATGCGGGAGTTGTCTTTTATAAAAAAAATTGTCTAAATCATTTTACACTCGACTTTTGATTAAAGAGACAAAACTGCATTCAAAATCTATATCGTCAAAGTATTGAAATGTTATGTCATCATGAGTTATCAATATCATTATCGACTTAATAATAATATTATCATAATTCAACTTATCCTCAGTCATTAAATATAAAGATGATTTATCCATTTTGCATTAAATATTAAATTATATGATCATTTATAAATTGAAATGTCATTAAAACTTTTGAAGAAAATGAAACAAAGGTTTTCAAATATTGTAATACTCCTTTGTAGTTTGGATTTGTATATACAAATTAAATTAAATTAAATCGCAATAAGTGTTGTACCCCTATTCAACTGTGGGTGTCGTAAGAGCCGACTAAGGGAGCAAACTACGCAGGACAACAGTATTGCAAAGGGAAGGAAAACTTGAAACAAACACTATACTAACCCTTCTGGCCAGGGTGCTATAGTAGGAAAAACCTAGAAAGCCAAGGCACAAGATTAGAAAGGATTCTAAGAAGAGGCATATATTTAGCAGTGGACTACTAAAGGCTGTTGTTGATGATGATGTTGATATTAATAAAATAAAATCGCTTTATGTTATATTTCAAAAGATTTACAAGAATAAAATAATTAATTGTGTGATGAACAAATAATTGTGTGAAGAACACGATCGGATCGGATCGGATGGCGTAGTGGTTTAAGCGGTCGCCACGCCGCTTACTACTACGCTGAGTGTTGTGGGTTCGATCCCCACATGAGACGACACTTTGTGTGATCCACAAATTGTTGTTCTGAGTCTGGGTGTTATTTGTGTCCGTTTCATGTGTATTTGTAAAGTCCCCCGCGAGACAGGATATATTCCAGGTGCGGGAGTTGTCTTTAAAAAAAAACATGCTGGCTGGATGCAATTTATCAGCAATCTTGTTACTAGTGTGAGGTGTAAAGTTATTTTAATTATAATGTCTAAATAATTAACAGAATGGATGTCTTGGGACTATCAAGCCACATGCGTGTAGACTACCTACACTCTAGTCATACACCGCCATCAAATAAGACTTGTTTCTGATGAATCCTCTACACTACGCTATACAATAGCGTCAACCCATCCCTACCAACCTGGAAAGCAATAATTTGGGAGTAAAATGGATAGCAAATTAAATTTTCATGACCAGATACTTGCCTAATAAATGCCTTGGTTTCATTATCAGTTATACAATGCCTATGTGAGTAGTAAATAAAAATATAATGCAATGGTTTGGGGTCTACAGGAGTCGTTGTATACTACTCGTATTACGATAAAAAAAAAAACAAAGTAAGTTCTGTAGATACCTATATAAGCGTCAGTGTGGATGCTACCCCTTACTCTATCCTTCAATGTTTGTGTCAGGAATGGTGAGTTAATACAGCGGCATATAATGTATCATTGTCTGACACTAGCGAATAAGGTAGATAGCCCTGTGGTACGGGAATCAATACAATATTATGTTCCCGACCAATATAACATAGACTCCTGTGCTGTCCGCGTACGTGGTGCTCTCCCTTCGCAGTCAATAGCCCCCCTACTATAACAATTAGGCTTTTCAATGAGTTTCTTTAGTGTAGTCCTGATGCAGATATATTTTTTGACTGCCAAAGTATAATTTTAAAACATATTTACGTTTATTTCGATGTTAAAAATTAATTTTATAGTTCCTTAGAAGTTAATGTAAGGTTGTTTTTGTTTTTTTAATTATGTTTTATGTTTTTGTTTACACTTTTTATCTTATTTCTTTTTGTTAGTTTAAATTTTGTAATTCTAATAGTATGTAGTTTATTTTTAGTAAAATTATTATAGATATAAGCTCGCTATGAATAAATAATTGAATAAAATTAAAATTGAAAGCAAAAGTCAACAAACAAAACTACGAACCACAAAGCCAACGACCTCGCAATCACACTTCATCCTCCAATGGAATTGACAAAGAATACCAGCTGAGGTCGCGACAGGTTAATGGCTTGTAGGTGCGGTATTGTCTATTCATAGGCTGCTTTGATGGATTACAGCTGAAAGTTTCTTTTAACTCTATTATGCGATCGTTTCCTGTGCATTTGCAAAAATGTTCGTAAAGTTGGTCAGAACAAAAATCCAACAGTCTTTTATTATAATAAAGGTATTTTTAAAGAAGTGTTAATAAATCAAACTATTTACAAGACACGGTAAGTAAGAAGTGCTATGTGGGCCTGGCACATGAAAATTATGAGCAAACGCTCACAAGGAATATAATAGGTCTTTACCTATGAAATTGCCGTTTTGTATGCAATAAGTGAAAGTACTTATATTTTCAAACTTTTTTATTTCTGTTATTCGAAGTAATCACCCACGCAATCGACGCGTCTTTGCCAACGCATTGGCAGTTTATTGAGGCCCTTCTTGTAAAAATCAGCAGGACGGGAGGCAATAAACTCTTTAAAGGCATTTTGTACTGCCTCTCGGGAATTGAATTTTTTACCCACTAAAGTTGTCTAAATTTTGGAAAAAGTAATAGTCGGTAGGTGCAAGGTCTGGTGAGTATGGCGGATGAGGGCGAGCTTCCAACCCCAGCTCTTGCAGCTTGGAGACTGTCTGTTGCGCAGTATGGGGTCGCGCGTTGTCGTGAAGGAGCAGTGGGGACGACCGATTGACCAAAGCTGGTTGCAGATGTGCAAAGCTTCTCTATCATTCTCTCCAGGTCTTCACAGTACACATCTGCATTAATGCTTAGTTGTTTAGTCCTGTATAGCAAATCTATTCCCGTGGTTACCAAATTATGGATACAAAGATAAAAAAATAGATACATCTTTTGAGAGCAAATGTAAAGTTGATAATTATGAGATGATATCTGTAAGTAAATATTTTCAGATATTTGTACAAGTCGGAAGCTAGAAGGCGCCGGTATTTCCTAATACTCGCTCTCTCTCTTAAAGAGAACTACGTGAGTGCAGTATAAGGTCTGGGTTGGCATTTTGAAGAAAGGACCATAGTTTTGAGTCGACCTGTGCATACAGACGGCATACGGGCCCCTGTCACTGTGATATTGGTAAAGATCAAAGACTCGAAGCTCATCGCTACCGCTAGCAGGCCATTTAGGGAGGGTGGGGGGGGCAGGCGTGAATATTTATTAACCAATATTTGGGTTGGGCCATGCTTAGGCACGCCTTGACAGAATACCGGTGTTAAGTAATTCTTTCATTCACTGAGTGAGGAACCAGAGCATAAACCCCTTTACCCTGATCCTGGAGAGAGAGGGACTGTTGTGACTCTTGAGCTGCAGGTATCCATGGACGGCAGTAGTGTGTGGACCCGTCTTTTCTTATAAAAAAAACAATCATTATCACATCAACAGCTTTTAACATTCCACTGCTGGACATAGGCCTCTCCTTAGAAAGAAGGTTTTGGCCTACTATACCACTCTGGCCAGACGCGTTGGTACAGGGTTTGTGTCAAGTTTTATTTCTCTTTGCAGTGCTGTTGTCCTACGTAGTTTGCTCCTTTATCCGGCTCTTACGTCACAAAATGAAAAAAAAAACAATAAATATGTATAATTTATGTTTCTTTTGTCAAGTCAGCTTATAAATTAATAATAAGGATAAGGAAACATGTATTGTTTACATTTAATAACGTGTGAATTTTGTATTGGATTAACAAAAGAAACAAACCAAGAATAGGATTGGAAGAAATCAAAACAATGGACAAAACATTTATAATTTCATGACGGATGTTTTTAAAGAATAATAATAATGTAGACACTCAGTACAGAAAAATATTCCACTTGCAGAAAAGTCCGTGTGATGACTAATTAAGAACACAGAGTATCACCGGCCCTATTCATCTCGTGGGTGTCGTAAGAGCCGACTAAGGGAGAGAAAGAAAACTTGCCACAAACTCTATACCGTGGTATAGTAGGCAAAAACCTCCTGCTTAAGACCCATGTCCAGCAGTTGACTATAAAAGGCTGTTGATGATGATGTATCTATTTAAAAAAAAATTGTTTGTACCCCTTTTTAAACAAATATGGCAAGAATCTTCGTATTCATAGGTCGGAGTCTTTATAGCTTAAATTATTGTTACCATTTGATAAGTCTCCAAGATGTTGTTTGAAACTCTCACAACTGTTAATCTTGACGAACCACGCAAAAGACTTTACAGTAAAAAAGTGTCGAATCTAAGAACAGTATGGCACACTCAAAAATAACACTACACCGCTGTGTCAACCGTTACGTTACATAACTCTAAAACTTTGTGCAGAAAAACGGTTAGTTTGAGGTTATGAACAGTTAACAAGTCGTCAAAACTTAATTTACTGATATAACAGTCATTCATGGATTATAGTGTGTCATCATTTATATCGTCCGTGTAGTGACGGATTAAGAATACAGAGTGTCACCTCCCCTATTCATCCCGTGGGTGTCGTAAGAAGCGACTAAGGGAGCATACTTCGCAAGACAACAGCACTACAGAGAGAAGGAAAACTTGAAACAAACCCTTTTTTTTTTTTTTTTTTTTTTTTTTTTTTTTTTTTAACGTGTGGAAATCCCCTCGGACCGTCACCCCTCCGGGGTTTGCGGCGGGGTGGTGTGTCGGACTCGGACCGACTAAAACCACACGGTGTGCCACTCTGCGCCTGTAACAGGAGGGATCCGGGAACAGCTGTTGTTAAGACATCCGGACCCCTCCTAGCGCCAGCCCGCTCCTGGTGCGGGCTCCGTCTCAATACATTTTCCTCTCTTTAGGCGACGTCCGGCACACGCGGACGCCGCCCCCTCGCGGCTGGCCAACTAATGCGGGTGGAGGGGAAACCCACCCCGTCCACCCGCGGCCACACTCAGGGCGGCATGAGGCTGTGGTAGGCGGGCCTCCGCCGCCCGGTTCGCCGGCGGCGGATCGGGTCCGAGTGGAGGTCGTCCTCCCGGGCCCTCTCCGCCGCCTCCTTCCGCGAGATTACTACCTCGCAGAAGGTAGCGACCGCGGTTAAAACAACTGTCGCTACCGGCCATGGAGCGTACTACGGCCGGTAGCGAGAGATCCACTCCGATGACTGCAGTGAGGGCCCGGCGCTGCGCCGCCCATGCGGGGCAGACCGCCAGCGTGTGCTGGGCCGAGTCCTCACTGCAGTCGCAGTGGTGGCAGGCGGGACTCAGTTCCCTCCTTGCGACCGTGTGCAGGTACTTTCCGAAGCAACCGTGCCCGGAAAGCACCTGCGTCAGCCGGAAGGAAAGGGTCCCGTGCTGCCGCCCTGCCCACTCGGCGATGACCGGCTGGAGAGCCTCCACGGCGGCGAAGCCAGCGCGTGGAGTCTCCAGCCGGAACGACCAACGAGCCATCGTGGCTCGGCGAGCGGCTTCGCGCCACTCGCGCACATCCTCGGGCGGAGGGCGAAATCCGCTCTCCGCCCGGAAGTCAGCCACTCGCCGATAAACTTCGGCGAGCACTTCCGCCTCCAAATCCCACGGGGGAGTTCCGGCCAATGCGCATGCCACCTCCGTCGAAACGGTGCGGTAACCGCGTATGGCTCTGACCGCCATTACCCTCTGAGGGCGCCAGAGGCGTACCCTATTCTGGGCGGTCAGAGCCGCCGCCCACACCGGTGCACCGTACAGTGCCATTGACCGGACAACCCCCGTAAACAAACCCTATACCAACCCGTCTGGCCAGCGTGGTATAGTAAGCCAAAACCTCCTTCCTAAGGAGAGGCCTATGTCCAGCAGTTGACTAGTAAAGGCTGTTGATGTGATGATTATGTGTGATCATTTATATTCTAATATTATAAGATGAAGAGTTTGTGTGTTTAGTTGAACGCGCTAATCTCAGAAACTACTGGTTCAAATTGTGTTGGATTGCATTTATCAACGAAGGTTTTAAGCTACATAACATCACGCTGCGACCAATAGGAGCGAAGCGTAATTGAAAAAGTAGCAAAAACAGATAAAATTTATACCTTTTGAGCGCTTTCGTTGCATTCGCTGCGTAAACTGTTACGCGACAATCATGTGTGACGGAATTGTTTCTCTTAAAAAGTTCTAAAAAGACTTAAAAACACAAAGGAGGAGGTTCTCAATTCGTCTGTATGTTTCTCTTTTTTTTATGCTTGTTACGCGATATGGATTTTAAAAATTATTTTTGTAATCGTAAGGGTGATCTCCCGAGGTGGTCCCATTACCACCAAATCAGGGCACCCCTCATATTTTACAGCCCGACAACGTGTTTCAGATTTTTTCTCTAGCTACACAGGTTAACTCATGTTGCTAAGCTGCTGAGGAAAGGGTTCTTGACCTTTAGGAGTCAGAGGATAACTCTTTCAAAAATATAATCATGTATTTACCTTGTTTCATTCTTTCTGATTATTTGTTTAGTGTTTGTGTTGGGTTACAGAGATATTGTGCACAAGAAAGTAATAATTAGATTACAAAACACTTAGACAAAAAAATATATTACGCAATTAATTTCATGTTTGTTACCTCAAAGTCTTTCATTTGTAAACCGATTTGCAAAAATCTTTCGAAATCGTGTTATTCGTTTTTTTTATGTACTTATTTAGACTTTATGTTGATGTGTTGCGATCTATCTTTGTGCGTTTCTGTTGGCGCAAATGTCTGGGGCCAGCTAAAAACCAGTGCTGTGATCTAACACAGCATGAACTGAGCTGGTAGCCTTTTTTTGTGCCTATATGTTTTATAATATTAATGACGTATTTTTGTAATGTACCTTGTATCCGCCTATGTTTCATGTCTCTTGTAGAGCAAAAAGTTCAATAAAAAAATGCCACTCCTCATCATCATCATCATCAACAGCCTTTAATAGTCCACTGCTGGACATAAGCCTCTCCTTAGAAAGGAGGTTTTGGCATACTAATGTTGGAAAATTAAATAATGTGGAAAACTATATATTTTGGGTTGAAATTTAACATCTTATTACTTTATCTAAATACGTATAAAGTAACAGACTTAATAAAATTTAATTTAATATGACCTAACATACTACAGTTTGGTAATATAAACATTACAGTAACTAGTGTTTTAAATATCATAACTACTTATTACAAACGCATTGTGCATCGGGTTGGCACCGACTTCAAACAAACTAGGTTTCTATTGCTATTAAAATGGAACCACTTATATTAATGTTTTTTTTCAATAAGATTTGTAATTATTTTTAAATTTTTAGTGCTAATTGTTAGTATTATTTGAAGTCGGTTCAACTTTTTTTCAAAAATGATTTTTAAAATCTTTCTTTCTTACGTGACACAGATCAAGTTGCGCGGATCAGCTAGTAAAACATAAAGGAAAATAATAAAATTAAGTTTGTACTTTGATTAACACGCGACCTTGATGGGCGACTTAATGCTTGACTTTGTGATGCCCTCGTTACCCAGTATCCAAGAGCTCTCCAGTTAAACCATAGCAAAAATGTGTCTTTTTCTCCGAACTTTCTCGGGGAAAACGCAAGCCGGGGGGACAGTTCTGCGTTACAGGGACGTCCTGAAGCGCCACCTAACAGCATGTGACATTCCGTGTGAGGACTAGCAAGAACTCGCTCAACGACGATCTGAGTGGCGAATGACCGTCCATCAGGCTATTGAGCAATACGAGGCAACCCGCCTTGAGAGCATGGACTCTAAACGGTGGATTGTAAAAACAAGACCTAAGCCTATAACTCGAAATGAAATGAAATGATATTTATTTCTGTCAGTCGGACTTTATAGCTAGAAGGAGCCGGCATTTCCTAAGACTCACTCTGGGAAGAAACACCGAAACAAACCACAGAGGTGTCTTTTTTTTTAAGTCCGTAAACAAAGTTAAATAAAACTCAGCAGGTCAACTGCACTGTGTGTCATGTGACAGGATCATTTAGACTAAATTCGGGTTCGCCAGTCCTATCCGCGCCCATAACAGAAATCTACAGTAGTTCGCCTTCCGCCGCCTTCGATGAGTCGCGGAGGACAACATCATCATCATCATAAACTTTAGCTCTGAAGCAGTTTCTTCAAACCGCCAACCTGCAACTCATGCCCCGAATTATAAAAGTTCACGTTATTGTAACCTTCAAACGAACAATGGGTAACATTTTCTGCCATAATACAAGTGTATAAACCCGTTCTTCCCCTATAGTTAACTGCAAAGGCTCCCCATTGTTACTTACATATAGAAAACTTAGTTTTTTTCAAATAGCGTGATGCAGCCATAAAATAGATTCAATCTTCACCACCATTATGTGTTGTATTTATAGTGCGTACACGTAATCGTAGTAATACTGACTATACATATATCATTCTTTGACGTCAGACCGCAGTTAGGTACGGAATATAAACTGCCAGATGAATTAGTATTGATGTAGGAGGTATTTGGGAGAGGAATTTACCTTGAGTGTGACTGTACGAATATTATATGCAACTAAAGGTTCCGCCTAAAATTATGCAACAATTTCTTATATATAGATATAAATGTTTGTTGGTTTGTACTTTGACACAATATAATAATAACATGTACACTCACACAATATAATAATAATAATAATACTTTGACTGCACGGATGGCGTAGTGGTTTAAGCGGTCGCCACGCCGCTTCCTACTACGCCGAGTGTTGTGGGTTCAACCCCCACATGGGACGACACTTTGTGTGATCCACAAATTGTTGTTCTGAGTCTGGGTGTTCTTTGTGTCCGTTTCATGTATGTTTGTAAAGTCCCCCGCGACACAGGATTTATTCCTAATGCGGGAGTTGTCTTTTTTAAATCAAAAATTAAAAAAAAAAATTTTTTACACATTTCACACACGGCTGTCTGATCCCAAACTAGGCAGAGCCTGTACTAAGGTAACCAGACTGCTGATAAACATACTTATATATTTCTAAATACATACATATTATAGATAAAGTACAACCAGACACAGAACAAATGACCATGCTCATCACACAATTATTTGTCATGGGTGGGAATCGAATCGTAAAAGTCCTATGTCCTTAATCAAGAATCAAACTATCTCCATACCAAATTTCATCAGAATCAGTACAGCCGTTATTGATTACCTTTACAAACTTACACCCTGCTTTTCACCCCCTTAAAGGATGATTTCTGGGATAAAAACTATCCTATGTACTTTTTCTCAAACTATCTCTATAACAAATTTCATCTAAATTCAGAGGTTTAAAGGCTGTTGATGTGATGTGATGTGAAACACACCACATCACATCACATCACTATCAAAAAAAAACAATATCTGATGGTGATTTAAATTTATTTATTTAGAATTTCAAATGTGTTTTTTAGTTATTTAAATACACCATAAACAAAGAGACGTAGTAATGACACACATACACAATGTAGAACAATTGAAATAAAGGGCATACAACTGAGACACGCAACTAAGGGATAAACACTGGACATTGCACTTAGATAACAATATTTAAACGATAAGTGTGTATGTATATATATATATATATATATATTATAGCATTACGCATACAGATTAATTATTTGTTTGTGTGAGTCCATAAAGATTTTTATAATAATCTTATTCATCATCATCAACAGCCTTTAATAGTCCACTGCTGGACATAGGCCTCCCCTTAGAAAGGAGGTTTTGGGCCTACTATACCACGCTGGCCAGACAGGTTGGTGATTTCTAACTCCATATATTCTTATCTTCTTTACAAATAAATAAAATTGGAGTGTTTGTTTGTAATATTAAAATAACCGCTTTTTACCAAATGCATATGTGTGTTTACACGGTACATATGCCAAAATAACATTTTTTTCAATTTTTGTCTGTCTGTCTGTTTGTTCCGGGTAATCTCTGGAACGGCTGGACCGATTTCGACGGGACTTTTACTGGCAGATAGCTGATGACATAAGAAGTAACTTAAGCTACTTTTATTAGACCTGCTTCGCCCCGCGGCGTTGCCCGCGGTTATAACAACAAACGCGGGTAACACCGCGGGTCTCAGCTAGTTATTATATAAAAATGTTAAGTCGGTTTGTGTACGCTTCAAAAACTTCTGCATTGATATTTGACACGATATACAATCCATTCTTTTCACATACTGGCACACATCAAAACAATGTTGTGGTATATTTAATAGTGCCATTGTATCTATCTGTGAATTGCAAAAGAGTGGCCATGAGTTTGTTTGCCCTTTCTTCTCATAAGGCTCAACCCCTTGGAAACGGGCGGTTGTAGATCGGCACAGGCATATCATAGATTTTGTATGGGTTTAGTTTTTGTTAAATTTATTTGCTTACTATTTGACAAAACAGAGATTGTTGCTTTTGTGTGTGTTGATCTATGACTTTAGAGTCACATTAAAAGATTTCAAACGTTTTTTTTTTTATGAAATAAAGAGAGTTTGAGTTTATCATTTTTTGCCGTCAGTATTGTTCCGGATTTCTCATCAATGCAACTGCTGTGACTCAGCAAAGCGTAGCAGGGTACAGCTCGTTTTAAATAAAAACAAAAGTCTGGTTTTTTACGGTGTAATTTACCGTTCTTTTCTCAATGTTATTTGCGGTCGCCACAATGTTTGACATTGTATTGTCCGTCTGCCTGGAGCCAACCCTACTTTGAAATCGTTTTCAAATGAACAAAAGGAGGTAAATATGGGTTGGAAAAACTGATTGGGCGAGGAATGTAGGGTTGCCTTTTTTATTATTAACGGTGTGGAAGATCCCCATGGATGTCCTTCGCCCATTAGTGGGTGGCGAAGGGGTCTGTCGGCCTCTTACCGACTAAAAAACAGTCGCCAAACAAACTTCTTGCCAATTGCTGGGGAAGCGAGAATCGCAATTGCATACTTCCGCCACAAGAGTTACTGAGGACTAAAATTACCCGTGTATCAGTCAGCCAGTTTTATGGTAGTACAAAGGAACAGACGGGTCACCTGATATTAAGTACTGACCGCTGCCTAATGACACCTGTAACACCTGTCACAAGCACGTAGCCACCCTTTGAGTCCTCTCCTCAGAATTATGAGGAGGGGTCTCCGTAAAGCGCACTCACTCGATGAAAAGCCGTGCCATCACTAAGGTCGAGCCAGCACCTTTATGCCGAAGTATAGCTCTCCAATCTATAGTTCTATGAGAGGCAATCAAGATAGGAATAGAATGGTAAGACAATAAGAAATAAACCTGCTACTCTCTATTTATTCAAATTCAAGTCATTTATTTCAGACAAAATTCATCGATATAGTGTTAGTAACAGTGTGTCTTAAACTAGTATAAGTATTAAAAAAAATATTTTTAAATATATTTATTTTATAACCCACCTCTGAATAAGGGAGTCCTACCTATCTGAAAAAAATATTCAGGATGTTGTTGGAGGAGCACAAACGCGTCAACATAGAGTCAGACATTAAATGCCCTCGACGAGTATTTTTTTGTGATTTCTAACTTTTTATTTAATCATCAACAGCCTATACTAGTCCACTGCTGGACATAGGCCTCTCCTTAGAAAGGTGGTTTTGGCCTACTATACCACGCTAGCCAGACGGGTTGGTATAGGGTTTGTTTCAAGTTTTCCTTCTCTTTGCAGTGCTGTTGTCCTGCTTAGTTTGCTCCCTTAGTCGGCTATTACGACACCCACGGGATGAATTGGGGTGGTGACAATTTGTATTCTTAATTCGTAAATTTAAAGGCAGAATTAAATGTCGTTTTTGATAACTCAATAAGTAGAATTAAAAATAACGTAGAAATAGTTGTTCGCTTGTTAACGATAACAACTATAAGAACAGTCATAGGAAAGCAATAGTGTCGTTGCGAATAAACGACGTGTCATAACTGTGGGGCGTTAGGGATGTGAAAACTGCCTATCGATAACCGGGATTATCCTTAATACTACGTGCTTATGCGATTTTTTTAGTTAGGCTTTTAAGCTTCATCTACTCAAATTTAAGAATAATAGTAAGATAATTAAAAATGTTAATATTAAATACAGCACTTTAGCCTTATGTATAGAAAAAATATAAATACATAGAAAATAATCGATATGTACAGAAAACATATTTTTGAAGGTACTTGGTGATCTCTTTTCCAGTATTAATTTTAGGTAAAAGGCGAGGTGTTTAAGGATAGAAGCCATTTGTTGGTTGTCGATCTGTCAGTACCCAGGCGTGAGTTTATAAATTAAAAAAGCAGTTAAGTAGTAACATTTTTATAATTTCAAAGACACGTATATAATGAAACAACGTGAAAACAAACAGGTTTTATCAGAAACCTTAATTTAACCTCTTTTTAATCATCAGATAAAAGTTTATTATCAAAGTCAAAAACAAAAAGTCAAAAACAAAAACTATGGCTTATACTTTTTTTACACTTCAAAGGGCAACAGGTCACTCTGTAATTTTATTTTGAATAAAGGTCATATTATGTTCTTCATTTTTGGTAGTCAATGTCACAAGCGATACGATTACGATTCTATAATATACTCTAATAATATAATTTTATTTCGTTTATATTTTAAATCTAGTATTTTTACACATAGTCACAATAGGCAAGCATTTTCTTAGTAAAAAATATCTGTTAACTAAAGCAATTTTTTGTCAGCTACACATAAAGTTCTTCAAATTTAACCGCACCCTTTCTGTAACATCCTGTGTTATAATACATAAACATATGACTAAGCCATACCAACAATCTCGACTCTAAGATGTAGATGAAGAACACGGATGTAGAGCCACTCGAAGCATATACTTAAAACAGGAACTTTATAGAGATAACCTTAACAATACGTCAAAGTAATTATCGATTCAATGTCAATTATATCTAAATCTTTGCAAACTACAGTGAGATAAGATATTTGTGTTATTATTTATATTAAGTGACTAGGTAATGACGTGTGACATCATAATGTAATTACCTGTCTATATCCTCTGGTATAAATCACGATAGTTACTTACTAAGTATGCTTAGAAACAACACGTACACTTTACATTTGAAAAAACTAAAACTTTCGTAAAGTTAGAGTTAATCTTGCATGGAGCGATTTCCATACGATGAATATATGTGTATACTAGCTGACCCGGCAAACGTTGTATTGCAAAACAAAAAAAAATTAGGGATGGGTCACCCTTACCATTTAGGGGTATGAAAAATAGATGTTGGCCGATTCTCAGACCTACCCGATGTGCACACAAAATTTCATGAGAATCGGTCAAGCCGTTTCGTAGGAGTACGGGAACGAACATTGTGACACGAGAATTTTATATATAAGATATAATAATAATATATGTATGTGTCTAGATTTTAGAACATTGTAGTTGAAGAACATGTTCTCTCATACCTACTTTAACTACAAATATAAGTTTATACTCGTATACACGATATTGAGAGATTTACCATGTTATTCTGTGACCAATGTATTCTAGGCTTTCCTGCAATCATCTATAACTAAGAAAGTATTATTTGTATTTTTTATTTCTTGAATGCTTGCTAGTTTTTCAGTTAAATCGAATGGTGATTTACACTTATTTTCTTAAAAATACATACTTTAAGCTTATACTGTTCCTGCGCCATACTATTTTATCACCCTGAAAGCTCAATATATCATACAAACTACAAAGTAAAAATCACAATAAATAAGTTGCGTATTCTGTAACCGATACTATAATCAATCAATTTTACATAGTATCAAGTTTTTATCGAAATCACGTATATTAATGTCCCATCCCTAGAGTGGAACGAAAGCCGGGCTATTGTGCTCGGGCGCAGGTCGTCTTGCGCACAATGACACACTGTGACATTGCGCAACGCTATGTGGGCCATTAGATATAACTTATATAATAATAATATGTGGATTTGTGTTGCATTTTATAGAAAACTACAGTCAAATTGGAAAATAATTAAATTTTAAAAAGTACCACCGACTTCCACGAGCCTTCGTCATTCTGGATTGTAATAAACTGTTTGATATTATTTTTCATTCCGTAATTTTCACCCCTAGGGATAGCTTATATTTACGTATTAGTATTGTATTAAAGGGGCCAAACGGTAATACCAACGGCCAACGGACCCTTCTACATAAAATCGAAATTTCCAATTGGTTCATAACTGAAGGAGTTCTGTAGTAACAAACAGATAAAATACATCTAAATTGAAAACTTTTTGATGTACTCGTAGGTTGAAGAAAACTTTTGTATGTGTGTTGTGTCGTGGGCTAGTCAATCGGGATTCACCGAAATTACTGTGACGGAATATAATGTGTCCTTGGTCGGTTCGAGTACACCGTGCCTTCTTGTTGTTAAGTCTTAGAGAGGTGACGATCCGTGGAAATTTCCACTCATTATTTTCAATGCCAATAAAAACATATTTCTTATTTATAGGATAGATAGGTAAATAAACTCAGTCGTTTGTCGTGAAACCTTGATCCGCAAAGCACACACATAGATTATTTTCTACTATCTGGTTAGGTATCTAAACCTGTTACTAAGCCCTGACCTGGTATGTAAGGCAGCTTTTTATCAAAAGACTTCATCATCCTCGGAGTAAAACCTAGAGCGACATGACACAAGCGGAGTCACGGAATAAAGTTAGTGGAAAATTATATCAAGATAGCCTTATGTGTATAAGGCTATCTTGATCCCAAACTATTGACAATATAGTTCAAGTTATACCTTTAATAGTCCGTGTAGTGACGAATTAAGAATACGGAATGTCACTACCCGAATTCATCCCGCTGGTGACGTAAGAGCCGACTAAGGGCGCAAAACAACGCAGGACACCAGCACCTCAAAAAGGAGGAAAACTTGACACAAACCCTATACCAGCAAAGCCAGGAGGTTTTGGCCTACTATGGCCAGACGGCCAGCGTGGTATAGTAGGCCAAAACCTCCTTTCAAAGGAGAGGCCTATGTCCAGCAGTGGACTTTGCATTTTAAATAACGTATTGTTTTGAAATTTGAACAAGTAAATTATTCAAAGTAACAAAAACGTCGTGAAAATTGCATAGTTACGTGTAAACATTTATGAAATCTTTTATTTTGATACCCTTGTCGATAAGTTTGGAAGGAATAACCTACGAAAAATGTGAATCGTATAACTTTAAATGGTTATAGATATGGACCCTAGATGGTAATTTCAAATAAAAAAAACGGTAAAACAAACTTTATAATGATCTTAAATTAATCAATGATACCATACATAGTTCTTGACATAGGTAGGTCGTAGACTTCATTTTTTTAACAATATGGAGTCTGGTTGCCGCCATATTGAATTGTAATTACGCGCGAAACTAAGACGAATTCATTGACGTAAGAATCAATAAAATCGGCTCACGTGCTTAGTCCCTTTTTTTTTTTTTTTCCATGCGGAAATCCCCTCGGATACCACCTGTCAGTGGCATGTCGAACTCGAACCGACTAAAACCGCACGCCGTCTCGGGTACTAATAGCCGGGGAACCAGGTATACCCTAGAAAGGAAGTCCCTGGTAACGTGCTTAGTCCCTAGAGCGAAACAAACATACATAGACTGATAAACTTACACATACCCTCCCTTGCGTCGAGCGGTAAAAAAGGTTTATTTGCAAATCGGGTCAGTGGTAGATGTGTCGGGCAGAAGCCATTTATGAGGGACGATAGGTGGAGTACTTACTTTAGTTCACATGTGGCGCGTGTTAGATCTGAAACAAAGATGTTACATCATTACTTGAAAGTTTTGAATAATAATAATGATATAATATTTTCAGACAATTCGACGGGCCTTTTGGTCTAGTGGTTAGTGACCCTGACTGCTAAACCGGAGGTCGTGGGTTCGATTTACACCCTGGACAAATATTGTGTGATGAGCGTGGTCAAATGATCTATGTCTGGGTGTAATTTGTCTATAATATGTATCTTTTTAAAAATTTATAAGTATGTTTATCAGCAGTCTGTTACCATAGTACAGGCTCTGCCTAGTTTGGGATCAGACGGCCGTGTGTGAGATGTGTGAGATATTCACACAAATGATTCTAGTAACCAGACTATCGGTTATCGGCGGCGTCGATCTGGGGGCACCTGAAATCACATGGCCCGGGTTCTGCTCAGAGCAGGGCGCCTAAGGCTGGCCGTCGGAGTGGTTTTTAGTAGAATCACCACATACTCCTGGCTCCTATATCCCTAAGGAACCGGAGATCTGAAGGGATTTTCCACTCCGTCAACAAAAAAAGGCACTGGCAAGGTTTACACGAGAAAATGGGCTAAATGAGTCGAAAATTCCTACAGTATGTACACACTGAGCCACATGAAAAAGTTGTGATTAGCAGAAAATTTCGAACTGTTATGATGTTAAAATTAATAGGTAATAAAATCTATGAAATCCTTATTTGTATTCACTTAATTTTTTTTCTTACTTTGTACTCTTAATAAAATTACCAAATGGTTTTATGGAACCTGTCCGTGTGGTGACAGATTAAGAATACGGAGTGTCGCCACCCCTATTCATCCCGTGGGTGTCGTAAGAGACGACTAAGGGAGCAAACTACGCAGGACAACAGCACTGCAAAGAGAAGGAAACTTGACACAAACCCTATACCAACCCGTCTGGCCAGCGTGGTATAGTAGGCCAAAACCTCCTTTCTAAGGAGAGGCCTATGTCTAGCAGTGGACTATTAAAGGCTGTTGATGTGATGTGATGTGATTATGGAACCTGCCAACGAGTAGACAGATTACCTGGGCCTCAATTCTGCTAATTTAACATTGTATCAATAGACTGTCGATGGAATGTCGTCGGAATAGTTTTGCACTTTTCCTATTCTACTAACTATGTAAGACCAATGACTTGTCACTGATACAAATGTCGTTGATGTCTTTGTAATAGTTTGGTAAACGGTACAATTTGAATTCGTAAGAAAATGATATCTTTAATTTTCCAGGTATAGCAATGTTGTTGATATCCCTATTAATGACCCATATTACTATATCGACAGTCTATTGACACTGTGAATTTATGTTAGTAGAATACTGATATTTTGACAGATGTCAATGGCGTCTCAATAGCGTGTCAATGGAATGACAGTGGCTTGGCGTGTTAACATAAAATAGAAGAACTGAGGCGCAGATTGTAAGTAATTTCATTTTCCATTTCAAACCTCCTTTCTAAGGAAAGACCTATGTCCAGCAGTGGACTATTAAAGGCTGTTGATGATGATGATGATGAAATCTTTTCCGTTCACATCAGTCGGTTTGGTAATTTTTCCTATTCATACACAAAGCAAATCCGATAAGAAAGATAACACCAAGTACAGAAGCACTTAATTAAATATTATCAGTACATTTAGAGCTAAGGTTATCGGTGTTGGAACGTTGAACACCAACGCTCCATTTCTTTCCTTATTGCGGTCATACTTTCTTAAAAAGCAGGCAGTGAGTATTTGTTTCGGAGTTGGGTGTAAAAAGTACATAGGTATTCTATGAATCAATCTAGCTTTCATAGTACGAGCTCCTTAGTTTGAAACTAAATGGCGTTATGTGTCAGATGTCCGAAATATTTTTATTTATTTAGGTTCCCAAATTACAGAAAATGGGACGAGTCTTTTTCAAAGAAATAAAATCTATTTGTTTTATAACAACATGTTTTAAATACGGGGCATAGATACGAGTATGTACAAATGCGTACTGAACCAAATCTGAGTTTTCTTCCAGCGAACCCCAGAAGTTAATGGAGGATAGCAGAGAATGTTTGTTGCAAAGTCATATAAAAAGTTTATAAAAATAAGTAAAGCAATTAATATAAAAGTATAAACTAAACATGATGTTTATGTATACCTCAGTAGATGGGTTTTACAAGACCGTGAAATTAGTGTGATAAAGATGTGTTTTTTTTGTAAAAAAACCTTGTCGACAACAGGTTATATTTCTAAACTTGATAATCCACATTCATCGTTATCAAATAAGTTATCATATCATCTGCATCAATTCATGACAGGTATAACTTCACATCATCATCATCAACAGCCTTTAATAGTCCACTGGTGGACATAAGCCTCTCCTTAGATAGGAGGTTTTGGCCTGCTATACCACGATGGCCAGACGGGTTGGTGTAGAGTTTGTATCAAGTTTTCCTTCTCTCTGCAGTTCTATTGTTCTGCGTAGTTTTGTCCCTTAGTCGGCTCTTGCGACACCCACGGGATGAATAGGGGTGGTGACACTCTGTATTCTTAATCCGTCACCACACAGAGTATAACTTAAAATGAGATATTTAAGTAAACACATCTATATGTATATTACTTTAGAGACAAGTCAAGCGAGTGCAGGTGCATTTAAACTGTAGGTAATGACCTGAATGATTGCAACATTGTAAGTAGCAACACTGTTTTAAGCCTGCAGTTGCTTAGAACCAGTTTTCTTTCAGCCTGATGCCAACGTCAGATACTATATATGACCTAGTAAAAATATATGACAAATTACTTTTAAATATTGCATAAAACGTTCTTTCTATTTTTTATATAAATTTTATGAGGACAACGGAAGTTTTGAAAAGACGGGGTTAAGACCAAGATTTGCAATATTCAGACTTTACAATCAAGATCACATCATCACATCAACAGCCATTAATAGTAAACTGCTGGATATAGGCCTTTCCATAGAAAGGACCTTGACCTACTATGGCAAGACGGCCAGACGGGTTTGTATAGGGTTTGAATCTAGTTTTCCTTCTCTTTGCAGTGCTGTCGTGCTGCGTAGTTTGCTCCCTTAGTCATACATTTGTAAGGTACGGTACGGAGTAGTTATAAATTTGTACGGAACCCCTGGGTAGGCGAGTCCGACTCGCACTTATCCGGTTTTTTATAGCCTAGCTGCCTACCAGATACCAACCCTAATAGAGAATCATGATCAAGGAACAAGGAAAATTAGGTTGTGTAAAGCGGATGGGCGGAGGAGCAAGGGTGAGGGAAGTAGAGAAAAGGATATCTTGGGAGGAAATCGGAGACTGCACATAAAGCAAGAATTGCGACCCCGTATGTTCGTCCTGTGAAGGTTTTAAATCGTGTATTCTGACAAAACATGTGTAAATTTTGGTGTTAAATTATTTGACGCAATCACTGCCGTGTCTGCAAGAAACTGACAACTTAACCAAAATTTTTCCATAATACTAGAAAAAAAAAGCCTTATGGATAGGCGACTTATAATTCAAATATGGCATTGATGATGGTGAATAACTTGATTCTTGATTAAACAAACGTATCAACGCAAGGGCATGGGTAAAACTACCCACCCAAAATACCCCTCTTGGTACTTAAATAGTTAATACCTTTAAAAGTACAACAGAAATATTTGTTTTTACATTTTTGTCCAGTAATACATATTCCTGCGCGGCGCTTCTGTCCTCGATATGCACCACTGCCTTTGGTCAACGTTCATTTTCATAGAATTTTTTAAGCGGCGGTAGCCTAGTGGTTAAGGCGTTGGACTTGCGATCAAGAGGTCGTGGGTTGAAATCCGGACCAGTACACTACCGACATGAACCCACTCCTAACACAAGCAATTTAGCTTAGCGGGAGGGGTTAACGGGAATACTAGTAATTTCGGTTGCTAGTAGACCTTTAAAAAAAAAAAACTTCGCTTGGATCTTCTGGTTTTAATTAAAACTAGGCAAAGTGTAGCTCGTGACTAATTGGGAACCGATTAGGTTAGCACATTGTCAGGCAATCCTAGCCAGGTCGGGTATTAGGACTTTTCGGTCCGATCGTGTTTCAGCCCGCGGACCGAAATGCCTAAAGGCATCTTTTTCATGGGTCTTTTCAGCCCATCAATAGATAGTGGACCGAATCGCCACTCATTTCTTTTTTAATGTGGTGATTTTAAAAGCATACAAATATTGGGTCCGCTCCGGGAATCGGACCTTCAGGAAGACCTCAGAACAGCAGTCGCATACTCTACCACTGCGCCACCGAGTCAGTCTAAAGGTTTGGAAAAAGACTCGGTGGATAACGATGTTCGATTGAGTATTTCTAACAAAGAAATCACCTGTTGCAAGTGTCCATAATGTCTATAGCGACAGTAGACGCTTACCATCAGGTGATCCACCCATACAAAGAAACGACGTTTGGAAGAAAATTAAGTTAAAAATCGAAATTATTTTGTAGAAATAATGAGTAGTCACGCGATGCATCGCCATACAGCATTACATATTACATTTACTATCACATAGCGTGGTGACGCATCTCCACCAACAGCCGGTCTGACCTCCGCATTAGATGTTTCACATCAAAAAGCATTTGTTTGCCATTATGAGATTAGTTAGAAGGATAATAATTTTGCCTTTATATGTTCATAACTAACTTTGTATAAACTTACTTAATTAGGATTGCGGCTTACCTAGACTACAGTCTAGGTTAGCCGCAATCCTAATTGCGCCAGAGTAACCAATTACTACACTTGCAAGCCGCTATTGGCTCATTGTGTGCCACCATTCGAGACTCTAGGACATATGCTTAGTACTTTACATTTCTATTCATCGTAATATTATAACAAATATTTGAATTTGTTCATACGGGGAATTTCCCAGTAGGTGTCACTAAATTAGGTGTTGATACTGACCTCTTTATCAGACTGTGGGAGAGCTATGCTTCAACACAAAAAGGCGCTCGACCAGATACCATGGTCTCACATAATACCATTGTTAATGAATTCCTTCGTTGTTTTTCACCGAGTGAGTGTGGTTTTTGGAGCCCAAACACTTCTTCCCTCTTATTCTGGATGAGGGGAACTCAAAAGACAGTAACGCATTTATTTTTTAATGGTACTTATCCCACACGCCCGCCACTGTAACTCCTGTACACCAAGATCAACAGAAGTGGTCTACGAATACACCGAGTTATGACACTCGGAAAGTTCCAGGAAAAAAATCAACTGTCTTGGAAACCGCAACGAAATTAATCAAAAGAAAATTGGAGGAGTTGGGAATATAATAAATCCACTTCCCTCCTTAGCAAAGCGGAGACAAAAAGGTACGGTGCAGCGGTACGGTATGGTATGGTACGGTACGGTAACGTACTTGTCACTATTAAGCTGCAGGTGTCCAAGGGTGGTGGTAGTCAAACGATTGGTGAAGAGTTCAGTGCGGGCCAGATAGAGGCGAATTCCATCTCATCCATCCCAGATCCAATACTAGAGGAATGGAATGGCTTATCCCATAATTTTATGTCCTCAGTGCCACTTCCAGCTTAACAGCCAGGATCACTCACCTCTAGACCAATAGGCTAGTCAACTATATTATATTTATGTAGCGTATAAAACCAGTGTTGCAACAGAAATGAAAGGAAGCGGTACTTCGGAAACTCGAGTGTTAAAACGGCTCGTGAATTATGTTCAAAGTTGAGAAATACTGGATATTACACGGCGGAGAAGCTGATATTCGTTAAACCTCACGGCGTATACAAGGTTATCTTAAGTTATTAATAACTACTATTTTTATAGACAAGCAATATGTCCTTGAAGGGGTAAGTAGAGGTGCATAAAATCTCTACCTTAGTTTTGCCTGCTAAATTTTTGTTCCCTCATAAGAATAGATCTAAAATACACTAAATATACAGCTATCGTGTTTAAGATTTTGAGCTGGAATTTCAAAATTATACTCAAACAAGCGTCCAAGCATTTTTTTCTTTTGATTACCACATAACATCACATCGTTTAATAATAAATTTGAAATGCGTCAATAAAACGAATATTTATGTTAAATATTCGTTCGTTAAGGTGTAAAATTTAACATAAATAATTAGTAAGTACCGAACTTTTTATTTTTCAAGTTTGTTGCATTCTTACACGTGGTTTTTCTTGAATGTAATGTTTAGTAAACGCTGTCTTCCTAGTACTCTTCCGTAGGTAGGTAATTGCTTTTTTTTGCTGATTCCTTATCTATCCAATGTAGAATGCAATTAAAAGACTTCCTGTGGTTCGAGGTCATTATTGGAACGAAGTTTCTTATCGCGTTTTACACGCTCTGAGCGGATGGGAGCTAGACCGAAAAATGTGTCACAAGACTTTTTTCCGAAACTTTTTTGCTATACGCACGCACTTGCTTAGATTTTTTAAGCTAAGCAACAGATTTTAATGTGGTTTTCACCAATAGAGAAAGTGATTCAAGAGGAAGTTTTTGTTGCAATAGAGTCGTCATCGTCTATACATATATATTTATTTATTTATTTATTATAATTTATATAAGTATATAAAAAGGTAAAGTTAATTTGTGTACGCTTCAAAAATTCAACAAGTTCTGCGCCGATTGAGTTCAAACTTTGACACGAAATACAACAAGCTTCAAAGATGGTTTTTATCTATTTTTTGCTACCATAGTGGTATAGCAAATATTTTATAAAAACTGAATCGGGTAACTCGCCTGATTCTATTTGATCACAACTAAGGGCAGGCCATTTTTGACTGCACGGATGGCGTAGTGGTTTAAGCGGTCGCCACGCCGCTTCCTACTGCGCCGAGTGTTGTGGGTTCAAACCCCACATGGAACGACACTTTGTGTGATCCACAAATTGTTGTTCTGAGCACAGTAGAGTACACTATAGCACAGTATAGTCCCCCGCGACACAGGAATGTATTGCTACTGCGGGAGTTGTCTTTTTGAAAAAAAAAAGCTAATTAAATTTGGATAAGATACTTGGACCAGGCCCTTTGTAACAGAAATGTTGCGTCTCAACGTAACTCTGGAGCCTATACCCAGTTTCAATACGTGCATCAAACCACCACAGTTATTCGCATCAACAGGAATAATATTTGAAGGTGGTCGTCTTCCGTAGGTGGCTACCTCTCGGGACTTATATGAAGTAGTTCAACATACTACGTGCCTATTTTATAACAAAAATACTAAACCGATTTAAAAAAAAAAAAAACATCAAACAAATTTTTTTAAACTTTCGCGTTCCATGATAATTAATATTATTTTAACGGGAATTTAACGGAAACGTCAGGCAAACCATGTATGCATAGGTATGTAATACCCTAAATAAGAGATCGCGTTAATTCCCGTTAAAATAATATTAATTATCAAACAAAAACTTCCTACCTAAAAACACTACAAAGCGAAAAATAAACTGAATTATTTATATTATTAAAAAATGTGCATCTTTTTATAACTAATTAAATGAAAAACTTTACCTAGTAACTATAACTTACGTATTATCAATAAAATTCCTAATGAAAATATGATATAGCGTATAAGATATAACATATACAAAGCGAAAGGAACGTTCGTTCCGACCGGGGGTCTAAAGACCCCTCACGTCGTTTCTTATTTAGATTCGGCTTACTCGGAGTCACATCTGACCGAGTGAGTGAAGTTACTCAAGGACCACATCACACATCACATCAAGTCTTTAATAGTCCACTGCTGGATATAGGCCTCTCTTTAGAAATGAGGTTTTGGTCTACTATACCACGTCCAGACGGTTGGTATAGGGTATATGTCAAGTTTTCCTTCTCTTTGCAGTGCTACGTTGTGCACTGGGACGAATACTCCGTATTCTTAATCCGTTATCATCAACAGCCTTTACTAGTCCACTGCTGGACATAGGCCTCTCCTTAGAAAGGAGGTTTTGGCATACCATACCACGCTGGCCTGACGGGTTTGTATAGGGTTTGTTTCAAGTTTTCCTTCTCTATGCAGTGCAGTTGTCCTGCGTAGTTTACTCCCTTAGTTGGCTCTTACGACACCCACAGGTTGAATAGGGGGGGTTACACTCTGTATTCTTAATCCGTCACCACACTGATAAACACTAATCACACTAACTCCAATGGGAGAGGCCTATGTCCAGCAGTGGACTGCGATAGGCTGATGATGATGATGATGACACTAACTCCCAGTAGTTCCTTTGTTTCTTTATACCTAGTCAATAATCATTCTCTTCAAAACAGTAACTAACAACGTATAATGTTAAAGTGTTACCATAGAGAAAGGCGCTAATAAGTCTACCATTTCTACTTCATAGAAAGTAGTTATTTGGCCGGTTAAGCAGGTATCCGACTCATGACCTTGAAATTGATGTAATTAGTCTTTAGAAAATAAAACTCCTTAGCATAGATCGATTTGATACATACGAGTTTAATTTATTTATATTCGAAAACATTATTGGAACGAAACAGTCATTTTTGCTATAAGTACGAATGCACATGCTTAGATCTTTTAAACTAAGCAACAGATTTTAATGCGGTTTTCACCAATAGTAGGTCCAACTTAATCGTCTTAAAATCATAAAGGGAAACCTATGTCCAATAGTAGGCCGTCCTATAGCTAACATAATGATTATGACCAATCGGCTTTTTTGACATAGGTTTTTTTAAATAAATTATTTCAGATAATAATGTGATAATATTTAAATATTCACTAGCCAGGCTAGCAGGTAATTTAAATTTGTAATTTGATTGCTTACCAACACGAATGCTCAAGTACCCTTTACATTTTATATAGACCGCCTTGGAGAGTAGCATGCAGAATGAATTTTGATGTTTAAATTAAATTTCAATGCACGGAGGTGATGATATTTGATTTCCGAAAGCCAGGAGTCGAGTGTGCCCTTCTCGTAAGCCTCAACCCCTTAGAAACGGGCGGTTGTAGATCGGCACAGGCATATCATAGATTTTGGTATAAGTATAATTTTTATTAAATTTATTTTGCTCACTATTTGACGAAACAGACATTGTTGCTGTTGCGTGTTTGTGTGTGTGTGTTGATCTACGACTTTAGTCTACACTAGCTGACCCGCGCAACTTCGTCTGCGTCTCTCAATAGTAATAAATTTTCTCCGTTTTTGAAACATTCTTCATTGGTGCTCCGCTCCTATTGGTCTTAGCGTGATGATATATAGCCTATAGCCTTCCTCGATAAATGGGCTATCTAATACTGAAAGAATTTTTCAAATCGGACCAGTAATTCCTGAGATTAGCGCGTTCAAACAAACAAACAAACAAACAAACAAACAAACTCTTCAGCTTTATAATATTAGTATAGATAAAAGACGATTTCAATTTCTTTTTTTAAATTTATGAAATAATCATATTTTGAGATAAGTTTGAGTTTCAAAAGTGACATAACCGAAAGTGTAAAAAGAAAGATTCTTGAAAGCGAACTTAAAAGTTGTTTTACATGGGAGAGTAATGCGTCAGCACTTATGGGCCGGCTCGAGCGGAGTGATACCATGGCTTTACAGAAAATAAGTGGTTAGCAATTCTTTCGTAGGATTTCACCGAGGAAATGAGATTAACGGAGGAATTCTTGAGGCACTCAAAAGCCAGCAATTTTTGCCTCATGAGTAGCAGTGGTAGTCACAGCATAACCTTCAGGTGATATATATGCTCGTTTGCTCCCTATACCACGAAAAAATAAACTATGAACGTAGTCAACCTTTGACTAGTTTTTGAAGCAAAGAAAGGAATATTCAAGCAGTGTATGATCATATACCTGAAACTCTAACAGGCTGTTCAAAGAAAGACCGAGACCCCTAACCATTCTATACTCCAAAGTTCACATTCCAAAATTTACTTGTGTAAATATCACCGGAAAATTGTGAATATCGGATTATAATCTATCTTGCGAGATGTAAACTGTTAAAAGATTGTGAACCGGGGGGAGTCAATTTTTAAAAATAAATGAACCAACGAGGGTAGATTAAGTTAATAACCTTCGAGGTTTTTCTATGACCACCCATTGTTCCTTCGTGCGATTTTATATATATATATATATATCGTGTCGTAAGAGCCGACTAAGGGAGCAAACTAAGCAGGACAACAGCACTGCAAAGAGAAGGAAAACTTGAAACAATCCCTATACCAACCCGTCTGGCCAGCGTGGTATAGTAGGCCAAAACCTCCTTTCTAAGGAGAGGCTTATGTCCAGCAGTGGACTAGTATAGGCTGTTGATGATGTTGATGATATATATATGTATATATATCACTTTATTGTACACCAGATATAAATATACATAATTACCTTCAACTAGTTCAGTACAAGTGGCGGCCTTATCGCCCAGAGGCAATCTCTTACAGGCAACCGTGGTATGGAGAGAAATTTATGTCTGAGAGAAAGAAGATCAGTCATTAAAAAACTCACAATTTGACGGTTGCACTTCTATAGATTATAAACTTAAAAAAAATGTATTAAATTGTGAAGTGTGTGTTCTTTCGACAGTTTATAATCTCGCAAGATAGTAATATAACAGTATTTACAATTTTACAGTGACATAAAAAAGAATTACATCGCTAAATGCGCGTGTCTACGTTAACGAAGACCAAAGAACCCTAAAAAACTGCCGTTGTTCAATTGAGGTCATTACGCGCTCTTCGCTACTTGACCATAGGCGAGGTAGGCAGTGATGATGCACTTTCTATCCGTTAGTAAATTAAAAAGCCTCATACCATTTTGACTGGTCTAAATACCCGTTTAAGTGGTATTAAAACTGCTAAAAAGTGAATGGTAACTTTTTTTAGTTCTTGAAAAATTCAAGAATTGAATTGAAGTTTGTTGTTTTAACTTCTAAAATAGAATAACCGTATGAATCCTGTTACAAGTGTCTTTAAAAAGTTAATTTGAATAATAATTGGCTTTTTAAAGATACGTGTAACAGGCCAATGCCAGTTTATTGTATTTTGGACAAAGGGATTAGAAGGCTCGAACGTTTTGGCAACTAAGCCAATTTGAGTTCCAGGTCTACTGAACTAGTGGGGTCTGTTAGTAAAAGCAGTATCGCTTCCTTTCCATTGCCTTCCCTTCTCATCTTCATCTACCTTTCCTATCAAAATAATTTCGATTTTCCTATCTAATCCCTATAGTGTTAGACTCTCTAGAAGTGTTCCTCTTATCTATACTAATATTATAAAGCTGAAGAGTTTGTTTGTTTTATTGTTTGAACGCGCTAATCTCAGGAACTACTGGTCCGATTTAAAAAATTCTTTCAGTGTTAGATAGCCCATTTATCGAGGAAAGCTATAGGCTATATATCATCACGCTAAAACCAATAGGAGCGGAGCACCAATGAATAATGTTTCAAAAACGGAGAACATTTATTACTATTGAGAGACGCAGACGAAGTTGCGCGGGTCAGCTAGTTAGGACTAAAATTACAGTTGGGTACATTTAGGCGAGTATCACGCCTTATAGATAAGCGTTACAGCATAATATCGTGTCTCAAATTGATGTCATTACAAATAATGACGATGGGAATACAATCTACAACATCAGTTCATCTAACTCCTCGTGACTAACGTTGTCGGAGGACCGCCCCCGGTACACGCAGACATAATGGCACCATGCATCCAGGAAGATTTAGGACAAATACTTCTGCATTTTGGATAATAAATGAATAAAAAATTATTTTCTTATATATAAAATTCTCGTGTCACAATGTTCGTTCCCGTACTCCTCCGAAACGGCTTGACCGATTCTCATGACATTTTGTGTGCACATCGGGTAGGTCTGAGAATCGGCCAACATCTATTTTTCATACCCCTAAATGGTAAGGGTGACCCATCCCTAATTTTTTTTTGTTTTGCAATACAACGTTTGCCGGGTCAGCTAGTTTTAATATAATATGATGCCACAGACCCGCAATTTAGTTTTTTACCAAGTTAGATTACCAGAGCCCCCCTGACTATAAAGCTGGAGGGGGAATCTCTTGAGTTTCATATGTATGGCTGGCGATAGTCACTTACCGTGACAATATCGTTTCTTTACTATAACATAAAAAATATTGATGATCACTATGTTAAATGGGCTATTAAATCTATACTAATATTATAAAGCAGAAGAGTTTGTTTGTTTGTTTGTTTGAACGCGCTAATCTCAGGAACTACTGGTCCGATTTGAAAAATTCTTTCAGTGTTAGATAGCCCATTTATCGAGGAAGGCTATAGGCTATGTATCATCACACTAAGACCAATAGGAGCGGAGCACCAATGAAGAATGTTTCAAAAACGGAGAAAATTTATTACTATTGAGAGACGCAGACGAAGTTGCGCGGGTCAGCTAGTATAATATATATCTTAAACATCTTACACAGGGCCATCTGATCCCAAATTAGGCAGAGCCTGTGCTATGGTAACCAGACTGATAATAAACATACATATATATTTTTAAATACATACATATTATATATAAATTACACCCAGACACAGAACAAATAACCGTGCTCATCACACAATATTTGTCCTGGGTGGGAATCGAAGCCACGACCTCCGGCTTAGCAGTCAGGGCCACTAACCACTAGACCAACAGGCCCGTCAATATTATTATAAACAGTGAGATACGAGTTCTGAAGATATTGTTATTTAGTCCAAATAAGCTCAAAAGTCTACCCTTTTATTCAGACAAAAGTACTGCTACCAATACCAAGGGATACAGAAATTAATTTACATTAACTGCAAACTTCAACAGCCTTTAATAGTCCACTGCTAGACATGAGCCTCTCCTTAGAAAGGAGGAACTGAAAACTTACAGAAAATAAAACCCGAGTTGACAGACTTTTTGGTTCAGTGGTTAGTGATCCTGACTGATAAGCCAAGGGTCCTGGGTTCCATTCCCACTCGGGACAAATAATTGTGTGATGAGCATGGTCATTTGTTTTGTGTGTAGGTGTAATTTATCTATAATATTCATGTATTTAGAAAATAAGCATGTTCAACAGCAGTCTGGTGACTATCGCAAGGCAGTTGGAGATCAGAGGACCGTGTTTGAGTCAGTTGTGTGTGTGTGTTATAACAGGTTTATTAATAAAAAAGATAGTTATTTAAAAAAAAACAATAAAAAATCCGTTTTTATGTACATTCGTATATTAACATGTATTATGTAAAATGCTATGAATGTATTAAAATGTATTACATTATGTACTGTAATTATCATTACAATTAGGTTATTATTGGCCATTAACAATTATATAATTGGTATAAAATATTTTATAATAATTTAAGGTTTTTTATAGGCGTTGGTGGTTAATATTCTTAAAGATTATAAAAATATATCGCTTTAATGTACACCAGGCATGAATATACAATTAAGAACTTAAATTAGTTAGACAAGTAACAATGGCAGCCTTATCGCTCAGAGGCAATCTCTTACAGGCAACCGTGGTATGGAGAGAAAACATGAAGGGGAAGAGGTCCTATACGTCTTCCCCTTCATGTTTATGTATAATGGCTTGTGGGTTAGGAAATAGATAAAAAAAGGAAATTAAAGTAGTATATATTTATAAATATAAAAGATAGTTACACATAGTATATATTTGTTGTACTTTGGTGAGTGTATAACATCATCATCATCAACAGCCTTTAATAGTCCACTGCTGGACATAGGCCTCTCCTTAAAAAGGAGGTTTTGGACTACTCTACCACGCTGGCCAGACGGGTTGGTATAGGGATTTTGTCAAGTTTCCCTTCTCTTTGCAGTGCTGTTTTCTTGCTTAGTATGCTCCCTTAGTCGACTCTTACGACACCCGCGGGATGAATAGGGGTGGTGACACTCCGTATTCTTAATCCGTCACCACATGGACATATAACGTTGTATAACGTACTAAAGAGAATATACTATTTTGAGCTGCTTCAAGTTTTTTTTTTCATGCCTTAATATTTGTAGGCCATAAATGGGTGTTTAACATACATCAAGATAATAAGGGCACACCTTTATAAAATAACATTTGTTTTTAGTAATACTATAACTGTTGGTCTAGTGGTTATTGACCCTGACTGCTAAACCGGTGATCGTGGGTTCGTTTCCCACCCAGAACAAATATTTGTGTGATGATCGTTTGTACTGTGTCTGGGTGTAATTTATCTATAATAATATTCTACCACATTTACACAACGCAATATAGTCCCAAACTAAGCAGAGCTGGGTACTAGACAGCTGATTTAAATACATATATACTTTTTTTTTTGTAAATACATACATATTATACATAGAAACACCCAGACCAAATCAAACAATAAATGTTCATGCACACAAATGTGTGACTTGAGCGGGAACCGAACCCGCGACCGTTGGAATAGCAGTCCGTTACACAAACCACTACGCCATCCGATTGTCGAAATGTAAATATGTATATATTTAGAAATATATAAGTATGTTTATCAGCAGTCTGGTTACCATAGCACAGGTTCTAGTTTGGTATCAGACAGACGTGTGTGAGATGTGTGGAGTTATTATGTAAAAAAATATGTGTTAGTAAATTTAAGTATAGCATGTAGTAGGACATGATTAATGAATAAGGCACTTAATGGTCATTAATTTATTTACAAAAGGTACAGTAACCGAGTACAGACCAATTAGTGCTTAAACTTACTTTTAAATGATGATAACATTTTTTTAATCAGAGTAAGTGAACGTCATACACATAAAGTGATGTACTGTAGATGATCACCTGTGATAGTGCCGAAGCATGGCTCTCCCACGGCAAACCTATTTAGTAGTAGCAGCCATACCACTGAAAGTCGGGCAATATGTCTCCCCTTCGTGAATTTTAATTGTTTGTAAAAACAATAGACTACTAGATATTAATGCGTCACTGCTGTGATAATAAATGCTTTTGTCCTGATACTCAGCAGCTGTCAGTGACTGATATTAACAGATTATTATAGATTAGCAATCCTTGTTAACGATAGCTGAAATTATTGATCTAAAGACCTGCTTTTTTTTGGGACTATTCCCAGCCACACGCCCACCACTGTAACTCCTGTACAACAGGATCCACAGCAGTGACCCACGAACACATCGAGTTATGACACTCGGGAAGTCCCAGGAGGAAATTAAACTGTCTTGGAACCTGCAAAGAAATTAATCAGAAGAAAATTGGACCCGCATTATTAAACGGTAACAGTATTAAATGGTACATTACCTATCCAGTTTGCTTTTAAGCTACTATCTGAGAAAAAACCCCCATCAAGATCAAATCAGTTACCAGGAAAATAATCGACGTTTTTTTATTTAGCCACTTATGTCACGTATCGCCGAAAAGGGACAATCCTGACATTATCAGACATGTCGGTTACCATACTATAAAATTCACAACAAAACATAGGACAACAATACAAATTGTATTAAATAACAGTTTGATAATGGACATAGAATTATTTATACATTCCGTTGAGCACGCAAACTGTATGTACATTATGGCAGTTTACGGTAACGTTACACAACTATGCTATTGGACACGAATAGAACGAAAATGAAAATAATCATAGGAAATCAGTTGCTTTGTCTTTGACTGGCCTGGTCGTCTAGTGATCTTGACTGTTATCCAGAGATCCCTGTTTAGCGTTTGTTTTGCGTCTTTCATCATCATCATCATCATCAACAGCCTTTAATAGTCCACTGCTGCACATAGGCCTCTCCTTAGAAAGGAGGTTTTGGCCTACTATACCACGCTGGCCCGACGGGTTGGTATAGGGTTTGTGTCAAGTTTTCCTTCTCTCTGCAGTGCTGTTATCCTGCGTAGTTTGCTCCCTTAGTCGGCTCTTACGACACGGGATGAATAGGGGTGGTGACACTCTGTATTCTTAGTCCGTCACCACACGGATTTTGCGTCTTTAATATTTATGTATTTAGAAATATACAAGTATGTTTTTCGGCAGTCTGGTTACTATAGTACAGGCTCTGTCTGTTATGATTACTATTAACTTTTAGGCAATCTTAAGTTTCTTTCATTTGGTGATATCAAACTTGCTGGAGTAACTTTCACTTTCTATATCCACCTTCCTCCGATGCTTTTCCTTTTCGATGCGAAATTGTATCTGTCTGTCTGTTACCGCTTAAACCGCTGAACCGATTTAAATGAAATTATGGGTATAGAAATGGTTTGAGTCTCGGAAGAGGACATTGGATAGTTTTATCCCAGAAATCATCCTTTAAGGGACTGAAAACGGGAGTGGAAATTTGTATGGGGAATCAATAACCGCTGAATCAATTTATATGAATATGAAATTTGTTATGGAGATAGTTTGATTATTGAGGATGGACATAGGCTAAAATTATGTATTGTAAACATACACGTGTTACCCCAACGCAAGACGAGGGATGCAATAACGAAATATTAGATCTTGGATAAAATACGCAATGACCGCTGAGTGCGGGATAATTTCATAAGCAAATATTAACCAAATTCATTTAACCAATAATAATAGTATAAGCGATTTCATTTCAATCATTAGTTATTACGAACAGAACAAAAATGTTTTATCAAAATCTACACAGTAATTTTATAGAACTCTGTTTAACATATTCACATTAGACACGAACTGCGAAACTGAGGAATAATGCCGCTAACCCGAATTCGCAAAGTTGTAACTACATCATTTTTAAGTATATCTTAAGGTTAGCTTATATAAGCCATGTAAATTCATTGGTGAATAGCTTTTGATCACGACTTTGTCCGCGTAGTGGTGGTAATCATGTCTGATTACCACCACTACGCGGACAAAGTCGTGGTCAAAAGGTAAGATGTATCTTAGAAGATACAATGAATTAAGATTACGAGTATATTATCCATATAAACTTGCACCCCTTTTTTAGGGTAGTTTTGAAAAATTAGTAACAACATTGTTATTAGTTTTAATCATCATCATCATCGTCAACAGCCTTTATTAAAGCCTTTACCTAAGGAGAGGCCTATGTCCAGCAGTGGACTAGTATAGGCTGTTGATGTGATGTGTGATGTGAATATCGACTCAGTAAACTATTACGTTTATTTTGTGTAGAAAAAAACCACAGACTTTATATTATTTTTTCTTTGCATTGTAGCTTATACTATACTTTAAATTGAACCCAAATGATGACTAACACTTAACAACAGCAGCAATTTAAAATAAATCATACGCTTCAAACAATAAAGTTCAATTATTCTTAAAATGGACAATGAACGGACAGAGACAAAGAGGATTCATGGATTAAAAGACAAATGTAACAATACTTTTTAATGGTTTATGGTCGTGTGTATCAAGTATAAGTCGTCGATAAATCAAAAAAAGTCGCTGTCGCTGTGACCCAGTCGACTTAGGACATCCTAGAATTGTATGATGACGTAATCAACGTCATAGGAAACCTTTTCTTGTATTTTTTTTTGTTAATGAGGTGGATCCTTTCGGATCAGCTCTATCGCCATCGGGACTATGCAGAAGCCAGGAGTACATACTCCTGGCTCCTTGTCACACCACGGCCGTGTGATTTCAAGGTTCGCTCCGAGATTGAGCTATAAACGAAATGAGAGTTCATTTCTTTTATTAATATGTTATATCTTTCCTCTCGGTTCCCTAAATCTATGGAAGTGATTACGTCAAATGGGACGGAAATGTGTAACAGGAAGCCGAAGAAGCTATTTGATTGGACCAATGAACGAAAGCGCGTTTTAGCGTTATTTTTTTTCTGTTTGACAATTGCGTGATAATATAACTACTCACTGCGCTACTATTGAGAATTAAAGAACAATTTTCTCCTATAATATGGATAACGAAACACAAACAAATTGTATAAATTATCTTTAGTCATTTAATACCACAAATGGATTGTAATCTTAAAAAAAACTATTATTATAAGAAAGTGTGTCAAGGTTATATTGATAGAATTAGCAATTTATACGTGTTAGTATTCTATTTACATACGTATAGAAATTTACTTAGAAATAAAACGACGACTTCGATTCAATTTGTCTGTCTACAAAACTTCAATATGAATAAATTACCATCACATTATTGCTCTATAAAAACCATGAAAACTAGATTACCTACTTCCTGTTCTTTTGTCTATCTGTATTTAAAATTATTTGGTACCTCTCAAAATTAATAAAATTGGTCTTATTTTATGGTCCAAATTCTAAATAACAGTGGCGGATTTACCAGCAGGCTGTAGGCTCGAGCCTAGTGAGGCAAATTATTTTATGTGATAATGCAAAAGCCAAAACTACGGTAAATTCTAATATTTCCTGGTAAAACCAAAGATTTACAACAAGTTATGGTAAAAGTCTGAAATCGAGGATTTACCACCATTCACTTGGTAAGTCTAAAGATTTATTTCAATACACGGTACCTAAATGTCGATAAACAGACATGTTTCACCAACAACAGAAGGGATCTGGCGCTCGGTGGCCGCTGCTAGGTCGAATCGGGTCCGGGTAGAGATCATCCTTCCGGGCCCTCTCAGCCGCCTCCTTCTGCGAGATAGCGTCTTTGCAGAAGGATGCGACCACGGTAAAACAACTGTCACTACTGGCCATGGAGCGTATGACGGCTGGTAGCGAGAGATCCTCTCAAAAGATTGCAATGAGGACCTGACGCTGTGACATCCAAGCCGGGCAAATTACCAGCGTGTGCTGAGACGAGTGCTTACTGCAATCGGAGTGGTGACAGGCGGAACTCAATTCCTCCTAGCCACCGAGTGCAGGTACTTCCCTGAGCAGCCGTGCTCGGAAAGGACCTGCGTCAGTCGGAAGGAAATTGTCCCGTGCGTGCCAGGACCGGTACGTAACGATTGAGGCACCAGAGAGAGAACCACGTCGGAGCCCATGAAATAAGACGGTTTCCGTCTTATCCAGAGCCACCCGTAAGCCCAGTGCCTCAGTGCGCCCGACCACCAGAGAAGCTAACCTAGTCGCTCCACCTCTTGAAAGTTCTTCTTCAAATTACACCCAGCCCGGGGGTAAAAACAGCTCGAAGGGCCCAGTCGTACCTAAATAGTTTGCCACAAGCCGCCTCAGGTACACCGGCACCTCGTGATAGCGGAGTGCTTCCCTGATGCAGCTGAATAATAAATAATAATAATATTCTACCACATTGACACTGCGCTGAGTGTGTTGTGTGTTCAATCCCTACATGGGACAACACATTGTTGTTCTTAGTCTGGGTATTCTTTGTGTCCGTTTCTATATGTAAGTAAAGTGAGAAAAAAAATCGCCCGACCACCAGAGAGATAACTCTGGTGGCCCGTCGCACCGCCTCTTGGAAGTTCGCTCTCGGGCTGTACCCAAAGTTTCATCGGCGTAACAAATTACGCCCAGCCCATGGGGTAAGTTTTTTCTAAGGCCGTCCCTATATGCAACAGAAGGATTCCAAGAACAGAAAGACCTTTGTGAAAAACTTCACGACCTGGGAACTGTCTCAGATATCTTAGTACTTGTACGTGCAGGTACGCCCCGACGCAAATCCCGGTGAAGTGACGGCGCGAGGTGATTTCTACACGGGGCGGCAATAATTTAATAGCTTACTGGCAGCAAATATGTAAATCCGCCACTGCTAAATAATATTATAAACTAAAACATTTAATTAGTAACAGGTCATCGAACATAGCATAATACTAAAATTATACATAAATAAAGAATAAAGACATAACATACATGCATACACTAACGTCCCCCTTGCCCCCTGAAGCTGTAGACACAATGATGTTTTTAGGAAGATATGTTATATTCATACTGCTCACACAAGCTATTTGTTCCGTAACCGTAAATACATCTATTAATGCATTTTAAAACAAAACAAACACTTACTCGTGGTATATTTCTTTATCTTTTTGTAATTTATGCACTTTCGGAATACACAGGAAGGCATTTTATGAATTTTCTCGATTTAATTAGTACGTGCGCTCACTCGCAGTGGTCCTAATTAGGACCCACGCGTTTTGGGCGTTGGTGGCGTATCTACCTCTTGTTTGTATATTATATCATTAGGGAGACAAGACAGAGGCATATTTAATGCCCATATTTTGCATACCATAATTTTAATCCCACTAACATAACTGTCGAAGTCTATTGCTGTCAACCGGACACAAAGATTTCTAAGTAAACATACTTATAATACGTACATATTATGTATAAATTACACACGTAATATACCTTTGGACGGAACTACTGACAACTGTCATCATCACATGAACATGCTTTAATAGTCCACTGCTGGAAATAGGCCTCTTCTTAGAAAGGAGGTTTTAGCCTACTTTACCACGCTTGCAGTGCTGTTGTCCTGCGTAGTTTGCTCCCTTAGTCTGCTCTTACGACACCCACGGGATGAATAGGGATGGTGGCACTCCGTATTCTTAATCCGACACCAGACTGTCATACTGGTTATCAATATCTTTTGGTGTCAATAGATTAATGTGTTTTTGTTGTCTAAAGTCATCAGCACTCATTATGATAATGGTGCTATATGTAAAATAAAAACTTTATGTAAAACTTTTTGTGTTGTGTAGATTAAATTATCGTTGAGTTTATGTTTTTGTGTATTTTATTTAGGATATTTAGTATGGTTTAGTATATGTACTTTTAGCTTATATTTTTATGACTAAATGAGTATTATATTAACAAACAGGATAGGGTGTAATCCATATTTTTGCTTGAATAAGATCTTATTACTCACTGTTAATAAAAAAAATGTTAATCACAAAAATATCTATATGCTTGAGATTCATGAATTGTACAAGTTTAATTATAAGTATTGTGTTCTGTTTTAGTACATAGTTTAGCATATATATATTATACATATATTATGTATATCTTAAATTTCAAGTAAACAGATAAATAAGCAACAACAAAGCTAAATGCGTAGGAACCATTACGTCAATACAAAAGCATTCAAGGCTTTTGTTGATAAGCTTATAATGTAACAAAGACAAAATTAGAATTTAAAAATAATTAAATTAAACGTATAATATCATCAACACTTATAATTTAACAATAATAACAAAAACAATCTATTGTTTAGTATGTTTTGTTAAATAGTACTTAAATTGCGTCAGTACTAATATATTAACTAAATATAGTGTATAGACAATATAGAATTTAGAAAAAAAAGAACTATATTTATACTTTTTATTTGAACAAACTAAAGTTTACTCTATCATCAGGCTTAAAAATCATGATAGAGTGACATCTTATCTAAAGCAATGTTAATACAGTAATTGTGCATAAAGTGGAAGCATTTTATTTTTTTGCTGAGTTCCCATGTACTTTTATAGAATAAAATATTTTCTATCACTATGTGATTCTGTGCATGGGATTTCCTTTGTCTATTTTTTTTTTTTTTTTATATATTTTAATTGGAGTTTTCGTTTCATCCTTTGCATGGAAACTGTGTTATAATTCGTCTATTTTATTAATGGGACACAATATTAAAAAATAACATTAATAAAATTATGCTTTTTACCCAATCATATATTTTTATAGTAAAATAAAAATCTCCCAGAACATTTTAAAACGTGTTTTTAAATTTACCAAAGTTTGAAATTTAAATAATTTACTTAAAGATGTTACATAATATTTTACAAATAAAATTTAATAAAATTATAATCAACATAATATTATTTTACGACCAAAAGTTTTTGAAAAGGGAAAGGCGAAAGCACTTCCGATTTATTACCTAATAAGATTCTTGTAAGTCTTTCATCGAGCTAAGTAGTTACCAGACGTTATTGCTTGTTGTTGTAAAATCAGTCTATAAACACTTACTTATTAAATATTATTTAATTACTTACCGATACAATGGTAGCGAATTATTTTAAACACTAAGTAACAAAAAGTGGACTTCAACAAAATCCTTTATAAAGGATTAAGCGAATATTATGTTTCTAAATTTGTTCACAAACACGACACACGCGCACAATTAAAATGCGTATATTTATTATTTTACAATAATAAACAATGCAACCGACCACACAATGGCATTCACTGACAAATTATGACACTAGAATACTAAACCAACCCAGCGATTGGCAAACTACGCAAGCGCTGCTTTCGACGAATCAGGAAATGATACAGAAATATTGCGCCAAGTTGCGCCAATGAAACTGATAGTTTATTGTGTAAAATATGTTGTAAGCTTAAAAAATACGGTAGGTACTTTAATTAAAATGTATGGTACAGACATAATAGCTTATTTCTAACTTTTCATCGAGATTTTATGTTACTTGATTCTCCTTAAATACTCTTGAAAAATAAATGAAATGACAAGGCAATACACTTGTATTCTTTTAAGTATTTATTTTGTCAAGGGGTTCGGTTACTATAATTCCAGTAATCATAAATACTGTAATGAAAATAGTTTGTCCTGTAAAAGTTCCATTGAATATAAACATTTTAAATAAGTTTAATGTATGTCATGAACAGAGGAACTTGCTTACTTAGGAACGTATTCAATTTATATAGCCGATCGAAGTGATTTCGGTGGTCTCGATACAAATTTATCCAGATAATTAAGTTGTCTCAAAATATTTTTTAATGTAGTAGTTCTGAGCTATAATGTTATACTTAATTAGTATGCTGAGAATATGTTTATGTTTTGCATATTTATGATAAAATATTAAAATATAGAAGCGTTCAAATAGCCCGCATTTGATTCTCACGCCCAGTTTGACGTCACAGGGTTCTCGTATGAACCGCACCCAAATTCGTGTAACGCTAAAGGTCGTAAGTGTGCCATAGCCTTTCCTGCCATGAATATAGAGTTTATTTTTTATTGTCTACTTGATGTTTTATTATTAGGACCAGCAGATGGCGCTAGAAGACTAAACTTCACTAGCGCAGAGTACACCAATCACGTTCTAGGAACTTTGACGCAATTTGCAAATGGCCGTGAATTGTAAAAAGGATCGAGCTTGAAGGTATAAGAAAAGCTGATGGTGGATTGTTCCGTGATAAAAACTAGTGATTTATTCTAAATTCAGTGTGGTGCTGTTGATACGATACAAAATGTGCCAAAAAGTGAGAATCCAGTCTTAATGGTGATATAGGAAGCGCCCAAAAACCGCTGGAGCGACGATCGAAGGGACATTGCTGACAGAAGGGTAAATTCCTACTATCATTTTTACCGAATCACTCTTTTTTATTGTTGCTTATGTCTTCTTTTCGCTCTGCACAGTCATACATTTTATTTGGTCGTCATTTTAGCCATAAACGATTATTTGAAACCGTGATTTCTTTTGGGTGTATTCACTAGCTTCGCCGGTGAAAACCATTGCGTGTAACGCGCATAAATGATAATATGTAAGTATTAGTGGGTTAATACTTCACGTATACCACCTGCGAAGCACTAGAAAGCAATTTTAAACCAGCGGGTGATAGGATATTGAACATTTATCGGTTAAAGTATGGGTGTGCACATAGGTATAGGTATATATATGAGCCAATGTAGCCACAGCCCTGTTGCTAGACGATACGACATCGATTCATGGCTTCCAGCCGTTTCTTTACCTTTTATTACTAGCAATGTGCAATTATGTCTCAATTTTAGGTGTAATCCATGCGTATTTTGGTAAAAACTCTTAATTTTTAATATTAATATTTTGAGATAAGATGGACAGTTCACACGGCTCTAAACTTTAATGTGAATGACAACTTGGTGTTCGTCATTATATGATTTCAGATTATTGTATAGTTTTGTCTCCTGAAAATGTACATTATATAAATTAAATAAAAATATTAATACATTAGATGACAATGCAGATTATTTTAAAAACTTGTCCATACATTTAACAAAAGGAAATACTGTTAAGGACTACAGAAGGAAAAATTATGTAGTGACAATGATTGCATATCCACTAAATTAGTAGTCACCAAGTACTTAGGTGAGGAGTCAATTATAGGTGTGGTACTCTGAAATGAAAATCTAACAAGTGACCTTAATTATAAATGGGTAGGTATTATCTGTACTATTAACATTATTATTAAACATATTTACCTAACTCATTATAATAAACCTTATTATCAATATCAGTATGTGAGATGTGTGAGGTTATTATTATTATTAATATATATATTTGGATGTAATCTGCAAGCTATTGGGAATGTATGATGATTTTACTGTTTATTACAGTTAAAACTTGATAGTATTTTTTAAATATTTTGTGTGTTTTTTTTAACTAGGTTTAAAACCACATAGCTCACCTTAATGAGACAAGTGTTTGTTAGTACCTTGCATCCCTTGGGTGTAACCATAAAAGGTGAAAATATTAGTATCCCTATGAGTCAGCAAAAATAATCTCCTCTGGCCATATTGGAAACCAGTTTCCAAAATGGAATTATTTCTCTTTTATAGAAACCTTCTTTATAGTAATAATATTTCAGACATCTGACAACACCATCTAGTTTCAAACTAAGCAGAGCTTGAACTACGAAAGCTAGATTGAATGTTAGAATACTCATATACTTTTTTTTTGTAAATACACACATATTATACATAGCAAACACCCAAACTTCAAAATAAATATTTGCAGATCATACAAACATTAGGTCTGACCTGGGAATCGAACCCGAGATCTCAGAACAGCAGTTGCATATACTACCACTGGACCACTGAGGCCTTTTTTCAGTAAAGAAAACAAATTCTTTTTTTTAAACTGGTTATCAACACAGAATGTTGGATCTTCTTTTGAAACCCTTACAATATATCTACAAACTCCTTGATTAAAAAGAAGCCACATCACCTCTTTGTAGAAATGGATTCTATTACTTTACCTACTCATTTTAACACAATTTCAGATAAAACCACTGCTCTAATTAAATCTAATATTAAAAGAACTCATACAATTTTAAATTCAATTAATTTAGGATTAAATAATCAACACTTATCATTTTAGTATAACTTTTAGCTTTTTCCCCTGGCTCCACCCACATGTTTGTCGGGTATCACTGTAAAAAGTAGCAAATGTCCTTTTCTGCAATTCTAACCATCTCCATAAATCTAAATCGTTTCAGCCGTTTAAGCATAAAGAGGTTACAGACAGACATGCACACTTTTGCATTTATGATATTATTATGGATTAATCAAAAAGAAACTGTTTTCATAGTCATTAACATACATTATGATTATGAAAAGTAACTAGTACAAAGTTGTAGAATAGTATTCCAAAACACTTATCAATTTCAGATGCGTCTGTTCATTATAGATACAGCACTGCACGGATGGCGTAGTGGTTTAAGCGGTCACCACGCCGCTTGCTACTACGCTGAGTGTTGTGGGTTCGATCCCCACATGAGACGACACTTTGTCCGTTTCATGTATGTTTGTAAAGTCCTCCACGACACAGGATGAATATTCCTAGAAGTTATCATTTTAAATAATAATAATAAGTATTAGTTCATCTATAAACATCTACAAATAAGTCTGCAAACTTTTATTACCTTACATTTTCAACAGCAGTAACAACCCATTTCTTGAAAGTTTGGAGCTGTCTACACCCCCACACAGCATCATACTTTATAAACACTGTTACAGTAATGTGCTTTTAGGCACTAAAAAGTCCATCTTACCACCAGCTTGACATGACAGCTGCCTTCTTTACCTATGCAGTTGTGAGGTAAAGAATAGAAGTGAACTGTAGAAATTCACAAATCTGTTCTTAGATTGTATGTTTATCTACTTTTGTACTGCTGTGTATTCTTGTACCGTGTTGTATTCATTGACTATGTCCATTACACACAAAATATGAGTGGTCATAAAAATGTAACCATTTTATTCTCGGAAGTTATGTATTGGGTAAGTATTCTCAGATATTATATATTGTATGATTTGTATATTTTAAAAGGTATTCCAAAAATATATATTACTATATACTTTTTAAGTGAATAACACTGTTATTGATGGTGTAACTAAACTAAGGTCATTAAAGGTCAGTTTTAGATAATTTATGTAGTTAATTTAATAGCAATAATAATATTGGTCACCTTGCAGTAATAAGCTTAAATTTGGCTTTCTTTTAATACAGTACATGTACCCTAGGATTGGTGTTTATTCTGATTTATTTCACCATTTATACAGCTTTTTTACAGTTTTTTTAATATGTTAAAACCCTAATTTCAATACAATACAGTATTATTTAGATTATTGTTTACTCTAAAATACACTTTACATTTAGAACAACAAAAATGTTGATCAGGGGTACTAAACCGACGTAAAGAAACTGATTGAGTTTTGTTATGGCAAAACACTGTAAGTCCAGTTACAGTCTTTTGGATTGGCACGGCAGAGCTATAATTAATAAAATTTTGTTAAATGTAAAATAATATGCAAAATATATACTTCTTAAACAGTAATATCATATCATACTCTGAAATTACATGAAGATTGTGTATATTGTATGTAGAAAAACATTATGCTGACTATTAATTTGTTTATAAAATAATATAGTTTATGTCAATCTTATTTAAGGCTGGATGGAGTGGTTTAAATGGTCACCTCGCCAGTTCCTACCGTGCTAAGTGTTGTGGTTACGATCCGCACATGGAACAACACTTTCTGTGATCCACAAACGATTGCTCTAAGCCTGGGTGTTCTTTGTGTCCGTTTTATTAATGGTTGTAAAATCCTCCGCAAAACAGGATTTATTCCTAGAGTTGTCATTTTGAAAAAAAGAAAAAGCCTAGCCTAAAAATAACTTATTAAAAAAGATTGTTAAGTCATACATGTGATGCTAGAATGAGGATAGGTTGAGACTGATGATGTGCTTGTCCTGAATTGTTACTATACACCACTAGATTATGTTATCTACCAGCTAGGGAATATAAGCTGTTTATGTAGTTGAATTTAGTCAATTACTTAAACGTGGTGTATTGGTAATTATACAAATACTAATACACGAATTTACTTTCTGACAGCTTGACATTGGAGAAGTGTATATCATTTCATCACACACTAGGTTTTGCCCGGTGCTCTGACGGCGAGTATGTCGGTTGTCTATGTCTATGTCCTAACTATGTCCATTCCAGATTTCACCTAAATCTGTCCAGCGGTTTAAGCATGAAGAGGTAATAAACTGACAGACAGACACACTGTTGCATTAGTATAAGTATCCCATGAGTTATAAGAACTGTTAAGGTCTGAAAATATACCTCTTCAGAAAGGAGGTTTTGGCCTCTTATACCATGTTAGCCAAACAGGTTGGTTGGTGGTGGTGGTTGGTTTATTTCAAGTTTTCCTAATATTTGCAGTGCTGCTGTCTTGCGTAGTTTGCTCCTGTAGTCGGCTCCTGTAGTCGGCTCTTACGATACCCACGGGATAAATAGGGGCGGTGACTCTCCATATTCTTAATCCATCACCACACTGTGTGATCCCCTGCATATTTTAACCAAACTGATGGTTGGCTCGTAGATACCTGACACATTGCAAATGTTATTATTTTCCTTTGCATGCTGTTTTGGTCATGCATTAATAATAACAACGGGGAATGCCCGTATTCATTTCGTACGGAAAACTATCTCCAATTACTCACGTTCAGAAATGAAGAATAACTTTATTTATTGGTATTCAATTCAATGTATTGATAATGTAAATTCAACAGAATAAAGGTCACGTGACCAACGACTTGAAGCATTTTCTGTTTCTTTTACTCATACATATAGTTTTAGCATTATAGTACCCACATGGGACGACACTTTGTGTGATCTACAAATTTTTGTTCTGAGTCTGGATGTTCTTTGTGTCCGTTTCATGTATGTTTGTAAAGTCCTCCACGAGACAGGATACATTCCTGATGCGGAAGTTGTCTTTAAAAAAAGAAATTACAAGCTCTGCTTACTTTAAAACTAGATAGAAAATATTATTATTTTTTAAACGCCATGACGATAGATACGGTATATTTTTGGATGAAATACTATGGCGTGACGTAATAAAAACAATTAAATTAAATGTTGCAAGTAATTAATGATTAAGATTCAGTAGTAACCAACCATAAACAACAAAAAAATATACAGCTGATAAGCTGACGACAAATAGGCGCGAAATTAAAATTACATTACTTTTAAATGTCCTTGAATCAAATTATTTCTATTTGTTTTTTACAATGACTTTAAAATCGTATAGAACTGATTCTAGTGTATTTCCTCTTGCTAATATGTAAATGTATATCTATATTTAGCACATGTCACATTCTACTACATAGCAATAACACCACTGATAGGCAAAATTTAGCTTTTTGTTCGAAAGGCTTGTTGATCTAGTGGTTAGTGACCCTGACTGCTAAGCCGGAGGTTGTGGGTTCGATTCCCACTCAGGATACAAATTGTGTGATGAGCATGATGATTTATTCTGTGTCTGGGTGTAATTTATCTATGAAATGTATGTATTTAGAAATATATAAGTATGTTTATCAGCAGCAGTCTGGTTACAATAGCACAAGGTCTGCCTAGTTTGGAATCAGACGGCCATGTGCGAGATGTGTGAAATTATTATTATTATTTAAGGATTAGCTAATTTGGCATGTTGACTTTCAATACAAAAGTTTTTTTTTCTATGATTTATATTATCCATACTTATATTGTAAATGTGAAAGTAAGTTTGTTGTGTGCTTTCACAACAAAACCACAAAACCGATTCTAAAAATTATTTCACCAATGGGAAGCTACATTATCAGCGAGTAACATAGGCTACTTTTTACCGCGATAACCGACATACCTCGGGCAAAAGCTGTAGTCCATCAACGTCGTGCGCGACCGTCCTGCGGGGTGACAGACGGTGGCGGGGACGAGGTAGCGGGTGGTGTAGCGGAGAAGGGACACACTTCTCTTCGTGTGTAGCCGTGTGCTAGAATGACGCGCTACCTCGCCCCCGCCACTGTCTGTCGCCCCGCGGGACGGTCGCGCACGAGATTGCCGGGTTATAGTCCCCTACTAGCTGGGATAAACACGTGATCAATTTAAAGAGTCAGTGACGTTAACACTATATTTAATAACGAAGTAAACGGGTATAACTACTTGTAATAGCTCTTCTGCTATTCATTAAAGCTTTTTTTTAATTTTTTGTCTGTTTTTTTATTTTGAAACCCCTTTGCAACATCAGTTATCTGCCATCATAATATTCTATCTGACTTCTCCCTTCCTCTTTTAACTGTTGTCCTAGCTTTCATGCATATAGTCTAAGAACAGACACGGGCAAGAACTCTTTTCTTTGAGCTTTTAACTACTTACAATGGCTAAGCTGCAGGGTGGTTATATGCGAACATTCAACTTAAATTTAATGCTCTAAAGCAGAACCGGTCCTCATAGGCAGAATTTAAAATTTCATACATTTATTCATCTTTTCATATTAGAACGAAAACGTTTATAACTTTATATAGCAAATTATAACATACTAGCCGTACCCTGGTATGCTTCGCTGTGGCACATTGTGCTTGCATTAATACGAAATGGGAGACAAAGCTGACGTGAAGAAAAGATTTAAAAAAATTTAAACTTTGATGTTGTCAAAATTTTGCGTTTTTAAAGCGTACACAAACCAACTTAACATTTTTATACATATAGATTACTAGCTGACCCGCGCAACTTCGTCTGCGTCTCTCAATAGTAATAAATTTTCTCCGTTTTTGAAACATTCATCATTGGTGCTCCGCTCCTATTGATCTTAGCGTGATGATATATAGCCTATAGCCTTCCTCGATAAATGGGCTATCTAACACTGAAAGAATTTTCATCAATTTCAAATCGGACCAGTAGTTCCTGAGATTAGCGCGTTCAAACAAACAAACAAACAAACTCTTCAGCTTTATAATATTAGTATAGATTATAAAGTTCAAGCACTTATGAATAAATGGTTTCTCTAAGGTGGTTTAATATGAAATCATAATACAGCGTTTTCCTCACACGGTTCCTTGTGATTCCAAGTAATTTGTGTCATTATTGTTTACCATACAAATTGTGAAAATTTCCAGCAGCAGTAGTGACTTGTGTTTTATGTTGTACACAGCAATTTCGACCTATAGTATGTGTTAAGTTTTACGTAGTTTTGAATGGCGTTGTTTAATATTAATATGAGACGATGTAGTATTTACAAATGTTTATGGGAATAAATACTGTTTCTTTTAATGGCATTTATGTGTGTAAAACACATTTAAACTGTTCGATTTAACTTAACATTATAAGTTTTGCATGATTATGTAGATAAATTAAATTTAAACAAACTACTAAATAATTTGAAAAGGTGTGTGTGTACAATACGAGCGCGTGCATGTGTGTGTGCCGATGTCTATAATGTATACTTTTCAGGGTAAGTCTTTGATGTGAATCACCATTTTAACAACACTTGTGTAGATATTCTATAAAAAATGTTCGTGTAAGTTTATGAAGATGGCGGCAACACTACGCTAAGTAGGAAATTTATTTGGGAAGGTAAATAGTGATGATAAGACGTCTGTTGCTTTTGTGCAGTATTCGACTGTCACCGGCGATTGTGTGTTCGATTCTTGCCCAAATATTTTGTAAATATATTATTCTATTTGTTCTGTATAGCAAAAGTTATATCTATCGATGGCTTAATTAAAAACAACAATTTATTTCAGGTAACTGTAGATGTTTTTCCTAGGCTTGTTTATCATAAATGATATATTTGCCGATAAACAACGGGAATCTCCACGAAATTGTACTGACGTAGTGACGTCCAACAAACTTACAAAAATTGTGTTTAAGTGAACGTTGTCGTGTTTTATTACGTCTTTATCGTATGATGTGTGTTTTATAATCATGATACTTGATTTAAGCGCCACCAATACGTAGAAAACTCGGCCATATTGATTTAGAATGAGTTAAACTTCTGCAGACCTTATAGCCTGCGATTTAAGGTAGATAGCTAAAAACAAACAGCGCTTCTAAGGGTTAGTCGTCATCGTGGTCTAAAAACAATTGCAACTTACTGCTTGCTGACAAGCAGGTTTACTTAGCAGCAAAATACGCGATAACTTTTCAAATGGAAATTTAATGTAAACTTTATTCCATTAACGTAAAGTTGAAAATTGTATGCTAGTGGTAAAAGCTAATCTACCGTGCAGCAGTACAATAGTAATTAAGTCAAGCAAAAAATGGTAATAGTAACTAGATTATGTCGCGTTTACTGATAAAAAAATAAGTCATCAATAATACCTATCACAAACATTGAACACGGACAGGAAGATAATAATCTTTGTTTACAATTTTGTAATTTTGAACATGGACTCATAATGGCTCGGCTCGAAGGCCCATTTGTGACGACCTCACAGAAAATAGGTGTTAGGAGTTCTTTCGTTCTTTTTACTAAGTGAGTGAGATTATAGGCGGCACAATCTCCCATAAACCCCTTTTTTAATTATGGGGCTGGGGACACTTAAATTAGGGCAACACATTAGTGTCTCTGAAATTGCAGGTGTCCATGGGTTGTTGACGGTGGTTACTTGTTATCAGGTTATCCGTTAAAAAAACACCTACTTCTTAATGATCGTATCGAAATGTAATTTTGTATATAGTCTGATCTGATGCGGCTACGAGGTAGATAGTATAAATGACCATTGGCTGGTAGTGAAAACCTGGACTATCAGCTCATGTCAGGCTTTTTAATTCAGTTCTCCATTAAACCGTGTATTGTTAGTTTTATTTATCTAAAACTATTGCCATGTCATCTCAAACAAGTTGATCGTGAGGTTTCCTTTACATTATTCAAATAGTGTATATTTGAGAGCCACGGTTGAAACGTATTTCAAATAAGTACGGATGTGTTATTTGTTTCGACATGTGAGATGTGTGAAAAGGTATGGATGACCGACATGATTGACGCGGTGCGGGCCCGTGTTGAAATTCTAATGCCAATATGGCGTAAACGAATGTAAATATAGCCACAAATATGGTTATTATATTCCGTGTGGTAACGGATTAAGAATACGGAGTGTCACTATCCCTTTTTATCCCGTGGGTGTCGTAAGAGCCGACTAAGAAAGCAAACTATGCAGGATATCAGCACTGGAAACAGAAGGAAAACTGAATCCAAACCCTGTTCCAACCCGTTTGGCCAGCGTGGTATAGTAGGCCGAAACCGTTTCTAAGGAGAGGCCCATGTTCAGCAGTGGAATATTAAAGTTAATGTTTTGTTGAAGTTTCTCACTTATTTGTACTATGGTGCTGTCGAAGTACTTTATCTTGGGGTCTGTTTGTTTGTAGTTACAAGGACAGCTTCATAAAGAAAATATATTTAAAAGTGACTATTTTGCAATCTACTATAAATAAATGATCAATGTTGTTGTATATTTTTGAGGTCTTATTTTTCTCCAAACGAAACTAGTATTAAACAATTAGGTTTTCAAACAAGAACACGGTTCTATTCTAGTAGTCGTGGTTACCAGTCGTAAATGATAAAAACACCAGTATTGGGACCCATAAAAAAATAGTATATATCGCAGATTGTAGTACTTTATCACACTAAGCTATAGAATCAACGTCTTATTCAGGTAATACCATAATTTTGAGCAGAAATCTGAGCATCTAAAGACATTTTCACAAAATATATTTGTTTTGTAACTGTGTTTTCACTGCGTTTTTATAATTGCTTTGTTTGGCCTTTTTTTTAAATTGCATGTTTCATGCCCATAATGTTCTTTTTATGTGATTCTTCTGTAAGAGTATTTTCTATGGATATCCTGATATGAATAGATTAATCTCACAGTTGCATTTTTATTTGGGGTAATTTGTTCTGTCTTTTAATTTTAAGTAATGTTAATACCCTGAATACTAACGCAATCAAAATATTTAAACAAATTGTACTTTTACCAGTCTTAGAGCAGTGTATTATTACGTTGTTTTTGCAGCATTTACTTGAATCAATTTACATAAACTTCTGTAGCCATATTTAGCTAAAATACTAACTTCAATGGTTTAGTTTCAAAATGAGGGCGAGGTAACGTCAAGTTTGTGTTTGCAGACAATACACTATTTCTAACACCAAATAAATTTTTCTCACCTCATCTGCATGTTATTCTTGGCTGGGCTAGAAAATAGGATAATTTTATATCAGCTTTTTAATTTTAACTCATTTATACTAATATTTTAACGGTTAAGATTGGGTTTGTTTTAATCTCAGACAGCACAACCTGGCAGCTAGGCCAGGTTTAAAAAATAATCTTGCATTCAGAGGTGGGTTGCGACTGCGCAGCACAATTTGTTGTAATCTTTTGTATTATAATAATGGATGCAGTTCCTCCTTTGGAATCAAAAGCATACTACCAATCATATATGTAACTATATTGTGAATTGCTATCTAGCGGTTGCAATTAGTCGCTCATCGCTAGTCGCCCGCAGACTGCACTGTTTTTTTACCCCGAGGCAAAAACGACAGGGTGTTATAAGTTTGACGTCTGTGTGTGTGTGTCTGTCTGTGGCATCTTAGCTCCCGAACGGATGAACCGATTTTGATTTTGTTTTTTTTTTCATTGAAAGGTGAATTAGTCTTGATTGTTCTTAGTTATGTTTGATGAAAATCAGTCCAAGATGGCCACCGCCACAAAGTGGTAGATTATACATTTTTCACAACGGCCGAAGTCACGCGACATCGCTGGCATGCTGCACAGGTCCTTAGACGCATTAATAATATAACTGTAGATAAGTTATATTTTGCATATTTAATAAAAAAAAATGGCCACGAAACTAAAGTCGCTTGTTTTTTTACATTGATTTCTCTTAATTTCACAAATCGACAAGTGCTAAAGACGGATTAGCTACTAAATTTATCTTATATATAAAATTCTCGTGTCACAATGTTCGTTCCCGTACTCCACCGAAACGGCTTGACCGATTCTCATGAAATTTTGTGTGCACATCGGGTAGGCCTGAGAATCGGCCAACATCTATTTTTAACCGACTTCAAAAAAAGGAGGAGGTTCTCTATTCGACTGAGAACTCAGAACTTTTGACTAGGTGAACCGATTTTGATAATTATTTTTTTATTTGAAAGCTGGTGCTTCCCGTGTGGTCCCATTTCAATTTGGTTTAGTTCTGTTAATGGCATCCATGAGAAAACCATATAAGTTCTTAATTTGCACTCAGTATGTTCGCGACAAACAGACGAAAAACTCAATATCACGCCAACCGATTTCGATTATTCTTTTTTTATTGGAATGGATGTACTTTAAGGGTACTTCGATGTGAGTTTGGTTACATTCTGATCATGGGATCCATGACAAAGTAATGGAACTCTTCAATTCTTAGGAGCAAATTAACGATACCCGGCTGAATCTTTTATAGGCTATCTGGATATTTGAGTCACCTACAGTAACGTCGTTATGGTCAAGTAATTGTTGTTATCAACAGCTTTTACTAGTCCACTGCTGGACATAGGCCTCCCCTTAGAAATAAGGTTTTGGTCTACTATACCACGCTGGCCAGACGCGTTGGTATAGGGTTTGTAATTTGATTTGGAATATTGTTATTTGAAGTCGGTTTTTTTTTGTTAAAATTATGTCATTATTCATACCTATAATAATAACATACATATAAATGGTAAGGGTGACCCATCCCTAAATTTTTTTTTTGGCAAAACAACGTTTGCCGGGTCAGCTAGTTTTTTTATATACTTTTGATGGTGTTGCCAACGATAAATATAATATCTAAGAAACCTAGTCTTCGCAAACCAAAGACTTACATACAGTCCTCAATAATAGCTGTAAAATTTCATAACAATAATTCGAAGCAGGTGCATTCCTATTGTGCTGTTTCCTTTGGCATACATGAATAGTACCATTGTTCCCGCTATGGAGCAGGTGGTATTGAAGTTTTTAATAAGCTGGAAGTAGACATAAGGACGGGTTTCTTGTAGTCCTGGTTACATGGTATGTTCAGCTTTCGTTTATTTCGTTTATGTTTATCAGCAGTCTGGTTACCATAGTACAGGCTCTGCCTAGTTTGGGATGAGACAGCCGTGTGTGAGATGTGTGAGGTTATTATTATTATTATTATTTAACTAGTATAGGTGGATAAAAAATACTTGTTAAAACTAGTTTCTATACCACACCAGTGCAGTTGTCTAGCTTTTATTTATTTAGGACATCTGACACATAGCCAACTAGTTTCGAACTAAGCAGAGCTAGATTGACTGATAGAATACTTATTATACTTTAGAATACGTTCATATTATACATAGAAAACACCCAAACTCCTAAACAAGTATTCGCAGATCATACTCAGATTTAGTCCGACCCGGTAATCCGGACACCCTTTAGATAATGATATTAGTTGTGTCCATGGTCTAAAGTGTGTGTGCGTGAGATTCCGCCTTGTTAGGATATCCCATTATCATGATCATCAGCAGCCTTTAACAGTCCACTGGTGGACATCTGGCCTCTTCTTAGAAACGAGGTTGTAGCCTACTATACCATGCTGACCAGACGGGTTGGTAAAGGGTTTGTGTCATACTCCGTATTCTTAATTCGTCACAACACGGATTGGGTATCCCAGGTCCCCTGCAATAGACACACTGTGTGTTATTAGTCTTCAACCACTGCAGCCTCGGCTCCGGTGAGATGATAAACCGAGGGGAGTTTCCTTACGGACGTAACTTCGTTATTGAATCGGTAAAGTTATCAGTTTATGTCTTCGACTAAGTTGATAACTTACCTAGCTTATTTTCCTTACACTGACTTTAATGGAAGTAAGTATCGAATTTTATGAAATATAATTATTAAGACGAATATAAACGCTTTAAATAAATTAATAGACACGACTGCGGCCAGTGCAACCTGGTCAAAACGTTCAGGCAATTCATCATCATCAACAGCCTTTAACAATCCACTGCTGAACATAAGCCTCTCCTTAGAAAGGTTTTGGCCTACTATACCACGCTGGCCAGACGGGTTGGTATAGGGTTTGTGTCAAGTTTTCCTTCTCTCTGCAGTGCTGTTGTTCTGCGTAGTTTTTTTCCCTTAGTCGGCTCTTACGACACCCACGGGATGAATAGGGGTGGTGACACTGTATTCTTAATCCGTCACCACATGGACCAGTTCAATTCAATTGTACGACACAGGCAATTCAATGGTATATAAAACATTTTGTTCGCGTTAATTATTTTTACCTATAGGTATATATTTCGTACATTATCAATTCTGATTATATGAAAAAAAAACACGATAAAACTGCCACTCGGCAATATGGTTATTTATAAAAGTATTTTATCATATTAGATACTAAGTTATCAACAATAATTAGCTTATAGAGATATAGATTTTCTTATGAATTAATTAATATCTAGTAACTAATCTTAACTTGAAATCTATGAGCTAGGATAAGGGAAGCCGCAAGTCTCAAGGCAAAGGAACCAAGGCCTCTTGGAGACTGCAGTAGTAGCAGATGAGCAGACTCGACCTAAGTGCTGCCACGACCTCGTAGAAAAGATGTATTAAGCAATTACTTCGTTGTTTTTTACCAAGTGAGTTGAGGTTATCGGAGCCCAAAGCCATCCTGTTTCGGAAGAAGGGGGCACAGGGGCAGCAAAGTACTCGTGACTCTTGAGTCGCTGTCGCGATGGTGGGCGGTGTTAGTCACTTAACATCGGGTGACTCGCCTGCTCGATTGCCCCTCCCCCTATACCATAGTAACTCGAAGAGGCCGTAATTGCAATGGTCACTTAGACAGACATCATATCAGACCGGCTAATTATAAAAGCCACACTGTATAATTGTCGTTATATATGTAATCATCCATGGTTTTGTGTAACGCAAAAACAGTCATACGGCCTGACCTGTTATCTCGGTCACGTAGCGATTACTTAACATTATTACACGTTTTCCTTAGTATTGTGTATTTAACTAAAACATGAACATTCTGCAGCTGTTAACTAAGTAAGTGACTTGTAATTAATTCTTGTAAGTTTAAAATAGAGGAAGACTCGTTTTCAAACCTCTTTATACTCATATTCATGTATGCCACTATCTGTCTCTTGCTGGTAAAAGTCGTAGCGTTATGTCACAAAGCCAATAACATTCCTTAATTAATACTCTATCCAATACAAGGGAAAACCTAAACGCATCCGACTGAAAGTTCCGGAGAGAACGTTTAATAAACAATCAAACAGAAAACCTTTTCAGCTTGTTAAATTAGCAATATAGATTTAGCATGCTTTATTCTCGACTATTTTTATTCGTCTTTCAATTAGCAACTGACTGAGGCAAATCCTCAAGAAAATCGGACTTTTTCATAGGTCATTCCAATGATACTGGGACATGGGACTTTGATTTTTATTGTTATGTGACTTCGTCTTAAACTCAACACAATTTAAGAATAAAAATTACTATCAATATTTTTAGTATGAAATACCTACGTACAGTTTAATGATACCAGCAGTTTGGTGTATTAGTAACTGTTTATCCCTAATTACACTATATTTCAGCTAATTCGCATTACGAATTCCGTAGTCTGTCAGTTTTATCATTTTGCGAAATTCCTGAAACTTGCTAATACAATTGACGCTCTTTTTTATTTGTCTTATCTCTCATAGCTTATTTCCGGAATTCTTCCACTGAGCATTTATACCAAACTAGCTACTACGATATACAGCTGAACTTGGGTTTTTTTTACGTGTTTTTTACTACTAGGCGATATCAAAGTTCTGTTGTCGGGCTTTTTAGGGCTCCCACTACCCGTAACGATTGCCACGGATACTCGTATGGCAATATTATATCCGGACAACAGGACCGGATAGCACATCATCATCTTGTTTCCTTTTCTTAAATTTTGTTCTATGCAAGTTTTAATATAGGCTTTTGACTAGTTTCTTTTCTGGCCTGTCGCCTGTCTGGGGATAAATATTTTTCAGAATGTAATCATTTACAAATTCATTACATACCTATTCAATTTAGGATTTACTTAAATCTGTTTTGTATTTGCTATTTGGACGCACTTTAAATGCTTAGATACATTAAACCGCACGGTTTAATGTATCTAAGCATTTAAAGGACCTTCTATATAAAAATTAAGAGTCCAAAAGCTTTATAGGCAAACACATGAATGTTTTGGCCTTCTGGCATCGGCAAACAACCATGGCAGCTGATAAACGCGTTATGCAAAATATTTCGATAAATATTCATTGGAATTCAACTTGTAACTGTTCCGTCAAATACTTGTTCAACAACCATTTTGCTATGATAATGTAAAGAAAGTATCTTTAAGCTTGAATAAGTACATAATTCAGCGTTTTTTACTTTTACTGCGTACTTTTCTATGACACTAGCTTGATTGAGAAAAACTAAGCAACGGTTAGCGTTACTTCTAGAAATACCTTATAACAAGATTTTATTTATCTCGTACTAGATAGTGCCCGGTAAATAGTAGCCTATGTCCTTCCACAAGAATCAAACTATCTCCATGCCAAATTTCATTTAAATCGGTTGTGTGATTATTGATTCCCCATACCAAGTTTCTCCCGCATTTTCACCAATTTAAAGTATGATGGAAGTTAAGCTTACCGTGGGTCTGGGCAGTTAATTACGCTTCTGCTTACTCCTTTGAAGACGTAGCTGGGAATGTGTGTTCTTCACAAAGTCAATAGATACCGATACCAGGTACCGTAGATCACATGGTCGCCTATTATCAAACAATATATACGACTAAACTGTAATCCCAGTCAATAACCTCCACGCAACAAATCGTTGCAAGCTACCGATTCGGTTGCGTTTCCGTCTTACATGTGTTGATTACTTAAACAAGTGTTTATAACTGTAAGTGCGCGGGCGCAACACAACACTCATGCACGGTCCACTGCTCTAGTTCACATACGCAATATGGGATATGTTGTTAATAGCATTACTTCAATTTAATTTGTTTTGTAAAATGGCGGAAGTGTAAAAGGTGTAAAAATGGAGCGGACATCTTAAAACTACTAGAAAATTCTTTGAAAAAAATCTTCTGGTCTGAAAGCCTATAAATAAGGTACGTTAATGTTGGATTTGGAAAGTAGTTGTAACTATAGTAAATTTGGATTAGGTTAAGCGGTTTTTAAAGTAAAACAGTAAGTAACTGTACAAAAAAGTACATAACTGACGAACGATTACCGTTTTGCAATGCTGATGTGTTACTGTCTGTACGCCCTGCGGTTTCTATTCGAGAACACAATATCACACATATACATTTACATACAATAATAATAACTATTTATTTGCATGAATAGGAGTACAGACATATTAACAATGGTTTAAAATTCGTCTTTTTCTACCTGATAGGCGTGCAAAATCTTTTCGTCAGAAGCTGATACCTACATAATATGCAATACACAAATTAATAACAATAATTAAGTGGTCAAATAAAGATATTAAATTAAATTATAGATAGTGTGGAAATATCACTGTCAGTATATTATTATCACGGGCATTCAAGAACTACTCAATCATGTAAGAACATCAATAAGATAAAAAAAAACTGTTTTAACACCACGTAAACTGTTCAAAAAACATTTTGTTCGTTGTACACAGGATACACCACACAACACGGTCGATCCCAAACTAGGCAAACTGCCACCATAACTTCTGATAAACATTATGTATATCATATGAAACTTCAGACAGACGAAACGTGGGTTCGATTTTCACTCATTAAATCGAACGACGACCGTTTAACTCAGGAGTCAGTATTTTTAACTACTAGAGCAACAGGCCCGCTAAATAACAAGTTATTAATGTAACATGGGAAATGAGAACTAACCGAAATGATGTATAACTACAATAAAACACCATACGTATGCCATACGTCACTGATTCCGTGTAAATATAAACATATTTTTAGAATTTCCAGTAATCGAAGTTGCCTCGAGATTTTCCTTACGATTGTCTATTTGTTTATCAGTTCCACTGAATCCTGGACCTCGCTTTTTGTTTATAACAAGAGATCAAAAACAAATTTCGACGATCTCTGTATCGCGACGGTAATGTGAATGCACTGTAATGTCCGGAGGTCTTAGGATGTATTCCTAGTTAGTACAAATATCTGTAAGCATGGATATATCTAGGTTTGAGAGGCCTGTTAATCTAGTGCTCAGTCGTACTGTCTGCTGAGCCAAGAGGTCTTTGTTCAGGTTGTATTTTTTCTATAATATTTAAGTACGATTACACATAAACGTACGTATATGTAAACATAATTCTGGTCACTACAATACAGACTCTGCCTGTCTCAAGTTGCATTTAAAAATCCAAAAATAATTGGTATGAAGAAAATGTGTATCCTAGAACACATAATACCGGCTAGGTTTCGTATAGGTCTAAATTATGTGTATTATTTATTGATATTTTGTTATTTCATTATGATAATAATTCAAAGACGTCTTCATTCATATCAATGTTACTGGTAACATTTATGAATGAATTCCATGATCTTTTATATGGTTGCCTATAGCAACGTCAAAGAAAGACTATGAAAGAAATAAGTTCATTTCGCTTCATAAAATGCCACTGACGTCTCTGGGTGTTTTGCATACCGCGAGAAAACATGGCATGGTTATTGTCATTCAATAGGTTTCTTTAAGTCTTGCGTTGCCGATACGGTACAAGTTAAACCTTTATATTGTATGTATTGTAGTCTGTTGTGAGGGCAAAGGGAGTTGAAAGTTCACCATTGACTACAGGATAACCAGACAGGCATTTATTTGTTATGTTTATACACATACGTTTGTTCGAGAGGCAAAAATAAGGTTTTTAGTTCAACATGACAATATTTTCAAAGCAAATTTCCCGAAGATATATGATATTTGGAATCCTTAGTGTTTATAAGTGTGTTATAAATTGTACAAAAATGGCTATAAGAAGCTGCAAATTCTTTACAATGACAGTTAACGTTATACTGATTATTTAAATATGTATAAAACTAAGCATTCGAAATAAGACCATAAGGCGATCTCAAATTTTTATCTATTAGAGAAAGATAAGTTATCAGACTCTTTAAGTTGGCCAACTCGAAGAGGAAATATTGATGCTAAACTACCAAAAAAAACGTGCGCATCTCGGTACGCCCGACAGAAGTGATAACTTAAACTAATCTAAGTTGAACTATTTAATATTGAAATTGTTTAACTTGAGAAAATGCGTATGCGTGAGAGAAAGGGATGCCAGACAGACTGGCGCGGTAACGCGTTACGTAACGAAGCGGTTTACCCTCCCATAAGAAGTTATCACTTCAAAAACATGCTATCAAGAAAACCATCATGTCATTATAATGATTAGTTTTTTATTTGAATACATACAATGTTTAACAGTTCATTGGCGTCATTAATATGCCCATTTAGTAGATTAAATAATTCTGCACTATACGATTCATACAGGTATGCGTCACATGCATGTCGCTGCTTAATAGTAAATTGCTGCAGTATTGATAATAATATTTTTATCTCATAAAGTCCGCCCTGTCCCAGCAGTGCGTTCTTTTAAATACATTTAGTCTATATCTAAACAAATAAATAAAATTGGAGTGTGTCTGAGAATTTTTGTCTGTCAGTCTGTCTGTCTGTTTGTTCCGGCTAATCTCTGGAACGGCTGGACCGATTTCGACAGGACTTTCACTGGCAGACAGCTGATGACATAAGGAGTAACTAAGGCTACTTTTTTTAGACTAGCTTCGCCCCGGGGCGTTGCCCGCGGTTATAACAACAAACGCGGGTAACACCGCGGGTCTCAGCTAGAACTAAATAAAATCTAGTTCGTAAACTTGTTCGCTTATAAAAGTGGCAAAAGCAAAAGATGAAGTACACTCATTACGTATTAAGGAGATCACTCATCAGGTTTAGGATAACCTGAAAGTGAGATTGTATTCTGTTGTTAAGACTCAGATTTATTTCACTATTTGTGAACCAGTTAATGTCCTTGTCCTTTTGGCCTCTCCAATCACATGAGGTCTCGATGCCGTCCCTTTTACCCTAGTCCTCTTCTTCTTACCAATATTTACATTTTCCTCTTTGAAAATGATTACATTCTCAAGGAGAGCATGCGGCACTCAGCCAGATATAAAAGAAACAGCCATATCCCTGTCACAAATTGCGTCGACCCCATTTTTTTTTCCTCTATCTAATAGCTCAGTAAGTGATCTCAGAAAAATGTGTCCTTACTAGCACAAGCGGTACTACTCTCATATAACACGTTGGGCACAAACATCTCTAACGTATTCTTGTTTTCTGTTTACGACAATCGTTAATGGTCTTCTCTTGTTCCCAATTCCCTAGTGTATGTATAAATAAATTACGCTACCGAGAATTATTACAAGGGCAAGCTGAATATTGAATTAGATAGGATTTTTCGTTATGTTATCATGGCATACTCATATCCGGTATAATAAAGTTACATACATTGCTTTATCAATCATTTGACGACCGGATGGCGTAGTGGGTTCGATTCCCGCAAATCAAACATTTGTATTTCATGCATGTTTGATTTGGTCTGGAAAAAAGTATATATGTATTTATATCAGTTTTCTGGTATCCATAGTACAAGCTCTGCTTAGTTTGGGACTAGATGGCGTTGTTTGAATGTGGCAGAATATTATTATTATAATATTTAAAAAGAAACGAGCGAGCATTAAAGTATTTGCATATAATGTGTAACAGCTGATATCTCACCTACCATCTGACAGCCTAGTTAGTACGCTCTTCCGTCAAATACTATAACGCGCGCTTCTTGTTACGCATTTCCGTCCCTTTACACAAAATCTCTCCCACAGATTGTAGGAAAGCCATAGGAAAGTTGTTGCTCATCAAAAACTGATTAAATCCGTAGTTGATTAAGTAGTGCTTCAATGGTGAAAAAACAGCGATTTTAAGATTTCTCGTGCTCTGTGGTTACTCAGGTCAGGAAGAAGTCCAAATTTCAATCCTTTTTAATCGTTTGTTTTCCTCTTCAATCTTTTTCTAAGAAAAGTTATGGGTATGAAAAATAGATGTTTGCCGATTCTCAGACCTACCCGATATGCACACAAAATTTCACGAAAATCGGTAGAGCCGTTTAGGAGGAGTTCAACCACGCACACCGTGACACGAGAATTTTATATATTAGACTAGTCCAGCGTTGTGGCTTTCTGCATTTTTTTAAATTTCATATATTACACTATCTTTCAAATTTGCTTAAAAATCATACATGACAACAGAAAGTGTAACAGAAACTTATTGTTTTCAATGTGTTGGATGGTTACCATACTAAAAAGTGTGTTGCGACGGTTGAAACCGCAAAGGAAACAACATAGTGGCGGAAATACGTCAGTACTTTTTTTCCGAATGAGTAATGTACATGTAAATATTAATGCATTGTCCTTGTTTTACTTTATGATGGTATGAATCACCCTGTATTGTTTCTCTGCGCTGAAACTACGCGCAAAATATGTTATTGTTCTAAGGCGGCGGCAAACTTGGACTCGAAAAATACTCCAATAAATGCGGATGTACCCTATGCCACGTAGACTGTCAAATAGTAACACCTATCAAGTATTACCCATATTTGTAAAATATTCTATTCTATTCTAAACCCACATAAGGCGATTATTTGGAAAGCCATTCCAAAGTTGTGACCCCAAAAATGCAAAGAAAAGGAATTGCCACATGTAGTAAATAATTATGCAGAACTATGCAAAACTTATTTGTTCGAGTCAGTGTTCAATTTATCACATCAATCAACGTACGTGCAAGAAAATAATATACCTACTAATTCAGTTGGACATGTTTTTTTCCCTCACCAACTAATCCTACAGATACTTCAAACTTAAAAACTTAACTTAAAAATAATAATAAAAATAATATAATAATAATATAAAAATATAATATAATATAATCTAGAGGTGCCATACTACAGGTATGTGCCCGACCCAGTTCTCGAGAATGGTCGGGCCACGTTGTATTGGGATCGATCTATTATCACAGACAGGACTATTGTTGCTAATAAGCCTGATATTGTAGTGATAGATCGATTAGAGCGCCGCGCAATTATTGTTGATGTCGCCGTTCCTCATGACGAGAATCTCGTGAAAGTTGAAAAAGAAAAACAAATAAAATATTTGGATTTATCTCACGAGATTGTCGATATGTGGAATGTCGATTCAGTGATTATTGTTCCGATAGTCGTATCTGCTCACGGATTGATAGCCAAGAGCCTCGACCAACACCTTAAGAGGCTCACGTTGGACGGCTGGATCAAGGGTCTGATACAGAAGGCAGTCCTCCTTGACACGGCTCGTATAGTGAGGAGGTTCCTATCTTTGCAGTCCTAACCACTGGTGTCTTGGTACCTGTACCCGATGTCGGTGGTCTACTATTTTTTATATTTTTAAATGTATTTTTATTTCTTTTGTAATATATTTAAAAATGTAATTAATATGTATATATAATTGAATAAAGAGAAAAATAATATTTAAAAAAAAAAATTAAAAAAAATATTAAAAATGATAAAAATAATATTAAAAATAATAAAAATAATATTAAAAATAATAATAAAAATAACCACACTTCTCACACACGAATCCCAATACAGAGCAAAGCCTGTACTGTACTAAACATACTGAAATATTTCTAAATACAAACATATATATATAAATTACACCCAGACACAGAACAAATGACCATGCTCACATAATTATTTGTCCTGGGTTTGAATCGAACCCATGACCTCTAGCTTAGCAAACGGATCACTAACCACTAGTGTACGGGTTACCGTACAGGGAAAATAAAAGATAGAGTTAAGCCAACCTGGTTTATATTAACTTAACTAAATCTACAATGGTATGGTTAAATGGTGTGAGTACAACCTAACGGAACGGTGACTGAAAATGCACTGTTTTAATGTTCTAATAAAATAACGTTAATCGAGTTAAATCGCTGACCGCGCGGAACGTGATATAGCGCGGTTTGTGTCGATCTGTGGATCGTACAACTAGTCACTAGACTATCAGGCCGGTTTTTGTATCCGAATTTGGGCACAATGAACATAAATGGTATCAGATTTAAAACAATCACTATTTATTACACCTGTATTTGGTTGATAAGCAAAACGTTCTACCGTTGTGGGCCATTCAACATGGCCAATTTCCATGTAAACGGTTGCTTCAATAGCTTTCATTGCATTCTCTGTTTGTTTTACCTCGTTTCTTCGTAATTGTATCAATGTATCCTTATAATACATTAGTAGGGTTGCGTGTATGCAAATAAAATAATAGGTAAATAGCATGTTGTGACTCCTGAGTTGCAGGCCTTCATCGGCGGCGGTAGTCGCTTTCCATTAGGTGACCCGTTTGCTCGTTTGCCCCCTATTCAAATAAAATATTCGTGTTCTCTTCTGTTGGCTTGATTATATATATTTCTCATGAACAGCCTATATTAGTATATGGAGATTTCAAACAAGATCGTAATATGATTAAATTAGGTCATCCTCGATTTTCATCATCATCAACATCCTTTAACAGTCCACTGCTGGACATAGGCCTATCCTTAGAAAAAGTGTTTTGGCCTACTCTTACCACGCTGGCCAGAAGAGTTGGTAAAGGGTTTACTTCAAGTTTTTCTTCTCTTTGCAGTGCTGTTGTCCAGCGTATTTTCTTCCTTAGTCGGCTCTTACGACACCCACTCGATGAATAGACTTTATTGAGTTATCACACTCAACTCAGTGCACTTTCAAACTTCAATAGGATACAAAATAATAATCATAAAAAAACAAATAGAAAATCAGTTATGTGATGACCCTGATGACCTTTCTCCTATGTTAGAGGGGGCAGACGAGCAGACGGGTCACCTGATGGTAAGTGACCATCGCCACCCATGAGCGGCTGCAACTCAGAAGTCACAAACGCGTTGCCAGCCTTTTATGAAGGAGTACGCTCTTTTCTAGAAGGTTTGAAGCTCGTATCGGTCCGGATATACCGCAGACGATAACCTGTTCCACAGGTTGTTTGTGCTGGGCAAAAAGTGACCTAAGTGAAATGTAATAAGTCACATAACTACATTTATATCCCTATTGCAAGTTTCTTTTTTAATTTCCTTGTATTTAATTCCTTTCGTCGAGTTATATAAGTTAAAGCTACATAGCTAAAACTTTGATGCTAGTACAGATATATGTTAACATAAAAATTAATATATTTTATTGAACGTGACGACCCTGTTATACAGTGTAATATAAACAACGAACGAACGAGAAACTTATACTTAGAACAATAGCGTGTTCAACTAATTTTAGACTACATTATAAAATAGTTACAAAACACTTACATTTCATACAGCAATGTGGTGCGAAGAAATTATTTATTAAACTCGGTTTAGCAATTCTTTGTCTCTTAAAAGCTTTGCCCTCTAGAGTATTAACAACAATAAATTGAATAGAAAAACGTTTCTTCCTTTCGTTGGAGGTGAACTGTGGCCTTTTGGTCCGTTTTCTCGGGAGATCCCACTCATTCCCACAGATCTTCTTATGCAACATTAATATTAAATCATTTGAGGCTTTTAGGAGAAGTCGATTCTGCTATTAATCATACGATACTCCTGTATGTCTCCGTCAGTTTTAGTTCTAATTTTAATATCGTTGTTCTAAAATCGAGTGGTGACGGATTAAGAATACGGAGTGTCACCACCCCTATTTATCCCGTGGGTGTCGTAAGAGACGACTAAGAGAGCAAACTACGCAGGACAACAGCACTGCAAAGAGAAGGAAAACTTGAAACAAACCCTATACCAACCCGTCGGGCCAGCGTGGTATAGTAGGCCAAAACCTCCTTTCTAAGGATAGGCCTATGTCCAGCAGTGGACTGTTTAAGGCTGTTGATGATGATAATGAAAATCGAGGATGACCTAATTTAGTCATTTTACGATCTTGTTTGAAATCTCCAGATTTATCTAATTGATATTCCTATATCACTTTAAGGAAGAAGTAGTAGGTATCTTATTTCTTTATAATACAACTAGCTGACCCGCGCAACGTCGTCTGCGGCTCTCAATAGTAATAAATTTTCTCCGTTTTTGAAACATTCTTCATTGGTGCTCCGCTCCTATTGGTCTTAGCGTGATGATATATAGCCTATAGCCTTCCTCGATAAATGGGCTATCTAACACTGAAAGAATTTTTCAAATCGGACCAGTAGTTCCTGAGATTAGCGCGTTCAAACAAACAAACAAACAAACTCTTCAGCTTTATAATATTAGTATAGATTGAAGTGTTTCAACTGCCACAGTTCATTCTTCTTTTTTTAGTCCTCTTGCCTAAATTCTGCTGTGACTACTGTGTCATCTACCCTTCCCATCTATCAGTGTACCTTTTTTTTTTTACAACACCCGCACTAGGAGTATATTCTGTGTCGCGGGAGACTTTACAAACATTCATGAGACGGACACAAAGAATACCCAAGAACGACAATTTGTGGATCACACAAAGTGTCGTCCCATGTGGGGATCGAACCTACAACATTCAGCATAGTAGGAAGCGGCATGGCGACCGCTTAAACCACTACGCCATCCGAGCAGTCTTTGGTGATCCTTTCCAGACCTTTTTTCCTTTGTAAAACAATCGTTAACTATATTGTCCTTGACAGCATCTTTTTAAACGTCCTGCGAGAGGCTAGGATATCTTTTTTTTTTCTTTTTTAAAAAAGACAACGCCCGCATTAGGAATATACATTCCTGTGTCGCGGGGAACTTTACAAACATACATGAAACGGACACAAAGAACACCCAGACTCAGAACCACAATTTGTGGATCACACAAAGTGTCGTCCCATGTGGGGTTTGAACCCACAACACTTTATTTATTTTATTTAGTACTAGCTGACCCGCGCAACTTCGTCTGCGTCTCTCAAGTAATAATTTTTCTCCGTTTTTGAAACATTCTTCATTGGTGCTCCGCTCCTATTGCTCTTAGCGTGATGATATATAGCCTATAGCCTTCCTCGATAAATGGGCTATCTAACACTGAAAGAATTTTTCAAATCGGACCAGTAGTTCCTGAGATTAGCGCGTTCAAACAAACAAACAAACTCTTCAGCTTTATAATATTAGTATAGATAATCTTGATTTGCCTTATAATGTCTACTTAATGTTGACCTAATGACGCAAAGATAATTGTTTATAAATGACCGTTCATTAAAATTTAATTTAGAATTTCACTTCGAACTTTATCCCCCCTCCTCCCTTAACTGCTTCGATCTATCCACTTTCCATAAATTTTTAAGTTGTACAATTAGTTTTTAAGAAGTACTTTTGTTATTGAACGTTAAGATGCCTCAAAGGGTTCGCGTTAGGTACTTCGCCAGCTATAAAAGACACGTTAAACTTTGCTCCTGTCCCAAATAAATAGCGAAAAAGGGCAAGATCATGATTCTCAGAGATTATCTGGGGATAAGAGGACTTGAGATTTACAGTTTTAAAATCAATCAATAGATTTCGACTCTAAACTTAGTGGTTTATACCTGATCCTCCATGCTGGATAGTAATTGGAGCCCTAAAAGTCCAACAACAGTGTCTTTACTATGGTCAGTGGATGGGTTCTCAACACATTGAGACCCCTCCGTGCTTCGGAGAGACCGTTAAGCCTGGGGTCCCGGTTGTCATACGAACATCTGTGCAATCGTTCCAGGAGCCCTCCGACAAGTCTTCCTAGAGAACTTCGCTATCTTCTACTACTTGTGTTGTGGAGGTCTGATGGCAGTCGCTCCGCTTTAAAATCAAAGTTCGGCCGTATATTAGTAGACTTAAAGCCGATCCCAACCTAGTTTGGTAAAAAGGTTCAGAGGAAGAAGTTCATGCTCGATAGCTCCGTGTTTAAGGGTTAGGTTGTCCAACTTACATCAGTTACAATAATAATTACTCTCTCTCTCTCTCTCTCTCTCTCTCTCTCTCTCTCTCTCTCTCTCTCTCTCTCTCTCTCTCTCTCTCTCTCTCTCTCTCTCTCTCTCTCTCTCTCTCTCTCTCTCTCTCTCTCTCTCTCTCTCTCTCTCTCTCTCTCTCTCTCTCTCTCTCTCTCTCTCTCTCTCTCTCTCTCTCTCTCTCTCTCTCTCTCTCTCTCTCTCTCTCTCTCTCTCTCTCTCTCTCTCTCTCTCTCTCTCTCTCTCACTCTCTCTCATCTCTCTCTCTCTCACTCTCTCTCATCTTTGTCTACAATGTATGTATGACACAAGTGACAGGCTTACGATCTTCCCTAGCAGACTAACATGCGATAATCTGATTGTCATGTCAATCTGATTGATGTTATTCATACCTCAACATTTAGACGATGGGTAGAAACTGTAATCTGTCCTGATAATACTGTAATCAATAAGATAATTATATTTTTTACCTGTTTACTCAATAATTGTATGAATATTATACTTAAGAAATATTGTATGAATATTATACTTAAGATATGGATCAAGTGTCTGAACTAAATAATAATAAAAATAACAACATTGCCAACTCTGAATTTCTTAAAGTTAGTTATGTCAATAGAATTCCAAAGCTTCTCTTGATTTCAAAGTAATTACATCATAAAACATACGCCTAACACAGGACAATGGCCTCAAAATAATGACAACAAGTAATGACTCAATCATATAGATAGGTAGTCCTTCATAGATTCTATAATAGACAACACTTTTTATTTCGCCGACGATACCGTTGCACTGTGGTTGTAATAAAAACATCGATAAACAAGATGGTTGAAATTTAATAAAGATACGGGTTAACTCACGTGTGTATTTCGGGGATGTCCACCAGATGCCCCTACGGACCTGACGTGGATTTTTATCAAGGAGTGAAGTGTCCTGCCGCGAAGGTTAGCATGAACCAACACCGTACTTGTATAATTATTAATAAATAAGTCATACTAAATAACAATATAAAATTTATTGTTAAATACAAATATTACCGTGCGTTTTCTACTGTAATACTTGTATATTTAAAAACGAATCAAAACCTATCTAATCAAAGTCCACCATCCATATACAAGTCTTTAAAACTTCTCAATTAAAAACCTTATCTCCAAAAAAACTTAAAAACAATTATAACTCCAGTAGAACAACTTGGACTTCATAAAATAAAAGATTTTACAAACTCCAAACAGTAATATGTCTGGTAGATCGCGTGCCAAAACTGCCACTTTTCTAATGAAGCCATAAACTTTATTTAGCCGGCAAAACCGAACTGTTTTCTTAGCAGTACTGTGTTGGCAGCTATTTACAAGAAAGCATGATTGCATCGATTGTATCAATATTTTAACAGTTCTACCAGAAGACTATTTCCAAGGGGTACTGATACTTTTTATAGCCTTTAAAGCATTGGCCCTGACTGATGGTAAGTAAGAATGGGATATTATCACTGGCGCCATGCCAACCCTGTTTAAAGCTAAAAGAGTTACTCTACGACCAGGTTCTTATTCTACCGCATTATGCGACTATGTGCTTAGCGTTGTGACTGTACGGTTGTGGAATACAATAGCATCGTCTTCAATAAAATACTTTTATCTACCGGGTATCTTATATGATTTAAGTAATTTGAAAAATAGATATGGAATTTGTTTTATTGTTAAGTTTAAGGAATTATAAGGGCTCGGACTTTTCGGCAAGAGCCACTTGTAGTTGAAGGTACGCGACTCTGACCTGTTCGATCTATTGTAGCTTCCCGAATATACTTTTCTTTCTTTCAATATACTCACAATTATCAGATCTGATTCTTAGAGTGCCTGGTGGAGGGCAACGGGTTTGCCCATTACTTTTTAAGTTGCTTTGTTTACCCCTTTAGGGATGTAGGCGTAAGTGAAATGAATAAGTAACATCAGCGAAACCAATCTACTATTTTGTCCCAACGGTAAATATGTACGTATACAATTATCAGACTTTGATAGTCCGCTGATCTCCTTAGATATGACTTATATATATACTTAAACGGGTTGGTATAGAGTTTGTTTTAAGTTTTCCTTCTCTTTGCAGCGCAGTTGTTCTGCAGAGTTTGCTCCCTTACGACACCCACGGAATGAAAAGCGGCACTCCGTATTCTTAATCTGTTACCACACATACATTACATTTAAAAATAAACATCGAAGTCTAAAATTGTAGGCAATTACATGACATGTATAAATTATCATAAAATTTTGTTTGCAGGTCGGTGCGTTGCGTGGACATAGAACGCGGCGCGGTCGTCAAGCGGTCGGTACAAAGTAAATAGTTGTGATAACAGCAACATGAACGAATTAGACAGCCTGCGTCAGGAGGCTGAGACTCTTAAAAATGCTATTCGGGTAAGCGCTCTCTTGGCACAAAGTTCAAACAACTGAAAATTAACTATCGTCTTTTATAGTAAGAACTTAGAAAATTGCAGTCATAAGGGCATTATTGACATCAAGTGATTGATGGTTACATCCTCCAGAAGTCCAGTCCAGTCCTGGAGGTATTGAAAAGAGTTCTATGTGACTGGCTTATTGGTCTGATGGTTAGTGACTCTGACTGATCAGCCAGAGATCGTGGGTCCCAAAATTTTGCTAATGTGTATCTCAATTACTTAAATCTTGTCCTTCTGCAACAGCAAAATACCCAAACATCCGTCAGTGTGATGTTAAGATTTATTATTCGGTCGTAAGTCTCACATTACTATGTATTGGTTTCTCAAATTTCTAATGATGGTGTACGTTTATAGGATGCAAGGAAGGCGGCATGCGACACGTCGCTTTCGCAAGCCACGGCGAACCTGGAGCCGATCGGCCGCATACAGATGCGCACGCGACGTACGCTGCGCGGTCACTTGGCTAAGATCTATGCGATGCATTGGGGCAGTGACTCCAGGTAATCATCATACTCCTAACAGTACATATTTATAGGTTTGTTTGTTATCTTTTCACGCATTAATTACTCGACTAATTGATATAAAACTTTGTATGCACAGAAAAGAAAATGCTTGTACAGATATGGATATTCACACCTTTTTTCATGATACCAACTTTACATCTATCGCGTTCCATAATATATAATAACTTAACTGTACTATATAATAACTTAACGTAGGTATTAAGTTCATACCTTTAAAAGGTGCCTAGCATAGCCAGCCCGTGACCACGGTCAGTGCAATTTGAGCCTCAATTCTGCAATTTTATGTCAACGTACAAGCCACTGTCATTCTTTACGCTATTGATATGTCATTGACATAGGTTTAAAATATCGTATTTATTAGTAGAATATGAAAAATGCTAAAATATTCCGACGACATTCCATCGACAGTATTGATACAATATTAAAAAGCGGAACTGAAGCCCTGGTCAAAACGTCTGGCATTTCAAAGATATGTAGTTAATACCTATTGTGGGCGCGTTAATTCCCGTAAACATAATGCAAAAAATAAATAATAGTAATCTTCACTAGAGCGAACCTACTAACCAAAACTATTTTTTTCATAAAATATGAGTTAAGTTCCTCTAGATTTATAAAATAATAAGTTTGACCTTCGATATCTTAAACTAGCTTCTGCCCGCGACTTCTGCCGGCGTGGAATAGTTACTTCGTTTACGTAGAAGGTGAAACTATTTTAAAAATAATTCGCACGTTAAGGAGCTATTTCCGTTTACGCAGCGGAAGCTCTCAAAAGGAAAAAAGAACTCCCGATTTTAAAACATTCTTCATTGGTGCTCCGCTCCTATTGGTCTTAGCCTGATGATATATAGCCTATAGCATTCCTTGATAAATGGGCTATCTAACACTGAAAAAAATTTTCTAATCGGACCAGTAGTGCCTGAGATTAGCGCGTTCAAGCAAACAAACAAAATCTTCAACTTTATAATATTAGTATAGATTGGCTGAGGAGAGTACACCGTTCAACGGCCTTTACCTAATTACAGTAGCTATATCTATTTTAGAAAAGAGTTACTCCCATATTTTTTCTTTATCTTGTTTTCTCTTCATTGCTTCTTTTGTCTGTCTGTCTGTCTGTTTGTTCCGGGTAATCTCTGGAACGGCTGGACCAATTTCGACGGGACTTTCACTGGCAGATAGCTGATGACATAAGGAGTAACTTAGGCTACTTTTTTTAGACTAGCTTTGCCCCGCGGCGTTGCCCGCGGTTATAACAACAAACGCGGGTAACACCGCGTTTGTTGTTACAAACATACATGAACAAAGACCCCCAGACTCAGAACAACAATTCGTGGATCACACAAAGTGTCGTCCCATGTGGGAATCGGACTCACAACACTCGGCGGCTTAGTAGTAAGCGGCGTGGCGACCGCTTAAACCACTACGCCATCCGTGCAGTCATGTAATAAAGTCGTGATCTAGAAGATCACGACATTATTACGAAGATATCATCTTCAGAAAGTCCTCATTGACCATCATAGGTCAACAAGAACAAAGTTACAAAGGTTTAGATGAAAATTTTATAAATAAAAATTAATATTTAGAGCATCGAGTCATAATTAGCTCACTGCGCAACCTACGACCAGAAGCCGCCAAAAATAATAAAAGCGGAATAATTATCGTTCTTTTTTGTTTCCGTATCGTATTTATATACGTTTGATTTAGACAGCTTGTCGATGTAATCGCTTACTAATTACTTTGAATCAGTCAAAGTTTAATAATAAGCCTATTATTGAATCTATATTAAACCCAAACTTATAATTGATGTGGTTCTTAATAGCAATAAATATTAAATGGTCAATGACGCACTTGTGACTTGAGTTACAGCTGTTAATGGCATTTGTAATCATACACCATCAGGAGACCTCAAACGGAGGTTTTTTTTTCCGTGCGGAAATCCCCTCGGTTACCACCTGTCGGTGGCATGTCGGACTCGAACCGACTAAAACCGCACGCCGTCTCGGGTACTAATAGCCGGGGAACCAGGTATACCGTAGAAAGGAAGTCCCTGGTGCCCCGACATACCTCGGGCCATCTACAACAACATCAGGAGACCCCTGGGCCTGTACTCGTTTGCCTTCCTATATTAAAAGAGAAAGGAGTTTTTTTTTTAAATAAAACCTCATAATTAGATGTTTATGATGTTTCTTGATCTAGAGTTATATTATCTGTAGTTTCTATTAGAATCTTTTAAAAATAAGATATTGAGGTATAGATGAAAAGGTCCTTGAAATTGTTTGATAGGTATCAAACTTAATTTTGACGTTTGGAATCTTCAAAAAGTCTCAGTTACGCTGTGCTTATAAAACTTTTCGATTAATTCGATTAATCAGATCCAATGGCGTCGCATTTATCAATATGTCTGAAACTGTGAAAGTAAACCTATGATCAACATAGCGTAAGATAAAATCATCCAGAGGTATCTTTACACTTTTACCCAAAGACCCATAAGAAATAGCTCCAACTTATATCTATACATCTTTACAAATAAATAAAATTGGAATGTCTGTTTGTAATATTAAAATAACCGCTTTTTACTAAATGCATATGTATGTTTACACGGTACATATATTATGCCAAAATAACATTTTTTTCAATTTTTGTCTATCTGTCTGTCTGTTTGTTCCGGGTAATCTCTGGAACGGCTGGACTGATCTCGACGGGACTTTCACTGGCAGATAGCTGATGAGTAACTTAGGCTACTTTTTTTAGACTAGCTTCGCCCCGCGGCGTTGCCCGCGGTTATAACAACAAACGCGGGTAACACCGCGGGTCTCAGCTAGTTAAATAATATTATTCAATAAAGACAGACAGTTCCATCTTCATTGAAGAATTAAAAAAAAATGCATAACCTTCAGTGAAAACGATTATTCCGCGTAAATAACGTACCGTTAGAACTTCACTGACGCAATATGGAAACGTTTGTTATGTTAATTTCTGTCGCTCTCCTCATATATAAATAACAAACAATATTTCATCTTCGTTTAAATAAAAATATAAACAATTTAATAATTTTAACGTCACTCTTAAATCATTCATTACCCACTTTTCATGCCGATAACACAGGTCAATACTTAATATACTGTGAAAGCATATTGAACCCAATGCTTAATGTGATATCCTTCAAAATAAAATAACACACTAAATGAGTCAGATGTGTGTACTAAATCATTATTATCACTAATTAGGTAATAAATATTATATTTAATTATTAAATTATTACACTCTACAAAAACTAAATAGTTTATCTCTACTAGATATTTAATTGGTGTCTTTATTTTCCTTAACTTACAGGGTTTTAAATAACTACGTTTAACTAAAAAAAAATGTTTACACTTAATAATGTTTATAATTAGTAAAGTTAAGGCCCCTGGCGGGTATAGGCCTACTCCAACAGTTTCCAGGTTTTTTTTTGAAGAGAAAAGCCTGGAATATGAATGAATCGTATATAAACCATAGAAGTGTCACGGCGCCCTAAAATATACATTTACCTACCTATAAGGCGGCATTCAAAACTATACTTTTTTATAATTATAATTTTAAAAAGACCACTCCCGCACTAGGAATAAATGCTGTGTCGCGGGGGACTTTACAAACATACATGAAACGGACACAAAGTACACCCAGACTCAGAACAACAATTTGTGGATCACACAAAGTGTTATCCCATGTGGGGTTTGAACCCACAACACTCGGCGCAATAGAAAGCGGCGTGGCGACCGCTTAAACCACTACGCCATGCGTGCAGTACTTGTAATCACAATGCTAGTTTGTTTAACAGTCCTTGGAGGTATAATACGATTGACACCAAAAGTACAAAGAGTTTAATATAGAACATTAATAAAGCGTAGCGCTTTTAACAAAGAATCATAATAACAAATAAATTACATTTAAGTTATAGATAAGTACAGATAAGGAACAATCATAATTAACGTTTAAAACCTTAATTCATCAAAACAATTATTACTTAATTATTTACAAAAAAAAGTAAAAAAAATAAAAAAATGTCTTGATCCAAATCGATTGAAAATGTTGAAGACCAGATTTTTTGTTATTGTCATTTTGTTTGTCTGTTTTTGACTAACGCATACAAACAAAGAATAATAGGCCAAGATTCTAATAGATAAGAGGACTGACAGGTGTGCAAAAGACTGTAATAAGGACTGTACTGTCTGCTCGTTTAACCCCCCAAATCCATAAAAAAATGTAACAACACCGGATACTGCAAACTTAATTTTGTTTAATCTTAGTGTATGCATAAAATACAAATTCTATCGAGTGAAAAAAAGCGCACATTTTATACTGTTGTAAATATTCTGAAGACTCAAAAGTTCTCTACAAAAGACCAAAAATAGTAAAAAGATTGAGCATTTACTGTGTTTTATATAATTGTTTTTGTCCCACAGGAATCTGGTGTCTGCCAGTCAGGACGGCAAGCTCATAGTGTGGGACAGTCACACGACGAACAAGGTGCACGCGATACCACTGCGCTCGTCCTGGGTCATGACTTGCGCATACGCACCCTCTGGCTCTTATGTCGCCTGCGGTGGTCTAGATAACATTTGCTCTATCTACAGGTGAGTTGATACAATCAGTAAGGCTTATCAAATCACGTCACACATCACATCACACATCACAGCACATCAACAGCCTTTAATAGTCCACTGCTGGACATAGGCCTCTCCTTAGAAAGAAGGTTTTGGCCTACTATACCACGCTGGCCAGGCGGATTGGTATAGGGTTTGTGTCAAGTTTTCCTTCTTTTTGCAGTGCTGGTGTCCTGCGTTGTTTTGCGCCCTTAGTCGGCTCTTACGACACCCACGGGATGAATTGGGGTAGTGACATTCCGTATTCTTAATCCGTCACTACACGGACATCACATCACATCAACAACTTTTAATAGTCCACTGCTGGACATAGGCCTCTCATTGGAAAGGAGGCTTTGGCTCACTACACCACGCTGGCCAGACGGGTTGGTACCTTAGTCGGCTCTTACGACACCCACGGGATAAATAAGAGTAGTAACCCTTCGTATTCTTAATCCGTCACCATACGGACATTACTATATATGGTGTGTTAAATGTACTGCTAACTGCAGTTAACTGACCATAAATAGGCTGGCTCGACCTGTGTGATACCAAGGCATCACAGAAAATCGGTGTTAAGCCCTCTTTTGTTGCATTTCATCAGGTGAATGAGGTTACCGGAGGCTTAAAACAGCTCCTTAATTTAGGGCCGGCAAAGGTCTTATGACTCTTGTCCGGTGTCCACACCAGTGTAATGTTAGTTCCAATTTAGTAACTTTCTAGTGGTTTTGTGAGTGTTTCCACGGACTACATAAATGTCCTGCTTGCGGTATCGGGTGTCAGTTTAATGTAAAGTAAAAAGTAAAAATGGCGGCGTTCGGGCACCCGAATTAAGAAGCCTCCTCCTCTTTTTAATGTCGGCTAAAATGCATATGTATGTTTACACGGTACATATGCCAAAATAACATTTTTTACAATTTTTGTCTGTCTGTCTGTTTGTTCCGGGTAATCTCTGGACCGATTTCGACGGGACTCTCACTAGCAGATAGCTGATGACATAAGGAGTAACTTAGGCTACTTTTTTAGACTAGCTTCGCCCCGCGGCGTTGCCCGCGGTTATAACAACAAACGCGGGTAACACCGCGGGTCTCAGCTAATACGTAAATAAAGGTACATCAATGGTCCCTAGGGCTTGTTCTCGCATAGAGATGATGTCAAAAGTTTTAAGGCCAATTATAGTAAAAAAAATAGTCTTATGTTGTTTTTCTCAGAGTGAGTGCGGCTATCCGAGGCCTGGGATACCTTATCGTCCTAGCCTTTATCTTATATATACAATTCTCGTGTCACAATGTTCGTTCCCGTACTCCTCCGAATCGGCTTGACCGATTCTCATGAAATTTTGTGTGCACATCGGGTAGGTCTGAGAATCGGCCAACATCTATTTTTCATACCCCTAAATGGTAAGGGTGACCCATCCTTAAATTTTTTTTTTAGCCATATAAGGTTGCTATCAGACCTCCACGCCCTAAGTACTAAACGCTATCGAAGTTCTGTAGATAGACTATTGTCGGATTTCTTCAAATGAAATGCCACAACCTTCGTATACATACGTAATCGTATAAGAGGCTTAACGTGCTCTCCGAGACACGGAGAATGGTTACTGATCCACTTGCCATAACCAGCCATAAACTGACCTGACTTTGCAATGTGCTAACCTCCTTGGTTCCCACTTAGCCACGAGTCTATATACCTATACATATATAATACACCTACTAACCTGATTGTTTACCTAAAAAGTGTTTCTTGGGTGCCACCGTCTTTGTAAAAGCCATCCTTAGCCTTTATAATCGTCACAGTCCGCAGGCATACTTATGGGACTCATTTTGAACTACTCACGATACTTCCCTTTTTTTTTCTGTGCGGAAATCCCCTCGGATACCACCCACCGGTAGTTATGTCGGACTCGAATCGACCAAAAACTGCACGCCGTCTCGGGTACCAGTTGCCGGGGAACCAGGTGTACCCTAGGAAAGAAAACCCTGATACCACGACGTACCTCGGGCCATCTACTTGCGTAAATGACTCCCTTCTTCACGATGCTTACTTATCTCTACCATATGCGTCTCTGGCATATAGCAAGTAGCTACAATATATTTCTAACAAGTATGTGTATGTTTCAGCCTGAAGACTCGCGAGGGTAATGTGCGCGTGTCTCGCGAGCTGCCCGGCCACTCGGGTTACCTGTCATGCTGCCGTTTCCTTGACGATAACCAGATCCTCACCAGCTCCGGCGATATGTCATGGTAAGGAGACATACACATAACCAATAAAACTATTTATAATATCGATATGAAAATAGCTATAAAAAAGCTATGAATCAGTCGAAAGTGGAAGAGTTATTATTATAAAGTTTCCAGTGTAGCAGTAAAAAGACATATAAAATATTGATCCACGAGAAATTACGCGATAGCAGTGTTGAAAGGTTCAGCTGATTGTCAGACAGGCCATTGCAACCTGATTCATACATCAGACATTTCAAATAACTTTTTACGTAATCGCAGTTATTTCCATGTATAAACATTATACGTCATGAAACGAAAAAGTTAATACAAAAAATAGTTGAAAGCTTCATTTTTAGATGTGACTGTGTCTTTCCCTTTTTATTTAATATTAGTATTCAAGCAGCAAGGCAGCGACTACAGTTTTTAAACAGAATCGTAATATCTTTATGAAATCTAATCATAAAATAACACTATTATAGATTTACGCTAATAGTGTAACTTAGTCTAATTATTGTCTAAGATCTATGTCAAACTGAAATGTCCTACACTGTAATATTTATATTGGTCAAATAAATAAATTATTATTATTATTATAGCTAGTTTGATCACATTTGTATGCATACTTATGGCGTGGTTTTTTAATACGTCGGTGTGTGGTTCCAGCGCCCTGTGGGACATCGAGACGGGCCAGCAGTGCGGCCAGTTCACGGGCCACACGGGTGACGTCATGTCGCTGTCGCTGGCCCCCGACCAGCGCACCTTCGTGTCGGGCGCCTGCGACGCCTCCGCCAAGCTGTGGGACATCCGCGACTGCCAGTGCAAGCAGACCTTCCCGGGACACGAGAGTGATATCAACGCTGTCACTGTGAGTATATCACTTGCTAAACCCTTAGTTACTTGCTACTTGTCTTTCTCTGTAAAAGCAAACTCAAAATAGTAAAAATTACTTACATTATACTAATAATTTCTTTTCTCTGAGCCTTTTTTCCCAAGCCAAGTTGGGGTCGACTTTAAGTCTTCTACGATGTGGCTGTACTTAGATTTCCTACGCAGAGCACCATCAGACCTCCACAACACAAGTACTAGGCGTTATCGAAGTTCTCTAGAAAGACTTGTCGAAGGGCTCCCGGAACGATTGCACAGATGTTCGGATGGCAACCGGGACCCCAGGCTTAACGTGCTCTAACTAACCCATCCACTGACCATAATAATGTTTTATCAAATCTAAATAATCAACTCTGAAAGTACCAGATCAGTTCAATTCTGAAATTTAATCTACATGCAATCATGAAATGATTTTGGCTTCAAAATATTAGTACCAATTAGGTATGTTAACTTAGACTGTCAATATCAAAATATTTACGTTTTATAAAAGATCTAAGCGTACAACGCAATAAAAGCGACTTTATTTTATTTTATTGACGACTGGATGGCGTAGTGGTTTGTGTAACGGACTGCTATTCCAAAGGTCGCGGGTTCGATTCCCGCTCAAGTCAAACATTTGTGTGCATGAACATTTGATGTTTGATTTGGTCTGGGTGTTTCTATGTATAATATGTATGTATTTACAAAAAAAAAGTATATATGTATTTATATCAGTTGTCTAGTACCCATAGTACAAGCTCTGCTTAGTTTGGGACTAGATGGCGTTGTGTGAATGTGGTAGAATATATTAATATATATATTATATTATTTTATACTATGTAAAGAGTATGTATATAGAAATATATAAGTATGTTTATCAGCAGTCTGGTCACCATAGCAAAGGTTCTGTCTAGTTTGGGATCAGACGGCCGTGATACAAGATATTTTATTTGCATAAAAATGTGTACATTAAAAATGTTAAATAATATTGCCTGATCAACATGTTTGACCGTTACAGGTAGTACTTTAACTTATAATAATATGTAATAACTACTAGTAGGATATGTAAAATAAAAACAAAGAGAATTAATCCAAACGGTGTCATTGCAGTTCTTCCCATCCGGGTTTGCGTTCGCGACGGGTTCGGACGACGCGACGTGCCGCATGTTCGACATCCGCGCCGACCAGGAGCTGGCGATGTACTCGCACGACAACATCATCTGCGGCATCACGTCTGTCGCCTTCAGCAAGTCGGGCCGCCTGCTGCTCGCCGGCTATGACGACTTCAACTGTAATGTCTGGGACTCCATGAAGAGTGAACGTGCCGGTATGACCTTTATACCTTATATAGACAGAGAAAAATAGCCACTGTCTTCCATCTTTGCATTACAGGTACCATTACTGATATAAGATCTGTATTAGACCTGGCCTTCATTCAGAATGTTGCATTGGTCGACTACTTCCAAACGTCTAAAGTTGTCGTCTGCTGTATTTCCGGACCGATACGACCTCCAAACCTTCAAAAGAGCGTAGTCCTTCCTCAAAGGCCGGCAACGCTTGTGACTCCTGAGTTGCAGACGTTCATGGGAAGTAATCGCTTTCTATGAGGTGACCCGTCAGCACGTTTGCCCCTCTTCCATAAAAAAAACGACCTTTCCCCTGTTACTTAATCCTGATTTACGTTATAAATACTAGTAAATAAGTGTTTGTTTATAACACTATGGAGTCTTGTTTATAACTTCTTAACACATACCATGAAATTCTGTGAACATAGGGTCCCTGTACCAAAAACAGAGGACGTGCTACTTTTCCCTAGAGAGGTGTGAATTGATTGCTTAAAAGAAAAAGTGACCAAAGGCGAGATTCAAGAGATATAATATATGTAACATAGACCTAGAAGCTGAGCTCACTCACAAAGTGAATTCATAGGATATTGAAGAGATTAAATCTTAAATAATTTTCTTGTCAATCAAATTATAATATGTCTACTCACTTACAGTAATGTCATCATTTTTTATACTTATGTATATTTTATTTGCATTGATTGTAAGTACATAAAATAGTGATTTTAACAAGTTTTTAATTGTAGAATGATAGGTTATTGTCCTCCTAAATTATCTATATTACTTAAATGTATTTATAATCATGTTTTGTATCTTTCCATCTCACAGGCATACTGGCTGGCCACGACAACCGCGTGTCCTGTCTGGGCGTGACCGAGAACGGCATGGCGGTTGCCACAGGCTCCTGGGACTCTTTCCTGCGCATCTGGAACTAAGCCCACCACTTCCACCCCCTACAAAACACACACAACCCTCCCTTAACCACGAACCCTCTCACTGATGCACAATAGATCTATGTGACGACCGTTTCTAGTTTTGTAATAAAACGCGATGTACGTATATGCTAATATCAACGACGGTCCCCATTTTCTGTTATTGGGTACCACTTGTATGGTAGTTTGATGAAATTTGAGCAAAGTTATCGGCGGCTATAACGATCATAGTAATGAAAGGCATAACCTACATGAAAACTTGCAAATAATTGTACTTAGAAATGTTACTAAGAAAATATTATCATACGAAGGTAATCCGACCGACCTAAGAAACTTCGCGTTGAATGTCGAAATTATTGAGGAGGTTTAGAGCGAATATAGGCACAATTAATTTTAATATTTTATCAGTAACCATTCCTGGTATGGTTGTAGAATGTATATGAAAATGATTATCTCATGGTGTGAGGTTTGGAGAAGTAACGCATTTGTATAGCGAAATGGTATCATAATAACGTCGTGTTTATACGATGCAGCACAAAAGCCGCCGGGGGAATTCCTGCACAAAAAACTTGCTTTATTTATTTAATTATAATTTCTATCAATATTTAATGAAAGCATTTAAACAACTTTTAGGGAGGTATGTAGTTTACATTTGTATGTATGTATGTGTATGTTTATTGAGTGCGTGTATTTGTTTGTGTGTGAGCCCCTGCATCGATCCATTGTTCATGTAACAGTTATATAATTATATATTGTATAATGTAATGGTTAATGGTTTAAAGTTAGACGCTGAGGACCTTTTTTCCCATGGGGGTCGAAGGCTGCCGGAATCATTTTCTTTTTATTGGTAAGTATGTTTACCGGTTCGTGTAAATATCTTCGTTATTGGTCGTAGTGTGTAGGAGGTCCGTTGACTTGACTGCGTGGATGGCGTAGTGGTTAAAGCGGTCACTTGCGGCGGCGGTTGTGGGTTCGAGCCCCAAATGGGACAGCACTGTGATCCACAAATTGTTGTTCTGAGTCTGGGTGTTTTTTGTGTTCGTTTCATGAATGTATGTAACGTCGCCCGTTACACAGGAGTTACATAGGAGTATACTCCTAGTGCGGGAAATGTCTTTTAAAAAAAAATATTTCTTAAAGATGTTTAGATAAACAAACGGTTAAAAAAAGTAAAAAGCTCGACTGGAGTCTGGATAAATTCATTGTGACGGTTCACGGCAGGGCTCTTTACACCTTGAAACATGGCCCTTATGGTGTCTGAAACTACATACAATTTAGTAAAACTGTATCTTTAATAAATTTAAGAGTAGCAAGAGAATACAAATTATATTTATGTAGGGGTTGCAGCAAAATTCTTAGAACTAATTGTTTACGGTGCATTATAATTTTATTTCTTTTAAACCGAAGCACGATCAGCATGGAATATGAAGAAAATGGTTACTTAATTCTTAACTTGAAAAAAGTCCAACATCAATTCTTTAAATATTTAATTTAGTGACCATAAAATTTTCCTACCAAGACAGAATAAAAATATATTTATCTTTGAGTGTTACTAAGAGAATTATAAATTACAAAACCATGTACAAATTCAAATCTTTACATATGCTTTTTAAATGTGCCATATTTTGACTTAGTTCGTACGATATTGAAATATTCCACAACCACAATGATCAATTAATATATTATTTCCTTAATTATTATTTATGTATAGTTGGCATGTTATTCAATATTGTAACAACGGTATTCTAACATTTCAGGTGTCGACGTCGCACAACCGTCGTACAACGCTAAAAAAAACTATAATTAAAGAACCAAATATTAATTATAAATGTATCTATGCGTAATTTATTAATTGAGAATTATAATTTCGGTTTCTCCTTTAAATAGTTTCTTCAGCGATAGTTTTTAAAACCAATTTACAACTTTTTATGAATTTGGTAATATAAAAATCAACTGTTAACGAGTTGAACGGGATCCCCTGTACCACAAGACTCGTGCTTTTAGCGATAACTATCGTTTTTGTAACTCTTCATGTTTCTCGCATTGCTTTCAATGAATTTCATAATACTTATTAACTTTCGCTGAAGTAACTGTATTCCTATCAATTATATATTTAACTATATGTTAAGATAAGTCAACACACCCGTTTGTTTTAAGAGATTAATGATCTCGTATGACGAAATTGTTTTTTTTTTGTACCACCATAAAGGCGTTTTCACACGAACTTGTCGATATTATGCTGCTCGATTGCGCACGAGGTTTGATTGTTTGGGTCACGCGCTGTACGTGTGTAAACGTCTTAATTTGACATTCACGAATTGTAATTGAGATTTAATTAATACATATAGGCTTTAAGCGTACAATGGTTTATACTTGACATGCAATATAATTTATGTATATCCTTAATAATTTTGTATCATTATCCCTTACTGCGCATTTTCAATACAAAATATACTTCTTTGGAGTGTTACGATTGTCATTACCTTTGTTTTTGTGGTTTGAGCTGTATTTTTTTCATAACTGTATATCTGTTAGGGTGGGTTTAGGGTTGAACAATAAAGAGATTAGTGTAAATGTGTCATTCAAGGTTGTATTTCGCGTTACCATGGAGACAACTTCCAGGTGGTATTTTTTACAAGTCACAGTCGTAACGGTTGAAACTAATAGGTAGTCAAACTAACCACTTCTAGAATATACAGCGGCCAACTTTCTATAATATATAATTATGTATATTATAAGAGAATTAACGTTATCACGACACCTGTCAACTTGTCACTTCCAGTGCAACCTGTTCGAAACGTCGGGTAGAAATTCTAACGTATGTTATTACATACGTGATCGCGTTAACGTCCTAAATATACGTAATTATGTGTCAATAATATGTAACACTCCAATAGATGATTCCACACAACTCGAATTTAAAATGGATGATTTTAAGCGCGTGTGTGCACTATATCGGATATTATGGATGCATTTTATTACTCCATTCCTATTTGTTGGCGTAGTGATGCGGTTTTTGGTCGATATCAATAATCTATCTAAACCATAATTTCAAAAAAACTGCTATAAAATTTGAATTTATGAATTTCATGGGGACTTCTTGGGCTTTTTATAAGTGTTGTACATTTGTTTAATTGCATTTACAATGATAAGTGGCGTTTTATATTTATACATACTGATTTAAATCATATGCCACTACGTCAGGACCGTGACTTCGGCCAATACTAATGTCAATGCAATGTCTGGATGGTATTTCGTGTCTGTTTATGTATATGTTTGTAAAGACGTCGAAACAGGTAATTGTCAATACAGAAATTTCAATAAAGATTACTATTTACAAACGGTTTATTGTACCCAAAATATGTTACATGTTGTTACGAGTTTTGTTTGTGTATAAATATTTTCTAAATAAATAACATGGAAAGTAAAAGGAATTACAGAATTAACGGCAGCCTCAGCTACAATGTTTTAGATAGTTTCTTATCTCGGCCATAAACCATTATTATGCTAAATAAAAAGCTTGTTTTCTCATGAGATACGGTGAGTTATATTCTTAAAAATGTAAATGTGGATACTACACAAAGTAATAAATATAAGGGTCATCAGTGATTCTTGTTGGTGCGAGAATTACAGTGCTGTGACTATACTAAGTGCGGCTAACATTGTCCCCATGTAACAGAAAGACACTCGCTAAAGGAGAGTCATAATCTTGGCAGTGTTTGGAATTCTTTTAGAAATTCGTAGCGATGTGAAGTGGGAGAATTCTGTTGGATTTTAATCTACATCGAAATCAGCTTGTCGTGTAATCGAGGCACTTGAAAACACGGACTTTTCAGTTCTTAACGTCCTCAATAATAAGTGACATTCACGCGAGGCTCACTGTCTGTCTGACTGTCACTCACACAGTCAGATGTACGATAAAATTATTGTTAGTTCTCGCGCAAACAAGATATAAGCATCATTTTCATTACGCACTATTTTATATGTTTATACAGCTTTCATTATGAATATAGCATTAGTCTCAAAATAATATACAAACCATCTCTGGTTTTATTTCAACATCTATAACAGAGATGTGGTGTATCGAGAACCACGTGTAACTTGGGTAAATTAATAACATGTTAAGCTTACATTATATGAAAATACGTTATGGAATGTGTAATCACTTGTTCGTATTTACCATAGCGTCGTTACGTGTCATGTAACCTAAATATGTTTTAGATTTCTCAAAATATAGTACTTAGTCCGTCTTCAATAGGTACGTTTTGAAACTTTTCAACGTGAATCTTTGAATCATAACGGTTAATTTAAAAGTAATCATAAATTGTAGCGTTTTTAATGTTATGTAAGGGTTACCATGTTTAATGTTTTGTGCAAAATTTATATAACACAGACCATAATCTATGTATAATCCTTTGGAAGTAAAACACATATAAACGTTGGACGCATTAAGAACAAATCATCGTCCCATAAGTTCATTTTACTAGACGTAAGCTAGCTATAGGTATTTAAGGATAATATACATGAATAAAAATAGGCATTTGTAACTGGAACATTCTGTGTTGCAAGTTGCAAAATTCGATGCCAACATCTTTGGTGGTAACACTAGTTTATATTCGTTGCAGTATTTGTTGGGATTTTAAGCACAAAATATTTTATGATTATTGTTTGTCGGCTTTTTAATTAAACAATCTATGAATGGTTGTCGCGCTATCGTTTTTTTTTTATTTTATTTTTTGTTAAAATAAGCCTTTTTGTCCTTAGATAGGTTTTAATGTAGATGTTTGTATTTAAGCAGACGTGGTCAGACTTGACGACTTTGAGAGCTAATTGTATGTTTATGCTTTCGCATAAGTATAGTTGGAAACACAGAAATAAAAACAAAATTTTCATTTCTATAGTTTATCGTGCTCAATTATCATAATATTTATATTGCACAAAGGCGGCGAAAACTATAAAAACGATCCAAATGAAATTTTAATAAAAGCTCTAAAGACAAAAGGATGATGTATTTAATTTAAAAAATATAAATGGCATATCAATCAAGTTGCTCTGCTGTTCTGTATCAATATAACCATTTCGTGTGTGTATAATTAAGTTAATTAAACACGTTTTGAGAATATTCAATTATATATGTTCACGCATGCATTTGTCTATACCTAAGTAAGGTAATTTTGCATTATGAAATCTATTTGTCCAACGGTAGCACAAAATGGCCGCTGGTGAGTTGGCGGGCTCAGTACGAGAGGCACAGGAATCAAGCACGTACAGCCAACGTTGGACAAGTATATAGAATGTAATCTAATTAGCTCTGGTCTGCTAGTTTTACGCCTAGGATAAGACTCTTTTTTAAAATAATAATATAAAAATTGTTTTCTACTGTAATAGCTTCTTTTCAGAATCAATATACGATAAATATAAAATAGCGTTATATATAATATGTATGATATTTAATGGATAGTTTTGATGGCTCATATTATTTCAGACCAATTTTTCTCACTTTTACATCGTATTATTGGAATGGACTGCCATATTTTAACCTATGAACTATAAATATACTTAACACGGAGAGTCACAGCAGATCGTATGGTCATCAAGGGTTTTAAAAGCCTAATCGTAATGAAACCCAGAATGTTGCGTAGAACCCTCGTATTGGTTTAACGAGCTCTTGTCTCCTTATAATTGTGTATTCCTTTAACACTTAAAGGATTCGTATACCTACTTTAGTTAACTTTTATTTGCTAGTCCGCGTTTTAATATGTTTAATGAAAAATAATTATTCTTAGTGGTAAAATACTAATTATAATGTATTGTGTAAAATATTTTTTTTAGTTATTATATCAATAAATTAAAATTTGTTTATTTTAATTGTCTGTATTATTGCCTTTTAAATGAGATAAACACTACAAAAAAAAACTCGTACTGTGATTACGAGGGCTGCTATTATTGTATCCGGAATAACAAAGTGAAACAAACATAGAATAGAATAATCTTTATTGTACAACAATTCAGTATATTATACATACAATAGTATTCCAAGTTAATGATCATGTACAAATGGCGGCCTTATCGCTAAAAGCAATCTCTTACAGGCAACCTTTGGAGGGACAAATAGACAGTAAAGAGGTACCATAGGTAATTAATATATAGCATTTATTATAGTTTTATTGCTTTTTAAAATATTCGCCGTGATGATCGATGCACTTTCGCATACGTTAGGACCACTTATCGTAGCACTTTTTCATTCTGATTATGGTATCTCCAAAACGTGCATTTTGAACGCATCAACAGCGTCTTCACGACTCGAAAAATGTTGACCACGTAATTTATTCGTATATAAACAGCAGCCCTCGTACCAAAATAAAAGCATTTGGTTATAGGAACATTGTTAAATCTTCATTTGTTGGTGTAGGACAAATACTAGTAGAGGAGACCATGATGCTGAATGGGGATTTACTTGAGCGTTATGGGGACATATTGCATTTGAAATAACAGGTGATACATTGAATAAAAGTTGTAAGATGTTTACACTTTCAGCGGTGAAAAGACTCATAGATAGTTCAACTCAGTTGTGCGCGCGGCCCTATTTGTGCGTGGGCTTGTAAATATACAACTTTCATTCGTGTGCTGCTCGGATGACGACTGCCGCGTCACTGCCACACGAATGAAAGTTGTATATTTACAAGCCCACGCACACATAGGGCCGCGCGCACAACTGAGTTGAACTATCTATACTGATTTTCAAAAATATCGATAGATGATCCCCCTATATGTAGAGCTTATGTTTGGTAGAGGTACTAAACTGGGTGTAAGGTATTCCTCCTATGTTAAGATCAAGCAAGCAGCACTGTAAAGAGAAGGCAAACTTGAAACAAACCTCCTTTTTAAAGAGAGGCCTATGTACAGCCGTGGACTGTTATAGGCTGTTGTTAACCTGGCAAGCTCGAGCAAATCCCAAAATCACTTCTAGGGCTCCCCTACTATAGTTTTATACACATCCTTTTGATCGATAACTTAAACATCGGACGATTTATCTTTCGATGTTTGCGTACGTAGGTTAGGGTTGCTAGGTAGGTAGGTGGGTAGGCGGCAACCCACGTGACTTGAGTTGCAAGTATCTAGGGTAGGGAGGTAGGGACTTCATTTCTAGGGTATACCTGGTTCCCCGGCTATTAGTGCCCGAGACGGCGTGCGGTTTTAGTCGGTTCAAGTCCGACATGCCACCGACAGGTGGTATCCGAGGGGATTTCCGCACGGAAAAAAAAAATGGGTGCGGGAGTCACCATCAGTTGACCCGTCTGCTCGTTTGCCTCCTTATACCCACCATAAAAAAGAAGAAGGGTAGGATTATCAAAAAAGAAGTAACGATTAATCTATTTTTATTTTATTTCTGCTCCGACGAATCTAGTTGGGGTTGTTCCTTTTTCAGAGTTCCTAAATTAGCTTTGTATTCTTCTATTTTGAGCATCATTTCTTGTTTTTGCAAATTGAACAACACCCTTTTGTGTTCCATTTCTTCTTTTAACAGCGCCACCTTTAATTTCTTCTCGTGAAGTTCTTCGTCAATCAAACTTTTTTGGAGAGTCACTATGTGAATTTTCCCTTCTGCCAGTTTTTCAGCGAGTATTCTTTCTTTTGGTTTATCTTTAAAAAAGAAGTTCAAATTAGAAATAAATAAAAAAGCGGTCAGGTACGAGTCGAACTCGTGCGCCAAGGGTTCCGTACCTACCCAGATTTTACGTAGTTTTTTTTACAGCACGAGAAATTTCTAAAAATAAAAAAGTAGAAAATTAAGGTAAATCTTGGTACTTACAAGTTTTCGCAAAAATCGAAATTTGCCCATATCTTTTTATCGTGTTGACTCAGGACCTTGATTTTTATACACCTAATAGGGACCATAGACCTCAGTATCTGGTATAAATTTCAACTACTAACTCTACCCGATCCTGAGAAAATCGGTGGTGACACACGGACAGACGGACAAGAAAGTGATCTTATAAGGGTTCCTTTTTTACCTTTTGAGGTACGGAACCCTAATTAAAAAAAAGCTTAAGAATAGGCTCAGTCACTGATAAGTTATGGACACAAAGGAGGAAGGCTTAATGTGTGTCTCTACTTGTTGAAATAGCATACCACTCTGGTACTTATCACTCCATAGATAACTTCTGGACAATCTTGGTATCCAATGACAGTGGTAAATTAATTATCTTATATTTTGTAAGCAGTGCACCACTTTAAATTCTAGTATTTGATACTAGTATACTAAAAACTGAGTATTGCTGAATTCAAGATGCCTAAATTTATTTGTTCTGAATATGTTTATCTGCAGTTTGGATACCAAAATACCGGCTCTGCCTAGTTTCAGAGCGGGCATCTGTGGGATGTGTCAAGTTATTATCATGTCTAGACTCCCTATCGTATTACCAGAATGTTATTACAGATCAACTGTATTGCGGTCAGATCACATCCCATCAAGAGCCTTTAATAGTCCACTGCTGGACATAGGCCTCTCCTTAGAAAGGAGGTTTTGGCCTGCTATACCACGCTGGCCAGACGGGTTGGTATAGTGTTTGTGTCAAGTTTTCCTTCTCTTTGCCGTGCTGGTGGTGCTCCCTTAGTCGCCTCTTACAACACCCACGGGATGAATAGGGGTGGTGACACTGTATTCTTAATCCGTCACCACACGGACACATATAGTTTATGATAATTGTGGTGAGCAAGTAATATTTTAAGAGAAATCTCTTCATCGCTAGCGTGTCTGTCTTTTAAATTACTGTAGTACACATTGGGTTTTTAACTGTTTGATTGTGATAGTATTTCACAACTATTCACAAGTGTGCGGAGTGTCGCGATCCCTATTCATCCCGTGGGTGTCGTAAGAGCCAACTAAGGCAGCAAACTACGCATGACAGCACTGTAAAGAGAAGGAAAACTTGAAACAAAACTCCTTCATAAAGGAGAGGCCCATGTCCAGTAGACTACTAAAGGCTGTTAATGTGATGATGATGATTACTTCATGAAACGAAACGAGAGGTGATTGAGACACTTTGTGTTAAGATTCAAATAACTTACATATGGCATTTCCTAATCGCTTTAAACGAGCCCACATCACTACTCTCAAATTTTGGTTCCTATATTATTGCGATCCAAAATTTATAGTGAGTGATTGAACACACTTTGACTCATGACAGTTGACACATTTTTTTTCTTTGACTGTTGTCTTGAATGTCTTTATTCTTTATTTATTTTGACTTTTTACTTTAGCAGAGGATTTATTTATAGAGTTCTGTAATCTATACTTATCATAGTTAGTCAGTCAGTAAAATACTAGCTTCTACCCGCGGCTCCGCCCGCGTGTATGTCGGTTATTGCGCTAAACTGTAGCCAATGTTACTCGCTGATAATGTAGCTTTCCATTAGTGAAAGAATTTTTAAAATCGGTTTAGTGGTTTAGGCGTGAAAACGTTACAAAACAAACTCAACATTTATTATTGCTACATTTATGGATGTTGGAAGTGGAAATACTTATTGAATTTTAGAAGCTCTGGGATACCTAACTCATCTGATGGGAACTAAAATGACTATAAAACCAAAGGAAAGATTACGATGACCTCATTTCTGCCCAGACAGTGGATCAACGGATAATTTAAATTAGAAAGTTGTATACGTAGGTACTATTAACTCAAAAAGATTTCCTAATGCGGGATCAGATGATGAGAAGAGAGGGGTCTCATTCAGCTAAGGCTAGACGTGTTACGAGGACTGTTGTCAATAGTTGTCAGTATACGTGGCTACAATTTTGTTTGATAATTTAGCTTCTGAAAAATATTAGGGTGGTTTGAAAATAAAAAAAGCTCATTTTTATATAACATGAAACTGTATATATACAATACTATCGACAAATAGTTTATAGGAATTTTTCCTTCACTTTTAATGACGAAACTTGCTTTAGTAGTTTATTTAACTCTCTTTTGTGTTCCATTTCTTCTTTAATTAGCTCTAGTTGCAATTTTTGTTCATTCAACTCTTCTGCGTCTAGTTCTTTCTTTAAATTCACAATGTGATTCTTTTCTACTTTAAGTAGTTCATCTAGTTTTTTTTCTTTGGACACATCTATAAAAAATAATAAGTTTCAGAGAGCATTATAAATAAGCTTCATAAAAAACGATTAAAATTTATACAAGTTTCAAAACTGTAAACATTATTGTACTGTTTAATGTGTTTTTCAACTTTACATTTTGTTGTATTTTTATATTTTTACGGAAATGGTACATTTCTAGTTGAGGTGCTCTGGTTCTGATCGAGATTTTGCATTTCGAGTTGAGTTACTCTAGTTGAGATCTCGATTTCGTATGTGTAGTTAAAATCGAAATTTTGCATTTTATATGTATTTACATGTAGGTACGAGAAGTACCGTAATCACTTAATAATACCTACCAAAAAATCGTCTGAGCTTTTGACCTGGTTGGACTAGCACTGTGAAGATACCAAATGTACGTAACACCAACAGACGATCGCAGTGATTCCCATACACACCCTCATACATACACCCCCACACCCAGGAACACACACATACACCCATCGCACTGATATTCTTACAATCCATGCTCCTATATCTAAGCCATAATTATGTTATTACTAAAAACTGTAACAGTAAAGTAGTCCAACAAGTCCAAGATTGACAATATTGTCAATAGTGGCTAGCAGAAAACTGATGTCCAAAACACAGGTCAGTGCCTAGTTTGGATGTCAGGGTTCAAAACTTTAGAATATTGTAACTTTAATGATAATGTACTTCTGCAATTCTTTGATGATTTATAAATGATTTATTATCATTATTATTACATATGTGTAAATAATTACACAAACTATATCGTTCACTATTATATTTGAAAAAAAACTTACATAAAATTGTTACTAATCTTTTCAGGCGCGCCCAGACCAATGTAGGTACTTCTTTTCTATATTTTATCATTGTCACGATATTAACTACACTTCCATATATATTTTTTATTACTTTTTTCAGGTTTCACAACTCTTGTTATAACACTGTAGAGATTTGACAATATTGATTAATCCTGACGATTTTGAGTTAAAGCCATAAACTTAGTAGGTATTCCAAGTTTATGGTAAAAGCTAAGAGTATGTAGCAAAGAGTATAAAAACCCTACGTTACTTAGCGAGGTAGCCTTTAAAGGGGAGATAATTCCGTGTGGTGACGGATTAAGAATACGGAGTGTCACCACCCCTACCTTCCTTTGGGAGTCGTAAGAATCGACTTAGGATTACCTACTAATCGACTTAGGACTTAGGATGACTAAGTCGACTCTTACGACTCCGACATAAACTTGGAATATTTACTAAGTTTATGGCTTGGCAGAGAAGGAAAAGTTAAGACAAACCCTATACCATCCCGTCTGGCCAGCGTGGTATAGTAGGTAGGTAAAAACTTTCTTTTTAACTACCTATGTCAGACTGTTGTGGGCTGTTGATGAAGATTGCACATTAAGGTACTGTGTCTACTTCAGTAGGGGGGGGGAGGGGGTGACTCAAAAAGCGGGTACATGCCTTAGTTGTAGGTAGTCCATAGCGGTCATCAATTGCCATCAGGTGTCTCGTCTGCTCGTTTGCATCCTTATGCTAAAAATAAAAACACTGACTGTTTCACAAGAACCTGGTTGTCAAGTCTATATTAATATTATTACGTCCATACTGACTAATATTTCTACGTCACACTGATGAGTTTGTTCATTTGTTTGGTTGAATGCGCTTATCTCAGTCATTTCAGGTTCGAAATGAAAAAATATTTTTCTTGGTGTTCCGTTGTCTTTCGTGAAGTTATAAAGCCTTCCTCGATAAGTGAGCTAACTTATCAAGGAAGGCTAAGTAACTTCATGCAACCATCAATGGGAGCCGAGTATTAAAGACAAATGTTGCAAAAACGGGGAAAAAAATATTCCTTTTAAGAGACGCAGACGAGCTTTATTTCTATGAAATAAAAATCAGCAATAATTAATAACACGAAAGAACGAATATACTATTTGACTCTGATAAAATATTCAGTGAATACAATATTTGTTTCTAGTTTCGATACACATCGGTAGGTACTTACTTTTGCCAATTAGTTGTAAAAAAGAGGGAGAGATACTTTATACCCTTTTTTTCTATGCGGAACTCCTCTCGGATACCACCCACCAGTGGGTGTCGGACTCGAACTGACCAATAACTGCACGCCGTCGCCAGGTACCAGTAGCCGGGGAACCAGGTATACCCCAGAAAGCTTATACCCCGACGTGCTTCCAGCCATCTACGGCTTATAGATGACCCTTCTTGTGTGGGAACCCGGATGTTCCTTCCCTGCCCCGAAGGGCGTGCGCGCTCCGAGATAATTTATACCCTAAGGCATTTATTCCAGATTTTGAGCAGCACTTCTATATATGTACAGTAATATAATATATATGTTTATATACCCGAAGAGGTAGAAACAGGCGTTTCAAACGTTACGTATGTACTATGTAGCTATTGGTCAAAGAAGTAAAACAAGACATTGAAAATTACAAAACAAGACAAACAAGACATAGACATTTACCGTGGGAGAACCATGCTTCGGCACGAATGGGCCGGCTCAACCGGAGTAATGCCACGGCCTCAGAGAAAACCGGAGTGAGGTTACCGGAGCCCAAATCCCCCCCTCCAGCTAACTCTAGCGGGAGAGACTCCAAGGGCAGCAACACACTTGTGACTTTTGAGTTGCAGGTGTCCATGGGCGACGGTAGTTGCTTACCATCAGGTGACCCGTCTGCTCGTTTGCCCCCTTATGCCGTGAAAAACAACGAAATTCGATCTTTAGTCGGTAATAATAAAAACGTCTTGTAAAAGTTGGTAATTTGTTGTTGATAATTTAGATTTAATAAATTTAGGTTGAAATAACCTACAATTATATTTATTTAGCATTTTGTTATCTAGAATTACTTAAAGTAGCATTCAAAACTTCGATTTTAAGTAACATTTCTTGTTTAGCCAAATCGTTTATTTGATTTTTATGTTTAATTTCTTGTTTTCTGTGTTCTATTTCATATTTCTCCAATTCGTATAAAAGCTTTTTGTGATTCATCTCGTCTTGTAACAGAGTTATCTTTAAATTCTTCTCTTTCATTTCTTTTTCTATTAATTCCTTTTGTAAATTAGCAATACGGATTTTTTCTTCAGTCAATTCTTCAATTAATCTGTTTTCCTTTGAAGTGTCTGTACAACAAACAATAATAACACAGCTGGTATTAATGTAATATGAATATACAAAAATATACAATGTCGCGATATCTTTTATTGCCTTTTAAGGAAAGGCGGGAGATAGTTACAAACGCCTATAATTATGTAACAACGATCGATGTTTTGAAACTATTTATTGAATCGGTATAAATTGAATACTTTACCTTTCCCCTCTTGTGAAAGTTTTGACCGTTTTTCTGATAGTGATTCCCTTGATTGTAAATTGGCTTTTGTTATACATTCGGTAGTCGTTGACTCGTTTACCGACGATGTAGGACTAGGAACAACAACATATTCATAGATAACACTCCGATTTCCTCTGTCATTATATCTCGCCTGCTCTTGAGCCTCTGCCACTGCACTGAAAGCGGCCTTATGTTTCTTTTTTAAATGAGCTTTTAGATTCCCAGTTGTGGTGGCAAAACTATATTCTTCGCCACAGAGGGTGCATAAAGCCTTCTTAGTGTCACTTATTTTCTTAAAATAATCCCATAAAACACTTGCATTTATGCGAGACATTTGGGGCTTACGATTTCAGCCCATGCAAAATTATGAAGATCAGTATATTGTACACTACTCAACTAGAACTTCACAAAAAGGCAACAGTACCTATATACTTCAACTTTATAAAAACCGTAAAATACATTTATTTGTAAATAAAGCGTATTGAATATCGGTTTCTTCAATAACAACTATTTATTTAGGTACTGAATCACAGACACTACATGCGCAGTTTGACACTATGAAAAATGTTACTAGTATAAAAATAAAAAAGTACCAAACTAAATTGGTATTATTTTACGACCGAGATTAAGTACAATCATACTATTTTTTGTTTCTGTGATTGTAAAATTTCTAACACATAATATTTTAGTTAACATTTTAAGGCAAAATGTGACCTAAAAATAATTACAGTTCTTTTTAATTTAAAGTTCTAGTGCCAACGGCTTCTTGCCCTATGAAGTATTTAGCATTAGATTCTTTTTAGAAAAATTAATGACACACAGTCTGAAAAATCATAAGTTTACATTAAATAGGTATTCAGAAACGGAGATTAGCGCTGGCGGAGACGGGAAAAATAAAGTAATTATGAAACTAAATTTTCCGAGGGTCAAAATGTCTATCATATATATTAAAAGCGACAGATGACACATTTCCTCTAATTGCCCCAATTTTTTTAAATATTGGATTTTACTTTAAATGAGAAAAAATAAAAACAATATTATTGGGGTAGAAAAAGCAGTCGGGCATGTTAGTTTTACTTCATGAAATAGTAAAATAAATTTAGAAATGCCATTCAAAGTTTTCAGTTTTTTAACACCATGAAATATTAGCCGCCAAGTAGTTACATTATACGGCGATGTATATTAACAAGATATCTCAATAATTTCAATAGTATTATTTCTGTGCCTTTCTTTCAACCAGTGTAGCAGTTGGTCATTAACTTTTGCCACGAAAATAACAAACGTTTTAGAACTAAACCTTTATTAAGGTATAGGGGCAAATGAACAGACGAGTTACATGATGGTAAGTAACTACCGCCTCCCATGGACACCTGCAATTTAAAATATACAGGCCCTTTGCCACACTTTTATGCCGGGGGGAGGGGGGGGGGGTATAATTGGGAGGTTATCGGAGAATAATTCTGGACCCCCCAGAACTATAGTCTCATTCACTCGGTGAAAAGCAATGAAAAGCCTACTTAAAATCGGTTTTCTGTGTTACTCCGCCCGAGCTGGCCAATATGTGACGAAGTATGGTTTTCCTCAGAATTGATTAGAACTTTTAAATCAGATAACTATACAAATACTATTTATTATTTTAAAGGTAAATCAGTTTCGTTAATCTTTCTTAGGTTAGCTTTTAAAACTTCAATTTTGAGTAACATTTCCCTCTTTTCCAATTCATTCATTTGCTTTTTGTGTTCCATTTCTTTTTTTCTATGTTCTATTTCTTGTTTTTCTAAATCGTACATTTCTTTTTTGTGTTTCATCTCTTCTTGTAACAGCGTTATCTTTAAATTCTTCTCTTCCATTTCCTTCTCTATCAATTCTCTTTGTAAATGCGCGACACAGATTTTTTCTTCAGTCAGCTCTTCAATCAGCCTTTTTGCTTTTGCTTTGCCTGGGAAACACAAAAAAATTTAAAAAAAAAATTGAAAACGTAACAGTTTGCAACGTCAGTGCAGTATGTAATACTTAAAAATCTTATGGTAGAAGTATTTTTTTTTACAAAAATAAACGCCGAGTACCGGGTAACAGCAAATTTGATACGTTATTAACACCTAATAACTCAGGAGTTCTATGCTCAAATTCTACTAGATTTCTATGCAGTGTAGTTGTAGGGCCACTCGATGGGTGATAATAAAAATTACTCTTAAAATATTTTATGACTTAAAACCATAGTAGATGCTTATATAATTAAGCATAAAAGCCGAAATACCAATAAGATTTACCAATATTTGCAACTCGTTATTGAACCGTTACACTTATTTAACTAAAATACAATACAAATTAATACAAAAACGAAGAAATAATGTCATTTGGTAAAAAACGTTGATATTTACCTACTGCGTGTTGTGAGATTTTGCGCTGGTATTCGGATGCTAATAATTTCGAATCTCTGGACCGTTTTCTGGTTGCAGTTTTGATAGAGTTCGCTGTCTCGTCAACCGACGATGTAGGACTCTGAGCTACCACATACTCATATATTACTCTCTCTTTTCCATCATCACTCAACTCATTCGATAATCTGGCCTGTCCTTGTGATTCTTCAACTTCTAAATAAGCGTCTTCATGTTTCTTTTTCAGATGACTCTTTAAATTTCCAGTGGTACTAATAAAGCTGTACTCTTCATCACAAAGTCGGCATATAGCCTTTTTAGTGTCACCGACTTTCTCAAAATATTCCCATACGGCGTTACTGTGTCTCATGTTGTAATTTTTTAATCTAGCACTCAAAGTCAGACACAACACTACTTATTTTGTCATTTATGTTAACAACTTTAATATCAACACAAAACAGATATACCTAAAACTTCAATACAAGTAATGGATATTTAAGTTGCGGACCGATAATAAGTAACCGTTTCTTAAAGTAAACCGTTATTTGTAGAGAGAATGTAACAATAACACAGAGACGCTATTCACACTATTGATACTAAAATACCAGTGGCACCAGAATATTGATAAAAAAAAACTACCAAAATAACAACTAGTAGAATATATAAAAGCTACCACTAACCTCATTTCTTTCGAATCGAAGATGTATGGGTTTTTAAGCCATTTGGTAATATCTTTTATAAAAAAATATCAGACACATACACATACAAGCACTTTAAAAACAAAACGTTAGTGATATACCACGAGAGTGAGCACATAGATAAATTTTATTCGCTTTAGTTAGTGCATCCTCACTGGGTTAAGGAGACAAACTTTTTATTGATATTATCAAGTTGTATCACCTTTATGTTATAATATTCTTTTACATGGGTATTATTTTGAAATTTTCATTATTTTTATTAAATACTGTATGATATGCATAATTTAAAATAATATTAATGAAATAAACATGGCAAAATAATTACCAAACACACAAGTACCAAGTCACACTGAACAGACCACAGTTCAAGGCCATTGTTCACTGACAACGATATGCGACGATGGAATTCAGATACCTTAATTTATTTAAATTTGAATCGTATCACAAGCTGATAAGGACTAAACACGCTTGAGGTATAGTAAATATCTATTTTTGCTGCAACGTTACGATTGTTACGAGTAATAACGCTATCAAATTATTTAGTAAAATTACAGTTTTAAGAACGTTAGAAACAGTTTTATTTAAAACTTACGTTACACATTCTTATAAGGTATCGTGGTATTTCAAAAACAGTAATTAATTGTTATTCTACTATTATAATTGGGGGTGTTATTAAGAACACTACTGTAGCCAATAACATTTTAAGGAAGATACGTTACTCGTATATTTATACTGCACTTACAAAATATTTCTTCCGTAACACTATAGGTACATACATTATAGATTAATTGAATTAAAACTATGAAAATCTCTACACTTACCTGTGGTATATGATATTCCTTTATCTTTATTTACCTTTTTGTTGTATTTGTGCACTTTCGAAATACACAGGAAGGCATTTTATGATTTTTCTTGGATTAATTAGTACGTGCGCTCACTCTCAGAGGTCCTAATTAGGACACAAGTGTTCTGTGCGTTGGTGCTACCTCTTGTTTGTAAATAATTTCATTGACTGTAGCTATTTTTGCTTGCGTCTTTTGTTTGATTTTGGGTTGAGCACTCTGTGGTAAAAATCACAGAGTGCTCATAAATGGAAATAATAATTACAATAAATGTCTAATTAAATTCTTATGTTCCTCTGGACTATTTGCTGCTAATTTTAAAAACAGTTACCTATTCATAGTTACTCCCACTAAAATCCGTAATGGTTTTGTATTGTTCCCTATTTCTTTAAATCGCATACTACCTATTTATAGTCCATACCTCATGTTAATTCGGAAATTATAAAGGAACAGGGTATTGTATTTTTTATATGTCTTGTAAGATTTGTTGTATTTCCATTTGTTTTTATCTCAGTTAAACATAGTTTACATTCGCTCCATCAGGTGTTTTTATGAAATTAAATCACAAACCTGACTTTACAGATGGTGCCATTTTAGGAATTAAACTTGCTGTTTAAAGCAACACAACAAAACAATGAATGAGATAAGAAAAATATTCGTAGTTAGTTATAGATATTCGCAATTTCGTATCCTGCCCAAATTCTTTCTTATTCTAATTCTAATAAAAAAGACAACTAGCGCATTAGGAATATATCCTGTGTCGCGGGGGACTTTGCAAACATACATGAAATGGACACAAGGAACACTCAGACTCAGAACAACAATTTGTGGATCACACAAAGTGTCGTCCCATGTGGGGATCGGACCCACAACACTCAGCGTAGTAGCAAGCGGCGTGGCGACCGCTGAAACCACTACGCCATCCGTGCAGTCGTTATTCGATCATTTAAATCACTTCGTAAAATTACTACGTCGATCGATCGTCGTCGATCGAGTCAACTAACGGAGCAAACATCGCAGGACAACACAATCCGTTTGGCCATCGTGGTATAGTAGGCCAAAACCTCCTTTCTAAGGAGAGGCCTATGTCCAGCAGTGTACTGTTATGGGCTGTTGATGATGATAATGATGATATTTTAGCTATAATAATATACGTAATTGTCGTCGGAATGTCTTTACTAATGAACTTCTCAATGGCTGGACTTCAATGTGTTGTTTAGTCAACACAAAACATCTGACGAATATTTCTCGAAAATTCAAATGTATAATCAATGTAACATAAGATTTTAATAGGAATTCTAAATGACTGCATCAAGTGTTATTATTTATTAAGCAATATTTTTGTATAAAGTTAGTTAAAAAGTGAAAAAAAAACAGCCGTAAAGTAACTATTAATAGTGATAATGTGGTGACGAATTATGAATCTTATTACAGAGTATTATAATCCATATTTATCTCCTGGGTATCGTAAGAGCCGACTAAGGGAGCAAACTACGCAAGACAACAGCACTGCAAAGAGAAGGAAAAATTTAAACAAACTTTATACCACCCCGTCTGGCCAGCCTTCTTTGTAAGGAGCGGCCTATGCCCAGCTGTGAACTATCAACGACTATTGATAAATGAATACATAGATAATCGCAAACCTGTATTACTGGCGCGTAGTCAACCTGACAAAGAAATAACTTGCAAGGAAGGATCACTTTGTTGTTCGTGTTTGCCTGTCAAAATACTCTTTCTCAGAAAGGCGTGGACGTGTCAAGTTGTCAGTCACATCACATCATCACATCAACACCCTTTAATAGTCCACTGCTGGACATAGGCCTCTCCTTAGAGAAGAGGTTTTGGCCTACTATACCACGCTGGCCAGACGTGTCGGTATAGGGTTTGTGTCAAGATTTCCTTCTCTCTACAGTGCTGTTGCTCTGCGTAGTTTTCTCCCTTTTGTCAGTAACACAGACTATTATATTTTAGCTTTCTCTTAACGTTTCAGGAGTACTTCGCATTGACTTAGAATCTTCTTTGCTTCTAGCCAATTTTAACAATTCGCAAGCAGTACAAATTACATGTAAAGAATAAAATCCGTAAGTTCATAATTTGTGGTTCAATCACTTAAAAAATATTTTTCTTGATAACAAATCCATATTTTGTTGTTGAAAATGCTTTGATTTAGGTAAGTATATCGATGCATTTGTTTTTCAGCAAAACGAGCCAAAATCTGTGAGGATCCTTTCCCCAGATAAACGTACTCATATAAAAGTTGGTTTGCGTCTGAAAGCTTCTCTTTTTGACATTTTTAAAAAGTTTTGTGTCCCTTAATTCTGTATTGGATTCAGCACGCCTACAAATAAAATGTCAGCAAAAGGCGATCACTGTTTTATTATTCTCAGTCACTACAATAAATAAACCATGAGTTATGATTGGCTTTCAGTGTTGACGCGTGAATTAAATTCATATTTGAATTGTAAATAATGTAAAACGTATGTTTGGATGGTGAAACAGGCGCGCCGCTGTTTGCCGGACCAAATTAGATGCTGGCAGCCGACCCGTCCAAGTAGGGTGGCTAACATTTATGTTCTGTGATATGTTTTTATATTCAAGTTCGGTTAGAGGCGAGCGCTTTAACTAAATAAACGTATAAAAGATAGGTATAAAGAAATAAAAGAGGTACACAGATCTTTCTTTCGTTCAGAAAAGACAACTCCCGCATCAGGAAAATATCCTGTGTCGCGTCGGATTTTACAAACATACATGAAACGGTCACAAAGAACACCAAGACTCAGAACAACAATTTGTGGATCACACAAGGTGTCGTCCCATGTGGGGTTTGAACCCACAACACTCGGCATAGTAGGAAGCGCCGTGGCGACCGCTCAAACCACTACGACATCCGTGCAGTCGTTATTCGATCATTTAAATCACTTCGTAAAATTACTACGTCGATCATTTAAATAACTTAGGGTTTGGTGTAGAAATGTTTTCAAAATACTAAATTTCAGCTGTACGATTTCTATCGCAATACAAGATACGTTGATATGAAGTTATCTGGTGGTCAAGAACAAAAACTCTTATTAAAATTTGGTATACAATAGACAAGTCTAAAACCTGAGACTTAAGTTAAAGTATTTTAAAAAGGTAATATTATTATAATAATTGAATATCATATCGAAGGCCCACAGATTCATAAGATATGGGTGTTACAGATCGGCCGTCTTTGATAATACAAACTAACTTTGAAGATTTTTTAGATATTTTGAAGTTTTTTAATGGGTTTTTAATTAAATGTGTTCAAGTAGTCCCCTGTTTCCCTCTATTAAAACTCAAGTGATTACGCAAACTGATAATGTTCATGTTAAAGTATCCGGGAAAATTCTTAAACGGTGGTCACTTTACACTGGAGCTTTTGTGCGCATTATGCAACCCATGTTTCAGAAATTATTTTAGTTTGTGTGAAAACTTCTCCGTGAACGCACACCGCGGTGCTAATTCATACAAATACGGTTTTAATCATACATGTAATTAAGGTTTATTATCCTGTGAATTAATCAGTGGCTTTTTAAAGTGTTTTTGTTTAATGCGTTCTCTTTTTAAATAATTATTTCGCGCGGGTGTAGTGACAAGCGGCCATTTTTTTTTGTTGTTTATTTGTCATTATCACAAGTGGGTAGATTGCCAGAATTAAAAAAAATTTGGTAATAATATAATCGTTGAATACACACAAATGTAATTAAATATGTAATACTATTTTAGAAAAAAAACATAAAACCTTGGGCTAGCTTTTAAATTAAATAGAATTCAAAGTAAATTGAAACAATAACTATAATAATTATATTTAGACACCAAGTTATCAAAAAATAACAACTTTGTATTGTAATGCAACAACATTGAAGTAGGTAGTAACATATAAATTTAACTCTTAAGAAGTCTAAAAAAGTACGATTGTTTTAATTTATTTACTTATAATTTCAAAACTTTGAATTTAAATTGACGGGCCTGTTAGCCCTAGTGGCTAGCGACCCTGACTCGTAAGAGAGGAGCTTCGTCTTCGATTCCTACTGAGGACAAATATTATGTTCACATCACATCAATAGCCTATAATAGTCCCCTGCTGGACATAAGCCTCTCCTTAGAAAGGAGGTATTGACCTACTATACCACGCTGGCCAGACGGGTTGATATAGGGTTTGTGTCAAGTTTTCCTTCTCTCTGCAGTGCTGTTGTTCTGCGTAGTTTTCTCCCTTAGTCGGCTCTTACGTCACACACGGGATGAATAGGGGTGGTGACACTATGTATTCTTAATCCGTCACCACACGGACATATATATATTATTTTGTTATAAGCACGATCATTTGTTCAGATACGTGTGATTTGTTCTAGATCATTGTGGGCAAAACTTGGACGTATAATACGGCTATGTTTACCCCTTCAGGAAATGTATGAATTTAAATTGGCAGTTAGTAAATAAATAAACAGGCTAGACCGTAGTAGATACAGACAAAGTAATAATAAAATCATTTCTTAAACACATGTGACGTCGTCTTGCGTCAACTGTGGCAATGACAGTTCATTGTCAAATCGGTCAAAATTTGTAAAAGAATAGATTATGTGATGAATGCTGATGAATAAAATTTTCTCATATTTTTTAGTGTCTATCTCGCGAGTGGAATCAATGTAGAATAGAAATGACACTACTTTTAAGTGTTTTTATTTTATAACTTAAGAAATCATCATCATCAGCCTTGTGTCAACTTTTCCTTCTCTCTACAGTGCTGTTGTCCTGCGTAGTTTGCTCCCTTAGTCGGCTCTTACGACATCCTCTTGATGAATAGGGGTGGTGACACTCTGTATTCTTAATCCGTCACCACACGGACTTAAGAAATAACAAAAATATACTCTTTCTTTTCCATTAAAGAAACTTTAAAATAAATATTACATGTTAACAATAGTATAGTATAGTTTAGAACCAACTCTAAACTTACTAAATTACTTTCAATTCGTAATATTGAACTATTTATTATCTTTTAGAGGGAGAGGCTTGGCAGAAAACCGGTGTTAAACAATTATTTCCTTGATTTTTACCAAGATTAAAAGAGTACCCCCTACCCCCTAATTATGAGCACCCAAAGGGCAGCGACATGCCTCTCGAATTGTAGTGTCGATGGGTGGTGGTTGTCACTTCCATCAGATGACCCGTCTGGTTGTTTGCTTCCACCGTAAAACTGTAACCCTTTGGAACACACTCCCACCAGAAATCAGGATGTCCACTAACCGATCCACTTTTAAGTTTAAAGTACGGAAGCTCTATAGAGACCTGTTAACGGAGTCATCAGAATAAAACTCTTTAAGAGTGTCTTTATTTTCCATGTTTTATATATTTTATATTCTGATATTTATATTTATAAACTTTATGTATGCATACCTAGTACCTATATATCTGTAGGACTTTTTTTCCTCTTTTTGTAACATTCTTCAATTCAGTCTCATCCTTACCTGTCCCAAATATACACCTGCCACACACAGTTTTGCAACACCCAAAGGTTTGACTGGAAGAAAATGCCTTTTAATTAAATACTATTCATCCCGTGGGTGTCCTAAGATGCGACTAAGGGAGCAAACTGCGGGACAACAGCACTGCAGAGAGAAGGAAAACTTGACACCATCTCTATACCAACCCGTCTGGCCAGCGTGGTATAGTAGGCTAAAACCTCCTTTCTAAGGATAGGTCTATGTTCAGCAGTGGACTATTAAAGGCTGTTGATGCTTGATGATGATGAATTAAATACTACTATTAATATTTTTGGAATTCAATTGACTAATTATTTATGCTTATGTTCTCAACCAGCTTTTCTCTGCCGGGTTGCATAAATGTCGATTGCGTTAATGAAAAAAATTCTACTCTGTGCCAAACTTCAGTCGTTCTGACGTGGTTGTGTAACAAACAACCATCCAAATTTGACATGTCAGTAGTAGTAAAATAATTATAGGTTGGTACTTTTAGTTTTTGAAAACTTCTTTAAGCGCGTTCGGCATTTTTAAACAACAAACAAATGTATGAATTCAAATTCAAAATATCTTTACTTCATAATTGTTTGACATCGTCTTTTATGTAGACTCTAAAGTCGTAGATCAACACACAATAGCAACAACCTCTGTTTTGTCAAATAGTTAGCAAAATAAATTTAATAAAATTAAACTTATACAAAATCTATGATATGCCTGTGCTGATCTACAACCGCCGGTTTCCAAAGGGTTGAGCCTTATGAGAAGAAATGGCAAACAAACTCATGGCCACTCTTTGGCAATTCACAGATAGATACAATGGCATTATTAAATAAATACGACTACATTGTTTTGATGTTGCCAGTATGTCCGTTAATAAGGACTGAAAGGTAAAAAGACAATAAAGAGAAAAATAAGATTAGGAAAAAAAGATCAGTTACTCTACCTTATATGTATAAAATTGATGTACTAAGTATACATAGGTACTAATATACTCGTAATTATGATACGACTGCACGGATGGCGTAGTGGTTTAAGCGGTCGCCACGCCGCTCCCTACTACGCTGAGTGTTGTGGGTCCGTTCACATGGGACGACACTTTGTGTAATCCACAAACTATTGTTCTAAGTCTAGGTAGTCTTTACCCCGCGACACAGGATATATTCCTAATGAGGGAGTTGTCTTTTAAAAAGAAAAAAAATACACACACGACTGAAGTAAAACTTCTTGGCTATGAGAGAAAGAAAATGTGTGCTCGCACCTATCTCTCTTGTCCCTACAGTAATATACGAAACATAACTTTCTCTCTTCACTAGCTTGTATCTCCCTCTCAACTTCCGTTCGTCTCGCCCGACCACACTTTTCGTAACGCTCTTTTCCAGAAGTCAAGCGTGCGTAAAGTAGTTTTAATCCAAAAAGATTATGAGTAGTCTGTTTAACTGATTGCTTAGCCAGAGGTCTTGTTTTCGTTTCCCGCCAGACAGGTAGTTGTGTAATGAGCACGAACATTTGTTCTGCATCTGGGTGATGGGTATAATGTGTCATCATTCATCATCATTCATCAACAGCCTTTAATAGTCCACTGCTGGACATAGGTCTCCCCTTAGACAAAAGGTTTTGGCCTACAACATTTGTCATAAGTTATTACTAATAATGGAGTTCGAAGGTAACAATCATAAAAACAATACAACCAACTTGAACGCCTCCTATTTTTTATGAAGTTGATTAAAAGTATCATCATCATCATCATCAGCCTATCGCCGTCCACTGCTGGACATAGGCCCATCCTATTGCACGCCACTTCGATCGCCACGATCGAATTTCGGCTTCTCGCTTGATTAAAAGTATGGTTACCTTAATTCATACATTTTTTTGATTTTATTTTTGTTGGCTGTTTTATTATTATTCTATACAGAGCAATGCAGAGCATACAGCAAACCGCTGGGGCTACAAACTTGAAATTTTGCCAGCCTATGCTCTAAGAAAGAATTTTTGGAAATTTCACCATTTAGGGGTGTAAAATAAGGGATAAATGGTTGTATCACATAGCTTGCCCGCAGTTAAGCTATGTAATCATCATTGATGATGATGATGATTACATAGCCTAACTGCTGGCAACGGCTTACTTTTAAAAAGGCTTGTTGATTTTCATTTTTCAAATCAACAAACTGCTCTCACAGTTATAATTTCAGGTCTTCTCATCTGAATAGTTGAACCCATGACGCTAAATTGACGTATAACCATCAAACGTTGAACATTGTTGCCAATACGTGGGTGTCTGTACAGCCCAAGTTTATTGTTTGCAGTGATTATCAGAAGGAATGCCAGTGAATACAATTATTCTTGTTGCACGTGAATCATTACGCGGACAGTATCGGTGCCAAACTTTTCTTTGAACGTTTCACTATTAATTAGCATCTAATGAATTTATTGACGATACCTAGAACTACATTAAGTCTTCCTACGTAAATAAAAAACTAAAATATAGGCTCGAAGACCTTCTTAAACTTATGGGGTAACATTTCCATTGAATTCCTTTTTTGATTGAACAAAAATTCACGACAAATTCAAGGTCTCATGATTTCCCTCTGAAAGCCTGGTACACTCAAGAGCAAGAGCAAGCAAAGAAAAGTAATCTTGTTTACATAGAGATAAATGAAAATCTCGCCGCTAACATAGAATGTTAGGTTACTGAAAGAAATTCTTATTAGTATACAATTAAATACTCCTTAAATTAATAAAATTACGTCTCCCTTAGTATTGGTATATCTCATTAAAAAAAATCTTTTCACAACTTTCCAATTTTCTCAATTTCATTGCTAACGACGAGTTCCCCCCTCTTCTTCCCCCCACGATCGCGGATTATTGCTATTAAGTCCTCAAGTAACCTATAATGAACTTGCGTTCGCCTAGCTTTTTTATTGCACCAGTTCTGCAACACACAACTTGACAGTGAACCTGTCGAACACGGAGATAATAATGTTCACAAATAGGCATAATCTAGGAGATCTTAGATTGACCAAATATTTGGAACCCATCTTACTCTTACCAAGGAGGTGAAATACCTAGGTGTCATACTGGACAATAAACTCCTACTTGGCAAAAGCTGAGGATTATCACCAAAGACCACACTATGGCTTTATAAAACAGTCATACGATTAATAATTACATTTGGTGCTATTGCCTGGTGGCAGAGAACAGAGCTAAACACCGTCATAAACTGCAGCAATTCAAACGGCTTCCTTGCTCCGCAGTCACTGGTTGCATGCGCACAATACTAACAGCCGCTCTCGAGGTGGCTTTTGAGTCTTGGGTTAACTCCACTGGAGCTGTTCGTGTAAGAAGAGTCGGCCATGGCGAACATGGGACCCAAACGCTTGGGTCTGTGGCACAACTGTGAAGGCTCGCACTCCGAATTATGAGACCAATTACTGAAATACCAACCACTAATAGCAGCCCCATGCGACTTGATCCCTAAATCTTTACAAAAGGATGTCGCATTCAGTTACATGAAAATGACCGAGATCAATCCAGCATAAACAAAGTCTGACTATATACCGACGGTTCTAAAACAGGGTCAGGAACTGGTGTCGGCGTTTTCTCACAAGACCTGAACATTAATCTATCACTAGGCGTTAGGCCAACACTGTTCCATTTTTAATGCCAATGTGTTGCAATAACCTACGTCGCCACAACAGTCATGTCACGGGGCATAAGAGATTATAAAATCAGAATACTCTCAGATACTGTCACCCATGTTGGGTGTCCTAAAAGCTTTGGAGAAGCTACCCACAACAAATTGGGAACTTCTCAAATGGCTTAAAGAGCATAGCAATTCACACGGGAACGACACCGCAGATAAGCTGGCAAGACGGGCTATACCAGTTGCTGGCCTATCGACACTATTGCCACTGCCTTTCAACCAGCTCCGGTCCTGGGTGAGGCAACGTACTAGTGAAGCCTACAACCAAAGGTTTTTTTTTTTTTATTTTTTTTATTTAAAAAAGACAACTCCCGCATTAGGAATAAATCCTGTGTCGCGGGGGACTTTACAAACATACATGAAACGGACACAAAGAACACCCAGACTCAGAACAACAATTTGTGGATTACACAAAGTGTAGTCCCATGTGGGGTTTGAACCCACAACACTCGGCGTAGTAGGAAGCGGCGTGGTGACCGCTTAAACCACTACGCCATCCGTGCAGTCACACGGGAAAACACACCCGGCTACAGGAAGGTCAAAATGGTGCTGACTGAAGTGTGACCAAGTGTTACTTACAGATTTATGAGTCTCAGCAGACTAGACATTCGAATAGTTGTTGGAACGATACCGGGGCACCTAGCCATGAACCAACAACTATTCACCATCAATGCGATAGACAGTCCACTTTGCAGTGGGTGTCTCAAAGCAGAAAAAACGGCCGCCTTCGTAATCCTGGAATGCGAGGGAGTGGCCACACAACGGGCAGGTATCATACCTGAAACGAAATCGATTCTAGAACATAAAGGACCGTCCCTGAATCTAAATGCGGCAACCGAAGCCGACCACCAATTCCAATACCAATACCAATGCACCAATATGGCTCGCCAATTTTAGGCAGACCAATGGTGCGACTCCACTCTTAAAATTAGTCTTTATGATCTGTGTTAGCTGACTTTTAATAGTAATTTGACTCTATTTAAATAAGGGATTTGATGTGTAGACAATGATGCCAATTTTGTTGTTCGAAAACACTCCAAACTAAACTAAAAAAAATCAATAAAAATTTGTTTAGTCCTGTCAAACAACGTATCGTATTCTAAAAAAGGAAGTACTTTTAGGGACTAAACAATTTCTTGGTGATTTTTGGTTTAGCTTAGAGAGTTTTCGAACAATAGAATTAGCACCAATATTTATGTAAAATACATCTCCAGTGAAATTTCTAAATGGATCAAACTGATTAATGAATTTGCGTCTTTTATTGAATAAACCTACAATAAATGAATAATGCTATGTGTAATAATGTAAACAAGTTTTGACACGGATTTTGCAACATTCCGTTTTAGTGAACTTTGGTCCTTTTGACTAACGCTAACACTTTTACAAACTCGGATCTTTAAAAATATTTTGTTTGCGTAAAATAAAATTTACCGTTTTAGCGTTTCGTAGGTTTAATAACAAACGTTTATAGTTTGTCTGTCTGTCTGTCCTAGTAGTCCTGTTATTACTAAAAAGTTATGATTTTGAATAGCTATGTAGTGTTATTAATAACCTTTAAAGTGATACAAAAAGAAGATATTATACATAGAAAACATCCAAACCCCGAAACTAATATTTGCAGAGTATACAAATATTTGGTCTGACCCGGGAATCGTAAACGAGACCTCAGAACAGCAGTCGCATACCCTACCAGTGCACGTTCGAGGCAGACAAACGAACGAAACACTATACCTAGGTTAAATAATATTACGCTATGTTTATTAGGATCAAAGTAGAGACTATAAATGCTAGTGAAAATGCCAGGAACCACTAACAATCTTTTTTTATTTCATTGACCGGTATTACTTGAACTATCGATGCCTCGGTGGTATAAGGGTCGGACCAAATGTTTGTATAATCTGTAAATATTTGTTTCGAAGTTTGGATGTTTTCTATGTACAATATGTATGTATTTACAAAAAAAAAGTATATAAGTAATCCATCAGTCAATCCAGCTTTTATAGTGGTTCTGTTTAGTTTGGAACTAGATGGCATTGTGTGTCAGGTGTCTGAAATATTATAATTATTTTCTTTATTTATTTTATATACACATCTTGAAATTTTTAAACATATATTGCATGTCATAAAAAAAAAAAATACAGTAAAAATGTATATGTCAGCTCCGACGCACGACTGGAGTTTATTTGTTAAGAACGATTCGGCTGCACACAAGTATACAGGTTATACACACACATGTTAAAGGTGCACACGATAGGTTGTGCACAAAAAACGTAACGAGGGCCTTCGATCACTAAATTTTACTCTTCATATTTTTATCAGGCGCCTTATATGAAATTCGATTCTTAAGGAGTAAACTCCAAAATACATATTATTATTTTTTTAAATTAGTAAACCATGTATTGTTATTATTGACTCTGGTACCGAGACAGGTCAATATATATTGGACCACTATATCTGTTTTTGGCAAATTTTGGCGCTCTTTCTTTTCTAATATTCCTTACGTACCTATTTATATGTACATATTGATTTTTGTTAAGTCCTTTAGCTAAACGCTGTGCAAATAGGTAAATAAATCACATAAAACGGATAGCAAATAAAATAGTGTAAACAAGATTACAGAACTACTAGAAACTTCAGTGTGAAAATAAATCTTATGTTTGAAACTTTGAACTAGATTCGGCGTACCGTATTTTAATAGCTCTAATATATCTTAGTGTTTATAGGTTATTCTAGATTAAAGTGTAATAAGTTCGAACGGTTTATTGAACATCTTAAATTGTTGTTGTCACTATAACAAACAAAATGGTTGACATTCTACAGATACACGTCATTAAGTCATAGATCTTAATAAACATGCGTTGTTCCTTCACTAATACTTTGAAACCCCAACTTTATAGAAAACTAGCAGCTCTGTCGTGCCAATCCAAAAGACTGTAATTTGACTTACAGTGTTTTGCCTTAACAACGCTCAATCAGTTTCTTTACGTCGGTTTAGTACCCGGGATCAACACTTTTGTTATTCTAAACTGTATTTTAGAAGAGACAATAATTTAAAAAATACTGTATTGTATTGAAATTAGGGTTTTAACATGGCAAGCATAGCATGGCAGGCTTTGAAAGTTAAAAGTAGTTTTCAAAAGTTCCAGTGTATTGGATTGGCACGGCAGAGCTGTACCATGCATTGCTTCGCTGTGGAATATTGTAGTTGCATTGCTGAGAACTGCATTGCGTCCGTGTGACGGATTAAGAGTACAGAGTGTCACTACCCCTATTTATCCCATGGGTGTCGTAAGAGGCGACTAAGGGAGAAAACTATGCAGGACAACAGCATTGCAGAGAGAAGGAAAACTTGATACAAACCCTTTACCAACCCGTCTGGCCAGCGTGGTATACGAGTAGTAGGCCAAAACCTCCTTTCTAAGGAGAGGCCTATATTCAGCAGTGGACTATTAAAGGTTGTTGATGATGATGATGATTGCTGAGAAATGAGAAACTAAATTGACGAGAAAAATGAAAATTGATTGATTGATTTGTTTCGGTTTCCGTCTTTGAATATTCAGTCGCTTGGTTGGCAGAGAAAAGTATCGCGGCTTAAAAAACAGCACAGCGCTTGGTAACCAATTTTTCAGCGTGAATATTTTCGTGGTATACAGTCTTAGAAAAAGCAGAACACACGTCAAATATAATGTACAAGCGATTTCGAACATTTGTATCATGGAATAAGACTTCTCTCAAGGCGGAGAGTAGTTTGGCATCTGCGTAGTGTTATTCGAGTTTCGTTGCATTGATGGAGTGATGATTTTAACAAATGTTATGTTTCATTGGTGATCGATGATTCACTGACACAAACATAAGAAAAATCACATTTATATGGGTTTTTTACACTGTTATTTAACTATGTCTTCTAGCAGTTTTTGTAAGAATTTATTGCACATCTTTATGATAATTTTCACTTATAAATAGACAGATTGGACTCTCATTTTAAACCTCACAAACGGTCGTATGATCCTAAACTAGGCAGAGCTTGGACAATGGTAACCAGACTGCTGATAAACTTACTTATATATTTCTAAATACATACATATTATAGATAATTACACCCAGATATAGAACACGTACATGTACTAAGAGCCTGATTATTGTAGAGATAGATAAAAAAATCGAATCTAATGTGGTGACGGTTTAAGACTACAATCACACTGTCACCACCCCTATTCATCCCGTGGGTGTCGTAAGAGTCGACTAACGGAGCAAACTACTCCGCACAACAGCACTGCAAAGAGAAGGAAAACTTGAAAAAAACCCTATACCAACCCGTCTGGCCAGATCGTGGTAGTTGTAGAGCAAAACCTCCTTTCTAAGGAGAGGCCTACGTCCAGCAGTGGACTATTAAAGGCTGTTGTTGATGATGATGAGATAATAATCTCTGGTTCTCCTCTTCAACACACTCAGAGAAAGGTTAACTTATATACGAGTACATGCTAGGCAAGGCATTACATAGCCGAATAGGAATAATGAAGAAACTACCGTGACGACTTGACGTAGATATGGAAGGAGTTCCAAGGATAAGAGACGCGACAGGACCTTTCAGGAACTGTTAATTGCATATTTACAAAATATTATATAATCTAGAAATATATATAAATAACATTTACAGTTATTTAAACTGCAGAAGTTATACACAGTTATCTAAACTGTATATTAAACGGTCTTATCGCAGTATACGTCTGTAATTATAATTTGTAATGTTAAGTTTTAATTTTTCAAGTTTCTTGATATATAATTAAGTATATGTATGTATGGGAATTTACGGAATATCCAGCTTGTGATTGGCCGTGATCGCATGCTGACTCACTTACAGGAAAACACCAAACAAACCAGTCCACTATTGTCTGGCTTTTCGACCAGGTTCCACCTGACAACCAGCCGGTGTAACCTGGTCGAAAAGTCAGGCAATTCAAATGCATGTTTAAACCTTTTATGTGATTGCGTTAATTCGTAATTATTTATTTCTTTAACTGTTCAGTTCTTTCGAAATGGTTTCCTAGTATATATTTAATATTACAATTTAAAAAAAGTATTAATTACTCGATGAATTTTCAATTTTTTTAAAGACAACTCCAGCACTAAGAATATATAACAATTTGTAGCGCGCACAATGTGTTGCCCCCTGTGGGGACCAAACCCACAACACTCAACGCAGTAGGAAGCGGCGAGATGAACGTTTACTCGTAAATCACTACGCCATTCGTGCAGTCTTTAAAAATATGTGGTGTAAAATGTGGCTGTCATGGGTTTTTCCTGCTATTCCATTATTCAAATTAATAATCAATAAAAAACGGTTGAAACATGCCTAATTTTGTATGACTGTAGATGTACGTAACTCTTTCTCTTTCTACCCAACGTTAGAAAAAGAGAGAGTTTTATGGGTCATACGGAAAACCCAAAAAGTATTACACGATGACGTTCTAATAAGTTTTCTTGGCTTCGAATCATTTCGGTAGTAAAAATAGCGTGGGGCAGACGTAAGGTACGATTTAGAACTAACGGAAATATATAATTTTATTTTCATTTAGTGATCGTTGCAACAATATTCAATTATTAATTTAGCTTCACTAAAACAAATCACGCGGGAAATTATTACAAAATAACCTCAAAAATACAAAGTTGTTAACGAAACTAATATTTTTAGATTATAAAACATTCAAGTGACAGTGTTAGTGTAACGATAAATCAATAAAAATGATGACAATAAGCGAAAGCCAGTTCTCTTCGAACAAAATGTCCAGCATCCACACCATCAACGACAGGGTTGTCCACAGAGACAGCTTCGATGACACGAAGAGCTCCTCAAGCGTCAACAGCACTCTCATCACCAAGAGAGGTTTCAAACCCTCAGACATGTACGACCCTCAGAAGAAGGAATTCCTCACGAACCTCAGTTATAAGTTATTCCCTGTAAGTTGGGTAAGTTCTTTTTTCAAGTTAATAGATGGCGCTTCTAACACACGCATTGGATTTGGTACACAATATTGAATATATTTTATATATAATTATGTATTATTTATTTTATTATATTTAGTATCATTCATTTTTAATCTGTAGATGTTTTTTGTAAATTTTCGATCTGTTGAATTGTTCCGGATTCTACAAATGACCTTACATGTTGTAGAATCCAGCACGGTATTCAATATCAATAAAAAACTATTTGGATTCGTTAAAAATGTATGACGCTAACTGTGCTTTTGGAACAAAATTGTGGATCTTAATAATACGAAACGAGTTAAACAGTTAAATTACTTCTATTTAACGGTGATATCTAACATTTACATAACATTAATATTTAAGAACATTACGAATTAGTAGGACATTAACTGAGTTCGTTTTAGTAGCAGAAATGGTTTTAGAGGATTACGAAGTGGGCTGTGAATACGAGTTGTATTCATTTGATTAATATTGGGATAGCTATGCTTTGAAACTAATAAGCTCCTCACGACCTCATAGAAACTCGGTGTTAATGAGTATACTGAAGGCCCAAGGACTCTGGTGGGTGGGGGGATGGGGACTTACAGTGTGCCTATGCTCTTTAAACCTGTGAAGGAAAATGAGCCCAAATTATGAGTTAAGAAAGTGATATCCTTAAAACCTGTTTTATGAACCATGCAGCATTGTAAATATGAGTCTATGTTTCTGTTTTCTAAGTTTTAGTTTAGAAAGAGATATTGGTTCATTGGTATACCTAGTTGTTAGTGACACTGACCGCTCAGCCAGGTCGAGGGTTCGATCCCCACCCAAGACAAGTCATTTAGTAATAAGCATGATTACTTATTTTATGTCTGTCTGCGTAATTTATCTATTAGGTATGTATTGGCAAATATATAAATGTGTTTATCAGAAGTCTTACTAACATAGTGCAAGCTCTGCCTAGAGTAAGATCGGCTGTCTATGACTTATTATTAAAATGGGTCACTGCCGTTGAAAACACTATTAATTCCCCACAAATTTGATATAACTGCCCTTAATTTGAGAAATGTCACTTTAATTATGAGGACACAGTGCCAATGTTATTAATGCACCATGATAAACCATTCGTGATGCAAGCCAAGCAAAGTTCAAGCTTAGTCTTCACCATAAATAAATTTTCCATGTGGTGACTGATTAAGAATACGAAGTATCATTACCCCTATTCATCACCGAGCATCATGGAGCAAACTACTCAGGACAACAGCACTGCAAAAAGAAGGATAACTTGAAAAAACCCGCCTGGCCAGCGTGGTATAGTAGGCCAAAAACCTTCTTTCTAAAGACAAGCCTATCTCCAGCAGTGGTCTATTCAAAGCTGTTGATGTGAACGATGTGATACAATCTGTGTTGTTCCAAGTTGTGAATTAGACCGATGCTAGTATCAAACACATTACTGTGAGTAGTTACGTGATATAAATACAGTGCAAGGTGAACTGCGATGGTTTTAGAACACAGATTGTAACTGTAAACGTTTCTTGCATCTGTATTTCGGATATTTATCGAGAATTCATTCGTGTTTTAACGAATCACATTTAATTAGTTGTTTATACAATAAGAACCTCACACGCACTCTCTCTAATTGGTAGTTTTTGATGTAAATCGCCACCATTTATACTTGCTTACACCAGAAGGTGGTACCTTGAATCTGGGGTGGTGGACTTGTGAGCTGCAGATGATCATGGGCGGTGGCCCATCTGTTCATTTGCCATCGTATGCCACTCTTTTGTGTAAAGGCAATTCTATTGTAATAGTGTTATATATACATGTATCTGAATGTTTTTTTTTAAGCAGTGTTTTAAACCACTGCTTTTAAAAAACACAAAGCAATGGGCATATTTTTTCCATTTTTTTGTATTATGTACATGGGTTTAAAGTCTCTGACACCTTCCAAATGTACCCGGCACATAGGCACCGACCTACCATTTGGTTGCGTTTAAAAAAACATCCATAAGAACTATAAATGTTTAAATTACGCTTGTGATTGTCGTTAATCATCATCAACAGCCTTTACTAGTCCACTGCTGGACATATCCTCTCCTCAGAAAGGAGGTTTTGGGCTACTATACCACGCTGGCCAGACGGGTTGGTATAGAGTTTGTTTCAAGTTTTTAATAAAATGTAGTTACAAAATCATATTTCCAATATCCACAAATTTGTTCCAAACTGTATTACAAATAAATTTATTTTATGGTATTTTGTATATTTATATGTAGCTGCCGTAGATGTAGTAGTTAGAATAATGATAAAACTAACAAAAACATAAAATAAATTAAACTAAATGCCTATTTTATTTCTTTTGCAACTGAGAAGTCATTGGACTCAGAATTTCGTCAAAATCGTTGAGAAACGAGAATGACCGCGTTACAATATTAACTGTCAAACGATTTAAAAAAAAAACAATTGGTGCCAACATAATAATTAAAAAGTTACTAACTCTTTGGTATTTTTAACACAATCGAAGAAATATAAACTTTATGTTCTCAAGATAAAAGCAATAATCGCTTGTAACTTTACTTTTCGTAAAGAATTTTATTTTAAAAATGGATTCATAATAAGTGATATCTACAATGCATTTAACCAAGGACAAATTTAATGAAAGTTAAAAACATATTTCATATCTGAAAAAGAAAAAATAAATTCTATAAATACACGTTTTTGTAATAAAGTTGTTAGCACTATATGCTAATGCTATATGCTTCATGAGCCTGTTTAAAAAATGAAATACTCCGTCATATTTTTATACTTACATTTAATAATAGTACTTAAAGAAATAAAGAAATGGATGACAGTGCAAAGCATGCAATCCGCTGTTATTCTGTCCAAGCCAATCATGATTAACAGCCATAGAATAAGCACAACGACAACATCCTGACCACGACCCGACCACGTTTGTGGATGTAAGCATTGTTACTCCACATTTCGGATTTACACAGATAAGGTGAAGAGTTCCCCTTCAGACTTATCTCTTAATCAGATTACAGAGATTTAAAATTATATTTTGATATTAAATGTTAAAAAGAGACTAGTTAAATAAAACGCATTAAAAATTTAGGAGATCCACAACACCAGCATCAACCTAAGGTTTGGCTTACCATATCATGAAAATACCACTAAAGTAACAGAACCCGAAATTTCAAATCAATCGGAGTTATGTAAGTTACTGAGATCCCTTCATCAAATAAAACTTGAGCCGATGATCATTACAAATTGTAGCTGAGGACCATCTCGATCAGCTTTTAAACGAGAAAAACCGCATCATACCGCAGTTTAATTTTAGCTTTAGTAACAAACTTTATAAAAGAATTCAATGACAATAAGATGGCAATCATATACAAAATGTAAACTAGTTATTTTTTTGTTTAGAAGCTACTATACCACTACAAACACACACAAGTCATGCATCGTTAGTTAAAAAGCGGAAAAACGAAGATAGATATTTCAGAGACTTGAACGTTACGAAAGTTCTGAAAATGAAAACAAACAAATTAACCTATTTAGTTTCTTTAGCGTTGTTTGTGTTAAAATATATTTGTAGCTGGCAACAAAGGCGGTCGAGTTTCTTCACTTCTATTATAAAATTTAATTACACGTCTGTTCATCCCGTGTATGAATGGCAAACGGCACTAATATTGGGGGTAGTCAGTAGAGTCACAGTAGAGTCACATTTATAGATGAACCTAATAGCTGTCCTGTCTTGACGAATCTTGAGCTGAATATGAGGACGAATATTTAGTCGATTGTGGGGGAGGGTCATGGGTCATGGCCTCTGTAATTCCCCATTTTGAACCGCCTGATCCCGAGTAATACTACACATCACATCAACAGCCTTTAATAGTCCACTGCTGGACATAGGCCTTTCCTTAGAAAGGAGGTTTTGGCCTACTATACCACGCTGGCCAGACGGGTTGGTATAGGATTTGTGTCAAGTTTTCCTTCCCTCTGCAGTGTTGTTATTCTGCGTAGTTTTCTCCCTTAGTCGGCTCTTACGACACCCACGGGATGAATAGGGGTGGTGACACTCTGTATTCTGAATCCTAAATGGTAATAGTAATACTAAATGGGATAAAATATAGGTATAAACAGTTTTAAAAGTAAAAACGACCTGTGACCTTCAAGATTTAGTGCATGTTTTGGTGTCATCCGAAATACTACAATATTTACACATTAAAAAATAAAAATTAAACACGCTTTTGTACTAGCCGAACGTAAAAATTAGAAAACAATTTTCTACAAGTTCAAAAACAAAAATTGTTTTATTGTAAAAATGCTTAGGGTGGTTATTTGTGCTGTGTTTTTAAAGAGTTGGTCTGCTATAATACGGTATTATTAAACGGTAAAATTATTTATGTAAACACTTAAGAGAGTATTAGCTTAAGATCGTACTAAGTTAACGATGGTATAACTTTATTGTTTTTATAATATATTCATAACGGTACGGCAATAATATATTATAGTGAATAGTGATTTAAAACTTACCAATTTTATAGATTTTTATTCTATTACTAAAGTAGTTTTGGGTGTTAAACAAACCGAAACAGAATTAAAAATCGAGAAATTATAGTTATATTGGCCTATAAGTCGATATCCTGACTGGAGGCGGAGGTCGTGGGATGGATTCCCACTGAAGACAAATAAATATTGTGTGATAATATCGATTTGTTCTGTATCTGAGTGTAATTTATCAATAATATTTATAACTAGCTGGTACCCGAGACTTCGTTCGCGTGGAATTTGGAAAACGCTGCCTTAGTGATGTAGCACAGTACGCGACTACAGTGCATGAGGCCTTGGGTTCGATTCCCGGACCGGGCATAAATTTATAGGGTTTTTAGAGAAATATAGCCTAACTTACTCCTTATATACAGCTACCTGGTAATAAAATATTATAAAAATCGGTCCAGCCATTTTGAAGATTACCCGAAACAGACAGACAGACAGAAAGACAAAAAATATTTAAACTGGTTTTTAGGCATAGGTATCGTGCAAATAACCGTGTAAGCCTGAAAAAATCTATTATTTTGTTGTTACAAACAGACGTTTCAAGTTTATTTATTTCCTATACTACGTGAAAGACTTTTCAATAAAAACATTCATTTAATAAAAAAATAAAGAAATTGATTAAAAGACGCATATTTTAACCTGCCATTACAAATAAAATGACAATCTCGAATATGCTTTAAATAACTGACCAAAATTTGGACCAAAAAAAAAAAAAAGGTGAATTTAAAACAAAAGAAGTAATCGATTATGTTGAATTGTTGACTTTGTAGTCCAGTCTGATGAAGCTTTCGCTGTGGTCGGTCCCTCATGACAGAGGATCTTCGTCTGGATCAGTGTTGCATCTGGAGCGGATGAATTGCCTCCATCAGTTTCTGTCCAGCGCGTCTCTTACGCGTGTACCAATTCGGAGACATGGGACTTTCACTTGGTCAGTCATTCTAGTTGGTGCATGACAGCACGATTTTTTGCCTTCAGAGTTCCAGCAATCATCAGTTTTTCTAAATTTCCATCGTCTCCACGCACTGTATTGCCCAAAAACGGGTACGAGTATGTGTTATTGGCATTTGTATGATGTCTTAAATAATTCTTTGTCGTAGTATTAGATTAGAATAGATTTGTTCGTCAATTCCCGTGGGAGTAATGAGACAGTCTATCAATATGGTGGAACCACCTACTCTTTTCTGCACATCAGTTTTGCCAAGTAATTTTAGAAGTACGAGTTTCCTTGAAAACGTGGCGTTATGTTTTAGAAGCGACTGTTAGGACGTGGTCATCTCATAGAACTTTAAGTGCACCCTGTAAATAACCGTCATGGGTCGCCAGTTTAGTTGTATTGGCATTCAGTTAATGTTTAACGTTTTATACTAATTCAGTTCTAGAGGTGTGCGTGTTCGAAACTGTTTGATTTAAACTGCTACACTTCAAACTTGAATAAGTAGTTTTTTTTTGATGAGATCAAATTTGAATCTTATCCTTACAAATAAAAAAGAATTTTGCAAAGAGGTTCCTGAATGACGATTCTTCTACTTATGCTATTCTGCTTATCTTTGACTGACTAATTTAGGGACCTTCTAGATTTTTCATTCTATCCTTTAGCAGATAATCTAAGGAGATTCGGCCCCATATAAATATGAACATTTATTAAGAAAATACAGTTTACAAGGGCTGATATTGAAAAAATGTATTCCATTGTTGGAAGTTATCTCAATTTTGGTATTAAAATCGATACTGCAACGTTTTTTACTAAGCAAGAAAATACTTTATGCAGGTCTTAACACTGCGGTACCATTGTTCCTTTTTTCTTGTCAATTAACTTGAATTTTATCGTCCTTTGAAGGTTAAAACTATATTTAGAAAGAGTGTAGCATTTTTCGGTGATGACGGTTTAAGACGGTTTGGAGTGTCTGTTGGTAATATTAAAATAACCGCTTTGTACTAAATGCATATGTATGTTTACACGGTACATATGCCAAAATAACATTTTTTACAATTTTTGTCTGTCTGTCTGTCTATTCATTCCGGGTAATCTCTGGAACGGCTGGACGGATTTCGACGGCACTTACACTGGCTGATAGCTGATGACATAAGGAGTAACTTAGGCTACTTTTTTTAGACTAGCTTCGCCCTGCGGCGTTGCCCGCGGTTATAACAACAAACGCGGGTAACACCACGGGTCTCAGCTAGTTTTTAATATGTTCGTTGCCCTCATAAACTGGGCAGTGCTTTTGTATCTGTATAATGTTTATTTTATGCCTAGCTAGAACACTTCAGTACCTCTATAAAACATAAAAATGTTCTACAGTACATCGAACCCTCTGCATCCGGCACGTTGCCAGTAACTCGAACACTTGAACTGTTGAGTACTTTAATATCAAACGTAGTCTTAATAACTGATATTAAAAACGAATAAAGTTTATTGTTCGAGCTATGAGAGGCTAGGAATAGCATTGATCTAAATTAGTTCGGCCCGGACATCGAACTCGTGTCAATCGGCACGTCTTCTTGCCATTATGTTATTTAGGGAGCATTTATGTTTCAACACCTTGTTAAACATTTAACCAGGAACGTCAATGACTTTTTTTATGACATAAAAGGCTAAGGAGATGATGGGTCATGAATTTCTTCAACTCAAGAGACGGCACCCGAAGTTAGGGTTTTAAAAAAAAGGATATTCCCGTTCTAGGAATATATCCTGTATCACAGGGTACTTTACGGACATTTATAAAACGGACACAAATAACACCCAGACTCAGCACGACAATTTGTGGTTCACAAGAAGTGTTGTCCCATACGGGGAACCCACAACACTCAGCACCGTAGGAAGCGGTGAAGTGACCGCTTAAACCTCTAGGCAATCCGTGCAGTTAGGTTAGGAGGGAATCGGGCCTATTGTGTAACACTGGTTTTCTGTATATAAGGGTATATATCACTCCTTCTGTTTGCTCTCTCAGTCGGCCTTTACGACAATCACGGGATGAATAGGGGTGTTGACATCCGTATTCTTAATCCGTCACCACATGGCACTGCAAAGAGAAGGAAAACTTGACACAAACCCTTCACCAATCTGTTTGGCCGAACGTGCCGAAGAGTATGCCTTTCGCTAGTCACAAATATGTTGCCGCCTTTGTGTCTAATCTACATAAATGAGCAATAAATAATAAAACAATTGGGGATTGACATCGTTTTTATTATTATTGCCCGAATTTTTTGGAGGGACCAAAATAATTAACCTTTGGAAAGGTTTTTCCAGGTCTTTGGGGACATAATATTGTCTTTTGAAACATTCAATTTTATTACCAGTTGACGATGGATTAACAAAATCCAAAAAAAGTTTAAAAAAAGTTTTTTTTAAAGATCTGGCTCCGATAAAACATGGCCGACACGACAATGACGGTCAGTAGTCAGCTATTGTTAGAAATAAAATAAATGATACATAGAACATTTTCTTGGCATAATTTATGCAATTTGTGGAGCCACTATCTTGCAGTTATATCTATTTATTGTTTATATTTTGACTTGGTTTCAAAGTAGATATGATGACGAATAAATAGGTTTTTTTTTATTGTGGTAAAGGAAGCAACGTCACGTCAGCAATGGCGTGACGTGGACGTCCGTGCGGTGACGGATTAAGAATACGGAGTGTCACCACTCATATTCATCCCGTAGGTGTCGTAAGATCCGACTAAGGGAGCAAACGCAAGACACAGCACGGCGAAGAGAAGGAAAAAACAAACCCTATACCAACCCAGCCAGCGTGGTATAGTAGGCCAAAACGTCCTTTCTGAAGAGAGGCCTATGTCCAGCAGTGGACTATTAAAGGCTGTTGATATGATGATGTAATAGGAGGCAAGCAATCAGACGGGTTGCCCGCTACCCACACCTGCAAGTTTAAGTCTCAAGTGCAATAGAGCCCTCCTATAATTAGTGGGAGGACAATTGGTCCTCCTGTTACCTCAGTCTCTCGGTGAAAAAGAAGGCAAATGCTTAACATTGGTTGTCTGAGTGAACAAGAGTACTTGCAAAATAAGCAACGAGAGAGACGGATAATAAATAGTTTTCTTTATCTCTTTCTAGGCGAGCTCTGTGGTCGTCTCGGGAAATTTCTAATCTCCCGACGGTTCCACGATTAAAACCATGCCCAATTCACGATAGCCAGGCCCAGCCAGGAATTATCAGGCTTCCATCTCTCTGTCTGTATCGCTTCTACTTCCAGGCTGTTCTCTCTATGCTTATATCTCTATGGTGGTAATAATCTGGTCGAGCCGGCCCAGATGTAGCGAGGTATGATTCTCCCACGCTTAAATATACTAAGTTCTTATATTACGTACATATTTTCTACTCGATACCATTGCTGTATCGATCATTTACACGTATACTCAATGAATTTTAGACGAATTGGCCTCGATTCAATGCAAATTCGTCTGGTATGAGTTTTCATAGCGTCTCTAGCTGGCAGCGGACACTTGGCCGAATGCCAACGCCACTTACGACCCAACCTTAACAATATACGTTGAAACACGCACCAATCAATTTTACACTCTATCAACTTTGTTAATAAGTAGAAAATAAAAAAAATAAGATTAAAGCGGAAGTTAATTGTTACAAAAGTTAGTTTAAATTTAGGACGTGTTATTGATTAAACGAGATTTTATATATATATATATATATTTTCACTCGGTTCTCAGTGTTTTTTAGTTTCTAACATCGAAAACAAGAAGAAATAATATTAATGCCAACCGTCAAATCTAGTTTTGTATTTTGAATTAGAACTTTTTTTTATGCAAACAAGCTATGGATCACCTGATGGAAAGCGAATACCGCCACCCCTGCACGCCTGCCTTTTCGTATATTATACAAAAATTCCACAAAAACATTGACATAAACGACGAAGTATTTCATTTGAATGGCTACAGATACAAAATATGTATGATTATCCATTATGTAGGCTTGATAATTATTATTGTAATTTCAATGTAACATTATAATAAATTTTATTACAGTTACTTTTCGCGCGTAAATTGATGCAGAAGATAATCGCCTCTTGACGTGATCCGCCAATAAAAATAATAAACTTTGGCGTCGGTAAATACTGCCAATTCAAAAAAAATCTTTCTGAATGAGAAGAAAACGATACCCTTCCCTCTACCTTTGGTAATTTGTACAAAAAACTTTTTTTTTTTAAAACGGTATAATATACAGCCGAATACTTATAGCTATTTGTATTTTGTCGTACTACAATTTTTTCCATTACAAAATGGTTTCCAAGGATGACTATGCGACATAGTTACATGTAAATATAAAAAAGAACATTAATATTAAGAATATCATAATTATAATTACACAGAATGATGGAGACTTGCCCCAAGAACCTGAGCTGGCTTTGGCGCCACCGGAAGGTCTCCCTGTAAGAATTAACTTTAAAATCTGACACATGTCATTTCGATTTCGATTTATTTATCAGTGTAAATATTATCATAAATCATTGTTTTGAAAACATTAAAATTGTCATATTATTTATTTAGATGTAGGTATTATTTAATGTGAAATAAATAACACCTAACCTAAACTACTAACTAACAATTGATTTAATCTTGCTTTTTTATCTAATGTTTTTTGCTTTCGCTTGGTATATTTGTTTAAACAATTTTATTTAATATTGTTTTCCGTCACTAACATTTTTATTATCTGTCTTCTATAACCCGGCAATCTCGTGCGCGACCGTCCCGCGGGGTGACAGACAGTGGCGGGGGCGAGGTAGCGCGTCATTCTAGCACACGGCTAACGCGTTTCCCTTTCCCGCTACACCACCCGCTACCCGCTGACATCTTCAGTACCTCGTCCCCGCCACCGTCTGTCACCCCGCAGGACGGTCGCGAACGACGTTGATGGACTATAGTATTTTTTTTTTGTTAATGTGGTCATTCTAGATACATTTTTTATTTGTATAAGGAATACGCGCGCACTTATGACAGTCTCATTTAATTAAAATATACAATTTATGTGTTTTGTATAAAATGAAATATTTTATATATATTTTTAAATTAAAACTGCATGTGATGCTTCATTGTTACTAAACCTGTCTATATTTTTCGCCTTATATTACCTAAAATACAGGCTGAAAGGCTCTGTGTATAGTGTACATTGCAATTCCTTCTGTCAAATTTAAATAAGCCAATAAGGAATCTGGAGTAGGACAACATATACTCGTTATGGCAGGTCCTTACCTTTGATAGCTTCCGCAAACTACAAGCCTCGAAGCCAAAGCCTTGTAGATGGATCACAAAATACCTCTGATTTGTAACAAAGAACCGACAATTGACCTTAGATTTAAAACTGTATTTAGGTACATTTCTTAAGATTTTTGGCTTGGCTTAATGCCTGGACCATTCTTTTGAAATTTTAAGCGTATATACTTGTTGAGGTTTGGCAAACGTCTGGACCTGGCATAATATTTTTTTTCTCTTATATTTTTGTTTAGTGACATGTTTTAAAACAACCAAACATTTTTGTATGTTTGGAAATTAAAGGCACAGGTGAGTATGATCATAAATCCTAGTCTTATCATGGAATGTACCAAGTATAAATTGAAAATACTCCAATTAAAAAATAATAGAACTGAAATGACTTTACAATTTTTTCCAAACTCATTCCCGTCACCTATCAACGACAAAATACTAAATCAAAATAAGTCCATCCTTTTTTGTGTTTGGGTATGAAAATAAACCTTTTTATTTGTTGACATAAGTAGTCATAAATAGACTATATGTAGAGAATAGGCTTAAATGGATAGTCAAACTAATACATTTAAGATGAAATAATTAATAAAGCAAAACCTGTAAATAAGAAATAATAGTTATTTAGTATACCTAAGTGACACGTAGTTCTTGTAATTGACAATAATATTATCCAAATGTGTCCATCCAATTAATCCATCCATCCAATTCTAATAGTCACCAAAACGTTCTGAAAACTTATTATCACTGTCACGAATTGCAGGAGGATATGGAGAACAAGCCGGTAATCGTCGGCGACAAGGAGGTGGATCTTAACAAGATCTTCACGCCAGCACCTGATGCTGAAGAGCATATTATAAAGAAGGATCGCAAGTTCGGTGAGGAGATTTTTTTTGTATTTGAAAAACGCAAATTTTGCACACAAAATACTTCACTACCTTTTATCCATGTCTTTGTACGTAAAGTTAATACAAATGTTCTATTGACGGGCCCCTTGGGTTTGATTCCCACCTAGGTAAAAATAATTGTAAAATGAGCACGACCATTTGTTCTGTGTTTGGATGGAAGTATGTATGTTTATCAGCAGTCTGGTTACCTTAGCACAGGATCTGCCTAATTTAAGATCAGACGGCTTTGTGTCAAACTCATAACAATAACCTCATACGGTTGCTTTTATGAGTTTATTATTTCCCACGAACAATGTGTTTTTTCTTCTGGGGGTTTCACGATTCAGTAAATATAAAACCTTGGAGAATTGTACACATTAACCATTTTAAAAAATTACTCTATCCATTGGTGAAATTCCCATGAAAATCCGTTAAGTACTTTTGGAGTTTATCTTGTTTAAACTGACATACGCTGAAAAAAGTCGCTCGCCGATTCTGGGCGACTGACGATAAAAAAAGGAGGAGTTATGTATTATTCTTTTTTCATCATTCCTATTCTTACTGTGGGTGTCGTAAGAGCCGACTAAGGCAGGACAACAGCACGGCAAAGATAAGGCAAACTTGACACAAACCCTTTTTTTTTTTTTTTTTTTTTAACGTGTGGAAATCCCCTCGGACCGTCACCCCTCCGGGGTTTGCGGCGGGGTGGTGTGTCGGACTCGGACCGACTAAAACCACACGGTGTGCCACTCTGCGCCTGTAACAGGAGGGATCCGGGAACAGCTGTTGTTAAGACATCCGGACCCCTCCTAGCGCCAGCCCGCTCCTGTTGGGGGCTCCGTCTCAGTATATTTTCCTCTCTTTAGGCGACGTCCGGCACACGCGGACGCCGCCCCCTCGCGGCTGGCCAAACTAATGCGGGTGGAGGGGAAACCCACCCCGTCCACCCGCGGCCACACTCAGGGCGGCATGAGGCTGTGGTAGGCGGGCCTCCGCCGCCAGGTTCGCCGGCGGCGGATCGGGTCCGAGTGGAGGTCGTCCTCCCGGGCCCTCTCCGCCGCCTCCTTCCGCGAGATTACTACCTCGCAGAAGGTTGCGACCGCGGTAAAACAACTGTCGCTACCGGCCATGGAGCGTACTACGGCCGGTAGCGAGAGATCCACTCCGATGACTGCAGTGAGGGCCCGGCGCTGCGCCGCCCATGCGGGGCAGACCGCCAGCGTGTGCTGGGCCGAGTCCTCACTGCAGTCGCAGTGGTGGCAGGCGGGACTCAGTTCCCTCCTAGCGACCGTGTGCAGGTACTTTGCACGATGGGCCTATAGGCCGCGACCGAATCGGCAGGCCGTCCCGGCTTCGTCAATAGGACCAGCTTCCCGCTCTTCCAGCACTCAGGGAAGCGTCCCGACGCCAAGCTAGCGTCGAACACCTCCCCGAGGCGGTCTGCCATGTGGTTGAGGGCCAGGGCCAGCACTCGGGCCGGTACCCCGTCTGGCCCAGGGGCGGTGTTCTTGGAACGGATCCGTAGAACAGCCGCCCCTACCTCCGATTCCCGGACGGGCGGAACATTGTCCTCCCCGTGCTCCCCGTCGTCTCCGGCCAGGGAGGCCATCGACGGGGGAGTGTGTTCCGCCCGTTGTGGGAAAAGGCCCTCAACCACTTCTCGCAGGAAGCTGGGCTGGAGAGTCTCCGTAAGGGGGGGGCCCGACGCGCGGAGCTTTTGTCGCACCGCGCGGTAAGGGCGACCCCAGGGGTCACGATTAAGACCCTCCAGCATCTCCTGTCTTTTTTCCTCTTTGGCGCGGCTAATGGCCAGCTTCAGAGTTTTCCGCGCCCGTCGGTACTCCTCATGAAGCCGGTCCTCCTCACCGTCTCCACGGTGACGCCACCGACTGCGCGTGTAGGACCTCCGGGCACGTGTACAGGCCGCACGGAGGTCCGCCAGCTCCTGGGACCACCAGTAGACCTCCTTCCTTGGAGGCCGACGACCTCGAACGCGGGGCATGGCCGCATCGCATACATGCGTAATCGCATCGCGAAAGCGGCCAGCCCCCACGTCGACCTCCTCGGTCGGAGCCTGAGGAGACAGCCACGAGTGAATTATGGCTGCCTCCTCTAGTAGGTCCCGGTTCAGCCTGGCAACAGCCCACCGCGGAAAGCGGGATAAACGCCGCGCCACGTGACCCCTACTGGAGTCCTGGGTCCGGGAGAGCTCAAATCGGATATACAGGTGATCCGAGAGCGTCTCAACCTCTTCCAGGACACACCAGTTCCTTACTCGTGCGGCGAGGACAGGGGTAGCGAACGAAAGGTCCACTATCGACCCCCCCTGCTGTCGCACGCACGTGTTGGTGGAGCCTCTGTTTAGAAGACAGAGGCCCACCGAGGCCGCCCACTCCTCTACGGCCTCGCCCCTGGCGTCCGTCCTGGGGGAACCCCACGCAATGGACTTTGCGTTGAAGACCCCCAGCACAAGGACGTGCCCAGACGCTAGTCGCCGTATCGAGGTCTCCAAGCTGGTTAGGAAAACCTCGAAGTCGTTCAAACTCCGGTTGGGGGAGAAATAGACACCATATATGGTGATCCCCCCCCACTCGACGGCAACATATCCAGTGCCCTTGTCTCTTAGCGACAAGGGCGGGGAATGAGCCGTCGTGGAACCGACGACTGCCACGGAGCCGTCCCAGTCACCCATCCAGTTTGGACGGGGAGGGACAGAATAGGGCTCCGCGACTACGGCAACACCTATCGACCACTGTGCCATGGTTTGCAGGAAGAGATCCTGCGCCGCGGCACAGTGGTTCAGGTTCGTCTGGACCAGGAGGTTGGAGACTTGATCCATTACTGGATCGTCTCTACAACCTCCTCCTCCTCCGTCTCTACAACGACGACGTCGACGCACGAACTACATCTTAGGCAGCCTGGGTCGACTGGCTAACCCCCGACGTCTGCCGAGAACTGCGGGGAGGCTTGCAGCCTCTCTGCCCCATCTGGTGATTGGCGGGCTTATTGCCCGCCGCACACACTGGGCAGTGAGGGGCGGCAGAGCATTCTGCCGCCTTATGCCCCGGTTGACCGCAGCGGAAACACAGTCCGCCGCAGTCAAAACAACTGTCGCACTTGACGCGCGTGTGTCCCGATGCTAGGCATTTGTAGCATCTCATCGGTCTCGCCGCCAGGACTGTGATCCTGGCGCTCACGAAACCGATGAGCAGCCTGCCGGCGTCGGCCAATACTTTGGCCGACGCTACGGGACAGCTGACCCACACGGCGCCAAGCCCTCCTGGACCGGGGCGGATGGTGCCGACCCTGACGTTGTCCGCGCTGCACCCCGTCTTCTCCCGGATTACAGCGCGGACATCTTCGGCCGTCACTGAGTCGTCCAGGCCCGAGATGCGCAGTTCCGCGCACTTGGTAGGCCTGGCGACCCTGACACCATCTGTGGCTGCAAATATTCCCCGCAGATTCTCAGCGAAGGAGTCCGCCGTCTTTGCGCCTTCAGCCCCAGGGAACTCGAGAACTCGAGCTCCCGTCTGGGCGAGGCCCACCGTCCCAAACTCGTTGGCGAGGCTGTCCCGGGCCTTCTTGAAGACGGCCGCATAGGACAGCCCGCCGTCAGCCGCCTCCGGGGACACTGTCACAACTACAGCCGCGGTTTTGGGCGGCTGCAGCTTCCGCGGCCTCTTTGCAGAGGCCGTTGCCACCGGTGGCGAAGACTGGGCTTGGGCTGCTTTTTGGGCAGCCTTTCTGGCCCGCCTTCGGGACTTCTTGGAGCCCCTCGCCTCCTGCCAACCCTCGTTGGAGGGGGCAGGTGCGGAGGGGCCCGGCAGGGGTGTCGGAGTGGGGAGCGGAGGGAATGCCACTCCGCTCCTCGGCGCCGTTTTAGGCCCCGTCTTGGCCGGCGCCTGGGGATGTGCCTTGGCCGGCGCCTTAGCCGGTGCCTTGGCCGGCGCCTGGGCCGGTGCCTTGGCCCCCCTCCTCGGCTTTTGTGGAGCCGATGGAGTAGGGGCAGACGCCGCCGCCGCGTAAGAAACGCGGCCTCCCACAACGGGGAGCGCGGTCGGAGCGGCGGCCTTAGGCCGCTGTGCCGACGCGAGCGGGGGGCGCATAATTGGCGCAGGGGGCAGTCGCGCCTCCAGGCCAGCCAGGCGTCCGTCCAGCATATTCCCAACTGCGATGAGGATTTCTCGCAGTTGGGAGTCAAATGCCCCTGAGTTGGTGGTAGGGGCAGGCTGGGACGCGGACGGGGCTTCCCGCTCGGGGAGGTTCGCCTGGAAGCGGGCGAACTGAGCACTCAGCTCATTCACCCGCTCCGTCAGCCTCTCGTTGGCCACCTGTAGGCGCGAAACGTCGCCCACTAGGCCCTCCACGACCTCCGACAAAGCGGAGGAGGAGTCCTTAAGGGCCCTCACAAACGAGCCCTTAAGGTTCACGGACTTGGTGGCCACCTTGTGAATGACGGCCACCGCCGCTTTCGCCCTCTCCTGCACGGACACGGGAGCCTGGGGGGCATTTCCCCCCACCGGCTCCCGAACCTTGAGCAGGAGATCCGCGATCTCCTCCTCCGCTACGGCCTCGCCGTCCACCCGTACACTTCTGTAGGACTCCGCGTTTGAGAACGCGGAGCCTGACGGGGTTAAGACCGGGGCCGAGGCCGGTTTGCGCGCCCTCCCTCGGCGGCTGCTTGCCACCTTTGGTGGCATCATCTCCTGGGACGTATCCGTTTCCTCGTCCCTGGAGCGTCCGCGTTTCCGGCTGTCGCTTCGTTCCGCCTCCATGGCCTCCGCGCCATCCGACGAAGCGGCGGATCCGGAACGCAGCCGATCCGATGCTCTTCGGCTCCCAGAGATCAGAGTCAGACTGACTTCTGGGAGCCCCATCGAGATAGGCGTTCCCGACGCCACCTCACCCTCAGTGGACGACCCATCGACTCCACTGTTCCTCTTCTCCCTTGCACCTTTTATTTCAGTGTCCGTTTTGCTTGCCTTTGTCTGGTTTGTGTTTGTTTCCGATCGTTTCTTCGTATTTTTATTTAATGATTGCATAATTGATCCCACGAGTGGGGGAGAAATAAAGGTCCACCCGGGCAGAGATCCCCCATTACCCGGGCAAGCGTAAGTTTTTAACCCAACCGAGGGGTCCGCAGGTACCTCGGCTTGGAGTGCGCTCGCGACTGAACTTCCCATCAGCCATGCATCCCCTGGCCACGCACCAGAACACGGGATTCGGGGAATTTTTTAGAGAGGTTATCTTCCTCGCGGTCCGGGCGGTTAAGCCAAGACCCTCGCCCCCGATCAGAGCCGCGAGACTTAACCACAGCGCTCTTCTCGGGATTGCGATATGCCGACGGTTGACAGGGAGACTACGTCCCCCTGCCTGCTCGGTGGTAGTGTCAGTACACGCCGAGCCCGTCCTCCTTTCTCCACCGCTATCAGCGGAGAAACTGTGGCCCCTACAGGGCCCCGCCATCAGGTTTTTTACCGAGGTTTCCTCCTCCATGCTCCGAAGAGCGAAGAGCCAGCAGGGCAACCGGCAGACACGCCCACCCTGCTGGACCAGGCCTTGCCCGAGAGCCGATGAACGGCTGCCTCTTCTGCTAGAATATTGGCCGCTGGCGATAATCCTCTCCTCCAAGAGGACAAGGAGGGAACAGTACCATCGCCAGCGTTTCCAGGGTGCACCACGAGGAGGTTTTCTAGCCCAGCACCCCAAACTTGACACAAACACTATACCAACCCGTCTGGCCAGCGTGGTATAGTAGGCCAAAACTTCCTTTCTAAGCAGAGGCCTATGTCTAGCAGTGGATTACTAAAGGCCATTGATATTGATTGATGACGTTCGTAACATTATGAAGGAGTCAGGTCAGGTTCACATAAATAACATGAGATTGTGTAACTATTAAGAGATCTAATCCACACAGTACAACGGTTACAGCACAAGTGTCCAATTAAATCGAATATCGACTGCCAACCCGCATTGCTGTTTTTATTGTCTCTGGAGAACGAACGAGTGAATGTAAAAATACCATCTTAGTACTAATACAAGTTGTCATTATCGAGTATCGGTATAGAGTCTACGAGTAAATAGTCGACTAAATGTAGTGTAAGTTAACAGCTCGGCCATCCTTAATAAAGTGAGTCCTCTCACTTTGCTCATAATTTAAATATTAATTATGGCGACAATAACTGTAATTTGATAATGTATAGGGTAATCAACAGTTGATATTAGCTTTAAATGTATAACTTAAAACTAATTACATGACAATACTCCCTATTTACTTCTAATTTCCCTTCTTTTCATTACACTTTCCTATTACTTCACTTAATCATACTGTGTGACAATACTGTGTGTCTGGTATGCTACTCACATCTGCGGTCATCTGTGCGATGTCAATTGCTTGACAACATTCACTGTCTGCACTGACCGTTCATATCGGTGAGTTAGATCGCCTACGTGGTGTACTGAGTCCTCTGCAACTGTGTCCATCAGCCCGACTCAGTCGGCTGTGCTCGTGATATCGCCTGTAAGACTCACGACCACTGGTATCGCCACTGGGACTCCTGCGGCGCCGCCGGTGATTCACACGATGACGGGTACGACTACGGGAACTCCTACGGTGTTTACGATATAGCGAACTACTACGTTCTCGTTCACGCCTGCTCCTTTGCAACGATTTTTCCGTATCCGTAGATTTCCTGCTAGGAGTGTCTTTATGGCTTCTTTTTTTTCTTTTCACTAGAATACACCGTCACTTTATTGTTATCACGACCGTGTTTCCTTTTTCTCGAACGGGAAGCACGAGAGTTTCCCGTTTCTTGAGGTGTTAGGTATTCGTTTTCCATGAAGGTAGGTTTTAAATATTTTAACGTTATAAAATCGCACTTCAACAATTTTTTTACAATGTGAGCGCTTCCGCTTAAAATATAGTACCAACCTGTTCAATCCCACTTCTGAGATGAAGGAGTCAGGTCAGGTTCACATAAATAACATGAGATTGTGTAACTATTAAGAGATCTAATCCACACAGTACAACGGTTACAGCACAAGTGTCCAATTAAATCGAATATCGACTGCCAACCCGCATTGCTGTTTTTATTGTCTCTGGAGAACGAACGAGTGAATGTAAAAATACCATCTTAGTACTAATACAAGTTGTCATTATCGAGTATCGGTATAGAGTCTACGAGTAAATAGTCGACTAAATGTAGTGTAAGTTAACAATTAGAACTTCGTATTTACGAACAAATTTGGAAAAATATGCTATAATTTGGGCGGATATAAAAATTTGAAGAAAAAATACCACCCCTGGAGGTAGTTTAGGAATAAAGAAGTCAGAATTTATGATGACGTAGGCGAAATGGAGCTTGTGATAGGTACTTTTTTAAAGTGACGTCATCGCCTTCCAAATTCGGTGCACAGCTGTTTAATCTCATACGGTTTCTTTCGCCATATTGTGAATTATTTCAGTGCTATTTTCGGCTCAAAGTGTAATGCGCTTCTGTAGTTTTTTGTTTGTTCTGAGAAATCACTTCAAATGACGTGGTTTTTTTTTGAGTCAGTATGATGACGGATTAAGAAAACAAATTGTCACCACCCCAATTCATCCCGTGGGTGTCGTAAGAGCCGACTAACGGAGAAAAATACGCAGAACAACAGCACTGCAGAGAGAAGGAAAACTTGAAACAAACCCTACTAGTAGTAGTACTAGTAGTAGTACTAGTAGTAGTACTAGTAGTAGTACTAGTAGTAGTACTAGTAGTAGTACTAGTAGTAGTACTAGTAGTAGTACTAGTAGTAGTACTAGTAGTAGTACTAGTAGTAGTACTAGTAGGAGTAGTATAGGCTGTCGATGTTGCAAAAAATCTACCATAACGCCATCTTTTTTAAAATTAATGATATATAATAGCTACCTCTGCTGACAGATGTCGCTAATCTCAATTTTTGAATATTCCAGAGAAAACATTTGCGTCATCAGCGTTCTACGTGCCAGGAGTACATCCGACGGTGAAGGAACAGATGGACTTGGCCAGATCGATCTCCAAGTCCTTGAGCGACTCCAGCAACCACATGAGCAGGGGCCAGAGCATGTATGTGAACAGAAAGAAGAGATCTGTCAAATGGGTGCACGAAGGAAGAGGTGAGAGATTTTTGTCGTTATGGAAGTTTAAATATTGCCATTATTTAATTTAAAAAAGCGGCGTGTGGTGACCGATTAAAAATACGGAATGTCACCACCCCTATTCATCCCGTGGGTGTCGTAAGAGCCGACTAAGGGTACAAACTGCACAGACCAACAGCACTGCAAAAAGCAGGTTGTATGGTTTCTTATACCAACCCGTCTGATCAGCGTGGTATAGTAGGCCAAAACCTCCTGTCTAAGGAGAGGCCATGTCCAGCAGTGGACTATTATAGGCTGTTGATGATGATTGATGATCCGTTTCGTTTAAAATCATGCAATATAGCATATTTTAATTAGATAAACATAAACTTTTATTAAATCTTGTAGCAATTAGTTTATAAGAATATTAATAAGACTCCATCAGCGGGCGTTATTTATGTGAACAGCTGATATTGACAGGTTGGTCGGTAGCCAGCTGGTGCCGGCCTCACACATGTTATTATAAATTATTTATAGGTTGCTCCTCATAACTGCTTTGCGTTCAATGCGTTTTGAATAAGTCTCAATATTCGGCACTAGACTTTTTAATATGTACGAGTATAACTTACATTTCGACTGCATGGATGGCGTAGTGGTTTAGCGGTCACCTCGGCGCTTCGTACTGCATTGAGTGTTGTAGGTACTATCCCCACATGGGAAAACACTTTGTGAGATCCACAAATTGTTGTAATGAGTCTGGGTGTAATTTGTGTCCGTTTCGTGTGTTTGTATGCATTTATGTATGAATGAATACACATATCAGGATATATGTATTCATAGTGCGGGAGCTGTCTTAAAAAAAATAACTTTCCATAAATTTGTAAGAGTGTAGAGGTAATTTTTTAAATTAAAATATCTAAGCTACGCAAATTAAGGATACGGATACAAATAAGCGAGTAGAAAGTCTTAAATGTCAGTCGACTGTACACATAGCGCGTGAATACAAATGGTGGGACAAGGCAGTCATGGAAAATAGGCCTTAGGGTAAAAAAGAGAGATAGAGGAAGACCACAACTGTGATTGAAGGATGATGTCAAAACTGCAAAGACGAATTGGATTAAAAAGTAGCGCATAACTGAGTTAGATGATCGGATCTGAAAGAGGCCTGCGCTTAAATGGTTCGACACAGCTCTGAAAAGAAAAGAAATGAAAAAAAATAAAAACTATATCATATCATTTTAGAACATCATCTTTAACCTAAATTGTTCACTGGGTTGAAGTTTTAAAGTCCATTTTGCATTAATGCTGAGTCTACCTCTATTAATACTAACTCATTATAAATAATTACTCTTTTCTATAACTGTCCAATTAATTTATAATTGTTTATTGTTTCAGGTCGAAACACATCGAACGCATGTTCCACACCGACACCGGTAGCAAACCACGACACGCCGTACAGACCGCCATCTAGTCTTCGCAACCAGAAAACTTACCCCAAGTCCGCGCTTAAACACACCACGAACCTGCCAAAAATGGAGCCATTCCCCGTATCAGCACCTACTATTAACGTACAAAACATGGATATACCACTATCCCTAGCTCCTACGAAGTTGAATGATGTTTATGCTTCGCCAAAAAGCCCGCGTTTGCCTCTAGTTTGTGGGCCTAATTTCAACGTAGCGCCACGCGGTTGGGGCGAAATGAAAGACTATTATCGACCAGTCGTACTAGATGTCGCTGGCTCCTACACAGATTTTTAAACTTGGTTATTTTATTATTTGTTGTAATTAATTTAAAGTAAATTATTATATGTGAACAGTTTTATTTGAGTTGTCGTTTTAATAAGTATCAGTTGTTATTAGACTCCGCTATTATATGTGCATTTTCGAAGTTATACAAATGACGCTACGCTTGGTTTAATTAAAAATAAATTAAAAAAAAAACATTTTGTAACTCTTTGGAGTAGCGTATACAAATAAACAATTACATTGTTTATTATATGTTATTTTCAATTTATACATTTAATGAAAAAAATACGTAAGAAAGAGTGAAGACTATCCCAATAATTTTGTATTTACTAGAGTTGGTAACAGGCAACAGGTATGATGGAGTCAACAATTATTGTAAAATCATGTTCTATATATTAAGATAACTGTTTTAATATTATTTTAAGTAAGTGAGTTATTTATTTGAACAAAATGGAGTTCCTTCTTTATGTCTCTGGTATAAAGTTTGTAATTACAATTTCAAATAAGCATTTTAATTTAACCATCAGCAATAATTATTGAGTAGGCTATAATAATGTAATAATAACTTTATGTTAGCAATGTTAAACAATGTAGTCCAACACTAGTCATATATCATACTTTAGTATTACAAAATAAGTAAATAAATAGATATAATACTAAATATTGTGCCTTAATGTTACCCTAACAAAAATAGTGCTTGAAAAATAAAACAGAATTACTAATATTACGACATTATAAAAACATTATACGAGTAATTATTTAGAATATGAACATTTTCTACTTAATTTCTTTTATTTTTGCAGATTATAATAACGTTTTGACTAAATATGTAGGACTAAATTGGCGGGAAAATGAACTTTTATTTTCTTCTACATTGTTTGATACACATTTATTTAAACATACGCATATATTATTAATGCTTAGGTGTTAATGTGTTATAGATAGTGTAAATCCAAAGGTATTTATTTAGGAAGCATCGTTTTATTACGTAAACTGTTTCTTTAAATTTTGTATTTCAGCAGTTATTTTTATGAAAACCCTTCTGTTAGAAAGGGTTAATCATAAAACAAAATATAGTATAACGTTTAGTTAACAAATATTCTCTGAAAATTGGCGAGCAATTTTCAATAGGGCCGCTATCATTGCCGTGTGTATGCTCTGACATCTGTCTAAAATGACTTTAAAGTGACATTATTTTAGTCAAATAAGCAACTTCATATAAATAAACTTATACCTACGTATTCAATAGTCGGTAATAACTAATAACTATTAGTAATCGTAAGTTAGTTGTGGACGAAAAATCAGAAATATTGACTAAAACTAGTCACAAAAATAATTTACGGATTAGGTTGTGTTAATGAGCAGTTGTGTATTTATTTGATTTATGTTCGTGCTGTTTTGTACGAAAGGATCAATAAAGTATTGTTAAACAAATATATGGTTTTATTATTAACCGCTTTCAAAAAAAGAGGAGATTTTCAATTTCGATGTTTGTTTTTCGTTTTGTTACCTCAGAACTGCGACATTTATGAACCAATTTCAAAAATTCTTTTTTGGTTAAAATGGTGTATACCTACTGTTTAGTCCCATTAAAGTTTGAAGAAAAATTGTCCCCCAAGGGTGATAATTAAGGAACGAAGAATAACATCACGACGGCGGCGCATTTAATTGAAGTCTCCACTTGGTGAAGGTCGCGGGGAGTCGTTGGATTGGAGCAGCACAGGACCGGTTGTTGTAGAGAACCTTGGGAAGGCCTATGTCCAGCAGTGGACGTATTTCGGATGAGTTGATTATGATATCTTTTATTTTTAATTAATTATTGTATTCAAATAAATAAACTTATTTATCGGGACAAACAGTTGTAGGGACATTGATCCGCAGTAATTGGCGCAAGTGAGTAATGTGTATGAATAATGGCGTGATATGAATTTTAATTTACTCTTATAATATTAATCACAGTGGTGGATGGGAGAGGGGAGGCCGGCGGTTGAAAGGATTGATAAGAAAGAGTGGGTCGGTCATTCGCATACCTTTTTTCAAACAAAGGGTAGGTACGAGTAACTTATATTAGAAATTGATTTGACAGCACGAATGGCTTAGAAATTTAAGCGATCGCCACGCCGCTTCCTACTACGCCGAGTGTTGTGGGTTCAAACCCCCCACATGGGACGACACTTTGTGTGATCCACAAATTCTGAGTCTGGGTGTTCTTTATGTGCGTTTCATGTATGTTTGTAAATGTTTGTAAAGACACAGGATATATTCCTAATGCGGGAGTTGTACCGAAATAATTGCCAACAAAAGGTTTTCGAAAGTGATTTACGCAATGGCCGCCTGTGTTATGACATCTGTGTACTAAGAGATAGGCACACTTAACTGTCTAGCTTTCACTTTGACATTAACATTTTAGAGGTCCGTAAAAGACTAAAAATCTACAATACCAAATTAAACACATTTAGTCACTTAAACTAGATTTTTTAGGCAAAAACTACGGGTGGTCACCGATGAGGAAGGAGATGAAAAATTGTAGAAAACTCTCTTCGTCTTGGTCTTCTTCTTCATTACTGAAGAACGTGTGCCACATTACAGAGGTATTGTACTGGTGGCCTTAGACACCAGATATTTCCAGACTGTCCGGTCTTCGGTTTTTCTGAGCGCAGCAGTTATTGTGGCAGTGTCAGTGTTGAGACCTGATCAGACTATCTTCTGGCAGCTCAATTGCGCGGTCTCTCTTCTTCTACTTGTCCAACTACTACCAGCTCGTCAAGATTTGCCAACAACCTGCTAATGTGTATATACCTACCAGCCGATCGGCGTTACTTAGTCTGCGTCTATGAAAAGGAATAAACTTTTTCCTGTTTTTGCAACATTTTTCACTGATACTGGGCTCCTATTGGTTATAGCAACGGACGACCGGATCGCGTAGTGGTTTGTGTAACGGACTGCTATTTCAAAGATCGCGGGTTCGATTCCCGCTCAAGTCAAACATTTGTGTGCATGAACATTTGATGTTTGATTTGGTCTGGGTGTTTCTATGTATAACATGGTTGTATTTACATAAAAAAAAGTATATATGTATTTATATTAGTTGTCTAGTGCCCATAGTACAAGCTCTGCTTAGTTTGGGACTAGATGGCGTTGTGTGTATGTGGTAGAATATTATTATTATTATATTATAGCATGATGTTATGTAGCCTATAGGAGTGTTCCTCAATAAATGGGCTATCCAACACTAAAAGAATTCGAGTAGTTCCAGATATTAGCGCCTTCAACCAAACAAACAAAGTACCTATATAAAATGTCAAAGTTACATAATGCATTGTATTAAGTATTGTATTAAGTATTGGTATTAAGTATGTCAGAAGGGAAGTTTTGTAACGTTTTGTTGTTGTTTGTTTGCATATAGGTACTATGAAATTACGGTCTTAGTGGCTTGTGTATTAAGAGCCTAATTTTTATTTATTTGGAGTAATAAGGTACTCAATCGTCATATTTGCCTATTTTCCTCCCCCAGGACCAGTCTGCAGACCATTATTTCTCTTTTCCTGGAAGATCCATAACAATCAAAGAAAGTCATTACATTACACACATACACAATTCGAACTACAAGAGAAAATTACGAATTGATGACGTATAAACTGGTTAAAATAAACTTAACCAGACTAAACAGACCAAACTAAACCAGGCAAAATTGGCGAAAAAAGGACCATGGTGACATGGTCCTTTTGCGCCAATTGTGCCATGTAATCTCACGAAGGTATTTCCAGAATTTGAATATTTCTAATGTGGTTATTTGTTTGGCTATTTTATTCATTTTTTTTTATTATTATATTTATACATATTGACGGTCATTTGATCACTAAAATTCCTAAAGAGTATATTTTTGTTTTCGTGTTTTTGTTAAGATATCACCGACCATTGTCAGTAATAAATTGACTGTGTTTTTTGACATATTATTATGTAGAATTTTATTAAACGCATTTTTAAATGAAAAATGATAATTCTACAATTTTGACACTTTTTAACATATGACATATGTGTCAAAAAATGACAGCTTTATAAAACAGAACCCGATTCCACTAGCCGTGGTCATAGGCTGACAGTTAGTTAATTATCTCGTGATCGCGATATTTCCTGTATTAATCCATTTAAAAGTTAGTACATAGCTATCATTAGTTAAATTGTACTACGCAATATTAGTTCAATGATAGCTTTGCTTAATTTGAGTCTTAATTACGCTGTGTAATTTAATGATAGCGTAACAGATCATGACTATTTGTTATGACGATAAAAAATGTAATGTAACTACCTCTGACTTAAAAGGAAATGCTTTAGATGATGTAATTATCTATGATTAAACATAAATACCATTACACGGCACATGTTTTATAATGATAGGATGAGAATTGTATCATCATTCTGCTTGATAGCCTGACTTGATCGTAGATAAATTGTTTTGTGACTTAGATACGAGAAAAATAACAAGACAATAAAATAACAACTAAGTGGTAACAGAGTGAGAATAAAAAGACCACAGTACGGGCAAATTGAAGTTAGAAGTATCATCAATTGCATGATTGCATTCAGTTCTAAATTACGTACATAGATCTATAGTCCTGAAGGAACACTTATCTCATCAAACGTTTAAGGTCATTCCCCCAATCGACAGCTGTCTTTGCACGATTCTGACGACGTCTCTTAACGAATCTTGACATTAACCAAATATTTTCTTGCAAAATGTTTAGCAACGCTTCTCTCAGATTCGTTATTGTAATCAATTTTAATTACGACCACGTAATACGGCGAGCAATTCTTCGTCACAAATTGGTCGGCTCGACCGGAGTGATGCCAAGACCTCACAGACAACCGACGTTTTCGTTTGCATACTCGTTAAATTTATTGTAATCTTCCATTTTTTACACGCTTTATATTAGCTTCACTTGTATGTTTGTTTGTATGTTTGTAACCGACTCCTTTGGGCGTGATTTTGACTGACTTTAAACGGTCAGAATTCGTTCAAACTTTGTAGATATATCGAGGACCGATGACAATACACTAAGTTAAAAAAAATATATAGTTTTAATAAACTAAAAAAACACGCTTTCTATAGAAAACCAAACTAAAAAATAGAAAATAAATTTGAATAAAAGCGTGGGGTGCTTTTTACTATTGACAACAGGCACCCAACGCTTTTTTTTCAAATTTATTAAAATTTATTTTCTAGTTTTTAGTTTGGTTTTCTATAAAAGCGTGTTTTTTAGTTTTTTTTAACTATTTTTTTTTATTTACTATAATTGAAAGCCCGATTGGGTAACTGTTGAGACTGTACCTACTACAAACATAGCTGTACGTTTATGGAATGCCTTGCCGGTTACTATCAGACGTGCGCAATCCGTAACCACCTTCATGACTATGCTATATGAGCATTATCTGTCTCTAATAGTTATAAATTCACGTATGTATATATATACATATGTATGTATAGTATTTATATATAAATATAGATTAGTATGATTTATGTATAATATATATTTCATAGGTTAAGACCTTTTTTATTTCTCGAATTTCTGTATACCTATCACCAATTCAAAACGAATCCATCCAAAGGTTGCCTGGAAGAAATTGCACTAAGCGAAAAGGCCGCCCTTTGTACATTACATCTGTTGTTAATTACTTTATAATGTCTGTAAAACCCTGGTGTACAAATAAAGTATCTATCTATTTGTCTATCTATCTACAAAACATCTATACATTTAATACAGTTTTTTGCAATAAATGTCTTTATCATAAACCTTGACCAGCTCAACAGGGGAAATACACTTCTACTTAGACATTTTTTTAAGATTAACATTGTAATCAAAAAACAAATATCAATATCAAACCACAGATATCAGTAACTCAATACTTCTTCGTACAGATAATGGATTAAAGTGTTATGTCAATATTAGAACTCAATCTGTAAATAAAGACATAAGTTTAATAATATGAGGACTGTTTGAATAATAATCTTCCGTGTGGTGACGGATTAAGAGCATAGAGTGTCACCATCTCTATTCATCCCGTGGGTGTCGTAAGAGCCGACTAATGGAGCAGAACGCAGAACATCAGCACTGCAAAGGGAAGAGAACTTGAAACAAACCCTTTACCAACCCTTTCTGGCCAGCGTGGTATAGTAGGCGAAATCCTCCTATCTAAGGAAAGGCCTATACCCAGCAGTGGACTAATTAAGGCTATTGATGTGATGTGTGATGTGTTTGAATAATACGAGGGCGTAACTTCACTTAATCGGTGAAAAGTAAAGTAAGAACTGCTTACCACCAGTTTTCTGTGAAGCCGTGGTATCACTCAGGTCGAGAAGGCCCATACGTGTCGAAAAATGAAATTGGTTACTTTAAAAGGAGCATTTTCCATCGGGGTCCCTGGGATTTCTTTCCGAGACGGCTTGCGATTTTTGATCGGTTCATGTCCGATATTACCACCGATGGGTGGTATCCATAGGGATTTCCACACAGAAAAAAAAGGGGGAGAATTTTCCTGCCATTATCAAAAAACACGTTATTTTATTATCACCAGTGCAGCTGTTTATTAATCAGGCTGTGGTAAAGGTAGGTACTTTAGTGGCGCCACATATGTTTCCTATGGTTGTGAGGTGTTCAACTAACTAAAATAATAGTGGCGCTACAAATTGAAAATAGGCGAGTATTTACTCAAGATAACCTGTTTCCTAACCTCACACACATGTTTGGAGGAACGGATCTGTGGAACAAATTGTCGCCTCTGGTATTGCCGGACCGACACTACCTTTAAAACCTTACAGAAAAGAAGGCAAGTGCAATGTAAGCCTATGGTTTGGAAGCACTACATAAATATAAATCCTGTGTCGAGACTCTATAAACATACATGAAACGGACACAAAGAAAACCCATACTCAGAACAACAATTTGTGGCTCACAAAAAGTGTTGTTCCATGTGGCGATCGAACACACAACGCTCTGCGCAGTAGGAAGCGGCGAGGTAACCGCTTAAACCACTACGCTATGCGTGCAGTCAAATGTGTATGGTAAATATCTACACAAATTAATCAAATTGAAGTGTATGTTTGTAATGTCAAAATAATAGATTTTTTTCATGCTTACATGGTTATTTGCACGATACCTATGCCTAAAAACCACTTTAAATATTTGTTGTCGGTCTGTCTATCTGTTTGTTCCGGGTAATCTTCAAAACGGCTATACCGATTTTGATAATATTTTACTACCAAGTAGCTGTCTAGATAAGGACTAACTTAGGCTATTTTTTATCTCAGAAAAACCCTATAAAATTTTGCCTGGTCCGGGAATTGAACTCACTAAGGCAGCGCTTTTTAAATTCCACCAGCGGGCACCAGCTAGTGTATATATAAAAGTCATCGGATTTCACAAGCAAGAGAACTATAACCTAGTGAACATCTTAGAAATAACTGTTGCCAACAAGACAAAGCCTCTGGAAAGTGGGAACAATGCAATGGTACAGGAGGACAGTTCTTCCTACTGTCTTCTTGAGTATACAAGGACACCCAAGTTTTAGTGACTTTTGCCATTGGGTTTGGCAAGGAGTGTAATGAGACTCGAGATGATTTTTAGTCTGTTTTATTTTAGACTAGCTGAGACCCGCGGTGTTACCCCAAGCGAAGCTAGTCTAAAAAAAGTAGCCTAAGTTACCCGTCGAAATCGATCCGCCCGTTCCAGAGATTACCCGGAACAAACAGACAGACAGACAAAAATGTTATTTTGGCATATGTACCGTGTAAACATACATATGCATTTAGTAAAAAGCGGTTATTTTAATATTACAAACAGACACTCCAATTTATTTATTTGTATAGAAGATATAGACAGAGCTTAGGTATATACTGATGTGGTGCGTGTGTATTATTGTGTTATTTAATCTATAAATGTGACTTATTTAAGTACCTGTAATTATGTAGGACGTGCTGTCGCTACATGACTCTTTTGGAGTGGTCCTTTGATGGCAGTAGGCACTCACAATCAGATGAGTCGAATGTTCATTTATTGATTGAAAAACCTGGCCGGCCGTGGCGGAGCAGATTAGTATAAGCACTTTCATTGCGAGATACAGGAAGTAGTCGTTACTATGTAGTTTACCTTATCTTTCCTAGATGGCGCTGAAGCATGTTTTGCTGTATGAATGTCGCCATAATGTTTGACCTAGTTAGAACACAGTTTATCTTGGTAGCGGTGTAATGAAAAGGATATGACTGGACTTCGCTAATTGTTCCTGTTCAATTAATGCTAGGCTGAAAATGTTTTAGGTCTTTTAATGACAGTAAACAATCGTATAATGAATTTAAAACTAAAATAACAAATGTTTTGTGTCCATCTACCTTAACCCCAAACAAATGTGAATAAGATATAAAATAGATTTAGAGTAGTATTAATTCAAACAGTTTATTATTATTATTAAGTATACTCTTCTTTAGTTAGTTTTTTTTTTCTCGTTTGATTGTAATTAGTTTACTACTTTTTACACTACTACATTACAGTAAATGCTATGTACACCTTAATTGTCATACATATCAGGTATAATGCCACGTATTGTCAAAACTAGTTATAAGTATAATATGTGTGATGTGGTAGTACTTATTAATAAATAAATAAAAAATAAAAAAAAATAAACAAAGTGATGTAACTGATGTTACTTAATAGGCCTAAATATCCTTATTAATATTTATTAAATGATATTTTGTAAGTACAGTTAGGTTAGGAAGCGTTAGAGGTTAACCCGGCAAGAGTCGAAGAGAGAATGCAGAGTGAAGCCACATCTCTACGTAACGCATAGGGATCGAGACGATCGGAGAAGTTTGGGCTATCGACGATTCGAGTCGCTCTTCGTTGGATGCGGCGGAGAAGCTGGTACCGAGGGCCTCTGCATAGAGATGAGAACAGTATTCCATATGCAGCCGGACTTGCGCCTTATAGAGCTGAAGGCGGTGGGCCGGAGTGAAATACTGCCTAGATTTGTTCAGACCGTTTAAAACATTCGCTGGTCAAATGGTGAGGTCAAAAGGGCAGATCTTCATCATCAGGCTTTCATCACTTCGTGGAAAAGAGAACAAATGTGTGTGAACAAGAAAAGAGACTATTGTGTGTGTGTATGGAGTCTTTAGAGCACAAGTTAAATAATATACTAGTCCCCCAGGACTATTGCAAAATCTATGTGGTTGAAGTAAAAAGAGACGGAAAACCTACTTAGAAGTAATCCATTCGCAGAAAATTCATTAAAAAAAAAAAGATACAAAAAGAAATCGTAATCAAATCTATTAAATTGTTATATATACTATGTAGGTTCATATATTTTGGTTCTCTTTTATCCCAAAGAGTGTCTCGTAGTTCATAATTATTTTACTATTATTAGCCCTTTTTTTTCCGTGCGGCAATCCCCTCGGATACCACCTATCGGTGGCATGTCGGACACGAATCGACTAAAACCGCACGCCGTCTCGGATACTAATAGCCGGGGAACCAGGTATACCCTAGAAAGGAAGTCCCTGGTGCACTATTATTACCCCTAGCAACATTTCTGTGTCTTCATAGTTGAATGAAAGAAGCTACCTTAATAATTCTTTTTTGTCGTCGTCATAGCGTATATAGGTAAAATGGCATTCATCTTATTATTCAAGCAGTCACTAAAAAAGCAGAAGAACCGGTGAAATAGACTGGTTATACAACGTTTTTTACTGCTAACTTTAAATTTGTTGCGCTTGTGGAAGTTCACATGCAAAACGTGAATTAGCAGCGACTCATCAACAGCTTTTAATAGTCCCCTGCTGGACATAAGCCTCTCCTTAGAAAGGAGGTTTTGGCCTACTATACCACGCTGGCCAGACGGGTTGGTATATGGTTTGTGTCAAGTTTTCCTTCTTTTTGAGGTGCTGGTTGTTCCTGCGTTGTTTTTCGCCCTTAGTCAGCTCTTACGACACCAACAGGATGAATTGGGTAGTGACATTCCGTATTCTTAATCCGTCACTACACGGACATTGAGTGTTTCCGTAAAACTATTTGTTGAATAAACGGTTGTCTGACCGAAAGCATATTAGTCTTCCCGTATAGTTTAGTAGTTGGGTAAAAAAACGGCAGATTAAAGGCTATTTTCAACACTGCACGCTGGACTCTTTTACCAATTTTAACATAAGTCTTTCCTGCCCCACCCCGTGAAGAAATACAGTACGACAATAACGATTGACAAAAGGCGAGATAAGTCGTTTTTATCACATTTTGATCAGTTGCATGGCGTAAATTTTGAAAAATGTAATTAATTTCCTAATTCTGTTGGACAAAAGTTCTACGTGTTTAGAAGATTATAACCAGATTTAAATCGATCAACTCGGATTTGAAAAAAAAACCTACATTTCAAAAACATTTTTTATTTATTTATTGTTCAACTTCACGTGGTAGAGCGAGCTCCTGCAGATTGGGGCCGCCTGGATCGGAGTAAAACCAGGGTTAAGAAATAACTTTTCAACGAGTGAGGTAACCCAAGGTTCAACCCTTTCCCTAATTCTGGGAGGGGGGGGGGGTTTTGATGACTTGTGTATCTTGAGTTGCAGGGCCTGATTAGGTATGGTGTAAATTCGGGGAGGACCTGAAATAATAATAATAATAATAATAATATTCTACCACATTCACACAACGCCATCTAGTCCCAAACTAAGCAGAGCTTGTACTATGGGTACTAGATAACTGATATAAATACATATATACTTTTTTTTTTTTTGTAAATACATACTTATTATACATAGAAACACCCAGACCAAATCAAACATTAAATGTTCATGCACACAAATGTTTGACTTGAGCGGGAATCGAACCCGCGACCTTTGGAATAGCAGTCCGTTACACAAACCACTACGCCATTCGGTCGTCATAAATAACTTGGTCCGGATCCTCCCAGAGTAAAGCACCTGATGCCGCCCGTCGGGGTGGTTTTTAGTGGCATCACTACATACTCCTGGTTCCGGAGTCCATGAAGAGTAGGAGATCCGAAGGGCTTTTCCACCCCGTCAACAAAAAAAAAAGGGATCACGGGCAGCGGGAGTTTGCCCCCTTCTCCATAAAAATTTATAAGGTCATTCTCACATCACATCAACAGCCTTTAATAGTCCACTGCTGGACATAGGCCTCTCCTTAGAAAGAAGGTCATTGTAGTTACGCAATAAATAACATAACTGTATATAAGGTAAACGTAATGGGTAAAACATGTTACACTCCCTACGATGAGCAAAAAAGGAAAATATTACCCATTTCCTTAATTCTCTGACATATGTCAATCATTCTTTGATTAGCATTCTTTTGATATAAATAACTTGGTAGGGTCTGACTTAGGAAGTAATCTTAAACTATGACGACCAAATGGCGTAGTGGTTTGTTTAACGGACTGCTATTCCAAAGGTCGCGGGCTCCATTCCTGCTCAAGTCAAACATTTGTGTTCATCAACATTTAATGTTTGATTTGGTATAATATGTATGTGTTTACAAAAAGAGTATATATGTATTTATATCAGTTGTCTAGTACCCATAGTACAAGCTCTGCTTAGTTTGGGACTAGATGGCGTTGTGTGAATGTGGTAAAATATTATTATTATATTATATTATTATAATAGTCTCTAGGATTAGTCTCAGTCTCCAACTTTTTAATTGATTTTTGAAAAAAGGTTTGATTACACCAATTTGAGTAAATGCTATTATATGCGAGGCCATTGTTTGCCACGAACAAGGCCGCTATATTTAAGTTTTTTTAAGTAAAAAAGCTTTTTATAAGTAGAAACTTCAACAAATGGTCCGCTGAACCTCGAAACTGAACTTCTAGTAACTTAATGTCATCATCATCATCATCATCAACAGCCTTTAATAGTCCAATGCTGGACATAGGCCTCCCCTTAGAAAGGAGGTTTTGGCCTACTATACCACGCTGGCCAGACGGGTTGGTATAGGGTTTGTTTCAAGTTTTCCTTCTCTCTGCAGTGTTGTTGTCCTGCGTAGTTTTCTCCCTTAGTCGCCTCTTACGACACCCACGGGATGAATAGGCGTGGTGACACTCTGTATTCTTAATCCGTCACCACACGGACAACCGGACACCGTAACTTAATGTCAACAGCTTGTAATGTTGGAAACTGAAATATATTAATTCATCATCATCATCAACAGCCTTTAATTGTCTACTGCTGGACATGGGCCTCTCCTTAGAAAGGAGGTTTAGGCCTACTATATATATATATACACGCTGGCCAGACGGGTTGGTATAGGGTCTGTGTCAAGTTTTCCTTCTCTCTGCAGTGCTGTGGTCCTATGTAGTTTGCTCCCTTAGTCGACTCTTACGACACCTACTGTCGAAGAGATAGCGTACTTCATATAAGACGACTGTAATTCTTAAAATTGTATAAGTTTGCTGACTTACTTTTCATTTACACTCTAATTATAGTTGGGACCTGAAATGACATCGTCCGTGTCCTCCCCAGAATAAGACGTCGAGTTGGTTTTAAGTGGAACCACTGTAGTGTTAGTATGTATACTCCTGGGGAGACTCTTGCTTCCCTTAATAATCCTTTACCAAGCTACATCAGTCAGTTCCGGCCCTATTGAGTGCCGTGACGCAGTATGCTTTGGCATGCTGCTTTATACCAAAGCATCCTTCGGCTGCCGAAGGACACCCTGCCGTGCCGTGCCTTGCCGCGACTTTAGTCAGCTCAGGGCAGTAGCCGGGCAACCAAGTGTAGTGTCTCCCCAGGCCCAGCGCTTACGTAGGACGGAGATCATTCAGCGACCACCAGCACTTAAGCCGCCTGCAGTACCCGGTCCGTTGTAAGTCCTAAGAGAGGGTTCTAAGTCCCTCCCGGTCCCACTTCGTCCCTCAGGACGAGTTAGTGGCTCTGTACCAGGGTCGCAATCATTCACCAGGTCATGCCTCTGCTCCATACACGCTGGATATTCTGGCAGCGTGTAAAGCGTCATGAACACGCTCTGGCAATCGTAGTGGCGTTGGCTCTTTGCGGATCAGACACAGGTGACTTCCAAAGCGTCCTTTCCGTCAGCCAATATTAGCGGGTGCCGTGTTTCCTATCAAGCCAATCCTCCATAACGCGTCTTACCGTCACAATAACAGCGTGCCAGAATTAAGCCGCCCCATAATATCCCGAACGTAAAACTTTCGCCCGGTATAGGATATTTGGGAACCCCGCGCCCGCATCTTGTGTGATTCAAATTATACAGCCTTACGTGTAATAAAGTATTTCGAAGCCTATAAACATTTGCATTTATTTTCGTACACCGATCAATAGATTTTACTACGAGTATGATGAGATAAAAATATATTAGACATGAAAATTATAAAAAAGTTTAGTTCTCGTTTCGATATCTGTTTTTGCCGCCCCGTATAGAGATAGTTCGAGTCCTGGGAAAGGACATAGGATAGTTTTTATCAAAGAAATCATCCTTTAAGGGGGTGAAAAGGGGGGTTGAATTTTGTATGAGGAATCAATAACCGATTTAGATGAAATTTGGTATGGAGATAGTTTGATTTTAAAGGACCACAGGCGATGTTATAAACTGTGTAATAACAAAAGGCATTAAAATCCTTTCACAATTAGAATTGCGACTACAAAGGTGAACTAGAATGAAATGCTTATGGCATTTGACTCCGCCTTACGCCATATACTTGCAGGAAGTATAAACAAACAAAATTGGTGTTTAGTTGGGCCTTCAGTAATCTACTCACTCGGTGAAATAATATAATAGAAATAATAAACCTCACACATCTCACACACGGCAGTCTGATTCCAAACCAAGCAAAGCCTGTACTATGGTAACCACACTGCTGATAAACATACTTATATATTTCTAAATACATACATATTATAGATAAATTACACCCAGACACAGAACAAACGATCGTGCTCATTACACAAATATTTGTTCTGGGTGGGAATCGAACCCACGACCTCCGGTTTAGCAGTCAGGGTCACTAACCACTAGACCAATAGGCCCGTCATTATAATAATAATAATATTCCTCACACATGTCCCGCTCGGCAGTCTGATCCCGTCTGTGTTATGGTAACCAGACTGCTGATAAACATACTTATATATTTCTAAATACATACATATTATAGATAAATAACACAGAAATACAACGAAAGAATGGCTTAACAAAGGGTCTTCTGTGAGTCTATAAAGACCTGGCTAGTCCAGTGGTTAGTGACCCTGACTGCTAAGACGGATGTTGTGGGTTCGATTCCCACCCAGGACAAATCATTGTGTGATGATTCATTCATTTTTTTTGTGTGTGGGTGTCTATAATTTATATGTATTTAGAAACATATAAGTATGATTATCAGCAGTCTGAACAGGCTCTGTCTAGTTTGGGATCAGACGGCCGTGTGTGGAATGTGTCCAGTTTATTTATTTATTCTTTATTGTACACACTGAACACATACATATATATAAGTAACAAGGAAATGTCATGTACAAAGGCGAGCTTAACCCAAAACTGAGTTTTCTTCCAGCAAACCTTGAGCGAATAGAGGACAACAGAGAAACGTAACGGCACAGTCATGCGTACTTAGGAATCAACACAGAAAGGCATATAAATTAAACAAATATCGACATTATCAAGTTATTATTATTATCTTCTTAAATCTTCTTTCAAGTAGTGAATGATTATCAAGATCGAAAAGAGCATTCGGTAAAGACTGGCCATGGTTCACATTAGCGTGTTTGGGTCGTGGACAAACACTTTATTTTATGTTTTCGATTCTATGCGTATGGACTAGCGATGCGTGTTGAATTCATAAAATATTGCATAGGAACTTATGGTAGTTTCGTTTGACGTTCGATCAAATCAACTCGAACGTGACAAAGATACATTATTTTTCAAATATCCTGTGCTCTTACGTACTCTGTTGAAGTAACAAATATAATAAAAAAGTGTTGATGAAATGATATTAGTTATATTTACTAGTTCATCGTTTCGTTATAGTACAGAGGAGGGAAATGACCCCTAAATCCCCTGGACCTAGCAAGTCCACTCCAACCTCGATGTGGAGAGTAAAGGCAAGAAGAACCATATCGTTGTATTAAAAGTGCCCGTGAAATGCGTTAAATTGGGACTCTACAGTAACATAAGAATGTTTTTTTTAAAGAATGCGCCAAAAGTTGTTAAAGGAGAATAGAGAAAGAAAAACGGTGTGAAAAATTTAAATTGGCTTAAATACTAATTAGACTCTGTAGACTACACTACGAAAATAGTCAATGAGTTTTACAGACAATAAATAAACGTGTAACAACTTTCAGAAAAAAAGAGATTATAATATTTGAACTCAGCACATTTTACTCCGTATCGTAGTTTTGCGTACGGCAGCGACCTCTATTTCCAGTAAACAGCTCGACCCTTTTTCAACTTTCCCCCCCTATGAGATTGCTCTCCATGCCTCTACCCTCCACAACCCTAGACCTGACAGCCAATACAGACTGCATACACATCATCATCATCAGCCTATCGCAGTCTTCGATCTTTTTTCGGCTTCTCGTATCCAGCGACTGCCATATATGAAAACATCAAAATGCTTCATTTTTTTATGGCATCACATTTTATGATGCAAATGCTGACCCCTCCAATTTCGTCTGTGTTACACAAAAGGAATAAATTTTCCAACCATTGAACTAATATTACTAGCGTATACATGATAACTCAATGTTTTCAACACTAAAGGAATTTTTCAATATTTCCTGAGATTACCGCGTTTAACTAAATAAAGAGCTTCAGCTTTATAAAATTAATATAGATGGGAATCGCTCACCTTGACCAAAAAGGTTCCCTATTTACCAAACTGATAAAAAAATTATCTGACATTAACAAAATCGATTATTTTTCATCGTAATCGTTATCTATGGTATGTCTACCGTAAAATAAGGGACTACCCTAAATGCAACAATAATCTTGGACTGTGTCTGTTTCAGCTTATTTATATATAATTAATATTGAAAATAGAATTAATCCGACACCGTAATAATTGTAGTACACAGCATTCTTCATTCCTTAATTTTCACATTTATTTTATTCAAATTTGATTTTTTTATTTCAAACAGGAAGTATACCTTTCAACCAAAAAAAAAGATTTTATAAACCGTCCCTAAATAACGGAGTGAGATGTAACAAACGTAACAAAAATACAGCCGTATTAATAACCTTCTCCTTTTCAAATCAAATCAATTTATTTACAAACATAGGTATATTTATAGGTGTTACAAAATATGGAATTGTCCACCGCATTTTACCACGTTATTGGTGTGCAAATATTTTTAATCTGTGCAAATAATCAAAACGTCTCAAAAGAACTAAACGCACGGTTGACCGACTCGTATATACGTACGCCTTTCCCCATAGTTCCAAGTACGGAACCTCTTTCCGTGTCTACTTTCTCGCTTGGCGATATCGAACCGGTCATAGTCAGCAAATGTGCAAATCGCAAGACTTTTCAGTCCAGCCAGTGTGTGGTTGAAATTGCCGCGGGACTAACGTTTCCGAACGTGAGTCACTGTGCGTGTTGTGAGTGAACGAACTTTGTGGACGTTTTGAATTAAAAATGTTCTTTTTTTGACATTACAAATTTGAAATGTAAGTAATAGAGTATTTTCTACTATTTTTTAATACTCGGTCATGGATTGTTGTTTTTTTTTTTATTTAGACGTGCAGTGAACTGCAGAAGCAAACGTGTTTCTTTAGAAGTGTAGTCGGGAGATATGTTTTTTTTCTGAGTACAATGTCTGGCTCTCTGGTCGTGTCATAATAATTGTTATAAAATAATATTTTCTTTCAATTCGATTGAGTTAAATTCATTAATACGGGAATGATTCATTATTTAAATAAAACTGTTGTTAGAATTGACATAAATAATACGAAATGCTTGTATATTATAATTAATTAATATATGTTTTCCTATACTCATTGTTATAAATAATCACAATATCGATTCATCTTTTTTAATGAATTTAATACATTTTATGTATTAAATATTTTTAGATTTGGTTATGAAAATGAAACTGTAATTTTCTTTATTATAATAAGAAAGTGACTGATTATACCTAAACTTAATAATTGTAAATTGCCAACACATTTTAAAATACAGTAGATATTATTTAGGTTAGTGAAATAGTTAAAACTGCCAATGTAATTTTTAGAAGCTAGCTTAGAAGGTGTTATCGTACCTATGCCGTAAAACTAAAATACTAGACTCTAGTATATTGGTCATAGACCGCTCTATTGCTCTAGTAACTAGAGCAATAGAGCGGTCACGACCACCATTGCTGACCACAAAAGCTAAAGTTTTTTTAATTATTCATACGTCTAGACAGACTATCAAACCTGTGATATACCGTCAGTCGTATAACGGGTATCGGTGTATTGTCGACTCTCGATTTTCATAATAAAGTTGACACATTTGTTTTAGTCATAACTAAGTAGTGCGATACTCCTGGACCCTCCACAATACATCATCATCAACAGTCTTCACTAGTCCACTGCTGGACATGGCCTCTCCTTAGGAAGGAGGTTTTGGCCTACTATACCACGCTGGCCAGACGGGTTGGTACAGGATTGGTGTCAAGTTTTCCTTCTCTCTGCAGTACTGTTGTCCTGCTTAGTTGCTTCCTTAGTCGGGTCTTACGACACCCACGGGATGAATAGGGGTGGTGACACTGTATTCTTAATCACCACCGTCCACAATACATATAATCTTAGTTTACTTTTCAAGTTGCATAACAATTTATAGTCATACTTAAACACGTTCGAGTATTAAAATTTAAACTAACTATGAAAATACATACCAGGCATTCATAGTTGATGGGGTTGAAGTTGGGTTTTTGAGTGGTTGCGTGTATGGCTTTAAGGAGTGAACGAGAAAGTGCATACCGGTCCTTCGCTTACCGCCAACCTGGAATTTCCTATGGTTAGTAGCTGGCTGACACCATAGAATCGTTGCAGGTTTAGATCTTTACTTAATACTGACTTTACTTACTTAACTGAATAGTTTATTTGTTTGGTTGAACTGCTAATCTCAAAAACTACGAAGTGAAACATTCTTTTAGTGTTGAATAAGCCGTTTTGTCGAGGTCGAAATCACAATCATATTTCGTAAATCATATGATTTATAAACCATATCATCACACCTGTGACGAAGAGCAAGACTCGCGAAACGTCTAAATCTAAAAAAAAGCTCGTAATCTTTGATAAAAAGAATTTTGATTGATTTAATGCCATTGACGTAATTACAATCACGTGCAATCGCTGTGACTAAAACTAATCATTTCATCAAATGAATACCATTTGAAAGTAACAATAATTTCCATGTCTAAATAGAACATTACGCTGCAAGTTGCAGTTGAGTCAGCTGGTTTTCAATTAGGTATATTATTTTAATTTTACACTTTTATACAATTTGAAAACAAAGAATAATAATAAAATGAATAAGAGTATAAGAATAAAATGAATTTGATGAACACTGTCGAAACAGAAAGGTCTTTTTATACCCAAACACGGCTTGTACATGCTTTTCTTGTGAATAATGGTTATAGGGGAGCCTGTTCTACGGATCCGTTCCGCCAAGAAGACTGCCACTGGGCCAGACGGGATACACATGGCAGACCGCTTTGGGGAGGTGTTCGTCGCTAGCTTGGCGTCCGGACGTTTCCCAGAGTGCTGGAAGAGCGGGAAGCTGGTCCTATTGAGGAAGCCGGGACGGCCTACCGATTCGGTCGCGGCCTATAGTCCCATCGTAGTGCTGGACGAGGTGGGTAAATTGTTTGAGAGAACTGCCCAATTCGGTTTTCAAACGGGGCGTTCGACGGTCGACGCTGTGTTGCGCCTCAGGACCGTCACCGAAGAGGCGGTGAGCAGTGGCGGCGTGCTGTATGCGGTGTCGTTGGACATCGCCAACGCATTCAACAGTCTGCCATTCAGCTGCATCAGGGACGCACTCCACTATCATAGGGTGCCAGAGTACCTAAGGCGGCTGGTGGCATAATATTAAGAGGAGTGTACCGTCGTGTACGAGGACCAAGATGGTGCTTTGCTCATGTCGTGTGTCTTTTCTCGGACCACTCCTATCGATCATAGGTAACGACTGGGCGTTATTTGTTACGCCGATGACACACTGGTCACAGCCCGGGGGGCGGACTTTCAAGAGGCTGTGCTCCTAGCCACCAGAGGAGTCTCTCTGGTGGTCGGGTGCATTGACGCGCTGGGCTTACGGGTGGAGCTGGATAAGACGGAGGCCCTCTTGTTCGATGGGCCCTGCCGTGGTCTGCCGCCCGCCTCTATTGTGGTCGATTCGATCCTCGTATCGTTTCAGGCCCAGATGAAGTATCTTTGCCTGATTCTTGACGGGAGGTAGTCGCGAAAGCTGGTCGGCGCTACCTCTGCCCTAGGGCGACTTTTGCCCAATTTTGGTGGAGTTAGCGTCGCGACAAGATGGCTGTACACGAGGGTTGTCAAGTCAATGGCACTGTACGGTGACCCGGTGTAAGCGGCGGCTCTGACTGCTCAGAATAGGGCACGCCTCTGGCACCCTCAGAGGATATTGGCGGTTAGAGCCATACGCGGTTACCGTAATTCCAATGATTTTCGACTGGGAACCATAGTCTGAATACACTATTTCAGTATTCGTTACGATGTCCCTTACACCCTGTATATGTTTTATAAAAATATACAGGAAAAAAAACAATGTACGCATGTACGAGGCAAGTGATTGCATTGAACTTGAATTATATCGAATGCTTGACTTTGCAGTTGTATGGCATACCGCGTCGCCACATAAGTGTTAAAAGAGATTTGTGATATAAATAACATATACGAGTAATGTGATGCTTCGCTGTGGCACATTGTGGCTGCATTGATGAGATATGAGAAACATAACTATCGCGAAGAACAGATAAAAACAATCCTGGAAGCGGTTTGTATATCGTGTCAAAATTTGAGCTCAGTCGGTGCAGAAATTTTAAGTTTTGGAAGCGTACACAAACCAATTTAACATTTTTATATATTTAGTTACACAAACACTCACGCTTATGAATGACCACGAAGGAGTATACAGAGACGTACTAAACGCCCACATTATTAATATTGTTTTATAATTTTAGTATTATTTACGTAATAGGAGGCTAGCCGATTATATATACCTAAATACAAAGATATTTTTTCAAATTACACCCAGACGCAGAACAAGTAATCGTGATCATCACACAAATATTTTGTCCTAGGAATCAAACCCACGACTTCAGACTTAGCAGTCACTACCCACTAGAGCAACAGACCCGTCGAATGCTTTAAGGCGCCATAGCCCATAAGTTCTCTAAATATCTGTTAGAAAACTAGAAAAATCTTAATCATTTTACTACCTATTTACAAATTTGATTTGGGGTTTGGTTTTGGTCGCTATTTGTTTAAGTGCCGTTTTAATTTCGTCTCCCGAGTACAAAGGGAAGGACCCTTATATTCTCCTTTTACCTACGATCAGGTAGAATACGACCCGGTCCTATTCTTTGAGCTTTGAACAGGGCTATAATATTATACATAAATATGCTTTGTTGTACTTCAGTGACATAAGATATTATGGACTTCTAAAGAAATGAAACAATGGGAATGCGCTCGTTTCGCTTGTTAAACAAAGCTAGGAAATCTTAGAAGAGTGATTAGTAACAAGAACAAAAAAATGAGCCTTTGCAAAACGCTAGCAGATATAAAACATTGAAATTGTTTTGTAAAATTAATGGTGGAGTGATCAGATCAAGTATTCTTTGAGGTACATGGCCTTATGGCCTGGTGGGTTATTGTTAAACATTGCTCACGTTGCATTTTATCGAGTAACTGTGGTTACCAGACGCCCCTCCCCCCACTAACCTCCTGGCCCAACCGTTATCTTGCCGTAACACAATCTTATGATTAGCACGGGAGGCAAAGATTTTATCAAAGAGAAAAGAAATAATCTATTTACTGTTCTTATGGTAATAACAAATAAAACCTGAAGGCCACTCGCAAAGGCCGATTTGTCTTTGTCCATGGGATGTGGTAGTAAGTTTCGCGAGCCATATCGCTCGTTTGCCGCCTAAGTCAAATAAAAAAAAGACTATCGGTTCCTTATTAGGAATACTGTACTCTAAAAAATGATTGAAAAAGAATTATGTCGCCTAATGTGAGGGCTGATTGGCCTGTTGGTGTAGTGGTTGGTGAGCCTGATTACTAAGCCGGAGGCCGTGGGTTCGATTTCCACTCGGGACAAATAAATGTATGATGAGAAAGATCATTTGTTCTGTGCCTGGGTGTAATTTATCTATAATAAATATGTATTTAGAAATATATAAGTATGTTTATCAGCAGTTTAGTTACCATAGCACAGGTTCCTAGTTTGGGATCAGACGGCCGTGCGTGTTGTTATGCCATTATTTTGTTATTTAAATGATATTAGCGTTAGTTCGATAATTCAAATCACATTTACAGTATTCAAATCCTCATGTTTAGTTGAACATTTAACCACGATTCCTTATCATTTGAATAAACCTATATGTATGAAGAATTTATATAATATACCGTTTTATACGAGCTCTGTTTTAAATTATTTATTGTATGAGTCATAAGCCTCTCGGAAACTGTGATATGGATGAACAATAGATAATAATAGACCAGACAAGGTATAAAATGACATAATAATAATAATAATAAAGTTTATTTCTCTTCCACAAAGGTTCCTTAAAATTAAAACTTATAAATAAATTGAGAGTAAGTTTAATTCCTTTGTGGGAGACTGGTATCCGTACTAGGTGTCCCTGTCACACAGATAACCAGGCCCTCCCAGGATAAAATTTGCTGACATAGTAACAGGCTGCTCTAGAATATTAAATATAGGAAGGAATAACAGATATTTATAGACTATTGTGTGTGTGTGTGTGTGTACGCATGCATGTGTATGTATGTGTGAGTGTGTCTGTGTGTGTGTGTGTGTGTGTGCGTGTATGTGTGTGTATGTTCAAGTCATATTTATTTCGCTATTTCACTACCACTTGCAACATTTCTGTCTCTTCATAGTTGAGTGAGATAAGCCACCTAGACAATTCATTCTTGCATTTTAACTTTGTCATAGCATATATTGGTAGGATGGCATTAATCTTATTATACAAGTAGTCACCAAGAAAGCAAAAGAAACGGTGCGATAGACTGGTTTTGATGTTAGATGTTAGTTTCTGGTTAATTTTAATAACTAGAATCAAATAACTAGAAACTAGACTCATCTTTTTGTTAAGGAGGTCAGAGAGCCTAGAGTCTTAACCAGAAGTCACCTGGCCGTAGCAGATAAGAGTACCCACATATTTTGATCTATCGTGGTACAAACATCAATGTCAATGACAGTTCAAATTACACTGGTAAACGAAATAAAACGGTCAAAATTCTAATTAAATTTAAAAATACTATGATTATGTAGTATAAAATGACAATAAATGCGGAGTATGGTTTTTACACATTGTATTATTTCAGACGTGTTGACGTAATACCGCCACGTTATGTTTTAATATGAACTCATGAACAGTGATACAGTTCAAATGTCGGCCTGATAAGCTGTTTTAGCTCGTACGTTTTGTTACGGTAATAGGGTTTTTAACCACGTTTTAAAATGAGTTATATTATCGTGAACAAGAAAAATATGAGTTTGATCCATCGAGCTCTGTGACCTATATTTTAAATCTCACCTTATACATATATTTGGTTTGGTTTAATATAATACTTACATTTTATTTACATCTTATCAAACTCATCATGATTATCAACAGAGATTTTAATAGTCCACTGCTAGATATAGGCTTCTCCTTAGACAGGAGGTTGTGACCTACGAATACTATACCACGCTGGCCAGACGGGTTGATATATGTAGGGTTTGTTTCATGTTTTCCTTCTTTCCAGTGCTGTTGTCCTGCGTAACTTCTAAGTCACAAGTGCGTTGTCGCCCTTGGAGGCTGCTTGAGTCAGCGGGAGGGGGGATTTGGGCTCCGGTAACCTCACTCACTCAGTGAAAGGCAACGAAAGAATTGCTTAACACCGGTTTTCTGTGAGGCCGTGGTATCACTCCGGTTGAGCCGGCCCATTCGTGCCGAAGCATGGCTCTCCCACGGTGAAAACTTCCTAAATCGGCTCTTACGACACCCACAGGATGAATAGAGGAAGTGGCACTCCGTATTCTTATTTTGTCACCACAGGGAATGACGAATAAAATTAAACTAATTCCGGCAGAGTTTTCTAAGATGACGAACAATACTGACCACTGTCGAAACCAACAGAAAAGGCTTAATTCTTGATGATTCGATGGACGCTTCTTAAGGAAGGTTAAAGGAAAATATTCTAGAATAATAATAAATTTGTTTGACGGTCGTAGTATTATTTATAATTTTATTGCAATAGTCTACGAATATCTTAAATGTTTGTATTAAAATTAAATATGTAAATAATAGTCGAACCGGATTTCGGTGCTAAAAGTTAAGTAGAAATCCAATTGTTTCAGAGAATTGCAGCCTTATCAGTTCCTTTTATTTTTATTGCTATTACATAGAACCAGTTGAATGTATTCTAAGGTTAGTTTTGTTTAACTTAGGTAGAGTACCTTTTTTTTTTTCCGTGCGGAATTCCCCTCGGATACCACCATGGTGGCATGTCGGACTCGAACCGACTAAAACCGCACGCCGTCTCGGGTACTAATAGCCGGGGAACCAGGTATACCCTAGAAAGGAAGTCCCTGGTGCCCCGACATACCTCGGGTCATCTACAGACGAGTAGACGGCCCCCCCCCCCCCCCGTGTGGGAGAGTACCTAGACCCAATTATGATTAAATACAATGTGACGTAATCAATTCTATTTCGTCATTTCCTTCACGGCTAACTGTGGTATGGCAATAACCATTAAAACTTTTTATACCCAATGAAACTTAAATAGGCCCATGTATAAACATTATTATCGAAAGTAATTACGTTCGAATGTAAGGTAACTCGTAATAACTCAAAGATTGAACAAGATACTGACATAGACGTCAAAAAACAAATTTTGTAACTACATGTGTGGCTTCAAAAAAAATTGGATATTGCTTATACGTTTAGATTGTCAGGGTCGCTTTAATTATATTTACGCTTAAATCTTTTGAGGTAGGCAAAAGCCTAAAAAGACCAACGGATTTTGCCAATTCAGTCTCCTATTGGTATTGTTTGTGGGCTCTGGTTTCCGCATTTAGACTCAAGAATGGTCCTTTATACGTGGAGGAAAGGTTGGCTACGTGAGCCAACCAAGCTCCTTCCAGAAGAGCATAAGCCTTCGGGGGCGTTCACAGGCTTCTAGGAGCGATTCTGTATCAGGCATGATACTTGCCCGTTGTGTGTCCACTCCCTCGCATTCCAGAATTACGTGGGCGTTTCTTCTGCTGTTAGGCATCCCCGGCAGAAAGGACTGTACGTCGACGACTGATTAATAGTAAATTGTTGTTGGTTCAGTGCTGGGTGTCCTGTTATAGTTAATACAACTATTCTAGTGTCAGTCCACCCATGCAAGAGGAAGCAAGCCTGTTGCCGTCAACAATGCGTCCTCCCCTTCCTTCTTATGATTCTAAGGGGAGAGATAAAAGGCGGTAAGGGTGTTTGTGACTCTTGAGATGCAGGTATCCTTGGGCGACGGTAGTCTCTTGCCATTAGATGACCCTGTTCATTTGCCCCCATAGAAAAATACTACTTTTAAATCAGACATGCAATGACTTTGAACTACTTAAATGATTATAAAATAATTAAAACATAAATTAAACGAGGTTTTAGTTCATTAAAATACTGATACATGTTGCATAACAATCATAAAAAGTAGTTCAGTCTTGTTTATTTATTAGGCCACCAACGTGTCGCCACAGGCTGCAAGAGAGTGGAGACCTCTGGTGGCAGATTAATTGCTGCGGTAGGCGATAGGATTGATTAGGCCGATAGGCGAAGGGAAGCCTGCTTTCCCCAGGATAGGGCATAGGGTTTGGCGAGGCGCGGCGTCGATCCGGGGGGGGGCTGAAATAACATGGTCCGGTCCTCCCCAGAGCAGATTGCCTGAGACCGGCTGTCGGGGTGGTTTTTCGTGGAAACACCACATATCACGGAGATCCGAAGGGATTTTCCGCCCCGTCAACAAAAAAAAAGGCCACCAACGGGGAGTACACTATTACAATGTATTTACAAATGTATAGATTTTATAGCTAAGCAACACGCCACTTACAGGCAGTCACAGCATGGACCAACAAAACTCCAATAACAATTTTCAAAAAAAACAACTTAAACATTATTATAAGATTTACAAAACAAAGAAAAACAAAATTAAATTGAAAAATAAACTCCTAAGTCTTACATTCATCATCATCATCAACAGCCTTTAACAGTCCACTGCTGGACATAGGCCTCTCCTTAGAAAGGAGGTTTTGGCCTACTATACCACGCTGGCCAGACGGGTTGGTATAGGGTTTGTGTCAAGTTTTCCTTCTCTCTGCAGTGCTGGTGTCCTGCGTATTTCGCTCCCTTAGTCGCCTCTTACGACACCCACGGGATGAATAGGGGTGGTGACACTCTGTATTCTTAATCCGTCACCACACGGATCTTACATTAATTGTATCTAATACAATTCTTTTGATTCAAGACTTGTCATTTTTGTTTTTTTAAAGACAACTCCCGCATTAGGAATGTATCTTGTGTCGCAGGGGACTTTACAAACATAGATGAAACGAATACAAAGAACACCCAGACTCAGAACAACAATGTGTGGATCACACAAAGTGTCGTCCCATGTGGGGATCGGACCCACAACACTCAGCGTAGTTAGTGGCGTGGCGACCGCTTTAACCACTACGCCATCCGTGCAGTCAAATGTAAAGTTAGGATGTAAAGTTATTGGGGTGCGTGGTCCGGAACCTCCTTGTGGTGCACCCTGGGCAACGGAGACGGCAGCGCCTCTCTCCCTAGGTGGGGGAGGCGCTGCTGCCTGCGGCCAATTCCGGCCGAGGTGGGAACGGCCCGTCAAGGGCTGTTCGGAGGGCCGCTTTCCGCGTGTCCCTCTGTTTGGCAGAGGGCATAGGGGAGAGCGGGCTGGGGGCGGACGGGTCCACTGCAGCTGGCTCTGTCCAGAGGTGGGGGACACTGGTCTGACGCAGACCACCGTCCGGCCATGTCGTAACCCTGACTGGCAACGGTCAGGAATGACGGCTCTTCGAGGGCTACGAGGAAGGCAACCTCTATAAAAAACCCTGGGGCGGACGGACCCGGTCTGGTGCAGACCCCGTCCGGCCCAGCCGTAATCCTGAATGGACAGGACCGGTGGATCTTCGGATCCGCGAGGACGTAAACCTCTATAAAAAATGCTCTAAGCCCACGTTCTGACGCCTGGCTGGGGCTGAGTCGCTGGAGGGAGTCCAGTGCCGAAGGCGTCCCCGTCGAAGGACGTTAAACTACTTTCATGACATGGGCCCAAAGATTATTAAATCTACCCAGGAGGGTACCAGACGCACTGCGTCTGGAGAATCCCTCCCGGAGCCAGACGGCTCCGGCAGCTCCCAAACGTACTCTGGGGGGAGCAACCTTTGTCTAACCTGCCCGTCGCCGAGCAGTAAATCCGGCACCCAAAAAAACGCGGAGGACGCAAAAAACCTGGAGGTAGTGTCGAACACCGACACTGCCTCGGAGAGGAGCGGAGCGAGTACCCCGATGGTCTCAGCTGCAGAGCAGCACCAGAAGGGTACTCCAAAGCGCAAAAGGCGCTCGCTTCGCCTGGGCCTGAAGAGGCAATTGGAGTCGGCCTCGAGCGATGAGGCCTCGGCTCCCAAAGTCGGCACAAGCCGCAGAGGCGCTCGCGGCGGAGGCCGACTCCCCACGGCCACGGTGGCCCGGAAGAAGGTGGCGGTCCAGCCCGCGGCGCTGGGAGGAGCCGAAGATGGGGGTCTCGGACGGAGAAGAGAGGAGGGGGTCGCGTCCGAGATGTCGACCACTGATGTGGGGAGCGGGGGTGGGGGTGCTGGCCTCGTTGAGCTGCGAGGCAAAACCGGCAACCCCGTCGACCGGATCGAGGAGGCAATCGGCGTGGCCGATTGCCTGCTCCAGACGTCCGGGGTAGCCAGGGGTCCTGAACAGGAGGCCCTGGTAGCGGTCGTGCGCTCCATCATCGAGGCGGGACGACTCCTCGTGGCCGAGAGCAAGGCCCACGCTAGGGAGAGAGCCCGCCTCGAGGCGGATCTCGCCAAGGCTCGTGCCCACGCTGGTGCCACACCAGTGTCTTCGGCACCTGTGGCGTTGTCCGCCCCTAAGGAGCCGGACTTAGTCCGACTCGTGGCGGAGATGGAGGAGCGAATTATGAGGCGCATCTCTGCAATAGAGAGCGCCCGTTGTCGCCCACCTCTGGCTCCGCCAAGAGCAACCTATGCGGCCGCTGCCAGGGCGGGCCTAACAGCCCAGCCAGCAGCTAGGGTGGCTGGGCCGTCATCAGCCCCCCCGCCCCAGAAGACCGGAAAGGGCAAAGGGAGGGGGAAGGCGGCCCCAACCCAAGCCCCAGTCTCGGCCCCGGCTGACACCGCACAGCGCTCGTTGGAGCGGGGCTGGACGGTGGCCGGGGACAACAAAAAGAGGCGGAAGGCCGCCAAAAAAGCGGCCAAGAAGGCGAGGAGGGACGCCGCCGCCGCCGCGAAGGGAGCGCCGAGGAAGCTCCGCGCCCCTCGCTCCTCGGCCGTCGTTATCACTTTGACGGCGGAGGCAGCGGAGAGGGGCGTGGGGTACGCCGAGGTCTTGACGAAAGTCAAGGCCAACGTGGACCTCAAAGCCCTCGAGATTCCGGGCGTCCGGTGTAAAAACACACGGACGGGAGCCCGGCTCCTCGAGGTAGCCGGCGCTACCAGTGGCCCCAAAGCCGATGCCCTAGCGGCTAAGCTGAGGGAGTCACTGGATGCAGCTGACGTCCGAGTGTCCAGGCCCACTAAATGCGCCGAAATCCGCATCACGGGCCTGGACGACTCTGTCACGGCGGACGAGCTCAGACTCGCCGTGGCGGAGACGGGAAGCTGCCCTCTGGACAGCGTGAAGGCCGGAGCAATACGCTTCGGCCCCGGTGGACAGGGGGCAGCGGTTGTCAGCTGCCCCATCGCGGCGGCCCAGAAGGTCGCCGATGGACGGAGCCTCCTGGTCGGAGGTTTCCTGAGGGCGCAGGCACGACTCCTGCAGGCCCGACCGGCAAGGTGCTTCAGGTGCCTGTCGGTGGGTCACGTAGGGGTGCACTGCACGGCGGAGGCCACCGTAGGTGACCGATGCTTCCGCTGTGGCCAGCCCGGTCACAAGGCGGGTGGCTGCAACGCTCCGCTGCGTTGCTTTAGGTGCGCAGCGGGGGGCAAGCCTGCCGACCACCGGGTTGGTGGTAAGGCCTGTGCCCTATCGCGACCGAAGCCGGGAGGCCGACCTTCCGCCTCCGAGCCGCTGATCCAGACGGAGAGTGCCGCTGGACAGCCGCAAAGTTCGCTGCGGGATGCGGGGATGGAAGTCCAGTGATGGATCCACATCTCCGCATCCTCCAGGTGAACGTAGGCCACGGTGCCGATGCTCAGGATCTTCTGCTCCAGAGCATGGCACAGTGGTCCATCAACATCGCCGCTATCGCCGAGCCATATGTCCATCGGTTTCTCGGGCCTGCCTGGGAGACCGACTTGGACGGCACGGCGGCCCTGGTGCACGGTACCGCAGCCGGCACTCCACCCCTTGCAGTAGTTGCAAGGGGACGGGGCTGTGTAGCGGCGATAGTTGGAGATATAGCGGTCGTGGCCGCTTATTTCACGCCGAACCGAAACCTAACTGAGTTCGAGCAATGGCTCGCTCAGCTGGCCGTCGTCGTCGATGCCTGTCGCCCCCACCCGGTTCTTGTGCTGGGGGACTTCAACGCCTGGTCGCAGGCTTGGGGTTCCCTGCGCACGAACCCGAGGGGCAGGGCATTGGAGAACTGGGCTGAAAGATTCGGCCTAGTTCTCCTAAACCGGGGGGCCGTGGCCACGTTCGTGACGGCGAGGGGTAGTTCGATTGTGGACATCTCGTTCGCATGCCCCTCGCTAGCGCGTCGTGTCCAAGGCTGGCGCGTCGTTGTCGGGGAGGAGACAGGTTCGGATCACCGATATATTCGGTTTGACGTCTCCACCCCTACAGATGGCGTGCCGGTCAGACCGTCACCACCTGAACCACGTTGGGCGCTCAAGCGCTTAGATCGCGACCTCCTCCTGGAAGCCGCCATCGTACAGGCCTGGGCTCCTGCGCCGGACAGGCCTGTGGACGTCGATGATGAGGCACAGTGGTTCCGGGAGGCCATGACCCGCGTCTGCGATGCGGCGATGCCTAGGGCTCAGCCCAATACTGCGAGGCGCCAGGTCTACTGGTGGTCGCCGGAGATCGCACGGCTGCGTCAAGCCTGCGTGACCGCGCGCCGCCAGTGGTCCAGGTTCCGCAGGAGGCGTCGCCGCCCCGAAGATGCGGCAGCGAGAGAGGCGGAGCTGTTAGCGGGTTACAGGGTTGCCAAGAGGACCCTTCAGGCAGCGATAAAGCGGGCCAAGAGCGAGGCCCGCCGCGAGATGCTGGAGACACTGGAGCGGGATCCGTGGGGACGCCCTTACCGTATGGTTAGGGGCAAGATGCGCCCATGGGCCCCGCCGCTCACACGGTGTCTTCAGCCAGAGCTGCTTGAGAGGGTCGTTGGCTCCCTGTTCCCAACGCGAGTGGTGGAGCATACTCCGCCACAGATGGCTCCGCCTCCGGCGCTTGAGGCGCCTAACGTGGATGACGACGACGTGCCTGAGGTCACTGGGGTGGAACTAAGGGTGGCGGTGTTACGGCTTAAAGCCAAAAACACCGCCCCGGGACCCGATGGCATTCCTGGCCGAGCGTGGGTCCTGGCCTTAGTCGACGAGGCTCTCGAGCCCCGACTGCGAGGGTTCTTCAGCGCATGCCTCGAGCGGGGCCAGTTTCCGAAATTGTGGAGGACGGGGAAACTGGTCCTCATCCGAAAGGAGGGGCGCCCGGCGGACTCACCGTCCGCCTACCGGCCCATAGTGTTGCTTGACGAGGTGTGCAAGCTCTTTGAAAGAGTGATTGCAAGGCGCCTCGTCAAGCATCTCGTGATGGTTGGGCCGGATCTGGCGGACAACCAGTACGGTTTCCGTCAGGGGCGCTCCACCGTGGATGCGATCATGCGCGTGAAGGCTCTGGCGGAGGAAGCAGTCTCCCGGGGCGAAGTGGTGTTGGCGGTGTCCTTGGACATCGCCAACGCGTTCAACACTATGCCCTGGAGCTGCATCAGGGAGGCGCTCGTGTATCACGAAGTGCCTCTCTACCTCCGCCGCATAGTCGGGGCATATTTGTCGGAGAGAGCCGTCGTCTACCCCAGTAGGACCGGTCTCGGTAGGCGTGAAATGTCGTGCGGTGTTCCGCAGGGGTCGGTGTTAGGGCCACTCTTGTGGAACATCGGCTACGACTGGGTGCTTCGTGGTGCCTTCTTGGATGGTGTCGCCGTCGTGTGCTACGCGGACGACACACTCGTGACGGCGCGCGGCAAGACGCACCACGAGGCAACCCTGAGGGCCACGGCCGGGGTTGCCCAAGTCGTTGAGCGTATCCGGCGGCTGGGTCTCGAGGTGGCTCTGCACAAGTCCGAGGCCCTGTTCTTCCACGGGCTTCGGAGGAAGCCGCCTGAGGGATCTAGCCTCACGGTAGGAGGCACTCGCATCGGCATCGAGCCCTCGATCAGGTATCTGGGGCTCGTACTCGATGGCCGATGGGACTTCGGATATCATTTCCGAGGTCTGGTCCCCAAGTTGGTTGGGGCAGCGCGTGCGTTGGCGCGGCTGCTGCCCAACATGAAGGGACCCGATGACTCCTGCCGGAGACTCTACTCGGGGGTTGTGCGGTCCATGGCCCTTTACGGGTGCCCAGTATGGGCGGGGGCCCTGAAGGCCAGCAACGTCGCGATACTGCGGCGACCGCAGCGAATGCTGGCCATCAGGATCATAAGGGGGTACCGCACGATCTCCTTCGAGGCGGCGAGTCTCCTGGCCGGAACTCCACCGTGGGACCTGGAGGCGAGAGCCCTTGCAGCACTGTATCAGTGGCGCAAGGAGGCGCAGGAGTTGGGTCGATACCCCGAGATTCGAGAAATCGATGACCGGAAATCCCAACTCCGCCAGGTCATCATAGGGGAGTGGAGGGAACGACTCGGGCAACCGAGCGCCGGGCACGCCGTCATTGCGGCGGTAAGACCCGTTATGGAGGATTGGCTCGAGAGGCGTCACGGGACCCTCTCATACCGATTGACGCAGGTGATCACTGGGAAGGGATGTTTCGGAGATCACCTGTGTCTGATCCGCAAGGAGCCAACGCCTGAGTGCCACCACTGCGATGGCCAGACCGTGGACACGGCTCTCCACACGCTGGCAGAGTGCCCGGCGTGGGTTGAGCAGAGGCGAGACCTCGTGGCGGCCATCGGAGTGGGAGTTCTCTCGCTCGATAGCCTGATTGCGGCTATCGTGCGGAGCGAGAGTGCGTGGAACTCTGCCGTCTCCTTCTGCGAGCAAGTTATGCTCGCGAAGGAGACGGCGGAGCGGGACCGGGAGAGGTTTAGAACTCTCCCGGCCCGCCAGGCCCGGGCACGGGCCAGGCAGCGCAGGCGACTCAGGCGCCGGAGGTCGCAGAATGACCTCCGTCCTCCATAAGCGCAGGCCTGGGGGTGACAGGTGGGGCCATCTGTCACCCTAGCAGAAGCAGGCCGGGGTGGGGGCGAGCGCGTTGCGAAGCGCGCTCGCTTCCAGGGAGCACAGGGAACATGGGGTTCCCACACGGGGCGGGGGTCGTCTACTCGTCTGTAGATGACCCGAGGTATGTCGGGGCACCAGGGCCTTCCTTTCTAGGGTATACCTGGTTCCCCGGCAATTAGTACCCGGCGAAGGCGTGCGGTTTTAGTCGGTTCGAGTCCGACATGCCACCGACAGGTGGTATCCGAGGGGATTTCCGCACGGAAAAAAAAAAAAAAAAAAAAAAAAAAAAAAAAAAAAAAAAAGGATGTAAAGTTATTATCTATAATATTGGCATAAGGTTGAAAATCAGCTAATAATCGGGCTATTGATTAATGCGATTTAAGGTCCGTGTATCATTTAGGTCTACAGAAATATTCATATTACTGAAATATCTTCTAAACAAATAAATAAGATTGAAGTGTCTGTGTTGTAAAAATAATTGGGTTTTTTCATGCTCACACGGTTATTTGCGCGATACCTATGCCTAAAAACCAGTTTATATATTTATTGTCTGTCTGTTTGTGCCGGGTAATCTTCAAAACGGCTGACAGATTTTGATTGATCTTAAACGGTCAGAATTCGTTCAAACTTTGTAGATATATCGAGGACCGATGACAATATACTATTATTTTTTTTTATAAATTTGAATTTGTTTAACACCGGTTTTCTGTAACTCCTTTTAAGTCGGCGCAGTTGTGCCGAAGAAAGGCACCCCAACGGTAACGATGCTTTTGGGTTTTGGATAAAAAGATTCTTTTGACGAATGCAAAAGGTTTGGCTTAATACCGAGGGTCTGTCGGTGGAGACAGGATAGTGGAATTCTGTCTTACTGTTAAATTCGTTTCGACGTTAAAGTGTGTTTTGTTATAATTAAACTGTTATTTAACATTAATAACGTAATGCAAAAATCTATGTTAAACAAGAAACCGATTTTACCGTGGGAAAGCCATTCTTCGGCGCATAAAATGGGCCAGCTTTACCGGAGTGTTACGACGGCATATCAGGAAACCTTAGTTAATGATTCTTCAGTTGTTTTCACCGACTGAATGATGATAGCGAAAGCCCAACCCCCCAATTATAGGAGAGAGAGCTCACCTCCAAGGATGTCCACTCACTAGTGTCTCTTAAGTTGCAGCTGTCAGTAGGTGGCGGTAGTGATCATCAGGTGATGAATCAACTCGTTTGAACACTACCAAAAGAAACATATTTTTAGTGTCGCCATGTGTCTTTACAATGTCCTAATCAAAATGTATATTGTTATGAATATGTATTTGTACCTATTACGTAATTTTAACCTCTAAAATATCATTAGAATTTCATTTCAGTATTATTACATGTATATTAAAGATGTGGGGAAACCGTGAATAAATATTTCGTTGAATAATATTGACACGTATGGGCTGTTAGCCCAGGGGCGGATGGGAAGAAATTGCTTTTGTCATCATCATCATCATCATCATCAACAGCCTATACTAGTCCACTGCTGGACATAGGCCTCTCCTGTAATTGCTTTTGTAAGCCCACTAAATTAACTTTATCGTCAGCCATATTTGCATTTTGCTTGAACATTACTTTAATTAAATGAACATTACGTAAACCTGACGAAACCAGGTGACGAGGAGCGGGGAGGGAGGTAAAAAATAATATTAATATAGATTTGTGATGACTTAGAAACTACGAGTATATTAAGTGGGTAGCGGAGTCTACGAAATATTTTCTAAGCATTTTATTTAATATATTACAGTTATATACAGGTTTTTTACTTGTTGCAATAATTAGTAGGTTAAGCAGACGGATACAAGAGTAGAGGACGATTAAAGAACCTTTGACATTACCTTTGACAGCTGATTGCATGAAAAGTTTAATTTTCAGGCAGAAAATTCCAATGATTTTCGACTCAGAATGATGGTCTGAATACACTATTTCAGTATTCGTTACATGTCCCTTACACCCTGTACACCTATTTCACGCAGTCTGTCCATTTTTTCTTTAATCGTCCACTACTCTTGTATCCGTCTCCTTAACCCACTAATTTTTGCAAGAAGCAAAAAACCTGACTCCGTCAAAATGTATAGGGACTCGAAATATAAAAACTGGTGTTTTTCATTTTTATTATTTTCCTTCACACAATTAAGACGAATGTAAGGACATCTCCAAAGTCAAATTCTATCAAGCCGTTTAGATAACAGAGCGTGCCAAAGAATTATACTTTTTTATAAAGAATGTTTATTATACAGAATGAAGTTATTAAGAAAATAATTATGATCGTAATGCGACTAAAAGAGTGCTTGTATCCTTCTCGACAACAGAAGAAAGTCCTAGACTTTAAACTTCTTTTCATACAAACAAAACAGCAACTACTATTGTCACGGCGTGGCCTACCTGACCTCTTGTTACAATCGATTCTTAACTTTCTAACCACTCTTTAAAGATTAAATTAGGAATTGCATGATCCCGTTACATGTTACGCTTATTTACTAACTCAAACTAAACAAAAGAAAAACGCTGTTGCCTGGTATATCGTCCACCAACTTTTGAATGAGTATCTATAAATTACGTCACAAATTAACAAATAAAAGTTGTACATAACATGTAAAAAAGCCTTTAAAAATGATAGTCGCTGTTTTCATTGATTCAGTTCCGGGTAACATCATTAAGGGTCCCACAAATGTGACAACAACTAGGAGTTCTGAAAACATGACTTTTGTGTAACATAATTTATGGATGACCCCTAACCTTTTTTCTAGATTTTGTTTTGTTTTTTCTAGAATGGTCTACACATTCTAGTCTAGACAATATCTAATAAATTAATGTTTATTAGGTACGTCGGCGGTGTTTAAGTCGATGAATATTATATTTTTATGGCCTTGTTCTTATATTTAATACCAAAATGTACAAATATTTTTTTTATATTTTATCCGTTTGGTGACAGATTCAGAATAGGAAGTTCCACCACCCCTGTTCATCTCGGCATGGGTGTTGCAAGAGCTAACCAACAGAGCAAACTAAGCAGGACAACAGCACTGCAAAGAGAAGGAAAACTTAAAACAAACCATATACCAACCCATCTTGCCGGTGTGGTATAGTAAGCCAAAACCTCCTTCCTAAGGAGAGGCTTATGTCCAGCAGTGGAATATTAAAGGCTTTTGATGATGATTATTCCTGCAAGAGGTAAGCAGAAAGGTTAAAGCACAATACAACAAATCTTACACTCAGTCTGGGCCTCACCCACATTCTGCATTATTATTTTATCACAGATTAAAAGCACAAAGAGGTAACAAAAACAGCTAACAATGTCGTAACTACTTCGCATTTATTAATACTCAAGATAATATATTTTTGCTAGCAATAGTTTTTGCTTTGACTTTTTTATTTTGCTTAATAGTTTACGTCAGAGGTTTCTACAACAAAGTGTCTCGATGACTCTTTTTTTGGTATTGGTATTGGTTGTGATCTCGGATTTCCGCATAAATACTCGAGAGTGGTCGTTTATGCGTCGAGGAAAGGTTGTCTAGGTGAGCCAATCAAACTCCTTCCAAAAGCGTAGAAGACTCCTGGGGCGTTCACAGGCGATTTTGTACCAGGTATGATACTTGTAAGTTGTGTGGCCACTCCCTCGCATTCCAGGATTGGGGACGGCCGTTTCTTCTAGTTTCAGGCATCCTCTGCAAGGAGGACTGTCCGTCGCATTACTGGTAAATAGTTACTACAACTATTCTTTTTTTATATATTGCGGGGGCAGACGAGCAGACTGGTCACCTGAAGGAAAGTGACCATCGCCGCCCACGAACGTCTGCAAGTCAGAAATCACAAACGCATTGCCGGCCTTTTAGAAAGGAGTACGCTCTTTTCTCGAAATACCGCAGACGATATCCCGTTCCACAGATTGGTTGTGCGGCGCAAAAACTGTCTCGAAAAGCGTACAGTAGTGCAGCGCTAACTATCCAGGTAATGAGGATAAACATTTTGCCGTGTGGAACGATGGCAGAAAGTTACGGCTGGTATTGGTCCGAACAATTCCTCGGAGCACTCTCCATGATATATGCGATAGAGAATGCAGAGTGAAGCCACATCTCTATCTACGTAACGCCAAGGGATCGAGCCGATCGGAGATGTTTGTCGGGAGATTCGAGTCGCTCTTCGTTGGATGCGGTCCAGAGGGAGAATCTGGTACTGAGGTGCCCCTGCATAGAGATAAGAACAGTATTCCATATGCATTATATCTAGTCTGCTAAGACTGATCAGTCTGCAAGTAAGTTGTGGTGAGATTTCAATTAGCACTAGTTTGGACTGTCTGCAGCTGGGTGAGTTTTTCCACCTCCGGTTGTGCGCTTCATGAGTACGTTGCGTAGCCCAGGATCAAAGTTGGTTGAAAGGCAATAGCAGGAGTACAACCCCTCCTTGCCAGCTCATCTGCTGCGTCATTCCCGTGATCCCTCAATAACCCTTTCCAATGTTTTCGATGTTTCGCTAGGCTCTTCACACTGCTCACTTTTTTTAAAATTTATTGTTTTTTTTCAATAGGTTCTCGAGTTCTCGAAATGAACATCTTTGTTCCTTACATTATGGCTGAGTTTTCCTAAAACAATTAAAACAATTTATACATTGGTAAAATATCCTTGCGAAATGATTTCCTATCTATTCGATAGATGGCGCTGAATGTCTGACAAGATGACACGAAAATAAAGAGCAAGAAGCCAACATCACGTGGTATTCCCAGGCGGTCACCCATCCAAGTACTAACCACGCCCGATGTTGCTTAACTTCGGTGATCGGACGAGAACCAGTGTACTCAACATGGTATGGACGTTGGCGAACGTCAAAGCAAATTTAATGTATGGTATCCACAGTTAGACGTCAATTTATATTAAAAGTGTCGTGACAAATTTTCGTACGAATTTTATCCGTCTAGCCCCCTTTCACAACGCGCGATAAGGAACTTCGTTCCAAAAAGATTTGTTTGTTTGTAATCATTATCTCTTGAACTAATACTTTGACTCGATGGAACTGTTGGTCTAGTGGTCAGAGACCCTGACTGGAAAGCCAGAGATCGTGAGTTCGATTCCCATCCAGGACAGATAATTGTGTGATGAGCACCATCGTTTAGTCTGTGTGGGTTGTTTTTTATTTTATAATATGTATGTATTTAGAAATATATAAGTATGTTTATCAGCAGTCCGGTTACCATAGTACTGTTACGAGCGGGGTATATAATAAATAAAAGTTGTCCGTTAATTACTTTTATTGCACTGTATTTACAAACACTTACTGTAACAAACAAGAAATCACTATATAACTTGTTAGTCGCACTAGAAATTCACCTCGATGTTATTTCGCTGTGTTGTAAAACGATACTATGTCGAACGGTCAACACACTCCGGTTTTATAGCGCTATCGAATTTACTAGAAAGATCCCTAGTATTTTAAAAGGCCGTTTCAGACAAAGAAGAATACTTGTATTATTATTATACAGGAAGGCTAAAAGCTATAAAACATCTACGCTATAAGGAATAGGATCCGAGCATCAATGAAAGATGTTTCAAAAACGGAGAAAACTTATTAAAATAAACAATAGAAAGTAAAATTACTGGTATTGGATAGTAAAACCCCAATCTGTTTACAATATTACCTTTTGGTACAATGGGTCTTTGTCAAGTCCTAGGTGTTCCATGTTGGGGACTTGAAATTACATGGTATGGGTCCTCCCCAGAGTAGGCCGGCTGTCGGGGTGGTTTTTAGTGCAAACACCACATACTCCTGGCTCCTGCGTCCCCTAGGAGCTGGAGATCCGAAGGGATTTTCTACCCCGTCACTAAAACAAAAAAAAAGTGTGGCATGTAACATCAAGCCAGTAAGACAAAGTCCTGCCAGGGTTGGACTCGACGATACTATATAGGTATTTGATAATTACAATATTTACGATACATTAACGATTATTAAAACTTCGTGTGGGGTCTATGGACCCCCGGTCGGCACGAAGTTCCTTTCGGTTTTAGGTAGACGTTTGGTATGTTGTCGGAAAAAAGTCTTGTTACATTTTTCGGTATCGCTCCCATCCGCGCATTTATATTTTAATATTTAGTAACTATGCTTGGTTGCTATTTTCTGTTAAAAATCTTAAGATTTACCGACAGGAGTTAGTGAATGTAAGTATTAATAAAAAGGGGAACTATTTTGCGGACTTTATTTCATTAGAAACTACTACATGCTAGGTTTTACCAGATGCGGTTAGTAAATGATACTTTTGGGAAGAAAACAATACGAGTAAGCACTTTCAATGTAATGCCACCACCCCTATTCATCCCGTGGGTGTCATAAAAGTCGACTGAGGGAGAAAACTACGCAAGACAACACTGCGAAGAGGAGGAAAACTTGAAACAAACCCTATACCAACACGTCTGCCCAGCGTGGTATAGTTGGCCAAAACCTCCTTTCTAAGGAGAGGCCTATGTCCTATGGACTGTTATAGGCTGTTGATGTGATGTGAAGCACTTTAAAGTCAAATTTGGATTAGGTTGGAAGAGTAACTCTTAAAGATCCAGCAGGATCCCGTCAATTGTTTGTGACCGTGCGTGTCATAAAAGACGACTCTTACAACACCCACGGGTTAAATAGGAGTGGTCACATTTCGTATTCTTCACCCGTCACCGTCACCGGACATCGAAACGACAGTAAATAATTAAATAGCTACAATAATCTTCATGGCTAATTCACCATACTTTCGTGAGTGGTTTCGCTATTTTACGACCGTGGAATTTAATGAACTGTAAAGAAGAATGTTTAAATGCGATAAGGAAATGAAAAAATCTGTGTATTACAACACGATTAAGTTACATTCAGTGTTTGTACACATATGCCACTGATTTTTTACTTTATACTATACTAATATTCTTTTAAAGCTGGAGAGTTTCTTTGTACGATGGAACGCGCTAATCTCAGGAATGACTGATTCGAATAGTAAAATTCTTTTGATGTTGGATAGACCATTTATCGAGGAAGGTTTTAAGCTGTATAACATCGACCAATAGGAGCCTTACAAAAGTGCTGCACGCAATGTTGACACAAATAAAGTTGCGCGGGTCAGCTTTCATAGATAAGCATGCGTTCCCATCTGGTATAAAAAAGAAGAAAAACTCAAAATATGCCAGCATTTCAAAAGGAGGTGATTCGTTTTTTTTTTAAATAAGGCACAAGGAATATATCGTATGTGGAGGAGGACTTTACAAACATTCATGAGAGGGACACAAAGAAGATCCAGACTCAGAACAACAATTGCCACCAATTGTTGTTCTGAGTTTGGCTGTTCTTAAAAAGGCAAAAAGGCTTCTCCCACGTGGGAATCGAACTCACAACACTCAGCGCAGTAGGTGAACGCTTTAACCACTTTTTTAAACTCGTGGAAACCCTATTAGGTCGTAGGTAAGAGCGCTGATATATTTCAATATCTTGCCCTCTTAGGGCGTCACCCCATCGGGGTTTGCGGCGGAGCGGTGTGCCAGAATCGAGTCGATTAAAACCACACGGTGTGCTACTCTGCGCTTGAAATAGGAGGCATCTGGGAACAAATGTTATTAGGACATACGGACCCCTCCTAGCGCAAGGGTATATTCTCTATTTAGGCGTGTCAATGGAATGTCACTGGCTTGTATGTTAACATAAAATAGCAGAATTGACGCCCTGGTGCCCTGTTTTCTCGTTTGTCCACTTTACCATCATCATCATCATCAACAGCCTTTACTAGTCCACTGCTGGACATAGGCCTCTCCTTAGGAAGGAGGTTTTGGGCCTACTATACCACGCTGGCCAGACGGGTTGGTATAGGTTTTGTTTCAAGTTTTCCTTCTCTCTGCAGTGCTGTTGTCCTGCGTAGTTTGCTTTCTTAGTCGCCTCTTACGACACCCACGGGATGAATAGGGGTGGTGACAGTCTGTATTCTTAATCCCTCACCACACGGAAAACCATATTTACCATAACAAAGCGTAATTCTGTTATGTCAGATATTTATTAAACCTTTCCTTTTTAACTCTAAGTTAATATACGAGCATATGAAGGCATAACACGCAAAGCGAAATATTAATAATCCTGGCTCATAGCGTATCGTTTTTAAGCTTCGACGATCTAACGTTCATCAAAATACTTTTCCTTTGACATTTGATACGCCTTTTAATATATTTCCTGGTAACCGTTTCTATGGCAACTCTGAAAAATCACATTTAAGTCTTATAACAGTAAATTAAATATGACCGGATGGCGTAGTGGTTTAAGCGCCGCCGCGCCGCCTCGCCACATGGGACAACACTGTGTGATCCACAAATTGTTGTTCTGAGTCTGGGTGTTCTTTGTGTCCGTTTCATGTACTCGTATGTTTGTAAAGGCCCCCCACGACACAGGATTTATTCCTAGTGTGGGAGTTGTCTTTAAAAAAATAGGGATTGTTACATATCTTTGAGTTCTGAAACACGGATAAAAGTATTTAAATACCCAGATCAAGGCAAACAAAGGATTACGTAAATGACGCAAAAATTAAAATTGGTAAATTTTTTAAGAATTTGACACACCTTACACACGGCCGTCTGATCCTAAACTAGACAGAGCCTATACTATAGTAACGAGACAACTGATCGACATAATTATATGTTTCTAAATACATACATTTTATAAATAAATTACACCCAGACACAGAACAAATGATCGTACTCATTACACAAAAAAAAATCTTGGGTGGGAATCGAACCCCGACCTCTGACTTAGCAGTTGGTTTTACGAATCACAAGACCAATAGGCCCGTCGATTCCCTTTCTTGGTTGATGTAGACAAACGTGTATATATGTATGTATAAACATTCACCCAATCGTCTTTAATAATATCATACTAATGAAGTGTCCGTGTAGTGACGGATTAAGAATACGAAATGTCACTACCCCAATTCATCCCGTGGGTGTCGTAAGAGCCGAGTAAGGGCGCAAAACAACGCAGGACACCGGCACTGTAAAAAGAAGGAAAACTTGACACAAACCCTATACCAACCCGTCTGGCCAGCGTGGTATAGTAGGCCAAAACTTCCTTTCTAAGGAGAGGCCTATGTCCAGCAGTGGACTATTAAAGGCTGTCGATGACGATGATGTCGATGAAGTGTCATAAATCATAACGCAAGAAACCATTTACTCGAGCAATAAAGTCAGTTACATTTAATAACAGTTACACAACGAAATTGTCTTGAACTGAAAGTAATTGTTTTCGTAATACGCCTCTCTATATAATTAGATGGAGTTAAGGTTACGTAGAAGTATACACTGAATTCAAAATACGAAAGAGTCTTAGCGTAATCGCATTGTGACATCTCACGCTCATCAATCTTGTAAAATAGCGCGCGCTCATCGGTCTTGTAAAATAGCGCGGGCTCATCGGTCTTGTAAAATAGCGCGCGCTCATTGGTCTTGTAAAATAGCGCGCGCTCATAGGTTTAGTAAAATAGCGCGCGCTCATCGGTCTTGTAAAATAACGCGCGCTCATCGGTCTTGTAAAATAACGCGCGCTCATCGGTCTTGTAAAATAGCGCGCGCTCATCTGTCTTGTAAAATAGCGCGGGCTCATCAGTCTTGTAAAATAGCGCGCGCTCATCGGTCTTGTAAAATAGCGCGCGCTCATTGGTCTTGTAAAATAGCGCGCGCTCATCGGTCATGTGAAATAGCGAGCGCTTCCTGTTACGTACTTCCATTCCTTTTCACGAAATCATTCACACATCAATCATTTGCTGCTTTTATTTCGAAAAACGTTCACTTTGTCTATTCTATGTCTATGCTGAATCCATACTTCCATACTTTAATTACAAATGTCAAAGTGAGTTTGTTTCTTTGTTACGCTTTCACGCCTAAACCATTAATCCGATTTTAAAAATTCTTTCATCAGTGGAAAGCTACATTATCAGCGAGTAACATAGGCTACTTTTTACCGCGATAACCGACATACACGCGGGCAGAGCCGGGGGCAAAAGCTAGTAGTTTTATTAAATCTTCTATCTTATCGTAATCAATCGCCAAGAGATTGTATTAAGTTAACACGTATTTTCATTTTTCATTTTAGTTATTTGTTTATTATTTTATTCCAAAATCAAAAAAGAAAATATTCCATTACATAAATAGATACATTGAAATAGGAGCTAACATACGAAATGTAAAATTTTATGATTTGAAATTCAAGTACATTTGCTCGTACGTATGCACTGATTGTAGAAATATATTTTTTTGACGTGACACCGTCTTATAATTCGATGGAGCCGGCTGCACGCACGAAAAAACATGACTCATGCGGCGTTACCTCGCTCTGAGGCGTTCCATTTAAGGCGTGAAGTGCAAGCGAGAGCGCGGAACGAGTGACAAAGAGGCACAATCGGCCTCCGCGTTCGGCAGCGTTCGACATCTGTCTCTCTCCTACTTGAGTGAGCGATGCGTCCGCGTGGACAGCTGCTATACAATAATACATTTACATGTTTTCGTAAAATGCAACCATTCCATCAGTATTTTCTTATGACGTTGTCACGTTCAACTATCGTCAGTAAACCGACTTTACAGACAACCGATTTTTTATTACCGCTACCGACACCATTTAAAACAAAACATGCTTAATCAGGATTTGTTGAAATGCCGATTCGTATAAATGCAACAAAGTCAATTCGTTGTATCTGTAATAACAAAAATAGGTCGTGTTAATGTCTTCTACCGGCTAGTTTTGGTAATAAAATCACTTAAAATTAGACTTGCAACGAATAGTATATTCGGCAGTATACCGAATACCGAATATTCGGCGAGGCCCCTGACCGAATTGCCGAATATTAGGCAAAAGTATTCGGCTGGATTTTAGCGCCAAAAACTTGTACAGACGTGAATTAAATTATGTACCTGTTTTATGTACCAATGACTACTTAATAAATGATTATAAAAGAAATGAGAACCTTACCCTTCTAAATTTTGATTCCCACAATAATTCAAATACATAGAATCCTCCACTTTTCCTATTCAGAAGATGATTATGTACCTGTGTTATGCACCAATGACTACTTAAATGATTATAACAGAAATGAAAATATGAATATGTACGTAATCAATCGATTTTAATTTTTCATTTTTTTCTCAATGACAAAATATATTATTTAAGTATTCGGTATTCGGCCGAATAATATGTAGATATTCGGTATCCGGCCGAATATAATAAAAGCAGCCGAATAGGCCGAATACCGAATAGTAACCGAATATTCGTTGCAAGTCTACTTAAAATGTATTAAAATACGATTCTCTGTATTTTCATCATGCATAATATATAAAGAATAGAAGGATACAGACATTATAATTTGAAACTACGTCTGGCCAGCGTTGTATAGTAGTGCAAAGCCTACGATCTAAGGAGAGGCATATGTTCAGCAGTGGACTACCACAGGCTGTTGATGATGATATAACTAGCGGTGGACGTCCAGCAACAAGGTGGACAGATGAGCTTAAAAAGATGATAGGCAAATGGTGGCTTCTTTTAATTGTTCTTCTTGTGAGTCATTTAATAATAACTTGACACATCTCATACACGGCCGCCTGATCCCAAATTAGGCAGAGCCTGTGCTATGGTTACCAGACCGCTGATAAACAAACTCATATATTTCTAAATACATACATATTATAGATAAATTACACCCAGCCACAGAACAGATGACCCTGCTCATCACACAATATTTGTCCTGGGTGGGAATCGAACACACGACCTCCGGCTTAGCAGTCAGGGCCACCAACCAATAAACCAACAGGCCTATACATGTAAAGGATTTGTTTCAAATTTCCTTGTCTTTGCAGTGCTGTTGACCGTAGTTTGCTCCCTTAGTCGGCTCTTACGACACCCACGGGATGGATAGGAGTAGTGTCACTTCGTATTGTTGTGACTTCCGTATGTAAGTAGGTGTCATTATCATCATCATTAACAGCCCTTAATGGTCCACTGCTGGACATAGGCCTCTCCTTAGAAAGAAGGTTTTGGCCTACTATACCTACCACGCTGGCCAGACGGGTTGGTATAGGTTTTATTTCAAATTTTCCGTCTCTTTACAGTGCTGTTGTTCCACATAGTTTGCTCCCTTAGTCGTCTCTTACGACACCCACGGGATGAATAGGGATAGTGTCACTCCGTATTCTTAATCTGTCACAACACGGACGCAAAAGCTCGTTATAAGATAAAATCTATGCTATGGAATGTAGTGGTTACCTACTTTTCTATATACTTAATAATTAAACACAACACGGCTGTGGTACGAGTAGTGGGCTGCCTTACTAATCGCTATGTATTGTTTACTATATAGGATAGTGGTTTTATTTCCGCGATAGAACCTCCGCGTTTGATTCCAAGGTAATGGAGACAAAAAATGAATGCGATTCTATCACTGCGAGTTATTGTCTATGGTTTTTGTATCTATTAGATGGTTAAAAGACTTGTTAAAGAAAAAAATGTGACTTCCGTATGTAAGTAGGTGTCATCATCATTATTATTAACAGCCCTTAATGGTCAACTGCTGGACTTAGTTAGGCTTGTTTATTGACCTGTTGAACTTAGAACTACTAGAAGTGTTGGGAACAAATGAAACCACAACTATGTTCTGATCTAGGAGCTGTAATTCTCGGATACAAAATTTCAACATCTGCTTATATGCATATCGCGGGTAACAAACCATAGCGCGATGTAGCCGTTTAATACAACGCCATCTATCGGACACAATCTTTATCTTATGATCTACATAATTATAATACTATGTTACTTTGATTTTAAACAGTCCTCTCCTCAGAAAGGAGGTTTTGGCCTACTATACCACGCTGGCCAGACGGTTTGGTATAGGGTTTGTTTTTAAGTTTTCCTTCTCTTTGCAGTGCTGTTGCTGTTGTCCCGCGTAGTTTGCTGCCTTAGTTGGCTCTTACGACACCCACGGGATGAATATGGGTGGTGACGCTCTGTATTCTTAATTCTTCTTTCTTCTTCATCCTGACGGATTAAGAATACAGACTGTCACCACCCCTATTCATTCCGTGGGTGTCGTAAGAGGCGACTAAGGCAGCAAACTACGCAGGATAACATCACTGCCGACTGCTGCTGCGCGTCGATGTCAGCATAAAATAATCGAAATGTACGGGTTTGCTCGTACACTAACAATAAAATATGATGTGGTTTTAAATTACAACAGATTATTGTAAAGTTTACTAATAACTGGGTAAATAGTCGTTAGTTTTTTCTGAATCAATCACTTCCTGTAGAAATTAAATTAACCGTCAAAAATTCTCAATTATTTAAATCATGCACAATATGACTTAATGACAAGAATTTAAATATTATATTATATAGTTTCTTTTCAAAGATTATTACGTTGAACTTGCGATCAAGAGGTCGTGGGTTCGAATCCTGACCAGTAAAATAACGACGTAAACCCACTTCTTTCACAAGCAATTTAGTTTAGCGGGAGGGGTTAATGGGAATACTAGTAATTTAGGTTGCTAGTAGACCTTTAAAAAAAAAGAGAACGAATAACTAAATACTCGTAACTAAGTACTTATCAATTGTTTTGAAATAACTTTTAAGAAAAACATTTTACGGTCAGTCGTTTACTTGGCACTGTTCAATAAAAGTATAATAATATTTTGATTTTATACAAATATTTACTATTTTTATAATATAATATAATTACTTTAATTCATAATAATATTCAAAGCTGACATGATTTTATTGACAAATCTTTATTTATTGTCTCACTTATTCTATAAATTCGTGCATATGGTGTCTATTCTCAAGACACTGGAGCTTTGACGCTCAATAAAACGATGATGAATAGCGAAGATAATTGATTTTAATGTAAATATTCGTTTTATTATAGTAATGTTCACAATTCGTGTCGTTCGTAATGAATTTTGAATAATAAGTGTACATGGTAGGTAGTAATGTTTCTTTTCTTAAAAAATCACATATTTCCAACTACCGTCATAACCGTTTCCGTTGTGAATGACTGTCACGCGTTAACATCATCCCCCCCGTTAAAGGTCTCCGACCTTTAACTTTCTTGAAGGTGCTCCGTCGCTGGTAGAGGGCAGAGCCGTGTGAAAGTCCTTCGGTAGGTGCCATGGGTGGTTTGGACGTCTGCAACGCGAGCCACTCCATCAGGACCAGGAAAAAGTTTCGTAATTCGACCAGAGCGCCAACATAATGGTGGTAGGTTTTCCTCCTGCAGCAGAACTAGGTCACCAACCTTCAATGTAGTGTCGTTGGTGCGCCACTTTGTTCTTTGTTGAAGTTCAGACAAATACTCCTTCTGCCATCTTCTCCAGAAGTGCTGTCGGATTTGCTCCAGCCGTTCATAACGCTTCAGCTGAGTGGACTTGCAATCTTCTAGGCTTGCCGAAGGTAGCGCAGTTAGAGGCCGCCCGATTAGGAAGTGTCCAGGAGTGAGAAAAAGGAGATCATTGGGAGACGAGGACATAGGGTAAAGTGGACGGCTATTTAACAAGGCTTCTACCTGTGCAAACAGTGTGGATATTTCCTCAAGCGTTAAATGCGTGTTACCCATTACGCGTCTAATGTGAAACTTAGCTGATTTCACCCCGGCCTCCCAGATCCCACCAAAGTTTGGGGCGTAAGCGGGAGAAAATGAAAATTTAATTTCTTCCTCGTGTGAGAACTCTGTTATGGCCTTGTGATTACGTTTTATAAAATCACCAATTTCTTTGGCGGTGGCCACAAAGTTGCGGCCGTTATCGCAAAAAATCTCGGCAGGTTTACCACGACGGGCAATAAATTTGCGTAAAGTAAGGATAAAAGCGTCCTTCGAGAGATCACCTACTGCCTCTAAATGTACGCATTTATATCTCATACAAACGAAAATACATAAATAACATTTAATAATCCTGGATCCACGACCCCTTTTGTTTAAAATAAAAAACGGTCCAGCAAAGTCTATGCCAACACTTATAAATGGGAAATCCACCGTAACGCGCTGAGAGGGCAAATTCCCCATAATGGGTAATAAAGATTTGCCTTGTACCCTTCTGCATTTGACACAATTGTGTGCGGTCCTCCTAGCCAGGTGTCGACCATTGATAGGCCATATGTATTGCCTAACGCTAGCCAAGAGAAGTTGCGGGCCAGCATGTAACTTATGTAAATGTTCCCTTTCAAAGATAAGTTTGGTGAGATGATGGGATGAATGTAGTAAGATGGGATGTTTGCTATCAAATGCAATAGCTGAAGCATCCAAGCGGCCTCCTACTCGAATTAATCTATCTGTGTTCATGAAAGGTGTCAACGATAAAATGTTAGACCTCGAACTAAGAGGTTTTTCCTTTGGATAACAGACTGTATTCAACAGGAAAAGATTCCTGTTGCGCCATGCGACATAAAAACTGAAATGAATCCTTTAATTCTTCTAAACTTAGCGCGCCAAGACGTCTAAGATTTGTAGGGTTACGCAAATTGTGTAAAAATCTTAAAACATATGCATAAACCCGTTTAATTCTATGCAGTTTACCATAATTTTCAAATGGAATTATTGAAGGGTTATCGATTTTAGCAGCAATGTTAGATTTTATCTCAGGAATTTCGAGCCCCTGTTGGGACTTATTAGCTAATGAAGGCCAAGACAAATCATCTTGGAGTAGAAATCTGGGTCCTGACCACCATAAATCACAATTTTTGAGCTCTCCAGGATGCACGCCACGCGAAATAAGATCAGCGGGGTTGTCAAGGGTAGGTACATAACGCCAGCAAGAAATATCTGTCAATTCGAGTATTCCCGCTACCCTGTTTGCCACGAAAGTTTTTAATTTTCTGGAGCTAGTATGCAGCCATGTAAGGACGACACTAGAGTCGCACCAATATACCTTACGTGCTATTGGGAACCTCAGAGACTCAACCACAGCTGCGGAGAGTTGTGCGGCTAGTAATGCAGCTGCCAACTCCAAACGTGGTATAGTGCATGCCTTAATTGGGGCCACCTTTGACTTTGAGCACAAAAGTTTAACATGTACGGTGCCAGTGTTATCAATGGACCTTGTATAGATGCAAGCGCCATAGGCTCTTTGGGAAGCGTCGCTGAACGTATGCAGCTCGGTTACCACAGGTGTTTCACATAGAACCTGCCTCGGTATTGTGATGAGGGTTAGGTGAAATAGACCTTTAGAAAACTTCTGCCAAGTCCTTTCGACATCCTTTGAAACTGGGTCATCCCAACCGACCTTGTCAAGCCAAAGCTGCTGCATAATCATTTTTGGTATAATGACACAGGGGCTAACAAAACCAAGAGGATCAAAAATTTTAAATGAAGTTGATAGTATATAGCGCTTAGTAATATTTTCCTTTACAGGTGGTATTTCAAAAGAGAAATGTAAATGATCTGTTTTGGAATTCCACCCTAAGCCAAGGGTGCTTGATGATTCACTGAGGATTAGAGTATCGTTAGAGTTTTCCGAGCAAGATTCGAGAGCGGTCGCTGAATTGGATTTAAACTTCCTCAAGTTAAAACAGCCCTGCTTTAAGGCGTCCGATAATAAGTGCCTTATACGTTTTAAGTCGCTTTGACTATTACAACCTGTGATGACGTCATCAACATACATGTCATGCTGTATTATAGTTTTAATGCGTGGGTCGTCGCACTCCTCGCCTAACTGCCAAAGGCACCTTGTGCTTAAATAGCTTGCGCTGGAAAATCCGTATGTCACAGTATTTAAACGTAAAATTTTAAAGGGCTCATGCTCGTTTTCTCTCCATATAACAAGTTGAAGATGTCGATCTGATTCATCAATTAATATTTGACTATATATATAAATATATGAAAATAAGCTCACGCCCCTCGTTGGTGATGTTTACTGTACCGGAGGCCGAAGAAGCAGCTATGCTCAGCAAGAAGCGTCGAGCGGCGCGAGCGGTGACGACGCTCAGCAACGCACGAGCAATGCGGTCCCCAGCTGAAATATTCGGCGTAAATATTCACTACGATGCAGATTATAAGGCACGGCAGCCCTTTATGGGGTTTTCTATGAAAGAAATGGCCTAACGAAGAAAATATTATAATAAAAACCCGTTGTGGGTAAACGAGAAGAAAAATTTAGAAAAATCCGCTTTAAAACGCGATAAAAGCGTATATTTTGCGTAATACGCAGTAAAATATTTGTATGGATTGCAAAGAGACAATATATAATAGCTAACTTGTAAAAATATGACAAAAAAATATGTATGACGTGAAATTGTAACCTCGACAAGGTCAATCTATAATCTTCCAATTTTACACGTAGTTTGCACAGTTATGAAACCAAAACAATGGGTAGGCAATAGGTTAATTTAGGTACAAGGAAGTTTAGGAGTAAAGGAAGCCACTTAGCTGCAATGATATTGCTGTGCTGCGGTGCGTCGTTGTATATGACGTCTATGTCCGGCAATGCTGGTGCTTCCGATACCCGTATCGGCTGTTTCCAAAGATCTAGATGCGGCGCGGTGCTGACCGGCTGTTGGCTACGGCGCTGTGCTGACCAGCTCCAGATAGACTTTAGTGCTGCAAACTTCCTTCAGATTTTCGTCCTGTCACGGTCGCCAGTTATGTCTATTCTCAAGACACTGGAGCTTTGACGCTCAATAAAACGATGATGAATAGCGAAGATAATTGATTTTAATGTAAATATTCGTTTTATTATAGTAATGTTCACAATTCGTGTCGTTCGTAATGAATTTTGAATAATAAGTGTACATGGTAGGTAGTAATTTTTCTTTTCTTAAAAAATCACATATTTCCAACTACCGTCATAACCGTTTCCGTTGTGAATGACTGTCAGGCGTTAATCCCATGATGTTAATCCCACGTTAATCCCATGATGATGTATATTGCCTTTTTGCAATCCATACAAATATTTTACTGCGTATTACGAAAAATATACGCTGTTATCGCGTTTTAAAGTGGATTTTTCTAAATTTTTCTTCTCGTTTACCCACAACGGGTTTTTTATTATAATATTTTCTTCGTTAGGACATTTCTTTCATAGAAAACCCCATAAAGGGCTGCCGTGCCTTATAATCTGCATCGTAGTGAATATTTACGCCGAATATTTCAGCTGGGGACCGCATTGCTCGTGCGTTGCTGAGCGTCGTCACCGCTCGCGCCGCTCGACGCTTCTTGCTGAGCATAGCTGCTTCTTCGGCCTCCGGTACAGTAAACATCACCAACGAGGGGCGTGAGCTTATTTTCATATATTTTCAATTTTAACATAAGTCCGTTAATTATTAAAAAACTCTTACCTACATAAATTTAATTTTTTGCTCGTGAGATATCTCTGTAAGATTATTAGGCTACCAATTAATTAATAAATAAATACTCCTAGTAATAATGGCTTCAGGTGACGATACAAAGAGCTTAGCGGATTTGATGGTTAGACGCAGCTCTGTCAAAGGCCAAGTAACGAAGTTTAGAAACTATTTAGAAAAAATATCGCAGCTCGACTGCTTTACTTCTACACATCGGGCAGAACTTACACTTAAATTAAGCAAGTTTGAAACTTTATCGTCAAAGTTTGATGACTTACAAAGTCAAATAGAAATTTTTAATTCTAATTTGTTAGACAAAGAGCTTGAAGAACGGGAAAACATAGAAAGAGAATTTATTAGTAATATTGTAACAGCACAAAGTTTACTACAAATACATAGCAGGGATGAGAGCGTCCACGATACAAGTAGCCCTCATAATGCAACTCATTGTGTCTTTGAAAATAGTGAACTGGGTTTCAAGCTACCTTTGATTCAAATAGCCAAATTTGATGGATCATACTTTCGCTGGATGGAATTTCGCGACACCTTCCGATCATTAGTTCATGAAAATAGTAGAATTAGTTCAGTCAATAAATTTCACTATTTAATTTCATATCTAGAAGGCGAGGCAGCCCGAACCATTTCAAACCTAGAAGTGTCGTCTGACAATTATCGGGAGGCTTGGAACCTATTACTCGAACGTTACGATAATAAGCGTTTATTAATAAGCTATCACCTCAGTGCGTTACTTAATATAAATTCAATCTGTAAAGAGTCCGAAAAATCACTGCGCTTCTTAGCTGATCACGTGAGTAAAAATTTGCGTGCTCTCTCTAATCTAGGGCAGGCCACTGAGCACTGGGACGTCATAATAATCCACCTAGTTGCTTCTAAACTGGACAATCAAACCTTAACAAAATGGGAAGAACACCGTAACGCGCTGTCAACTGACACACCTACACTTAAGAATTTTTACAAATTTTTAAACGATCGTGCAGCCGTGCTCGAGTCGCTGCACCGTGGTAATTCAGACATCGCACCGAAAACCACTCACAAAAAACATTCGCATATGCAGCCTAAGTCGCATACATACTCTAGCGGTAGTAACCAGTTACAACCACAATCATCATCACCACTATACCCCTGTCCCTGTTGCAATGCTGATCATAGAATATATGATTGCCCATCATTTAAGGCCAAGAGCATACACGAACGCATAGCAGAGGTAAACAAACTAAGATTGTGTCTTAATTGTCTAAGATCTGGTCACCCTACTTTTAAATGTCGCCTAGGTCGTTGCCGCGAATGTAACAAGAGACATAACAGCATGTTGCACCTTCATACTGGAACAGCTGAAAACACAAGCAGTATCAACAGTTTGGCTGAGACGTCGACCAGCTGCAACAGCCAAGGTATCAATCAAGCTCTTCTTTCTACTGCCTTAATTGAGGTAGTCAACCCTACAACTAAAAGATCTGAAACAGTACGCGCCCTACTCGACTGTGGCAGTCAGTCCTCTTTCATAAGCCAAAGACTGAAACAAAAGTTGTCATTAGAGGATTGTTCTATAGATGCCACCAGGGTTATCGGTTTTGGCAACAATGATTCAGGCATTATAACTGAATATTGCATAGCTCAATTAAAATCGAAAAATTCATCATTTACTGTCATGTCTAACTTTTATGCAATGGAACAACTAACAGGTTCCATACCCAGTGTATTTATTGACATCAGATCATTTAATATTCCTAGGAACATCGTCTTGGCAGATCCCAATTTCAATCAACCTGCTTACGTAGACATTCTCATAGGCTCAGACCTATTTTGGGATATTATAGGTTGCGAGCAGTGGTCACTAGGCCCAAATTGTCCTAAGCTACACAGCTCAAAACTGGGCTGGCTGATTGGAGGCCCCTCGCAACATAAACAACCCAGAATTAATATTAAATGCAATCACTCACTTGTTGATATTTATCATAATGAAAATATTGAACAAATTCTAAGTAAATTCTGGGAGTTAGAAGAAATGCCAACAAAATCATACCTAAGTGAAGACGAGCAGGCATGTGAAACTCATTTTATACAACACACCTCTCGCTTAGAAAATGGAAGATTTTCTGTTAAGCTACCTCTTATAGATTCCCCTGACTGTCTCGGTGACTCCTTCAATATGGCTAAAAAAAGGTTTTATAATTTAGAAAAACGCTTTAGGAGACAACCCGACGTTAAGGCGCAGTACGTCCAATTCATAAGAGAGTATGCACAATTGGGTCATCTATCTGAAATTTCATTAAATGACTTACAGTCTAAGACTTGCTACTTCTTGCCTCATCATCCCGTGTTTAAGCAAAACAGTGAGTCTACAAAAATTAGGGTAGTTTTCGATGCATCAGCACGCACATCCTCCGGCCTATCAGTCAACGATATCCAAATGGTAGGGCCTCAAATTCAAGACACGCTTTTTTCTATATTAATTAGAGCTCGTTGCTACAAGTACATATTAACGGGTGATGTAGAGAAAATGTTTCGTCAAATATTAATTGATGAATCAGATCGACATCTTCAACTTGTTATATGGAGAGAAAACGAGCATGAGCCCTTTAAAATTTTACGTTTAAATACTGTGACATACGGATTTTCCAGCGCAAGCTATTTAAGCACAAGGTGCCTTTGGCAGTTAGGCGAGGAGTGCGACGACCCACGCATTAAAACTATAATACAGCATGACATGTATGTTGATGACGTCATCACAGGTTGTAATAGTCAAAGCGACTTAAAACGTATAAGGCACTTATTATCGGACGCCTTAAAGCAGGGCTGTTTTAACTTGAGGAAGTTTAAATCCAATTCAGCGACCGCTCTCGAATCTTGCTCGGAAAACTCTAACGATACTCTAATCCTCAGTGAATCATCAAGCACCCTTGGCTTAGGGTGGAATTCCAAAACAGATCATTTACATTTCTCTTTTGAAATACCACCTGTAAAGGAAAATATTACTAAGCGCTATATACTATCAACTTCATTTAAAATTTTTGATCCTCTTGGTTTTGTTAGCCCCTGTGTCATTATACCAAAAATGATTATGCAGCAGCTTTGGCTTGACAAGGTCGGTTGGGATGACCCAGTTTCAAAGGATGTCGAAAGGACTTGGCAGAAGTTTTCTAAAGGTCTATTTCACCTAACCCTCATCACAATACCGAGGCAGGTTCTATGTGAAACACCTTTTTTTTTTTTTTTTTTTTTTACGTGTGGAAATCCCCTCGGACCGTCACCCCGCCGGGGCTCTCGTTCGGCGGGGCGGTGTGTCGGACTCGAACCGACTAAAACCACACGGTGTGCCCTCTTTGCGCTTCCAGTTTAGGAAGGGTCCAGGTAGCTATCTCCTTCTGGACCCTTCCCAGCGCCGGCCCGCTCCTGGTGCGGGCCCCGTCTCAGTGGACCCTCTCTTTAGGCGGCGTCCGGCACACGCGGACGCCGCCCCCTCGCGGCTGGCCAACTAATGCGGGTGGAGGGGAGAACCCATCCCGTCCACCCGCGGCCACACTCAGGGCGGCATGAGGCGCAGGTAAGCGCGCCTCCGCCGCCCGGTTCGCCGGCGGCGAATCAGGTCCGAGTGGAGGTCGTCCTCCCGGGCCTTCTCCGCCGCCTCCTTCTGCGAGATTACCTCCTCGCAGAAGGTTGCGACCGCGGTAAAACAACTGTCGCTACCGGCCATGGAGCGAATTACGGCCGGTAGCGAGAGATCTGCTCCGATGACTGCAGTGAGGGCCCGGCGCTGCGTCGCCCATGCGGGGCAAACCGCCAGCGTGTGCTGGGCCGAATCCTCACTGCAGTCGCAGTGGTGGCAGGCGGGACTCGATTCCCTCCTAGCGACCGAGTGCAGGTACTTTCCGAAGCAACCGTGCCCGGAAAGCACCTGCGTCAGCCGGAAGGAAAGGGTCCCGTGCTGCCGCCCTGCCCACTCGGCGATGACCGGCTGGAGAGCCTCCACGGCGGCGAAGCCAGCGCGTGGAGTCTCCAGCCGGAACGACCATCTCACCATGGTGGCTCGGCGAGCGGCTTCGCGCCACTCGCGCACGTCTTCGGGCGGAGGGCGAAATCCGCTCTCCGCCCGGAAGTCAGCCACTCGCCGATAAACTTCGGCGAGCACTTCCGCCTCCAAATCCCACGGGGGTGTTCCGGCCAAGGCACAGGCCGTCTATGTGAAACACCTGTGGTAACCGAGCTGCATACGTTCAGCGACGCTTCCCAAAGAGCCTATGGCGCTTGCATCTATACAAGGTCCATTGATAACACTGGCACCGTACATGTTAAACTTTTGTGCTCAAAGTCAAAGGTGGCCCCAATTAAGGCATGCACTATACCACGTTTGGAGTTGGCAGCTGCATTACTAGCCGCACAACTCTCCGCAGCTGTGGTTGAGTCTCTGAGGTTCCCAATAGCACGTAAGGTATATTGGTGCGACTCTAGTGTCGTCCTTACATGGCTGCATACTAGCTCCAGAAAATTAAAAACTTTCGTGGCAAACAGGGTAGCGGGAATACTCGAATTGACAGATATTTCTTGCTGGCGTTATGTACCTACCCTTGACAACCCCGCTGATCTTATTTCGCGTGGCGTGCATCCTGGAGAGCTCAAAAATTGTGATTTATGGTGGTCAGGACCCAGATTTCTACTCCAAGATGATTTGTCTTGGCCTTCATTAGCTAATAAGTCCCAACAGGGGCTCGAAATTCCTGAGATAAAATCTAACATTGCTGCTAAAATCGATAACCCTTCAATAATTCCATTTGAAAATTATGGTAAACTGCATAGAATTAAACGGGTTTATGCATATGTTTTAAGATTTTTACACAATTTGCGTAACCCTACAAATCTTAGACGTCTTGGCGCGCTAAGTTTAGAAGAATTAAAGGATTCATTTCAGTTTTTATGTCGCATGGCGCAACAGGAATCTTTTCCTGTTGAATACAGTCTGTTATCCAAAGGAAAACCTCTTAGTTCGAGGTCTAACATTTTATCGTTGACACCTTTCATGAACACAGATAGATTAATTCGAGTAGGAGGCCGCTTGGATGCTTCAGCTATTGCATTTGATAGCAAACATCCCATCTTACTACATTCATCCCATCATCTCACCAAACTTATCTTTGAAAGGGAACATTTACATAAGTTACATGCTGGCCCGCAACTTCTCTTGGCTAGCGTTAGGCAATACATATGGCCTATCAATGGTCGACACCTGGCTAGGAGGACCGCACACAATTGTGTCAAATGCAGAAGGGTACAAGGCAAATCTTTATTACCCATTATGGGGAATTTGCCCTCTCAGCGCGTTACGGTGGATTTCCCATTTATAAGTGTTGGCATAGACTTTGCTGGACCGTTTTTTATTTTAAACAAAAGGGGTCGTGGATCCAGGATTATTAAATGTTATTTATGTATTTTCGTTTGTATGAGATATAAATGCGTACATTTAGAGGCAGTAGGTGATCTCTCGAAGGACGCTTTTATCCTTACTTTACGCAAATTTATTGCCCGTCGTGGTAAACCTGCCGAGATTTTTTGCGATAACGGCCGCAACTTTGTGGCCACCGCCAAAGAAATTGGTGATTTTATAAAACGTAATCACAAGGCCATAACAGAGTTCTCACACGAGGAAGAAATTAAATTTTCATTTTCTCCCGCTTACGCCCCAAACTTTGGTGGGATCTGGGAGGCCGGGGTGAAATCAGCTAAGTTTCACATTAGACGCGTAATGGGTAACACGCATTTAACGCTTGAGGAAATATCCACACTGTTTGCACAGGTAGAAGCCTTGTTAAATAGCCGTCCACTTTACCCTATGTCCTCGTCTCCCAATGATCTCCTTTTTCTCACTCCTGGACACTTCCTAATCGGGCGGCCTCTAACTGCGCTACCTTCGGCAAGCCTAGAAGATTGCAAGTCCACTCAGCTGAAGCGTTATGAACGGCTGGAGCAAATCCGACAGCACTTCTGGAGAAGATGGCAGAAGGAGTATTTGTCTGAACTTCAACAAAGAACAAAGTGGCGCACCAACGACACTACATTGAAGGTTGGTGACCTAGTTCTGCTGCAGGAGGAAAACCTACCACCATTATGTTGGCGCTCTGGTCGAATTACGAAACTTTTTCCTGGTCCTGATGGAGTGGCTCGCGTTGCAGACGTCCAAACCACCCATGGCACCTACCGAAGGTCTTTCACACGGCTCTGCCCTCTACCAGCGACGGAGCACCTTCAAGAAAGTTAAAGGTCGGAGACCTTTAACGGGGGGGATGATGTTAACGCCTGACAGTCATTCACAACGGAAACGGTTATGACGGTAGTTGGAAATATGTGATTTTTTAAGAAAAGAAAAATTACTACCTACCATGTACACTTATTATTCAAAATTCATTACGAACGACACGAATTGTGAACATTACTATAATAAAACGAATATTTACATTAAAATCAATTATCTTCGCTATTCATCATCGTTTTATTGAGCGTCAAAGCTCCAGTGTCTTGAGAATAGACATAACTAGGTGACAGGACCCGAACCTGCAATCTTCGAATATAGAAGAACTTTTTAATAATAAAATTGACCTAGTATGGACTGTGAGCTGCTAGTGCAGCACTTTATGACACCTTTTGCACACCATTGTCATTGTAGAATGTACTGAACCAGTATTGTAATTATTGACATCTGTTGTATGTACTACATTCTGCAAATAAATGAATTTGAAATTTGAAATTTGAAATTTGAATTTGAAATATGTTTATAAATTGCCCCACCGTTGGGCATGGATTTTTATAAACCACCTCGAGAAGAAATCTACTGTCCTGAACTTCACAATTAATTCGAAGCCGCCTACGCAAATTGTTGACGCAGCTGGAATGTCACGCAGTCGCCAGAGCGGAGTCTCCTGTGTGACGTACCCTAGGAGCGTTCAATACCCTCCTGATCAACAACCCTGAGTATTATTTATTTGTAGACAAATGGAGTGAAATTGTGAGTGTATGTTTAATGTTTTGCAAGAGAATATGAAGTGTATGTGAGAGACGCCACTCAGCCGTGCCAATCCAATGCACTGTAACTTTCGAAAACAACATTTGACTTTGAAAGTTTTGTTACAGTTTTTTCACATCAACAGCCTTGAATAGTCCACTGCTGGACTTAGGCCTCTCCATAGAAAGGAGGTTTTGGCCTACTATACCACGCTGGCCAGACAGGTTGGTATAGGGTTTGTGTCAAGTTTTCCTTCTCTTTGCAGTGCTGTTGTCCTGCGTAGTTTGCTCCCTTAGTCGTCTGTTACGACACCCACGGGATGAATTGGTGTGGTGACACTCTGTATTCTTAATCCTTCACCACACGGATAACAGTTTTTTACCATGTGTAAACTCTAATTTCAATACAATACAGGATTTTTAGTTTATTGTCTCTTCTAAAATACACTTTAGAATAACAAAAGTGTTGATGAGGGGTACTAAACCGACGTAAAGAAACTGATTGAACGTTGTTAGGGCAAAACACTATAAGTCGAGTTATAGTCTTTTGGATTGACACGGCAGCACTGTCCCATATTAGTTTTTAAGTAGTCTTATAACTTATAAATGGTATAAACTTGTAATATTTTATTTGTATTAATTTTACAGTATTTTTTTTACTTTTTGTTTTTCTTGTACCTAACTGATTTATTATTTTATGTTTGCTGTAATTTTAATAATTCTAACGCCATGTTAATAATTGTAATTGGTTTGTACCGTTTTAGTTCACTATAAACGCATAAATCCATACTAATATTATATATGGGAAAGTGTGTCTGCCTGTCTGTTAAATCTTCATGCTTAAACCGCTGCACCGATTTAAATGAAATTTGGTTTAGAGATAGTTTGAGTCTCGGGAAAGCACTTAGAATAGTTTTTATCCCAGAAATTATCCTTCAAGGGGTTGTATCAGGAAGAACTGCTAAACCGATTTAGATTAAGTTTGGTATGGAGATAGCCTAGTTGGATTCTTGGACATGGCTTTAGCACAAATGGGCACTCTGGACCTGAGTGATAGATACCACGGCCTCCCAGCAAACCGATGTTAATCTGTTTTATTGGTACTTTTCACTGAGTAAGTGAGGTTAGAAGAGATGAAATTAATTAGATTTTTTTAGTTTAATTCATGTGTGTATATTGGTAATACGCGACTAAATTCAAACGGGGCGGTGCCACCTCATTTTATGTATATAAAAAGGGGCCCCATCGCAGGGACTTTGCGTCAGTGTTAGGGACCAAACTAATTTCAAATGCACACGGCAAGCAACATATAAAACTAAATTAATTGGTTTTTCTTTTTCTTTTCAGGTATTTGATTCAAACCTACTTACGCTGCACTAAAAAGAAGTAGAAGAATATCAGCATCATGACGGAGAGCACCTACGTATCTCCTTTTCTACACCAGGTATGTTTCTATATTATAAACTAGATGAGCCTGTCCGTGTGGTGACGGATTAAGAATACAGAGTGTCACCACCCCTATTCATCCCGTGGGTGTCGTAAGAGCCGACTAAGGGAAAAAAATACGCAGAACAACAGCACTGCAGAGAGAAGGAAAACTTGACACAAACCCTATACCAACCCGTCTGGCCAGCGTGGTATAGTAGGCCAAAACCTCCTTTCTAAGGAGAGGCTTAAGTCCAGCAGTGGACTATTAAAGGCTATTGATGATGATGTGATGTGTCGTGTCGCTCTTGGCAGAGCGGTCAGTGTCACTTAGAGATGTCCACGTGGGCGGTAAAGGTGGACGTAAGCCTTTCGTACGATCTCCCGCCATTTCTCCCTGTTGGCAGACTTTCGTATACAGTTAGATAGGAGGCTTCCTAATGTGGAATTCACTGCGAATCTGGTTTCCTCCACCTTTCCCTGCACTAACAATCGCTCTATGGAGTCGCTTTCAGAGACATAGCCAAAGTACAGACGTTCTGTGATACCGAGCTCCTGGAGTATGGACACGTTGGTTGACACTCCGTCCACGATATGCCGAGCATCTTCTTCCAGCACTTTTATTTGCTCGAATAAGCCTTTTGCAGACCAGAAATATGCTTATAGATAATAATACTTAAATTTAAAAAAAAAAGCCTCATATTTGGACATATGTATGTACAAAATATTAGGTTAAGTTAATGCTTATCTTTAGTGTCCACTCTGCTGGAGAGAATTAAATACAGCCTACTTTAGATAAACCCTCAAAGGGTAGGGGGAAGTCCCGTAGCGCCGGACGGCACCTAGCGCCGGACACTCATACTATTTTGACAAACGTCAACGCGATCTATTTATAAATCGGTGAAAGGGGTGCGGGGGAACGTAGCGAGACAGGATCACGCTACGCGATTTGCCAGTGAGGCGCACAGACGTGGTGGAAGCCGTGAATTGCTGTTTTTGGTGGGAAAGCGTTGCGTCACGTAAATTTCAAGTAAGTATTACTGCTATGGTTTTATCCTTAATTGTTTTTGTTATTTGTTAATAAAGACAGTGTTTCACTATAATTATTATATTGTGAAAGTTTTTATTAAATACCTAAACAGTTTTAGTATGAAATACGTAATTTTGGACGTTTCCTGTCCCCTACTTTCGGACACAAAGGTGTCCCTTACCACCGGACAGTTTATAGGTTAGCTTTTTTATGAAGCATTTGTACTTATTGTAATGATGATTGTTTGTTGTTTTACAGGATAGAAGGAGAGAGATATTTGAAAATGCAAGAGAGAAAAAAAAAAAGGAAAATGGGATCAGCAAAGTTTAAAAACTGCGATGAACAAGATTTTGTCCAAAAAAATGAGTTTGAGGGCAGCTTCGTCACGTTACAATGTTCCAAAAAGTACTCTACATGATAAAATAACGACATTGAGCAGTGGAAAAGAAGTCACGCTGCAACCAAAAGTTGGTAGATTCACAAAAACCTTCTCACCCGAGTATGAGCAAGTTTTAGTGGACCACATAAGAGATTTGTCTAATAGATGTCTGCCCCTGATGAAAAACGAGTTTTTGAAGTTAGCTTACGACTTGGCTGAAGCTATGAAGATTCCCCATGAGTAAACAAACCAAACGTGGCAATAACGACAACAAAAAGGAGCCGTTAACTGAAGTATCAAATATAGAAAAAACGACTTGTGTAGTGTGTTTAGAAGACCACGACGAGGACTGGATACAATGCTCCAGATGCCAATAATGGGCTCATGAAGCATGTGCAGACGTTTCAGAATGTGGAGATGCCTACATATGTGATAGATGCTAAAAGTTTTAGAATGTCCGGCGCTTGGGGTTTGAAGATTAACCCGTCCGGCACTAGGTGCCAATGTCAAAGTCCTTTATTTTTTTACCAAAACTTATTTAACACTCCTAAACTATGTTTACGCAGAATTTGTATTTTTGTTATTTGATTTTGATTTTATGTTTTGTTAATTTAAGTAATTCATAAATAAATACATATTTCTCGATGTAGTTTTAATTTTATTTCCTGAAAACCTTATGTGTCCGGCACTAGGGGACTTCCCCCTACCCAATCCCGTAATCGAAACCAAGACCGCACGATAACACGCAGTACATAGGTGCAAACCTATGTTATGTGCAACCAGTAAAACGAGAAATTCCTATGTGATAAATTTTAGTTTATATTGAATATTTTTTTTCTTAAAAAGACAACTCCCGCATTAGGAATATATCCTGGACTTTACTAACATACCTGAAACGGACACAAAGAACACCCAGACTCAGAACGGCAATTTGTGGATCACACAAAGTGTCGTCCCATGTGGGGTTCAAGCGTAGTAGGAAGCGGCGTGGCGACCGCTTAAACCACTACCTCCAATTACCTACTTGTATTAAAAAATATGACCTTAAACATGAGGCTAGTAAAGTCCATATTTGATAAGTAAACAATGGTTGACTGATCACCACGCAAATTTGCATATCTAAGTGCTTTTTCAATAACGTGAGTTTTATTCTACCTATACATTTTTTATAACTCAAAAAAAGCACATTGTAGACTATAAATTACATCCAGACAGTTCATCCATTTTAAATAAACATGATTGATGTTAATTTAAAACGTAAGTAAATATAATAAAAGTAAATAATATAAGTAATAACCAATACACACTGGCTGGACAACGTCTGCTGGATTCTGATTGGTAGAAAGGAATAAATAACAATTCCCAGAGACCATGTTTTGACCATTCATGTACTCGTAACATTCATATATGCAGTGATGTCCTTCAGAGGTTATGTTTTGTCCCTCTACGGCTCTACAAACACACGCACCTTCATCACACACTAGCCTTTGGCAGAATTGTCGACATCGGCACAGTTTGCCATAAACAAAAAAAAAGCATTCATATATATCGGTAGTGTAGTGTTAACGTACATATGTGACTGCTGTCACCATAAGTGTCACCATGTGGGTAAGTGGCGTGGCGACCCCTTAAACCACTACGCCATCCGTGCAGTAATTTGTTCAATATTTGTCAAAATATATATACGTATCGAAAATCTATGATATGCCTGTGCTGATCTACAACCGCCCGTTTCCAAGGGGTCGAGCCTTATGAGAAGAAAGGGCAAACAAGTTCACGCACACTCTTTAAATTAAAAGATGGCTTCATACAGACAATGGCTTCATTAAATATACCACAACATTGTTTTGATATGTGCCAGTATGTCAGTTATGTAATGTCAGTAAAAAGACAATGAATAGAAAACAAGATAAAGAAAAAAGAAAGTGAAGTAAAACATTTAAAAAAAACACACACCTGGATTTCTCACAACATTTCCACTAAGATATAGCCTGTGCTAGATTAATTCCAAGCGTTTTTGTCTTCTATGTAATCCACAACTGAGTAATAGGATTTCTGATATAGTTTACCTTTTATTGTGGATTTGCTAATGTCTCAAGTTCGATTCTCGAGTCGGACCAAACAATGTGTGTATGATCTCCATATATTTGTTTCAAAGTTTTACAATAAGCATATAAGTATTCTATCAGTCAATCTGACTTTCATTGTACAAGCTCTGCATAGTTTAAACCAGATCGCATTGTGTGTCAGATACCCGAAAATATTTATTTATTTATTTAAATAAAAATGGTAATTTTTTAGGACTGTTTAAAACAATTAAGCAAATTTAAAAAAGAGAGAAATGCTTTTTTTTGTTCCCTGGTGTTCTTCTTTTCCTGGTGTAGGTACACATTTAAATTTCAATGATTTGTGCTGATTCTAAAAACCTAAACGTTCCATTATCATCTTATTATTATTACTGAGTAATTAATATCCATTTGTCCGTCTTTAGTGCAGGTTGTCCCAAATACCCCCAAAAATGTCTAAGTGCGATAATTGCAACAAAAATATTTCTAAAACTACACCAGGCCTAGAGTGCAGTAAGTGTGAAAAAATAGTACACCTGAGCACAAAATGCACGGGCTTAACGAACAAACAGATAGCAGCCCTAAAAGCTGCAACAAGTTTGGAGTGGACATGCCCCGACTGCCAACAAGAAACACCCCGGCGGACGTCCTCAATAATAGTTCCAGAAGAGGAGGAGGAAGACGAAGCCGTCCAAATCAATGCTAAGAAGTTGCTTAGCAATATAACCAAAGAAGTGGAAAGGGCAATCAAGAGAGAAATGGTCCAGTTGAATGACTCATTGCAATTTCACAGTGCCAAGCTCGATGAAGTAATGGAGTGTATGGATGCTTTTAAGAAAACAGTCAAAGCCCTTGAACGTAAGAACATAGAACTGACCAATAAGAACAACCACTTAGAAATTCGAGTCGGTGCCTTGGAACAGCGTCTACAAGACTTAGAGCAAGAAAAACTCTCAAAATATGTAGAAATTGCAAATGTTCCTAACCAAAGCAATGAAGAGATTCAAGCCGTTGTGGAAAATATCGCTCGAAAATTGAACCAACCAAAAGAGGTGATTAAAAGTACAAGCCGAGGGTATACAAAAAAGGATCAACCCGTTAATATACTTGTGGAACTAGAGAATGAACAGGTGCAAAAAACCTGGATCGCTGCTTCTAAATCGTTTAAAATGACTGTAGGTGACATCCATCCTACAGAAAATAATAATAAAAATACAGTATATATTAGAGAAGCCATGACTAAATTCAACAAACAACTATTCTGGAATGCAAAACAGGAGCTTAAAATCAACCAGAGCTTCAAATATGTATGGTTCAAAAGAGGAGTCGTTAGGGCCCGAAAGGAAGATAGTGATAAACCTATTATTGTAAAGTCGTTAGAACAATTACGCTCCCTATCGTCAAACCTGTAAGTTTTCATTGAATTGTTTGCAATTGTTACACAATACACTTTCATTTCTTATGGACAACTGCTTTAATGAGATTACTGAGATCACAGATTGTGTGAATGTAAACGACTTTCTTAACTATTTACCTAATAACACCAACAGTATCAATCTATTATGCATTCATATTAACATTCGATCCCTAATTAAAAACTTCTCAGCTCTCGAACAATGTATACAGGAGTCCAAGATACTCATTGATGTCATAATTATAACTGAAGCTAATGTATCTGAAAGCATTAGCAGTCTCTTTCAAATCGAAGGCTACCGTATGTACGCGGCCCTACGAAACGAACGTCGGGGTGGTGGTATTATCTTATATATAAATAACAAACATAAGTGTAGCATCAAAAGTATAAAAACTATTCACTTCGAATGTTTATTATGTACTATTACTCCAACTATTCCGCGGGTTTGTGTGCAATATACCGTCCCCCGAGAACTAGCAAAAACCTCTTCATCAATGAACTACACACTACACTTAATCACTTTCCTAGGTTGAGCGACTTGTATGTGATAGGAGACACTAACATAGACATAAAATCGCATAATCCTGTAATACATAAATACAAAAACATGTTAAGTGGCGTCGGGCTTCTGTGCGGGATCACTGAATACACTAGAATCGAAATAAGTAACGGATTACTAAGTAAATCATGTATTGACCACATTTTTGCTAGATCCCGCGCACAAGACCTGTATACCGCAGCGCTTGGGACGACACTGGCTGATCATCGTGCCGTTGTTCTTGCCTGCGCTGGCTCACAGATACAGGATGCCCCAAAATATAAAACTTGCATAAATAACAAAAAGTTATTTGACTTATTGGAAAAAGTATCTTGGGATGACGCACATAATATAAACTGTCCTAATTTATTGTACGATTATATAAACACGCGATTCACTGAGTGCTACGAACAGTCAAATTATAAAATCCCATTAAAAAAATCACCTTCTCGCTGTAATCATGACTGGATTAATAAACGAATAATAAAGGCTTGCGAATACAGAGATAAATTATATAAATCATGGATTAAACAACCTTATGATATGAACCTTAAACTAAACTATAATAAAGCAAGAAATTATGCAAATTATTTAATGCGAAAGGCCAAAAACAACAAAATCAAATCTGACATTATTAACAACAAGAACAACACGAAATACCTCTGGAAAATACTGAACCGATTGACAGGACGAATCAAACAATCTATCGATGGTGTTGTTATCAATGCTTTCAAAAACGTTCGTAACACCTGCAAGCATATTGCTAATAATTTTGCGCGAACGTTCGCCAACAACGTTAAAGACGTAATTCCAAATTGCTCGTTACCTCTGCTAAACAAGTCACTCTACAGTAGTACCGCTAATGTAACAATGCGCTTTAAACCAGCTAAGTCTCATTCAATTAATAAAATATTAATGTCTCTAAATAACAATAAGGCACCGGGAGTAGATGGTATCAGGACTATTGACATTAAGAAAATATCCAAGAGCATAATTTCGGTATTGTGTAACTTAATAAACCTTTCTATAGAAACTGGTAAATAACCTTCCACGTTGAAAACAGGCATTATAAGGCCCATACATAAAAAAGGCAGTCAAACTGACTATGATAATTACAGACCAATAACTATACTACCAACCATAGATAAAATAGTTGAAAAATACATTTGCAAACAAGTCTATGACTTCTATGAAATTAATAATATACTGTCATCAAAACAATATGGCTTTCAGCCTCATAAAAATACAGCACAACTACTGTCAGCTTTCACAGATAGTATATACAACCACCTAGACAAAAAACATCACGTATTGGTCGTATTTATAGACTACAGCAAAGCATTTGACACGCTCAAGCATGACAGGTTAATAGAATGTCTCTCTGAGAGTGGTATTAGAGGCAACCTGCTAGAGTGGTGTAGGGACTACTTTTGTGATAGGAAGCTTATGGTCAAAGTTGGTGACGCGCTTAGTGAAAAAATCACAGTGAAGGAAGGTACAGCTCAAGGCTCTGTTCTTGGACCCTTACATTACCTCACCTACGTAAATAATCTGGAAAGCCTGATAAAAAACTGCGAAATGTACCAGTTTGCAGACGACACTTGCCTAATCTCTGCGGGAACTAATATCATCGAAGCTCAAAATTGGCTACAAAGCGACTTCAACCTCCTTTTAAAATGGTCGCATGATGCTGGACTTGTATTCAATATTAAAAAGACCAAAGTGATGTATATTAGTTCCAGCCAAAACAGAAGTATTTGGGCACCTAAACTTATAGCACACTGTCATGATTGTCTACATAAGACTAATTACGTTAATTTGACTATTCCTTGTAATTGTGACACCGTAGAAAACGTTGAGAAACAAACCTATCTCGGACTAATTATCGACAACCGCCTAAATTGGAAGCAACACATAAATCAAGTCTGCAATAAACTAAGAACTATTCTCGCCAAATTCTCATTAATTAAGCATAACATACCATACAAAACACTCCTCCTACTTTATAAATCTTTGGCAGACTCAATAATCTCGTATGGCCTTTCGAGCTACGGCAGGACTTACAAGAGCCACCTTGACCAAATATATGTACTTCAACTTAAAATTTTAAAAGAGATTGTACCACAAAACATAAAAAATAAATTTAAGCACGATTACGAACAACTATTTGATTTCTGCAAAATTATTCCTATACATCAGAAGGTAAAACTAACGTTACTAACCGAGGAGTACTTTAACGTAGATCTTCAAAAATACAAAGCCCGTGATACACATGGTATGAAGACCCGTAGCGTCAATAATGCAAAATTATTACTACCACGATTTACAAATCTGTACGGGAAAAGAACTCTAAAATGCATGGTACCACTCTTGGTAAATGAGCTTCCGAAATCAATAAAGACTTCATTAACAAAAGTAAACATAAAAATAAAATTGAAACAACACTTTTTACAAAATTAAATCGACCATTTGTCATACCCTGGAACAACCTGTATAGTGTAGTAAAATATTACAAATGTATCCACGATATAATGTTGTTGAATTCATCACTGATGCGCGGTCGATGTGACCATTGCGCACTGCGTACACATTTTTGTATACTACCCTCACTTAATTATTGTGATGCTTTATGTATTGGTGCTTTTATTCTAAGTGTATTTGCATTTTGTGATATTTTGTAACAATGTAAGTAACATATGACGAAATTGATGTACGGTAAAACTCGAAGGAGTTTATGTTGCATCTCTATGTACATGATTTGTATTTGTATCAGCTATTCAAATAAATAAATAAATAAATAAATAAATATGTCAGTCCTCTCCCATACAAAATATTTACTTTAGAGGTCAATTTGCAAGTTCAATAAGGCTATTTCAATATAAAGGTACGGGACCTAGTATACTTACCTCAACTTTCTGAAACACTTTGTATAATTTGATCACTCTTCTTCCAGCTCCTGGCTGTAAGTGGCGTGGTGATGTACATGATCGGTACTGGTGCCAACATTGCTTTCCCTGGTGTATTGCTGGTCCAGCTCAAGGAACCAGAGTCCGTGCTGCGGCTCACACCAGACCACGAATCTTGGATAGGTTTGTACTTTCTTTCTTTATTTGAAATGATGATTGGATGCTAGCATTGAATCATTGGTCAAACAATACTTTAATGCGAGATTGCATTTTATATTTAGAAATTCGTTTAAATTTAAAATAAGCTTTTTCGATGTTACACAAAACATGGTGTGCTATTTTCACATCAATTGGATTAGTTTAAAAATTATTTGATAAACTATATAGAATGACATATTTTAAAACGATTTAAAACACATCGCTAAGAAAAACCTACGGATAAATTGAAAACCTCGTTCTTTCTAAAATAGCTTTAAAGTCAAATTGCATTCAAAAATTTGTTTTGGGACTCGGCATACTACCTTGAGGTATACCATCAACATGACTTTACATTCAAACCCAATCATCTTTACAATCATTAAACGACTCATTTATGATTTAAAACGTACTTCCATAACCACATATCTACTTCTATTTCCTCAGAATCATTACTTCGATGTATGGTTGTATCATGTTAACACAATCAAAGGCTACAGTAAAACCTATATTTCATAACATGTAATGTAATGTTATGTACATGTTATGCATAAGTCACGAGGTGCTGACATATTGGCTACATAAGTCATGTGGTAATATGAGCCCTTCCCTTCTAATGACTGAAGGTCTTTGAAATATTGTTTGTGCTCAGATTTCGAAATGCAAATTTAGTGTTACCATAGAAGAAATATTTTTATGTTTTACTTAATCATTGTTTAAATGAATCCAAATTATATTTTAACAATTGTTATAACTATTAAAAGTTTTTGTTGGTTTTGATGTCCTTGACTATATAAATATGAAATATCGTTAATACAAAAACTATACATAAAATACTGAATTTATATTGTTAGTCTTCTACAAATATTTACATAGAATGACTCCCCAATGTGGCATGTTAATGATATATCGCTGCGCCACAGTGACAGTGAATGAAAGAGGACAAATTTGAATCATATTTGAATGGTAAACATAACTAATAGTTAGAGGGGCAGACGAGCAGGCGATGGTCACCTGATGGAAGGCGACCATCGCCGCCCATGAACGTCTGCAACTCAGGAGTCACAAACGCGTTGCACACGTTGTGACACAGAGGCAGTCATAATAGTACATAAGCTTGACCCTTTTAAGTTAATGGAACTAAAATAAGTCTACCACCCCTTCAAAAGACAATAATAATAATAAACCTCACACATCTCACACACGGCATCGATTCCAAACTAGGCGAAGCCTGCTGATAACCAGACTGCTGATAAACATACTTATATATTTCTGAATACATACATATTATGGTTAAATTACACCCAGACACAGAACAAACAATCGAGCTCATCACACAAATATTTGTCCTGGGTGGGAATTGAACCCACGACCTCCGGCTTAGCAGTCACTAACCACTAGACCAACAGGCTCGGACTCGGCTCTTACGAAAGATGTGATTTAACTTTCCTTCTGAAAACTTATTTTTCACTTTGATGTATTGATATTAAAGGCAGTACATATATTGTTTTCACATGACTTTGATTGAAATGACCTACAATAATATTGTCGATGTAGGCATGTTTATTAGCTGGTTTCAAAGTCCAGTTTAAATTATCTATACAAACAAACAAAATTGAAGTGTCTGTTTGTAATGTCAAAATCATAGGTTTTTTCATGCTTACACGGTTATTTGGACGATACCTATGCCTTAAAACAAGTTTTAAAAGATTACCCGGAACAAACAGACAGACACAAATGTGTCTGTCTGTTTGTTCGGGTAATCTTCTAAACGGCTAGACCGATTTCGATAATATTTTACCAAAAGATAGCTGTCTACATAAGGAATAACTAGGCTATTTTTTCACTCAGAAAAACTGAGAAAATTTTGCCCGGTCCAGGCATCGAACCCACTAAGGCAGCGCATTTCAAATTCCACGCGAACGTAGTCGCGGGTACCAGCTAGTTGTACATAAAGTGCTACGTAAATAAAATGACCATATTCACAGGTGGTAATATGCGTCAGTTAGATTATGCATTTTAGATCGAATACGACAAATGTTAACTCCGAACTCCGTATTTTTTTTCCCGGGACTAATCCCTCCGACACGCCCACCACTGTAACTCCTGTACACCAGGATCAACAGCAGTGACCCACGAACACACCGAGTTATGACACTCGAGAAGTCCCAGGAAAAAATTAAACTGTCTTGATACCTGCAACTCAATTAATCAGAAAGAAATTGGAGGAGTTGGAAATATAATAAATCTACTTCCCTCCGTAACCAAGCGGGAGACAAAATGAAGTAAAAATAGGTGAACATCCTCTTAAACAGGGTCACACAAAATATTATGGGTCCTAAGTGAACTTGATTTCTATAATATATATGGCAGAATCGCCTAAACACTTAGTTAGAGACGCACAACGCCTACTGTTTCTCTATCGGCCCATTCAGGTGCACCATAGTCAGTTGAGTCCCATTCAAATTTGAAGAAAAAATACCTCTCCTGAAGATGAAAAATTAAGGTATGGAGGATACAATTACAATTCATCCTTAGGACAGGCCTTCGTTCAGCAGTGAACTGTGATAGGCTGATGATGATGTAGTAGCATTAGTAGAAGTCGATGAAAAATCTCTAAAAGTTAATTATGTTCAGGACTTTACCATCCTATCTTGCGATTTAAAACCTAGGCTTGCTTGATACGGCCTTAACACCAATGTTAATAGATCAGTTACAGTGATAAATAAACTTAAAACGCTGAAAACTGAAACGAAAACGCCCGCATAAGCTCAATAGCTAATGCTTGCGTTTTCAAGTTTGTAGTAACTGATCTGTTGAGGGAGTTAGGTGCCTGATAGCTGAACTCTTCAGTGAACCGTAGGTAGTAGATTCCTCGAATGGGGTCTCATATGATGCGTTTTTACGAGCCTTAAAGATGTCTGATGATAGAGCCGGGAACTCGTTAGGGGTGCGTTATTTCTTAATTTTCTTAACTATTGTTTGGTACTACCTCTTTGAAGACTTGTTACGATAATTTGGTTTGATACTCACAATTATGGGTGACCATAATTACTTCCAATACCGACAAACAGTAATTACCACCAAAAATAAAACAATATTAATCTGTTTTTAAGAAAACTACATACATGTAGGCAGATCTCTATACAAAATATAACCCATCTCTTTCTCAATTCCAGCTTCAATCCTGGGTCTAGCGCTGATCAGTGGCATTCTTGTAGCTCCGCTCTGTCTGCAGAAGTTGGGCAGGAAGTTGACCAACCAACTTAGCTCTCTGCCAGCCCTTGGAGGATGGGCGCTACTGGCTACTGCGAAGGGACCTACAGCACTGCTTGTGAGTCGATCTTTACAGGTGAGTGAAAACAATGAATAATATCAACTAATACTGTCAATGCTCATCATATCAGGATTATTAGTTTACTACGTAGTAGTTATATTGTATGTAGTAGTTTTATTGTATGGTAGTTTTATTATATGTGGATGCAATGCATAGAAATACATTGCGCCAACTCGATACAACAACAAATTTATAAAATCGATTGAAAGGGATACGAAAACTTATATGCGTCGTCATATGTCAAAAGTCAACTTTCCCATTTCAAAGATCCCTAAATTTATGTGTGATTGTAATATTGACCAGTTTTAATACAATTTCAGGGTTTCGGCATGGGCCTTCAGGCAGCTGCAGCTCCGGTCTCTATCGCTGAATATTCAGCCCCCAAACACCGTGGAATATTTTTAGCCACCATTGCTTTTTCCTTCGCAACTGGAATGCTGATAGCACACGTATTCGGCACCTTATTGTACTGGAGATCGGCTGCATTAGCTTGTGGAAGCGTCTACGTGTTATCTCTGGTCCTGGTATCATTAACACCAGAAACACCACCGTATCTCGCCTCTAGAGGACAAAATGAAGCATGCAGAAGATCGTTTCGCTATTTCCGAGGATTCAATGCTAACTCTGAGAAGGAATTAGAAATTCTACTGAACAGTCAAAAGAAAACCAATTCTGCAAATAAAGTGTCTAAATGGAAGACTTACAGCGAGATGGTCAAGAAACCAGAGTTCTACAAACCAACCGTGATTATGATGTTTATGTTCGTTCTTTTCCAAGTATCTGGCATGACCGTGGTACCCTCCTACACCGTACCTATGATGAACGAGGTCTGCGGCGGTGTGATTGACCCTAATGTCAGCATGCTTATGGTTGATGTGGTGAGATTTGTTACCGCAGTACTCTCCTGTTTCGTGGTTAACAAGCTCAATAGACGTACGGTACTCTTTCTTGGCATCATCATCAGCGTGATTTCTTTATTGGTTTCTGCGCTCTTGCTATACATGAGAGACTTTGGTTACATACCTGATGCGTACATCTGGGTGCCAATCATACCTACTTTGGTCTATATCTTCGGTAAGACTCTGGGTATTCTTCCGATTCCCTGGGCTATTGCTGGAGAAGTTTTTCCTTTAGCTTATAGAAGCATAGGAAGTGGAATTTCTGGAATGTTTCTGTCAATTATGTTCTTTGTCGTTGTGAAAACGGCGCCTTTTACCTTCGAACTTATTGGAGTGAAAGGCACCTTCTGTGTATACGCCGCCAGTATTGCTGTCTGTGGAATTTTCTTGTACTTTCTGCTGCCGGAGACTAAGGGGAAGACCTTATATGAGATCGAATGTTACTTCAAGGGCATTAAAGATGATGAACGGCAAGTGGAACTTCATGAAGCAGAGAAGATGTTGGAGTTAGAGAAGGTGGAATGTGGATGAAGAAGAACGGGTGTCTACAGGATGTGATTTACTGCTTCGAAGCAGTTACCGTCGGAGAAGGAAGTAGATTATTTTAACGTTCAGTGCCACCGCTTTGCTGAGATCATAGACAATAAGTAGAAAATCCGTGAACCACGACTTTTTTTTAATTGAAAATTTAAAAAGTCATGAAGGTATATTGTCTATGTCTGATGACAATCTGAATCGCACTGAAATTTTTATCTTTATTACAGATATTAAGAAAATAGACATCACATTATTTTCTCACAAAACAAAAGGGAAATTAAACAAAAAATCTAATGGTGTAAGCCTTTAATTGACTTTATGGAATGTTACGTGTAGTGGTACTCCTAAAATAACTGTATGAAATAACTTAAATTAAAATTAAAAATCTATCAAATCAAAGCCCGAATTAAAATATTAATGACAATTCAAGGAGTAGGTCCTTCAATATTATTTTTTTTATAAAAATGAATCGTGATAAAAGTTACTTGTCTTGAACGTGTCAAAAATTAATAGTTTTATTAAATTGTGATAGATGGCGGTTATTAGAGGTTCCGGGAAAGAAATAAAAAAAAAATTTAATGACAAACGAGAACTTCGGTTAAAAGCAGATTAAGTATACAAATACGTGTATGTATGCATATCTATACAAATAAATAAAATTGAAGTGTCTGTTTGTAATGGCAAAATAATGTTTTTTTTATGCTCACACGGTTATGTGCACGATACCTATGCCTTAAAACCGGTTTAAATTTTTTTTGGCTGTCTGTCTGCCTGTCTATCGGTCTGTCCGTTTGTTCCGGGTAATCTTCAAAACGGCTCGACCTATTTGGATAATATTTTACTACCAGGTAGCTATATATAAGGAGTAAATATAGAATCTACTAAGGCTTTCGAATTCCACGCGGACGAAGTGGCGGGCACCAGCTAGTGTATAATAATTAGCGATATCTATTTAACTGAACAACTTTGATATTCATATGTTACGAAAATAAAGATAGATCTCAATAAACATTGTGTCATTATACCCTTGATTTGTCTATATTATTGCTATATAGTTACTGAACTAAAGAGACAAGCGTGATTTTTCAAAAAAGTCATTAAAGTTCTTCTATTCATCGACAGATGGCAAAACTAAAAAGTATCACGTGGGGTGTGTTAGGTTATTTTCGTTACGGCATTTCTGGATTCGGTCTCCACGCTCAAGGCCCGCGATAGAAGCTATGCAATAGCTTAACATTTAGAAACACATCAAAATTGAAGGCTTGGGAAACGTATCGCCACCTTTACTTGGATCTATAAATAATGATAAAAAGAAATGGTCCAAAGGTGTTACCATCATCAATTATCATCATCAACAGCCTGTAATAGTCTACTGCTGGACATAGGCCTCTATTTAAAAGGAGGTTTTGACCTACTATACCACGCTGGCCAGACGGTTTGGTATAGGGTTTGTGTCAAGTTTTCCCTCTCTTTGCAGTGCGGTTATCCTTCGTAGTTTGCTCCCTTAGTCGGCTCTTGTGTAAGTGTTACCACAGCACACACAATTGGTATTACAGTATTATAAAGTTAAATATAAAGTTAAAGTTAAATATAATTGTTGCATATTAAAACAATGTCTCTTGAACTAGGCAAATCATGTATCTTAAGAGACAGGTTTCGGTTCTAAGGGATTACAACAGTGATTTTCATTGGCCATTGAGGCGATGAAGATACTGTGCTGATTGGATGATGACTGTATGTATAATATCTACCAAAGACAGTTTGAGTTAAATGTGTAGGATAGTATGTGTGTGTGTGTATGTGTTTTCTATCTACAGTAAATGTGTATTAACAAAAAAAAATTTTTATAAGTATTCTATCAGTCAATCTAGCTTTCATAGCTCTGTTTAGTTTTAAAAAAAATTTATTACTTTTTGACCGACTTTAAACAAAAAGAAGGAAGTTCTCAATTCGGATGTATTTTTTTATGTTTATTACTTCAAAACTCCGTCATTTATGAATTGACATGGAAAATTCTATTTTTTTGGCAAGGTATAAATCCCGTTTAGTCTCATTGTTACACTTAACACCTAGTAGTCTTTATGTTAAAGTACCACGTTGTGGGGATCCACATACCATGAACCAAAACATACTACAACGCCATCTACCAAAAACACACCGAACTACAAAGTAACTTCTAATCATGAAACATGTAAATATGAACAATTCTCCCGCTGATTGAGATATTTACAACTTCCCAACATTGGGCCGTTGGGAGGCGACCCGACAGGCAAGGTCACTTCGCCTGGTCAGAGGATCCTCCCTTTGTGTTGGAGGGACATGACACCCGTTCCTCCACACACGATATATGGTTATATATATTTGAGTAAATATTCTCGTTGATTCTTAACTGCTATCATACTAGCTTTCCAAACCAATTTGACAGTTTCACTTAATCTTGAGGAAAATTAACTCCAGATAACTGGCCTGAGATTATTATCTATTCAAAGAAGGAAATGTTTAATAAGTAGCGAAAACAAGTGTCAAAGTAAAATAAAATACAAAATGTTTTTTTTTTTTTTTTTTTTATTTATTCTTTCAAAGTGTAAACATATTAATGAGAAAATTTTAACATACATAGCATTTCCTAAGCCACGAAGGTTTATAACGAATGCTAAGGGTTAGTCTCGATCGTTACAAAAAATTTCAAAAAAAAAATAATAACAAAAGAATAATAATAAGAAAGTTCTGAATACAGTATAAAACAATATTTCATAAATAAAAAGCGAACAGATAAAACAAGAAATAAAATATATATGATTAATTTTGATTAAAAAGTAATGGCCGTACTTTAGATTTAAAGTTCACCGGCGTCAGAATATCTCTCAATTCGGAGGGTAGTTTGTTAATAAATCTGGGAACTAAGTATTCGGTTGTTCTTTCACCGTATATATTATTTGTTGTCGCTCGACTGATTTCGCACACAAGATTCCGAGCAGCAGCCCTTGTATATACATCGTGTGTTTTTTTTTTTTGTTAAATGTATTGGTAAAAAAGTTTTCTTTTAGTAAATTATATTTAAATTGTGTTTGGATCGGGAGGATTTGACAGTGTTTAAAAAGCCCACTGTCATCGTTATAAAATTGCTTTTTAATTTTTGCTGGAACGATAGTTCGCAAAATTTTTCGTTGTAAGTTATATATTTTTTTTAAATATGTGTTAAAGGTACGACCATAACTACTCAATCCATACTGGATATAGGATTCAGCCATTGAGTTGTATAACATTCTTTTGACTTTAAAGGGTATTCGGTCTTTGAGCAGCGTGATGTTTGCAAGGAACAGTCTGAGTTTATCACATACGTGTTCTATATGGTTACTCCAATTTAGCTTGCTGTCAATAACTAACCCCACATAAGTATGTGTCGTTACGGTTTGTATGGTGGTGCAGCTACATGGATCGTTGAATGACGTGTGTAAGCAGTTGTGGTTGTGTGCACGTATGTCTTTGAATTGAGATTTATCCAGGTATGGAGATTTAATATGCAGTAGTTTGGTTTTATCAGCATTCAACACCAGACCGGCATCATGGCACCACTTTAGAACTGTATCGAAGTCGGACTGTAAGAGTTCTGCGGCCTTTTGCGCATTCTGGTGTGCTGCAACGAGACAGGTATCATCGGCAAATTGATAACAAGAACTCCATTTCACACACTTGGCTAGGTCGTTTACGTATGTCAAAAAGTGAAGAGGCCCCAATACAGATCCTTGCGCCGTGCCTTCTGTAACTGTAATATGGTCGCTGTACGTGTTATCTACCTTCACGGTGAACTTGCGGCTGAGGAGATAATTTTCACACCAAGAAAGTAGTGGACCGCGGATCCCACATTTGTCTAATTTACTGATTAATAGTTTGTGGTCTAGTGTGTCAAAAGCGCGGGAAAAGTCTATAAAAATAACTAGGACATGCATGGACATCACATGTGTACAGGGGTGACATAAATTTATTAACATTCTAGATTCAACAAATATAAATAATTGTATACATTAATTAAATACTACTTAGATAAAGCATATGTAGACATGTACAACGATCTCACTTTTTTAATCATAATACAAAACAATAAGATACTTAAATAATTAGGTTACCATGTCTTATTTACGAAATCGTAAAATAAAACAGAATCAACTCCCGATGTCAAACTTAAAGTTTGTTTGCCTAACTATGGGACTTAAAGAGAGAAAAATAATGGTACAAAAAGTGAGTTTTAAAACTGATCTCACTCTATTTGCAACATTTTATATATTTACATCTCATTCACACACTCACAGTTGACAACACCAAGACTATATCTACATTATCTAAGCAACAATTATTATTTTGTTACAATGTGTACTCTAAAAATTACTATATTATTATACCATACTCCACAAACCATTCCAGCCTATCTTGGTTCTCTATTTTCTTTTATTATTTGCATTCTATATAACTTATTTATACCTAATTCAAAAAAGACATCAACTCTTTCTCATCATTTGAGTTTCCATAATCTGCATTCTCCTTTAATCTCACTTCTTCTTAAAAAACCCTTAATACATGCTAATACATAATATGAGAACTAACTCTTCGCAGCATTTCAGTTCTGCCATTCAAGGGTTCTACGCTCTTCCTATCATTTGGAGACAAGCCTCTAAATTCATCTTCTATTTCCTGAAGAGTTCTATCTTTTGTCTCTGGTAACATAAACCAGACTGTAGCTAAACATAGAGTCACCACACCAGCATACAAGAAATATGTGAATGGTAAACCTATGCTGCTGGTAAGCACGGGGAAACACTTCAAAGCTATGAAGAAATTTAATGATAAACTTAAAACACTGATGCCACTGCCCAAACCGCGGTACTCCAGAGGGAATATTTCACCAGAAAGAGCGAATGGTATCGAAGATATCCCCACGGTTAGGGAGAACATGTAGATACCTATTAACAATAATGGGATCCATTGACCATCGTATGATAGGAGGTTGTTCTGCTTAGCATATACATAACCTCCCTTACCGATGTAAGAAAGGACGCATATTCCTCCAGTAAAGAAGAGCAAGGTTCTTCTCTTCATCGTTTTCATCAAGAACACCGCCAAAATATTGCAGATAAGGCGTTCAATATCCAAAGCGACCATGATTAAGTTGGCGTTTGCGTCAGGACCAACCACTTGCCTAATAATGTCAGTAGCGTACGAGCTTATAATATTAATACCAGCGAATTGGAACATCATATATAAAACCACCATTATAATAATAGGCTTGTAAAACTCTGGCTTCTTAAGAGTATTTCTAACATATCTGAAGAAATAACTTATTTTTTTACGAATAGGCAAACCCTGATCCATAACACTGGCTTTCCGTGCTGTTGCTTGTGCTGCTATCATTTTCTCCAACTCATCCATTTGCTGGTCGTCATCACCACGCAGCCAGATGAAAACTTCTCTAGCTTCTTCAATTCTTCCTTTAGAGATCAGCCACGATGGAGACTCAGGAGTATATATAATGAGAAGGCAACTTATAAAAGTTATAAAGGAGCAGGTCAGTGCGCTTTGTTGCCAACTGAAGTATACACCTAACGAGTGGCAGAATAGCACTCCAATTGTCAGGGATAATGATACGCCTGTGAGGAAAGCACCTCTGTTTCTAGGGTCTGTCATTTCCCCGATAATAATGGAGCCGAGAGGCCCCAACATGCCCATGGCCACACCTTGGAGGTACCGTGCTGCGATGAGACCTGCGACATCATTTACCAGGAGAGTGAGGAACCAGCCCACTAAGACAGGCGGGATCGTCAGTAGATGTGACTTTTTTCTTCCCACCGTGTCCATGAGAGGAGTGATGACAAAATTGCCGTTGATCAGCGCGAATCCAATGATGGATGCTGAAAAATAAAAATGGATGGTTTATATTCTTTTGTATGGAAATAAAAATTTGGATAAACTGATTTTAGCAGGCGTTGAAAATATGTGAAATCGTTATTGGACTTAACAAGTTGAGAGAATTTGTGTGTTGCCTACAATATGTCAAGAGTCTGTTATCTAAAGAGGTTAGAACTCATATAAGACTTATTTATATCAGTTAATTGTGTTTTATTCATTTACAGTTTAAATCTTTCAGTTATAAATAAACACTTGACAAACCACCATAACTGAGAACTTTTTTAAACATTTAATATACCAACTAGTGATTTGCCGTAAACCCCTATTCATATAGGACGTTATCTAAAGATAAAGATAGTTCATATTAATAGTTCACGATATTCGGTTAAGCATTTCAGGGGTGATAACATACAAACAGAGAGACAAACAACTTTCTCTAAAGGAGAACGGCAGATCCTGTAATATATGATGGATAATTATGAAATTTGTACCGTTTATAAAGCGAGTCATCCTAACTATTTTCATTTAATTATCATATTTTTAGAACTTTGCTAAAAGTAAATAAATTCTTCTCAAAGAATTGTTACAATTGCAATAACTAAACGTTAAAATTTTGTTAACAAAACGCATTACTACGTTTTCTAAACTTGCCATACATAAAATATAAATTAAATTAAAAAAGATGTATTTACATCGAGATTGATGAGTAAGCTTACTGGTACATTTAGCAGTCAGAAACAAATATTTGTTTATTAATAACGTTGTCTGTACATATTGGACGAAGTAATAAAGGAATTATTATTTTAAATCAATTAATTTAAGAAAAGGTACTAATAACTTTTATTCAAATCGATTAGATTAATTGTAAACATTATGTAAAAAAGTAATCGAACTGATTTGACAGGTCATCATTTTATTGACGGATCAACGGATCATTTCCTTTAAATGCCTGCCATTGTCCTTTATAATATTAGATAGAATGGTGACCATCTTCTAAGCAACACTACTTACATGCAACTCAAAGAAACTTATATATACAAATAAATTAAATTAAAGTGTCTGTTTGTCCGTGTGGTGACGGATTAAGAATACAGAGTGTCACCACCCCTATTCATCCCGTGGGTGTCGTAAAAGGCGACTAAGGGAGCAAACTACGCAGGACAACAGCACTGCAGAGAGAAGGAAAACTTGACACAAACCCTATACCAACCCGTCTGGCCAGCGTGGTGTAGTAGGCCAAAACCTCCTTTCTAAGGAGAGGCCTATGTCCAGCAGTGGACTAGTAAAGGCTGTCGATGATGACGATGATGTTTGTAATGTCAAAATAATGTGTTTTTTTCATGCTGACACGGTTATTTCCACGATACCTATCCCTAAAAACCAGTTAAATATTGTCTGTCTTTCTGTTTGTTCCGGGTAATCTTGAAAACGGCATGACCGATTTTGATAACATTTTACTACCAGGTAGCTGTCTATATAAAGAGTAACTTAGGATATTTTTTCGCTCAGAAAACCCTTTAAAATTTTGCCCGGTCCGGGAGCGAACCCACTAAGTCGCGGGCACCAGCTAGTTGGATATAAAATAAATGAACAAAAGTACTTATATTAAATTCAATAATATGATACTGATCTCACCTATCCATGATTCCTGACTAGTTGTGGCGTGGATATGAGACTCGGGCAGGCGGAGACTTGGGATCAAGATGGCGGAAAACCCGATGACACAACCATGAGCGATGATATTGGTGCATACTGCCGCTGTCACGAAGCACTGAAACAGGCCCAAAAAAATGGAGTTAGTGCACAACAGAATCTTAACTATACTCGGTTTTTAAAACGCTTTTATTAGCTTAACCTGTATGTATGTAGGTAAGTAACGGAATTTTTGAACTCGATTTTACCCACTTTAATATGTCAGATTAATTCCAGACACAGAACAAATGATCGTACTCATCAAACAAATATTTGTCCTAGGTGGAAATCGAACCCACTACCTCTGGCTTAGCAGTCAGGGCCACTAACCACTAAACCTGAATGATTAATCTTTTATTACACTTATAATATAATCAATTTACTCGTACAGCAGAATCAATATGTTTTATCTTCTATTAACTAATCAATAAATATACAATACAATTAATTAGCCTTAACCAACTTTTTAAAGGTGTAGTTATGTTTTCAATAGTTGAAGTGTTTCTGATAAGATTAAAAGGATTACGTATAGAGGTTATTAATTGCTTTTATTTATACATTATTTAAATCGGTCCATCCCTTTTGAAGATTATCCGGAACAAACAGACAGACGCAAAAATTTTAAACTGGTTATTAGGCATAGGTATTGTGCAAATAGCCGTGTGGGCATGAAAAAACCTATTATTTTGTCAATTTTATTGTCCTGTCACCCCCTGGCCTGCGCTTATGGAGGATGCGTTACCTGGGCCGTTCCCGGGCCTGACGGGCCGGGAGAGTTCTAAACCCCTCCCGGTCCCGCTCCGCCATCTTTTTCGCAAGCATAACTTCCTCGCAAAAGGAGACGGCGGAGTTCCACGCGCTCTCGCTCCGTACCATGACCGCAATCATGGTACTAAGCGAGAGAATTCCCACTCCGATGGCCGCCACGAGGTCACGTCTCTGCTCAACCCACGCTTGACATTCTACCAGCGTGTGGAGCGCGCTGTAAACGTCTCAGAAAAAACCCTATGAAATTTTGTCCGGTCCGGGAATCAAACCCACTAAGGCAGCGTTATTCAAATTCCACGCGAACGCAGTCGAGGGCACCAGCTAGTTTTAAATAAATATGGCTCACGAAAGCGTTTTTAAGAGAAGTACACGAAGATAAAATAATAACCCTAGGAACCTACATTTTCTAGCGCACATGTTATGCCTTTCTTTTACGTGTAGAAACCCCCTCCGGCCCTCACCCCACCGGGGTTTTCGGCGGGGCGATGTGTCGTTATCGAACCGACTAAAACCAAGTCAAGTGCCACTCTGCGATTGAAATATGACCACACATGAAACACCTACTCTGGGATACTGAAGAGTACCCCATACTAAAATATCTGTAATTCTTAAAACATTAATGAAAATATGTTTTAATAGAAATATTTAGACACTTGAGGTCACAAATCAGCACAGCACAACATATCACAATCAGTTGTCGCGTCTTTTGATATTTAAAAATAATAAATTTGACGTTTGTGCCATGGACAAATATCAGCATAATCTGCATCCTGATGCGTGCTTAATACTAAGTATTTAAAAAAAAAACGACACGTACTCTATGGATTATTTCACAAACTTCCTAGGATTAATTAAATCTCAAATTCTTATTGTTGTTACCTGCCTGTTAATCTTACAATTTATAGCGTTTATTTTTTAAATTTATTATCGGATTAGCTTATCGCTTATAGCTTAGATTTAGATATATTAAAATGGAGGAACTTTGAGAATGAATTATACAGCAATAAAGCCGAATTGAAGGTTTATCAATTGATAACAAACTCAGTAAATTTTAACTAAAGAAGGAACATTTAATAAAAACTCTTGCTGTATTTATTTTATTTATTTTGACGACCGGATGGCGTTTGTGGTTTGTGTAACGGACTGCTATTCCAAAGGTCACGGGTTCGATGCCCGCTCAAGTCAAACATTTGTGTGCATGAACTTTTAATGTTTGATTTGGTCTGGGTGTTTCTATATATAATAAGTATGTATTTACAAAAAAAAAGTATATATGTATTTATATCAGTTGTCTAGTACCCAAAGTACAAGCTCTGCTTAGTTTGGGACTAGATGGCGTTGTGTAAATGTGGTAGAATATTATTATATTATTATTATTTAAATGTTGTAACACTATAATGCCTACAGACGTTAACATATAGTGATACCAAGGAGACACACACACACACGCTCGCGCACACGCTCACACGCTCACACGCACACACTCACACGCACACACTCACACACACACATACCACACCCATACACACAGACAGACATTATTTTAATTCTTTAATAACACAAGTACTTTGTTCGCCCACTGCATTTACCAAAAATTTTTTTTGTAACCGATATAAGACATTATTTAAATGGATACTCTTACCTAAGATACAGGTTCCCTGCCTAGTTTAGGGAAGAGAGTCCTATGACCTATTGTATATACATAATTGTTGTACTGGTTTTTCCTTGTAAATTTAAGTATTATAAGACAACACTGTATGCCATGTACAAATTACTTACTTGAATAAAAATTATTATATTAATTACTGTAATTATTATAAATTATTATTATATTACTTAACGTAACTCGTGCAGCACAAAATTGAAAAAAAAAAAATTAAGTTGGAAACATTGGAACATTGTTTTTTTTCATCGGCGCGAGCGCGTTGCGAAGCTTCCAGGGAGCGGGAACATGGGGTTCCCACACGGTCGTCTACTCGTCTGTAGATGGCCCGAGGTATATCGGGGTACCAGGGACTACCTTTCTAGAATATACCTGGTTCCCCGGCTATTAGTACCCGAGACGGCGTGCGGTTTTAGTCGGTTCGAGTCCGACATGCCACCGATAGGTGGTATCCGAGGGGATTTCCGCACGGGAAAAAAAAAAAAGGGGTGATAACATACAAACAGACAATTCTTCTCAAAGAACTGTTACAACTGCAATAACTGAAAGTTCAAATGTTGTTAACAAAACGCATTCCTACCTTTTCTAAACTTGCCATAGAAAAAATATAAATTAAATAAAAAACTATATATAGATATATGTAGAGATTGGACGAAGTAGGTAATAAAGGAATTATTATTTTTAATTAATTAATTTAACGAAGTTAGCACGATACCTATCCCTAAAAACCAGTTTAATATTTTAAATCACAAAAAAAAAAGGGAAACTTCTATAGAATCGTTGTGATTTGAAACTCGATGAAACGAAAATGCGTCACGATAAAGAAACAAACACATAAATGTATAGGATAAAGTCGGCGAGAGAATGAGATACAATACATTACACATTATTTTTAATATAATATTTTGACAGTGTGAATATTTTAATCTTTATGTAACACGGAATTTGAAAAACGCTGCCTTAGTGGGTTCGATTCCCGGGCCGGGCAAAGTTTTGTAGGGTTTTCTGATATAAAAAAATCGGCAGTTTCGCTTGAATAGCAAACACACAATTTTTTATTTTCTTATTTAGCTTTTTTAAACTTTACTAGCAACCAAAATTACTAGTATTCCCGTTAACCCTTCCAGCTAAGCAAATTGCTTGTGTTAGGAGTGGGTTCACGTCGGTAGTATACTGGTCAGGATTTGAACCCATGACCTCTTGATTGCAAGTCCAATGCCTTAACCACTAGGCTACCGCCGCTAGCCATTAGCTTGGTATGTATGTCTGATTTTGACCCACTTCAAAACGTCGAACTAACTTGAAACTTCGCAAACTTATCAAGGACGAACAATACAATAATTTGATAAATTTGGCCGATTATCCTGATCAGGATCTTCAGGATTACCGGCTTTTTCCATACCTAAAAATACGGTAGTGTCTTTTGCTACGTACTAAGACGCGTGTGCTTTTTATTGTTAATGAGAAAATCATCATTAATGAGTAAAAAAGCAAAAATAAAATAGTTTAAAAAACTAAAAAAACACACGCTTTTGTAAGTAAACAAACTAAAAAGTTGAAAAAAAAATCTATAACATCAAAACGAACAATCATTTAATCATAAAAAGAGTGGGCGCTTTTCAAGATATCTTATAATATAATAACTATACTTTTACTAATATCTATTCTAATATTCTAATATTCTTATTCTACCACATTCACACAACGCCATCTAGTCCCAAACTAAGCAGAGCTTGTACTATGGGTACTAGACAACTGATATAAATACATATATACTTTTTTTTTGTAAATACATACTTATTATACATAGAAACACCCAGACCAAATCAAACATTAAATGTTAATGCACACAAATGTTTGACTTGAGCGGGAATCGAACCCGCGACCTTTGGAATAGCAGTCTGTTACACAAACCACTACGCCATACTACATAAGTAAAATTGGAGTGTCTGTTTGTAATATTAAAATAACCGCTTTTTACTAAATGCATGTATGTTTACACGGTACATATGCCAAAATAACATTTTTTACAATTTTTGTCTGTCTGTCTGTCTGTTTGTTCCGGGTAGTCTCTGGAACGGCTGGACCGATTTCGACGGGACTTTCACTGGCAGATAGCTGATGACATAAGGAGTAACTTAGGCTACTTTTTTTAGACTAGCTTCGCCCCGCGGCGTTGCCCGCGGTTATAACAACAAACGCGAGTAACACCCGCGGGTCTCAGCAAGTCTGTCAATAAAATACTTATACAACAATTGAGATCCAGCACACCCACGCATCTTTACGAAATGAAATCGATTTAACTGTGGAAGAGATGGTGCGCCACATGATCGACTAGAGACCGCCTAATAAAAAAACGATGCTTAACAATTCTATCCGTTTGGTGACGGATTGAGAATACGGAATGTCACCACCCCTATTCATCCCGTGGGTGTCGTAAGAGCCGACTAAGGGAACAAACTGCGCAGGACAACAGCACTGCAAAAAGAAGGAAAACTTGAAACAAACCCTATACCAACCCGTCTGGCCAGCGTGGTATAGTAGGACAAAACCTGCTTTCTAAGGAGAGGCTTATGTCCAGCAGTGGACTATTATAGGCTGTTGATGATGATGATTGATGAACAATTTTTCGAGTGGGTAAGGTACCAGTAGGACTACCCCTTTATCTTCCCCAATTCAGAGCACTCAAAGGGTGGCGTGGTTCCTTTCTTGTCGACAGTCATTAAAAATGCAAAATTTAAAGCTTGCATTCATACTTTTACCGTCAATTTTCAAGGCAACCTTGACAGATAATTGTTTGACACTAAAGGTTGTTACAGATAAGGTATAAGGGAACGAAGCAACACAAATGTTTCTTTAGCTATTGTTGTAGCCGAACAAACATTTTTTGAGTCATCAATCTCAAGTTATCTGTCACGGCACTGGAAGATTATCGCATCATCTGTACAGAGATAACACTTGATGGGATTAGATTGTTTAAAAAAAAAGAATTACCGAGAGACGCCATTTTAAATGATACTTTACAAATACGACTTTTTAATTTAGAGTTCTTAATTCAAAATTAAAAAGCTTTAAGTGACAAGGCACTGTTTAGTTAACAGGCTCCAACCGGACTTCGAAATGAAATCTTTAAATTGAGTTTTTTAGCTGAGAAATGTACAAAATTAGTGTATTTTTAATAAAATATGATGTATACATTAACTTTCCTTATTGTATACATGTTTCTTGCAGCGTCTTTATGATTCGGTATACCAAAGAATAGTCGACTAGAATAGACTAATGGAGGAACTAGGAGTAACATAACCCTAAGAACCATTTACGAGGGGTGATCAATAAGTAATGATAATCAATATGAAACAGAACTATTAGATTAAAAAAAGTATTTTATTTTTCAACATAGTCTCCTTGCAAGTTAATACATTTAGTGTATCTTTTTTCTAAGCCCATGATTCCCTTAGAAAAAAATTCTTTGTCTTGACCCTCCCAAAATGCCTCTACTGCGGCCATCACTTCACTATTGTCCTCAAATTTGTTGCCCCGGAGGTGTTCTTTGAGCCGAGGAAAGAGGTAGAAGTCACTGGGAGCTAGATCTGGCGAATAGGGAGGGTGTTCGAGCAGTTCGAACCCCGTTTCTTCAATGGCAGCCATCGCAACTGCGGCTTTGTGAGCCGGGGCGTTGTCTTGGTGAAACAGCACTCCAGTTTACCGCGTCTTTTTGACTTAATAGCTTCTCGCAATCTTCTTATTTGGCCTGCGTAGTAAGAGCCTGTTATAGTGGCCCCCTTTTCCAAATATTCCACCATAATAATTCCTTCTGCATCCCAGAAAACAGACGCCATAACCTTTCCCGCTGAACTTGACACTTTGAATTTCTTCGGCGTTGGTGAGGAAGCTCGTTTCCGAGTCATTGATTGTTGTTTGGTTTCGGAATCAAAGTGGTGGATCCAGGTCTCGTCCATGGTCACAAAACGCGACAAAAAAAATTCTTTATCGGCCTGGAACTTTTGAAGATTCACCCTCGAAATGTCGACTCGTTTCTTTTTTTGCTCGTCGGTTAACATTCTCGGTACCCAACGCGCAGAGACCTTTTTCATATGCATTTTGTTGACAATGATTTTTTAAACGCTGCCATAGGAGATCCCTGTGACCTCAGCTACATGCCTTACGGTCACCCTTCGATCGGCCAACACGATATCTTCCACTTTTTTGACGTTTTCTCCAGTAAGGGACGTGGAAGGGCGTCCCTCGCGATGTTCATCTTCAGTGGAGGTTCTGCCCAGCTTAAATTCCTTTGCCCAGCGTGCGACTGTGGAATATGGAGGAGCAGACTCCCCCAATGTTTCCTCTAAGTCGCTGTGTATGTCTTTGGTAGACATTTTTTTCAGGCAGAGGTACTTGATGACAGCTCTTATTTCATTTTTCTCCATTTTGATGTTTTCTCTTCGACAGTTCGTATTCAAATGAATGGATCTCCCGGTAATGGTGTCCTATTTATACATTTTTTTGAAGCTGAAGTAGTGGATATATAAGCAAGCAGAAAAAAAATAATTTGGGTTTTGTGCGTTCTAGAAATACTCGATTATCATTACTTATTGATCACCCCTCGTATATCAGCAATAGTAAACATTATGAATAATATCTATTTGTTTACTGTGTATATATTTTGTCCGTGAAGTGATTAAGATTAAGAATACGGAATGTCACTACCCCAATTCATCCCGTGGGTGTCGTAAGAGCCGACTAAGGGCGCAAAACAACGCATGGCACCCGCACTGCAAAAAGAAGGAAAAAACTTGACACAAACCCTATACCAACCCGTCTGGCCAGCGTGGTATAGTAGGCAAAAACCTCCTTTCTAAGGAGAGGCCTATGTCCAGCAGTGGACTATTAAAGGCTGTTAATGTGATGATGTGATGTGATGATGTAAATATTTTATTGTGATAGTAGAGACAGTTTGAAATCAATCTATTCGAGAAAGAACAACGGAAAGTTAGAACGCATAAACTCAGAACATTGTTTGTGCAATCATTATATCACCAGGTTTTAGTACAATTTTGTATGTTTTACACAACTTATGATGTCATTTACAATGCAAGGTTGTTTCTACGTTAAGCCTTTTTTAAATAATCTAATCATCTGGATTACCTATCACGTTTATGCTTGTTATATCTACCTCCGTTATTACAACAGAACCTAGGCTTAACTTGAAATCTTAAATAAAAACCTTTTTTTTACGCAATTTATAAAAGAAAATTGCTCTTTTTTGTTTCCATAGAATAACATTTAACAGTAATTGAGCAAGACGTTACTAAATGCCGATTTCGGCCATGTTTGATCGCTGTAAAATTAATAAGTAATATTAAACATAAATTATAGTAACTGTTGAATAATATATTTTCATATGCACTTGTTTTTATTCCAGTTCTTTTATTTGTTTATGGTATAAGGAGTAGATATTTGGTTGGGGCTCTTTTTTTTGTTGACGGGGTGGAACCCTTCGGATCTCCTGCTCCTCGGGGACTATGAGCCAGGAGTATGTGGTGATTCCACTAAAAACCACCCCGACGGCCGGCCTCAGGTGTCCTACTCCGGGGGACCATGTTATTTCAGGTCCTCCCCGAATAGGGGCTCTAGTAACCTCAGTCACTCGGTTAAACGCAATGAAAAAAAGTATCGGTTTTTTGTAAAGTTCCATATTTAGATGATAATTACAACCGTAAGTGATGAGTACCTGCACGGAAGGCGTAATGGTTTAGGCGGTCACCTCGTCGCTTCCTACTGCGCTGTGAGTTTGATCCCTACATGGGACAACACTGTGTGCTCCACAAATTGTTGTTCTGAGTCTGGGTGTTCTTTGTGTCCGTTTCATGTATGTTTGTAAAGTCTCCCGTGGCATAGGATATATTGTTAGGGCAGGAGTTTTATTAAGAAAAAAACTGATAATCATAATCATACATATAAACAAATTTTAGCGCCAAATTGTTTTTAATAGACTTGCGTTTTAAATATATAATTAGTTTACCACAAGATTCAAGATAAATACAGTTAATAACATGCAAATGTACAACCTTTTTCTTCGTAAGGAGGCTTTTACGAGGTATCGGTATATAAGCATCTTCTGCCTTTTGACGTTTCTTTTTAGCTTTAGCTAGTTCAGACTGCTTGTGCTGTAACTCTGGTGGAGAATCGGTATATTTCCTAGTGTGCTTTTCCATTCTACAGTCCGTGGCGTTAATCCAAACAATAAACTGCTATTATAAAACTAGCTGACCCGGCAAACGTTGTATTGCCATATACATTATATCAAATTTTTTGTCAAAATAAAATAGGGGTATGAAAAATTGATGTTAGCCGATTCTCAGACTCGACAAATCGGTCGAGCCGTTTCGGAGGAGTTCAACCACGCAAACCGTGACACGAGAATTTTATATATTAGATCACGTTACACAAACACGTTACTTTACTGCAATGCTGTGGTGTTATATTAACAATAACCTGACTCAAGAATTGTTCAATGAAACGAAATGCAAAGAGAGAGTTCCCTCACATTACACTTATATCTGTATTAAGATTTAACTGTACCTGTAATGAGAAGGAAAACTTGACAAAAACCCTATACCAACCCGTCTGGTCAGCATGGTATAGTAGGCCAAAACCTGAGAGAGGCCAATGTCCAGCAGGGGACTATTAAACGGGGACGGGTCGTCTACTCGTCTGTAGATGGGCCGAGGTATGTCGGGGCACCAGGGACTTCCTTTCTAGGGTATACCTGGTTCCCCGGCTATTAGTACCCAAGACGGCGTGCGGTTTTAGTCGGTTCGAGTCCGACATGCTACCGATAGGTCATCACCGAGGGGATCACCGCACGGAAAAAAAAAAAAGGGGGACTATTAAAGGCTGTTATTTCAGACGCAGATTGGCACACCGTGTGGTTTTAGTCGGACCGATTCTGATACAGAACAGTAAACTGTGCTGTGAATTCTGATACAAAACCGCAAAACGTAGTGGGATGACGGCTTGAGGGAGTTTCTACACGTGAAAAAACTGCAATTGGATAGGCGTAAAGACCAATATTTAATACAGTATTAGTATCTTGGTGTACAGAAAGTCAAGTTAAAAACCTCTAGAAAAATGACCACACAGACTCAAAACGTTTATGACGCTTAGAAGATTTAGCAATCGAACTTAAATATTAGGCAATTAAATAAATATTTATTAACTCCTAAACTTTTGGTTAAATATTCTATAAACTTTCTCAAACCTCAACAATTGAGCTATTTAAAGCAAAAGAAATTATGTAAATGGGACAAGTAATTTCGGAGATCAACGCGTTCAGCCAAAAAAACTATACAGCCCCAATTTTTTTGTTTACACATGGATATTAATGAACTAAATTTGCTTTTAATTTAACTTATGCTGGTAAAGGAACTATCTCAAAACATTTGTTAACGCTAAAGTTTCATTTATACTATATTAAAGGGAGTAGCAATGAGGATCACCATTTACCACAGACCGTTTTCTAAACAATCAATTGAACACCAGTTTTGCTCTATAGTCTATTAGGATACATCACATACTCGTATTTGTTTTATTTTATACAAAAGCCAGGAGATTTAGAGATGCTATCATAAACCCTGTCGAATTCTGTTTTATGTTATAGATAACTATAAATAGAATGTCGGTGTGTTTAATCTTATTTTTATTCTTTTCTGCGGAATATACTCGTATGCATATAATATATTTATTAAAATATATTCCATAAATTCTAAACAATTTAATAAACGAATGCGCAATCGATTAAAATAAGAAATAGAAATTAAATTATTTTAAATCATTTTCGTATCCAAACAGTAAATCTTAATTACTTCCAAATCTCAAATTTAAAAAGGCACAAATTGTCATTAAACTCATTCCATTTTTGAAATAAAAACAAGTGCATTATCTATGACGCACATACCTGTCTCAAAAACGGTGAACCGCTCTTTTTCTTCGGTAATTCATCCATATTACGTATAAATTAACGCACACATAAATATCTCATTTTATCACAACATGTTAGCACTTGGACACTGTTGGCACTTGGAGTGTGTCTGCAGGTATTACTATTATCTGTGGCTCGGCTGCACTTATCCGTCTATCACTAGTAATATAATGATATCTGAACAACGAAATAATAGATTAGATTATTAGGCTAGGAACAAATCTGGCAAAATTTCGCAAGCAGATTTCCACTCTGATGTTTTTCAACTTTTTCCATATCTATCTATAATACCTTACATAATTGTAAGTAATTTATAATTATTTAAATACTACCCTCATCTATAAAATAAAAAAGTATTGTGAAAAATGTTTTTTTTTAAATAAAATCACATCAAATTAAAAATGCCGTTTATTTTTTTGTCCTTTCTGATTATGTAATGTTGTTGTAAGTAACTGGTGATATAAAATAATAACCTTGACTTTCTTCTATGATGTCCTGTCTTCATGCAGAAGGTTTACTGGAAGAAAAGTCAACAATAAATTAAACTCGTCTTTGTAGGCATGAATTTTTCTTTCCAGTGTATGTTGTTGCAGAATACGGATTGTCACCAGCCCTACTCATTCCGTGGGTGTCGTAAGAGCCGACTAAGGAATCAAACTACGCAGTACAACAGCACTGCAAAGAGAAGGAAAACTTGAAGCAAACCCTATACCAACCAGTCTGGCCAGCGTCGTATAGTAGGCCAAAACCTCCTTTCTACGGAGAGGCCTATGTCCAGCAGTGAACTGTTAAATGCTGTTGATAATTGATGATCTATGTTTTTGAGTGTGTCATTGTGTATTGTCATGAGACGGCTAAATGGAATACCATCTATACAAATTACTTGTCCTGAGTGATTCATCAAACCGCTGGATCTACAAACTTTGGCAGCTGATGCTTCTCATGATGTCAGCATCCACTAATAAAAGTTTTTTTTTTGAAAATTTCCACTCATTATCATCATCATCATCAACAGCCTTTAATAGTCCACTGCTGGACATAGGCCTCTCCTTAGAAAGGAGGTTTTGGCCTACTATACCACGCTGGCCAGACGGGTTGGTATAGGGTTTGTGTCAAGTTTTCCTTCTCTCTGCAGTGTTGTTGTTCTGAGTAGTTTTCTCCCCTTAGTCGACTCTTACGACACCCACGGGATGAAGCCTTTAATAGTCCACTCCTGGACATAGGCCTCTCCTTAGAAAGGAGGTTTTGGCCTACTATACCACATGGCTAGTTGCTTCTTCAAATTTAAAGAAATCTGCTGCTGAGGTACTTACCATAGATTCAAACGCAATTCAAAGACATGTGTAACTATTTTTAAATTAAATCGTGAACTAAAATGTTGCCAAATAAATGCGTCACGATGGCAACATTCCAATACACGGAATTGCAAACAATGTTCTGTTGGCAGTTAGTCGCACTATTAGCACTTAATAACCATGGGAGAGTCATGGCTTCGTCACAAATGGGCAAGCTCTAGCGGAGTAATACCACGACCGCACAGAAAACCGGTGTAAAACAATTCCTTCGTAGCTTCTCATCGGGAAGGTGAAGTTACCAAAGACCCCACAATACACCCCCTCCACCCCCTTTGAACCTTAAGTGTCAATGGGCGGTGGTAGTCACGGAGGATCGCTGGGTTTACCCCCAAAATACCAAAAAGAATATGCAGAAACAAAACTGTGTAGCGGCCCTTACATTTCAATGTTCTAGTATGATTAATACCCTAATAAACAATCGACACGTTTCTTGCTTAACTACTCTTTTAATATTCTTGACGTGATATTAACAACTTTTTTTTAATATATTTCACGTGTCCAATCACGTCGAACAGGATCGATCACGGCTATCTGTGCCACGAGAGGGATGCAATAAAATCACACTCTCACCTGTGGTAAATCATGTGATTTATATATCATAGTTGGTATAGGGTTTGTGTCAAGTTTTCCTTCTCTCCGCAGTGCTGTTGTCCTGCGTATTTCGCTCCCTTAGTCGCCTCTTACGACACCCACGGGGTGAATAGGGGTGGTGACACTCTGTATTCTTAATCCGTCACCACACGGATCTGCCCAGCGTGGTATAGTAGGCCAAAACCTCTGTTGTCCTGCTAAATCGGTTCAGTGGTCAAAGCGTGAAGAGGTAATAGACAGACAGACAGATAGACAGACAGAGACACTTTCGCATTTGGTATGGATGAATGAAAGTGGCTTGCAGTCTTTAGAAGATTGAGTTTTACTGGTAATTACACCGTCTTTCTGTGATTGGCAACGCCTATAGTATTTGTAACAGCTATAGACACGAACTTTGTGATGGGAATGTTTTACAAGGCGTTGAGAGTTAATTTTACAGCCAATTAGCGATTTAAACTACATAATGTATACCTATATGTCTGTGTGGTAACGGATATGAAATGGGTAAGAATAAGAAAAGGCAGCCCTATTCTTTCCATGGGTGTCGTAAGAGGACTGACTAAGGGAGAAAACTACGCAGGACAACTGCACTGCAAAGAGAAGGGAAGGTTGAAACAAACCAAATACTAACCCGTCTGGCCAGCGTGGTATAGTAGGCCAAAACATCCTTTCTGAGGAGAGGCCTATGTCGAGCAGTGTACTATTAAAGGCTGTTGTTGATGATGATGATGATACCTAAATGTATATACCAAAGTGTTTTTTAAAACATTAGCTTCGATACATCATAAGTATTATTTAAATATCGGCCGGACCAGGTATCATCGAATTTAAAGGCGATTAAAGATTAATCTGAGTACGTGTAAACTTAATTAAACAAAGAATGTTCGACATTATTATTAAAATAATAAACTAACAAAAAATATATATTTGCTTATGTATCTCATCACATCGAATCAATCAATCATTTATTTCAATCAATAACAAATAAAGTTTAAACATTTTTGTCAGTTATAAGAAGTTTAAGCGGTCGCCACGCCGCTTACTACTACGCTGATTGTTGTGGGTCCGATCCCCACATGGGACGACACTTTGTGTGAACCACAAATTCTTGTTTTGAGTCTGAGTGTTCTTTGTGTCCGTTTCATGTATGTTTGTGATGTCCCCCGCGACACATAATGAATTTCTAATGCAGGAGTTATATTAAAAAGAAGATAAGTATGAGCCAGTCTTAATAAGACAGTCGTGAAACTGTTTGCCTGTTTAAATACGTAGATCGTATGGAAAAGAATAGGTAGGCATCTAGTCCAGTCATCTAAATTATTGCTACTCTCAAATTGTAATCATATGATGAAATGTTTGTTTTTAGTCACTGTAATGTCACCTGTGATTGTGATTTGGTCATAGACAATGATAAATATCATCAAAATCAATCAAATTTTTTTTTTATCAAAGATTACGACCATCTTTTTTTATTTACACCTTTCGCGTAATATTAATAAGTAGCAGTGGTTCTGTAAATTAGTCACAGGTGACATAATCTATACAAATAAATAAAAGTGAAGTGTCTGTTTGTAATGTCAAAATAATAGGTTTTTTTTCATGCTCACACGGTTATTTGTACGATACCTGTGCCTAAAAACCAGTTTAATGTTTTTTGTCTGTTTGTTCCGAGTAATCTTCTAAACGGCTGGACTGATTTCGATAATATTTTACTACCAGGTAGCTGTCTTAACATTTTGCCGGTCCGTGCATCGAAGCTACTATGATATATCATCATCATCATCATCAACAGCCTTTAACAGTCCACTGCTGGACATAGGCCTCTCCTTAGAAAGGAGGTTTTGGCCTACTATACCACGCTGGGCAGATCCGTGTGGTGACGGATTAAGAATACAGAGTGTCACCACCCCTATTCACCCCGTGGGTGTCGTAAGAGGCGGCTAAGGGAGCGAAATACGCAGGACAACAGCACTGCAGAGAGAAGGAAAACTTGACACAAACCCTATACCAACCCGTCTGACCTCATTTCTAAGGAGAGGCCTATGACCAGCAGTGGACTAGTAAAGGCTGTTGATATGATGTGACGTGATGTGAACTTTTGGGAAAAGTTAAAGTTTGTTTGTCCTCCAATAACAAAAATAAACGAATAACTAAAAATGTGTAACAATATTAGTTACAAAGATATACGAGTATGTATATTGTGATAAAAGAATCGAATTTAAATATATCGCTAACTAGATATCGGCTTATTGTGTAATTGCTTTGATACTCAATAATTTACAGTCTTTAGATATTAGATAAACACGTGTTTTTTAATTAAAAGTGATTGTCGAACCAAACTACCAACCCGTCTGGCCAGCGTGGTATAGTTGGCTAAAAGCTCCTTTCTAAGGAGAGACCTTTTTTTTTACGTGTAGAAACCCCCTCGGGCCGTCACCCCACCGGGGTTTGCTGCGGGGTTGTGTGTCGGAATCGGACCGACTGTGTGCCAGTGTGTGTACCATACGGTGTGCCACTCTGCGCCTGTAATAGAAGGGATCCGGGCACTGCTGTTATTAAGACATCCGGACCCCTCCCAGTGCCTGTCCGGAACGGCGCGAGCACCACCTTCTCATTCTCAATTAGGCGACGTCCATCACACGCGGACGTAGCCTCTACGCGGCTGGCAGTTATGGCGGGTGGAGGGGAAAACCCGTGCCAGCAGTGGACTACTAAAGGCTGTTGATTGTGATGATAATTTTCAATGTAAGGATTACTCAAGTAGTTTTTCATGTTTTCTTTAATAACATTACTGTTTATTAAGGATATGTTCGGACACAGAAGAGATCACGGTGGATCTCTCTCTAGCTCTCTAGCTCAGCTCTAATCCTACAGCGCGACAGTTTGTGTACGTAAGTAAGTATGTGTACCGTACTAATAGGCATTGCTTTTGTGTTAGTGTAAATTACGGATGGAAATAAATCACAATCACATGTGATAAATCATATCATCACACCTGATTTACAGAACCACTGCTACTTAATTATTATTATTACGCTACCGCAAGACTCGCGAAAGGTCTAAATCTTAAACAAAAGGTCGACTTTGATTAAAAGAATTTTGATTGTTTCTAATGTCATTTATCTTTGTCTATGACGAAATCACAATCACATGTGAAACCGCTGTGATTAAAGCCAATCATATCATCGATTGAATGTGATTCAAAAGTAGCAATAATTGCCATGTCTAGTGTAAATTAGTGTGAGAAATGTGTAGACCTCGGAACACGAACCGTTTAACGTAACAGCCAAATCTCCCTTGTTTGCATGATATGAGGTTTTTTATCTATTTTACGCGACAGTTTTGTTCCTTAGTTCTCATCAATGCAATATGGTACCGCAGTCCTGTATAAAAATTAACCTTTTTAAGGCATACCAGTCAGATTTCGGTTCCTCAGCCTTTGTAACTCTTCCGATGTCAATATATGGTATTGAATGTGGAAGTCTGAAGGCAGTTAGAATGCAAGATTTCTCTTAAGCCTTTTACACAGTAGACCTTGTCGTTTTAATTAAAATAATTCCTTATATTTAAATTAATCTATACTTGTATTAAAAAGCTGAAGGGTGTGTTTGTTTGTTTAAACGCACTAATCTCAGGATAACGTAATCAAATTACATATAAAATTCAAGGTTTTTGGGGTTGCTAATTACGAATTTCTAATTAAAGTTAAAAGATCTAGTTAATAAGTGGCGAATCTAATATGGCGACATGAAATTACGAATAGTTTAGGGATTTTTATGTCTCAGCACTCGGGTTTCCAATACTATACTTTATTTTACTATAAGTAAATTCTTAAAAATGAACAGGGCAGTCCCGGGCAGCTTTTTTTTTAATTATGTATCTAATTCTTAAAGTTACAACCTCCAATAGCTTTATTCATTAAACACGACAGAACATTGTAGCTAATTTTTTTTAGTAAAGTAAAAAAAACGATTTGAAGGACTAGAAAATCTATATAATCACTGCTTTCTTCTAATTTATAGCTTTATAAATGTTATCTTGCATTTCAATTAATATTATACTTACCTTCAGAACTGGATTCCATTCTGCAGAATTGAATTTAGTCGTTTTGTCAAAATTATATGCCTCGTCTATGCAAACGTCTTCTTGCCGATTCCAAACACTACTAAACTACGCGCTAGAGGGTCACGTTTGATCACTGGATTCCAGAAGCAGATATGGCAAAGGCAACCTGAAGAATAGTGGTTTTGGACTCTAGGGACATCTCTTAAGCCAACCCAGCTCTTTTTTTCTATTTTTGGCCAGCTTTTTGGGATTTGGGATTTGAATAATGATATTAATATAAATATATATATATATATATATATTAATATCATTATACATATATATATATATAGGCTAGGCTATAGGCTAGGCCTATATACAAACTACTTTTGTGAAAATAAATAAATAATTTCGAATCATTCACAAAACATTTTATGAAAAGAAATTGATGTAAGCGCCATCTTTTGATAACTAGCTGACATTAAAACTAGATTGAACATTTACAGTGCCTTTATTAAAGTGTGAAATAATCTACACTTCTACAGTGACAGGTCTCTTTATTAAAATGATAGAGGGCATTAAAGACACAGTAGTATAAATAACTATTTAATTCAAGGTAAGACGAGATGACTTCAACCTTTATTTACTTCAGTTATTTGTGGCCATAATAAATCTATGACCATCTAATGCAATATTGCTTGTTGGATTATGTCAAGTTAAGTCAAGAACATAATTATTATAGTCATTTTATAAGTGCATTTCACCGAGTGGTGGAGAGATTTCCGAAAGATGAAGATTGCTTCACATTTAATATACGAATCGAAACAAAAAAACTCTGATGATAAATATTTCAACTTATAAGGAGCTTGGTATACCTTTATGTAGTTAAGGTTAAAAAGAAGTATGTCTTTATAAAGAACGTTGAACGTTACTAAAACTGGCATGACACATCTGAGATACGACCATCTGATTCCAAATTAGGCAGAGCCTGTACTAACTGTAACCAGACTGCTGACAAACAAATAAATTACACGTAGACTTGTAACAAATTAAATAGCTCATAACACAGCTATCTATCCTGGGTGGGAATCAAACCCGTGACCTTAGCAATCAGTATACTAAAATAGGTAGTTGATTGCTTGTTAATTTAATCATGTTTTTTATATATTTCCAGAAATATTTTTCTGACAATTGTTCTTGAAAAAAAAAGTTCTCCTATTAAGACTATTTCCAACTTACTGCTAAAAATTTTAAAGGCGTAATATATTTTAAGAAAAATCTAATCATTTGCTTTCTTTTAAGTCACATCATCATCACATCAACAGCCTTTAATAGTCCACTGCTGGACATAGGCCTCTCCTTAGAAAGGAGGTTTTGGCCTACTATACCACGATGGCCAGACGGGTTGGTATAGGGATTGTATCAAGTTTTCCTTCTTTTTGCAGTGCTGGTGTCCTGCGTTGTTTTGCGCCCTTAGTCGCCTCTTACGACACCCACGGGATGAATTGGGGTAGTGACATTCCGTATTCTTAATCCGTCACTACACGGACATTCTTTTAAGTATTAGGATTAAATCCTGTGCCGCTATATCCCCTATACAAACATACATGAAACGGTAACAAAGAACACACCAAAACTCGGAACAACAATTTGTGAATCACAGTTGTGTCGTCCCATGTGGGGATCGAACCCAGAACACTCAGCGTAGCAGCCTCTTAAACCACTACAGCACTATCCGTGCAGTCAAGTTGTAGTGTATAGTGTATATTTATAAAGTGTAGCACATTATGTAGATATAGTAAGAGTAACGAGTTCATGATGACCCATAACTTTTTTATGTTTACAACTCGCTGAAAAACCAATGATTACTTAACAAATAGTTTACCACTGTTTTGTCAGATTTACTATAACCAAAAATAATATAAATAAAATTGGAGTGTCTGTTTGTAATATTAAAATAACCGCTTTTTACTAAATGCATATGTATGTTTACACGGTACATATGCCAAAATAATATTTTTTACAATTTTTGTCTGCCTGTCTGTATGTTTGTTCCGGGTAATCTCTGGAACGGCTGGACCGATTTCGACAGGACTTTCACTGGCAGATAGCTGATGACATAAGGAGTAACTAAGGCTACTTTTTTTAGACTAGCTTCGCCCCGCGGCGTTGCCCGCGGTTATAACAACAAACGCGGGTAACACCGCGGGTCTCAGCTAGTCGTTGAATAAAAAAGATTTTATTAATACTTACAATATATTTAAGGTTTAAGTAAAGATTAAAAGATTTAGGGTTTCCTGAACATTAGAAAATAATAATAATAAATACAGCCAGATATCGTGGATTCGACTTCCACTCAGGACAAATACTTGTGATGAGCATTATCATTTGTTCTTTGTTTGATTGTAGTTTATCCATGGGTAATAAGAAATATAGAAGTGTGTTTACCAGCAAATAATATACATGTGGAAAGCAACTGTGACGTCCAAAACTGTTTTGATTGAACTCCAAGTCTCTCCAAATATAGATAGCCTTGTTTATAGTTTCATCTGAGTCACTGCATTTATAAATAGCAACTGGCGTCAATGTTTATATTAGGTAATAGATATTTCAAATATTATGAATCATTAACTTTACTACTTATTATTAGGGTGCTTAGTTATAGCAAGATATATATTTAACTTGCATCTTGCTCCCTTTAAGCATAATAAAGAAACCGAATCTCTTCAAGAAAACAAAGTTTATTATTATATCATTTATTGTACCAACGAGACGACATATACTGCAGGCAATAAATTACAACTCAAGTTTACAACATTCTGGAACTAATAAATAAATAAAATCAGTCTTCAAAACATCACAAATTAAATAAATGGGTTTTAGAAATTTACATTTTTTTAAACTGTCTAATCAACTTCTTCTACGGTTGGGCCGTCGTTTCGTTGGTAGCCTCCTCCGGGCATGCCACCCGGCATTCCTCCGGGCATCCCACCAGGCTGTCCGCCAGCACCGCCGCCGTGCATTTTTGTCATGAGCGGTGAGCACGCTCTCTGCAAGTCCTTCAACTTGTGCTCATACTCTTCTTGATCGGCCAATGTGTTGTTATCTAGCCATTTCAGAGCATCCTCGCAGGCAGAACGCGCTGTGCTCTTGTCCTGCTCCGACAGCTTATCACCAGCGTCCTCGACAGCCTGCTTCACACTGAAAATGTACGACTCTAGTTGGTTACGAGCCGCAACTCGCTGCCTCTGTTTCTCGTCCTCTTCTTTGTACCTCTCAGCTTCAGAGAGCATACGGTCGATCTCCGCCTGCGACAAGCGACCCCTGTCGTTCTTAATCACGATGTTCTTGCTGCGACCAGTGCTATTTTCTTTCGCTGACACGTTGAGAATGCCGTTGGCGTCCATATCAAATGTGACATCAATTTTCGGGACACCACGGGGCGCAGGTGGAATGCCTGTTAGATCAAACGTGCCTAGCAGGTTGTTGTCTTTCGTCATAGCACGTTCGCCCTCATAGACTTGAATGGTAACAGCCGGCTGGTTGTCGGAATACGTAGTGAACGTCTGGGACTGCTTGCATGGGATCTTCGAATTACGCTCGATGATTTTGGTCATAACACCGCCTGCCGTTTCGATACCAAGCGAAAGTGGCGCCACATCTACTAGTAAGACATCTTGAATCTTCGAGTCTTGTTCCCCACTTAGGATCGCTGCCTGAACAGCTGCGCCGTAAGCCACCGCCTCATCTGGGTTGATGGATAGATTCAGTTTCTTTCCACAGAAGAAGTTTTGTAGCAAGTTCTGCACCTTAGGGATGCGTGTAGACCCTCCGACGAGAACGACGTCGTGAATTTGACCTTTGTCCATCTTAGCGTCTTTAAGAGCTTTCTCGACAGGTTCCAGGGTGCCACGGAACAGGTCAGAGCACAGTTCTTCAAAGCGTGCTCTAGACACACGCGTGTAGAAGTCTAATCCTTCATAAAGCGCATCGATCTCGATGGTGGCCTCAGTGCTGGAGGACAGGGTACGCTTGGCGCGCTCAGCTGCTGTCCTCAACCGTCTGAGAGAGCGCGCATTGCTTTGTAGATCTTTTTTGTATTTGCGTTTGAACTCATCTGCAAGGTGGTTCACGAGTCTGTTGTCAAAGTCTTCACCTCCGAGGTGTGTGTCTCCAGCGGTGGCCTTAACCTCGAACAGCGAGCCCTCGTCGATAGTAAGGATGGAGACATCGAATGTGCCCCCGCCCAGATCAAAGATAAGGACATTGCGCTCACCCTTAAGGTTCTTGTCGAGACCGTAGGCGAGAGCAGCTGCCGTGGGTTCATTGATAATTCTCAAGACGTTCAAACCTGCAATAGCGCCTGCATCTTTCGTGGCCTGTCGCTGAGAGTCGTTGAAGTATGCTGGTACTGTGATCACTGCATCCCTCACTGATGTTCCTAAGTACGCCTCTGCTGTCTCCTTCATTTTTGTGAGTACCATGCTGCTGATTTCCTCAGGCGCAAATCGTTTAATTTCTCCTTTAAACTCCACCTGGATCTTCGGTTTTCCGCAGTCGCTGATCACCTTGAAGGGCCAGTGTTTCATATCCTGTTGAATCTTGGTGTCGTCGAATTTCCTTCCGATGAGTCGTTTGGCGTCGAAGACTGTGTTGTTGGGGTTCAGAGCGACCTGGTTCTTAGCGGCGTCGCCGATGAGGCGCTCGGTGTCCGTGAACGCCACATAAGATGGCGTTGTGCGATTGCCCTGGTCGTTGGCGATGATTTCCACGTTGCCATGTTGCCAAACTCCGACGCACGAGTAAGTAGTTCCAAGATCAATTCCAATGGCTGGCATTATTTCTTCTTTTTTTCTGCTTTGTGCACTAGTAATGCGAACTCTTTCGAGTAAAACTTCCTTCGGTTCACACCGAACTACGTCTGATTCGTATCGTGTTTCAAATTATTCTGATTTCGCGCCGCGAGCTGCGCGCTTTTATACTGTACCAATAAGATTCGAGAAATTTCTACCAGTTTCTCGATGTCAACCAATCAGCGTCGAGAATCCCACGAAGCTTCGAGAAGGTCAATTTACGACCACCAATCGTAACGCGTCAATGCAGGAAAGAGATAGAATTTAGGGTGGCTACTTCATAAAATTTCCCTATTTTAGGGATAATAATTTAGTGATTAATTTTTAAACAATTCACCATCTTTGTATATTTTTAATTTGTTGATAAAACATAAAATTACAGTGGATGGACAATAAATTGCCTTAATTTATTATTCTTTTTACCTAATTATCTACTATCCTAATTATCCTTCTCTGAGACCTTAGTGGTTTAAAAAGCTTAAAAATTGCTCTAAGCTTAATTGCATGTAATTATTTTTTTTATCAATTGAATATATTCTCACTGAAATGTAATCTCATTGAATGCATCTTTAACAGGGCCGGGTAACCGAATACCTAGTAAAAATCTGTAATCTAGTGGTTAACGATTATGTCTGCTAAGTCAGAGGTCGTGGGTTCGAATCCCACTCCTGACAAATATTGTGTGTAGAACACGATCATTTGTTTTCTATATGGTGTAATAACTTATCTAATATATGCATGTATTAAGAACTAATGTACCTTTACGTAAGTTTGCTAAATAATATAGTCGGCAAAATGTGAACGTTTTATAAGTCTCTGTTTATTCCTTCGGGTTAAAACATGTAAGAGTTTGTTTCCATAGTTAAAATTACGGAATTAAAAATACAAAAACTTAAAGAACACCAGTATTTAAATATAATTTACAATTATTTTGTGTATGATGAATGATAATAATATTATACTGAAGAAAGTCGAATGTCAGAAAATAAAAGGTATAACGTAAATACTGATAATAAAAAACATACGAAAGATATGTTATTGAAGTCATATCATCTAAAAATGACATTTACACTGTATACTAAAAAAAACCTATTATAATCCTCATGAAAAATAAAGATAAACACTTTTTATCTGCACATGTAAGCAAATTTTGACTTTATCGTCTAGCAACACTAGGGAAACCTCCAGAATGTACACGATGTGTCTGCACTGATCTCTGCCTATAGGTGTGAGAGGGATAGAGATATACATTGTCGGTTGTGAACTGTCATTACCATCATAACTTAGTGTGGATGTGTGCGTTTGTTAAGACCTGAAAGTTCTAGATTTTTCTGCGTGTTTATTGATTTTCATACATTTACGTAGGAAAAATAAGGTTTTGTGGAATTTTTTTTGTTTTTTTTGTTGTTGATAATTTGGAAAAGAGTTCTTCTTAGCGATAACACACAATCTTTCCTCAAATAATAGACGTGAAGTTTTTCTTTTTTTGGTTTAACAAATTGTAACAAAAAGTTATCACTGTTATCTACTTAGTTCCCGAGTAAAAATTTGTATATGTTAGGGTAAAAATCTCAAGTAAAACGCGTATTTTTTAAATTGAGAATATGACGTGAATGGAAAACATTAGCATCAAATAGTAGTTTGTTAACTTCACAAAAATAAAGTTATGAAAGACAGCTTTTTTTCTTAATTACGTCGTCATACTAATTTGAGTGAAAAGTGAAATTACAACTAAGTAATATAATAATAATTGTATTAAAAAAATAGGTATTACGTTGTGTGAATAATAGTGTATCCATATTAAATCTAATCAAAAGTTAAATTTGAAAGAACTGTCAAAGGAAATTTTTATCACAAAATTTTTTCACCGTATTTTTTTAAGTATGTAGGAATTTCGTCGTTATACTTATCATAGAACAGTTCACTGTTCTGTCAGCCAGACTGCATGACTAGATTGATGTTGTTCAATGTTAATTAAGATATCATCACATCAACAGCCTAACAGTCCTGCTGGACATAGGCCTCTCCTTAGAAAGGAGGTTTTGGCCTGGATATTTCTAGATCTATAAAATCTTTTAAAATAAATATCTTTTAAGTTACATATTTATTTTGTTTTATTTGTTATAACTAGTTCTTTTAGATGTAAATAACAATATGATTTTCAAAAAAAAAAGGTCTTGAAATTTTGTTGGTTTTGATAGTCTAATTATTTTCAAAACAAGGGTCAAAAAGAAATGAAATGAATTAAAATAAAAATTGCCCCATATTTTAGTGCAGTTTCCTAGAACCAAGATGACCACAAGAAAATAATCAAAAACATATACCTAATTAGCCACAAGTTTTTAATCATATGTTTTTTTTTTGCATTTACAAATTTTTTTAAACTTTATAATGAACTTATCTGTGATGACTATAAATACATTCACGTCAGAGATTGTCGTTAAACATTAGAAAATTTCTCGAAATTTCCAGAAATTGTAGGATGAGCTTTCTATTCGAAAATCGAATGTTACGTCAGGACGAGAGAGAAAGAGATAGAGCTATCATTGAAGTGAGACATAGCACATGCGCAGATGTTGTTGTTTGTTGTATGTAGGGCGCTCCGAAAGGAAGGTCGCCGTTATATCTAGACTAGAATGTTCTACCCTTTTACTAGAAAAAAACACTAACGGTATAACGATCATTATTGCCACATTTCACAAAAGGGCGTACGTTTAGCTTCAACTTATTAATAAACGTTGCTAGTATGAACATATTTTGTTTTTAGAATTTTCACTAGATTTGAATTTCTTGATTGAGTAGACATAATTCGTCGAGTTAACATTTAATTAATTATTTTGACAACAGTAAGGCGTGACATCATGCCTCAGTATTTTATTTTGTACAAAATGTACCGAACTTACAATCTCGACATTTACTAATAAGGCGGCAAATCACTTTTCAATAATAATCTTGTTGTTTTTGCACTTCTTTTATTTAAAAACTTTAAGTATTATAAATTTTACATGCCTCCGTTCGCAAATTGTCGTTATTCAATAAAAACGATCCTACGACGTTTTCTAACGCAAAAAAAAAACTGTATTAAATTATTAGATCATAGACGTGAAATGAAATCATTTATTCTACAATTTCATTATAAAAAAAAACAACAACAACTGTCGTTCTACCTATAAACAATCGTTTCAATTCGCTCGAACTTTGCAAATTTATTAAAAGTGTGAACGAGTGATTAAACTGATTAATCCTAGTCCTACAAACTTAGTGTATCTGATGAAATTTCATGTACTATGTAATGTTTTTGGTAAAATGTGACGTAAACGTAATAAGGAATTACGTCATATTTGACCAGAAAGTACATCAAAACATTGTTGTTGTTCTGTACACAAAATATTGGTATTGTATTTCTGGAATTTCCCAACATTTTCTGAAACTTACATAGATTTATTATTTTCGGTATGAAATATAAACGGTCAATTAATTGAGAAACAATAACTCAATATATTTCAAAGATTAGAATGTATAACGTCAGAGACGCAGCTGATGTTTGCACATGCGTATTACAGAGTTACCAGATTACTAGAAATTTCTTTGGTCTTCTAGATAGGTACATTGATGTTGTTTCTATTGCACAATATTCTACTATGGAGATAATTTGTTTTCGTTGTACAGGATACCTAATAAAAGGAACCCAAACAAATTTAATAATAATGTAAAATCCATTTCCATACTTACTTAAATAAACAACTACTCACTTTCACATCCATATTATAAAGTGTGTTGTGTGGCCATTGAGTTAAAAGTATTATATCAATGTGTGTGGCAGTGAGTTTGTTTGTTTGTTATGCTTTCACGGCCAAACCACTATACAGATTTAAAAAATTCTTTCACCAATGGAAAGCTCCGTTATCAACGAGTAAGATATGCTTTCTTTTACTGCGAAAACTGACATATACTTCCTATGAAGATAATTCATGCAGTAAACTAATAAATACCGTAAATAAGATTCATTTTCATTGTCTAGATTAATAAAAGCTGGATAAGTAAGGAACAATCTAGAAGTGTGGAGAAATATCGAATGCTTTGCATTGCGCCTGTGCAGCAAGGGCGGATGGTCTAAAAGGTCATGACCTCCCATTGGGCTAAGTCTATGTTGATATTTATTTTTTTATAGTTTAATTGATAATTTTAAATGATAATATGATGATTGATCAGTACGATGATAAGTACATACAATAATATTATTTTATTAATATAAATATGTGATGAATGAATATTTTTACGACTTCAAATAGTTGATCAAATCGGAAATTGTCCAGAGTTGTAACTACACAAAATGAATCCTCCGTGTCTTAAAAGCTGTAGCCGCTCCTAATACATTTTCCCCAACACCTTTATTTGTTTTGTTTTTTTTAAATAAATAAGATGGTACTCTATGACCAAAGAAGTAAGGCGTGTACACACACAATTACACATACACACGTGCAACAAAATTACGCCTTGTAAGTCAAAATGTCATCATAATATGTATTTACAAGTAAAAATGCAAAATTGTGTTGTGAAAAAGTGTAAAAATCGAAGTGTGGCAGAAACAATTTAACGATTCTCCAGAGTTGTGATTAGACAAAAATGAGCGTGCCACCATTACTAGCACTTTCTATTGTGTTTTTGTGTGTTATGTCATAAATTCTGACGTTTGATCTGATTTGATCTTTTTTTCTTCAAATCTTCAAAATTAGACTTAGGTATAATATTTTTTTGTTTGATTATGATCATGCTGGCAGGGGCTGGATGCGAGAAGCGGAAAATCGATCTAAGTGGCTTGCAATGGGAAAGGCCTATGTCCTGGGGTGTACTGCGATAGGTTAATGATGATGATGATGATTCAATATACCTGAGTAATATATGAAATCCTATCATCACATATACACCAATGATATATACAAATATTTACAATTTTATGAGAAACTGTTCTAGAAGAGTTCCCTTATTACATTACTTTAGAGTTTTTTTTAGATAATGTACTCTCATTAGTACATTATTATATTCAGTAAGTCACAACAAAAACATTGTAATTGAATAAACATATCTATATCAATATGTAGAAAATCTCCTTAATTTAAGAATCCCATCTCTAAAGAAAACGTTGGAAACATGTCTAGAATTTTCCAGTAAAAAACAAATTCAGATTACGCTACGCCATCTATACATTGTAATTTAAAACTATAATAATTCTACTCGGCGGACGATGGCGCTGATTACAAACAAACTTTGCCCCGTCTTCTTTAAAATAATTCGCTTTATATTGTTGAACTGTAATAGTATTATCTTTTGCGTATAAACATACAACCTAACAAAAAATCTGTGTATAAATAAATCTTGTCTGAAATAGAAGCAAAAATCAAACGAATTGTCTTTAACTATAATTAATTTTATTTATAATTAACTTTATTAGTAAATTCTAATTTCATCTGATTACTGTAATATTTCTTAAATTTTTTGTACATCATAATATATTTTCTGCATGTTTAGTTTACATACAAATAAAAATAACACGTTTCTGTCAGAGCCTGTTACCAGATTGCTAATAAACATACTTAAATATTTCTAAATACCTTTATTTAAAAAACTTAAATGACACCCAGAAACAACAAATTATCGTCCACAAAAACTTGTCCTGGGTGGGATTCGAACCCACGACTTCTGGTTCACCAGTCAGGATTTTAAACCATGAAACTAATTGGCCAATCGAAATAAGTTAAATGAAAGAAAAAATAAAAAGATCTAGTTTATGGAATTTTTAAATTTTGAAACATCATCGGAGTTTATAAATTAAACTAAACTATTCGCCGACCGGATTGATCCCACGGCCTCACAGGATGTCTGTAATTCTTTTGTGGCAGGATTCTACCTCCACCCCTTACCTATTCATTTCTTGGGGGATGCCACAAATCAGTGGCATCGCACTTGTATCTCTTACGACGGGACAAAATCACAGTGAATGAACGGTAATTTATCATTCGATTTTTTTGTACGTAGTTTAGGGTTACCACTTACTTACTCACGCGTTGTAGCCAATAACCTGTTTTCAGACGATGCATCAAGACCCTATTTCGCCTATTTAACAGTAAATCTAGTAGTTATTTTATTGTATATAGCTACCATCAGAGGCGGCCTTACCCATTGCGAGGCTCCGGGCGGCAGGTCTTTGCGAGGTCCTTTGTCCTTCGTGAAAAGTATGTGATGCGAAAGTAGGTCTGGTTATTTGGTTTAGGTATTTGTCATGTTTAAGGAAAAATGCTTAAATTATACAAATAAATCAAATTTGAGTTTTAAAATATTTTACATTGAAAGATTTACAAAATTAACAAATACAGAGATACTAAATTTTAAAATTGATGTTTGCGGCTTTTCCTAAGACTAAAATCTTTAATTAAAGCACAATAATCTAACGAATAAGCTACGTCATTTTCGATTGAAAGAATAGCGAGGGCTGAAAGCCGATCTTGTGTCATCGAATTCCTCAAATATGTTTTAATAATTTTAAGCCTCGAAAAACTCCTTTCAGCAGACGCTACTGTAACAGGTGTGGTAGCAATAATTCTCAGGACTATTTCGATAGTGGGGTAAACTTCAGTTAAATTTTTTTCTATTATGTATTTTAGCACCGAGATAATGTCATCGTTTCCTTCATACACACGGATGAACATATTCAGTTCTTCGTACAATTCATGTCCATCAATGTCACATGATTCTCCTACTGTCATAGATATTTGCAAGTCGCTGCATTGCTTTAAAAGTTCACTATCATTAATTTCCTTTAATTTTTTTATATTATACATGAAACCAACCTAGGATAACAGCTTGCGCGCACATTGTCGACAATGACATAAAAAAAGTTTATTTTGAAAATTTCTTTCGCTTTCAATTCATGAGCTTCATCTTCCCCTTCATAATCAAAATGCCTTTTTTTTACGTCGTCTTCTAACTTCTTTGAACTGTCTGTCAATATCATTTTTGCTGTTACAAGGGATGACTGAAAACCATTTTCTCGATAATTATCGAGCCAATTTGTGAATGCGTCTAGGTGTTGTATAGCCACATCTAAGGGCATGTTTTCGCTTTACCACATTTTACTTATAACATTTATCTTTGTAAGAATGTCATACCATATGACAAGTGAAACTACAAATTCGTAGGTAGTTAGTTTAATTCTTTAAAGCATCACATATATCACTTAGTTGGTATTTAACGGCCTTCACCGATGCTACCCTGCACTCCCATCTAGTTTCAGAAAGTGGTTTTAGCGACAATGATTTTACATGAGCATTTAAAATAACCCACCTCTGACTTGAGCCGGCAAACAGTGTACAACCTTTGTTGCAAAACCAAAAAAAGATTTTGCTTGGACACAAGACGATGCTGCATCTCCTAGGATGAGATTCCAGCTATGACTCCCACAAGGTAAAAAATAAGCAAGTGGATTAATTTCAAGAATACGTTTTTGGACACCACTTTTTTCACCACGCATATTGGCACCATTATCATATCCTTGGCCTCTGCAATTTTGCAATGATATACCTAACTGTTCTAATTCTGTGATTATATAATTAGTCAAACTCTCAGCTGTGGTTTTTTCGACGGCTAAGAAACCAATAAAATGTTCTTCATTTTCAGCTGTATTTGTATTAAAAAATCTTATAATAATTGAAAGTTGCTCAACACGAGAAACGTCGCGAGTACAATCAAGAATAATCGAGTAGTATTTATTATTTACTATTTTTTCAACAATTTGAGTCTTCACGGGACTTGCCATTATTTGTATGAGCTCATTTTGAATACTATTTCCGATATAGTGGTCATTTATCGTCTTATCCTTTACTTCTTTTAGTTGAAGTCTCAGCACGGGATTAAATCGGGCTATTAACTTTACTAAATCTATAAAGTTGCCACTTGTCTCACTCGAATCTGAGTCAGTTGTTAACTTCTCTCTATGACCCCTGAAGGCCAAATTGTGAGATGCTAAAAAAAATATAATTGCGAGCAATCGTTCTAAAATATCTCTCCAACGTTGCCTTTCTTGTTCAATTTGTGACTGGGCCAAGAAGTCAATAGTGGAACAGCTTTTTAAACCATTCTCTAAATTAATCCATTTCAACATACAATCTTTGTGCTGTCGACTAGATTCGTGAGACTTTAGGTAATCACCCAAGTGTTTCCAATCACACACTCCTTCACTTGCTCCAATCTTTGTATTTTCTAACCCGAATATTCGACACGGAAAGCAGTAAACGGCATCCTTTGTTTGTGAATAAATCATCCAGCGCCTGTGAAGCTTTTCACCGTTAACCAATATCTTATTATAATGATATTCGCTGAATCGCCGTCCATTATCATTTACAGGAAATAAATCAACTTTAACCCGGATTGGACCTTTTAATACAATCTCAGTCTCAACCGGGGTCATTTTGAGGATTCAGATTTTCCGTTCCAGCAGTCATAGATGTAGACATAGACTCGGGCTCAGATTCGTGTTCTTGACTGGATAAGTGACCTAAGAGACAATGATGTAGTTAATTCATCACCATCCTCGCTGTTTTTACTTAATGACGGCGGCGGCACCCATGATTATGTGGAAGGAATGTTTTCAGCTGCATCAGGATAAGAGTCACTTTTAGTCAATAAATGTTTTGTAGAGGTTTCTTTATCATCACTTTTTATATATTTATATAAAGATCCACGCAGATTTTCTTCTACCTGCTTTCTTTTGATAGCTCGTTTCCTTTTTGAACTCCCTGACTCAAATTTTCTACCGGCATCACGATCACACGAACTCATTTCGTAAATCTTGTTTTGTTCCGCACAAACAGTCAGAAATAAATTTTTAAGTGCCACACAGTTTTTTTACACTTTTTCAGTTTTCTCAATACTTCAAATACTATAATTTACACTTTTCCAGCTCACTCAATACTTTCAATACTATAAGAACGTAATATTCAATAAAATTGAAAGATATGTACGGTAACGATTTTGTAACTCATACTTCAAGTAAAATAATTTCAAGGTGACAAAAGTTAACAAATGAAATGAAACACGGGGATTCCCCGAGCGATAGAAGAGCAGAACATTATGTCCCGACTCACGAGTGTTATGCGATTAAAAAACCGATCTTCAAGTGTTTCGAGGCGCGATATTCAAGTACTACCTACACTGAGAGATTTTTTTCGATAACCGCAAGCACAAAACGTGACAAGTCCGCGTTTCGAAGTTAACAAGTGAAAATGTACGTAGATCGTAGTTAATTTTGGGTTATGATATTACTTATCATAACCCAAAATTAACTACGATCTACGTACATTTTCAACTGTACTAAGATTAAGAAAAATATAGAATAAAGTACATCTTATGGTTACAATAACCCAAAGTTTACTTCTGTTTATACACATTTGTACTTATAAACTTCGAATCGCGAACTTGTCATTTTTTGTACTTACGGTTATCGAAAAAAATCTCTCAGTGTACATAATGAATTTTTCAATTATGTTTTTAATGAATGAATTAGTTAACTAACTTAATTTTAATTTACGGTTATGTTATAACCTTAATAAGTAATTAAGAATCAAAATCAAAAGTTTTAAATAAAAAAAAATAGTTAAAAAAAAAAAAAAATTAAATTTGCTTGGGTTGTTGAGCGAGGCCCATGTAGGAGCGAGGCCCCGGGCAATTGCCCTGTTCGCCACCCCCTAAGGCCGCCACTGGCTACCATTCCCTACACAATACTTTAATAAATACTAGATTTACTAGTAAATGGCGTCCAACCAACCTACCTAGCAGCCCAACCTACGTACGCAAAAATCGAATGATAAATCTCAGTTCGTTGTAATTTTGTCTACTTACAGGTAAATGATTTCATTCACGCGACTGTTTGTTTATCCCTATTACATAAAAAAAATATTATTTATTTATCTTAGATTTACATCGTAATTTAAATCTTAATTAAAATAATTAAAATGTAAAATATAACCTAAGGTTTGAGCTCAACGAAGCTGAACGAAACTCAAATCTGAAGCGCGCAATATCCAGTTGGCACAAAAGAATGTACCCACGAACGATTCGTCAGATCATGAACTCTTTGTTATACTCGTAATAACAACTGTAGTAGGTAAATACTATTTTATAGATAAAATAGGATACTCAAACGTCATGACTTGCTATTATAATTATGGTATTTATTATTACGAGAATTTGACCTTCTGAGTTAGGTATTTAGAAGCTAATAAGCTGCAATAAGAGGGGCAAAGATCAAAGGGGGCGTAGAACCCTTGTCTTTACAAGCACTAGGGCATAAGAATCAAGTGGATGCAGAGCTCTTGAAATTGCAAGCGCCAGTTACCTGAAAATGTCACAAGTCCTATAATTCTTTCGTATGATTCGTAGATGTTTATTATTAAGCATGAAAATAGTGTTAAAAAACTGTAAATTGTCAGCTTAAGGCGGACAGACAGATCTCTATAGTTCACTCGATCTAAGTAAGACGTTGCATTTGTTTAAAGTTTAATTATCCTTTAGTTTATAAAATAAAACAAAGATTTTTTCTAAGTAACAGAGCAACTAGTGAATCTCTAATAATATTACTGTTGTCCGTGTGGTGACGGATTAAGACCACAGAGTGTCACCATCCCTATTCATCCTGTGGGTGTCGTAACAGTCGACTAAGGGAGCAAACTATGCAGGACAACAGCACTAAAAAGAGAAGGGAATCTTGACACAAACCCTATCCCAACTTGTCTGGCCAGCGTAGTATAGTAGGTCCAAACCTCATTTCTAAGGAGAGGCCTATGTCCAGCAGTGTAGGTACTATTAAAGGCTGTTGATGTGATGATGATGTGAATATTATTGTACTCTGCGCTAGTTAAATTTATTTTGTTCCAAGTGCTGCCATCTTTACTAAAACACGCACAAAGCGTCATTTTACCAGTCATGCTTGGGAATACCAGAGCTAAATGTATTTTACCATTCTACATATCTTTGATGAACTCTGTCGACTATCATCAAAATAATCATAGACAAACATATAACAACCACATTACTAGAGATGTGTCGGTTTGGAATATTGTCAAACCGAGTTGAATCGTTTTTGAAAATTCGTGCGAATTGGTTCCAAACCGATCCGTTAAAACTACAGTAAACCGCGGTTTAACTCGTATGATGAGTTGACCAGCGAATGTATCATACGAAAGTGATGTGCAACATGATTAAGTATGATCGATTAAACCAGCGTTTTACGGGTTGTCAACGGTTGGCAACCAAGCTTACATACAAGCATTAAAGTTGATTACAAAACATGACTTTTTAAGATAATGTTTTAATTTAAGGTTAAAAGTGCTATTTTATGGCAATATGCCTAAAAAATTATTCCAAGTGAAATTCTGCCATCTCTATAGTATGCCAAGTGAAATTGTACGAAATAATCGTCGCTCTAAATAAACATCATGCTAAACGAAATTATGCGAAATTTTAACTCTGCCAAAGGTGATTATGCTAAATAAAATTATGCCACATCTGTAAATTCGGACACATAAAATTCGGCCGAACATTAATTATACTTAATATTTTTTATGCCTTAAACATATTCGTTTAAAGAAGTTTCTGCCAAGTGTGTTATACGAAATAAATTTCGGAGCATCAAGATTCTGTCAGAAAGAGGGAACCCAAGAAAAATATGTCCATTAGATCCGAACGGTTAGTAAATCGGTTTATGTATTCAATTATTATTAAGCTGACGACGCGCGCCAACCGTATCCGAATTTGTAGAAACAATAATATAGCTTATACTTGTAGGTAAATTGATAAATAAATTTCACTGCCGTGACGCATCGACTCGGTTCAGAATCAGTTGGTACATAAATCAGTTTGATTCGATCGATAAAGCAGGAGCCGCGAGAGCAACAGTACGACGCGAAGTACAGTGTGATCTTATGATACGGCTGAATGGGTTTAAACCACGGGCTAACCGAGTCAACTCGGTTCATGCTCAAACCGGTCTAAACCGGTTAGAATAGTCAAGTCGTTACACCACTATACATTACAATCAGTTATTTACACGTTCATAGTTACGCCTGGTCACATGTCTTGTACACCAGTGGCGTAATTTCAAACTAGTAGAAGAAAAAAAACAGCTACCGTAGAATGGGGGCGTAATACTTGGAAAAAAGTTATTAATTAGGGTAATTTGAGAAAAAAATATTGTAATCTAAGAATGCATCTGGCATATTTTTGTAAATTGTGAACATAAAGGTTTGTCGTGGTGATAGTGACGATTTAAAAAAAAAAACAATCATAGGAGACTATTCATTGGCTGTCAAAGAAAAGCAATTCTTAGCACAGCTGCAATTTTGGCGGAAAAATGTCTGGTCTAAACGGATATTCAAGTTCAATTTTCATTCGTATTTTTTTTTGTAAGTTCCCAAAAAATTCAAGTTTACGCTACTTTAAAAAAAAAGATCATATAAGGGAAGTATTGTAACTATTGTTTATTAATGTTCAAATACGCTGATGGAATATCAATAAACAATGCATTTTTATTCTTTATTATATGTACTAAATTTCGATTTACAGTTTTTTTCAATTAACCCCATTCTACGGTACTTTAGTTCTCTGAAAGAGTGACAATATTGTATGTAACTTTTTAAACTTTACAAGAATTTGCTACTACTCGGTACTAAAAGTGGTTTTATACCGGCAGGCCGAGGCGTTGATGGGGATTACTCTTTTACACAGAAAGATGTCCAGCGCTGGCACGCGCCGGCCATCGCTTCCTCGCGCTATCATGCGCCGGCCAACCGTGTCTCGCGCGCCGCCTACGTTTTATGGAGAGCCATTGCTATTCCGTTCGTTTTAATGTACATTTGAAGCATAGGCATTATCCTTTTTTAGTATTAATAGTAAAACCATCTAAAAACATATTTCATAGTAAAGTATTATATCATTAGATTTACTCTATTCTAAGAGCAATAAGGTTCAAAATTGTACTAACAAATATTTCAATTCTCGTCTTACATATCCTCGCTCATCTAGACCTTTTACACCAAAGATGTTCAGCGCGTGGATAAAAAATTCCATACAAAGGAGAAGGCTTAGGTGACTACTCGACTGCAAAGAGTATTGATTTACCAACACAATATTAAAAAACCATGACACAAAAAAAAACAGTATAAAACCCCGACCTGGTATTTGTGCTATAATTTTCTTTGCAGTTGGCTATCCCGCAGACTACTTGATGCAGCAGCAAGTTCCAGGTTTCCATGTTGTGGAAATACCATCAAAGAAACAGTATACCAAATTTCAGATCAATCAGTTCGACACGAATTACTATGAAAGTTCGAAATATGCAAAAAAAGTAATTTCAGAAACAATGTCCCTTACTGTGTATTGATTGTGGGCAGCCGTCTTGGTGTTGGATTATTTAAATATTGTTTCTGCATTGATTATTTTAGTACGAAAACAAAATGATAAATTTTAATTGTATAATTATTTTAATAAACAGCATATAAAAAAACATACGCACAAGGGCCTAATCACGAGGCTAAGTGCATGGAAAAGCCCAGTAAAATTAACTATATATTAAATAATCAAGTAACTTAAAAGTGTAAAAAATTATAGAAATTAAATTTAATCAAATAAATCATTTAACCTATTCTAGGAGAATGAAAATCAGTTACACATTCTTTTTGCTGCGTCAAATATGTATAAACTGTATTATTATGCCTGCATATTGTATGTAACAGAACTTGTGATTGTTGAGAAATTAAATGTGGAAATATTAACAACGAAAAAATATTGTGACACTGACGTTAGAGTTGTGGCGTTGCACATCACTACGCGTATTGCATATCACTACGCCTGTATTGCCTGTTACATCACTCTCCGACGCGATGACGTAGTTCCGCTACCGCGGGACGCTCTCTTGGACAGACGGTCAACATAGTTTGGAACACAAAGACATGTCTCGTCCGATACCGTAGTTAGTAAGTGAACTGTATTGATGTCTGTAAATTCGCCATCGTGAATAATTAAAATTATAAGGAATAGACACAAAAATCAAGTGTTTTCTTTTGAACTTTAACAAACCAAAGAGTAATATCTGTTGTATCCTGTTTTGACAGGGATACCATATATAAATTAAAGCAAAACTAACACTGAACTACATCCGACTACATAAACGAAATAATAAGATTACTAAACTGCAATATTTTTTAATGTGACTTAAAATCAATAAAAAAAATAACATGACGTGAACGTCTAAAAGTGAAACCATGGATGGTCATTCTCCATTCAATTCTCGCTCGGCCCATCCACGACTTGCCTCGGTGGTGTAAAACCACCTTTATTCTTTTCATTATGTGTTTGGCGTTCAATCAAAATTTACAAATTGACAGAGACGTGGCACATTGTTTGGATTATTTGCAAAGGCAGAAATAAGTTGCATTTTTTCCCTCAAAAAACATTACAGTACTTTGGTGAAATTTCGATGTTGGCAATACTAAGCTAGGCGAGGCATCGAAACAGCAAATCAATAGGTAGGATGCGCTTGGTGCCGAGATCCCGACCTTACAATGCACTTATTTCGACTCGATAATCTAGTATTTAACATTGCTATGTAGCCCTGCTATTTAGAAAATTTCCTAATCGAATCCTATGTAGGTACCTACAGGCATTTGTTTCTTGATATAGATATCTGTCTATTTCAAGAAAATAATAGCAATGCTTACCACTTCTACACACTAACACTTTTTTGTAAAAGTACCAGGTAGGTACCTACTATGTATAGTAGACATGGGACAAAATCATAGTGAATTGTGATTTTTCATTTAATTTTTGTGTACCTACGTAGTCGTAGCTTAGGGTTTCTAGGTAGCACCAGGGACTTCCTTTCTAGGGTATACCTGGTTCCCCGGCTATTAGTACCCGAGACGGCGTGCGGTTTTAGTCGGTTCGAGTCCGACATGCCACTGACAGGTGGTATCCGAGGGGATTTCCGCACGGAAAAAAAAAAAAAGGGTTTCTAGGTAGGTTAGACTATGAAACAGTAATCTGTTTCCAGACGATGCATGAAGACATCTTTATGCAGCGTCTGGAAACAGCTTATTGGTAACACTGCGTCAGTAATTCTAAATCACAAAAAAAAACGAATGATAAATCACCATCTTTCACAGTTCACTGTGATTTTGTGCCATGTTTGAAAAGTTCTACATAGGTACCCAATTGTAACTACCTAGCTAGGTACCTACTCAATAAAAAAGATGGGGAAGTACTATTGTTATTTAATATTTGATTCTAAACCAAATTCAGAATTTAAAATTTTTATTGATGTTATTAGAGTTAATAGATATCTAAAGGAAAAAACGGTTGTCCAATAATAAAATGTTTGAACCATTTTGTCTGTCTATTAATATGTATATGTTCAGACAGAATCTCATGAATGCAATTCATAATTAACACAAACACTTAAAATTTTGTTGCACTAGTGCAACTAGTGGAAACAAGAATAGACAAAACATGATATAATTTGTTGTTACCATTTATTTTGAATAATGGAATTTGGAACTAAATCAGTCTTTGTATGTACAACAGTGCACAAAATAATCTTTTAACTTCACTTTCTTACACCATTACAACATGGCTAAATAAAAAGGCGGTTGAAATGAGATTAGTCTACTTCCTCCATGCGTGAAGCTTCATCGGCATCCCCTTCAAGTGGTGGTACATCTCCAGCGCTTGTCTCTTCAACCTGGATAGGCTCATCTTCATCAATGCCCAGACCGAGCTTGATCATGCGGTAGATGCGAGATGCATGTACCTGAGGCTCATCCAAAGCAAATCCAGATGACAAAAGAGCAGTCTCGTACAGCAGGATGACCAAGTCTTTGACAGCTTTGTCATTCTTGTCAGCCTCTGACTTCTGACGCAGGGTCTCAACAATGGAATGATCAGGGTTGATTTCCAAATGCTTCTTGGCAGCCATGTAACCCATGGTTGAAGTGTCACGGAGAGCCTGTGCCTTCATGATACGCTCCATGTTAGCGGTCCAGCCGTACTGGGCAGTGACAATGCAGCATGGCGACTCTACTAAACGGTTAGATACAACAACCTTTTCAACTTTGTTGTCTAGTATGTTCTTCATGACTTTGCAGAGACCTTCAAACTTAACTTTGTCTTCTTCACGCTTCTTGGTTTCTTCCTCATCCTCAGGAAGCTCCAAGCCTTCTTTGGTTACTGATACTAGAGAATTGCCATCATATTCCCTCATTTGTTGTACTACATACTCATCAATTGGTTCAGTCATGTACACAACTTCATAACCACGCTTCTTGACACGTTCTACAAAGGAAGAGTTAGCAACCTGGTCACGGTTTTCACCAGTGATGTAGTAGATGTGTTTCTGGTTCTCCTTCATGCGAGATACATACTCTTTAAGGGAGCATGCCTCATCGCCAGATGCAGATGTGTGGTAACGTAGGAGGTCAGCCAACTTAGACCTGTTTTGTGAATCCTCATGAATACCAAGTTTCAAGTTCTTGCTAAACTGTTCATAATACTTCTTGTAGTTTTCTTTGTCCTCTGCTAATTCTTCAAAGAGTTCTAAGCATTTCTTAACTAAGTTCTTCCTAATGACCTTAAGGATCTTGTTCTGTTGAAGCATTTCACGAGAAATGTTGAGGGGCAAGTCTTCACTGTCGACCACACCCCTAATGAAGTTAAGGTACTCGGGAATCAGGTCCTCACAGTTGTCCATGATGAAGACACGGCGTACATACAGTTTGATGTTGTTCTTGCGCTTCTTATTTTCGAAGAGGTCGAAGGGAGCACGACGTGGTACGAACAAGAGAGCCCTGAACTCTAGTTGACCCTCAACCGAGAAGTGTTTCACAGCAAGGTGGTCTTCCCAATCGTTGGTCAGTGATTTGTAGAAATCACCATACTCCTCCTGAGTAATATCATCAGCGTTGCGAGTCCAGATTGGCTTGGTCTTGTTTAACTCCTCATCCTCAGTGTATACCTCCTTGATAGTTTTCTTCTTCTTCTTGCCCTCCTTCTTGTCCTCGTCTAGATCCTCACCCACATCTTCAATCAACTTTTCATCTTCCTTCTCTTCTTCGGCTTCATCTTCAGAAAGTTCCTTTTCACGTTCCTTTTCGACAGCCAATTTGATAGGATAGCCGATGAACTGGGAGTGCTTCTTCACGATCTCTTTGATTTTGTGGTCTTCAAGGTACTCTGTCAAGTCCTCCTTGATGTGAAGAACGATCTTAGTACCGCGGCCGAGAGGCTCTCCGTGGTCTGGGCGAATTGTAAAGGAACCTCCGGCAGAAGACTCCCACTGGTACTGTTCATCATCATTGTGTTTCGAGTGAACAGTCACGCGATCAGCTACGAGATAGCAAGAGTAGAAACCTACACCAAACTGACCAATCATGCTGATGTCGGCGCCTGCCTGTAGGGCCTCCATGAAAGCCTTTGTGCCAGATTTAGCGATGGTACCAAGATTGTTGACCAAATCAGCCTTTGTCATACCGACACCCGAATCAATAATCGTCAAGGTGCCTTCGCTCTTGCAAGGAATGATTTTAATGTACAACTCCTTTCCGCTGTCAAGCTTCGAGGGATCAGTGAGTGATTCATACCGGATTTTGTCCAAAGCATCCGATGAGTTGGAAATCAGCTCTCGAAGGAAGATTTCTTTGTTTGAGTAGAATGTGTTGATGATCAGTGACATGAGCTGGGCGATCTCCGCCTGGAAGGCGAAGGTCTCCACCTCCGCAGTTTCGGTCTGCATTTCTTCAGGCATTTTGACTTAATTTACACTTATATTAGAGTTCCGCAAATAACGTATAATGCACAGAATACTTTCTCACAGAATAGCGCGGTTTAATATACACGTGTTAATAGATCGTGTACAATCGCAGTCTATCTCTCACTTGTTATATCTTGAAAATGACGCCGGCTCTAACGTCAGACTGCTTATATAGAGTCGGCAGGCAGGCGACATCTGTGACCGAGTAGAAACTTCTAGATTTGGCGCGTTTTCCGGCAGATATATCGCACCGTTGGTTGACTACAAAAAATGTGAAAAGAATTGCAAATTGATAACAGCTATTGTTTTGTATTTTTACCAATTATTTTCATAAAATGAAGCTCATTAAATATATTTTGTCTGTATGCAGGCGGTCTAACTTATGTAAATTGATTTATAGATTAAATTATTTTTCTTAGCATCAATTCTATATACAATAGATGAATATTCATCTAAATAGGTAAAGACAAAATTGTTCAGAATCTTTTTCTGCTGTTTGTTAATCTTTTTTGTAAATATTCACAATTTTTTTGCATTTTCAAAAAAGGTGTATCTTCTTCGACGCTCTGTTGTCTTAGATTTAGAACGTAAACAGAATTGATGAAAAAACATGAGATCATGCAATAGGTATAGAAACATTATATTTGTTTCAAATTACCAGTCACTGCTATTTTTTTAAAATTTATTAACGACTTCAATGAACTTTCATCACAATGAATTGTACCAAACTTAGTTCCTTATTACCTAATTTGCCATTAGGGACGGTATTTTTTCTTCAAATTTTCAGACTAAACGGAAAGTTTCCTCTCCAAAATTGATTCATAGATGTTATGAGGTAACTAACAAAAAATATACTGAATTAGGTACGTCCTCCTTTGTTTGAAGTCGGTTAACAATAGCATTGTCATTTGGTCTTGTAGATCTTTGAGGTCTACAAGACCAAAGACAGCTAATAAAATGCTTACAAATACATACAAACCTTAAATATCAAGATAAACGAAGATAATCACATAATATTAAACACTAGTTAAAGAAGTTTCAGTAAAAGGAAATAGCCAAATAAGTTTGAAGAAAAATAAATTAAAATTAGGAAATTCTTCGGTAGACAAAATGTTTATAACACCAGCAAGATTTTTGTAGTTCTTCTACTGAACACACGGTGACGCTGGGATCGGAACATTGATTTTTCGTGGAACATTCTAGAAAGTTCGAGAATCTTCTGAATATAGTTGAAAAAAGTGACAATTGTGAATGAAAAGCTATAAAATTACCATTTTTATTTAATAGTTATGTACACAGTTAACCTAAAACTAAACTTACTTTTATAGTTTAACTATTTATTACTTATCTTTAAAGCCTTTTAAAGTTCCAACTAGAATGTTCATGCTACATCCGGTATGTAGTTTCACTTTTGCCCGCTAAAAGTGCTGCTGGTGTCCGGCTTTTCATTTATGTCAAGTTCATTGAAATTGCCAGGGATACCAGCTTATAAATTTTTATTTAATTCTCTTTAATTCTCTAAATGAAATTGAAAAGTTTTACTGATGTCTTTCAGGTTTTCAAATACAGTTAAAAATGTGGCACTGTCATCGATGTTATAAGATGGCTTCTTTAAAAAAATATTTTAATGCCTAAATGCCTATAAATACTTTAACTGTATTTTTACATTTTACCGTTAAATATATTAAATGACGATACCCATGTTCCTGATATTTTATCGTTATGGGAAGATTTTGTTACCATTGTTCTCAACCAGCTGTAAAACTTAGCACACATATTGCCTACTATATTATTTTATTCTGTTTAATTTGATGCTTTAATGATTTTTGTTATTTAGGTAAACAAGAGCTTGCATTAGGAAATGGCCACTTTTAGTAGTGAAAAGTAAACTAAAGGTAGCAAGGTTGAAGATTTAAGTTCATTTGCATTTATTTGTATAGTTTATTTGGGATTAATTATGGCACAAACATAATAATACTCTGTAACAGTGCTAACCTAGCAATAAATAACTTTAATATAATCGTTAACGTTATGTTTACTATTACATATATGTGAATTTACTCAAGTATTGATAAAGAGCATCGAAATAATAGGTATCTTAGAACCTAATACCCTATTAACGATAATTTTAATGTAAATTGGTTTCATTTTTAAGGCCAATGTAACTGCGGACTTTAGCTGAGATCATAATAAAATTTATTTAATCTTTTTTAAAAATATTAAAATAACTTTTATGGATGAATTCATACTTTGTTGTACGCTGTTTCATATAATCAGTTTGATTAAATTAATGCTTAATTAATCGGCTATTTACAGACTGGGAAGACTGGCAACATTATCCTAGACAGAAGTATTGATTTATGCAGCAAATTCAGTCTTATTATCGTCTTTTTCGAATGATTGGAAATTTAAAATAGGATGATGCAATTTGTAATCATTTAATTAGTTTTTAGGCTAAACACATTTACAATTGATTGACATTTTTAATTACCGGTAACCTCTCTATGGCATACAGAAACCACGGAAATTATTTTTATTCTGATTTGGATCCTACTAATACTTTAATGACTAAATTTTTATGAGTTTTAACGTAAAAATAGATGTCAGGTACCAAAAATCTCTCTCTCTGTCTCTCTGTTAGTTTTATATACCCATTTATATTTACTAAACTCAGCTAAATTTTTCTAGAACATGTGATACCTATATTATACGTAGGTATAGAACGTCTCACTGTGATGACTAATTAATTAATAAGATAGTAGATTCCTGGAACGAAAATGTAGACGTCGAAAACTATTTTCAAACCGAAAATCACCGTAAAAAGGTCTTTTAAGAATAAATTGTATAGAATTTGTGCTATCAGTTAGTCCCCTCAAGTAAAAGCTACCTAAGTCTTGTAGGTAATATACGTAAATTACATTTACATACCTAAATTATTAAGTTGTTTAAATAGACATGTGGTATCTAATTATATAATCTTTAACCGTAGGTAATAGACAGAAAATTAATAATAATATTACATATTTGCATTCATAATAATCTTCAATTCGATATAAATTCTTTTCCGTATTGTAGAAACCGGCATCACGACACATGTGATTATCACACGTTGTAATATTTGAGGTTAAGTTCTGTAGCTTGTGTAAATTGAATACATAATTTAAAATTACATATACATAATGTAAATCGAATGCTAGGGGACCGAGGAAGGTGCAAGTGTCTGTCACCTTTGACACAAAGGGGCACAAAATGAGCAAAAAATATTCTACAATACAAAACCGTTAATGAACGAACAACGTGTGTTATCTGAGTAGGAAACTAGGTACTTATATGATTTTGTTACTGTTGCTGTCCGACGTAATTTTAATTAAGCATAATTCAATTGTTAGTTTTGTTCCATTGGGTTAAGTAAACTTCTTTTCAGTCATTTCTTTAACTTTTTTCCTAATAAATTTCTTTTAAAATAGCTTTCTCTAAAATGTTTACCTACTTTTGAGTTATTAGGTTTGACATTCATCGTGTTGTCATAATTATATTTAATATATACGATTCTATAACAATCTGGAAACTTTAACATGTTCCATGAAGTGCCATGGAATACGATAAATCATGTCCTGTTACAAAAGTAGCTTTTGCTGCCATCTAGTAGCAGATAGATGAAACATGAAAATACTAACTTTGTGTTACAAGGATTTATTAAGTACAAATGACCCTTAACTATACATGAAAAATCAATGCAGTCCGAAACACAAATATTAAAGTAAATTTTGTTTTACATTCTAAAAACAGTAACGAAAAATGTATTGCGATTATAGCGCCATCTTTCTATCTTTAATAAGTACTTATGGTGGTTCTAGAGACTGTTAAGGTTATCTATTCGCCGCTAGATGTCTCATTTACTCTCGAATTTTCCACAACATTCTCAATATTGCTCGTGGTTTCTGTCTACATCCGCCAGGAGTATAAAAGCGATGCGCGCGCCTGCTGGCGGCAGTATTTAACATTGCACGATAAACAAAACAATCAAGTTGAAAGTTGAGTTTGTTTTCCAATTCCTTCAAGTGTTTTGTAAGAAATGGCTCTTATACCGTATTTGCTCGACGATTTCCGTCCTCGGCGCCTTCGTGATGAGCTATTCGGCTTAGATTTGTCACCTGATGACTTTCTGGTGGATTTGGTTGAACGCCCAGCGATTTCCATGCGTAAATATCTTCGCCCTTGGAGGAGTTTAGCTGCAGCTGCCAAGGATGTGGGATCTACCATCAAATATGACAAAGACAAGTTCCAAATAAACTTAGATGTGCAGCATTTCGACCCGGAAGAAATTTCTGTCAAGACATCAGACGGTTACGTTATCATCGAAGGAAAGCACGAGGAAAGAAAAGATGAGCATGGGTACGTTTCTCGTCATTTCAAGCGGCGATATGCTCTTCCTGAAGGCTGCAACCCTGAAAATGTGGAGTCGAAGTTGTCTTCGGACGGAGTTTTGACGGTGTCGGCCCTCAAATCGATTGAAAACAAAGATGAGAGATCGATTCCAATAACACAGACAGGACCAGTGAGGAGGAAACCTTGTGATGAACAGCTGAACGGTGAGGAGGAAAATGAAGCCAAGCCTCCAGAGAAAAGACGCAAGAAATGAGAATCATTAATTTACATACAGTATTAAGTTAATTTCATTAAGCATTTAAGATATTTCAAGACTGATTTACTTTTTTTTTTAATAAACAGTAATTTCCAAATATGGAGTGTTTTATTTAATCATAGTGATGATAATAGTCAAGACTTACCTGTCCTTAGCCGACCAAACCAAGCAAGTGGCCTGTACTCTGTGCAACTGGTTTTGTACACTCACCTCTATTATATAAGTAAGTAGATAAGTATAAGAATAGAGTTTAATGTGGCTATTTGGAGTGCAATGGAGTCCTGTTAACAAATTGTCTGGGATAACACTTGCCTATCTATACTAATATTTTATTTATTTATTTATTTTAAAAGACAACTCCCGCATTAGGAATAAATCCTGTGTCGCGGGGGACTTTACAAACATACATGAAACGGACACAAAGAACACCCAGACTCAGAACAACAATTTGTGGATCACACAAAGTGTCGTCCCATGTGGGGTTTGAACCCACAACACTCGGCGAAGTAGGAAGCGGCGTGGCGATCGCTTAAACGTGTGCGTTACCCCAGCAAAATAATGTCGAAAATGGTCATTTAAACGTTATAGATAATTAGTTGCTCCCCTTCTGTAATTGTTAGGCACATTTTCAAATTTGTTTCATTTAAACTTTTTTAGTTATTTCAAAAAAACATTTCCTGCTGGGGTAACGTTTGAAACGTTACCGCAGCCAGACATTTTCTTTTTTAATTGTAATATTGAAATAAATTTTAGCTAAATAATTAGTTATCTGGACTAGGTAAATGTTACAACTTATTTGGTATTTGTATTTTCTTCGGCTGCGAAGTTATTCGAAATCCTGCTGGAGTAACGTTTGTGGGTTTGCTGGATCTCTGAAACGGGTAAGCGGATTGTAACCATCTTTTGTACATAACTTCTTAAGGATTAGTTTTAATTTGTTCGACAATAAAATAACAAAAATTATGGACAGTTTAAAAATTATTTAGGTAAGTATGAAAACACTTCAATACGTCCTAACACTTTAAATAAGACCTCTAAAGACTTACTTGAAACGTTATTCTATTGCTTGTAACTACCTTCAAATGTATACGAATTTTCGTAAGAATACTGTAAGTGACTAAAAAGTTATGATGAAATGTAGCTCTCCACGTTCACGATCACAATGTGTGCGGCCTTTTTTGGCCACCGATAAACCTGTGTGTGGATATGTAAACTGAATGTTATGCCAATAATTAGTTGTTTAGTTCAGTTGTCTACCTGTAGAATTTCAGCGTCGTACATATAATAATTTACGAGATAATTAAATAAAAGTCATTAGAAGGTGCAAGTCCGTGGTAATCCGACCATGTTTAGGTGGTTACAAAAAAGCGATCACCCAGTACATTGCGCTGTCTTTTAAAATGTTTAGTGTAATACACCTTACGATTTCGGTACAGTTGCGTACAGTGTTAAATACATTCAATATTTATTCATTATTATTACCTATTATTTATTTTGTTTTTTCCCTAATTGATCTTAAGCACTAGTTTCTTTACTTAAAATTTCTTTAGTCTTTTTACTACCGGAGCTACAATCAACAGAAAATCTGCACTGGTCCGCTAAAATTATAAATATGTAGATACATGTATGAACGATTCACCTGACTGCAATAAATCGAAAATTTAAACCAATAAGAAATCGTTTCATTTCTTTGATTTTTTTTGTAAAGAAATAACACTAAAGTAATTGTATTTTATTTTGGGGTGTATGGAGCTTAGACTTGAATGCATCAAAATATTTAAAGCAACAAGTCATCTACAATAAGTTAAAATAGACCGAATAGTAGAAGAATACAGTTGTAAATTAAAATGCATCAACATTGCATCGCCCAACAGTAGTATACCTCGTAAGAGTAGGTAATATTGTTCTGTGGTCTATACCGAGAACCGAGAATTATCTATACCTATGTACCTACCGTTAAGCGTTGAGCCCGTGACTGTTGATTTCGTGTTGAAAGTGATACATTTTTATAGATAAAATTATTGGTCAGATAATATTTGTCAATCAAGAATCGCTGATAATACATCCTTCGCTAGAACGCGGGAGGGAAGGGGCGAAGGGATACTTCATTGTTTGCAATTTGCATCTAGTGCACTAAACTTGACCCTTAGGCAGATAATATACGTGTTGTAAAGTACGTGTGCGCTTCCGCTTTCTATTTTTGCAAATATTTATCGTATTCTTGAGAGTTCTTCAATATGTGTATACCTAATTACTAATAATGGGCATTAATGCTAATTCGATTCAATTTAAGTAATTGTCAATTCTTGTCTTAGGATATTAATTACTAATGCTAATATTGAAATTTCGTTCAGGGTGAAAAAATTAAAAACGATCATAACTTGTAGGTAGGTATATCACTTATTACTAATTTTACATAAATAATTTATTTTATTATAATTTAACTCACCGCGATTTTGTGATCAAATATTTTATTTTCTCCAACATTATTACAGAAATAATGCAATACAGAGTTTGTTCGCGATATGCTAGCCTAAGTCGATTCATCACTTAAAAAATCCCCATCTATTCACAAAATACCTATTTACAACGCATACGTTACACTCTTCAAAACTTAAATTACCTATACCTACCCTAAAATTAAACTTCAATTAACAAATACTACGCAGGTACCAATTCTATGAACAATTATAAACAATTCACCTAAACATTACGAGAAAACAAAAGCATTCAAAACAATACCTAATCTCCCGGCTGATTACTAATTATGCAATAAACAATCCTAAATAAAAAATATTTAAAAAACATGTAGTTTTTTGTAACACTTATGTACATATCCGTAGTAAACTTGCAAATAATATCCTACATATTTTAAAAGCCAGCACAATGTACTGGGTGATCGCTTTTTTGTAACCACCTAAACATGGTCGGGTTACCACGGTCTTGCACCTTCTAATGACTTTTATTTAATTATCTCGTAAATTATTATATGTACTACGCTGAAATTTTACAGGTAGACAACTGAACTAAACAACTAATTATTGGCATAACATTAAGTTTATATATCCACACACAGGTTTATAGGTGGCCAAAAAAGGCCGCACACATTGTGATCGTGAAGGTGGAGAGCTACATTTCATCATAACTTTTTAGTCACTTACAGTATTCTTACGAAAATTCGTATACATTTGAAGGTAGTTACAAGCAATAGAATAACGTTTCAAGTAAGTCTTTAGAGGTCTTATTTAAAGTGTTAGGACGTATTGAAGTGTTTTCATACTTACCTAAATAATTTTTAAACTGTCCATAATTTTTGTTATTTTATTGTCGAACAAATTAAAACTAATCCTTAAGAAGTTATGTACAAAAGATGGTCACAATCCGCTTACCCGTTTCAGAGATCCAGCAAACCCACAAACGTTACTCCAGCAGGATTTCGAATAACTTCGCAGCCGCAGAAAATACAAATACCAAATAAGTTGTAACATTTACCTAGTCCAGATAACTAATTATTTAGCTAAAATTTATTTCAATATTACAATTAAAAAAGAAAATGTCTGGCTGCGGTAACGTTTCAAACGTTACCCCAGCAGGAAATGTTTTTTTGAAAGAACTAAAAAAGTTTAAGTGAAACAAATTTAAAAATGTGCCTAACAATTACAGAAGGGGAGCAACTAATTATCTATAAAGTTTAAATGACCATTTTCGACATTATTTTGCTGGGGTAACGCACACCGCTTAAACCACTACGCCATCCGTGCAGTCAAAATATTATAAAGCTGAAGAGTTTGTTTGTTTGTTTGTTTGAACGCGCTAATCTCAGGAACTACTGGTCCGATATGAAAAATTCTTTCAGTGTTAGATAGCCCATTTATCGAGGAAGGCTATAGGCTATATATCATCACGCTAAGAGCAATAGGAGCGGAGTACCAATGAAGAATGTTTCAAAAACGAATAAAATTTATTACTATTAGACGCAGACGAAGTTGCGCGGGTCAGCTAGTCCTATATGTTACTCCAGACTTTTAAAGATTTAGATCCGTTCGGCCATTCGGGTGTGAATATACATACACTGAAGGCTTGTGCTGATCAGGTTCGGTTGCAGTCTCAAATTTTGGAAGGATCACTAATTCATACTTATATATTAGTTTGTGTGTTTGTTTCACTCTTGGAAAGGTACATAATCAGCGAGTAACATACCTAGACAACTTTTTATCGCGATAACACGCGGGTGGAGCCACGAGCGAAAGCTAGTAATAAAATATGTCGAGTAAATTAGATTGTTTATTGCACAAAATGTAACCATATAGTACCTAACATATATTAACTCTAACATATATCATAAAACAACTGGAAGGTTTCTATGTTTATTGCTAAATTGGGTGATAATATGTGAGGTTGACATGGGACCAGATCACAGTGAACTGTTAATTAACGGTGATTTATTATTCGTTTTTTTTTCGTACGTAGGTTCGTTACTACTTATTGACGCGTTGTTGACAATAAGCTGTTTTCAGACGATGCATGAAGATCCTATTTCGCCTATTTAACAATAAATTTAGTAATTATTTTATTATAAATAGCTATCATTCCTTACATAATAATTCAAAAATACTAGATTTACTGATAAATGGCGTCTAACCTACCTACCTAGCAACCCTAACCTACGTACGCAAAAATTGAACGATAAATCACAGTTCACTGTGATTTTGTCATATGTCTAATGTGAGACGACAAAATCTGCAAAATTGTTACAAATAAGAACAAATAAATAAAACAAGGCATATTAAAAGAAACAGAGCATACCAAAGACTCTTGTCATGCAAGAGGTTGACAGTTATTAACATTTAAAAAAAAATGTGAGACGTCTGGGGTCATCTCTGGATGAAAAATTCAAATCTGTCAGCCTCTATTTTATTTATTCTAAAATATTATTTTCAATTCTCAAGCAAGTTTTTGCAAAATGATTTCTCTGACGTCACACCGCTCACAGGAAGTGTTGCCAGAGTTTTTACCGGTCTTTATATTTCCATAGAGTAAAAGCTTCCGTTGAAAAATATAATCAGTTGCTCAGCTTCTTTTGAAGAAGCTTAGGAATTGGTCTAACATTTAAATGACTATTTTCAACATTATTATGCGGGGGTATACAACCACAAACTTAGCAAATTTCGTGTTGAGATTTTCTTTAAGCTCTCGTTTCCACTTTAAAATCCATAGCTGTACTGCAGTATCCTCTTTCTGCCGCAGACGGCTTAAAAAGACAAGAGTTTTTAGTTTATTTTTAAATAGTTATTAATCTATGGAGTTACCAACCTTCGTAACATTTACAGATTTCTCAGAGAACATAACCTTAGTCTACCTATAAAAGTAGGCAAGTTCGTAATAACGCCATCTATGTTTATCCTTGTTCTAAAATTGCAAGAAGAAGGTCAAGGTAATATTAGTTTTACAGTCGACCGATAGATGCTGCTACTGTTATGATGTTAATCCAAAATAAAAATCAGTTAACTGTTAATATTGGAAAACTGTGATTTTGCGTGAATTGTATTATTAATCACGAAGTACAAAGGAATCTTAAAAACAAAGTTTAGAGTATCTTCCCTACACATAAAGTGAACAGTCGTTAAATAGGCCTTGTACTAAACATTGGATTGGTGTGGTGTTTGATTGAACTGTGGTCTTTGATTTTGCAATTTCATGGCTCACCCACTTACAGGAAGACCACAAATAAAACCTGCAGGACTGGTAGAGAATGCCTCAAGTATTAAGTCCGCCGATGCACCAAATGTTGCATAATGTGTAAATAAATAAATGAAAACAGGTTATAAATATAAAACAGAAAGTCACAATTAAAATGAATTTCACAAAATACTGCTGAAAGTACATCCATATATTGTACAAAATATTTTCTTGTATTTTTTAAAATTAGAAATATGTATTCCTGCGTCGCGGGAGACTTTACAAACATACATGAAACGGACACAAATAACACTCAGGACTCAGAACAAAAATTTGTGGATCACACAAAGTGTCGCCCCATGTGGGGTTTGAACACACAACACTCGGCGTAGTAGGAAGCGACGTGGCGACGACTTAAACCACTACGCCATCCGTGCAGTCAAAAAGAAAAAAAAGACAAATTAATAAATAAAAATACCAAATTTTATTGCTAACCAACTTTTTCCCGCGTTTCCGCCGGCGTGTAAGGCGGTTATCGCGGTAACAAGTAGCCCATGTCGTTCCACAAGAATCAAATTTCTCCATGCCAAATTCAATTCCGTATTTATTTCAAATTTATTGAAGTAAAACTTCTTTAGTACCGTTGTGATTTGAAAATTCGATGAAACGAAAAAGCGACAGTAAAAAGAGACAAACATATTCATAAATAGGAATTAGACTGCGAGAGAATGAGATAGATTACAAGTAAACAGTGTTTTCTGTAATCTTCGTCTCCTCTATGCTATCACGTGTCTTTGCGCCTGCGTACAACGAAGCCTTCAGAAAATGTGTCATAAACCAACATATCTTTATATTAAAATTCCTTGGTTAATTAATGTTAATTTGACCATTATTTTTATTTATATAAAATATCTAAAATTTATTAACATTAGTAAATTATTTGTATTGATTACACACTAACATTTGTGTGTATATTGCGTAAATTTTTTAAAACATAATGTTCATATAATATTTTGACAGTGTGAATATTGTATATTTTTCTTAAATAAAATATTTATTTCTGAAGTTTCATCTCTGCCGTGTATGAATTGCACACACACACTTTTTTCTATTTATAAACTTTGTAATATTTATCCACGGCGAGTCTTCCATTAGCTTGGCTTTATAAAAATCAATAATTCTTATTCCATATTTTTGAGGAGGATTCGTGGTAATAAATCCATAACAATACATTATAATATTCTCATCACAATGTTTATTAGCATATTTGGTATTACTTATGTTCCGTTGCTCGGTAATAAGATTACTCACAGATTTACGCTTCAGTACTTCAAACAACCGATCAGAAAGCACGCACCTAGTAGTACTGCTTTATCTTGAACGTTCAACTGTACAGGAAAAGATACGCCGAAGTTTTTAACGCCACCAACTTGAGGAAGATCCCAGTGTTGTTTGATCACACCTATGGGTTCAACGCCACAAACATAACGGATATTGTAGATCAGTTTTAGTGGTCTCTGTATTCTTATATTCAGAACTTTCACGCCACTGTCATTTGTAACCGCATATTTGTTGCAAAGTTGTTTTACTGAGCCCACGAAATTCCCCGGAGGGGCCCACACTAATACCCTGTTGACACACAAAGCAAAAGGTCTTCTTACTTCTATGACTTCGTTTCCGTAAATGTTGTAAACCTTGATTGTAAACTTTCTGCAACCTTTAATACGGACCGCGATGAATATCTTCTGCCCTCTGTTGTTGAAAATTGTGTAACTGATTCGCGCACGATCACCGATTATATCGTGGAGGGCGTCTCGTGCTTGTGTCACAATTATTTCGTCCAAAGGGCACAAATACGCAAGTCCTGGATATTCTGTGTCAACATTGGGACACGTCATCCATGAAATTTTTTTCTCTGCATTTTTTGTTTTAATGAATTGCATTTAAAAATTCGGTTGCTTTTCTTAACGGCTGCATATTATATCCTTGTAGTACTTTGTAATTTTACATGGTTATTAAAGTTTAAAATTGAAGGTGTCTAATGAAGAGAATATGACCTGTAATGTGATTCTGATGACAGTTATTTTTGTTTGTGTGTTCTGTACCCATAGAGTATTAAATTACTCTATGAATAAATAAAAAAGCCTAACAGAGGTTATAATATAACATTTCGTCGTTAAATAGAAATGAAGAAAACTTTCTTAAAACACTTAAAGTTGGTAATGCCATTTAGTGTAGTGTTATTGGTACCTACCTAATAGACATGTGATAAAATAACAGTAAACTGTGATTTATAATTCGATTTTTGCGTACGTAGGTTTGGGTTGCTAGGTAGGTAGGTTAGACGCTATTTAACAGTAAATCTAGTATTTTTAATTATTATGTAGAGAATGGTACCTATCTATATATATATAAGAGATTTCCACGCATATAGTCACTCATCACGATATCTCTGGAACCATTAGAGCTAAAGACTTCAAATTTGGTAGGAATATTCTTTTACACCGAGTAGAGGTCAGCTAAGAACGGATTTTAAGAAATTAAAAAAAAAAATGAATTATGTAAATAGCAAAACAACGTTTGCAGGGTCAGCTAGTATATAATTAAGTAATTACTAGATTTACTGTTAAATAGGCGAAATAAGGTCTTATTGGCAACAACGCGTGACTGACTGACGTGACGAGTAAGTCGAATGATAAATCACCTTGTATTTACAGTTCACTGTGATCTGGTCCCATGTCTGTAGTAAGGTTCTATTCGAGGTTCTGATTCCTATATTTTATGCTGCTTCTTACTAAATACTACTCTTGATCTTGCCAGGACAATAATTTTATCAGGAAAATCAGTGAAGTTCATGCGGTCGGCCAGGTCTTGTAGGTTTTTTTCCTTCTAGTCTATTTTTGATTGTAAATAAAATTCTTTGTGGGTTATATCCTCTGGATATCTAATAGTATCTCTTTAACCGTTTGTATAGGGAAAAGAAAAAGCATTAATGGTATTTCCGACTAGCGAATTAGTTTGTTATTAACATATAATGGAAATTGGTGTAAAAAAAAATTAAGCGCCATCTATAAATGACAATATAAACAATTTTGTTTGGTTACCACTTGTACCGTGAAAGTATTTAAACTTGAACTAGATGGCGCTGTACTCAGTGTCAAATCGAATAAGTTCTTTTCTTCTCGTGGATTGCAAAACTAAGAAACACTTTCAATTTACTTTTATTTACACGCTTTATATTAGCTTCACTTGTATGTTTGTATGTTTGTTTGTAACCGACTCCTTTGGGCGTGATTTTTACTGACTTTAAACGGTCAGAATTCGTTCAAACTTTGGAGATGTATCGAGGACTGATGACAACACACTAATTTAAAATTATTTTTTTAAACTAACCAAATTTTTAAAATTTATTAATATTTATTTTAAATTTTTTAGTTCGGTTTTCTATAAAAAGCGTGTTTTTTTAAATATTTTTTTAACATTAATTACCATACAAGTTATGTGTCTCTGAAAAAGCAGTAAGTAATAGTTTAAAAAAACAAAAGGTTTTGACATGAACCTAACAGTTACAGGTTACATTAAGTTTGCCTACCTATTATATGTATTTTGTGCATAAAGTTTAAAAAAATAATAATATAAAGAGTGCTTCACTCAATGTTTTTCTTTTATGACTCGCTTGTTTAGTGAGAGGACAGTATACGAGTACAAAGCCTAAATATTTTATTGTTTAGACAATTCCCGCACTAGAAATATTACCTGTGTCGTGGGGGACTTTACTAACACTCATGGAAGGGATACAAAAATACACAGACTCAGAACAACAATTTGTGGATCCCACAAAGTATTTTCCGATGTGGGATCGAACCCACAGCACTCAGTGCAGTAGGAAGCGTCGAGGCGATCGCTTAAACCAATACGCCATCCATGCAGTCAACTGTATATTGTGTCCACAATAATTTTGTACACTTTCTTTTTGGGTAACTTTCTAAGGGTTAAACTTAAGGAATGAAGAAAAAATGAACTCTTGCATTCGTGGTAGCCTTCATGTCCGTTGCGGATAAGTCGCAAGAGTGGTATGGCCACGTCTTGCGGCAACCGCCGAGCTGCGTAGAGAATGCCACCTCCGCCGGGCCCCTGTAGGAGGGGAAGACCCAAGAAGTGTTGGCTTGACGTCGTAAGATATGATATGAGTGGCAATAGTCTTGTGCAAATGCCGAAGATCGTGCGTAATGGAGGAGAATGAGGAGGAGCAACCGAGATTAACGCTAGGATGATAATGATGATGACAATTCATCATGAGTTAGTGCATTGAATTTGATGATACTTTTTTAAAACTCAAATGATTATTTATATACAGAGACGGTTATATATAATATATTAGCTTTTGTACTCTGACTCGATCTATTTCTATACCAAATTGCATCTAAATCGGTTCAGCGGTTTAAGTAACAGAGAGGTAGAGTCAGACAGGTTAGAGAGGTAACAGACAGACAGACACACTGTCGCTTCCATAATATTAAGTATATAGATCACCACAAGTAAAAATATCCGTTTAAAAAATAAGTTGAACCGACTTCAAACAATACTAACAAAAAGGACTAAAAATTAAAAACTAATTACAAATCTAAGTAAAAAAACTATAAAAAGTACCCTCAATATAACAGGTATTATTATAATAACAATATTCCCTTCTAGTCTGTTTGAAGTCGGTGCCAAGCCCGATGCACAATAAGCAATACTGGTCTATGTCAGCTTTATATTAGCACCTGCACTTATATTAGCAAAGAACCTGACCTAGCGAACTTTAAAATAAAAAAATCTATGTCATCTGTTAGTTTCATTTCAGTTGATATATTGTTGGCTATACAATACACAATTAATTTTATTTTATGAGCGTCCTCCTTATGTGCAGACGTTTTATTTACGTACGAAACTTATTTTTTCGTTCAAACTGTTATACCTTATACCTACTTGTCTACGTACAGGAAACATTGAAAAGGCTTTTGAAGGCCTCAAAGAAACTTCTTAGTTCTTATATAACTTAAGGCATTTTATATTTTCTTGAAATAAACCATGGTGGTGCTAATTTTGTAGTTCGAAAAATCTCTAAACTAAACTAAACATCCCTAAAAATTAGTTTAGTTGTCAGGTACTACGTTTTCATAATACGAAACGTTGTTTGACACGGATTAACTTATTTTTAGTGACGTTTAGTTAAGTTATAATTAGATGATAAGACATACATTAAATTGAAATTAAATAACAAAAATTGGTAGACAAATTTCCGGTTATATTGTTTTAGTGATCAAAGTATTGTTATTTTAAAGGTCGCGAAATCGATTCCCGCTCAAGCCAAACATTTGTGTGTTCTGGTCCTGATGTTTCTATGTAGTTTATGAATGTATTTATATAAAAAGTATGTAAAAATGATATATTTATGGATATCAGTTGTTTAGTAGCCATAGTAGAAGTTCTGTTTAGTTTAGAACTAGATGGCGTTGTGTGAATATGGTAGAATATTATTATTCATCTATAGTTTCCTTTAAAACACTAGGAAGTCAGTAAAATATTCGTTATTAAAATTTGGCAGGATCATCTCGCCCGTTGGGAGGATCGTCCCTTTTTGTTGGAGGGACAAGACACCTGTTCCTCTACAGTTGGTTCCCGTACCGGGCATCGAAGCCTCCTGGGTGAAGCCAGGTATCCTAAGTTTTAGAAATATATTATATAAGTATTTTTATCAGCAGCATGGTAATTGCAGACTGTCATGTTTTGGGACCAGGCGGCTGTTTGAAGGCAGTAGTCCTCCACCCTATTACATAAGAGGGACTAAAATTATAGTGGGCAAAATGTGGGCCTTCACCCATTTCTACCCCTACGGGAAAGTAGACGTAAGTGTATGTATTATATTTAGATATATCTGTTTTTTATAAAGTCTGGTAATCTTCTCTTCTTCCTAGCCTTTTCCCACTTTGGGTGGGGTTGGCTTCCTCAGAAGCTTTGTCTGAAGGAAGGTCGTCCTCGGCCTTAGGCTTAGAGCCCTCCTCAGGACGTGCTGGTCTGACCTTTTCATGATATATCCGTACCACCTCAATCTCCTTTCCGTTCGTTATAAAGTCTGGTAATCTATTCTTTTTTTTTTGGTATATGTAGGCAGGCGAGCAAGCGCTTCACCTGATGGTAAGTGACTACCACCGTCCACGGACACAACTCTAGAGTCACAAGTGCGTTGTAGCCTTTCAGTCCCACACCCCAAAATCAGGGCTTAACATCGGTTTTTTGTGCGGGAATCGAAGTCAAATCACCATCTTTAGAGACCAACTTTAACTACTGAGCTGTACCGTACGAAAGAAGAAAGAATGTACATAATTATATTCTTTGTTCGCAATCGTCTCAAAGAAGTCTCGACGCAAAATATAATAATGTTATCAAATCTTCAAGATTCTTATTAAGGGAAATGTTTAATTGAGTCGACTCCCTTTGTGCGACTGTACGCACACGAAGACAAACACTTTTATATATAAATAGTTGGTATATAGTAATAAAGTATAAATGATGGAACTAACATATAGGAAAATATAATATATTTGTTCGTATAGCTAGGCCTGAGCTATATATATTGCTCGCTTATGGAATATGGCGGCTGTGGACTGCCTTGTTTCTATTTTTTATTTATTTGTTTTAAAATTGTATGATTGTGAGTAAATTGTGAATATATGGCGGCATGTTGGTCTAGTGGCTAGTGACCCCGACTACTAAGCTTGAGGTTGTAGGTTCGATTCCCACCTTTTTTTTTCCAGTACGGAAATCTCCTTTCTAAAGAGAGGCTTATCCAGCAGTGGACTGTTAAAAGCTGTTGATGATGATGATGATGTGCGGAAATCGCTCTCGGATATCACCACGGTTCCACGGGGTCTCGGGTACCAGCAGCCCTGGAACCAGGTGTACCCTAGAAAGGAAATCCCTGGTACCCCGACGTGCCTCGGGCCATCTACGGCATGTAAATGACCCCCTCTTGTGTGGGAAGCTCATGTTCCCTTTGTACTCCGGCCTGACCTGTCACCCCCAGGCCTGCGCTTATGGAGGACGGAGGTCGTTCTCGCAAACACCGGCGCCCGAGTCTTCTGCGATACCTGGCCTGTTTCCAGGCCTGGCGAGCCCACCTAGGATGAATAATTTGTTGAGAAGCACGTTCAAAATCGTTTTATCATCATCAGTAACAGCCTTTAAGAGTGGACTACTACTGTTGGACATAGGCCTCTCCTTAGAAAGGAAGTTATGGCCTACTAAACCACGATGGTCAGACGGGTTTTTTAAAGGATTTGTTTCCCCCCAACTGTATCCTCACATTGTCGTCGTAGGGGGGCTTGCGCGGTTCAGTGATCTCCGAGGCTATGCCGATAGAGTCACTCGTGCCTAATTGACTCCAGACTAAGTAGGATACTCGATGGGTTCGGTGAGCACATACTCTACAACCGAGCGGGCAATGGGGACGGTGTCTCCTTGACGCCGTTTGTACATCGTAATCCCGGTAGGAGTGTCGTGGTTATCTACTCTCTCTAATCGGAGGCGAGGGTATTGGCTTAGCCGCCCGGACTGAAAAACCTCTCTTAAAAATTACTCCGAATTCCGTGTTCTAGTGCGTGGCCAGGGGATGCATGGCTGATGAGTAGTTCAGTCGGAAGCGCACTTTCAGCCGCGGCACCTGCTGACCTTTATTTCTTCCTCACTCGTGGGATTAGCTATGGATAAAGTTAAAATTAATAAAGTAACAAGAAACGAAGGAAAGAAGAAGAAGAAAAATAGTACGGAGAAAAGTGCAATATCAGACGGCTTCTCGTCCAATGAAGGTATATCGCCTATCGCAACACGGCTCCCACAAGTCAGTTTGACTCCTGGGATTCCTTGGCAGGCCGGCAAACGCCCGCCCCTTTGGCAGGGTCATACGGAAAACAGAGCGTGGAGGTGGCCATTCGCGGCCTGCCCAGCAACGCGACGCCGGAAGACGTGGAGCAGGAGTTACGAGACTTGGGCTACGACCCCGAGTATGAGCGTAACATACGGGGTCGTAGCGACCGATCCGACTCGCCATGATGAAGAGGATACCAAATCTGACACCGGGGATATATTTACCTGGAGATGCTAGGAATCCCCGGTGTGAAAACTGAAGCCTGGAATGCCACCGCTGCCAACAATTTAGGCATTCTAGCCACCACTGATACTGCATTCAGGCCTAACAACACCTATTGCCCCGTCTTCCAACGCGAGCAGCGTAATAGGAAGGCGGAAACGGACACCATCATTGGTGAGCCGTACCGCAAGGGCCGACACAGGTGGACTCACAGACCACAGGGGAGAAGGCGCAAGGGGTGTCGCTTATATAACATCCACCTCTTCCAGACGAGGGCGAAGGAAGATGGGCTGCAGAAAGACAACCACTGCCCCCGCTACAGACACCCAAGCTGACCACGCCGCGGATGGGTTGTCCGCCGGTCAGCCTGCCACTACCATAGCCGCCACCGCTGTCACTATCCCATAGAAGAGGGAGACAGAGAAGACTATCAAAGGCACTCGCAGGCGAACGACCGCTCTGCTGGTAAACAAAGATAACAGCACAGAAGCTATCGCCGCCAGGGGCACAGCTGCCCTAAACGCCTTGGAGGTGTAGGCGCCCCTTTCCACCAACACTTTTTCAAAGTACCTCCTCTATGCCCACAATTTTTTCTCATAATTTTTGAACCTACTTTGGATTCAGTCTTGTATAACATTAAGTAAAAAAAAATATGTAAAAAGACGTTAAATAATTGCTGACGTCAACCTGTCGCTGTCCCCTGCTTTCGACTTCACGCATCTAGCTCCTGCCAGCAATCTTGCGCAAATTGTCATTTCACCTGGGCCTCAATTCTGCTATTTTAACGTACAAGCCACTGTCATTCCATTGAAATGCTTTTGACATCGGTATTCTGTGACAGTGACAACGGACTGTCGATGTAGGGATAGTAGCTCATGAATGGCGATATTAACAATATTGCCATATCTAGAAAATGAAATATTTCATTTTATTTCATAAAAAATTACCGTTTACTGAAACTATTACAAAAAATCGACGACATTTGTAGCAGTTCAGTGAGTTTGAGTTATTTCAGGCAGTTCAGTGACAAATAATCGAGAGACTATTGGTCTTACATAGTTAGTAGAATTCGAAAAGTGCAAAACTATTCTGACGACAGTCCATCGACATCGACACAATATTAAAATAGCAGAATTGAGATTCTGGCCTGTGGGCGTCCTACACCACGTTTGCTGAGACACGGTCTCCACTCAAGAACTCCGACAGTTTTCAATTTTGCAGCTAATATGGCCAGCCTACTGCCACTACTATTTTGTTTTTACTTGAACTGCTATGGGTGGTGATCTTTGGGGCAGCAGTGGACGGCAATAGGCTGAAGAAAAAATAAAACAAAATAATTTATCTTATTCGTAATTTTCTTCCTGTAAAACTTCTGTAATACAAAAGATATAGTAGAAGATTAAAACTGTAATCAAAATCAAACTTTTATTGAAATATATTAAATTGTATATGTAAGTTTCTTAATTAGACTTTGTCGGAACTTTTAATATTTAAAATAGGAAAACAAAAATAAAAAAAAAACACAATAGAATAATTAAAAGCGACTCTACGCCCGCCCTGTTCAGAACACACATACGAAGCGCGCCGCGCTCCGTCTTAAGGACGACATATGAAGTAATTTTTTTTCCAACACGCATCCGTCCGATTCACCACCTTATACAACAGCGTTAAAGTCGAAATTTAACTTACGATCGAAATATTTTTTCCATTTCATATTTACGAATATGCCCCAAATTCCCCAAAAATTAGAACCGTGAAAGCAGCGGAGGCGGGGGTGGTTTGTAAGGGTAGCAAGTACGAATTTTTCCACACACACAAACACACGCACGCACGTGCCATGGGGGGTGGAAGGGGGGATGAGATAGTAGATAGTTTTAGAGAAAGAAAATATTATATATGTATGTAGCAATGGATTCGCGCGGAACACTTCATTTGGCGTGTTATTGTTAATTGTGATAAGTAGAACATTTTTTTCCTGAACCAAAATTTATCTTTGAGGAATGGATTTTCATAATCTATGTAGCTTTTAAAACTTTACCAAAAACGTATTATTGAAAATAAGTAATAACAAATTAATTATTGTATTTATATTTTGAATGTTTATTGTTTATTTATAGCTAGAATAACTTGAACTGCCATTGTATAGATAATTTCAAATCCTGACAGGTCAGCGTTTATGCTGAGCTGAGGTTGTTATGGAGCCATTTAACGTTGAAAATAATGTATTTTTCTATATATAAATATATAGTATTCGAAATATGTCATCTCTCTATGCGCTATAATCTATTATTATTTAAAACAAAGTTTTGTTACTTACACCATTTATAATTCAAGAACGGCTGGACCAATTTTTATGATATTTGTGTTTTTGGATTTGTCATCGTCTGGAATTAAAAAAAACAGCAGTCTAACCATTCATTTGCCGACTAAGGGCGCAAAACAACGCAGGACACCAGTACTGCAAAAAGAAGGAAAATTTGACACAAACCCTATACCAACCCGTCTGGCCAGCGTGGTATAGTAGGTCAAAACCTCCTTTATAAGGCCTACGTCCAGCAGTGGACTATTAAAGACTATTGATGATGATGATGATTCATTTGTCATAAATGGTATTACAAAACGCAACTGACAGCTCACGTAATGTTGTCTATGGTTTGTTTTAATTGAACTTAATCATTTTGAATTAATTTTAAAAACTTTAATTCATTGACTATTAGGTGAAACAAAGTTCGCCGGATCAGTATGTTATTTAAGAAAAAGAAGTATAAAGAATACTCATATCATTATATCATTCATTTCTTCATATTTATCGTACTATTTAGGCCAGTATTCTACCAAGTTTTATTTAATTTTAGTATAAATTTATCAATTTATTATCTATGACATCCAATACTGTTAAATTTTAATCGTTTTCGATGTCTTATTATATGTTCTTGACTATTAAAACCTTATCCTTTGACAGGTCAAATTATAGATTGGACCGTGGGAAACCCATGCTCCGGCACAAATGGGACGGTCGGAGTGAGACCACACAGAAAACTCACAGAAAACCGTTCAAGAAGTTCTTTCGTTGCTATTCACTTAGTGCATGATGTTACTCCTGTTGATTCCCGGGGAGGGGGGGGAGTGAGGTGGGTAATACTCGGAGTATTTGTGACTCAGAGTTGCAGGTGTCCGTGGGCAGCGGTAGTCACTTACCATCAGGTGTCCGTCTGCTCATTTAACCCCCTTTTTTATAAGAAAGACCCGTACATACCCTACCTACTCTTAGCACTACCTAGCTTGATGTAGCCGTTGTTTTTTTTAATTTTAAACATACATATTGTTTAAAATTTTAGCTTTCTGCAATTCTTCCAAGTATTTCAGATTCCTGTCTGTGCGCGTTCGTTCAAAAATTGCGTACAAGGAATTCTCCTCACGTATTTCTATGTACTGATAATTTTTATTGACTTTAGTTTAAAAATATAATATTACATATAGCTAGATATATTATACTTTAATTGTACACCAGGGTTTTTACAGGTATTGTATAACATAAAATGTACATCATAAATAATTTAAAAGGGAGACCTTGTTCAGAGTAATCTTTTCTAGGCAACCATTGTTTGAACGGGAATGATTGAAAACTGGTGGTATATACGAGTTCCAGCAAAGAATATGGTCTTAACCTGTGAAATATGTATATACTTATTATACATACATATCTTATATCACTGATATGTCTAGAAAGACTTTCAAGGCTGTGACAGCGTCCAAAAATAAGTCTGTTATCCAGGTGGATTGAATGATTAATTGGTACGCGGAATATAATAATGGAATTAATATAAAATATAGATTTTGGTAGCGATGTTTGTTTATAAAATTAAAATAAACGTTGAAATTCGATATAGATTTTATAAATGATGATGTTAGCTGCTTTATTAGGCAATTATGAATTAAAAACTTTGTACCGCTGGCTTGAAGTTTACTTCTTTTCTTCTTCTTCTTCTTATAAAAGACAACTCCCGTATTAGGACTATATCCTGTGTCGCGGGGGACTTTACAAGCATACCTGAAACGGACACAATGAACACCCAGACTTAGAACAACGATTCGTGGATCACACAAAGTGTCGTCCCATGTGGGGATCGAACCCACAACACTTAGCGTAGTAGTAAGCGGCGTGGCGACCGCTCAAACCTCTACGCCATCCTTGCAGTGCAGCAAGTTAATAATTTCTATCCTTTGCGAGCAGAGCGAGATGTATAGAAAAAAAAATGTGAAGCGAAATATTAAAAATAACACTTTTCTTTTCCCGTGCAAACCACAGAGTAAATTAAAACATCTGTATGCCTTCAAGCTAATTATAAATTGATTTTAAAGTAGGGAAGGGACGGTTCCAATCGACCAATTTTTTTAAAATGTTGCAAGCGTGCAAGCATAACATTGTCAGAAGCAGGAGCTTGATGCTAGAAGCCCAAAATCGATCTAAGTGGCGTGCAAAGGGAGAGGCCTATGTCCAGCAGTGGACTGCGATAGGCTGATGATGAAGCATAACATTATAATATGGGTCAACTTAGTCGATTTATGGACTTTATCGATGTGCACTATTAATAGAAAAAGTTTTTCTCAAATAAAATTATTTATAAAAATATCTTCCTTTAAAATAGTCTAAAACACTAAAAGAAACACGCATTTGTAACAAGCCTAACCAACCAGTAGAAAATAAATTTCTATCAGTTCAAAAAGAAAAACACATTTTATTGTAAAAAAGCGTGGGGTGCTGGATATCAATTCTAGTAAATACTTTATTGACAGAAATTGGTAAAAGTATAGTTATCATATTAAGAAATTTCTTAAAAGGCACCAAGTTTTCTACAATAAATGTTTTTTTTTTATCACTATTTTTCTGGTTGATGATTATTTTCTTCTAAATTACTAAAAAAGTATAAGTAGGTAAGTCAAATATGCCTCAGTGCACGCTTTAGTACATGGCACAAGACACTATCGCATTTTTCGATATGGAAATAGCCGTTAATCCTGAAGACCCTAATCACGACAGTCCGAACTACTTATTGAAATTATAGTATTGTCATCGGTCGTTGAATGTTGTGCTAAGTTTCAATTCAAACCGACGTAGCGGACAGTGGTGGAGCACCAACTATCCTGGTGATGAGGATGAAATTTTTGCCGTGTGGAACGATGGCGGAAAGTTGCGGCTGGTATTAGTCCGAACAATTCCTCGGAGCACTCTCCATGACAGAGTGAAGCAACATTTCTACGTAACGGAGATGTTTGGGGTATCGACGATTCGACTCGCTCTTCGTTGGATGCGGTCCAGAGGGAGAAGCTGGTACTGAGGTGCCCCTGCATAGAGATGAGAACAGTATTCCATATACGGCCGGACTTGTGCCTTATAGAGCTGAAGGCGGTGGGCCTGAGTGAAATACTGCCTCGATCTGTTCAGCACACCGAGCTTCTTCGAGGACAATTTGACCTTACCCTCTAAGTGACCCCTAAACATAAATTCGCTATAAAGAAGCTTTTACAATTGTAAAGGTTAGTTTTATCTTATTTTATGTAACAATAATTAAATTTGAAAATAAACTGATATGATAACTAGTTATCAACTAGTTATCATTAATCAAATACCGTCGATTTTATTTACCGCCTCTGAGGGGACCTTCTTTCATCGCGGCGGTAAGACCCGTTATGGAGGATTGGCTCGAGAGGCGTCACGGGACCTTCTCATACCGATTGACGCAGGTGATCACTGAGAAGGGATGTTTCGGGGATCACCTGTGTCTGATCCGCAAGGAGCCAACGCCTGAGTGCCACCACTGCGATGGCCAGACCGTGGACACGGCTCCGAGGGGATTTCCGCACGGAAAAAAAAAAAGGGGACCTTCTTTCAAATAACTTATGTACAATCGTAGAGATATAAGCATAGAGTGAACAAGAACCTCAATGTCACAATATAGGAAACGAGAAGGATGGATAAAAGATAGTTCCCTTTATCTCTTTCTAGTCAAGCTCTGTGGTTGTCTGGGGGAATTTCTAATCTCCCGAATGTTCTACGATCAAAAATATGCCCACTTCACGAGAGCCAGTGGCAGCTTAGCTAAGCAGAGACGGAGGGAACTATCGGCCATTCATCTCTCTCGTTGCCTGTATCGCTTCCACTTACAGGCAGCTGTACCCCGTGTTCTCTCTATGCTTACGAGTATATCCCTATGTGTACAACACCACATCGTTCTTTTTGTATACTTACCTACAACAGTAATATGCTTAATCTTTTCACATAAAATTAAATGAACTAGGAAGTGGATAATTTAGCATGTTACTCTTTGTAAGCATAGTTTGAATTTGTGGTATCTGATCGGCATCGGCTTACCAATATAAATGACAGTGTATTGCTGTTAGGATATAAGATTTTCTATTGAATTTGGATATAAGATTTTATTCTGAAAATGCCACTACAATTATAAATCCAAGCTACTTATCAATACAAATTCAAACTAATTAATTAACCATACTTGATCAAGATACAACACTATTTTTAGAGTATGTCATTTTAGTCTATCTAATTAAAAAATTGTCCGTGTGGTGACGGATTAAGAATACAAATTGTCACCACCCCAATTCATCCCGTGGGTGTCGTAAGAGCCGACTAAGAGAGCAAACTAAGCAGGACAACAGCACTGCAAAGAGAAGGAAAACTTGAAACAAACCCTATACCAACCCGTCTGGCCAGCGTGGTATAGTAGGCCAAAACCTCCTTTCTAAGAAGAGGGCTATGTCTAGCAGTAGACTAGTATAGGCTGTTGATGATGATTGATGAATAAAAAATCAGACAATAGGTTGTATGGGCCGTTATCGGGGGGTTAAGACCCGTTATGGAGTATTGGCTCCAGAAGCATCACGGAACCCTCTCATACCGGTTGATGCAGGTGATCACCGGGAAAGGATGCTTTCAAGATCTGTGTGAAAGGATGCTTTCAAGGTTGATGCTGTCTGATCCGCAAAGAGCCAATGCCTGAGTGCCACCACTGCGATGGCTGCACCGTGGACACGGAGCATCATATGCTTTCAGTGGTTGGAGCAGAGGCGTTGTCTCGTGGCGGCTATCAGAGTGAGAATTCTCTCGGCTTGGTAACATCATTGCTACCATGGTACGGAGCGAGAGTGCGTGGAACTCCATCGTCTCCTTCTGCGAGCAAGTTATGATTGCAAAGAACATAGTGGATCGGGACTGGGAGAGTTTTGGCAATCTCCCGGAGCAGAACGACCTCCGTCCTCCATAAGCGCAGGGGAGGGGTGGTAGGTGAGGCCATCTGTCACCCTAGCAGAAGCAGGGTGTGCGCGCTCCCTTACGGGAACACAATGGAGACATAGGGGTTCCCAGACAGGAGGGGGTGATCTACACGCCGTAGTAGGCCCGAGGTAAGTCGTTGTATCAGGGACTGCTTTCCTAGGGTACACCTGGTTACCCGGCAACTAGTACCCAAGACGGCGTGGGGTTTTACGTATGACATAACCACCGGCGGGTGGTATTCAAGGGGATTTCTGCACAGAAAAAAAGGCTGTAGTGATATCAATCTATGCCTGCAAAAATAAAGTTCAAAGAAAAGTAATCACTCTGAAACACGTTTTATTTATTTATTATTTATATTCGACTGCGACAGACCAGTAAGTTTTTACAGAACGAAGTCTGTCGGGGAAACTAGTATTTTAATAAATATTTAATAATGTTTTTTTTTTAAATTTGGACCCGAGGATACGATAACCCAGTAAAGTTTTTGAAGTGAAACTTCTTAGCATCGTTGTGATTTGAAAATTCGATGAAACGATAAAGCGACAATAAAAAGAGACAAACATATTCATAAATAGGATTTAGTCTGCGAGAGAATGAGATAGATTACAAGTAAACAGTGTTTTCTGTAATCTCGTCTCCTCTATGCTATCACGTGTCTTTGCGTCTGCGTACAACGAAGCCTTCAGAAAATGTGTCATAAACAACGTGGTGTATCATTCATGTGTTTTATTTTTTAATCATTTTTAATTAATTATTCGTCCGTGTGGTGACTGATTAAGAATACAAATTGTCACCACCCCAATTCATCCCGTGGGTGTCGTAAGAGCCGACTAAGGGAGCAAACTAAGCAGGACAACAGCACTGCAAAGAGTAGGAAAACTTGAAACAAACCCTATACCAACCCGTCTGGCCAGCGTGGTATAGTAGGCCAAAACCTCCTTTCTAGGGAGAGGCCATGTCCAGCAGTGGACTAGTATAGGCTGTTGATGATGTGATGTGAATTATTTAACACATCTGTGTTAATTCAAACGATAATTTTTATTTATATAAATTATCTAAAATTAAATTTATTACCATTAGTATTTTATTTTTTATTTTATACACAATATTTTTTTATTTAATAAAATATTTTTTAATATGTTTTACTTCTGCCGTGTGTGAATTGCACACACACTTTTTTGTAACTTTTACTTTTATGTCTATTGGTTTAGTTTTTTGTCTATGTAAAGGGAGCAAATAAGCCGATGGGCCACCTGATGGTAAGTGACTACCGCCGCCCATGGACACCTTTTTTTTATTTGGTTGGGGAAACGTAGGACTTGTGTGGAACTCCCGGAGAACCGGTAACCACTAAACCCCGTGGCGGCCTACCTCGGCAGTCGGGATTAGATCCAGGAACGCATCGTCGGTTTCTGGAGTCCTCCGTAAACCATGTCTGAGGTACATCCCGGGGTGACCGTAGACTCCCTGGGGCGGGACGCTGCCGCGCCTTTCAGTGCTCTACACAGTAAGAGGCGCAACAGCGCCCTGCCTTGGACGACACCCTCTGGGCGCACCGGAGTGTCATCTGTCTCGGGTCATTTTGCAGCGGCCACATGGCACCAAGATGTGGCCGCAGCGACCCTTGGGCGGCGAGTCCCCTTCACCGCCTCCTTTAAGCGGGATCGTCCCTCTCCCGAAACAGTCGGTGAAACGCAACGAAAGAATTGCTTAACTGTGGTTATGGCTTAGAGCATCTCTCCGGGTGAGCCGTCTCTGTATGTGCCCAACACTTACCCAGGACTGGTCTTAGCCTGCTCAGTTTGTAAAGCAACGAAGCGGAACAGAAGCTTGTCTAAATGCAAATATATATAAAAATGCGATTGAACACATCTCTGTTTAACCCTTTAGGCAAATATGCGAGATGTTATGTATAATATTAACAAGTATTTGCAAGTTATTGTGTATTTATGGGACAGTGTTCAATGTGTGTAAGTTGAATAGGCGCCATAGATGTACAGTCGGCAACTAATAAATTCATTGCTTGTGTGTTTTTTGTAGAAATTGATAGTAATGTTTCTAAACAAGAAAACCGAATGCTAGGGAATTGGGCTTTCCGATCACATTTGATGTTGTCACACTATGTTGATGTACGCCAGCAATTTAAACTGTTTTGTGTGTTTATTTGTTATTGTACCAGTGTGAAATCGAACTGAGTAATTGCCAGTGTAGAAATGTCCACGTATCAGCTCCTCTTCTAATTTATTAGTACTATATTCTAAGAAATCTTAAATATCTTAATCCCAATTTCTGAGATACCTAATATTACGTCAAAATTTAAAATATCTAGATGGGATAAATAATTTAAAAGTGTATTATCCCTATTAATAGTATAAAAACTATGAAATTATATGCATATGTTCTTAAAAGTTTTTGATGATAACACCGTACCATATCGTATAAGTATTATTATATTATAGTATATAGTATTAATATTACTAAACTACAACACGTCATACATTAACCGTAAACTCACCCTCTTTATTAAACAAGAAATATTAAAACTAAACGATCAACAGTAGGGGTTGACTGTACTCCAAAAAATATAGGCCAGTAGGAATTTTTTAAAGTGAGTCAAATAAGCGTCTTGGGAGTAAAAGGGTCGTGTTTTGTAAGGGGCTACCCCCTTCGAGGTGTGGCCAGTAGAACGGCGGTCTGAAAACAGAGGCAATATTATTGTTTTTAGATATACTTCGTTTTGTTTTTTTTTTAAAGACAACTCCCGCATTAAATCCTTGCGGGGGACTTTACAAACATACATGAAACGTACACAAAGAACACCCAGACTCAGACAAACAATTTGTGGATCACACAAAGTGTCGTCCCATGTGGAAATCGAACCCACAACACTCGGCGCAGTAGAAAACGGCATGGCGACTGCTTAAACAACTCCGCCAAGACTTAACTGCGGTTACGGGAGGTAGATTGTAAATTTCAGTTTGAATCGAAAGAACCTATAAAGTACAACATAGTACTGGCATGGTGTTGTATATCAAATATATTTTATTACACTACACGTTGGCTGGGGTCCGTATGCCGTTTGTATGGACGAGCCGATTCAAAACTATGGTCCTTTCTTCAAAAGGCCAACAAAGACTCTATCCTGCACTCATATCGTTCTCTTTATCGTTGTTACACGGGCTTAAAAAAAACAACTTTGTAGTATGTTTCGGCGTTTCTTTCCAGAGTGAGTGTTTTTTTTAAATTGGGACTAATCCCACCCACACGCCCACCACTGTAACTCCTGTACACCAGGATCCACAGCAGTGACCCACGAACACACCGAGTTATGACACTCGGGAAGTCCCAGGAAGAAATTAAACTGTCTTGGAACCCGCAACGAAATTAATCAGAAGAAAATTGGAGGAGTTGGAAATACAGTAAATCCACTTCCCTCCTTTAGCAAAGCGGGAGACAAAATGAAGCAAAATAGGCATACACCCTTTTAAACAGGGAAGCTCCACGGCCACAAAATATTACGGGTCCTACGTGAGCTATATTTGATTTCTATAATATGTATGGCAGAATCGCCTAAACGCACGGAAATTCACCCTAGTTGACACAAGATCCCCATAGTATACCGCCCCAGATGTCACCTGCAAGCTATTCAGCATTATATTACGTTCATTATACCAAAGACTACATTCCCAGAGGATATGATGAGCAGATTGTTCATAGTGAGAGTGTTTTTTTTTTTTTTTTTTTTTATTGGGACTAATCCCACCCACACGCCCACCACTGTAACTCCTGTACACCAGGATCCACAGCAGTGACCCACGAACACACCGAGTTATGACACTCGGGAAGTCCCAGGAAGAAATTAAACAGTATTTCAACCCGCAACGAAATTAATCAGAAGAAAATTGGAGGAGTTGGAAATACAGTAAATCCACTTCCCTCCTTAGCAAAGCGGGAGACAAAATGAAGTAAAATAGGCATACACCCTTTTAAACAGGGAAGCACCACGGCCACAAAATATTACGGGTCCTACATGAGCTATATTTGATTTCTATAATATGTATGGCAGAATCGCCTAAACGCACGGAAATTCACCCTAGTTGACACAAGATCCCCATAGTATACCGCCCCAGATGTCACCTGCAAGCTATTCAGCATTATATTACGTTCATTATACCAAAGACTACATTCCCAGAGGATATGATGAGCAGACTGTTCATAATGAGAGTTAGGTGTTGAGCATTGACACAATGGTGACTCGACTAATTTAAATGAATACAACTTGCTCTTAAAGTTACCATGACCCGTAAGAAATTGAGCGACACAGTGATCCACCTCAAGCCATGTCCTCGACAACCGTTCGCGAACAGATGGAAAAAATTGGTAAAGATGGCGCCCCTTGGATGATTCGTCCCAGCGTTGCTGCCATTCGTCTATGAGGTCATTATAGACATCGGACTGCTGTTGAAGCAATCTTGTAATTTTACCGCGATCCCGCGCGCCCAAGAAATCGCATTCCATGTTTTGTCTTGAATAGTACATGGCTGCACGTCTCTGCACCTCGAGATCGACCGGAAGGACACCTGCCAACACCGGCAAAGCCTCAGTGCTAACCGTCCTATATGCCTTGCACAAAAATATCAGTGCAAGTCGTTGGCCTTGTAACAGTTTGCGACGGACAGCGCCTACGGTCGCCCTATCGGCCCATACAGGTGCACCATAGCACATAGAACCTAAATAAGTAGCTCCGTATATGATCTTTAATGTATTAAATGATAGACCCCATGTCGCAGTTGATATCCTTGTCAATGCACAGAAACTCTTTTTATACTTTTCATTAACTATTTTAATATGTTCGATAAATGAAAAGTTTCTTTCTAAAACTAATCCTAGATAACACACTGTGGTTTTATTTTTTACAGTAACATTGTCAAATCTAATGCTCGGCGGTGATTTGAGGTTACCTTTTAAAAGTAACTGGAAGGTTTTGTTGGGTGCAAAAGTTAAGCGATTACGTTCACCCCATTGAGATATCAAGTTCAAACATCTATTGGCTAATCTCTCAAGCCCCGCCCTAGTATCAGATTCCACCAGTAATAAGCCGTCATCAGCATACGCGTTGAGAGTACATCCGGATGGTATTGGTATCGTAAGAAAATCGTCGAAGCCGATATTCCACAAGTATGGACCTAGCACCGATCCCTGAGGACATCCCATTGTAAGCGCCTTCGACACAGAATGATGACCAAGTCTTAGTTTAGTTGTACCTTGTGAAAAGTACGAAGAGATAAGGGAATAAATATTTTTAAAACACCCCCGTGATTTTAATTTCAGCAACAGCATGGGCCACCATGCGTTGTCGAAGGCGCCAGATATATCTAGGAAAATAGCCAGCACGTATTGAAATTTTGACCCTGTGACAAACTTTCTAACCGATATAACAGCGTCAGTTGTCGATTTACCCAACGTAAATCCAAATTGTCTATCATGAAATTTGACTCCACCTGGCAGAAGCCGGGGCACTACAAGACGTTCTAAAAGCTTTCCTAACGATGGTAACAATGTGATTGGTCGGTAGGATTTAGGATCATCCGGTGGCTTGTCGCCACTTTTTGGTATTATACGAATATTACCGCACCGCCATATACGAGGAAATATTCCTTCAGCAATGCAACGTTTAAAGACAGTGAAAATCGTGTCACCCGAAAGTTTACAAGCTTCTTTTATCATTTTGTTAGATATTTTATCATCACCCGAAGCCTTGTTTAGCGGCAAGGATCTAATGATACCGAGAAATTCGTCTGAAGATGGTAAATCAGACATTGGAGACAGTGGTGGTTCGATGGCCCACTGCCTGATCTGTCGGTGATGATCAGTGTCGTTTTCCGGTCGATCGTCAGGTACGAGTGAGTCTAAAAGATATTCTGCTGTTTGTTCTACTCCTGTGGTATATCTGTTATTAATTTTGATGTTCTGTATGTATGCGTGGTCGATTGATCTATTTGCCTTAAATTCGTGATACAAAGGTGACCACGGGCCCTCTCTATCGAGTTTATCAACAAGTTTCTGAATTAAGTTTCCCTTGGATTTTTCCACAGCAGCTCTGTAGTGGGACCTGGCAACTCTAAGAGCAATGAGAGCAATGTTGTACAAAATGTTAGGAAATGTCGTAAAAATATCTGAAAAGATTTAGTGGTAGCCAGTATCGGCAAGCAGGTCACCAGATGGTAACTGACTATCGCCTCCCATGCACGCCTGTCGCTCCTAAAACATGGTTTCTGCTGCGTGGTCACTGCTGGATATAGGCCTCTCCTTAGAAAGGAGGTTTTGGCCTACTATACCACGCTGGCCAGACAGGTTGGTATAGGGTTTGATTCAAGATTTCTTCTCTTTGCAGTGATAATGTCCTGCAGAGTTTGCTCCTTTAGTCGTCTCTTGGGATGAATAGGGGTGGTGACACTCTGTATTCTTAATCCGTCACCACACGAACAGCTTCAAATCTCAGGTGTCGTTTATTTCCTTTTATTTTTAAAAGACAGCTCCCGCAATAGGAATATTTACTATGGGATCGAACCCACAACAATCAGCGCAATAGAAAACGGTGAGGTGACCGCTTAAACATCCGTGCAGTCGAATTTTGTTTGATTTATGGTCTCGACAAAAATACACACACGTTTGGGTACAAAAATATAAATACCGAATACATTGCTTCCCCGTTAGTTATATATATACATTAGCCGACATTAAAAATATCGGCTAAAAGTATCCTGACCAAGTTTCAATGTAAAAGCCCTTTTGTAAACAAAACATCTATCTACGCGGCTATGGAACATTTTAACTCAGTTAGGAGCCAACCCGTCTGGCCAGCGTGGTATAGTAGGCCAAAACCTCCTTTCTAAGGAGAGGCCTATGTCCAGCAGTGGACTATTAAAGGCTGTTGATGATGACCTCAGGGTAAAATAAGCTAGATTTGGTCGATCGAAAAACCTAACTTCTAAGTAATTTTAAAAGAAACGGCAGTTTTACGCATAAAACGCATATTCCGACACTCTCAAGGTAATCAAAATTTATAGGGTACTTCCCGTTGACCTAGAACTATGAAATTTGGCAAGTAACATTGTCTTATACTATAAGTACAGGGAAAACTCTAAAAACTATACATTTGTAGTAACTCATAAAAAATATATTATTTAAAGTACGTAGTCAATCATCGAGCTACAATTTCAGTTATAAAACACAATAATTTAAGTATTCAAAAGTCTTGAAAACTGAATTTCGGGCAAACACTGCAAGACTCGATTCCTGAACTATTTTTTGGTTGTTTTTTTATGGTATAAGGGGGCAAACGAGCAGACGGGTCACCTGATTTTAAGCAACTACCGCCGCCCCATGGACACCTGCAACTCAAAAGTCACAAGTGCGTTGCTGCCCTTGGAGTCCCTCCCGCTCGAGTCAGCGGGAGGCGGGATTTTGGCACTCACTCAGTGAAAGGCAATGAAAGAATTGTTTAACACCGGTTTTCTGTGAGGCCGTGGTATCACTCCGGTCAAGCCGGCCCATTCGTGACGAAGCATGGCACTTCTACGGTATTTATAATATGTACCTACAAATTTGTACGGAATCCCCGGTGGGCGAGTGCGACTGGTACTTCTCCAGATTTTTTTTTATTTGCGTAGGAGGCAAGGGAGCAGACGGGTTACCAGCTGAGGAGACAAGTGGCTAGTAATTATTAAGCCAGCCGTGTTTTTGTTCTTTTGTTACTAGTTATGGGGTCTGTCTGCTACCTTAAGGCTAATTGACTACATGGATGTCGGAGTGGTTTAAGCGGTCGCCACGCCGCTCACTCTTACGCTGAGTCTTGTGGATCCGATCCCCACATGGGACGACACTTTGTGTGATCCACGAACTGTTGTTCTGAATCTGGGTGTTCTTTGTGTCCGTATCATGTATGTTTGTAGAGTCCCACGCGACACAGGATATATTCCTAATGCGGGAGTCGTCTTCTAAACTTAACAACGTAATAAAAGTTCCGTCACTATTCATCATCACATCAACAGCCTATACTAGTCCACTGCTGGACATAGGCCTCTGCTTAGAAAGGAGGTTTTGGCCTACTATACCACGCTGGCCAGACGGGTTGGTATAGGGTTTGTTTCAAGTTTTCCTTCTCTTTGCAGTGCTGTTGTCCTGCTTAGTTTGCTCCCTTAGTCGGCTCTTACGACACCCACGGGATGAATTGGGGTGGTGACAATTTGTATTCTTAATCCGTTACCACACGGACAGGTCACTATTCACAAAGCTCAAGGTCGCTATTCAGTTCCGATTAACTCTTGATCTCAAAACTGTCATAAATCATATTCGTATTAAAGTATTAAACCTCCAATGTTATAATGTGACCGAAAACTGAATCGGTAATATGCTAGTCTTAGTAACACTTTACTATTTTACTACGGAAATATACCTTTTATGACAGTTGCGAGATCGATAGTTGATCGGAACTGAAGTTTGACCGAACTTTAGTTACGAGATTGGCCTTCTGTTTGCCTATTTTACGAATGGATTCGAACCAGCAAAACTCTAACCTTAACGTTACCGCTGCTTTGCTATTTATGCCGCTGTGCAATTTCAATTGAATTGATTTTTTTTTCTTCCTTAAAAGGTCTACTAGCAACCGAAATTACTAATATTCCCGTTAACCCCTCCCGCTAAGCTAAATTACTTGTGTTAGGAGTGGGATCACGTCGGTAGTGTGCTAATCAGGATTTGAACCCGTGACCTCTTGATAGCAAGTGGAACGCCTTAACCACTAAGCTACCGCTTAAATAATAATACTTAAATTGAATTCAGATCATTTAAAATTGTATACAAATTATAATTTTGATATGTTTGTTGTCTATAAAACAAACAAACACTTATGTTGGGTTTTAATAAAAACTGGAAATCGCCTGGAGGTCGAATTTCAACCATACTTTTATTCAAATATTAACAAAACATCATCATCATCATCAAATTATATAATAGAACATTTCAAATAAAGACCTAACTTCACACATTACACAGGCCAGTCTGATTCCAAACTATCTTAACAACTGCTGATAAACATACTTATATATTTCTAAAACCATACATATTAAAGAAAAAATAAATCCACTCACAAAACAAATGATCGTGCCCATCACGCAATTATTTGTCTTGAGCGGGAATCGAACCCAGCTTAGCAGTCAGGGTCACTAACCACTAGACCAAAAGGCCCGTCATATATAAATAAATAATAAATTTAAATATATATTGTGTGTATCAAGGAATGAATCCGGGTTGGATTATGAATCATCATCATCAACAGCCTATACTAGTCCACTGCTGGACATAGGCCTCTCCTTAGAAAGGAGGTTTTGGCCTACTATACCACGCTGGCCAGACGGGTTGGTATAGGGTTTGTTTCAAGTTTTCCTTCTCTTTGCAGTGCTGTTGTCCTGCTTAGTTTGCTCCCTTAGTCGGCTCTTACGACACCCACGGGATGAATTGGGGTGGTAACAATTTGTATTCTTAATCCGTCACCACACGGACTATTACGGATTATGAATGACTGACCTTCAAAAGGTGAATATGAACTGAATGGAGTGACCATCGTTCCGATCGTCACGTTGAACGAGTAGAAGTGAAATTGACTTACACTAGGCCCCTAGTATGCAGTTCAGACCTTCATCATCAACCTATCGCAGTCCACTGCTGGACATAGGCCTCTCCCATTGCACGCCACTTAGATCGATTTTGGGCTTCTCGCATCCAGCTCCTGCCAGCCATCTTGCGCAAATCGTCACTTCACCTGGCCTGTCTTACACTACGTTCAGACCTTACCGCGATCGAATACACCTGAGACGAGCTCGGATGATGCGTGAGACGATCAAACCCTCCCCGATCATGCTTGGAAGCTCAAATTTCCCTGATAGAATAATAGAAGAAGATGAGCTATCTTCTCCCATTTCTACATCGTATAAGAAATTTGGTGAACACCGTAATGGCAGCACGTGGGGGTGAAACATTAATTTATTGTAATTTATGCAAATTGTAAAGTCGTATAAAAATGTGGTATTTTTCTATTTTTGTTTTAAAACCTCATTTTTTATTTCTTTATGTTTTTATAAATATGACATAGAGACAAATAAATTGTATTAATTCTTACTTATTCTACTACTCAACTTATCTGTGGAACTAGTTATCGTCTGCGGTATTTCCGGACCGATACGACCTTCAAACCTTCAAGAAAAGAGCGTACTCCTTTCTCAAAGGCTGGCAACGCGCTTGTGACTCCTGAGTTGAAGGCGTTCATGGGTGGCGGTAGTCGCTTTCCATCAGGTGACCCGGCTGCTCGTTTGCCCCCTATTCCATAAAAAAAATACTCAGTAGTATTCATTTGTCTATTCGTCCCACATTTTGAGTCATCTTTATGTAACCTAGATTCATTGCTCTTGAGTGTACAACTGTGATGTTTAAAATACAAATCAAATAACGAAGCCTATAATATATATATATATATACATACATAGTTATATAAATTTCATACATGTGTTTACGCGTACTAAAGTGATGTTTTGAGTTTACGACAGAGGTCAGACGTCGCTGTGTCAGTCAGCCGCTGACCACGGCCAGAGAAGCCTGGACGACACGTAGGCGGTTACCAATACATACACGCGTTACGAGATAATTTATGTAAACATATGAAAACCATATATAGAGTGGCGGTCTCAATATCTCTGGTAATTAAATTTTAATGGTTATAATGCTGTGTTGGTACCACGAATTAAACTTGGCTAAGAAACAAGCCATGATACTACAAGAGAATAATACAGATTAAAATTTAAACGCCGCAAAAAAAAACAATAATTTTTTTTTATTCAAAAACCTACAGCCTTATACAGGGTGGTTTAAAAATCGAATCAGTCCCCCGTCCTTGAAGGGAGAAAGTACCTACGTTGCCGTCAACACATAAATCATATTTCTCGAGAATTTTTAAAAGTCCTATTGCTTTCGCGTATTTGCCATGTACTCCCCCCGTGGGGGGTGGTGGGGGGGCGTGTGTACTTACTCCCCCGTTTCCTAGTTCTGCCGGCTGGTAGAGGGTGTTCGATATTGTTGCGTTGTTGCTTAGTGATTTGTGATGAGATAACGTTTAGTCTTTGTTATTTATTGTATTCGAGTAATCATCTTCTTTAGATATTTATTTTACTAAGAATGTAAAATGAAAGCTTTTCTTTCTGTGTTCTAAATATATAAAATATTTTTTTTTGAAAAAATAATAATATTTGAATGCGTATGTTCTTATGTTTATCAAATGTGTATATAGGTTTATTTTTTGAAAGAGATTGTTTAATGGAACTGAAAATAATTTAAATTCATACATGTTTATAGAAATAACTAACGTCAGTGAGTAAAAATGTTTTAACACAAACATGATACTTGTCATGAAATATAATTATTTAGTAGAAATACATTCAAAAACTACTACACCAACATCCTACTAAGTAATTTCGAGTCTACATTTAACTACATGACTATTTACACGAAACTAAATTCGTATTTCAGATAGCAAAGGCAATAAATTACAATTAATTAAAATAAAAAATACGCGCCCCATAATACAAACACGCTGTATATCTATAAGGCTCCGTGGAGGAACGAGGGCGGGCGGCCGAGCGCGCCGTGTAGTACACCTTAATATTACAGATAAATTAAAACATTACGGAAGTGTTGAAATTAAATTTATAATAGCGTTTTTTTCGCATCGTTGGTATTGGTATTGGTTATCTGCTCCGATTTTCGTATTTAGACTTGAGAATGGTCCTTTATGCGTCGAGGCAAGGTTGGTTAGGTGAGCCAACAAAGTTCCTTCCAGAAGCGCAGAAGCATGGGGCGTTCACAGGCAGCCGGTTGTGGCTTTTCGCACCATTATAAATACTTATTAAGTGCTAAGATATGATTTTTATTTTTCTATTATTTTAAGTTTAATGTATATATATTTTTTATAAATAGAAGTAAATTAACTATAGAAATCCAAAAATCATCTTGGATTGTTGTCGCATACACAAAAATAAACTTATTATTAAGTTTCCTTTATGTCCTATTTTGCTTGAGTCGCATTTGTCGAGACACTTTGGCAACTCTATTTATAAGAATTATAAATCTGGTTAACTACAACTCTTCTCTGTTATTGGGAAATTAATGTATCTACCTTACCTGCAAACAAACTGATATATTAGTCATGTGTATGTGTTCTTTAATTGCATTTTTTAAATATTTAAATAGCAGTGATTACATTTATATCAATATTTTAACACGAATCAAAAACTATGTATGTTAATTTTTGGCCAGATTTAACCAATGGCACGTGCCAAATTAACTGGAATGAAAAGTATAAAGTTAAGTATAACAGATAACAGTTACATTAACGGGTATGTGATGCACAACCCATCGATCACCATTGATATTCAAAGATAAAAACCAAAGATAACACCATCAAAACAAGTCTTAATCAAACCGGAAACGAACATATTTCTTCTTATAAGTTTGCGTATACTATACCCGGCACACATGTGGTGGGGCACTAGGAAGAAGAAACGGGCGAAGAAAAAATGAGGGAGACGAAAAACTAGAGCAGGACGGAAAAGTGGGCGAAAAACGAAAATTTTTACCCCCCCTCCAGGCCCAGCTCGCACGCCGCGCGTCCCGCGATTCCCCCTGACACGCACACACGCGTGTGTCTACTACACAGTAACGATCTTGATACTTGCACATTCACTTTCATGTTCTTTTTCGACAATTTTGTAATTACATGCCACATGTTTTTTACAATATTATATCATTATGAGCATTTAACTGGCACAAAATGTGTCATAAGATCTTTAGAAAATTTAAAAAGTCTACAATTTTATTTCTTATTGTTAAAAGCTTCTCAAGAATCTCTTAATAAAAACTTTACTAAAACCTTGCTAAAAATACACAAGTTTCTTACTAGTAAGGTACCATTGTAGCCTTATCTTGTTCCTAACTTCATGTAAACTTGCGTACCCAATTTGTAAGCAGGTTCTGAAGACTATATTTGGAAGTGGCACATTTGGAAATAATTTATATGGTATATATTATTATTTATTTTAATATAATTTAGTTAGTTATTGGCTATAATCCTCTGTTACGTGGAATTATTTCGACAAAGATTATAACAGTTTACGTTCTAATCTTTGTCCATCGTTGTTTATCTGTGCTTAATTTCTTAACATGTAATTACCTGTTTTTTTTTGTTTTGTTGTACTTATTTACATCACATTTCTTTATTTAAGTGTATCTCCTAAATATGGTGAGAGAATTACCAGTCATCTACAGTTAATCTCCATAATCAAATTTAATTTACAGGATATTCTCTAATAATTGCTAAAAACATTATGTATATACATAGAAATATGTACTTACTATGTTATAATAGGCAAGGATCTTATTAAGTTATATAATTACTAATAACTTCAAGGAAGATTAGAAAGGAAGTAATTTTCTTTATGAATCTTGACGCGTAAAACATAAAGATCAAATTGGCTCAGACGCACCGCACACTTTTCCAACTTTTCCCCACACACGCGATTTTTCCGCCGGGTGAAAGTACCAAGACCTCTCGCTCCCATAGGAGGCTATTGTAGCATGTTTTTATACCCAAAAATTTTAAGTCAGTAGGCGCTCGAACTCAGAGCCGCTAGTACGTTTATATTATTATTAATATATATTTATATTTCGTTTTAATTTACAAGTTTTCCATCGTTCATAATTTTAATATTTTTATACCGTTTTATACAATAATAAAGTGTTTATAGATAGGGGTAATTACAACGTAAACATAAAGTTACTACATCAAAAAAAGCATATTAATATTTGTCGGAGGGAATTTTTCGGGAATTAGGCGCCTTTAAGTTTACCAAGTTTCGACTGGTCGGAGTTTGACACTTCGCCGATTGGAAAAAAAAAATTAAAAAAAATTGACGTTTTGAAATACAACATGGCGGACTGTGTGTTTGTCATCGTGTTCGGCGGGTTCGTCGACCTCCTAGGAGTCCAGTAGCGATGCTGAATTTTCATAACATTTGACGCCGGTTCTACCCGTGAGTACCTATATAAGTTTTTCAGTAGAATCAATCGTGGCCCGGAATTATTGATGGCCGATATATTACATAAGGGCGCGTTCATAATGTCGCATGAATATTGTAGTGGTTGATGTTATGATATGTTTCGTTGTGTCCGTGGCACGCACACGGCCGTTGGATTGTTTTTATCGTGTAGTAAATTAGAAGGGGCTACGATAGTGGCCGATACTAGCTAGTTCGTATTGATTTTTTCCCTCATTCTGTTAAATTTCATTTATTGGGGGAGCGCGGACAGCGGCGATGACGTGTGCAAAGACTAACCGATGCCCGTTGTGAATTGTTACTAAGATATTGGAATGATAGGGCAGTGTCTCAAAGTTTTTGAATGGTTTGCATTCGATTGCTTTATTACTACTGTTTTATAATAATGTGGGTAGTTGGAGAAGTTTGGAAAGCAGCGATGTACGATGAAATCGGAAGTTTGATGATTATTATGTTTGTGGATTCGAGGGTAGTTCTAGAATGAGAATGAAGTGTCATTATTAATAATAATAATTGGCACATCCTGGTTGCATATATTTTGAAATCATCACGCTTTTTATTTTATATGGGTAGGTAGGGGCTATATGCAATATTAGCAGATAAGATTTTAAATGCATTTTGTAAATATTTAGAGTAGCGGGTTCGTTCCTTTGATAGCACAATACTTAAACTGTTTGATTTACCGTTTAAAAATGGATTTAAACCTAAAACAAGTTGTTTATCTTGTCGCCATCTAGGAATACTTGTACTGTACGAGAATCAAACCTGTAGTATTTGGAGTTTGATATGGCTCGTGTGTTACTTAACTGTAACTTGCTATGTATAATAATTCTAGTATGTTCATCTGATATCTAATGTATACAAAATTATTTTTAGTACATTGTTAAGTGTGTATGTTAAAAATCAATGTTTTTTTTAACTGTTATATTAAAAGCATCAAGATTTTTAAGTATATTGGCGTGCTGGTGTCTTACGCCAGCGATTCGAGTTTGGTTCTCGGTCGCGTATTTATACTAACTATAACTTCATAAAGTGTTATTAGTGGGGTCCATAAGTGTTCAGATTAACCCTAGACTTTGATCCTTTTTTGACCTAACAAGTCAAAGTGTTTATTAATCGGCATTTTAGTTTAATACTAGATTTCGTCAACGGCTTCGCTCGCATCACAATATTAGTTTTCGAATAACTCGACTTTTCTAATTAAGTTTTTTCATGAGTTTGTTTTTATATTATGTAACGGTGACAATGTATGTATGTCTCATGATATTGGATTGAGTAGTTTAGAGAGGAAAGTGTAACAAACGGACAAACAAACAAACATGTTAGTTTTTGCGTGTACACACTCACGTCTTTACCAACAAAGGGGTAGACAGTGACGTAGGTATTAATAGCTAACATTTTGCCAACTATACATTTTTGTCCCACTTATATAATATGAGGAGAGTCTATTCATCATCAGCCTACCGCAGTCCACTGCTGGACATAGGCCTCTCCCTTTGCACTAAACTCTCTCTCTCTCTCAATGGGAGAGTCTATTGTCGTCTTTAAAATATATTTCTAAATAAACATTACCAAATACATACATATTATAGACTAGCTTGTGCCCGCAACTTGAATTGAACTTGAATTTGAAAAACGCTGCCTAGTGGGTTCGATTCCCGGACCGGGCAAAACTTTGTGGAGGTTTTTTTGAGGGAAAATTTGCCTTAGTTACTCCTTATATAGACAGCTACCTAGAGTTAAAATATTATCAAAATCGGCACAGCCGTTTTGAAGATTACATGGCACAAACAGACAGAAATACAGACAAAAAATATTTAAACTGGTTTTTAGGCAGCATAAGTATCGTGAAAAAAACGGTGTGAGCATTAAAAAAAACCTATTATTTTGACATTACAAATAGACACTTCACACACTATTATTTATTTATAATAAAAAATAGATTAATTACATTCAGACACAGAACAAATGATCGTACTCAACACACAATATTTGTCCTGGATGGGATCGAACCCACGACCTTAACAGTCAGGATCGCTTATCAACTAGACCAACAGACCCATTTTCGCGTTTCTTCCAATTTCTTTTTTTTTACTCTTAATTAACGTTTTGAGAAATCCGATAAGTTAAGCCGTAACTTAAGTTATTAAAAAAAAAAGCTAGCGTAGTGCTCTAGAAGTCAACTATTAAGCGTGGTTTGACCTGGATAAGCTGACTGGGGAATATACCCAGGGTGGGTATATACTTAAGAGGGCAGCATAATAACCTGATGGTTATTGGGGTGCAGATAGTCACCATGTGCTAATATTTGCCAATTTTAGTTAAATTAAAAAAGTATATAGAAGTTTTTTTTAATGTATAAGGGGGCAAACGAGCACACAGATAAGCAGTATTGATGATGGTAAGCAACTACCGCCGCCCATGGACACCTGCAACTCAAAAGTCACAAGTGCGTTGCTGCCCTTGGATTGGGATTTGGTTTCCGGTAACCTCATTCACTCAGTGAAAGGTAACGAAAGAATTGCTTAACCCGGTTATCTGTGAGGCCGTGGTATCACCGGCCCATTCGTACCGAAGCATGGCTCTCCCACGGTTCTGGCTCACGCTGCGTGGGTTCCGTACAAACTTTTAGATGGTTTGTCTGTTTTGAGAATCGATTTCCAATATTTTTGTGGTTGTTTTACCCGAACATTAACTATTGGTTAGTCCAAGTCGGATTGAAAAACAAACTTAACAACAATATTTTTCCATATACTCTTTACAGTCAATTTTCTAAGGGCAATAAATAAGTTTGTAATAACAACCTTTAAAAAACCGGTCAGGTACGAGTCGAACTCGTGCGCCGAGGGTTCCGTACCTACCCAAATTTTACGTAGATTTTCGCGAAAATTTGTAAGTACCATTTATCTTAATTTTTGGAATTATTTCTTTATTTGTGCTGTAAGACGTTTCTTTTTGCCAAATTTCGTAATTCTAGTCGTGATTCGTCAACAGGAACTACCATGTAGGTTTACGACCCAAAACCTAACCTAAAGCAAGGTCTTACAGCACAAGTAAGGAGAAAATTCTGAAATTTTTTTTAAAAACTTACTTACGAGTTTTCGTGAAAATCGAAATTTGCCCATGTCTTTTTATCGTGTTGACTCAGGACCTTGATTTTTATACATCTAATAGGGACCATAGACCTCAGTATCTGGTATAAATTTCTAAAGGTCTACCCGTTCCTGAGAAAATCGGTGGTGACACACGGACAGACGGACAAGAAAGTGATCTTATATGTCTTTTATAGTGGAGAAGAGCTGTTACTGAATTCGGTTAAAACTATTTTTTCAATTGATATTGTTTTACTTAAATTACGAATATCCGCATATCTGTGGAAATCCTGGAGCCTTAAAAATTAAGACATTCGTTTTTTTACCGAACTTCGATAGTTTGGTAGGAAAAGTGTAAAAGTTTAAGTCCTTAAAATCAGTTGTAATCTGACTCTCGGCTTTGATATATTGTTATTAACCGACTTTAAAAGAGGAAGAGTGCAAATCAATTTCAATACAACTTTTTTTTTAAATTCAATCGATTGTATTCCATACCTCCTAACATACGAACATCTGTGGCAATCGTTATGGTTAGTTGGAGCCCTAGAAAGTCCGACCACAGTCTTTCTACAGAACTTGGATATCGCCTGGTACTAGGGTAGTGGAGGTCTGATGTCAGTCGCTCCACGTAAAAAAATTGAAGTTCAGACGTATAGGTAAATAGTAGACTTTAAGCGGACCCCAATATATTTTGGGAAAAACGCTCGGATAAAGGAAGGAAGAATTGTTTCATATAAATTTCCGACTTTTGAAATTTTTACACTACTTGTCTTGTGAGCATAAATTTGTAATCATTGGGAAACGAATCTTTTACCCATAGATCAATGAAACTCACTTACAAATTAACAAGCGCAAATGATAATAGTTAAATATTGGCTCGCCAGACGGGTTGGTATAGAGTTTGTTTCAAGTTTTCCTTCTCTTTGCAGTGCTGTTGTCCTGCTATCGTCCTCCCTTAGTCGGCTCTTACGACACCCACGGGATGAATAGGGGTGGTGACATTCCGTATTCTTAATCCGTCACCACACCGACCCACATTATAATAACTATACAAAAATGTAATTATTAAACTTAGATTTTTATGATAATCTAATTACTAAGGATATTACAGAAAATAAACAATAAAATACTCAGTAAACAGTCATTAACATTCCAATTACATTGAATTTGATTATACCTTTAGGATTATAGATAACAATATTAAAATTAATAATATGCATAATAACAATAATGAATAGTTAATTCTAAGAAAATATAAATTAAATACTATTCAGAAAAGGTATTTTCCAGACCAAATTGGTATGTTCAGCAGCAATTCTGTCTCCTCGTATGAGAGTCTCTGCAAATATTTTTTGTTTCATTTTTCAAGGCACTGTTGCGAGTGTTTCCCTTTTACTTTCGAACTTTGCCAAATAAAACATAATTTTTCAAAACAATTCATAATTGACGGAGTTCTGATTTCACAAACACAAAAAAACAGAAAAACCCGAATATCTGCCATTTTTGAAGTCTGTTAAAAACAAAGAATTCTGTGTATCCTTCTATTGACTCCAGACTCATCAGGATTTAAATAAAGAAGGTAGTTAAGACTCCTGGCTTTCTGCTTTTATTTTACGAGTACCGTAATGCTTGAAGGAAAGTTACTCAGCATGCAAAATAGCGCCTTAACAAAACATTATTCAATACACAATAATGCGAATGTTTATAAAACCTGGGTGGCCTGTTGGTTTAGTGTTGACCCTGTATGCTATACCAAAGGTCGTGGTCTGGATTCCCACCCAGGACAAATCATTGTGTGATGAGCACGATAATTTATTTTTTCTGTATCCGGGTGTAATTTATCTATAAAGCGATTCTTTATAATTTAGGTAATCGTTGTTCATTGAGGCAGAAATATCAAGAAATAAACATAATGACAGTGGCAAGTCAATATTATGAAAATGTAATATATATTCATAAAAACAAAGATAGCTTTTTGAAAAGAAGTGATGTACATTCTATAAATACCAGAAATAGTAATAAACTTGTAGTACCCGCCTCTAGGCTCCAAAAGATAAACAAGTCTTTTCGAGGTCAATGTGTCCGATTTTATAATAAAATCCATAATAATATTCAAGAGTTAAGTATTAACAAATTTAAATCCGCAATAAAACGTGAATTGTGTCGGAGAGCCTATTACTCAATTGTGGATTACATAGAAGACAATGGGATTAATTAGCACAGGCTATTTCTTAAGTAAAAATGTGGTGTGGGCTGGTGTGTTTTTTATAATTTACTATTTTCTATTTTTTATGTTTCACTTCATTTTCTCTTTTATTCGTTTTTTTTTCTTAATCTTATTTTCTCTTCATTGTCTTTTTACCTTTTATTCCTTAATAACGGACATACTGGCACACATCAAAACAATGTTGTTGTATATTTAATGATGCCATTGTATGCCATGTAAATTAAAAAAAAGAGTGTCCATGAATTTGTTTACCTTTTCTGCTTAGAACCCCTTGGAAACAGGCTGTTGTAGATCGGCACAGACATATCATAGATTTTGTATAAGTTTAATTTTTATTAAATTTATTTTGCTTACTATTTAACAAGACAGAAATTGTTTCTATTGTGTGTGTTGATCTATGACTTTAGAGTCTACATAAAAGACGATTTCACACATATTTTTTTTTATGAAATCAAGAGAACTTTACTCAAACTAGTTTGAGTTGATTTTGAGTTTATGACATGTTTGGATTTATAAATAATTACATATATATATCAACAGTCTGGTTATAGTACAGGCTCTACCTAGATTGGGACGGCTGTCTGATCCCAATCAGACAGGCGTGTGTTAGATGTTTGAAGTTATTATTTAGGTATAATTATAACCGGTAGAAATTGAACCAGGGACTATTTCAAATAATTAATGGTTTACTTACCAATTCCTAATCCAATTAAATACGTTAGATACGTTGTTCATTTAATGAAGATTAAAATTGCTGTTTTTTTTTTTAAAAGACAACTCCCGCATTAGCAATAAATCCTGTGTCGCAGGGGACTTTACAAACATACATGAAACGGACACAAAGAACACCCAGACTCAGAACAACAATTTGTGGATCACACAAAGTGTCGTCCCATGTGGGGTTTGAACCCACAACACTCGGCGTAGTAGGAAGCGGCGTGGCGAGCGCTTAAACCACTACGCCATCCGTGCAGTCAGTATTAGAGGTTTAGAGGTCCAACGACGGTCAAGCCGACGTACGTTCGTCCCGGGCCTCAATTCTGTCATTTTATGTTCACGCCAAGGCACTGTCATACCATATATTTCCTTATAATTTGAAAATATATTACGTTTTTTTAAGGAAATTATTTATTTATTTTTCCAAATATGACAATATTTTTGATATCACCACTGATGAGCCACTGCCATTCCATCGCCACTGTAAAGACACTGAGTTAGTGTAGACTACCGACGCCAATGGCCACTCGATGGCATCTCAATAGCGTGAATATAAAATAGCATAATTGAGGCCCCGGGTGGCAGCGGCCGGCAGGATGCATATAAAGATGTCCTGTAGTGTAGTTCTATCATAGTAATAGTATAATTAATTACTCTACACTGACACCACATTAGTGGTATTAGTAGTGTCTACATTGCACCCGTGCGAAGTCGAGGCGGATCGCTAGTGTATGTATACAACGAAATTAAACAAAAAGTTTAGGTTTGCTTTTCAAGATATTTTATAATATAATAACTTTAATTTTACCAATATCTGTCAATAAAATATATTTTTATAACAATTGAAATCTACGAATTGAAACACCCCACGCATTTTTACGATAAAATTATTTTTGTTTTTGAACTTGCAGTTTTTTTTTTAGTTTTTTTAAACTATCATTTATTTTTAATTAACACGCTTTTATTAGCTTAGTATCAATTGGTATGTATGTTACGGAATCTTCGACCGTGGTTTTGACCCACTTCAAAACGTCGAATTAATTTGAAACTTCGCACACTTATCAAGGACCAACAATATAATAATTTGATAAATTTGGCCGATTATCTTGATCAGTATCTTCAGGATTAACGGCTTTTTCCATTCCTAAAAATATGGTAGTGTTTTTTGCTACGTACTAAGAGGCGTGTGCTGAATGATAATACTCTATGATTTACTTATTGTTACCTTTTTAGTCTTAATTAGAAACTAATCATTAATGACTAAAAAAGCAAAAAAAAATACAGTTTAAAAAACTTAAAAAAAATCAACAGTGTAAAATACCCTTTACTTGGATACATATGTACTGGTTTACATAACACCCACTCGTGATCACGACTTGGGTTCATCACGATGTTTGAGGTGTTTGAGTACAGCTGGTCAGGGTGGTGATTGACCTTTCGTCAGGAGTGGCTTTAACTTCTATACATGATATTTCTATACACCATATAATATATATAACTTTTATACACTTTTTGCTTCTCACGACCAATCTATGGAACGGGTTGTCGTTTGCGGTATTTCCGGACCGATACGACCTTCAAGAAAAGGGCATACTCCTTCCTAAAAGGCCGGCAACGCGTTTGTGACTCCTGAGTTGCATACGTTCATGGGCGGCGATGGTCACTTTCCATCACCCGTCTGCTCGTCTGCCCTCTCTAATATAAAAAAAATCAGACTATATTCTTAGAACGGGTTTAGTCAATATCCATAATCGGACGTTGGGGTTCATTACATCGACTTTTTTTTTCTTATGATTTTGGAGGCACCTATCGACACCTGAAACTTAAAAGGCACGTCGCGCCCCCTCATAATTGCACGGATGGTGTAGTGGTTTAAGCGGTCGCTTACTACTACGCTGAGTGTTGTGGTTACGATCCCTACATGGGATTTGATCCACAAATTGTTGTTCTGAATCTGGGTGTTCTTTGTGTTCGTTTCATGTATGATGGTAAAATCCCCCGGGACACAGAATAAATTCCTAACGCGGGTCTTAAAAAAAAAAATGGTGTAGGGGGTGTTACTCCGGTAGTCTAATTCACTCAGTGAAATTAACGAATTTTTTAACATTGTGTTCCTGTGAGTCCATGGTCACTCCGACCGATTCGGCATTTGTTCCGAAGCGTTGCTCGCTCACCATTGTACGTATACAAGAGTACGATATTCTCCGAGCCTTTTTTCTCAAACTAGGTTGAGGTCAGGTTATAGTCGACTCGTATTGTAGTCAACTTAAACCTGACCTCAACTGAAATTCGATTTTTTAAGTGGAGCGACTGTCATCAGACCTCTACTACCCAAGTACTAGGCGATATCGAAGTTTTCTAGAAAGACTGTTGTGGGACTTTTTAGGGCCCCAAATACCCGTAACGATTGCCACAGATGTTCGTATGTTAGGAGGTATGGAATACAATCGATTGAATTTAAAAAAAAGTTGTATTGAAATTGGTTTGCACTCTTCGTCATTTTAAAGTCGGTTAATAACAATACATCAAAGCCGAGAGTCAGATTCCAACTAATTTTAAGGACTTTAACTTTTACACTTTTCCTACCAAATGACATAAAATTGAAATGATTTATTCACAAAAACCCTTTTTTTTTTACGTGTGGAAACCCCCTCGGGCCGTCACCCCACCGAGGTTTGCGGCAGGGTGGTGTGTCGGAATTGGACCGACTAAAACCACACGGTGTGCCACTCTGCGCCTGTAATAGGAGAGATCCGGGAACTGCTGTTATTAAGACATCCGGACCATTCACAAAAACCCTATACCAACCCGTCTGGCCAGGCTATTAAAGGCTGTTGGTGTGATGATTCATGTATGTTACAAAGTAACATTTATGAAAATCAGAAGCTCAATTCACATTGAGCGGTATAATTGATAGAGCCTACGAGAAAAGACCACAGCAATAAAAATTCACAATCACTCTTAGCATCATCATTTTCCTCGTCCTTTTTTTTTTGTAAAGACGACTCCCGCCATAAGAATATATCCTGTGTCGCGGGGGACTTTACAAACATACAGAAAACGGACACAAAGAACACCCAGACTCAGAACAACAATTTGTGGATCACACAAAGTGTCGCCCATGTGTGTGTACGTGTTCGTCCCATGTGGAGATAGAACCCAAAACACTCAGCGTAGCAGTAAGCGGTGTGGACCGCTTTAACCACTACACCATCCGTGCAGTCATATGTTTGTCCTTTATGGAATAGGGGTACAAACGAGCAGATGAGTAACCTGACAGTAAGTGATTACCGCAGCTTGGACACCTGTGACTCAAGTGTGTTGCCAGCCTTTGAGTACAGGGGTTACAGTATCCCTCATCTGCTTATAGTGATCAACCACCGTTACGTCACACTTGCAATCTCCGGAGCGACTCCCATCAGACCTCCACAACCCAAGTAGTAGTAGATGGATTGTTGTCGGATTCGACGGCTTAACGTGCTTTTTGAAACACGGAGGGGTCTTTATGTATTAAGAATGGTCACCTATCCGTAGACTAACCTGGCTAGGATTACTTAGCTTTGCATTGTGCTAACCTACTTGATTACCACTTTTTTGTAGTTTTAATGCAGTAGTTAAGGCATAAAAGCATCATTGACAAACAAACTCTCTTTAGCTTTTAAAATATTAATTGGGATTATGTTTTCACCACCATGTTAGCTGGTTAAAAAATGTGTTATCGTGTGTGGAGGAGGAATAAGTGGGGATTAGTATCATTGAAAGCTTACTTACGTCATTATTACATAACGTTCGTTAATGTCTTTACTAAAAAAAATACCGGTATTTCGTGTTACCAGAGTACAATAATATAATAATAATAATAATAACCTCACACACCTCACACACGGCTGTCTGATCCCAAACTAGGCAGGGCCTGTGCTATGGTAACCAGACTGCTGATAAACATACTTATATATTTCTAAATACACACATATTATAGAAAAATTTGACCCAGACACAGAACAAACGATCGTGCTCATCACACAAATATTTGTTCTGGGTGGGAATCGAACCCACAACCTCCGTGGGTGTCGTAAGAGCCGACTAAAGGCGCAAAATAACGCAGGACACCAGCACTGCAAAAAGAAGGAAAGCTTGACACAAACCCTATCCAACCCGTCTGGCCAGCGTGGTATCCTCCTTTCTAAGGAGAGGCCTATGTCCAGCAGACTATTAAAGGCTGTTGATGATGATAATATAAAGTTTTGTGACACTTATAGTCTGACTAATGTGCGAAGGTTTCTGCCCACGCGATACTTTTGACATTGGTTTCCTTTTATTGCTTTTTTTAAGCAATAACATGTCAAACTGGTATTTTTTAATTTCCGTGTGGGAATCTCCAGTAGTAATCAGCACACCGGTGCTCACTGTGAAGTGATTTGCTAGAATACAAGGGATTATTTTTCTAGGGTACACCTGGTTCCTCAGCTACTGATATCCGAGAGGGCGTGCGGTTTTTAGTTGATTCGAGTCCAATACAACCACCGCATAGGTATCCAAGGGGATTTCCGTACAGAAAAAAATGGTAACGGTCAGCCTAAGTGTTACCCCGAGGCTTACTCTTGTTTCCACTTACTTTTACTTCTTAATTTTCATTTCCGCCAAAAGACGTCCACTGCAGTCTGCAGAGGAAAGGCCCGATTATTGATCAAGCGCGTTCAGAGTTGCAATTGGTGCAAATTTCAGTGCGTACCAATAAGATATGAAATAAACTCACACTTGGGCCTATGTGTTCTTTTTTTAAACCACCATCATGTAGACTACATGTAGACTACCATAATGGTCTCAACTCTGATAGACCCGACACCAAAATGTTTACGTGCCTGACCCTCTTCAACTGAATACGTTTGGCTACATTGGTAAATTTTGTTTATTTACTTCTGCGTCATTAAATTCCTATACCATGTTAATCGCTAGATGTTTTCAAACGGCTTATCAGTTTCATAAGCTTTTGACTGGATATCACGTATTTGTATTTAAAAAAAGTCAATTTTCGCGCTAGGAATAAATTCCTGTTTCGCGGGGGACTTTACAAACATACATGAAACGGACACAAAGAACACCCAGACTCAGAACAACAATTTGTAAATCACACCAAGTGTCGTCCCATGTTTGGATCCGACCCACAGCACTCAGCGTAGTAGTGAGCGGCGTGGCGACCGCTTAAACCACTACGCCATCCGTGTAGTCAAATGGATATCACGTGTTTTTTAACTTTTATCCCGAACTAGAATGGATCTACAAGTACCTTTATACCACTACGTAATAATTAACTTAGCATGTATTTAATAAAATTGTTTTTATGTAAGTTTGGTCTTAACTTGTTGTCCGAGCTAACAATGTAAAATTAAATGTAGTGTAAATTGAATCGGGTACCCATAGGATTGGCTTGTTGAGGGGCCACAGGACACCGTTGTCACGTTGTACTCCTTATTTGGTAATAAACAATTTTTATTTATTTTGTTATTTACCACTACTTTATAGCAGATCTCAAATAAAAAAAAACATTCGTGCATTTTCCTCTAAACATAAACAGGTTTATAAAAGACTATTAGTATAAAGTACCTTTAATACATCATTAAAATATACTAATCATAATTATTGTATTTCCTCTGAACCATTAGTAATAATACAATAGTATCAAACAGTACTATAAATAATAAAAGCGACTAACGCAAAACTAATTAAGAGTTGAGTCAGTATGAAATCTGCGGCAAATATAAGCGATGATCGCCACGCATTCACGTTCATTCGAATTGTGAATATTATACAGCCAACATGTTTGCCAAACTGTTGTTTCTTGTCGTGATAACCACGGCCAATGCTGCCGCAGTCCCAAAGGACTGTGAGTGCAACTCTGAGAGTGACAAATTAGCTGTGTGGTCCTACCTGAAAGACCTTTCTCGACAGATAGATGATGCAAGCGATAAGACCGCGTATTCTGTGTTGCCAGCCGTTTTATCACCATTGGTAGGCTGCGATTGCCAAGAGAAGATTCGTTCTAAACGCAAGATCATGCCGAATGTTCCAGATACTAAGTCTAAACATTTAAGACATGAAAAGAAGTACGCCGGGAAGAAGACTATCCACTACAATGACCGTCACTGTCCGAGCCATTACGTAAGGGTAGGATATCGCTGCGTTAAAGAAGAATTACTTGATTAATTTGAATTTCTGTGGATTGTTCTATGTTCTCATTGTGTCCTGATGTTATTGGAGTTACATATAAAGAAGAAGACTTCGAATTTAAATGGGATCAATGATTAACTAGGCATGGAATGACAGACACAAACTTTTGTAATTGTGATTTTATATTTTGCCGTAAGTAAATTTCTGTGAAAGTATTAAGAAGTAAAGAAGAGGCTATAACATTTGTATTTTTAAAACAAAGAATAGAATACTCAAATTTACAATTTAATTTATTTCTAAGTGCTTTATTAGTAGTTTTAAGTGATTTTATTTGTGTAATAAATGTAGAAATATTTTTTTTGTTAAGATTAAAAAACTGAACTTTAGGTGTAGTATTATTATTGTATGGATTTTTTTTATAAACTTATTGATATACGATTAATTTGGTCTAGTGGTTAGCGATTCTGACTGCTAAGACAAAGTTCGTGGGTTCGACTTCCACTCAGGACAAATATTGTGTAATGAGTACGATAATTTATTCTGTGTCTGGATGTAATTAATTTAAAATATGTATGTATTTAGTGCCTGGTTTACGTTAATAGGCTTGCCTAGGGTCACTAAAATATTAGTCGGCGAAATGTGGGCGTTAATACGGCTCTGTCTACCACTTTGGGGACAAAAGACATGAGTATGTATGTATGTCATTGATATAATGCAAACCAAAGGAAATAATTTAAGTGTAATGCCGTGATCTATCTCTGTTTTCTACTGCGCAAATGGCGTAGTAGTTTAAGTGGTCGTCCTGCCGCTTTCTACTGCGACAAGTGTTATGGGTTCGATCCCCACAACCGACCACGCTTTGTGCGATTTGCAAATTGTTGTTCTGAGTCTGGGTGGTATTTGTGTTCGTTTCATGTAAGTTTGAAAGGTCCTCCGCGACACAGGACGGATTACTACTGCGAGAGTTGTCTTTAAAAAAAAAAGAAAGACAGCTGTAATTTAGCTTTAAACTGTTTGAATTAAACGAATAAACGCCTATTGATATTTACTTAGTTTTTTTGTCGTTTATTAAGCAAATGTGAGTTTAATACAATACATAGTCTTTAATAAATATAGTTTTTTTTAAATAAATGTTACAACGATAAAAGCAACATATAAGTAAAAAAAATACGAGTGGATAAAATGTGGTTTTGTTAATAGGAAGAATTTTGGATTTTTCAAATGTCTGGTTTAACCCACACGGTAAGGAAAAAGCATTATTAATGTTATTATGGGTTTCCTCATTTTGTTGTGTTAATGGGCGGAAGATCCTTATGGATGTTCTTCGACAAGAGGCAAGGGGAAGAGGGGGTCTATCGAACTTTTACCGACTAAAAACCACCAGCGTGTTCCTCTGCTTGCCAATGGCCGCATCGCGATTGCATTCTTCCGTTAACCCTGAAAGTAAAGCTGTCCTGCAGAAAAAGGGCTGCGAAGCTGTTTGGTGTGACAATAGGAAAGACCCTAAGTGTTAGAAATTCCCAAATATCTTTCGCTGTATAACTAAGACTGTATAACGAAGATTGAAAACTCATTGCATAGGCTGTAAGTTCTAAATTTCCTACTTTCCTGCTTCCTACCATTTTTCTAAATTTAGGACAATGGTAGGAAGATGATGATGATGATAATTCTTTAATAATTGAATAATATAAAAAGACTTTATATTTCTCTTGTATCGTTTCGTATAAAAACTGATTTAAATAATTAGCTTTGTGTTGTAATCCGTACTTCAATACTTCTATTATAAATGTGAAAGTGAGTTGGTTTATTTGTTACGCTTTCACACCTAAACCACTAAACCGATTTTAAAAAGTCTTTGACCAATGGTAAGCTACATTATCAGCGAGTAACATAAGGTACATTTTACCCCGATAACCGGCCTACACGCGGGGAGAGCCTCGGACAAACGCTAATATCTATATCTCTACCTATATATTCTCTTTCTCGCTCTGAAACGACCTTTTTACAGATATGTTACAGTTTTTGGTATTCTCCGCTAATAATACCTATATATAACTAATTCTAAATCGTCTGAGTCCTAAGAACCACGTAATTGTCCTCTTTTCCGATTGGTTTTCCGTTTAATAAATAAGTGAAGTCATTTTATTTATGTTTCTTAATCTGTTGTAGTAACAGGAAAACAGATTTACGTATTGAAACTCATATTAGCCGTTTATGTGTCATGTCTTAAGTCTAAAAGGAAAAAGAAAGAAAAAACATTTTTTAATGTTAGTACACCAAGGCAACACAGAATTTTTAACATAACTACAAAAATAACGAATATTTTATCAACTGACATTTAATAAGCAAATCGCAGTATCTAACGATTAAAATTTCATTAAGTTCGAACCAGTTGAACTTGAGTTGAGAGCATTAAAAAGAATACTCCACCATTGGTGCCGGATGCCGTGTGGTGAGGGATTAAAAATACAGAGTGTCACCACTCCTATTCATCCCGTGGGTGTCGTAACAGCCAACTAAGGGAGAAAACTACGCGGAACAACAGCACTGCAAAGAGAAGGAAAACTTGAAACAAACCTTATACCAACCCGTCTGGCCAGCGTGGTATAATAGGCCAAAACTTCCTTTCTAAGAAGAGGCTTATGTCCAGCAGTCCAGTCCACCTATTAAAGGCTGTTGATGTGATTATTATACTAAGATTACTACTTCTCAATAAGAGATCGTTAATTTGACTTCTATGTGTAGTGAAAATTTGAAAAATAAATATTCGTTAGTAACCAACATAATAACAAACAATCATGTCAAATAATAAAATGAATACACCACTTTTTCTATCAATTACACCATCTCATGGTGTTTAGCAAACCTTATATACCTCCATATATTTATAAGACTGGTTTCTGAATCTCTACGTCATAGTTGATCGAAACTGGGCAGGCGCATCTTTTAGAAAATGCGCGTATTGAATGACGAATATAATGTAATAGTGAAGAATACAATAACACCATGTAGGTTACAATATCTTGGGAAGACCAAGGCTACGTTCTAGTTTCCCATATTGCATCGTAACGAACATAAGAAGATACGATTTTCCTCATTTTAAACCGGAATAAACACGGTCTTAATCTACGGTTGGTTGTTGGGAAGTTCTTTAATAGTTGAGGCAGACAGCGGGCGGGATGGAACGGTGATGCGGTACAAGTAGGTTATAGTGTACCTACTAGTTAATATGCTAAGTGTTATATAAAGGTATAATAAGAGTGCAGAATCATTTAGTAGACCCGTAAGTAATATAAAACGCTAATAATTTTAAGAAAATTGAAAATAACAAATTAAACTTAAAAATTAACATAAAAAGATAGTCTTTCGTTTCGTTTCCGAGAGGGCCGACATGAATAAAACATAAAGTTTCTAACGCCAAGGATGTTGGTGGAATCTCCATATTTTACTAAATATAAAAAAGGCAAAATAACATTAAAATTTATAATAGGTTGTTTGCCAAGGTACAACAAAAACACCTTAAAATAGTATCCAAAAGTACCTTTTTCTTTTTTTAAATAAGTCAATTTTTTGCACTCAGCGCTCGACATTTCAGCCGCTCACGCCGCTTGCCTTTCCGCCCGCGGTCTGCCTCATCCTTAATATTAATTAAAGGAAAAAACTTTCATTGCACTTGTGTGATCAATATTACCACGTACGTCTTCGATAGACAGTGCTGATATACTTTAAGTGTGGATGTAACATAATGTAGTCTAATATCACATTTTTTTGCACTGTTTTAAGTAGGTATTAAATAAAAAGGCCCGGCGCTCACTATCTGCACGGCATGGTAGGTCAAAATTGTCAAGGCATTACACCTCGGCATATCTCGAAAGCCTTCGGGATCCTTAGGCATACCTAACCCTCGGCCGGTTTCGACAGTCTTCGGGACACCGAGTCAAAACTAGGAATCGTCCACACCGTCACTGATCAATAACACATTATTAATCGCCTCTGTTCTAAATTAAGCTAGGGACCAGGCTGTTGCTGTGGCATTCCTTAGCAGACCTCGGCATGCCTGAAAATTCTTCGGCATTCCTTAGCACACTTCAGCATGCCTGAGAACAACTTGATATTCCCAAGCACACCTCGCCATGCCTGAGGACTCCTCGGCAATAATTGTCGTCAGTGTGCTTCTGCGCCTAGATATGCCGTAAGATCCCTTGCCATGTGTAGTGGCTTAAGTGGTCACCTCACCGCTTCCTACTGCGCTGAATGTTGTGGGCTCAATCCCCACATGGGACGACACTTTGTGAGATCAGCAAATTGTCGTTCTGAGTTTGGGTATTCTTTGTGTCCGTTTCATATGTGTTTGTAAAGTCCCCACAGGGTCCACACAAACACTCAGGGTAATAAGAAGTGGCGTGGCGACCGCTTAAACAACTACGCCAATCCGTGCAGTCTAACTTAATACCCCTAAATAAAAATAATACCCTTTGTAACCGGTCAGTTTATTCACTAAATAAATAAATGTTGTTGAACAGTACAAGTGACTTAATTCAATAATTATCATTTATAAAACTTCCAATGATGACTATTCCTCTATAACATAATAATTAGGTAAGTAAATAGTGTTATTATTAACACACTTACAACAATGCTTGAATAATAAATTATCAATTATAACTGTGTAATTAATTAACGAGTTGTTTACTAGTAATTAAGTAATGTTCCTTACCTGACTGCGTCAGAAGGTTATGCTTTTCGTCTGTATGTATGTATGTTAAATTCTTTGGAACGCTCTTGCAAGTTTTTTGTACATTAACTGGCTTTTGAAAGCGAGCCCGTTCGGAGTTGCGATTGGTTAAGATTTCAGTGCGGGCCAATCGAAACACCAATCGCGGACACGAATAGAAGTGAAATAAACTTACACAAGGCCCTCTGTGCTCTGAACAGCTTGATAGATTTTGGCTTGTGAGGTGTCTTTAGATTTGTCGGAATTGTGAGTGACACTGGGTATATTACAATGATTAAAAAATAAAATGGCCGGTTTTTATAGCGCCATTTCACGTTTCCAAATTTGTTTCTTGAAACTTATCAAGTTCGGTAACCAAAATACTTAGGGTTTTTTATTAAATAAGATTATTTTAGATTTATATTCTAGATTTATGTTCACTTTTACGCAATCGGGGTTTTCCAATTTTTATAAATACTTTACGCGTTCATAATCGTCTCATAATTTCCTGTCTGTGTGTAATTGTCTCGTCGTTTTCCATAAATAATATAATTTGAATGTTTGTGATGTTTTCAAACTACGTTGCGACTGTTAGGAGTTCAGCAGTAAACGTAAACGTAGGTGAAACTGTAAGGAACGTCTAGTATTTAGGCGTATTTCTAAAAATAGTCTTCATAAGTAGGTGCTAAATGAATATAAAAAATATTAGGAAATGGGTAAAAACAATTAATTTTAGTCTAGTAAACAGTAGGAGAGGCCTATGTCCAGCAGTGGACTGTTATAGGCTGTTGATGAAACAGTAGATATATTACTTAAGTTAAGTTGTTTGTAGGCAACAGTGATGCTAAGTTATGCAATATGTTGCATAACTTACCATTACTTCGCATCACCATGTAAAACCCCGGTTTCTTAATAACAATCACATTTCATCATTAAAAAGTGTTTATAAATTTGGAAACCAAGTCAAGGAAAACATAATAATGATGCTATAACCGAAACAAATAAAACCACAAGGTATTCTAGGAAAAAATTGGTGGGGGTCTATGTATGATCAACTTTTAACCTCATTAGTCCACATCAACCTTTATTAGTCCACTGCTAGACATAGGCTCCTCCTTAGGAAGGAGGTTTTGGCCTACTGTACTAGGTGGGCCTTTGTTGCGTCTGCATGGGGAGGAGAAAAAAAAAGCCCAAAATCGATCTAAGTGGCGTGCAATGGGAGAGGCCTATGTCCAGCAGTGGACTGCGATAGGCTGTAATATTAAAAAATTAAAAAAATATGTTTTTAACAAATGAATATCTATGTTGAATACAAATGAATGAACTAACTGGTCCTGCACCACAAATTCTAACAAAACCAATATTCTCTGGCGCCAGGTGCCGGCTTAAATGAACATAGACAACTAATAACAAATACAATAAATACCTGGTATAGCTCGGTCAGCGCTTAGACTTTTAATCTAGGGTGGGGGGAAGCTATAAAATAAAGAGATGTTATAAGATTAAGGCAGTTTATTTATCCCGTAGTGTCTGTAGAGTACATGGAATATTATAGATCTAATTACAAATGTAATTCTTATTCTCAAATTAGTTCTGTCATTAATGCAATCTTACCTTTGATAATACAAGCTAAAGGTAAAATAAGGTGTTGTTAATAACAATGGGTGCGATCATCCCATAAGGAGTCGACTTGAAAAGTCCCGTAAAGACTGTTTAATACATAAAGAAATTAAAGGTTGTTATCATAACCTACCTACTCCCATAATAATAATAATAATAACGCCCCTTAGAGCCCACAGTGTCCGTTATGACAACGCCAGTAAAAATTCATATACAACAAAAGACATACCGATAACGCCGGCACAGTCCGTTTGGAACTATGGTAAAACTAATTCCTATAACGCTCACTCCTGTTCTCCACGTGGTTGTCGTTTACAAAACTCCAAAATTGATTCCACAAAACTCCAAAATTGACTCTACAAACTCCAAAATCGACTCCACAAAACTTCCCAAAATTGACTCTACAAAAACTTCACGAAAACTTTACAGACTCTAAGAATACAAAAATCCAAACGCAAAAGAAGGACTATAAAAACTAAATACTCAATCAAAATCATAAAGTGCAGCTGACAACCTTGTCGCTGACTCTATCTTCCACCCAAACTTATTAACTACTCAAACCTAATCTGATAAACAAAATGTTAAGAGTGCGGATGGACACTCTGGTCGCCGACTCATAAAGTATTTCAAAAACTCTACAAATAAAATCACACAAAACTTTACAAAATAAATCCTTAAACTAAACAACCATTAAGAATTGAATATCTAACAAAGATAACAATATCCAAGGAGTGCGGTTGGACACCTTCGTCACCGACTCTAATGGAGTTATGAAACTGTACAAAATAAACCTAAAACAACTTCATTAGGAATTGAATATCTAATAAAGATAACAACTTCCAAGGAGTGCGGTTGGACACCTTCGTCACAACAAATGTTCAAAATTTTAACAAATGTGACTGAACTCTAACCAAAATATCACTAAGTGATTTAAGGGAAAGGGCATAAGAATCTCTTTCACTAAATTCAAGTTGGTCTAAGTTACCCAAAGAATTACTAAAATGGTGTAGAGAAGCACCAACAATTAATTCTCTACCAAACATGAGAAAATTAGGTGTAAAATCAGTAGTCAGACTTACACTGCTATTTAAAGCTAATTGAACGTGAGGCAAAAATTTAGACCAAGAACGTTGATCTTCTTTAACAAAACAGGAAATACAAGTCTCTATTGACTTATTATAACTCTCCACAGGGATATTGGGGTGTGTACAAAGTGTTATAAAATATTTTTGTAAAGTTATAACCTTCATGAAATCTACAAAATGTTTAGAAGTGAATTGAGTACTATTATCACAAACTATTATTTTAGGACAACCAAATTTAAGAAATATTTCTTTTTCAAAGATTCTGCAAATATAATAAGGTGGTTGCTTTTACCAATGAAAAAATCCAGCAAAATTTTGTGAAAACATCTACAACTGAAAGAATATATTTATGTCCAGAATAACTTTTAGACAAAATTTCAAAGTAGCAGTGCAAATGTTAAGTTCTTCAAAGTTAGTTAAGTTTAAATTTATTTAAAAGTGAAATGTAGTGAAAAGATAAATTTAAATTGATTTAAAAGTTAACTGTTGTGAAAAGATAAGTTTAAATTTATTTCAAAGTTAAATGTTGTAAAGAGATAAGTCTAAATTTATTTAAAAGTGAAATAAGAAAAGTTAAGTTTTAATTTAAATATCTAAGTTCTGTATTAAAAAGGATGTAAAGATTGCAGTAACCACTAACAATTGTTGTAATAACTAGGTAATGCCAGTAAAGTTAGGCTAAGCTAAGTTAATCTTAGTTTACAATAAGCTATAGTATAATATTTCCAATACTGAAGTTATAAACAGACTTTATAAACACATTCAATGCTATTAAATTATAAAACAAAATGTTCAAGTAACTATACCCTTAATTGAGCATACAGTAGGCAGCAGAATAACTTAAATTATTGTTGTTTTGTTAAAGCAAAAATAACATTATAAAAAAAGTCACAATGATGTAAACAAATGTTGAAAAATTGCAAATGTAACCGTACTTAAATGTTAACACAAATAGCACAAAATTACAAAGTAAATAATACACAAGGCAAGTAATACAAAAAGTAGAATGCAGTAACGACAGTATCTAATTAGTTATCAAATTAAACTGATGATGATGATGATGATGATGATACTAGTTGGTCAAAACCTCCTTACTCCACGCTCACTCTATCCTCTGCCATGTATGAAATGTTTCCTGTTATTATTATTCTCTTTATTTAATTAAATTTGAATTACAAAATATATTAAAAAAAAAAAAAATAGTGTCCCATCGGTATCGGGTACCGGGACAAAGATACCGGTGGTTAGGAATCTAGAAACAGAAATCTCCCCACAATAAATGCCGTATCGAGAAAAACTGCTTTCTGCATCAGTCTCTTAAGCCAGCTGCCCAACGCGAGCCTCGGAACATGTTATTATTGTCAACTAAACGCACTATAACGGGCAACAGCGCGGCGTACGGGGGGACTACCCGGACGTGTGCGACGAGTGGGGGACCCAGCCGGGGAGGAGCAGAGGACACACAAAAGAGCCGTTGCTCGCCTTGGGACATCACCGTGGACGGTCCGACTTCAACCTCACCCTTGATAACGTGTAAAGACCTGGCGATTAAAATACCAGTAATACAGTCCACTGCCATTTTATTTACGTCCCCTGGACCCTTAACATTATAAAGAGCAGTTCCAGTTTCCTAGTGAGTATCTCACTTTGTGTGTCTTAAGTGATCTGGAGATTTTTTCGATCTATCTCAACAGAAGATTCCACTACATTACTATCATTAAAGAAATAGGCTTGATAAAGAACTTTCTTAGTATTTCTTTGGGTATTTAATTAATTAGTCACGCCTACTATTACCAAATAGGGATGCACTAAGTTTGTTGTATCGATATATCGTAATGTAAGTGTATCAATGTGGTAAAACCGATACGCAGTGTTGTCGCATCCCTTTGTGTCGACGTGTCCCATCGTATGTATATATTATATATATTTTCGGACATCTAACATAGCGTCATCTAGTGTTAAAGTAAGCAGAGCTTGTACTATGAAAGTTGGATGGGCTGATAGAATACTTTTTTTTTGTAAATACATACATATTATACATAGAAAACTCCCAATCTCCGAAGCAAATATTTGCAGATCATACAAACCCGACCGAGACTTCAGCACAGCAGTGCTGCACACATGCGTTACCACTGCACCACCCGTCTGTTTGCCATAACAAAATACAGTTAAAGATCACCTCTTCACACTTGTGGCGAGTATTTTAACAAAAAAAAATTGCCCAACATCACTGCTTTTCCTACTTTTGTTATGGAGATCTTAATATTATGTTAAAATAAATATTATATCAAAGTAAATAGTTTAGTGCCATATCGATATTTCAATATATAAGGCATCGTCTCATCCCTATCATTAAACACAAATACTTAGTTAATGAGTCACCTAAAAAATCTTTCTTTTACTGTATTAACACTGTCTAATATTTGTTTTCTGATAATACTTATTTAAATAAAGTATTTATTTTATTACTCCATACAGAACTCACAATAAAGCTTACTTTAATACCATACTTGTGTAAAATATATGACAACAGTGTAACAACCATTCATCAACATCATCAACAGTCTTTAACAGTCCACTGCTGGACATAGGCCTCTCCTTAGAAAGGAGGTTTTGGCCTACTATACTACGCTGGTCAGACGGGTTGGCTGTACCAACCTGGCTTGGCTTGTGTTAAGTTTTCCTTCTCTTTGCAGTATTGTTGTCTTGCGTAGTTTGTCCCCTTAGTCGGCTCTTGCGACACCCACGGATGATTGGGGGTGGTGACAATCCGTATTCTTAATCCGTCACCACACGGTAACAACCATTGTTTTGAGTAAATAATGTATGTAACATAAAGGAATATGTTTTAATTTTCTTATCATAATATTTTGAATTGTAACTTAATATTCAAGAATATTATGTATTTTATAGTATTATTTAAACATTTTTGTTAAAAATTTACTTGAATAATGACACTTCCTTTTTTTTGTATATGTCAAACTGTGCCGATGTCGACAGGATGGCGTAGTGGTTTGTGTAACGGACTGCTATTCCAAAGGTCGCGGGTTCGATTCCCGCTCAAGTCAAACATTTGTGTGCATGAACATTTGATGTTTGATTTGGTCTGGGTGTTTCTATGTATAATATGTATGTATTTACAAAAAAAATATATATATGCATTTATATCAGTTGTCTAGTACCCATAGTACAAGCTCTGCTTAGTTTGGGACTAGATGGCGTTGTGTGTATGTGGTAGAATATTAAAAAAAAAAAAAAAACTGTCAAAGTCAAAAGTGTGATGAACTGTGATTCAATGAACGTGCGTGTGTTTGACACATGACCTTCTTCATGTCATTAACTAAAGTCACTTTTACATTCTATTTTCAATCGAGTTTACATTAATCAATTGCCCTAAAAAGTATTTAGAATGTTCAACGCACAGTTGCAACCGCTGGGTCTAGAAACATGTTTTGCACAAATTTTATTTAGGTGACTGGAGGTGCAAAATGGGATAGGAAATTTATATGACACTTTGTTATTAGGGTTCCGTAACGTACGTCCTCAAAGGGTAAATAAGGAACTCTTATAGAACACTCTCTTGTCCGCCTGAACGTCTGTCTGTCCGTGTGTCACCACCGATTTTCTCAGGAACGGGTTTACCTAGCAAGTTGAATTTTCTACGAGATACTGTGGTCTATAGTCCCTATTAGGTATATAAAAATCAAGGTCCTGAGTTAACACGATATGGGGAAATGTAGATTTTCGCGAAAACTTGTAAAGTACCAAAATTTACCTTAATTTTCAACTTTTTCAGAATTTTCTCTTTACTTGTTCTGTACGACCTTGCTTTTAACCAAAATTGACAATTCTAGGTTAACCGGAAGTATCCTATAGGTTTTGGGTAGAAAACTTATATGGTGCAAATACCGACTATTACTTTTTCCAAAATTTAGACAACTGTTTAGTGGGTATAAAATTCAATTCCCGAGAGGCAGTACAAAGTGCCTTTGAAGAGTTTGTTGCCTCCCGTCCAGCTGATTTTTACAAGAAGGGCATCAATAAACTGCCAATGCGTTGGCAAAGATGCGTCGATTGCATGGGTGATTACTTCGAATAACAGAAATAAAAAAGTTTGAAAAAATAAGTACTTTCACTTATTGCATACAAAACGGCAATTTCATAGGTAAAGACCTAATATTGTATTTATTTATTGATTCACTGTTATGTGTGTTGTTTGCTACAACAGTAATGTATCACGGCGCTAGTATTCGGTAATGTGGCTACAATATTTAGAATACCTAACAATCCAAAAACTGGTGATTCATTTCGGATGAACTCATTAAAATACCCAAAATTTCCCAATAGCTGGTGGTTTGGTGATGATTCACATCTACAGAAATTAAGTACATTAATAAAAGTGGGATTGGTTTAATTAAATAACGAACAGCCATATCACAAATGTTTATTTTCTTTGCACTAGTGTCAAATGATAACTTTACTTAAAGGCCTCAAAATATTTTTTTTCGAGGATCGATCGACCGCTTAGTAATTACTAGTGCTTTAAGGGGATGTATCTGCACTCGGGCGGTCATGCTTGTTTAATACCGTAGTGGTATTTAAGTTGACATAGTCAAGAGCTATAGCGCACCGAATATAAGCAACCACTCAATTCTAATTAAGTGGTTGCTTATATTCTTTAATAATAATATATCTCACACATCTCACACGGCCGTCTGACCCCAAACTAGGCAGAGTCTATGCTTTGGTAACCAGACTGCTGATAAACATACTTATATATATCTAAACACATACATATAATATATAAATTACACCCAGACACGAAACAAATGATGATATTATCACACATTTATTTGTCTTGGGTGGGGATCGAACCCATGACCTCCGTCTTAGCAGTCACGGTCACAAACCACTACACCTCCAGGCTAGTCAGTCAGGATTTTGTAAGGTTCCTTATACGCTTGTTAAACCACCATATCCCTATACTAGTTTTTCCTAGTGACTTTTTCTGCGTGGTGGACGACTTTAAAAATCTTAGAGGATACGTTACTATCAGAAAATAAAAAAGTTTCATATAAATTTCCTACCCCATTTTGCGCCTAGTTACCTTTTTTCTTTCCGTGCGGAAATCCCCTCGTATACCACCTATCGGTGGCATGTCGGACTCGAACCGACTAAAACCGCACGCCGTCTCGGGTACTAATAGCCGGGGAACCAGGTATACCCTAGAAAGGAAGTCCCTAGGACCTAAAGTCACCTAAATAAATTTTATGCAAAACATGTTTCTAGACCCAGCGGTTGCAGCTGTGCGTTGAACCTTCAGTCAGCGAATCAGTCTGTCAATTTCTGCTTTTATATATATACTACCTGAGACCAGCGGTGTTACCCGCGTTTATTGTTATAACCGTGGGCAACGCCGCGGGGCGAAGCTAGTCTAAAAAAGTAGCCTAGGTTACTCCTTATGTCATCAGCTATCTGCCAGTGAAAGTCCCGTCGAAATCGGTCCAGCCGTTCCAGAGATTACCCGGAACAAACAGACAGACAAAAATTGAAAAAAATGTTATTTTGGCATATGTACCGTGTAAACATACATATGCATTTAGTAAAAAGCGGTTATTTTAATATTACAAACAGACACTCCAATTTTATTTATTTGTATAGATAGATATATAGATTACAATGTTTTTTTTCTAGGAATCACTTAAATGTTCATTCACACGTCACAACATGACCTCAGCGTGTAGTACCATAGATAATAATGATCACAATTGAGTTTTTAATACAAGTGACTCATTCGCACAAGGGGATTCCACATCTGAAAGAGATTTACGATACACGCAACTGTCGTAATATACATAGATTACAGACGTATCTTCATTCATGTACGACATGTAATAATAAAGTTTTTAGTTTATTTCCCTACCTTGTCTCCAATCACGGGACAAAGGGGTAAGGAACCCGGCTTCTGCCTTATAATAGGAACTTCGCCATTCTCACACATAGCAGTCTGATCCCAAACTAGGCAGAGCCTGTGCTATGGTAACCAGACTGCTGATACACTTATATATTTCTAAATACATACATATTATAGACTAGCTGAGCCCCGCGGTGTTACCCGCGTTTGTTGTTATAACCGCGGGCAACGCCGCGGGGCGAAGCTAGTCTAAAAAAAGTAGCCTAAGTTATTCCTTATGCCATCAGCTATCTGCCAGTGAAAGTCCCGTCGAAATCGGTGTAGCCGTTCCAGAGATTACCCGGAACAAACAGACAGGCAGACAAAAATTGTAAAAAATGTTATTTTGGCATATGTACCGTGTAAACATACATATGCATTTAGTAAAAAGCGGTTATTTTAATATTACAAACAGACACTCCAATTTTATTTATTTGAATAGATAATTTACACCTCAACGTGCTCATCATACAATTATTTTTCCTAGTCGGGAGTCGAACCCACGACATCCGACTTATTAGTCAGGGTAACTAACTAACCACTGGATAACAGGCCACTCGATCTATCCTATGTGATTTGCTCAATTGACTTTATTCATTTGCTCCGTTTAAACATTTCCCATGGAGGGTTGGTGTCAAGTAAACATTTAGCGAGCACATTGCAATGATTATGATAATAATAATAATAATATTCTACCACATTCACACAACGCCATCTAGTCCCAAACTAAGCAGAGCTTGTACTATAACATATAGATAACTGATATAAGTACATTTATACTTTTTTTTGTAAATACATACTTATTATACATAGAAACACCCAGACCAAATCAAACATTAAATGTTCATGCACACAAATGTTTGACTTGAGCGGGAATCGAACCCGCGACCTTTGGAGTAGCCACCAGACCACTACGCCGTTCGGTCGTCTATTATGAATTGTTTTTAATGTTTCTTGAGCTGTATTCATGTTATTGTGTCTCTGTATGTGTATGTATTACGAGTATTATGTCACTCATGTATTAACTCACACCGCAACACCTTACAGATAGGAAGAGACAACTGCATACCATTTCTTCAATCGTTAACATTTTAGACCAACTAAATAAAATAAAAAAGCCTTTTTATTTCGAGTAAATTTTACATTTCTTTAAAATCTATGTATTTTTTTTCTTTTTTTTTTGTTAAAGACAACTCCCGCACTAGGAATAAATCCTGTGTCGCGGGGGACTTTACAAACATACATGAAACGGACACAAAGTACACCCAGACTCAGAACAACAATTTGTGGATCACACAAAGTGTTATCCCATGTGGGGTTTGAACCCACAACACTCGGCGCAATAGAAAGCGGCGTGGCGACCGCTTAAACCACTACGCCATCGCCATGTTATTTATTTTTGTCTTATTTAATATGTGGATTTTATGTCTTAACTATTATATCATAGTATTTATAGTTACTAAATTTTTATTTAGTCTACCGGAACCCCAGAATGGGTGAAGGCCTCCTCCAGTGATGCCTATTTGGCTCTGTCTTCACCTACTTGTCTCCAGTTTGGACCAGCCATTGCTTTAATATCATATTTCAATCTTGTAATAGGTCCATCTCTTATTCTTTTGCCTAGTGGGCCGTTCCAGAATGTTACTTTGGAAAGTTATGGAGTAAGGACCAACTATGGAAAGTTAAAAATGATGATGATGTATAATAGGATATGCAAGGTTTTTATATGTTAATGCGAGGAAGGTAGGATTAAAGCAGTTTCCTTCTTTAAATAAGCCGTCACGTCATCTCTCCCATTAACCTCTGGTGACTCCACTAACGTTCCCTGTTAATGGAGACACCATGTTAATGGGAAAGGAGGGAAAGAACTTAAAAGGTTTTTCAGAGAGAAAGTATTAATAAAAATGAAATAATAAATTATTTGTACACAAACTATGTTTTCAATTAGCAATGAAATGATGAAAATAATTTTAAAATGTATTTTATTTAACATATTACCTGAATTGTTACAGTAAATCACTAAACTTAAACCTAAAATACATGTTAAATAACCTGTATTGACTATATCTATAAATGGACTAGTAAATGTCTCATCACATTCACATCAACAGCCTTTAATAGTCCACTGCTGGACATAAGCCTCTCCTTAGAAAGGAGGTTTTGGCCTACTATACCACGCTGGCCAGACGGGTTGGTAAATGTTTACAGACGTTTATTAATTATTAAAATAAATTAACAAATCTCACTAAAAACATTTGGTATGCAACTATTTAAAAAATAATTATTAAACTTAATAATACTGGTTGAAATGCAATTTAAATTTTGACACCTAAAACGTGTCATTTCTATCAATAAAAAAAAATGGAATGTGTTTGTCGTACCACAGAGTATAATACACTCCAAAACTAGATTCACTTTGTTTCAATTATTCAATCTTCTCCTCTGGGACACACCAATACACAATTCTTACATAGCCGACCGGGCATGATCGAGTTCTGTACCGGATCTTATGGCCTAATCTTGTTGGTTTGGGTGTTGAGTTCTCTTTCTTCTCAGCGTCAAGAGACGTAGACAAGATCTCCAAAGGTCTCACCTTTGGCGTGATTGAACGTTTCTTTCTGTCACTTAGACAATTACACTCGAAAAGCGGTGACAAGAAGCCCGGCAGTACAGAGTACATTTCTTTTTCTTCTTCTGTTAGGTCATCGAAGTCTAGAGAGATCTTAGTTAGGTATTCCCACAGCTCTTTGTTATCGTCACTATTACAGTCACAATTAATATCGGCACCAACTACGGCAGTCACGAAGGTCAGTAATAATACAAATTTGGCGGCCATGTTGACTCTGTGAGACTCGGTGTTTGAATGAATATTCTGTTCTACTTTAGTCGCTCTTATATACATATTTGTTTGTGAGTCAGCTATTATCAGTGTTCGTCAGAGTAGTAGTCACTTCGTAGTATTTCTATGTAAGACATGTTTTTTATATTTATTGAAAATTTACGTCAATGGCCGTTGATAATGTGTACTGTTGCGTTGAATGTTTTTTTAATTTGTTGATTTTAATTATTTATTATTATTAAATTAGTTTAGTAAATAAGTAAAATTGTGTAATCAAGTGTGATTTTTAATGTTATCAAGAAATGTAAGTAGTGCCATGTTATTTATTTTTATGTTTTTAATATAGTCATTGTTAACACGGATTAGAATATGGAAATACAAAGTATTTTTTATGCAGAAAAAAGTATTATTTGATTGAGGGATGAAAAATCTTTTAGGATACAAAAATTCAGATGTAAAACGTAACTTGAAACACAAATATTTTAAGTATCAGGCATCGTCAGGATATCGAAGTAGGATGGTAACGATAAAATAAAAAAATAAAGGTAATTTGAAAAATTATAATCTCCCGTGGATACAAAATAATACAATTACGTAAAATTGGGCTTCGAACATTTCTAAGTCTAATGATATCAAAATATTTCTTAGAAACTCTGCCAATATAAGCTGTGTATATGTCTATTATGTACATTGTACATGTTATTTGAGATAAACAAATTTAGTGATGTTATTTTTTTATATATTTTTTATTTAGAATTCCTTTCTTTGAATGGATGATCGGAAGAAACAGTCGTTGTTGTTTATTTTACAAATTTCGTTTCTTTTCAAGTAAGTAGGTAAGTAATTATGCCTACGTAGACTTTACCTGCTGAGCCTGCGGATACTGGAGCGATTCCAACAGATATAATTGTGTAATGAGCACGAAAATTTATTTTATTTTATTTATAAATATGTATGTATAAATAAGTAAAAAATATACATAAATAGGCCTTGTGCTCATTCAATTATAGCAATCACAACATATAAACCTTCTCTCATTCTAAGTAAAAAATATAATGAAGGCATAATAATAGAAAATGAAAACTATTAGGTAAAAAAACTATTTAAAAAAAGTGTGTGTGTGTGTGTGCAATTCACACACAGCATCAGAAACTTAACATACAAGAGAATGAGATAAATATAGAGTATATAATACTCCTGTATTAGAATAATTAAAAGGTATTATTATTTTTGTGAGATTTTTACATATCTTAAAAAATATTTTGAATTTAAATGCAATTATTACATTTCATAGATTTACATATTTAAGGGAACTAACTACGCAGGACAACAGCACTGCAAAGAGAATGATAACTTGAAACAAATCCTATACCAACTCCTTTATAAGGGGAGGCTTATGTCCAGCAGTGGACTAGTAAAGGCTATGTCCAAATCTTATGGTGTAATTTGTCTATAATATGTTTTTATAGATATTTAAATATGTTTATTAGCAGTGTGATTACTACACTACGATATGTTTTATATAAGTAGGACTAAAACTGTAGCCAGCTAAATGTGTATAATTCGCCTCTACCTTTTTTTATTTTTCCGTGCGGAAATCCCCTCGGATACCACCTGTCGGTGGCATGTCGGACTCGAACCGACTAAAACCGCACGCCTTCGCCGGGTACTAATAGCCGGGGAACCAGGTATACCCTAGAAAGGAAGGCCCTGGTGCCCCGACATACCTCGGGTCATCTACAGACGAGTAGACGACCCCCGCCCCGTGTGGGAACCCCATGTTCCCTGTGCTCCCTGGAAGCGAGCGCGCTTCGCAACGCGCTCGCCGCCACCCCGGCCTGCTTCTGCTAGGGTGACAGATGGCCTCACCTGTCACCCCCAGGCCTGCGCTTATGGAGGACGGAGGTCGTTCTGCGACCTCCGGCGCCTGAGTCGCCTGCGATGCCTGGCCCGTGCCCGGGCCTGGCGGGCCGGGAGAGTTCTAAACCTCTCCCGGTCCCGCTCCGCCGTCTCCTCCTCCGAGCATAACTTGCTCGCAGAAGGAGACGGCAGAGTTCCACGCACTCTCGCTCCGCACGATAGCCGCAATCAGGCTATCGAGCGAGAGAACTCCCACTCCGATGGCCGCCACGAGGTCTCGCCTCTGCTCAACCCACGCCGGGCACTCTGCCAGCGTGTGGAGAGCCGTGTCCACGGTCTGGCCATCGCAGTGGTGGCACTCAGGCGTTGGCTCCTTGCGGATCAGACACAGGTGATCTCCGAAACATCCCTTCCCAGTGATCACCTGCGTCAATTGGTATGAGAGGGTCCCGTGACGCCTCTCGAGCCAATCCTCCATAACGGGTCTTACCGCCGCAATGACGGCGTGCCCGAATTCGCCTCTACCTACCCCTTCGGAGAATGATTGAGATGTGTTATGTCATAGATAATAGATTGAGATGGTAGGTCTTGACTTTACGAAAGGGAAGCATAACCGCCTTTAAATATTTTTTTGACTTATGAGCGATCAATCCATACTAACATTATAAATGGGAAAGTGTGTTTTTCTGTAACCTCTTCAAGCTTAAATCGCTGAACCGATTTAGATGCAATTTGGTATAGAGATAGTTCGAGTCGATTCGAGTCGAAGGACATAGGATAGTTTTTGTCAAAGCAATCATCCTTTAAGGGCTGAAAAGGGAGGTGGAGTTTAAATGTGAAATACATAACCGCTAAACCGATTTATATGAAATTTGGTATGGAGATAGTATGATTCTTGAGGTAAACAATATTACGTTAAAACCACAATACTTAGTACACACATGCTTAGTACATTAGTTATTTAATAGTCATACTTATTGTCAACAATAAGTGTGGTTACAAATATTGCGCAAGCGCACGATCGAATCTCCTTGTGTTTAGTAGGCCGTACACGGTTCTGTCATCATAACTAATGATGTACCGGATCGTTAAATTGTTTGACGCTTTTTGATTTATGTGGACGGGATGGAAAAACCCTTTGGATCTTCTGTTCCTTGGGGACTCAGGAGCCAGGAGAATGTGTTGATTCCACTAAAAACAACCCCGACGGCTCTGGGAGGACCTGGACCATATAATTTCAGGTCCTCCCGAATCGACACCACACCTAATCAGGCCCTATCCGAAATGACTTCCTGCCTTCAATAACGGCGGGGCGGCCAATCCGCCATCATATCCCCGGATTGTCAGAGTCTAGATCGAAAGGTCTCTGGCTTTTAGAGTGCCCGAATGACGGTAACAGGCTTGTCTCATGTTACGTAAGTTAGATTAAAATTATAGTCAGCAAAATATAGGTGTTTTATACAACTCTGTCTAACCTTTTAGCGATAAAGGCGTGAGTGTATATATGTATGTACCATTTTAAAAAAGCTACTAAGCACTTTACATAAGCTTCATGGAACTACCGAAGTTGTGTGACGTCATAACGCCGGAATTGGCGGTGCATTGCAGCACGCCTCAAATTTCTGCGTTGCGACATGCGGTGGCGCCGATTCTGATTCAGCGCTATTTGGGGAATTATAAGATTATAGTTATGTATTAAGGGGAATGCATTGATAGGAAACCGATATGCCCCCAACACAAAATAGTAAATGGCTCATTTGCTTGTTGCCTTGCTATACTTTAAGATACCAACACGATTCGTACGCATACAACAGCTGTTATCAGTACCTAGTAGCTACAATAATGTGTCACTAAACAATCCAATCGCACGAATGCAGTCAATATAACGCTATTTGCTTTGAAGTCGACATTTCTTATAACAAATATAATTTATTCAAAAGTTTGTTACTAAATGAATGTGTCCCACAATAATATTTGTATAATTTCTTCGGTTTTTTATGTTAATTGTTTTGTTTCTTAATTAAATTTTAAACCAATCATTTTGTAATAAATATTGGAACTTGTCCGTGTAGTGACATATTAAGAATACGGAATGTAACTACCCCAATTCATCCCGTGGGTGTCGTAAGAGCCGACTAAGGGCGCAAAACAACGCAGGACACTGCAAAAAGAAGGAAAACTTGACAGAAACCCTATACCAACACGTCTGGCCAGCGTGGTATAGTAGGCCAAAACCTCCTTTCTAAGGAGAGGCCTATGTACAGCAGTGGAATATTAAAGGCTGTTGATGTGATGTGATGATGTGAATGGAACTTAAGTTTATTATGCGAATACTCTAGTCTGTTAACTTACTCGCATAAAGTTTCGTAATATCATGTTGTGTATAGTTCAAATTGGACTTCAGATTTAAGTATTGTATATTGTTAACATAATTGTGTATGTTCTGATCCGTTGTCTATTAAATAAAATAAATATAGGTTACACCGATGGATTGGGGAATATTTAATAAGCAATGGTTCGAGCAGGAGCAGGTGAGACAGCTTACTAAATAATGAGATCTTCAACATTTATTTATTATAAATGTGAGAAATCAGAAACTTAAAATTTATAATTTCTCGGTATTAATAAACTAAAATTATTTGAGAGGTTATTGAAACGAAGTTCCTTATCGCTTGTTACACACTCTGAATTGTCGGGAGCGAGATCGAAATTTTTTCCGGGGAACAAGGTGTACTCTAGGAAGGAAATCCCTGATACCCCGACGTAGGTCCATAGACCCCTCACGCCGTTTTATTCTTTGTCTTTGGGGCAGAGGGTATCCACAGCAAGTCTCCATCACGATCGGTTTTGAGCCTTATGCTTAATTTCGCTCCTCGTCTTGCTGATATGATGAGAGGTTATTATTATTTTAGTTTATTATCATACTAGCTTCAGCCGGTGGCTCGGCCAGCGTGTATGTCGTATATCGATAAAAATCAAAGTATCGTTTTGCAAAAAATCATTTAAATCGGTTTAGCCGTGAAAGCGTAATAGATAGGCAGACAGAGTTACTTTCGCATTTATAACATTAGCATTGATTTATGAATAATAACCAAATACATCTCACACAAGGCCGTCTGGCTGAGATTAGACTGCTGATAAACATACTTAAGTGTATAAGTATAAATACACACATACTATAGAAAAGTTACATCCAGACACAACTAATGATCGTGCTCATCACACAATTATTTGTCCTGAGTGGGAATCGAACCCACGACGGTAAACTTTCACGGTGTGAAAGTGATCTTTCATTTCTCATGGTATGAATTACTAGTATCATCATTGGGGAAATACTGGCGTAATACATTGGGGATTACCAATACACTGTAAGAAGCAAATACTGTTTCGTTATCTGTTTATTTTCTTCAATACGGGTTATTACATAATGATTATGACTTGTGGTACTTATCTGCTAAAGATTATGATTTATTAGGGGTCAGAAGATTTGTTATTGAAATGGGAATAGACTTGAAGTATGAAGTAACTCTTAAGACTGCGATAATTATATTGCAACTAATTATTAATTAATATGTTTGTTATTCACTTTAATTGGTGACGACTTCTGTGGAGACTGTATCATAAATTTCAATTGCCTTCAAATTTAAATAAATAATCTGCTTGAATATCTATTTTTTTTTCTTTTTTTATTTATTTATCTGTTTAGTTTGAAACTAGATGGCGTTGTGTGTCAGTTGTCCAAAATATTTATTAATTCATTTAAATATTTATTTTTTCGGTCAAGGTATTTTTATGTGTATTCGTGATTTAGAATCAAAATTAAAACTCTACTTAGTCTCGTTGATGATTGCCGTCTTCTTTCTTTTAGCAAATTTAATTTGCTATCGGCGTAATGTGTGACTTCCAAATAGTTTTGGCTGGGTCCTTTTAAAACTAAAATCTATCGACACCTCGAACACCAAAATCCGTCAAGCGGTCAATAAAATATACGTTGCGTACGTACAGATGGCGTAGCGGTCACCTCGCCGCTTCCTACTGCGATTCGATCCCCACATGGGACAATACTTTGCGCGATCCACAAATTGTTGTTCTGAGTCTGGGTGATCTTTTTGTTTGTTTTATGTATGTTTGCAAAGTCCCCCGCGACACAACATATACTCCTAGTGCAGCAGTTGTAAGTACATACATACATACATTAAAAAATAAACCCTCCTTCTGGTGCAGTCGGGTAAATACCTTGTAGATGCCTTTTTATAAAGGAAAAGTTGAATTACTACCACAAATATTTATTAGATATTTATCCAACTTGAAGCATCAATTTCTTTGACTTTCTTTTTATAAATTCGTTCACAAATGTCCGGATATCGGATAACATACACACGAAAATACCAAAATAAAAACATCACAGTGTTTTAGGGTTTTGTACCTTAAAGACAAAACGAAACCCGTGTAGAGTCGTTTGTTTTATTTCTTTAAATCTTTCTTTGTATGTATTTAAAAAAAAAGTATATATGTATTTATATCAGTTGTCTAGTACCCATAGTACAAGCTCTGCTTAGTTTGGGACTAGATGGCGTTGTGTGAATGTAGTAAAACATATTATATATTATATTATTACTAGCTGACCCGCGCAACTTCGTCTGCGTCTCCCAATAGTAATAAATTTTCTCCGTTTTTGAAACATTCTTCATTGGTGCTCCGCTCCTATTGGTCTTAGCGTGATGATATATAGCCTATAGCCTTCCTCGATAAATGAGCTATCTAACACTGAAAGAATTTTTCAAATCGGACCAGTAGTTCCTGAGATTAGCGCGTTCAAACAAACAAACAAACTCTTCATCTTCATAATATTAGTATAGATTACATTTCTTTAAATACTTATATTACTTACTAGGTTTTGCCTTATAAGTCTCCGCCCGCTTATATATCGGTTATCGTGGTAAAAAGTAGCTTATATTACTACTTGATAATGTAGATTTCCATTGGCGATTTTTTTTTAAATCGGTTTAGTGGTTTAGGTCTGAAAACGTAACAAAGAAACTCACTTTCAAATTTTTAATCATCACACATCAACAGCCTTTAATAGTCCACTACTGGACATAGGCCTCTCCTTAGAAAGAAGGTTTTGGCCTACTATACCACGCTGGCCAGACGTATTGGTATAGGGTTTGTGTCAAGTTTTCCTTCTTTTTGCAGTGCTGGTGTCCTGCGTTGTTTTGCGCCCTTAGTCGGCTCTTACGACACCCACTCAATTTTTAATATAAGAATGTATTGTACATCGTAGGCCAAAACCTAATGTCTAAGAAGAGTTCTATGTCCAGCAGTGCACTATTAAAGGCGGTTAATGATGATGATCTTTACATTGTATAAAACAGAATTGCTCTACGCGTCTATTGGTATATCTGTTAAATCTCCTCTTAAACCATGAAACGGACTTGGATGCGATTTTTACCGTTAGTCAGATAACTTTTCAAATCAAATAATTTATTATTTATTAAATTATTATTATTAATATATAAATATAGGTACACCTGCACCTGCACCTACCGACTATTACTTTTTCCAAAATTTAGACAACTTTTTAGTGGGTAAAAAATTCAATTCCCGAGACGCAGTACAAAATGCCTTTGAAGAGTTTGTTGCCTCCCGTCCAGCTGATTTTTACAAGAAAGGCTCAATAAACTGCCAATGCGTTGGCAAAGATGCGTCGATTGCATGGGTGATTACTTCGAATAACAGAAATAAAAAAGTTTGAAAAAAAAGTACTTTCACTTATTGCATACAAAACGGCAATTTCATAAATAAAGACCTAATATTAAGGTGTTAATTAAGAGTATACTAATAATCAGCCACAGTCTACCTCAAGGCTTGCAATACAGTGATGGAAGTGTCAGAAAGCTGTACCATACAAAATACGGCCTACAACTGTCAGTCGAATGCAGACCAAACATAGTTCGAAGGCAACGCTTCTGAGTCTTGAAAACAGTTGGGCTATTTGGTTGAATTACTCCAAAAAACGATGTCATGTCGTAACATTGACTCAACTAGACCGGGAAAGGCAGTAAGGACAGCATCGGTATCAACAATTTCCGATAATTTGTACAGTGCGTATGCAGAACTTTTGATCCCATAGTTGTGACTAATTGTAATCGGATTGTACACCTTTTTTTTTTTTTCCGTGCGAATCCCCTCGGATACAACCTGTCGGTGGCATGTCGGACCCGAACCGACTAAAACCGCACGCCGTCTCGGGTACTAATAGCCGGGGAACCAGGTATACCATAGAAAGGAAGTCCCTGGTGCCCCGACATACCTCGGGTCATCTACAGACGAGTAGACGACCCCCCCCGTGTGGGAACCCCATGTTCCCTGTGCTCCCTGGAAGCGAGCGCGCTTCGCAACGCGCTCGCCGCCACCCCGGCCTGCTTCTGCTAGGGTGACAGATGGCCTCACCTGTCACCCCCAGGCCCGGATTGTACACCTAGGTTTTTTAACTGAAATGCATGACTTGTGTTTTATTAAGATTAATTTTAAGGTTATTCCGGGCTAACCAATCAATAATCAATTACATACAGTCATTACAAAGAAGTTTTGTATATTAAATGAAACCTAATTAAGTTTTTATGTAACTAGCTTTACGTATCTTACGGATTAGACTAGACCTTAATAAATACTTAAAAATGATTTGTTCAGGTATGGATATCAAATTAAATATGAAATACTTCGGGATCTGTTGCCCAAGTGGTTAGAGATTCTGACTGCTAAGCCAGAGCTCGTGGGTTTGATTCCTAACCACAACAAATAATTGTGTGATGAGCTCGATCATTTATTGCAGTACCTGAAATCCAGCTGGTAGCCCAAGTTACTCCTTACAGACACCTGGTAGTAAAATATTATCAAAATAGGTTCAGCTGTTTAGAAGATTACCCGGAACAAACAGACAGACAGACAAAAAACAATCAGATTTTTAGGCATATTTATAGTGCAAATGACTGCACGGAGGGCGTAGTGGTTTAAGCGGTCGCTACGCCGCTTACGACGCTTGGGACGACACTATGTGTGATCCACAAATTGTTGTTTCGAGTCTGGGTGTTTTTAGTGTCCGTTTCATGTATGTTTGTAAAGTCCTCCGCGACACAGGATATATGCGGATGTTGTCTTTAAAAAAAAAGAAAAGAAAAAAGAAAATAACCGTGTAAGCATGAAAAAACCTATTATTTTGATATTACAAACAGACACCTCAATTTTATTTATTTGTATAGATATATTTTAACCTTCCTTTCCACAGACCGACATAACGATTTATTAATCATTTTCTTACTGCTATTATAATTATTTAAAACAAACAAATATCATATCATTGAGGTTAATTCAAGTAAGACGCTGTACAAGATTTACAAGTTTACAGCACACATCACATTTACATAAAAAAAAAACAACACCAATTAACCGCATTGTTAAAAATATGAAATTAACAAAATAACAGTAACTGCGATGTTATCCAGCAATCATTATTTAAGCCACCGTTTTAAACCATAATATACCCCAGCCTTTTTATCACACCGCTATTGACCGCGATTTTTTTTAGTGTTAGAAGAGGCAGACTAGCAAACGGGTCACCTGATGGAAAGTGACCATCGCCGCCCATGAACGTCTGCAACTCAGGAGTCACAAATGCGTAGCCGGCCTTTTTCAGGCCAATTACCACCAATTAGTGCAACTTGTAAAGCTAGTTAAAATAATGTTTATTAAAAAAATCACTTTGATTAAGTATTAAATTGTTTTATCATCTAATCTACTCTACATTAAAATTTATAAAATAGGCAGGTTTTTCACTCCGTTCTACTACGACTAGAACAAAGAATATGTATCTAAAGTGTATTTGTATTATCCTTAAGAGAGATTACTGTTAGCTTACCCTTATTTGCCACATCAGGTATATAAGAACTATGTAATATTAATACGTTTTATTATCAAAAATTGGCAGTAAAAATTAAGTAAATAGGCTGAGTTGATACAACACAGACGGTCAGACCATAAAAGTGCAATTCGACTTTATTATAACAAGGCGGGGTCAGGAAATTGGGCGGTGTGACGTCAGAGGTTACGTCATCAATTTTATTGTTACCCGTGGATGCCCGATCCGTCAAGTGGTCCCATTTTTGTATTTGTGGGGAAATTTGTGTCTTTTAAACGTTTATTTACGTACGTACTTTTACGTTTAACTTTTTAACGGGTAATTATTTGTTATTCCGTGTTTCTAATTATGAATATAACAAACTTTCATACATCATTTCATCCCTTATTTAATACCTTTGGGGTGAAGGTACCAAAAATGCTTTCTTAGTGGATGTTTACAACAATTAATTTTACCTATCACATCAACATCAACAGCCTATTATAGTCCACTGCTGGACATAGGCCTCTCCTTAGAAAGGAGGTTTTGGCCTACTATACCACTCTGTCCAGATAGGTTGGTACAGGGTTTGTTTCAAGATTTCCTTCTCTTTGCAGTGCTGTTGTCTTGCGTAGTTTTCTCCCTTAGTCGACTTTTACGAGACCCACGTTACGAAATTTACCTATATTAACAAATAAATATTTCTATTTCATAATAAAACATCAGCTGCCAGTGACTTAGGCTCTACTTGTTGTTGTGAAATAGTTATTTTTATACAATTATTATTTATAGATTCATCATCATCATCATCAACAGCCTATAATAGTCCACTGCTGGACATAGGCCTCTCCTTAGAAAGGAGGTTTTGGCCTACTATACCACGCTGGCCAGACGGGTTGGTATAGGGTTTGTGTCAAGTTTTCCTTCTCTTTGCAGTGCTGTTGTCCTGCGTAGTCTGCTCCCTTAGTCGGCTCTTACGACAGCCACGGGACGAATAGGGGTGGTGACATTCCGTATTCTTAATCCGTCACCACACGGATATTTATAGATTACGCAGATTTAAAAATATAAGATAATTTTGTGAACTAAAACAAGCTAAATTCCAACCTTAGTAGTCTTCTAGCGTACCTTGACAGTGAATGTAGAGTAACTGCCTCAGTGGTGCAGTGGTAGCGTATGCGACTGCTGTTCTGGGGTCTCGGGTTAGATTCCCGGATCGGATCAAATTTTTGTATGATCTGCAAATATTTGTTTTGGAGTTTGGGTGTTTTCTATGTATAATATGTATGTATTTACAAAAAACAAAAGTATATGAGTATTCTATCAGTCAATCTGGTTTTCATAGTACAAGCTCTTATTCAAGGATTTACTGTATTTCCAACTCCTCCAATTTTCTTCTGATTAATTTTGTTGCGGGTTCCAAGACAGTTTAATTTCTTCCTGGGACTTCCCGAGTGTCATAACTCGGTGTGTTCGTGGGTCACTGCTGTGGATCCTGGTATACAGGAGTTACAGTGGTGGGCGTGTGGGTGGGATTAGTCCCTTTAAAAAAAAAAGTACAAGCTCTGCTTAGTCTGAAACTAGACGGCGTTGTGTGTCAGATGTCCGAAATATTATTATTATTATAGATATAAGAAGACATAAGAAATTTAAATAAATACCTAAGCAAACTAAATATATTGTATACTCCATATGGAATATAAATAATAGTAATAACCTTACACATCTCACACACGGCAGTCTGATCCCAAACTAGGCAGAGCCTGTACTATGGTAACCAGCCTGCTGATAAACATACTTGTCCTGGGTAGGAATCGAACCCACACCTCTGGCTTAGCAGTCAGGGTCACTAACCACTGGACCAACAGGGCCGTTAGATACTAGATATATTAGAGAATTGCTAAAACAAAACCATTTCGTAATGAAATGAAGGAGTAGAAACAGCATGTCGAGTGATCAAGGAGACTAGAAGAAGAAAAATAAATAAAAAATATTATTATTATTATTAAATGTCATGGCACTGATCCCAAATAAATTCTTTTTTTTAAAGACAACTCCCGCACTAGGAATATATCCTGGATCGCGGGGGACTTTACAAACATACATGAAACGGACACAAAGAACACACAGACTCAGAACGACAAACAAACCCCAAATAAATTTCGGCAAAGGGTAGGAAGATGATGATGATTAAAGAATTACTAAAGTAGTTTTTTTGCAGTTTGCAAGACTTATTAACCGAATCGAATCGAACTAGAGGAAGTTGAAGATCAACATCAATTATAACGAAAACAACCTCAATAGCAAACGTAATTCCGAATTTGAAATGATTAATAAATTAAAAATAGAACCTCAATTTAACTTTATATCTATCTTTTTCTAACTAACAATACGTAACATTGACAGATAAGGACAGAGAGTCGACACAACTTGCGTAACATCTTGCGGTATGAATCAGTAATCATTGTAGATGACGTGCAAATGACGGGTATCCCCGTCTAGTGACGTAGTCGGCGCGTGCGCAGCGACCGTTAAATTGATAACAGGAATGACTTGTTCAAACGTGGATTTCACTTACGATATTCTCTCGGGGGAATTCGGATGTTTTTTTATATAAACCTTGTTGTTGTATTTAAAGTAGGTTTGACAATAATTTTAATGATTAACGTATTTATGTGAATATTTATTTAAGACTAGCATATGCTAGTGGCTTCTCTCGCTATTTCTTTTTTCGTGTTTCTAACTTAGAAAATGACATACTTCCAGGCCTGTTTATCCTGTCTTTTTGGGTGCTTACATCATCATCAGCATCAGCTGCCAAAATTTCAAGTTTGTAGCCCCAGCGTTTAGGTTCTGTGCTGATGAATCACTCAGCCAGGGCAAGTAATTTTACATGATTAGATGATTTGACTGTCTGGTCTTATCTTAGTTTGGATTTGTTTATCGGTCCCCTTTGGTTGTACTGTACAGATATGGCGAGTCCATTGCCACACGATTCTTTACTTTATAATATATCCACACATCTCACACACGGCAGTCTGATCCCAAACTAGGCAGAGCCTGTACTATGATAATCAGACTGCTGATAAATATACTTTTATATTTCTAAATACATACATATTATAGATAAATTACACCCAGACACAGAACAAATGATCGGGAATCGAACCCACGACCTCCGGCTTAGCAGTCGGGGTCACTAACCACTAGACCAACAGGCCCGTCTAATTGCCACTACATTCATCAACAGCATTTAACAGTCTACTGCTGGACATAGGCCTCTCCTTAGAAGGAAGGTTTTGGCCATGCTGGATTGGTATAGGGTTTGTTTCAAGATTTCCCTCTCTTTCCAGTGCTGTTTGTCCTGCGTAGTTTGCTCCATTAGTCGGTTCTTACGACACCCACTACATTACCAAAAATATATACGCAAGAATAATTAATACAATGTCGATACGATGAACAAAATTACTTACTAAATATAATGTTAATTTTCCTCAATGCTGAAGCTATACAAAAAAAAGCCACACAGCCATATTTAGAAAGTATAATTAAAAAAAAAAAGTTAAAAATAGGTAGTTACATCATCAATCATGGCTCTGTATTTCGAATTCCGGCAGATTATGTAGTGTAATACCTCAATAGAATTCCGGAATTGCAACATACAAGGGCGGATCTTGGCAAGCCCAGTTTACGCAGAGTTTCGGCACGTTAAAGTTTTTGAGTTTGAATGTTAGAGTTCAATTATTCTAATTTTAAATTAGTATTTGTACTTTTATCTATTTATTTATTAAAAGTCTATGAATAAAAATCTTTAATGGTATACTGGTTGTCTACTAGCCTACTTAGGGTGCATACATATAAAGAATACCCCTCTATAGATAGCTCCTTATCGTCATCATCATCAACAGCCCTTAGGTAGTCCACTGCTGGACATTGGCCTCTCCTTATAAACGAGGTTTGGGCCTACTACACCACGCTGGCCAGACGGGTTGGTATGGGGTTTGTTTCAAGTTTTCGTTCTCTTTACAGTGTCCTGCGTTGTTTGCTCCCTTGGTCGACTCTTACGACATCCATGGGATGAATAGGAGTGGTGACACTCCTTATTCTTAATCCATCACCACAGGGAATTTATAAATTTAAAGATAGAAATCATATACTTTTTTATAAAAAATGGAAAAATGGATTTGGATTCAAGGTTTGACCCCGTTGTGGCAATAAAAATGCTGTGATGCACAAAATAAAATAATCTGTCGCATATAAATACGACAGATTATTTTATTTTGTGACGTGAAACCTACTTTTAGCAATGTTAATTACAGTACGATGATTTTATTTTACCTATATTGAATATAATAAGGAAAATTAATGTAGGAACCAGGAATTATCAATGAAAACTTAAAATAACCGTTTTTATGGAAACCCCCAGGTACAAACCGAGAGGACGACCACGCAGTTACGGTAATCGAACCATTAGGCGACCGGATGGCGTAGTAGTTTCTCTAATGGTCGCGGGTTCGATTCCCGCTCAAATCAAACATTTGTGTGCATTAACATTTAATGTTTGATTTTATCTGGGTGTTTCTATGTATAATATGTATGTATTTACAAAAAAAAAAAAACATGTATTGATATCAGTTGTCTGGTACCCATAGTACAAGCTCTGCTTAGTTTGGGACTAGATGGCGCTGTGTGAATGTGGTAGAATATTATATTATTTTAATATCGTTACAAATTGTAATAACCTGTCTTATTCTTAAGTGCCTACAGTTAATTTTATTTAAAAAATATTACATTACAAATTCGACTGCACGGATGGCGGAGTGGTTTAAGCGGTCGCCACGCCGCTTCCTACTACGCCGAGTGTTGTGGGTTCACACCCCACATGGGACGACACTTTGTGTGATTCACAAATTGTTGTTCTAAGTCTGGGTGTTCTTTGTGTCCATTTTATGTATGTTTGTAAAGTCCCCCGCGACACAGGATATATATATTTCTAATTTAAAAAAATAAAAGAAAATATTTTGTACAATATATGGATGTACTTTCAGCAGTTTTGGCATTACTTTGTGAAATTAATTTTAATTGTGACTTTCTATTTTATATTTATTACCTGTTTTTATTTATTTATTTACACATTATGCAACATTTGGTGTATCGGCGGACTTAATGTTTGTAAGTGGGTGAGCCTTGATCCGTGCAACTGACCAATACAACTTATTGCATTGAAATTGCAAATTGTTCATCAAAGACCACAGCCTCACAAAAAAATTAACAAATAATGATTTTGCGTGACATGTGTCTATGCATATAAAATTTATTGCCCTGACTGATTGAGACATCAACGCAGAGCCTAAAAAGCTGGGACTACAAACTTGAAATTATGGCAGCTGATGGATGATTTGAGGATGGGATGAACGTTTATGTGGAAGTTCGTGATTATCAATTTAGAAACACGCCTACGACATAATATGTTTGAAAGGTAGTCTGGAAGAGACATATTCATGTACAATGACTGATCTTGGGATCAATATCAAATCACACTTCTGGACTTTCATGTTTCAACAACAACAAAAACAACAGCCTTTAATAGTCTACAGCTGGACATAGGCCTCTCCTTAGAAAGGAGGTTTTGGCCTACTATACCACGCTGGCCAGACGGGTTGGTATAGGATTTGTTTCAAGTTTTCCTTCTCTTTGCAGTGCTGTTGTCCTGCGTAGTTTGCTTCCTTAGTCGCCTTTTACTGACACCCACGGGATGAATAGGGGTGGTGACACTTCGTATTCTTAATCCGTCACTTCCACGCAAGTTTTTACCAAGAGAGAAGATTTGTCTTTCTTCTTGAATTTATTCTCTGGTCCAGTGATGGTGTGAAAGATTTTTCTTACAGAAACTATCCATTTATATTTCTTTGTATCCACACATACAAAAAAACATGACATTCATAGGTTACATGTGCTTTTTAAGTTGGGCGGTTCCCATGCGATATATGATTCTGCAGTATATTACTTAGCTTAGCCAATGTAGAAATATATATGCGGTACGACAAAGGTCAAAAAATTAATTTTACATTACCTTCCACGACAAACTTTAATATATTAGCAAATCAGATTTTGAACGTTACCATTATTGTATGTTACCTTGATCGGTAGCACGCAACGGGTCGAAATTGGTAACGTCTTATTCATAAACATTTTAAAGCATTATTTTGGCGTAGATAGGTCTTAGACATATAGGGGAGAGTAACCAATATTGAACCGGCCCTCAAATTGGACCATTTCTGTATTTCTACCAAAATGGCACAATTTGGTATAGTATATTGGCACAAAAAAGAGCGGTACAAAATGGCGGAGTATTAGTGGCTAGTGTTGTATTTTTGTGTTGCTAGTGTAAAAAAATTGTACCATTTTGTTAGAAGTACATAGGTGGTCCAATTTAAGCGCCGGTTCAATATTGGTTACTTTCCCCTATTTATAGTTTTACAAGAGGGGCTCATTACGTAGTGGTAACTGAGTAGAGTTAAGCAATCCTAGCCTGGTCAGTCTACGAATGGGTGACCACTCTTCACACATTGAGACCCCTTTATGCCTCGCACGTCAAGCCCGGTTGGCACGAACATCTGCGGCAGTCATTACTGCACGAACATATATTTTTATAGAACTCCAATGTCGTCTAATACTTGGGTTATGGAGGTCTAACCGCCTGGCCACAGCCAAGAGCGGTGCGGATTGCGGCGCGTCGTGAGGCGCGGTAAGCGGTGAGCGGCGAAAACAAATGGTAAACAACCTATGAAGTATGCCACAGCTACCGGCGACGCGCACTGCGGCGCGACTTGCGGCGCGGCAAGAGGCGCGTGGTACGCGGCGGCGACGAGCTGCGCGATGTGCGAGTGAAACAAATGTACTAGCCAATATCGAGGTGGCCACAGCTCAGAGCGGCGCGCGCGGCGGCATCGGTGGACGCTTTGAGGCATCGCGCAACCGAAACAAATAATTTTGTTTTTATCGCGCGTTGAGCCAATAAAATAAATAATGGATATGGAACAATTCATTAGTTAGTTTCTATGCTTGCCCGCGTATATTAAAAAAAATATCGGGATAGTTCCTATATTCATAATAAAGTGTGAAATTCGCCAAGTTCTCTCCTTTTCTGGTTAACTGGGTGCGCTCCTATTCTTGACTGAACTATATCTTCAGCTAAGAACGCACTTGTTTCAAGGCAATATCGAGCCACTTATGATAGGGGCATTTTAATGGTTTATCCGTTCTCTAAATACGTGCACCGTTGACGCCGCCGCGGTCACAACTAGTCTAGCTGTGGCATACCACCGCAAATCACGCCGCCCGCCGCGCCTCCCAACGCACCGCGCAACGCACCGCCAGAAACTGTGGCCAGACCGTAAAGGCAGTCGCTCCGCGTAAAAAATCCAAGTTCAGCCGTCGTAGTAGAATTTAACTTGGGCAAGTGGGTCGGAGGAAAATAGACAACATTCTCATCTCTTGGTTTTCTTACTTCAATTTAGATTTCTCTTGCCGCTTTGACCACGTTATCGACTAGCTAATGATAGAAGAATTGTTATGTATTAGGTAAAGTTTATCTTTCCCACTTATCTCCAAGTGATTTATTGATCAAATTCGTAATTAATTCGTATTTCGTTTGTTTTCAATTTGTTTATTTGAAACTGAATTATATAGTTTTTTTTTCTGTAAGTATGTAAATGTGAGTAAAGTGTAATGGCTTGTAATGTTAGTTCATATTTTAGTAACTTTCTAGTGGTTTTGAGTGTTTCCTTTACCTAATGCTTCTCCTCCTGCTAAACCTCTTTCTAGTCCGATTTTAAAGTGATGATTTTTAGTAAGCATTGCAGAAAGCAATAAATGCTATAAAGTAAAAAAAAAACATGATGAAAAAAATGATGTTGATGATGTTGATGTTGATGTTGATAAAAAAAATATGTTAACACAACTACATAGCGTTACAAGAATTCAGTATATATATAATATAATATATTCTACCACATACACACAACGCCATCTAGTCCCAAACTAAGCAGAGCTTGTACTATGGGTACTAGACAACTGATATAAATACATATATACTTTTTTTTTTGTAAATACATACATATTATACATAGAAACACCCAGACAAAATCAAACATCAAATGTTCATGCACACAAATGTTTGACTTGAGCGGGAATCGAACCCGCGACCTTTGGAATAGCAGTCCGTTACAAAAGCCACTACACCATACAGTCGTCAAAAATATATAATAATATATTTTGTCTTATTGCGGTACGAAGGTCAATACAATGATAGTTCAAGCTATAATGGTTAGAAATAGAGATATTTTATCCAAATTCGTCGAATTGATTAGTAATTATATTCTGATGTTGCTGTATTGCACTAGGCTCCAAAAGTGTAACAAATAAATGAAAAAACAAAAGTTAATGTGGACAATGAATTTTGGAATCGCCAGAAGGATTACACGACAATGTAAAGGAAATCCTACGTTGGAGTGGGGAAAAAAAATCAAATTCGTTTATTTACGAGATGTGGTAATAATAATAAACCTCACACATCCCACACACGACAGTCGCATCCCTAACTAGGCAGAGCCTGTGCTATGGTAACCAGACTGCTGTTAAACATACTTATATTTTTCTAAATACATACATATTATAGATGAATAACACCCAGACAGAACTAACAATCGTGATATAATGGTGATAAGAATAGTCCATGGGTTCATTATATTTTATCATAACCATGGTGTGTAAATATGTCAATCTTAGTAACAAATTATTTATTGAACATTATAATATTATACATTTGTCCGTGTAGTGACGGATTAAGAATACGGAATGTCACTACCCTAATTCATCCCGTGGGTGTCGGAAGAGCCGAGTAAGGGCGCAAAACAACGCAGGACACCAGCACTGCAAAAAGAAGGAAAACTTGACCCAAACCCTATACCAACCCGTCTGGCTAGCGTGGTATAGTAGGCCAAAACCTCCTTTCTAAGGAGAGGCCTATGTCCAGCAGTGGACTATTAAAGGCTGTAGATGTGATGTGATGATGTGATGACATTTACTTATTACATTATTTGGCTAATTAATATAATATATATCATCATCATCATCATCATCAGCCTATCGCAGTCCACTGCTGGACATAGGCCTCTCCCATTGCACGCCACTATAATAATAATATTTCGGACATCTAAAACACAACGCCATCTAGTTTCTAACCAAGCAGAACTTGTACTATGAAAGCTAGTTTTACTGATAGAATACTAACATACCTCTTTTTGTAGCTACATACATATTGCACATAGTAAACTCCCAAACTCCGTAATAAATATTAGCAGAGATTTGGTCCGATGAATCGAACCCAAAACTAAAAATAAATAAAAGTTTTAGTAAAAGCTATAGTGTTTTTTATAGATATTTTAACTTTAAAAAGAAAAACACCGTTTTTAAACCGGCTCTAAAAGAATAGATTTCCCTCTCCCTTCAGCCTGTCTCGATTCTACGGGTGTAGGTGTATCAGAATGATTTCCAACAACTAAATTTAACGTGAATTGTGTAATATATGTATATACGTACAATGTAGCAGATGAATGCATCGACTGACAGATGAGTGGTGCAGTGGTAGCGTATGGGACTGTTGTGGGTGTTTCCTATGTATAATATATTATGTACGCATTTACAAAAAAAGTATATAATTATATTTTTATGAAAAAACAAATCACGCCATTTTTACATAACGTTATGGTTTCTTTTAACGACTCTATAGTCTCTCTATCTGTACAAAAGACTTATTTGTAAAACGATCAACTGTATTACCAAGCAGCTATTTCAGTTCAAATAAACGGAAACCCCAAATCCCACACACATTAAACATAATCAATAAAGTGCCCAAAGGAACGTACTTTTATTACAAAATATTAATCTTAACACACAATCATATATCTATATACTTGTGTTACCCGCGTTCATCTCGAGGCTGTAGAAAAATCTTAGTAGCGCCCCCGCAGGCTGCTCACAATAATTAGTTTAACAGTGTTCGAACACCCACTACCTCCTATCACCCCCCTACCACCACCATTTCTCTCAAACACCCCCTTATTTCGACATATACACACACACATGGGCGAACTTGTATGGCTTGGTAGTGTGCGTGCGTCAACTATTGGGAAAAATATCCTGGAAAATGGGGATATAGTCATTTGTATTTAGCTGAGTTGTGTTTATGTATATTTTAGTTTTGTCTATGATAAGATAAGGAGTTATGGATACTAGTTTTCCAGCACAAGTCTAAGTCTAGCCCTAATACATTTTATTATATCTATACGAATATAATCTACTTGAAGAGTATTTTTTAAGATTAAAACGCGTTAAATCTTAGGAACGATGAATTTAATTTCAATATTTCTTTTTGCATTGTATAGAGTTATTCGTTGAGAGAGGGTAAGTCACATCACGCTCCAGTTTTTGGAGCGGAGCAGTAACCATTAATTAAGCTAAAACCGCAGGGAACGGCAGCTAATATATTCAGTACGTAAGAAGTAGTTTTCAGCCAAACAATGATACACAGATATCGTAAAATCTAATACCTTTAAAAACTGATTGATTCCTAGTAAATAAAACTAAAATTATCTATATCTATACTAATCTATACTAATATTATAAAGCTGAAGAGTTTGTTTGTTTATTTGTTTGTTTGTTTGTTTGAACGCGCTAATCTCAGGAACTACTGGTCCAATTTGAAAAATTCTTTCAGTATTAGATAGCCCATTTATCGAGGAAGGCTATAGGCTATATATCATCACGCTAAGATCAATAGGAGCGGAGCACCAATGAAGAATGTTTCAAAAACGGAGAAAATTTATTACTATTGAGAGACGCAGACGAAGTTGCGCGGGTCAGCTAGTATTAAATATATATACTCGTATGTATTCTGAATCTCGGAAACGGCTCCAACGCTTTTCATGAAATTTAGTATGCAGGTTTCGGGGGCGATGAATCGATCTAGCTAGGTTTTATTATTAGAAAATTTACCTAAAACCTACCTTTCAGGTTTGATTCCCTGGTCGGACCAAATGTTTGTATGATCTGCAAATATTAGTTTCGGAGTTTGGGTGTTTTCTTTGTAAAATATATATGTATTTAGAAAGAACAAGAATATAAGTATTCTATCAGTCAATCTAGCTTTCATAGTATAATCTCTGCTTAGTTTGAAACTAGATTGCGTTGTGTGTCAGATGTGCACCGATATTATTATTACTACCCGAAACCTATTTATTGTAATGTAAAATTAACTTTGTTTCTTTGTCTCACCACCATCTTGAAATTTTGCATACAAGTTGCCCGAGGTAAAAAAAAATATAAAACCATTTTTTATTTCATCTAAAAAGGTTCACGACGGTTACACAAAAGGTTAATTTAATACTGTATAAGTTGCAAAGTTAAATTAAGCTTTCTGCCGCCCTACTGACGCCTAACTTAAGTTCTCATAGTTCCTATACCCAAATATTTCTGACTGCATGGATGACGTAGTGGTTTAAGTGGTCGCCACGCCGCTTACTACTACGCTAAGTGTTGTAGGTCCGATCCCCACATGGGACGACACTTTGTGTGATCCACAAATTGTTGTTCTGAGTCTGGGTGTTCTTTGTGTCCGTTGCATGAATGTTTGTAAAGTCCCCTGCGAAACAGGATATATTCCTAATGCGGGAGTCGTCTTTTTAAAATAAAATATAATATTTGGTAGGTACAATGGTAGATCGTTCAACTGCCATAATGGAAATAGCAGGTTTCATTTCCGTTGAATTGTATACACAAATACTATTTTGAATTGTTATACTTGTGTGTGTACTGTGTTTATATGAAAAAAATGTATTTAATCTCTATTCTACATCGTATGATCATCATCACATCAACAGCCTATAATAGTCAACTGCTGAACATGGGCCTCTCCTTAGAAAGGAGGTTTTCTAGATCCTATAGTACAAACTATGCTTAGTAGAGATATTTTTTTTTTTATAAAGGGGCAAAGACGGTTCACCTTATGGTAAGTGACTACCATCGCTCATTGTGACTCTTGAGTTGTACATCAACAATTCACAAACAAGTCACAATTGCCGCCTTTTGATCCTCCCCCAGAAGAAGGCGGGGAGGGGGGAGGTTGTTGGTTTACTACGGTAAGCTCACTCACTCAAGTAGAAGCAGTAAGAAGAGTAAAAACTTCCTAAGGAATCGGGATATCAAATGCAAAATATTTTTCTAATACAATTCGTACTTTCAAAGGTTAGCGTATCAAACCATATTAGTTTATGTAGATGTACATCCTTCTAAATGAGTCTCTTATGACTCTGTATGTATGTAGTCCATTGCAAGCTGTAGTATTTTATGGAATCGAGGTGTACTTTTACGAGCAGAAATCTGCTGTACCCTAACTTTTATACAAATACTATGTGTGTAATTCATCAACAGCCTTTACTAGTCCACTGCTGGACATAGACCTCTCCTTAGAAAAGAGGTTATGGCCTACTGTACCACGCTGGCTAGACGGGTTGGTATAATTAGCACTGCATTTTTTTATTTGCGTTTGTTCAACTTCAAAAAATCCAATATCTAATATATGTATATATGTATGTACATTATATAATCTATATATATATATATATAGTTGGTTTGTGTAAGCTTCAAAACACAAAAAGTTTTGCATCGATTGAGCTGAAATTTTGACACGATGTACAACAAACACGCTTTAAAGATGGTTTACATTTATTTTTACGATAGGTACAGCTATTGCGGTTTATATTTATACCTCATGAATTTTTTTTATAAATATATCAACTTCACTAATGGAACAGTTTGAAATTTAAAGTTCATGCATGGGAGTGTAGAAAGATGAACAATTTTTCGGGCCAATTGGCGGGCCTGTTGGTCTAGTGCATAGTGACCCTGTCTGTTAAGTCAGTGGGTTCGATTCCCAACCAGGACAAATCATTGTGTGACGAGCACAATCATTTGTTCTGTGTTTGGGTGTAATTTATCTGTAATATGTACGTATTTAAAAATATATAAGTATTTTAATCAGCAGATTGCTTGCCATAACACAGGCTCTGCCTAGTTTGTTTTTTTATAAGAAAATCAGAAGTACCAAGAACTTGGAGTTAGGCCGCTTTTATTCTTACGTTTACCTATTTTGGTATTTTGTTTCTTTACAAAACTTGCGTAAAGATACCTTTTGTTTTAGTACAAACCGTTTAATATTCCTCATCGAGGGCTGAAGACGTCTATAAATCGTTCCCCAGTTAACAATACGTGTTCCGTACAGGAACTACATATTTATGAGGTGTCTGCGGTACCCTAAAGTAAGCCAATCGATACGCCTCAGCTAGTTAATTGGCTCTCTGAGATTGGTGGGCCCTTCTTGCATTCATACACACACAATACACACATACACGTCAAAAACTGAGATGACATCTTGCCGTATACAACTATTTATTGAATGTAAAATATTGCTTTAGCTATAACTGAAGTAAATTATTGTTAGAAAATGGAATTATGTTTAAAAATATCTCAAATGGCCTGTTGGTCGAGTGGTTAGTGATTCTCAATGCTAAGACCGAGGTTTGATTCACACCCATGACTTATAATTGTGTTTTGAGCATGATTATTTGTTCTGTGTCTAGGTAAATCCAATACTTCTATCCTTATATTATGAATGAGAAAGAGACTTTGTTTGTTTGTTACGTCTTTACGCCTAAACTACTAAACCGATTTTAAAAATTCTATCACCAATGGAAAGGTACATTATCAGCGGCTAACATAGGCTACTTTTTACCGCGATATCCGACGGAACTGGAGAGTTTGTTTGTTTTTTGTGAGGCTGTGGTATCCCTTACCTGTATTCTTGACAAAGCTTTGCTAAATTATATATATATATAATATAAATATAATATATTGCTATAATATATATATATATAAATAATTTCATAGTGTTCGGTTCAGCAGTTAAGGCGTGAATGTTTAACAAACAAACTTGCATTCGTATTTACAGCAAATGTTAGGATGCGTCTACATTTGTACCAGTAAATACTTTTAATAAGCCTAAGCTTTACAAAGCAACCAATTCAATTTTGACGGAAAATATGGTGATAATAGAGTTCATTTTCCAGTTCATTCATTTATCCTGCTACCCTCTTTTTTTTCTGTGCGGAAATCTCCTCGGAGACCACCTACCGGTAGCTATGTCGGACTCGAACCGACTAAAAACCGCACGCCGTCTCGGGTACCAGTAGCCGGGTAACCAGGTGTACCTAGAAAGGAAATCCCTGGTACTCATCCTGCTACCCTGAATTTGAATTTGTCGTATATTTGCTAACCGTATATTAAATACGAAATGCAAGTACTTAATAGTAATTAAGACTTGTTTTTTTTTCATTTCTATCATGAGTTAATAGCATCGGTGACATGAGATTTATTTGCCAATTTAGTGGTGAAATAGTTGACCCGTCTCTTAAAAGGAACAAATTTGGCTGCGTTATTTTAACATTTTTATTAGTGCTCCGTACCTATTGGTCGTTGCATAATGTTATATAGACTTCCTCGATAAATGGGCTATCCAAAGCTAAAATATTTTTTCAATTCGAACTAATAGTTCCTGAGATTAATGCGTTCAACCAAACCAACAAACTGTTCAGCTTTGTAATATTAGTATAGATTTGAAGTATTGCTAGTAGTGTTAAATGTTTGTTTTATATCATCGACCAATATTACTTGAACTGTCATTATATAGACTTTAGAACTATGACAAGTCAAAACCATATCATCAACAGCCCTCAACAATACCCTGGCTGGGCTGGCAGGCACGTTGCGTTTGTATAGGGTTTGTTTCCAATTTTCCTTCTTTGTGAAGTGCTTGTGTTGTCCTGCTTAGTTTGCTCCCATAGTCGGCACTTATGACACCCACGGGATGAATAGGGGTGGTGATTCTTAATCCATCACCACACGGATAAATAAGAGAACGAAAGGAAGAAGGAAAGTAAAATTTTCTAACCATATACTCAACCCCTATAGGTTTATAGTTAATTATTTAATTTTAAATTATTTTAACTGACTTCAACAAGGGGTTAGGTTATCAATTCGGATGTATATATATTTTTTTTATGTATGTCCGGGCACAATTCTGTCATATGTAGACATGACAGAATTATGCCCAAACATACTTAAAAAAATATAGACATAAATAGATAAGATTTTCAAAATGTTTTTTTTGTTCGAAATGGGTTTAAATCTGAAATGGTCCCATTTAACTTTCATATAGATCTGATGATGAGTTTCGGAGACAGAGAACGGAAGTGTTCAAAAAATGACAGCAAATCAGCCGCAATTGTTGCTAGGTTTTAGTTTTAGTTCTTTGTTAGTATTGTTTGAAGCCAGTTCAACTTTTTTAAGAAGGATTTTCTTGTTAGCTTAATAGTAAATTTTGTAAAACTTTTAGTTATTTATATCTACGTCAGCGTGCGTTTCTTTAAAGAGTGCTTACATAGTGCCTACTTTTTTCGTGAGAGAGCCACCCTTGGGCACAGGTCGACCGCAGTGATACACCGGAAACCTCACAGAAAACCAGTGTTAAGCTAATCTTTCGGTGCTTCTCACCAAGTGAGTTCGGTTCACATCAATAGCCTTTAATAGTCCACTGCTGGTAGTTAGGTCACCAGCACCAGAACTCTCCCCCGTCTGATGGTTCTCAAAGGAGGGATATTATTTTTTAAATTTATTATTTTAGGTCCTGGTTCCCTTTTAACGTATAAGACTAGTATTTACCACAAGTTACTCGTAAAGGACAATGGCAGGTCCCCTAAACATACACATAAAATAATTTTAAAATGAAATGGCAGCGTTTAAATATCGTTTAACACGAGAATTTATTCCCGACCATTCTCATAATAAAATTTGTCGTCTATCGAAAGACGTCTAGGAAAAAAGAATATTTTGAGGTTAAGATTTAAGATTACTTACAATATTCTATAGTACCTGATCGACCACGTTTATTACTTTTTACTAAAATATAGACATAATATTGTCTTCTAGATATATTGTATTATATATATGATATAATTTATAGATCCTTTTTTTAAAGAGGAACCGACTTCAAACAATATTAACAAAGAGCACTAATAATTAAATAATATTAGTATAGATGAATAGGCCAACTAAACACACTGCTCCAATGAGTCAGCGAGTTTTCGTAGTAAAAAAAATATCAACGATGTATGCAACGTGTATTTTTCAAAAACCGCTCGAACTATTTCAGTAAAATTAAAATGGGATGATCTGGGAAGTATACCCTTTGAAAGAAGAAAAGGACTTACCAAATCGGATAAGCCGTCTTCGAGTATTCGGTAACATACATACATTTAAAAAAAAACATTCCGACGAATTGAAAACCGCCTTTTTTTTTTAAGTTTTTTAAAGATCGTTTTATAATATAATAATGCCCTCTTGTATCCCTAGTTAGTTATACGTGATGGCGAATATATCAGACATTACGTAGTTAGGTTCAATGAGTTATTCAAAAATATCCTATCTCTTATAAGACTTATACAACACATGGTGGTTTAATGATAAACCATGTAAAAATATTTAATAAGTTTAGTGTGAGTCAATTTTTTAAGCCCTTAAGGTTTAGTTAATATCTCTCTGCCATTGTTCTTTTAGGTATTTTAATATAGCTGCACGGATGGCTTTTAAGTGGTCACCACCTTGTGTGATCTACAAATTGTTGTTCTGAGAGTCTGGTTGGTCTTTGTACCCGTTTCATGTATGTTTGTAAAGTCCCCCGCAACACGGGATATATTCCTAGTGCGGGAGTTTCCTTTTAAAAAATAAATAAAAAAAATTACCTGTAAATTACACAGGTACTGGTTATACAGGGTTTTAGTGGAGATTTTTACTAATAGAATCCACTATTAAATACGATATCCCAAACCAAACCATATTCAAGATATTTTATAAAAATTGCCCAATTTTTTTTGTATCTAAGACGACTTAAGCAGTAACCCTTAATACATAATCCAGAATACTATAAAACCATTGCAGTGTCATTTAATGTTCTATTTTTTTCTATCTGTGAATTTTAACATATTAATGTTTTTTTTCTGAACGTAGAGTACCTTTAATTGACCATTAAACTTTATGACTATAAAAGATTTGACGACAATTGTCATAGCACAACAGATTTCTGCTCGATAAAGGTCGACTAAGAAAATGTATTCAACTGAAGAAGTGTCAGTATAGAAATGTTGATTCAGTACTTGTTACCTAACTTGATAGATTTACATATAAAGAGGCAAAGATAAGGAGGTTCAATACATTTTTCCATCTGTTTGTCAACTGATTTAGCTTTTTGTGTTTAGCAGCGACATATTGTCAAGTTTCAGAGACATCAACAAAAAAATTGAAAAATAGATAAATATATATGATGCAATGTACGAATGTAGCAGGGTGAAAAATAATTAAAAACACGTAAATTTAACTGCTTTACTAATAACCGTTAACAGTTGTTCAGTTTTTTACATTATTTTACGAGTCTGTACCATAGACAACATATAGAAAATATGACAAAATCTTCTGTTTATAGTTTTTATTGCTTTTTCACGAAAACAGAACAATTTTTTTCTGGTACAGATACTCGTAAAGTAACGTAAGAAACTAAATAACTGAACATTATCTCTACTTATAGATGTCCCTAGTGTCTTCAGTCTTACACGCTTTTTGGAATGGATATTTTTTACCCTAAATTTTTCAATATTTTCTTCTATAATACTTGTCCTGACAATTACAAACACAACAAAAAAATAGGAATAACCTTAATATATACAGCGATATTGAAGAGATGCGCTTACATACATTTAACTCTTAATTTTTATTTATATTATCATTAACAGCCTTTAATAGTCCACTGCTGGACACAGGCCTCTCCTTAGAAAGGAAGTTTTAGCTTACTACACCAAGCTGGCCAGATGGGTACGGTATAGGGTTTGCTTCAACTTTTCCTTCTCTTATTTATAAGGCAGATTTTATTAAATTTTCAACAATATGTATGTCGAATTTCGGCCACTGCGGTCAAACACTATCTTAGATCATATTAGAATACAAATGTATGTTTAATATATTAATAGTCAATAAATATGTACACATATTATGTTAAATAATACAAATTGATGTCCGGGCAGTTGTATTAAACGAAATATTATTTATTTCTGCCCACGTAAGATATGGTAGGCTTTTTGGAGTGTTTCGGAGAAGTTACTAGCGTTTCCGCTAGAGGGAGAGCCACTACCACCCCCGACCTTTCAATTTTCGTCCAGCGTTTCTTATTTAGTTTCTCGCAAATTATCTCCAATTCTTCATATTATTAAACATCCAAGGGGAGAACTAGCCCCCCTGCGAGGGGTGAAACGCGGACGGGGGGTGGGAGGGAGGCTTAATGACGGGGAGCGGTCAGTCCCCCATACCACGCGTCCGACGCACTTGTTTCTTGTAAAATTTTTCCCCAATCTTTATTTTCTTCGTGGACGTATATAATTAGAGTTTTGGTGGATGCGTGTGTGCGTGCGCTAAGCGTGCGTAAGTGTGTTGTGTCCGTGCGTGTGTGTGCGTGTGTTGTATACAGGGTGGTGTAAGACGGGTTATTAGTTTTCTTACCAGTTTCGGTTCGGGATGCTTTTGTTAGATTTCGATAATTTCGCATCGGTCGGGGTCTGTAGGGTGGAAAAAATCAATATACTTAGTTGTTAGTATGTGGGATATGTTCAACTTGCGTTAATTAATATATGACGTAGTTGTTTTGTTGGGACGTCCATTTGTGTCGTTAATATGTACTGGTTTTTGGCACACGTCGCTCAATGTTATGGCAGGTTTTGTCAAAGAACAAAGGTAGTTATGAATACACGTGTACCTAAAATAATGGTTTCTTTTAGGACAATAGCTGTTAACTCTATGGTTCGTTACTTAATAAAAATATATATTGTAAAAATAATAATATAATTAAAGTGATTACTTCTAATGTCATAATAATAACTTTATATGTTTATCAGCAGTCTGGTTACCATAGTACAGGCTCTGCCTAGTTTGGGATCAGACGGCCGTGTGTAAGAAGTGTGAGATATTATTATATAATACGAAATTCATCTGAATGTTCACTTCACTTATACTATCAAGCTTTTTAATGTTTGTTTGTTTTTTTGTGGGATGTAACATGAACTACTTTAATTATTATTTTTATTATGATTTGTTGCAAAAAATACAAATTAATATGTACACTTCAACGAAGGCATAAGGGGCCGAGCACAAAGTAAGATTTAAATGAAATTAAGAATAGTAAGTCTTTGAATGCACAAATCTTTTTAATAAAATCAGACTCAAGTGGCAAATCAGGCGCATTGTATGAGCAAACTACGCAGGACAACAGCTCTACAAAGAGTAGGAAAACTTGAAACAAACCCTACACCAACCCGTGTGGCCAGCATGATATAGTAGGCCAAAACCTCGTTTCTAAGGAGAGGCCTATGTCCAGCAGTGGAGTACTAAAGGCTGTTGAAATTAATGATTTAATAATAATAATAATATTCTACCACATACACACAACGCCATCTAGTCCCAAACTAAGCAGAGCTTTTACTATGGGTACTAGACAACTGATATAAATACATTTATACTTATTTTTTGTAAATACATACATATTGTACATAGAAACACCCAGACCAAATCAAACATCAAATGTTCATGCACACAAATGTTTGACTTGAGCGGGAATCGAACCCGCGACCTTTGGAATAGCAGTCCGTTACACAAACTACTACGCCATCCGGTCGTATCGATATATTGTATGAGTTACGTTTCAAAAAGCGCTCTGTAATATGTCAAAGAATATTATTATTTTTTATTTATAGGCTTCGAGTTATTTTTTTATTTATAAGACAACTCTCGCAATAGGAATATATCCTGTGTCGCGGGAGACTTTACAAACATTCATGAACCGACACAAAGAACACCCAGACTTAGAACAACAATTTGTGGATCACACAAAGTGTTGTCCCATGTGAAGATCGAACCCTCAACATTCAGCGCTGTAGGAAGCAGTTAGGTGACTGCTTATGCCATTCGTGCAGTCAACTATCTACTGTTCTAGCTAGCTACCAGAACTGATGACATCCCAGAACGACAAGTGCAGTGTAGGACGTCCACCAACAAGATGATGGAGCAGTGGCCCTATTAACACCACAGGGTTGAGGGCCCCTTTCAATCGGCTGGCAGTAAAAGTCCTGGAACTAAAATGATGATGATAAATCTGATATTTATATGAGCCCGATACTCAAGAAAGATTATAGGACAATTTAACATCACTGCTAGAGCTCTTTGGAGCGGAACAGAGGCTATGAACGCAGTTGAAACTACGAGGATCGCTACGTTAACCAATAAAATTACAATTTTTTTATTATAAAAGATAGCTCCCGCATTAGGAATATATCTTGTGTCGCGGGGGACTTTACAAACATACATGAACCGGACACAAAGAACACCCAGACTCGGAACAACAATTTGTGGATCACACAAAGTGTTGTCCCACGTGGGGATCGGACCCACAACACTTAGCGTAGTAGTGAGCGACGTGGCGACCGCCTTAACCACTACCACATCCGTGCAGTCAAATTAATTATTTAATGAATAAATAAAAAAACGCTACAACTCTTAGGAGCTAAGAAGTGACCATAAACGAAAGAACTCCCTAATAATACGTAGAATACGTTATTCATGAAAATTCATTGCCTAATTAATGTTTAAGAAAATCGCGGACATAAAAATATACATACGTTGGTTAACTAATCAAATACAGAATCTCCTACTTGGTTGGTTAAAAATACATATTCAGGTCTTGAAAAAATATTAACAGACTAGCTTTGCCCGCGTCTCGTTAAATATTTACCTTATAAGATCCGCTACACTAATTTTATGTTTTGGTAAGCACTTTTGTAACTTTCTTTGTGTTTTTAAATATATATTTTTCAATTTTCTTTTCATTATTCATTTGAACTAGCTTTATATAAAAGAGTAGTACTCCGATTAAATTTTATCACCCCGTTGTTCAATTCGTATATATTCGTAAAACAATAACCCTCCATTTGCCGCAGTCGGGTAATTTTTTTTTTTTACATTCTACATATTCCCTCTTAAGGAAAAATATTGTGCAATGAACACGATTACTTGTTCTGACGGTGTTATGTGTCTATAACATCTATGTATTTAGAAGTAAACAAGTACTAGCTTTTTCCTGCGGCTCTGCCTGCGTGTATATAGGTTATCGCGATAAATAGTAGCCCATGTCCTTTCTTAAGAATCAAACTATCTGCATACCAAATTTCATCTAAATCGGTTTAGTCGTTATTGATTATACAAACGTCCACCCCCATTTTCACCCCCCTACAAGATAATTTCTGGGATAAAAACCATCCTATGATCTTTCCCGGGACTCAAACTATTTCTATATCAAATTACATCTAAACCGGTTCAGCGGTTTAATCGTGAAGAGGTAACAGACAGACACACTTTCCCATTTATAATATTAGTATGGATGTTTGGCAACCGTCTGAGATTACCATAATACAGGCTCTGCCTGGTCTAAGATCAGTCAACCGTGAGTGGGATGTGTCAATTTATTATTATTTTAATGTAACATTCAGAAACCACAATATTGAACTTATAATCTTATCACTTTGTTGTCCGTCTGTCTGTCTCCCTTTATCTTGGTAAAGCATTGAGGTATAGAGTTGAAATTCAAACCATATATTCAGGTCTACAGTCACTTAAAGCTGTAAAAAATCAAACTCCTAAATTAATGTAAAAAAAGATTTACGTTACGTTACGGCAGTTTATGCTGCAAAAACGCATATTTCGTCACTCAAGGGAATCCAAATCTACAGGGTATTTCCCGTTAACCTACAAATATGAAATTTGGCAAGTAAAATCGTCTTATACTACAACTACAGGGAAAAATCTGAAAACTATACATTTCTAATTAAATAAAGAATAAATTAGTCCTTATCAATCATCGAGGTACGATTTCTCATAAAAAACACAATAATATAAGTAATTATAGGTTTTGGAAACTAAACTTCGCGAAATACTCGTAAAAAACTGCGAGACTCGATTCTTGAACTATTTATATTTTGTACCTAAAAAATTTGTTCGGAACCCTTAGCGAGCGAGTTCAACTCGCACTTGTCCAGATTTTTTAACAATAGGGACATTATTTTGTCTAGTTTTCTAGGGAAATCAGTGAAATTGACGATTGCGTATTCAAATTCGTAGTAGTGAGAGTACTCGAGGACTCTTGAGCTAATAAATGGATAAGAGATTTAAAGGGTTGACCCTTTTAAATGGTTTATCTATTCACTAGTTTTTACATGCGGTTTCCCTCGTGTTAATTTGGTTTGACACTTAATTTTCTATACAAATAAATAAAATTGGAGTGTCTGTTTTTAAAATTAAAATAACCGCTTCTTACTAAATGCATATGTATGTTTACACGTGACATATGCCAAAATATCATTTTTTACAATTTTTGTCTGTCTGTCTGTCTGTTTGTTCCGGGTAATCTCTGGAACGGCTGGACCGATTTCGACGGGACTTTCACTGGCAGATAGCTGATGATATAAGGAGTAACTTAGGCTACTTTTTTAGACTAGCTTCGCCCCGCGGCGTTGCCCGCGGTTATAACAACAAACGCGGGTAACACCGCGGGTCTCAGCTAGTTACTTAATAAAAACCGTTCTAGTTTGATTGTATAAAAAACATCCCTTCATCCTCGACCGTATTGAGTTTACTGATGTACGTAGTTAACAATAATATAATTAGGTATCTACGTAATTTTTGTTTATAATTTCCCTGCGATCCAGGAATTATTCGATGCTTTTTGTCTACTTACGACTGCTTTGATGGTGTAGTGGTTTAAGCGTTCACCTCGCCGCTTCCTACTGCGCTGAGTGTTGTGCTTTCGATCCCCACATGGGACAACATTTTGTGTGATCCACAAATTGTTGTTCTGAGTCTGGGTGTACTTTGTGTCCGTTTCATGTATGTTTGTAAAGTCCCCCGCGACACAGTATATATCCTGTTACGCGTGGGACTTTATAAAAGTCCTAGTGTTGAAATTGTCTTTTTAAGAGAAAAGACAGCAATTTGTTGATTTGTAGAAGTTATGCAAACGATAAGAAGTTGATCATTCGACAATCTCAGCTCTCAGCAATCGGTTTCCCACAAAACTGGAATTCGCCTAAATATAACATAACTATTCAATAATATTGGAAAGCAAAAATTGTCAGGTAAATGGACCGTTTTGGAGGCGAGCCCTACAGCGCCATTTAAGGAAAATACCCTATTCGGGGTGCGATCATAGCAACCCTACTCGTGACAATAACGCGTACCTACGTGTTTACAAGACCGCTTTTTATTGTCGAACAAATATGAGTATAGTTTTTTTGCGGATTGTATCTTAATCTTAATGTTGGAACAGAAGGTCAATTCTCGAAATAAAAAATAGGTCAAAATTCAGTTCCCATTTTCTCTCGATCTCACAAATGAATATATATGAAAATACCTTTTATGTTGAATTCAGGAAAGGGACAATTTATACCCAACTAGCGGACCCCGCAAATTCGTCAGCGCCTCGCAAAAGGAAATAAATCTTCCTCGTTTTTGCAACATTTTTCATTCATGCTCGGCTCCCATTAGTCGTTGTCGTAATGTCTTTCGTCGATAAATGAACGGAATCAGTAGTTCCTAAGATTAGCGCATTCAAACAAACAAACATACTTTTCAGCTTCATAAAATTAGTGTAGATAAATAAATTACAAATTTAAAAATTCAAAAATCTTTTCAACGATTAGAAATATTTAGTATATAATTTACACATCTCATAGACGACAGTCTGATCTCAAACTAGGCAGAGCTATAATAGAAATAATATACAAAAAATTACCGTACATTTTAGGGTCTTTCCAAAGGGCAAGGGATACTTACAATAAAAGAATGAAAAAATAATTATGGAATTAGAAACTGGAACTCTTTGGGAACATGTTACTTTTTAATTTGCGAGACTCATTTGTTTTTTCATTATGACGTACGAGTACTTTTGAAAATTGTGTATCGCTATCGAAATGAATTAAACTCGAGAACACTTTCGTTCAATTTTTTTTTATGATTTTTGTTGTGGCTTAAGTCAATAAGAGAGTTGCCAGAGACTTCAATTGGCTTTTGGTGATGAAGCACCATATCGCAGCTCTGTGTATTCGTGGTTTTGAGAGTTTAGACGTGGGCGTGATCAACATGACGAGGTAGTGAAGGTCGGCTGGCGACTGCGGTTACAGACTCTAATATGGCCACCGTACGACAACTTATTAAAACTGTCAAAAATCCTTGTCAGTATCATGTGCATCTGAAGGTTCGGAAGCTTTGCACTCGATGGATACCGCATGACTTAACTTTTACTGTAGTGTAAGACTGGCCCAACTGCTTTGTACAGTGGTTTCAGCGAGTATACTTTAAAATACAATAAATTTATCGTAAGTCTTATATCTAGTCCTTTTTATCAGAATCCAGGAACTTTCAGTCTGCCCTAAGTGCTTAAACCCCGGTCATAGACACCCTTAGTAAAACACTATGTATTTATAGTCGTTTCCAATTCAAAATTACTATGTACTCATATTTTTTCTGTTTAAGAGCAAACTGAAATGCGTAACACATAATACGAAGTCATGGAAATGTTATTTCTTTGTAATTGTTATTAATTCATTACTAGAACAGTATTTGTCAGTGTTTTTTGCTGATTCTGTGCTTCATTCATACTCCAATTTATTGTTAATGTTTGTTCTCAAATTTCCTTGAAATGAGTTTCGCTAAATCTCTTTGTATATTAACCTATTTAGTTTCCTCAAGTATCTACATATTATATAAACGTTAAAATGACACATTGTTTTTAAACAACAATAATGTAATTAGCTTTAAGGTTATGGCAAATAACGTGAACGAACAGCAATTGTCGCTGAAGAGTTTGTTTGTTTGGTTCAACGCGTTAATCTCAGGAACTACTGGTTCAGATCGAAATATTATTTTAGTGTTGGATAGCCCATTTATCGAGGAAGGCTATAGGCTATATAACATCACGCTACGACCAATGGGAGCCGAGAATCAATGAAAAATGTTGCGCAAACGGGTTTTTTTTTCTGTTCGAGAGATGCGGAAAAAGCTGAACGGACATGTAATATGTATAAAAACGTACACGCCTATCAGTTTTCTGTGAGGCCGTGATGTCACTCCGTATATTAATTAAAAACAAGCTAAACATTTTACATATTAATGCATTGTTATAAATAAATAAAAAAGGAAGGTCGTAACTACACCATCATATTTTATTCTGCTGTCTTAATGAACTAAGATTTATATTGTATAGATTCTCATGATATCTATTGGCGGTTAGAATCTTTCAATTTCTGTAGGCCAAATGGCGTGGGTCCTCACGTCGATGTTTACCTTTTTCATTCATAGACACTTGAACTATAGAGTTGGACAACTCTTTGTCAGGATTGACAGACGTACCTATACTTAAAAAACATTCAAATTAACGCTTATGAACAGAACAGTAGTGTTTTTTAGAGAGGTATTATTTTTAATATAATATCCAGGTTGCACCGGCCGGCACTTACAGTGCTTATTACGCATTTGCGTTGTTTCGTGTATTTATACATGATGCTATATCATGCAACTTAAAAAGTTAAAAATAAGGAAAGCTAATCTATTCTAGCTAATAAATACTGGTATATTAATTGCAAAACTGTAGTTAGTTATGATTTCCTACACACGGGACGTCTGAACCAAAAAGTTTTGTATAGGTTTTTATAAAAATACGCGCGAAAATTATACATATTGCCACTTATCAATTGAAAAAAATATATTAAATGTTCTGATATTTTTCTGTGTTGTCTTTAGGATTAAAATAAATTAAAACACTTTTCGAAACGGGATGTAAAACTCTATTGAGCAAAGAACGCTTATAAACCAAACTATTACCCTTTGTAACGCTTAAAAGACTAACACTCTAATTCGGTATTCGGGTAAAAATTGTAACATATTTCTTTTACAAACTGATTAAATAGTAAAACAAGATTTTCTTCTGTCATTTTGTCCAGTAATCGTAGAGAGCGATATCGTTACTTGTGTTTCAATCAAAATGAACACGCCTACGACAACACAAGAGGATTTCTGTGTCCTCGGGGTTAAAAAAATAACAAAGTTTAGGTAAAAATACCTATGTATTGGTTTTTTTCTATGAAATTTGTGCGTTCTTTCTCTAATTGTTGAACGTGGTCCATGTTCGTCTAAAACGAGTTTTTATTGTTTGAGCTTTGAGCATATTAAAAATGTTTGAGTTGGTGGAAAGTTGGTAAATCATTATCATCTCAGTCGAAAGACGTCCACTGCTGGACATAGGCCTCCCCCAAGTTTCTCCACTACAACCGGTCCTATGCTGTGTAAATATTCAACTTGAACTAATTATTAAGGGTCAAATACCATCATAGAACTCAGGGTATACAAGTGTGAATTGCCTCTCTTTGCCGCGAGGGAGTGGGGGGGGGGGGGGGGGGTGGTCCCTCAGCTAACTTCAATTGGTGAATTTACGGTGAGGCCGACCCTGTATGTGGCGAAACATGACTCTCCCACTGGCTAATTTATAAATTATATAATTATATACAGACAGCTTTTACACACGTATTTCGGATACTTTTTTCAGTTTAGCTAAATTTAAATATAATTTTTATAAAAAAAAAGACAACTCGCACTAGGAATAAATCCTGTGTCGTGGGGGACTTTACAAACATACATGAAACGGACACAAAGAACACCCAGACTCAGAACAACAATTTGTAGATCACACCGAGTGTTGTCCCATGTGGGGATCGAACCCTCAACACTCAGCGCAGTAGGAGGCCGTGAGGTGGCCGCTTAAACCAGTACGCCATCCGCGCAGTCAATTGCGCATCTCCACAGACAATGGGCCACTTGCTAAGCAAGGCCAAACGCCATTCACGTTGCCGAGCACTGGGTCAAAACACGATAAGTAAGTAAGACACCCATATCTTCCATTGATTTTTCCAAATTCCCTGTCTCTTTCTTGAAGAAGATAACGTACATGTATCTTAACGTCATCTTCTCATCTTCTGAACGGTCATTCTCTATTTCTCTTCTGATGTAAGGGATACCAGTTCACTTCATATTCTCACAGCGTGTCCTGCTAATAACCGTTGGTCTCTCTTATCGTGTGTTTGACGTTTTCTACCTTAGTATTTAAGTACGATAATTAATGCGATAATTTAATAGGTATTACCAGAATTGCCTGACATTGTTCAGGTTGCACTGGCCGTGATTACAGGAGGCGGTGATCACAACACAGAACAGAGAATAGTTATTTATTCTTTGTTTTGTGCTTTGCAAGCTGTAAATTAATTTCATGTAACGCTTAAGAGTTCATCATATCATCATCGTGATCACATCAGCAGCCTATAATAGTCGACTGCTGGACATAGGCCTCTCCTTAGAAAGGAGGTTTTATCCTACTATACCACGCTAGCCAGACGGGTTGGTATAGGGGTTTTGCCAAGTTTTCCTTCTCTTTGCAGTGCTGTTGTCCTGCGTAATTTGCTCCCTTAGTCGGCTCTTACGACACCCACGGGATGAATAGGGATGGTGACACTCCGTATTCGTAATCCATCACCACACGGAAGTTATTATTTTCCAATGTTATTATTGTCCTTATATGTTTAATTACTTGTACCTTCCTTAAAAAGTAAACAAAATTATTTTCCTTCTATTATTCAATAACATATTAAATACAAAACAGACTACAATATATCCTACAAGTCACAGTGTAATAGGAAGCGCCGAGGTGACCGCTTAAACGCCATCCGTGCAGCCAAATTGGCGCTAACAAATAAATTATTTGCATTTATTAGTTCAAATGCTGTAATTTTGCTTCGTACGCTAACAAATGCCAATGCTCGCGTGTAATCGTACACGAATTGTGACACAAAATGATTTCCACATAACATATTCTTGTTGTTCACGGAATATGTAATATCTAAGCGAGAAAAGCATATTTTAAGGCGTAACGTTAATTTCGGAGCGACACAAACGCGCCGTCGACAAAATTCGATTCGCCGACATTGTCATCCTCTCTACGTCAAAGAAAATATAATAAAAGTGAAAAAAAAAATACTACATCACATACGGAATAAAATAAAGTAAAATGAAATAAAAAGACATGCGAAGGAAATACATTGCCATTTCTTCAGAGCGCGCACACATACGCGTCGTCCAATTTATAATATTGTTTTCCTTAGGATATATTTTTTCACTAGTATAAGGATGGGGCTCCCCCTTTCCCACCCCCCGGGTGAGCTACACCCAGATATTATTAAAGACGTACTCACACATTCTTGGCGAAACGGAGTGTGATTAGATTAATACAAGCTTGTGTGTTTGCGCTGGGGTGGGTCGGGAGGTATGATTTGAGGACGGACAGTCAGTCTAACACAATGATACCGCGACGTTTTTATAACCCATGGCGTCTAGGCGCATTTCAAAATTGACATCCCCTATATTAAGTTGATTTAATACCAGAAATTAAGAATAATTTTAATCCCAAATCTTTTTGTTTAAACATTTCATATTTATTTCACGAAACTTTGATATTAAAACGATTCTTGAAAGCAAACAATGCGTATCAAAGGTAGAATGTAAGCCTAAGTCGTTCAGAAGTCGTAATTCATACGATTATAGACATTTAGCGTTAAAAACGTTTTCAAATTATTTTAATAGCTATTGGAGAAGAGAAAAAATCTATAACTAACAGAAGATAAAGAGACTGAACTGTTTTTTTTTTTACAAATGAGAAACTAGCGATGCATAAATAACATACTTGAACTATGCTTATCAACAAATGTTATCACATTAAGTGATTACTCGCGTAGATACCATTCAGTGGAGGGTAGATCACGGAGATCTGTTATATGGGGAGCAAACTGACAAACTTTTGTATGAAACAGTAAAGAATCGACCAAAATGGACGGTTGTATAGATGAATATAAAGTGCACTGAATTTTCTGTCGTCTATACTAGTTGATAACAAGCATGACTGCGCGGTAAGCGGTCACCTCGCTGCTTCATACTGCGCTGAGTATTTCAGGGTTCGATCCCCTCATGGATCAACACTTTGTGTGATCCACAAATTGTTGTTCTTAGTTTGGGTGTTCTTTGTGTCCGTGTCATGTACGTTTGTAAAGTCCCCCGCCACACAGCAGTATATTCCAAATGCGGGAGTTGTCTTTTATAAAAAAACACAGGCCAATTATTTGAAAAAAAAACCGACTGCGAGAAAATGTGATTTTTATTTTTTATAATATTATAAACCCATTGTCACTCTCACAATTAAGACAAATCTCACGACTCCTCAAACGCCAAAATCCATTAACCCGTTTACGCTATGGAGCGTTCCAAAGAAAAATATAGCCCTCTTTCTCTTGCAGTCGGATAAAAAGATTAAAATGAAAGAGAAACTTAAAATCTTGTTAATTGTCCTCTAATTAATTTATGTTACTCGTCGTTCTTGTATTATTTTGCAGTGTGCTTTAGCATAACGGATTAACTGCCGCTGTAGTAACCTACACCGTCTGTTTATGGTAGCGCCACCTATGTACTACTTTCTTCCTCCGAGCCTTTTCACAAACTAGGTTGGCTTCGCTTTAAGTTTACTTCGACACGGCTGATTTTTACGTGGAGGGACTGCCATTAGACCTCCATAACCCAAGTACTGGGTCTACCAATAGGGGTGATCTGGTTTTGACAGCTCATAGCGGCCATGTTTGATGATGGATCTTTGACGTCTCTGTTCAGTAAGGTTTGCCATTTTATCATGTCACGTTTCACTTTAAACCAACGCTTGGAACTTCTTCGAAAGTGACGAAGGAAACCCTGTTACTGTGAATGGCGAGCGCTATAACTCGATGTTAACCAAATATTTCTTTCCGGAATTTGATGATATTGATGCAAACGACCTTTATTTTCAACAAGACGGTGCACCACCTCACATTACTCGAGTGAACATGGAATTATTGCGTGGAAAGTTTGGTGAGTCGTTAATTTCGAGAAATGGACCGATCAGTTGGCCACCAAGGTCGTGTGATTTAACACCTTTAGACTATTTTCTTTAGGGTTACGTTAAATCTAAAGTATACAGCAATAATCCAGCTACAATTCGTGACCTAAAAACCAACATTCGACGAGCAATAGCCGACATACCGGCCGAAATGGTGCACCGCGTCATCGATAATTGGCGTGAGCGGGTGACCGTCTGCAAAAAGAGCCGCGGCGGTCATTTGGCCGATATATTATTTAAAACATAAATTCATCATCATCATCATCATCAACAGCCTTTAATAGTCCACTGCTGGACATAGGCCTCTCCTCAGAAAGGAGGTTTTGGCCTACTATACCACGCTGGCCAGACGGGTTGGTACAGGGTTTGTGTCAAGTTTTCCTTCTCTCTGCAGTGCTGTTGTCCTGCCTAGTTTTTTTTCCCTTAGTCCCTTCTTACGACACTCACGGGATAAATAGGGGTGGTGACACTCTGTATTCTTAATCCGTCACCACATAAATTGCATAAAATTATCTATCAAATAAATCAATCGGATGCATTTTCCATAAAAAAATTGTGTGTTTTATTCAATTTTTAAACCAGGACGTTCTTATTGGTAGACCGTAGGGGTCTAAGTTCTGTAGAAAGACTGTTATCCGGCTCCAACCACCCGTAACGATTCCCACAGATGTTTGTATGGCTACCGGGACCTTAACGTGTTCTTCGAGAAACGGAGGGGTGTCAATGTGTTAAGAATTGTCACCAATCCATAGAATGACACGACTAGGATTGCTTAAATTTCACATCAACATCAACAGCCTTTACTAGTCCACTGCTGGACATAGGCCTCTCCTTAGGAAGGAGGTTTTGGCCTACTATACCACGCTGGCCAGACGGGTTGGTATAGGGTTTGTTTCAAGTTTTCCTTCGCTGTGCAGTGCTGTTGTCCTGCGTAGTTTGCTCCCTTAGTCGCCTCTTACGACACCCACGGGATGAGTAGGGGTGGTGACAATCTGTATTCTTAATCCGTCACCACACGGAAATTATGCATAAATTTGCAATGTGTTAACCTGTGTACTACCTATCTCCTTTTAATGGACACTTTTTCATATCGTTACCTTTAGCCTCAATCCTCGAAATAAATCTCAAATTAGGCAAAGCCTTATAGCGTGGTGAACATACTTATATGTTGCTAAAACGATTGACATCATACAACCATTTATTCTAGTTGGGATTGAACCCGCGACCTTTGGCTTAGCGTCCAGCATCATTGACCAGTAGATCAAAGTGGCCTATAGTATTCAAGACTATCTTAGACATGTTGGGTATTTTCATTTACAACCGACTTTTATTAGTTTGTAGAATTGTGACGCTCTATACCCGACCGACTCTACCGATATCTTTGTTGCCCGCTGGCAATGGCATGCATCTCGGACAAGACACCAGATGGGTTACAGGTAACACGCCGCCTCTGTCGCTGGTCGCTCGGACCTGGGGTCTCACCTCGCTCGGGCTTGACCGCCGAGACAATACCGTACAGTACAGCAACCCCTCCAATCAACGAAACTGACACTGACTCAGCCTCTGTCCTACCCCTATGTAGGGGTAACGGTAGACACAGCTGACAGTGGGCTATCGCCCTGAAACAGTTATCACATGTCCCCTACGGGACGGTGTGAGGTTCTCGAAAGACCTGGCCTACGTGGTCCGCTGCAACGTTGTATTATTTAGTTATTTTTGGTAATCGATTAATATTTTATTTAACGCTACAAGAATATTTTGTATCAGAATATTATAACGAGTATCTAAACCAATTAATATTAGTTATCTATTGTTTAACGATATTATAGTAGTGCATTTGGCAGTGTAAAAGAGTTTTAAAAGAGTGTTTTTAGGAAATTTTATCTTAGACTAACCTTATAATCCTCCTTAAATAAAACCAATTTAATTGAAAAACAATGATTGAAATCGGTTCACAAATAGTAAAAATACCGCGTAAAACATAAAATATTCAACAAAACAAAACTTTACTTTTTAATTTCGATTTAAAAACGTATAATTTCAAATTAAAAAGGTTCCTGTTCCTACATCTATAAATTCACCATAGACAAAGACAAAATTTAATCTGTAATGAGGTGTACCTAATAAAAGCGATGACGTAATTGCCACTTAGGTATTCTAAACGTGTCCCTTTATGTTTAATAAGTGGTCTACAAAATATATTTATGATATCATACCTGCGAGGACGTACGCACGAAGGATCGATATCATTGAATAAAATATATTAAACTAGCATTTGGACGGGGCTCCGCCTGCGTGTACAATAATCATAATAATATTCTACAACGCCATCTACTCCTAAACTAAGCAGAGCTTGTACTATGGGTACTAGACAACTGATATAAATACATATATATTTTATACACGCTTTATATTAGCTTCACTTGTATGTTTGTTTGTAACTGACTCATTTGGGCGTGATTTTGACTGACTTTAAACGGTCAGAATTCGTTCAAACTTTGTAGATATCTCGAGGACTGATGCCAATACACTAATTTAAAAAAAACATTGGTTGGGTGTGCCTGTTGTCAATAGTAAAAAGCACCCCACGCTTTTTTTTCAAATTTATTAATATTTATTTTCTATTTTTTAGTTTGGTTTTCTATATAAGGCGTGTTTTTTTTTTTAATTATTATTTTTGTAAATACATTCATATTATACATTGAAACACCCAGACCAAATCAAATATTAAATGTTCATGCATACAAATGTTTGGCGCATCAGTCCGTTATACAAACTATCTCGCCAAAAAGCGTTAAAAAACAAACTATCTACATTCCAAATTTCATCTAAATCGGTTTAGCGGTTTTTGATTTTTTATATAAACTTCTACTCCCCTTTTTAAACCCTTAAAGGACGATTTATGGGATCAAAACTATCGTATGTCCTGATGGTAAGCAACTACCGCCGCCCAGGGACACCTGCAACTCAAAAGTCACAAGTGCGTTGCCGCCCTTGGAGTCCCTCTCGCTCGAGACAGCGGGAGGGGGGATTTGGGCTCCGGTAACCTCACTCACTCAGTGAAAGGCAACGGAAGAATTGCTTAACACCGGTTTTCTGTGAGACCGGTTTCCGGTCGAGCCGGCCTATTCGCGCCGAAGCATGGCTCTCCCACATTCGAAACATTATGTCAACTGTGACAACTCTTCTTTTGATATACGCCACTCACCCTGTAGTTTGTCATTTTACTAGTCAGACTCCAATTTTATCGGCAATTTGCGGTGCTCTCCATTCTTGTAAATATAATGTCAAAGCTTCGTTTTTCCTTTTGAGATACTTAGCCCTAAACATCAAATCGGATTGGTCCTTCCTCATATTAAACCGTTCAACCCTATAAACTCATTACCTTTATAAAACACTTTCGTTTTTGTCCAATGTTTCTCATCCATTGCGTAATAAGTAGGCAGTCAATAAATATTTCACAGAAACGAGTGTTGTGAATAAGCCATGGAGTGTAAAATGTTCTGTTATTCGTGTAGTTGTTGTATCCGACCCTTTTGTGGTAGAGGCGGGTCCGCAATATCGGGTCTCTGAACTTTATTATTAGGAGTCAATCGTTTGTCGTTGTTTCAACATTTAGTTTATGTTCAACCTTAATACCTTAGGGGTAGGCAGAGACCTGGGCATCAGGGACTTCCTTTCTAGGGTATACCTGGTTCCCCGGCTATTAGTACCCGAGACGGCGTGCGGTTTTAGTCGGTTCGAGTCCGACATGCCACCGACAGGTGGTATCCGAGGGGATTTCCGCACGGAAAAAAAAAGGGTAGGCAGAGACCCAGTTTCACGTTCAAATATGGTCTCAGTGATCAACGTGCTTTGCAAGATGGAAAAACTGTTTTTTTTAAGAAACTGCTGGCATTTGCCAGTGTCTCTGCCCGCGTGTATGTCTGTAATCGTCGTAAAAATCTTTGTCCTAAATAAAGTTCCCGATACGTCTATCTGTCTAAACGCGATGAACCGGCCTCTCAGAAAATGATATCGTTGGTTTTCATCGAGTGACTGAGGCTATTGGAGCCAACAATAAACTTCCTCCCCCTTGGCTCTGGGGAAAAAGGGGTGGCAAGTTGAGATTGAGTTGCAGGTGATTATTAACGGCGGTATTCACTTACCATCAGGACTTACTATCCACTCGTTTGCCTCTGCCTGTACTATAAAAAGAAACATTATGTAAATAGATAAAAAAATACTATGGCATTTAAACAGGTCGGCAAATACAATAAAATTATGTCTATGTTCTTTGATTATTAATACATGATTACCACTCTCTCTTCTCTGCTAACAGACAGAGAACCTGTACCATGATAACTACTATGGCATGGTCCATACATGGTTCACATAAATTACACCCAGATATTTTGTTCACAGCTTATCCCATAATTCTGTGAGACTTCTGACCCACTAAGCCACATCACTAACCAGTAGACCAAAACACCGCCGCAAAATAAAAGATATTTGAAATATACTGTGAGATTTCAGACAATCCAAATAAGACACCTGATGAAAACCGGTGTTAAGCAATTCTTTCGTTGCCTTTCACTGAGTGAGTGAGGTTACCGGAGCCCAAATTCCAACTCCCGCTGACTGACGAGCTGGAGGAACTCCAAGGGCAGCAACGCACTTGTGACTTTTGAGTTGCAGCTGTCCATGGGCGACTTTACTTGCTTACCATTAGGTGTCCCAACTGCTCGTTTCCCCCCCCTATACCATAAAAAAAAACTCCATTAAATACGCTTCGATTTCGTACAAAAAAAAGGTCAGTACTAGCAAAAATGCCTTTAAATACCTTCATAAACCGTCTAGAACCTCGCTGCGAGGGTATGGTATCACGATGACCTACATCAGAATGAGTCCAAACCTTCAATAATATTCGATAACCGGTACCTAATCGATGAATAATTTACTACATTTTTAATTTAGCTTATCATTTGCTATCTTTAAACTAAGTATAAAGATAAAAATATATTTTTTGGACATAAAATCAATACGCGGGCGGCGCGACACGCCGACATATGAACATATATGTATGTATTTATGTTAGCTAGGTTTCCGGCGCGACGTCACTCGCGATTTTATCTCCTAATGGGAAGTTCAGATGGGTGAATTTATATTTGACCGATAGTTGTTAAGACAAAGAGGGTGTGTTATAGAAATTTGTAAATAGGCAGCAAAATATAGACTTACATAAAGGCACACTGACAACTGTTTGGTGTAATAATAGTGTTGATTGTTTAAACGCTTTAATCACGAGAACTGCCAGTAAGATTTTAATTAAATAAACATTGTATTCGATGGAATTTTTCATTAAGGAAAGTTGTATGATGTGTAATATCACGCCACGATCCTTAAACTTCGGGAAACCGTTTATTAAGTGCGATATTTGGTAACTAGTATCTATATTATACAGAATAATACAGTTTTAAATTTTTTTAACCACAAAGTAAGCAAAGACGCGCATCGGTAAACCGTAGCTGATTTGTTTGTTCACAATCGTATCACAGTGCAAAACTAATCCTATTATCCTACCTAGGAAGATAAGGAACCTAAATATCCTATATCAATCTATCCGGCTAGATGACAAGCCCAGCTGGCCTGTTGCCGGATGCCTGATCGGAGCTGCTGAACCTAAGGTCGTGTTTTCGATTCCCACCCAAGACAAATAATCGTGTAGTTAGCACGATCATTTGCTCTGCGTTTTGGTGTAATTTATCTTTAATATTTAGAAATATCCGTGTGGTGACGGATTTAGAATACAGAGTGTCACCACCCCTATTTATCCCGAGGGTGTCGTAAGAGCCGACTAAGGAAGTAAACTACGCAGGACAACAACACTGCAAAGACAAGGAAAACTTGAAACAAACCCTATACCAACCCGTCTGGCCAGCGTGGTATTGTAGGCCAAAACCTCTTTTCTGAGGAGAGGCCTATGTCTAGCAGTGGACTAGTAAAGGCTGTTGATGATGATGATGATGATTTAGAAAAATATAAGATTGTTTATCAGTAGTCTGGTTACTATAGTACATGCTCTGCGTAGTTTGGGATCAGACGACCTTGTGTAGGTGTCCGGTGTTTACCAATTATTATTAGTTTTTCCATGTAGATTTTAAAATATTTGCCTTTTCTCTATGTCATCAGTAAGAGATTTAAAGTCATGACGTCTGTATAATTTTGCGCCCTCCGTTATTTAGCCTACTTAGTCGAGGCCAACTTTGTATCAGGATTACTGGATTTTAGTGATGTCATATCCGATATGAACTTTAAAGGTCGAGCAGTTTATTACCTGTTTTGCGTGCATTAAATAAGCAATAATTATGGTTAAGCTAAACTGAAATAACATAATTAACTTTTAAAAAAGTAGAACACTCTTTAATGTGCCCTCATTGTGTTGAATTTTTATAAACATTTATTTATTGCTCACACTTAAGGGGGGCTCGTGGTGGGGTCGGCTTGTGTGGTGGAACGACTGCCTTCAGACCTCCACAACCCAAGTACTAGGCGATAACGAAGTTCTGTAGAAAGACTGTTGTGGGACTTTTTAGGGCTTTAAATACCCGTAAGGATTGCCACAGATGTTCGTATGGGTCTCAATCTGTTATTAATGGTCACCCATCCATAGCCTGACCTGGCTGGGATTGCGTGTTTGTCTACTTGGTTACCTTTTAGCCACAAGACCCTCCTTTAAATACATTTCAAAAAATATTTAATTTTATTATATTAGATTTTGTAAAGTATTATTGTACACCCAAAAGAAGGCAAAATAGGTAACGTTTAGACGCATTGAAGTGAGCACATTTTTTTTTTTTTGAGAAAGACAACTGCCGCACTAGGAATAAATCCTGTGTCGCGGGGGACTTTACAAACATACATGAAACGGACACAAAGTACACCCAGACTCAGAACAACAATTTGGGGGTTTGAACCCACAACACTCAGCGCAATAGAACGCGGCGTGGCGACCGCTTAAACGACTACGCCATCCGTGCAGTCAAATTGGCAAAACATTGGCTTAACTAACCTGGTTCCAGAGAATTAACAGCTACTGTTGTACTTTCTGACTCGGTAGTCAAACCTAGACACGAAACCTTTGTACGAAAACTTACTGGCTGTTCTGTCAGTCCTTGTTTTTTTTTAACTAGTATAAGTTGAGTTAAAAAGCAAATTGTTTCACTGATCGCCTGTACTTAAAAACAGATCAATTTTGGATAATGAGATTATAAACGGATGGACGGATAAGATACATTATACGTACGGATTCCTCATAAGTATGGTATTTATTCTAATTAAGTACATAATTGGGTCAATTAAGTTTTGTCATTTTTAAAAGAAGCCTTATCTCATGGCTATTTATAATATGTTGGAATAAAAAAATTTTTAATGGATCACGGGATTGTAATTGACTGTTGCTAACCATGGACACCCATAGTTTGGGGGTCCGGTAACCTCGAAGTAACGAAAGAAGGGACGACGGGGATATTCATATCCATACTAATATTATAACTGCAAAAGTGTTTCTCTCTGTCAGTCTGTCCGTCTGTCATTACGTCTTCACGCTTAAACGAAACGAAACGAAATTTGGCATAGAGATAGTCAGAGACCCGGGAAAGGACATAGGGCAGTTTTTATCCCAGAAATTATCCTTTAAGGGTGTGAAAAGGGGTGTTGAAGTTTGTATGGGGAATCAATAACCGCTAAACCGATTTGGATGAAATTCAGTATGGAGATACTTTGATTCTTGAGGAAAAATATAGGCTTTTTACCACGATAACCGACATATCGCGGAGTCACGGGCAAAAGCTAGTTCTGTAAAAAAAGTAAATTAAAAGATTTGATGATTTATATACCAACCCAAATTATGCCACCTCCTTTCTAAGGCGAGGCCTATGTCCAGCAGTGGACTAGTAAAGGCTGTTGATGATGATGTTTCATGTCTTTTATACTAACAGCATTTTAAAGGATATCAGAAGATAATGTGTTATTCCAAACTATAATCAATCTTCATGCCCAATTTTATCCAGATGCGTTCAGCCGATGTATTTAGTTATTGTTATTGGAAAAACAAGACTTTACAAACGATCATAAAACGAACACAAAGAACACCCAGACTCAGACCAACAAAGAATTACAAAAAGTATCCTATGTGGGGATCGAACCCACAAAAGTTAGCCACAAAACCGCTACGCCATTCGTGCAGTCAACATCCATCAAAACCTTAGCATATATAATTTTAGTAAAATTTATGAAATTCCAGTCTATCACTACTAATAATGATTATGTTTAAAATGACACCACGCAGCTTTAAATTTTCGACAGCGGTCACACGCATCAATTATAAAAATTATACTAGAAAGTGCGCAGTGGCACCTGGCGGGGGTGGGTTCGACTCCCGCCCCAATGTGATTGAATATAAATACTCTGTGACATGTCAGTTGAACAGAAAACCATAGAGACGGTATTTGAATTTTAATTTTTTTACTTTAAATAACTTTTAATCGCCAGAAACAGACAATAGGGTTTTTTATTACTTGATAGTAAGATTTACTACTAAATGTAAAAATTGGGTAGGTACGTGTGATATAAAGGGTATAATTTGCATTATTTTAACAAAATTATTTATTTTAAGTGTTAATAAATCTTTCATCATCATCAACAGCCTTTAACAGTCCACTGCTGGAAATAAACTCCTTAGAAAGGAGGTTTTGGCCTACCACACCACGCTGGCCAGACGGGTTGGTATAGGGCTTGTGTCAAGTTTTCCTTCTCTCTGCAGTGCTGTTGTTCTGTGTAGTTTTTTCCCTTAGTCGGCTCTTACGACACCCACGGGATGAATAGAGATGGTGAAACTCTGTATTTTTAATCCGTCACCACACGGAATAATTCTTTATTTTTAGTATTATTTTAAGTGTGTAACAGTTCTTAATTTAGACGTAATATTTTTTTTAGTTTGTAGCCTCTGAATTTTGTCTTTTTTTTTTAATTTCAAATCTACATATATATTCTTGTTTATTAACAAAAAACAAAGAGATTTGTAACACCATTAATAAATAATCTATCATGAAACAACTTATTTTGGGTGGATTTTTACTTTTTGGTTATTACAAAAGTAGTTGTTTATGATAATATACAAATGATAATATACAGTAAGAGATAAAACTGACACGATGACGTAATGGTGTCTCTGAAAACTTTATTTAAAGAATATAAAAGAAATGAAATTTCTATTTATGAACGAATACTTACATTTTCTGTTTGATATTTATTTAAATTGTTTTACCATTAAACTTTTTTATTATTATTAACGTTCTTACCGTGAAATACCGTAATATGTTCCTCAAGATGTAACTAGCTGTAAGCTTGTCACCTTAGTATTATAAAAAGATATTTAATTGTCCTGAAACATATTATTTTCCCGCGTTTTCGAGACGTCCTTTATAACTTCAGTTCATCGATTAAGTTTATTCAATAATAAACCACGAAATGCGTGCTATTGAGCAATTTCGCGTGATGAAATAACATAGATCAATCAATACTCGTTGAATTATTAAAATTGCTGTGGATTAAATTAAATGAACTACTGAAAATACATCCACACCTACGAGTAAAAGAACCTTTAATATTATCGATTTTGTATACGAAATTTTAAACGGCAGTTAAATGATTCTTAAGCTAAAATAATGGTTTAGTAACCAAGTGAGGTTACCGGAGCCCAAATCCTCCCTCCCGTTGACTCGAGCGGGACTCCAAGGGCAGCAACGCACTTATGACTTTTGAGTTGCAGGTGTCCATGTGCGGCTGTAGTTGCTCACCAACAGGTGACCCGTCTGCTCGTTTGCCCCCTTATACCATAAAAAAAACCTACTAGGCGATGGCCGCCTGATCATTTTGAACATAGATACATAACCTAGAGAGAATTAGAGCCCCAATCTTGCAAAATACCCAACGAGAGAGATGGATAATAGATAGTCCCCTCTGTCTCTTTCTAGCCAAGCTCAGTGGTTGACTGGGGAATATGAGGGGTTAATAGGTAGCCAATCGCAGCTTAGCTAAACAAAGACAGAGGGTAATATCGTGCATCCATCTCTTTCGTTGCCTGTGTCGCTTCCACTTACAGGCAGCCGTACCCCGTGTTCTATCCATGGGTTTGAATGTTTTGCCTTATTTCAGTGATCACACAATGATAGGTCAAAATATACACTGGATCCCTATAGCGTTATTTAGTCATTTTTCACATAATTTTTACGTTTATAGCTAGCACACTAGCTAACTCGCGACACTTTATCCACGTATCTCAAAAGGAAAAAAAAAACCTATATTAGCAACAATATCGTTGATCCTCATTTCCTTTTGATCGTAGCATGATGTTATATATCCTTCATCGATAAATGGACTATCCAATACTAAAAGATTTTTTAATGCGAACCATTATTTCCTTGAGATTAGCGCGTTCAACGAAACAAAGAAACAAACTCTACAACTTTGTATTATTAGTATAGATATTGTTAATAAATATTGGATTTCTACACTTATTCTATATACAATCAAAGAATATATTTTAGGTATAATATTAAAGATTTTCTTTACGTGTTAATATGTAGATGGCGTAGTAGTTTAAGCGGTCGCCACGCCCGCGCCGCTTCCTACTACGCCGAGTGTTGTGGGTTCAAACCCCACATGGGACGACACTTTGTGTGATCCACAAATTGTTGTTCTGAGTCTGGGTGTTCTTTCTGTCCGTTTCATGTATGTTGGTAAAGTCCCCCGCGACACAGGATACATTCCTAATGCGGGTGTTAAAAAGAAAAAAGAGAAAGAAAAAAGATTACTGTAATATTCGGCTTTCTATAGATAGATATCTTCTATTCTATGTTTAGATTTCTATGTTTAGAAATATGTAGCAAATAGTATACGGTTTCTCGTATTTGACAATAGTACTTACGTCACTTCTGTTCTAAGTTTTTGATGCCATTTATGTTCGTTTATATGTTTCACGTAGTTTTCTTTACTCACGACGTCTCCTAAGAGTTTAAACTTTACTACTTTTTTTTGTTGTATGTTAAATCTTAATAATACGAATGTTGAACGGCTGAACAGCTGGATGATATACAGATACAGAGATACATTATTGCCTGGAATAACTACTTTTTATCCCAAATTCGATGAACTAAAAATGTTGGGTCAAAAATGTGATGTTCCATTGTATGTATATAATTTTTAGCTATTAACTAGTCTGAACCAATCTTAACTCAAAACGAAATAAGCCCTGAACTTTGAAATGTGAGGAACTGTTTACGCACTGCAGACTTAACAAACAAAATACATAAAACCTTTCAACGAAAATAGTTCGCACAAAACAAAGCTTAAAATTGGAACGAAAAAATCGCGCGCTGACATTTAGGAAGTCTCTACTAACTCGCGCCCCGACGGCGCCCGCATGTCATTTCATCGTCCATTATAAAATGTCGGCAGTAATCGGCCTTTATTTTTATTTTATTTGCCAACCACCCTCTCGCCCACCACCCCACGCCCCGCGACCGATATTTCAAAGTTAACGACTCCGCAGTAAAATATAGCACTTGACTCGAAAAAATTGTGAATGAATATTGAGTTGGTAAAATTGAACGTTGTTTAGTTGCAATTATATCGGTGCGACGCCATCTTGTCTCTGTTCTAATTTCAAATTTAAAATCGGATGGTTGATAACAATAGTAAACATAGATTCTGCTATTTATGAACATAGAGTTACGGTTCAATATATGTTTTTGTTTGTTTATTAAATAAATATTTATAATATTTTAGATTGACGTAGAGTGTTTATGGTATGTAAGGTTTTCAATCGTATGGTTTTGTGGTGTTCCTATTGTTAGGAAATAAGCTCTGGACAGTCTCGTATCCCGTAGCTCTATAAAACATAAAACTTAATAATTATTTTAGTTCTTTATCTCTATTACAGAATAGCCTGGCATTTTAGCGGAAGAAATCTAGAAAAAACGCATTTTATGTTTCTTTAACACAAAGGGAACAATTGGGCTAGCTGATTTGATGATATAGACTATTAATATTCAGAATGTAAAACAAATACATTACACATAATTTAGAAGTGTTTCGTTTAGTTTTCATAAGAAGACGCTGCTGTGGAATTTCCCAATAACAATTAATCCGACTCAAAAATGGTACTCAAAAGAAACAATAATGCTACGTTACCCCACGACCAACACGGCTAGTAATGAAACAAAAACAGCATAAATAATTGAAGACTTTTTTCAAGTTCGCAAACTTTTTTAATAAATAAGGCTGAAACCAAAAAGTTCCTTTACGTAAATAGGTTACAGGCGAGGTTAGTCAATCGTGGCGAGTGACAGGCGATATCTTAATGTCTTCTGATAGAACTATGGGCCTTACGGTTTAGGTCAAGCGATACTTTGATCTGTTTCGAAGAAAGAGAAATACCGTTAATGATGTGATTCAAGTTGTAATTAGAACTAATTAGGGATTTTTTTGGCGTTAAATCGCAGAAATAAATCTATACTAATATTATAAAGCTGAAGAGTTTGTTTGTTTGTTTGTTTGTTTGTTTGTTTGAACGCGATAATCTCAGGAACTACTGGTCCGATTTGAAAAATTCTTTCAGTGTTAGATAGCCCATTTATCGAGGAAGGCTATAGGCTATATATCATCACGCTAAGACCAATAGGAGCGGAGCACCAATAAAGAATGTTTCAAAAACGGAGAAAATTTATTACTATTGAGAGACGCAGACGAAGTTGCGCCGGTCAGCTAGTGTTAAATATTTTATTGGCTCCGCCCGCGTGTGTGTTGCCTATTGCGATAAAAAGTATGTCCGTCCTTCCTGATCAAAGTATCTCCATGCCTAACTGTCATTAAATGATAATCATCACATCAACAGCCTTCAACAGTCCACTGCTGGAGATACTTTGATCAGGGAGTTTTGGCCCACTATACCACGCTGGCCAGACGGGTTGGTATAGGGTTTGTCTTCACACACAGCTGTTCCCGGATCCCTCCTATTACAGGCGCAGAGTGGCACACCGTGTGGTTTTAGTCGGTCCGAGTCCGACACACCACCCCGCCGCAAACCCCGGTGGGGTGAGGGTCCGAGGGGATTTCCACACGTTAAAAAAAAAAAAAAAAGGTTTGTCTCAAGTTTTCCTTCTCTCTGCAGTGCTGTTGTCTTGCGTAGTTTTTTCCCTTAATCGGCTCTTACGACACCCACGGGATGAATAGGGGTGGTGACACTCTGTATTCTTAATCCGTCACCACACGAACAAATGATAATTTTAAAAAACAAATATTACATTTATAAGGTTAAATTAAAATAGAAGGCAAGATTTCTTGTGAACATGATCGCTACAGATTTATAGATAGACCGCAGTATTCAATATTCCAGGCTCATGTGATGTCAACGACCCGAATATCCCAAAACTACCTTCTTACCTGACATAAATGATTTCTGACAAAGTTATGTATGTCGCAGGCATGTGAACTAAATAGGGATTTATTAAAGTTGTCCACATATTTATTTATGAGACGAGTGGATGTAAAGTTGGCGATTTCATATTCTTGATTGATTTTGGTTTAAGGTTATAGAACTCGTGTATTTGAAGTGCCCCTCTTTCCAGTTTGCAAAATGTTGTTTTGCAAAGTTTGAGTTACAATGTTTGTTGCTTTTCATAGAGTGAGTGTAATTATCGGAGTCCAAATCCCTCTTGTCCGTGTAGTGACGGATTAAGAATACGGAATGTCACTACCCCAATACATCCAGCTACACCAGCACTGCAAAAAGAAGGAAAACTTGACACAAACCCTATACCAACCCGTCTGGCCAGCGTGGTGTAGTAGGCCAAAACCTCCTTTCTAAGGAGAGGCCTATGTCCAGCAGTGGACTATTAAAGGCTGATGATGTGTGATGCTGTGAAATCCCTCTTTCCACTGATTCTAGGGGAGGTCTCAAAGGGCGGCAAAGTACTTGTGACTTGTTAGTTGCAGGTGTCCATGGGCTAAGGTAAGCTACCTACCATCAGATAATCCGTCTGCACCATATATGGCACCCACTTCATTCGCATGAAATTTGAAAAGCGCTGCCTTAGTGGTGCAGTACGGTACGCGACTGCAGTCCATGAGGCCAACGTTCGATTCCCGTAACGAGCAAAATTCTATGGAGCTTTTCTGAGAAAAAAAAAGCCTAAGTTACTCCTTACATAGACAGCAAACTGGTAGTAAAATATTATGAAAATCGATTCAGCCGTTTTGAAGATTACCCGGAACAAACCGACGAACAGACAGACAAAAACTGGTTTTTAGGCATCAGTATCATGCAAATAACTGTGTGAGCATAAAAAAAACCTATTGTTTTGACGTTACAAACAGACACTGTAATTTTATTTATTTGTATAGATTTTAATCACGATTCTGAGAAACAGGTCTTAACAATTGGACTTAAATTTGCCACTTCAAACACAAACAGACAACCAGATATAGAAATTATGCCTGTAAATATTATTTTGTGTTTTTATGAGGTACGGAATCCATTTTTCGGATATATTTATCGGATATATCCGAAAAAGTGTGAGTATATGAAGTATTGAAACGTTTTCGCGGCAATCTATTACGAGTAAATAATAACTATATTCAATATATGGAGCCTTGACATACATAAAGCATTTATATAAAAATAACACGCTTATCTGAACAGAATACGTGTTGCTTTTCTTATAAATAGTCAGACAGTTTTTCTTATCAGTCTCATCTAATAAATAATGAGCGCCTATATTGTGACAAATCGTAAAAAACTGTATTCTTCATTCCTTAATTACCCACCCTTAGGGATGGCATTTTTTTTACTATTCTAAATTAAAAAAAAAAACAAAATCGGTTTAAAAATGGCAGAGATTAAAATCCTCCTCTTTTTTAAAGTCCGTTAAAAAAGATTTTTTTTTATTTGGTTCGAAATGTAGGATAAACAAAAATGTCGCGATTAAATTGAATTACACATAGGTTTAAAAAAATGCTTTTGTAAATAAATAGAAATGGAATGTTTGTACATCATCATCAACAGCCTTTAATAGTCCACTGCTGGACATAGACCTCTCCTTACAAAGGAGGTTTGTACGTCACGTCAAATTATAAGCTTTTGCTACTAAATACATCTGATTGTTTAACCGATGTTAACTTCAAAAACTTAAACAATAAAAAAAAAAAATTATAATAGTAATGCTGATAAAGTGTTGAAAGGATTTATCTATCCTTCAACTCAGTATTTCCTTATTTTATATTTTGAAATTTTTATCTAGCTGTATTTTTTTTTAGTATATGACTAAAAAATTAATGACTAACAGTTTTTTCGAACTTGAGACCCTATTTAAAGAGTTTTCAAGTTAAAAAAAAAATTAAACCATTATAGTAGTAAATTAAGACATTAAAATCGTAAATTCTAGGTTTCATGCCGACTTTTAAGGTGAGCTCGACGCCCTTGACGTGTTTAAAAACAATTAATATAATATTAGAGAAATAAAATCTTTTAAATTAATGATTCAAGTACGAAATAAGCTACCCTGTATTAGACGATTACCGCAGCCTATCAACTGGGTAGTGGCCTTGTTAGGAACATTATTTTTTAATTACACGACACCTAACCACATGTTTAAGTACGCTAGTGATGTACCAGATATCCGGCGTCCTATAAGTATCCGCAGATATCCGAGAGTAAAAGATATGTAACCGTGTTTGGTAGATGGTGATGGTGATGGATCATTTACTATTTTTCTAAAATTAAATATTATAATATGTAGTGTAGTAACTTGACTATCTTTTCAACAATATGAAACTCCAAATCTTTGTGCCTTGTGCATTTAAATAGTTATTTTAAGAAATAAGCAAACTGCAACTGTTGTTTCATTTTTAAACGCATTGCTATCAAATAAGAAGAAAAGCTGAAATCTGCATTCGTATTCAAGTGTTTAGACATCAATAATCCATATACGTATCCGCGGATATATGATTATTCGATCCAGCACATCACTACATAATATGTACACACTACACGTGAATGCGTGTTCATTATTTTTTAAACGGAAACAAAAAAGGAGCAAGCTTATTGTACAATAACACTTTAATAAGGGAAATTGATGTTCGCCCATCCACTTTCTCTAACTAATTAAACTTGCTTTTTGACTTTTAATATAAAACTTTTGATTTTTTTTGTAAAAAAATGAGATGAAAAAGCGAACGCGGTTGTTTATGTCAAAATAGTACTCGTTTGAACTTTTGCGCTCGTATTTTGTTAAAAATAAATTAAATAACTCTGTGGTTCCTTTTTTAAAATAAGGTGGAGTTCTTTTTTATTTTGATTAGTTTCGAGATTATTTTGTTGTTTAAGATGGTTCAAAACATAGACAAGGATAGCTAAATAGGCGGCATTGAGTTAAGCTGTCAAATTATTTCTGTTCGAATATATATTTTACACCGGTTAAAAAACATTTTAAAGTTTAAAAAAATATCTACTAGGAAGGGTTCTGAGAAATCATATAATTTATACCTTGGCAACAGTCAAAATACTTTTTTAATTAAAATCATTAAACTAATAAATAAAATGCGGGCGTAGTTAACAAAATCTGTATTCATAATTTTAGATATTTTTATTACTTTTTAACTCCCGACAAAAACGACGGGTGTGTCGTTTTTGTCTGTCTGTGGCATCATAGCTCTCGAACGGATATACCGGACTTTTTTGTTCGAAAGCAGATGTGATCGAGATGGTTCTTAGCTATAAATTTTGAAGATCATCAGCACTCTTCTTAGGCGATGAAGGGATCTTACTAAAATCCACAAGTCCGATTGATCTAAAATTTGGTATACTGTTACTTTGATGGTATTTCCACGACATGGTAACCTGGAACTTGCTGCTGCATCAAGTAGTCTGCGGGATAGCCAACTCTTCAGAAAATTACAGCATATATACCATGTTCGGGCTTCATCATACTGTTTTATACTTTTTCTGTGTCAGGGGTTTTTTAATATTGTGTTTCTTTTCACCATTTCAAATCAATTACAATTGTTTTATGTTGTTAAGGAATTCTATAACCCTAAAGGGAGGGAGGTCTATAATAATAATTAAACAATTACTATAAGTATGAAAAGAAAAATCATTTTATCGTTAAAAAGCGTGGGTGTGCTAGATCTCAATTGTTGTAAAAAATATTTTATTAACAGACGTTGGTAAAATTAAAGTAAATATTATAGAATATCTTGAAAAGCATTCTTTAATTACTCATAGACATAGAAAACTATTTTCTACTTTTTGGTTCGGTTAGTAACAAAACCGTGTTTTTTTTTATTTTTTAAACCATAATTTATTTTTGATTATTTAGTCGTTAATGATGATTATTTTATCATTGAGACTAAAAAATATTGTAGATATTTGCATAATCAATTTTATCATAAAACTAACCAATTCACTAAAAAAATCCAAAAAGACCTATTATCGCGAACTTTAACCTTGAATACATTTTTTTGCACACATGGGATCGATGGGGAATTTTCACAATTTCATTATAAGGTCCCTAATGTTCATGGAAAAATTCAGCTTGGGAATGTATACAAGGGTACTCCTACTTTTCGAGCTATTTTGACCGGAGTATTACTAAAAAGTAACATCTTAAAAACTATTTTTATAACATTATAATTGAAATGATAGTGTGTGTGGATAGTTATGTTATAGGTAGAGTGAGCAAGAAATATTTTATAATGAGAAAGTAGTATAGAAAAATAGTATTGGAGGGAAAAGGACAGAACATGTTTGATCAGGATCGCCCTTATGATACTGTTTCCAAATTTTCGGAAAGCGATGTGTATTGTTTGCTGTTTGGGTTGGTTTACATGGCGCGGGCAGTGCATTTAGTTCTCGCTATTTTTAATACTAAGACGGACGTAATATATACGTTTTTAATACCAAGGACAAATATATTGATTTATTGTGATTTTGATTAGTCCCTATTAAATTTTAACTCTATTAATTAAATCTCTATAAAAAAATAGATTGTAGGTTTACTTTAGTTGGTTCAACTTTGAGCAACCGAAACAGTATGTCTCTGCTCACTTTAAAATTACTGCTTCCGTATAATATTCTTTTGATCTCTGTTATTCAATGTGTCGCATGTATCTTCAATTGGCCGATGGTACCATCTGAAAACCATTTAAAATACGTTAACTCTTATCTGTAAACACTACTAATATGAATTAGTAATAATGTTTAATAAAAATTAAAATAAATAAAGGAAAATTGTAGGAGAATGGTAGCGTTTCTGAGATAGGACAAAGAAAGTAGAAGTTTAGATGGCCATCTTTCCTATTTCAGGATTCGTTACGAACTAATATGTGTTAGGTAGTCGTCAGTGACGAGCCCGCACATTACCCGCCAATAATTATTACGGCGCAGCGTGCTTCTCTAGGGCAAGAAGAGGATTTGCTTCCCTCCTAATGAATGGGAGCGCCAACAAGTGATAATCAAGGTTTAATTTTCAGGCACATATATTTTACTTCACACATAAAAAAAAAAACACGTGCGTTAGGAAATAAAGCCAAATCCCTTGCTAGTTATAGTTATAAAACACCATCACATTAATAAGTAAGCGCCATGTAAACCCTCACTACAAGGTAATGCACCGGCCCCTTGTCAAATAATCGACTTGGCCAAGGGTGGCCGGGTGGGGAACACAATTTTTGCTATATTTCTAACAAAAAAAAATATATATGGCACGCGTTTTACTTAAAACATCAGTTTTGAGCGCACGCGCACACGGTCACACGCCACAGAAGATGAAAGAAGAAATTGATTTGATTGCGTGAATGACTCCACTTATTTTAGTTGGCTATTTAAGGACTCATGTTTATTGGTGTTGTTTGGACTTAAGTGCGTGAAGTGATTTTAAGTGCTATTTATATAATGGTTGTTAGAACTAAGTGCTGACAATGGAAGCTGTAGACCTTAGACAGGACAATAATAGGTGAGAGATGCTTATTGGAATCTTTTATAAACGTGATCTGGTTAACTAATCATGATTTAGTTAATGATAATTATGTAAAGTGAGCCTGGCCTAATAAGGCCAGTTCATCCTTTTTACATTCCTCTTTTTATTAAATAAAAACTAAAGCGTAGTAGTACACGTGTATTTATTTGCTTAGTACATATAAAATACAGTTGTACTACACAAGTGTATTTTATATGTACTCGGCAATAAGTAAATATGTTAGGAAACTATATAAAAATACTTTATAATTTATATTTTTATTCCATCAGTCTTATTGTATTGTACTTATAAACTTTTTATTTTTTATTTTTTAGCCATTTTGAGAGTAAATCAACATTTGATTTAAAAAAAGTTTTAACTTTATAATGTGTCACGTCAAGGTTTTTCTAATATTTTTATTTAACTTGCAATGTTAGTTCGTTTTGGGTAAACTCTAGGTAGCTAAAACGAACGATTTTCTATTAGTCTACCGCGTTAAAATTTTATTCTGTTGATTTAGTTGTGATGGCCATATATTTTTCTGATAAGCATGACCTGATGCTGTACCTAAGATAGGCACCAGACGAGGGAACTCCTCACTGGTCAATAGCAAATACATAAAATTAAAATAGTATGTTCTAAATTACACTACAGCCTGTCTGCTGTGACGGAACTCCTCAGTTGTGATAGTCTTTTGTAAAGTTCTTCAAATATACAAAACCTCGTTTTTTAATGAAAACAATACAAATAATTTGTTACTTCACTATTTTCTTCAGGAAATATTTTAAGAATAAACAAATCTGTAACATGTATGACTAAAACAATAATTTTTTTAAATCAAATATTTTTTAACACAAAATTGCCCAATATAACAAAAAAATTGACAAGTTTTGCTTTCTTTGTGGTGTGTTAATGAGCCATCATTTTTTTGTTAATTAATAATAATAATATTAGTTAATTAACTTTACCATTATTTTAAATAATACGCCACACGTAAATAACGCATTGCGTATTACAGGACGCCGTACATTATACGTACGGCGTACTTCATTCATTACAGACTAACTATCACCCGCGGCTCCGCTCGCTAATAGGGAGGACAATAGTACAGTTTATAGCTTACGAGCTTTTGCCCGCGGCTCCGCCCGCGTGTTTGTCGGTTATCGTGAAAAAAAAGTAACATGTAAAGTAAAAAATAATGTAGCTTTCCATTCATGAAAGAGCTTTAAAAATTCGTTGAGTGGTTTAGGCGTGAGAGCGTAACCAACAAATAAACTCACTTTTAAATTTGTAATATACAAGCTTTTGCTTTCGGATTCGCCTGCGTGTATATTGATTATCGCGGTAAAAAGTAGCATGTGTTACTCGCTGATAATGTAGGTTTCTATTAGTGATGGAATTTTTAAAAAATAATTTATATAACGATTTAGTTGTTTAGGCGTGAAACCGTAACAAACAAACTCATTATCACATTTATAAGTATGGAGGTATGGATAGCCCTCAGAGATAATGTAGCTACAAATTAGTGAATAACCAAAATAAGCTAAGTAGTTTCAAAGAACACCCACAAACAAATTTTACCTCTTTAGTAAAGAAGATAAGTCCTTTTGTGACCTTATTTCACTGCGGTCAAGAACGCGGGATAGTTAAAAAAAAAAAGATGACGACATAGTCGATACTTACTTTTAGAAGTAACCAATTAACGATACTTTATTAAATATAAATAATGATTTATTGTGCTTTGAAAACAACTGTTATCGTAACCGCAAACGCTACTTAGGGTATTGCGTAGGACATTAAAATAAATAATAACGCACCTGTAACGCACTTACTATATTTAATTATAAGTGCTGGAATTATGTTGTAAACAAAAGGAACATTCTGGAAAAAAAATTACTCAACATTTATTCTTAGCGTAAAATAAGAGACCGTTTTAAAAAAACAATAGAACCCGATTTTTACTGTGCTTTAAAACGAACTAGAGAAAAGATTATCTGGCGGTCTTTTATATCGTTGATCAGCATAACTTAAACTGTCATGTAATAGATTATCGTGCCAGGACAGATCGAAACATATACTGGACGTTTGTAATTTTATGCAGCCGTTTTATATAATGTTTGACGTTATATCACATACTGTTTCGTAATTTTAGCTTTCTGCAGTTATTCTCAATATAAACATTCAGTATTTCTAGTAAAAATGAGATATGCTTCCGCGATATTGGTTTAAAAAGGGTTTGAAAAGTACAAAGAAGTATTCATGCAAAACTATTTCATTTCCAGCACATCCCCGTCATGTATGTCCTCGTCAATGCGTCGGTAGTGCACAGTAGTAAGATAATTTGTTTAATGTTTCAGATGCGGCGGTGACGCGATGTCTGTCGCGCCGGCGGTGAAGCGCGAATTGGACCTGGAGAGCGGCGGCGGCAGCCCCGGCCGCAAGCGGCGTAAGCAAGCGGCGCCGACCCGTGCAACTCCACAGCAACTCGCGCCTCCGCCGCTCGATCTTCACGCCAAGATGGCTGACATTTACAAGAGCGCGCTCGCCTTCGGGGAGCTCGCAATACCCGCCTTTGACCCTCTCGCCGCCTTCCGTCTACTACCCCGCCATGAACCACCCCGGATTTTCAATCCGGAAGCGTACTGCGATCTTTGTTGTAAAGAGTTCTGTAATAAATATTTCTTGAAGACTCACCGCGCTAACAAGCACGGTATCTACGATGGTACTGAGATGCAGCCGGCACCACCGCCGCCTGCGCAGCTATCACCGCCGCGTCGCGCCTCCGACGAGGAATCTGGTGGTACACCACGAAGACTATCACCTGATTCTGCGAGAAGAGCCCGCGAAGCCGGTTTTCAGCCAGATGCTCTACGCCGACTCGGCGTAGTAAACCCTGAGGCGTTTTGTGAAATCTGTTGCAAAGAATATTGCAACAAATACTTTCTCCGTACGCATCGAGAACGACGACACGGTGTGCCTATTCGACGGTCGCCGATACATGACCATTCGCCACCCTCGGCTACACCTCCTGCAGGCCCATTAGGAACGCCACTTGGAACGCCTCTAACTACGCCCTTGGCCACGCCACCAGCTCTATCGGTGCCACCACCTGATACGCCACCCCGATCGCACTCATTACCACCACCGTTAGAGCCCGAAGAAATGGCTGAAGTCAAGCGTGAGTGTGAGGATGAACTAGAAGCAGCGCTGCGGGACGGACAAACGAGTCCGCTAAACTTGATCGTAGAAGAGCGTGGCGTCTCTTCGCCGGGGTCCGCAAGTGAAGAGCTGCGCAAGCTGCAGACAATGATTTCCCAATTGAATGAGTTGGCAGCTGAGCGCTTAGCAGACGAACCAAACGATCCAGGTCCCCGGCCACCATCCACGTCACCGCCACCTCAAGATGAGCGCCGCGCGTCCTCCTCTGGCTCTAGCTTTTGTGAGATCTGTAATAAGGAACTGTGTAATAAATACTTCATGCGCACGCATATGCAGCGAATGCACGGTATTTCGTTAGAGAGCGGCACGCAATTGGGAGGCGTTACATGCGACATCTGCCACAAAGAGTTATGCAGTAAATACTTCCTTCGCGTGCACAAGCATAACACTCATGGCATTCCTGCACCGCCAGCACCTGCGGCCACGGCACCCGCCGAACCGTGCCCACTGTGCGCGCGACGGTTCAGAGGTCCACGTGCGTTGCGGGCACATTTGCTGGCTGAACATGCACCACCGGCGCGACCACCACCTCCACCACCCCGGCCGCTCGACCTGCTAGCGAGAGATAAGCCGTACGCTTGTTCCTATTGTCCTTTCACCACAGACGTACTAGCATTTCTATTCGCGCACGAACGTGCACATGCGCAGCAGCAAGCGAACGAGCCACCCGACCTGCCACCGGAGCCTCCGGGCAGCGGAGGGAGCATAGGGGACATGGAAACTAGTGACATGGGCCCCGAGAGCCTCGAGGGGGGTGATGGGAGTGAGAGTGACGCGACGTACTCGTGCTCACGCTGTGAGTTCCGCGCGGAGGGTTTCGCTGCGCTGGAGGCGCACCTGCGTGCGGCTCATGGCGGGGCGGGTGCGCTGCTAGCGGTACCGCGAGCGCCGCAGGCCCCGCTCACCATGCAGCCCTTCGTGGTGGAGGAGGCGGGCGGCGCGTTGAGCCTGGTGCCCGCGCTGGTGTTCCTGCCGGTGCGGCGTCGCGCCACACGTCGCGCTACGGTGACGTTGACGCTGACGCCGGCCTAGCCGCGCCTCTCGGCCCTCGCTGCAGTGAGCGCGCGCGCGCCACGAGATTACACCGCCGCGCGCGCGCGCCTACGATCGCTGAACTGTACTAACTACATTTAACGCTGTGTGCCTTCAAGCGATTGCTGAAATATTATGAGACGTAATTATAAAGGGAGAAGCTGTCTGCGGCCGCCCGCCCGAGAGCCACACCGCGCGGCGGCCCCCGGCCTCTTTTTTTGTCAGAGTCTTACTTCATATATTGAGAATTATATTAAACGGGTGATATATGAAACGTTGCCGCTTATAAATTCGATTATTTATTATTATCTCCTCGATGTTCCGTCGGGTCGGTCCGAGACGAGTTTATGAAACGTCGATTTCGATCGGGAGAAGAAATACACCCTAGGAGTAATTATTATTTAATGGTATATTATCGGTGAGTGCGCACTCACGATAGCGTCGTAGTACCGGTGCGATGTTGATCACTGAGCGAGCCGGCAGCGAGCCGCCGCCACGGGTAGCGTACTACGACAACCGCTCTACCTCACCACCGTTAGTTTTTATATTAGCTGTTATTGTATAAATTATATTTTGGAGTTACAATAAAGTACAAATATAGTTAGTGCGTTACTACGCCGCGCCGGACGGAGGCCGCGCGTTCATGTTAGCTACTCGATACTATTTATTGTTGTCTACGAGTGACTTAAAGCACAAAGATACGTACTATTGGGCAGTGATCAACATTAAACGTAATTTTAGTATTAAATTTGATTAGATATGTGGTCGTGGGGCTCGGTCAGACGGGTTTTGTTGTGTAACACACCAATATATACGGGTCCTTGTTTAGGGCGCGCCGGGCTGAGCTCGGCGCGCCCGCCGCCCTGCGAGCGCTGCATTATACACTTATTTGTATTGTAATCGTAAACATAATGTGTTACTGCTGACGGCGCGCGTCCCGCAACGCTCCGCGCTACTACTACACAATACTAATGGCCGCTTTACATATACAGCTTTTAACAGAACATTATATGATAAATATACGTTTTATAATAGCTTTACAAAATACATCTTAAAAGACTGAACGCAACAAAACAACTACCTCATTTGGAGCGATGCGAGACGCGTTACGTATTAATATTATTATCTTGATAATCAAGACTTATTTGATGGGTGAAACGGTAACAAAATTTGTTTAAATAATTCATTATTGGTAGATCAGTGTGGGAGTTAGCTTGTACAAACCATGCAGCTTCTAAAGAAAGTTCCTATGTATGTACGTAAGTTGTAATTTAAATTTAAAGAAACTAGAGGTCGCCCTCGTAACGACTCCGGGATTGCGGAATTAACTCATTTTAATGATAGTAAATGTGATTTTGGATCAGGGTAAACCTTATGAAGAAATATAGTCAATATGGTTATTATCCAAACGTTACATAAACGATCACATTAATAGTAATAAATACTGGTATTACAAAGATAAAAACAATTACAAAATTTATGATGAAATTTAATATTGTGGATAAAAATTCTAAATAACAGGGCTGTCCAATTTAGCAATGAGATTATGAAAGTCAGAATATTAAATTTTTGAGGCACTTATATATAAAACGGCCGCACCAAGACTGCCCCAAGGGACCCCATAAGAAAATGCATTATTTTTTTAATTACAAGTTTTTGCCTTTTGCTTATATCTCTAGGTAGTATTTACTTACTTATGTCAACTACTTCACTGTCAACTATACTTAACTGACAATATTATTTACTTAAATGTCAATCTCGCTGGAAACAACTATAACTTTGAACAAGGTTTCTTTTTAGTTTATTCAAGTTCATGAAAAATATATTACGAATATAATAATGTCTTCGGGGCCTCTGAGGTCAAGGGGGGTCCTGGCCACGTGCCTGTATGCCCCCATTGTTAAGGGCATCAGTGACTTAAGCCGTATTCGTCATGACCCTCGCAAGTTTAGACTTTTGGACAGTCCTAGTTGATAACAGCTTCTTTAGAATAACATATTATAAAAACAAAGCATCTATGCAAGTTAGCCACGTTGTTCAAAAATCTATCTAAAGTTCCTAGTTTAAAGTTCCAAATCAATTGAGTCCTATTAATTTTCAAAAGAGCGAAAAATTATGAATAAAACAGTGATTACTATTACAACCATCTTCCTATTAGTCTTCCGGATGCAAAGCCAAACGCGCTGTCCCGGAGTCGAGGCGTTGGCGCGCAAGACAACAAATTATATTAATAATGTTTTAAGTAATAAAAAATTAATAAAATTGTACGCGTGATAAGATCTCCGGTCATCGTCCGTTTTCTTAGTGCATCCGTGGAACAATGTAGGGAATGTCGAGTTTTTATTACATGGAGAGAGTGGACGGTCACCAAGATCAAAATCATTGGATGTAGTGAAAAAAACTATGTATTAAAAAATTGTGTTCAAATATTTTGTTTCCTATTCGCGTTGTACAGGGAGTGGAAATATAATAAAGGTTGTGGTGGTAGCTAAGATGGGACTACTATTATTACTATTTATTACTATTACTAAGATGGGACTACTATTATTACTATTATAACTATTACTAAGATGGGACTACTATTATAACTGTTACAAGTCAGTTTTTATTATTATTGATTGTATATAATTTAGTTTAAACTTGAAATTCTAAACGCACGCACACATTTTAAATAAGTGTAAATTTTAATGAGATTACTAAAAAAAGTGTTTAAAATGAGTTACAAAATACTTTTCTTATATAATAAATAAAACAGGTTGTATCTAATAACTAAAATCAAAAATAATATTTTTCTAGTCCTAAATTCTAGTCAACTTAATATTATTTTAAAGTAAAGTAATAATTGGACTCTACTTAATTTTTATATTTTTCACGTATTCATATACTTTTATGTCACACCTACCAACTAATTAAAAGTATATTAGTCGATACAACGAAAGTAAAAAAAAAATACTTTTTCAAATGTCTATGGATTTGTGTCTCACCTTAGCTACTGCACCGACTTAACAATAGTACAAAATTTGTTGACCAATAATGCACGGTATCGGAGTTTGGTAAACAGTACAAATTATTATTAAGTGTAGTGGAGGCGGGCAGGTGTGCAGTAATTGTTGACAAGATCCACTCACGTACAACGTATATAAACAGTTGATACAGTCGCACCGTACGTTAAAATAATAATGCGTATTATTATTTTCAATGTCGTATTATTAAATTCACTTATTATTATAGTTGCAAAAATTATTTTCCTAGAAAAGTCAATGATTTATTTATGAACAGTGTATTGTATTATTATTTAATTTAAATTATCGATAGATACATAGCCTAAAGTTAAAATATTGTCTTCGTCTAATAAATCAGCCATGACAGTCTGAGATGAGAAGGGTTTTTGGTAGATAGTATATCTAGTTCATGAAACGTCTGCTTTTTAAATGCTATAGAATCCCCATTGTGTCTATGGGATCCTGGTGTTGTGAACTTACTAGATATAATAAAAAAAAAAACATTTTTTTAAACAGAATTTTAACGGTATACATGTAGCTGTTTTGATATTTGTCATACTTTGAGTTGTACCGCTTAAAATATTTCTTTCCCAACAGCTTAAAAGTTATTTAGTTATGTATAATGTTATTAAATCTGTCCTCATATGTATATCCGATTTCGCGTTTGTCAAGTCAGCATGCAGCTGATCATGTAAAATTAATTATGTGGAAACGAAATACGTATTAAAAAATTACCAATAAGTGCTTTAACAAAACTTAGTTACATTTTGGGTTTAATACATTCCAGTATTTGCGAAATATTGTAATGAAATAACAAACTAATTGATAAGATAACAAGAAATATTTTTTGCAAAAATAATATGTACAGTAACTAATATAGTGAATAATTTTTAAAAAGTTAACAAACGCCCTCGCAGCTAACTTCGGACCGCTGTTAAAATATTTTGTGAGGGTCTGAAGTGAGCCGCAGATGGCATTGTTACTATTTTTGTCAATTTCAAATATTGAAGAAGTTTACTATTGAAATATATATATTTGATTTTGACAAAACAGTTAAGTATGATCTCTTGAACGAAAAGTTCCTTTTTTTAATTCCAAAAGTGTAATATGTTCTAGTCGTTAGTGTTCCTAGATTATTTTTAGTGCGACTGTATATTTAAAACATAAAAATGATTTTTCGAGTTGTATTAAAACTGTGTTGTTTCTAGTCAAATTATTTTATTAAGAATTTTTCTAATGTGGATTGCCAATAGATAAATACAAGTATATATATATTTAGGTAATAAAAATACAAAACCGGAGAAAAATACTGTACTGGTGTTAGTTCAAATTGTGAATTTCAATAGTATGATAAAAACTTTTGGCGTCCACATTGGATAAAATTATATTTAAAAATATATAAAGAGAATTATATTCAGGCTTTAGGAGAAAGCCAAACCTTATGCCGCGGCCATGTTGTATTACTAATTATTAAAAAAAAGTAATCTATGAGTTTAAATAAAAGAAGAACCCTCTTCTATTTTTAATTTTTTTTTAGATGAGATTTGTCATTAATTTGGAGGGAAGTCTAGGAAACTTTAAAATTTATTTTATTGTGAGTACATATAATATTTCAAAGTAAATGTTTTTAATTAACATTTTGTTGAATAATAAGTTACAATAAAATTAATAATAAGTGGTACAGTGTGGTTTGCGGTCGGTATATGTTCCTAGCTCCGTCTGTTGGTTATGTGTTTGTTTTCCATTAATTACTACGAAGCATGTCTACCGTATTCAATAAATTAAATATACAAATAAGTGTTGATTTCTTTTTTCCTTCCCTTGCTTGGTTATAAGAATAGTATTAGCTTATACACAGTATTAGTATTGATCACAAATTTTAACTCGAATTTACTTTTAAAACGAAACCTAAATGCGTATGTATGTACGTACTTTGGTAGAAAAAAGGAATATAATAAAAGCATACCTTACTACACTTTTATTTGTGCAAATCGTGTAATTAATCTTCACAAATATCCTGCCCATTGGCTAATTTTAAATAGAGCCGGTGCAACTTTTAAATTTGCCAACGGTTTGGATGCTTTCTTTAATGGCCGGCCATCTAGCTAACGCCATCTGGCTTTGGGAATGTAATCGTTTGGAGACTAGACAAATGTAGAAGGTTGAGATAAGAAAACTAAGATAGGACCGGGGCGGTATTGTGAATAGGGACAGTGCAACTTTTAAATTTGCCAACGGTTTGGATGCTTTCTCTAATGGCCAGCCATCTAGCTAACGCCATCTGGCTTTGGGAATGTAATCGTTTGGAGACTAGACAAATGTAGAAGGTTGAGATAAGAAAACTAGGATAGGACCGGGGCGGTATTGTGAATAGGGACAGTGCAACTTTTAAATTTGCCAACGGTTTGGATGCTTTCTCTAATGGCCAGCCATCTAGCTAACGCCATCTGGCTTTGGGAATGTAATCGTTTGGAGACTAGACAAATGTAGAAGGTTGAGATAAGAAAACTAAGATAGGACCGGGGCGGTATTGTGAATAGGGACAGTGCAACTTTTAAATTTGCCAAGGGTTTGGATGCTTTCTCTAATGGCCAGCCATCTAGCTAACGCCATCTTGCTTTGGTAATGTAATCGTTTGGAGACTAGACAAATGTAGAAGGTTGAGATAAGAAAACTAGGATAGGACGGGAGTGGTATTGGGAAATACACAAGAATTCTAGTCTTTTATCATACACAGCAGCTTTTTAGTACCTATATTGCCTTGTAAGTTTCTTTTTAACGTTAGTGTACAATACAGTTAGTATTTTATAAAATTCTTGTAAAACATTGAATAATATGTAAATGAAGATTATCTACTATTATATATGTTGGTTACTTACGCCGTAAAAAGAAGCAAGCTAGCAAATTCACGAATATCAGCGATTTTATTTCAAATCGAAGATTTTATTTTATTATATCACAAACACATCCCATCACAATCCTTACGGGAAACCCAATGCGATTGTGGGGCTATAACTAATATTAAACTAATTTTAGCGTGGGAGAGCCATGCTTCGGCAAGAATGGGCTGGCTCGACCGGAGTGATACCACGGATTCACAGAAAACCGGTGTTAAGCAATTCTTTCGTTGCTTTTCACTGAGTGAGTGAGGTTAATGGAGCCCAAATCCCCCCTCCCGCCGACTCAAAAGTCACAAGTGCGTTGCCGCCCTTGGAGTCCCAAGGGCGGCAACGCACTTGTGACTTTTGAGTCGCAGGTGTCCATGAGCGGCGGTAGTTGCTTACCATCACGTGACCCATCTGCTCGTTTGTCCCCTTATACCAAAAAAAAAAACATAATTATATAATTTAATTAAACATTTCTATTTGATCTAAGTAGGCCGTCTATTTACCTACTTATTCCTTAGGAATAAGTAGATAAGTAGTTTATGTCTGTATATTATCTTCAACGGGTAACATTCAGAGTAGTTGAAAACAGTTACTTCCACTCCCGCTTGGAACCCCAATGGGACCTTAATATCCCTATTTTTTTACGTGTGGAACCCCCTCGGGCCGTCACCCCACTGAAGTTTGCGGCGGGGTGGTGTGACCAGGGCTTCACAGAAAACCAGTTTTAAGCAGTTCTTTCGTTCCTTTTCAGAGTAAGTGTATTTACCAGAGCCCCAACCCCTCCCCTACCTGATTCCGAGGGGGGGGGGGGGGAACCAATAGTTGGCAACGCACGTGTTACCCTTGAGTTGCAGGTGTCTATGGGCGGCGGTAGTTACTTACTATCAGGTGATACCGTCTGCTGGTTTGCCCCCTATGCCATAAAAAAATAGCAGAGTATTATATATGCTGGTTACCAGTGACCAGGTCTACGAGTATGTCATACCTGCCTAAGTCATTACAACCAAATTTAAGCAAAAGAACAAAATAAACTTATTCGGTTACTTTACAAACAAAACTGCACAGTGCTAAATTCAGTCAACAATGTAATCTATAAATAAATCATACAATTACAACCCTAACTGGAAAAATCTGAACCAAAAATAGTCTTAATTAAAGATTATATCCGCGTCAACTGTCGGCTTTAGATTAATAAAAAAAAACTTCACAAAAATGAACGTTTTTGTAAAAAATCGACATCCATTAAAAATCGCGTTACGAAGGGTCGCGCAATGTCGCATCTGTCAAAATTTATCATAGGGGAAATGCAGTAAAATTGTTGAAAAATGGGTTAAATGTTAAAAAAACATGGCAAAACATAGCGCGCGCAGGCGAGGGGTTAAGTTTGACAGTGTCAACATTACACGCGTTTTAACCCTGCGCCTGATATGGACACGCTTCTTATTTATTTGAACTTGTTGAACTCATGAAAATATTTTAAATTCAATCATTATCTTAATATTTTCCTTTTCCTTTCAATCAGGCTGATGTTGTTGCTTTTCCTTTGAGACACCATTGACTCTGAATGTCTCGGAGTTGCAGGTTCATCAGCAGCCTTTAATAGTCCACTGCTGAACATAGGCCTGTCCTTAGAAAGGAGGTTTTAGAAAACTATACCACGCTGGCCAGACAGGTTGGTAAAGGGTTTGTGTCAAGTTTTCCTTTTCTTTGCAGTGCTGTTGTCCTGCGTCGTTTGCTCCCTAAGTCGGCTCTTACGACACCCACAGGACGACACGGATAAGTTTCAGGTACCTTCATGCAATTTCGTAATTTTTACACCTATGAGTGAGGTCTCAGGACAGTTCAGTAAATACCAATCCGTCCAATATACGACACCGATAGCCTCTGTGAGGTATTGTGAGGGAGAGCAAGGGAAAGTTGAGGATAAAAGACCCAGTGGGCACTCTCTTGCGACACACTTTAGTATTAAAGATTGCTCTCATTAAACATCGAACTACATGGTGAAGCATCGCAAAGAGCTACGGTGGTACAAGAAGCGACTGAGGCATGACCACGACCACGACCACTCTATTAAATGCACGAAAAGGAACAAAAATGTATCTCTTTCTCTTTATTTCCAGCGTTGGTTCAGGATAAACTTCAAACGTATCTCAAGCTAAATTATAATTTGAAAAAGACTGGTAATTTAAGGTAACTCAACTCAACATCACCATCATCAACAGCCTTTACTAGTCCACTGCTGGACATAGGCCTCTCCTTAGAAAGGAGGTTTTGGCCTACTATACCACGCTGGCCAGACGGGTTGCAGTGTTGTTGATTCTCTTTGCAGTTTTGTTGTTGACATCAAAACAAAAAAGAAATTTAAACCGTTGTCCTTAAAGACGAGAGATGACGTCTAAACCGCAATGTTTTGCGTCACATTATTGATAACAATAAAACCGGACGTGGTACAACAACACTTATAAAGTAGGACGGTTAATTTAATATGTTTAAATAGCTCTCATTGACGTTAAGGCGTTCACCTGCGTCAAGTAACCAGCTGACGTCTCTCAAAATAAATATTTTTTCTCCATTTTTTCAACATTCTTTATTGATGCTTGGCTCCTATCGGTCATAGCGTGATGTAATTATAGACTTGTAGCCTCCCTCGATAATAATACTATTTAATTCGAACCGGTAGTTCCTGAGATTAGAGAAAAGTGCATAAAGTTTTTTTTTCTGTAATATATGTCCTTTTAATTTATAAGGTTAGGTTAGGTATGCGGCTGGCCATAACAGAAATATCGAAACCATTTTGCAATGAAATGAAAGACTGCGTGAAAGAAATTGTCCAGTGATAGAGGAGAACGGAAAAACAAAATTGATTGCACCCTAAATAAGTATGGGTCAAGGGTTAAAAGATGATGAGGATAATAGCCCTTTAAACCATGAACTTCTTGTACTTATGAGCTTATTTAACACAACAAGTAGGAACAGCAAATGACACTCACTAATTTTTTTTTCTCAAATTTCTTCAATTGTAACGAGCAGAACAGTCAAAACTATGACATCAAATAAAGCACAAACAAGTAAAATACAATGACAATAAAAAATTTCCTGTGTGGAGTTTTAGGAAAAAAATTGTATGGTGGAACGGGTATCATATCCCTCCAACACAAACAGAGGATCCTCCGACCAGGCGAGGTGCTCATGCCTGGCGGGCCGAAGCAAAAGGCCGGGTTAATGTTGGGAAGTTGTATACATGCCAATCGGTGAGAGATTTATTCATATCGCGATACAGTATTAGCAATTCTTATTAAGGAGTTACTCCGTACTTCGTTGTATCTTCGTTAGATGGCGCTGTAGTATGTTTCTATTTCTTGGAACCTTTTTAATGTAATTATGATTTATTTTCATTTCAAATTTAAAGGTCGCAATGGATCTAGAATCGCGATCATGTATAAATACAACACAAATTAGAATTACAAAATAAAAGACCTAAGTATTGTACAATAAAGGTTGACTGGAAGATAATGCCTGTGGCATTAAGTCCGACGTCCGTCAATTAAGTGTAATTTGCGCATAAAGAATAAAAATAAATAAACATAAAAAAGGGCTATCGATTGGAGGATACAAACCATGTTTAATGACAAGAAATTTTGTTATTTATGAATTTACATCTTTTTATCAGTAAGTTTGAAATGAAGTATGTAGTTTTGAGAAGTATATATTAATATCTATATTTGTCTATGGTAGGACATGGACTGTAATATGAGAAAATTGGAAATAATTAAAGTTGCTTGGCAAATAGAGTTTCTTCCCCTAAATAGACAGATCTTGTTACAATGTTGACCCCATCTTGATATTGCTTTAATGTTTTGTTGCATGTTGCTTATATCGGGTGTACAAATAAATGGAATAGTTATTAAAATCGCTGAAAGGACGGAACTCTAGTACTGAAGTACAAAAACAAATAAGCCAAACTATTTCTTTAACGGTGACGGTGACGGACTAAGAATGCGGAATGTCACCACTCCTGTTCATCCCGTGAACTGCAAAGGACAACAGCACTGCAAAATGAAGGAAAACTTGAAACAAACCCTATACCAAACCCGTCTCGCCAGCGTGGTATAGTAGGCCAAAACATCCTTTCTAAGGAGAGGTTTATGTCCAGCAGTGGACTATTATAGCCTGTTGATGATGATGTTTTCTTTAAAAGATATGGCCGTTTAATTTTGAGATATTATCAGCCCCAGATATTGCGCCGATTCTCATAAAAGCAGAGGGAATGTTGCGTTAAAGATTTTTAATCGAACATTATGCAAAAAATTATCCTGTCCTTTTTAAATTGGTTTTTATGGATTTACTTATTAATGGATGGATTGCCTCTATTATACGAAAAAGAGCTTAGTGTGAAAAAGTGATAATTAATATCTGAAAATTGAAACAGTCATAACCTTTAAACGGATAGTATTGTTTAATCCTTTTTAAAATTGAATGCCAAATACAACAATCATAAGTCATTAAAGGCTAGTGTTCATTTTACTTTTTTAAACCAATATTTAAGAAAATAGTTTTTATAACATAGTTTTTACTATACTCGTACTTAAGGGATCTGCATAATGTGGTTCGAATGTAACTGAATATCTTATCAGTGTCACTTCATAAAATTCGCGATGTTTATGTCAGTTTATTCAAAGCGTTACCGCGAATCAAATATAACAGGAATTGATGACTGGATATTCTCATTAATTTTTTATTAAAAACTAACAATATGCGATCAATCACGACACACTCCGACACGCACCGTTGCGACCTTATTATTTACAAAACAGTAAAAAATTGTACACTTTTTCACAAAAAAACGTAATTTCGTAAATCTGCTGTGAAAAAAATCTCTAAATCATTTTATAAAAAGCCATTGTGTTTTTAAAACCCTTGCTTTTTTGAAAAGAGACATGCGCGGGCCACGCTTTTTACGAAAAAAAAACCTTTAAATCGGTAAAGTACACCCAATGACCTACATACACTTTTCCCCATTTCGAGTAAAAAGACCCCTTTATTACCAGTTTTTTTAATAATTGCATTCAATCCTTTGGAAAAAAGGGTTGGATAAATTCTCTATAATTTAGTTTTTTGACTAGTTTTCGTTTGCGCCAAAAATTATGCGCGCTGTCAAAATTTCGCGCCATTACGCTTGGACATCTGCCGAGAAAAAAAGTTAACAATGCAAATAGGGGATGTTCGACATTTTTAGGGGGATTTCGTCGTTTTCCTGCTCAAAATGGAGAAATGCATTTAAAGTATAACGGAACGATGTCCCCTCATTTCAATATTAATGTCCGAGTATTTTATTGACAGTAGAATGATCAATAATTTGATTGTCGTAAGATCGAAATTCGCGTAAAAACTTTTTTGTTGTTTTGCATTTTATGGATTTAGATTTTTATTATTTATGGTTCTTACACAAAGATTTAATGTGAAATCGTATTATTATTCAATTCCTTTTATAGATTTACTATTAAATCTACCATCAGACGATATTTCGAGTCCTGTTTTCGAGTTTTAATTTATTGCCTTATTAAAAGACTTGTTTTGTGTAAAACCGTTTTTATTTTTAATTAAATTGTAAAAGTATATAACAAAACGAGAAATAAAGTAAATTCTTAACTACCTGCAAGACCCGCAAGTTTTTATTGACACCTTAAGAGTCCACTGTTTCTATAAAAAAGTTTTTAATACCTTGTGCTTTTTCAAAGAGTCAAAGAGAGCATATGCTTGACATTGACTTGCCTTCCTCAGAGCCTTTTTCCCAAACAAGGTTGGGTCATCTTTATATCGACTACGATACTGCTGAAATTCGATTTTTACGCAGAGTGACTCCTATCAGACCTCCAGAACCCAAGTACTAGGCGATTTCGAAGTTCAGACTTTTTAGTGCTAACTGACTAGACCCGTAAAGAATACCACAGATGTTTGTATGGCAACCATAGTATGACAGTGACCATAGTTTAGAAAATGATTGTATAGAATACCGGATGGCTCATTACTGCCGTCAGTTCCATGGTCAGCACGATTATGATTGCATAAGACAGCTTGAACTATTTTAGAATTTATTATATTAAATAGATTTTCTAATTAAAAAAAAAAGGGATGTTCGGCTTTACTTTGATAGCTATCAGACCCCAGGTCGCTTACATCCATGATAAAGGACCCTTTCAGGTCCGACATATGTATGCAAGTAAGTAAAAAAACAATACACCTTTAATTCAACCTCATTTCAATAGAAATCAGAGCAGACTAAAGGTTTCATTAAAAACTGATTTTATAACATTTAAAAATTGAAACTGAATCAACTGCTTTCCAGTTTCTTGTCTCCGTGCCCCTTCAGGAGTCATAGTACATGTAGTCCAGTAGAATCGTCACCGACATTAACAACGCTTTTTCTTCTACAGTTAGGTTCTGTTCAAATGCGACCCCAAACCTGGAAAATTATAAAACCATAATTTAACGAGTTATTTATTTGGAAGTCCTGATTCCAACCCTACTTTTTGGTGACGGGGTGGAAAATCTCTGGCTCCTTGGGGATACAGGAGCCAGGTGTATGTGGGGTTTCCACTAAAACAACCCCGACGGCCGGCCTTAGGCTACCTATTCTGGGGAGGACCCAGATCATGTGAATCGAAATCGCAACTAACTAGGCCCTATCCCAAGCCAGAGGCTTCTCCCTGCCTATCAGCCTATTACTAAATGTTGCTATCATCACATTTTTAGTGCGATCAGGTCGCCATCCTATCACCTACCGCAGTAATTATTTAATCTGTCATCAGAAGTCCTCACGTCGATGGCTCATAACGCCGCCGACGTCTTCTTCGCTCGAAACCTCCCGATCCCGTGATTCCAACTCTACCAGGAACTATAATATGTTACAGCAAGACATGTCCTTGTTGGTGTGTGTCTGTGTAAACGTGTGTGTATGTGTATTGATAAAAGCCTCTTTGCAAAGACTCTGCCTCAGAAGGAATAAGAAGAGAGCTTTTCTTTATGACACGGGGGAAAATGAGGTCTTTTCTTGAAGGTTGAAAGGTCGTATCGCGCCGGATGCCAGTCGTTGCCTCTCATAGGTGACCTATCTACTCTTGTAGTTTGTCTACTAAATCAGAAAGAAAAAGTAAGGTGTAGTCCAAACCTGTCACTAACTGGTGCAAAAAATAGTGCATGCGTCAAGCCCTGCCAGCGCTTGCATGTGGCGCCGACGTGTTCTCCATCTGTCCTTTGGATCTGGAACTGAACGTCCTTGAAGCAAGTCAACGTATTAACTGGACCTGAAAGACAAAGAGGAGTTTAAGAAACTCAGTGTTTTTTTTCCAAATAATATTTTGACATTGTTATGTAAAAAATACGAGAGAATATAAAAGATTATGGTTATAGTTGAGGAGGATTATGGCATGAACTGAACATGTTAGGATAATTCATGCCTAATTAAGTGAATTCCTACCCTGTTCTGACTTCATCATAACATCAGCGCTATACGGGACCGGTATTTGTAATCTTTGTATGGAACTTACCACGAATCCAAAACAAAGAATCACCCCTTTCGTTTAACACCAGATACAAAGGCCTCAGAGCCGTCCATTGCTGCTGCACAGTTCCTATAAGGTGTCCTGGGGGAGAAAATATCTCAAGGGTCTGCAATTGGCAGGGCAGAACCCGGGACGTGAAGGCGAAAGGTCTGTTTATCGTCATGACTTCCATGCCATGGCAATTTCTGACGCGGAGCTGGAGCGGACGCAGACCATAGCAAAGGTAGCCAACCCACCAACTGTTTTAGAAACAAATATATTATTTATATATTATTATATTTCGCCATCACGGCATGTTTTATTTTTAATTTTATCACACTAGAATTATCCGTGTGGTGACGGATTAAGAATACGGAGTATCACCACCCCTATCCATCCCGTGGGTGTCGTAAGAGCCAACTAACAACGTAGACTCTCCTCTCTTACTTTAAAAGGGATATGCGTATAAAACACCTACAGCTTATAAACTTTAGTTAAGTCGCACTTACTTCACAGGGGAAGAAAGCATATTGGTTTTAAGGTACTAGCTTAAAACCAATATGCTTTAAGAATTAAACACAACAAACAAAACAGCATTGAATGGAAATGGAAAAAGGAAAGGAAAGGGGAAATTCTTTCGTTGCCTTTCACTGAGCGAGTGAGGTTACCGGAGCCCAAATCCCGTTGACTCGAGCGGGAGGGACTCCAAGGGCAGCACGCACTTGTGACTTTTGAGGTGTCCATGGCCGGCGGTAGTTGCTTACCATCAGGTGATCCATCTGCTCGTTTGACCCCTTATACCATAAAAAAAAGGAAAGGGCTATTCCTTAAGCATATATATTCTGAACTGAGAGCTGCTTGAAGAGTGCCCATTGGGATTTTATGGGGTTAATTATGAGTGGCTTATTGGTTTCTTACTTATTCTCTTCTTCTATGGTATAAATAAGATTTTGATCTGAAGTTCTAACGAAGAATCTGTTCTTCTTGCCGCGCATGCAGAGCACGTTCTTGACGGGGAGTCGCTTCGTGATCAGCAGCCGGTCTACCGTCGTCAGTTCGTTCAACAGAGGTGGTTCTACGAACTCCTAGAAGTACAAGACACTTGTATTCAAATAACCTACAACCTTATAATTATGGTAAGAATTGCATTTGATACCAGAATACAGCGTCTCACACCGACGCGGAATACCTCTTGTAAAAGGTCTACTTTTCTAGTCTACTGGTCGACCATCCTCCCGAAATGAACACGTGCGATCCTTTATAAGTATAAATACGCCTCACAATTTTTTTATGACAATTTACAAATTTACTTTTTATATGTAAAATAAACTGAAGGAACGTAAAATACTGATATTGCTTTTAAAATAATAACAAAAACTGCACACAATTAAGCGGCCCCTGGTCCTAAACTAGGCAGAGCCTGTACTATGGTAACCAGGCTGCTTATAAGTGATAAACATTTTTATATATTTCTCAATACAGAACAAATAATCGTACTCATCACACTGTATTTGTCTTCATCAAATCCATGAGGAAGTTGCAAATATTGGTCGAAAATATACGAGGAAGGTTGTAATCCATTTAATTTTCTAATAGAGGAATAGGTTTTCCTTGTAAAGTTATAATAGCCAGGATTTATTTGATTATAATAATAATGTTCCTACGTGTATGTATTTGAACTGTCACTAGGGACCTTTTTTTTTGGACTTTATTCTGCACTTGCAGTAACTTTTAGTTAATTACAATGAAGAGATGGTTCACCTGGGCCCCAATCCTGCTATTTTAATATTGTATCAATAGACTGTCGATGGGAGAGGCCTATGTCCAGCAGTGGACTGCGATAGGCTGATGATGATGACTGTCGATGGAATATCGTCGGAATAGTGTCCACTTTTCGTATTCTACTAACTATGTGAGATAAATGGCCGATTTCTTGTCACTGAAGCTACTGATACAAATTTTAGTTTTTGTAATAGTTTGGTAAACGATACATTTTAAATTTGTAAGGAAATGATATATTTATTTTGCCAGATTTGGCAATGTTGTTGATGTCACCATTGATGAGTCAATGTCACTACATCGACAGTCTACTAACACTGTGTGTTTATAAAAACTTTGGATTTATTTTTCAAACGAGATTTATAAAACAAAAATTCATGTTGTTTTAAACTGAATTGTTTGTTTACAATATCGCAATATGACTGCATGTGCGGATATTTTGGTCTGGATTTGAAATTGACTCATTTGAGATAAAAAGACAAACGAGGCAGTCAAAAATATATGTATATATATATATAGAAATAAACTATATATGTAAACTTTAGGATAGACAGCAGTAAATTTTAGTAACTCCATTTAATTTGGCGTCATTTAACTAATAGATTGCCAAACCAAATTGTATTGAGCACAAATATTAATTAATTTAAATGTAAACTTATTGACTTTTTGAATAATACAACATATTATTCCATAAACGAATGTTTCAATTACCATTTTTAATACTTTTGACATTAATTGATTATTTTTCCTATAAATTTTAAGTATCTTTTATTATTATTATTATAAATAATAATAATAATAAAAGATACTTAAAATGTATGTATGTATGTATGTGTGTGTATGTGGTAGAATATATTATTATTATTATTTAATTTGGTCCGTGTAGTGACGGATTAAGAATACGGAATGTCACTACCCCAATTCATCCCGTGGGTGTCGTAAGAGCCGACTAAGGGCGCAAAACAACGCAGGACATTAGCACTGCAAAAAGAAGAAAAACTTGACACAAACCCATACCAACCCGTCTGGCCAGCCTGATATAGTAAACCAAAACCTCCTTTCTAAGGAGAGGCCTATGTCTAGCAGTGGACTATTAAAGGCTGTTGATAATGATGATGATTTATGATGATTTCATTTGACCTGAACTTTTTGATGACTCTAAATTATATATACTTATATGAATTAATGACTTTGTTTATGTAAAATAATGATTCTTCGTTTGAATAATTATGTACTCTTAGAATATTTAAATATGGCGGGGCATAGCTTGTACATAATAAAACTCATCTGTAACCACCTATATATCACAAAATGAAATAAATAAATTGAAATAACTGCTATAATAACTACAACATACAAAGTATAACGTGAGGTAGGTATATACCTAATAAGAAACTGTAATTGCGGTGTTTGTGTGTCAACAAAAGCGTACCTACTATTAAAACAAACCACCTTACAAATCAACAACAAAATATTATTGTACGTGCGTTATATTTATATGCACAAAACAATTGAGTACAATGCAAATTATTATTCTTGTAATTTAGGGCATATGTCCTGGGCGTTTTAAAGCTACAGGTAAATTAGCTTGGAGAAATTTTTGCGTTTGTAGTAGTGTATGGTTGTGCGTGTTTCCACTTTCCACTATCAAGTGACGATTTTTTGCTTTAGATTGAAATATCTCGGAAACGGTGCGTCCTAGGACAAAAATAGCAAAAATTTTGACCCCCCCTAGACCCCCGGAGTTTTAAAAACCTAGATGAAAGGCAAAAAAAAAAAAAAAAATTAATATCGGTCTCTTTGAAGTTTCACTTCTATCGTGTGTGAATCGCACACACACCTTTTTTTTTTATAAAGTCAAAACCTTTTTCTTTAAAATAAAAACTTGTTTTTATTGAAAACAAAAATCAGAGTGTTGCTAGGGATAAGTATAAAATTAAATAGTAATGTTAGGATATCGAAACATTTTTGTATAGGCCAGAACGATATAGTGGAAACGCGCTCTAAGATCTGAGTAATATACACACCACTACATATGCAAAAATTTCTCGAGACTAATTTCACTGTACAGTGTCATGCCCACCCGCCAACATTAACTCACATAAATATGTGTCTTTTAATAAATATACAATCTTTACTGTCTTGATAAAATCTACATTCAGGCCATCAACTTCGCAGACAAAGTTTAATACAATTTACCTGCTGCAAAGAGTCAACCACAGTAGGTTCGATCTTCACGGAGGGTATAACTTTAACTTCCTCCGGGATCGTGAGGGACGGGATCTTGGGAATTGGTGCGGCAATCATCATGTATGCTTCCCAAGGGTACTGCTTCAGAATATGCACTTACAGAAGCATCAAGACCGACATGTTAGAAAAATGTTTGACGGAAACCGTCTTGAGAATAGACAGTTAAAAAAATTGTAGCAAAGAGTTTTTGACAGATTTTTTTGTGCTTTATTGGATCTGTTACCTCCTTTGTGAGGAACTATCCTGCTAGCTTGTTTCTTTACTACATATTAGGGAGCGTAGTCATACTACGTGACCCGTTTAGGAGTCTTCAAAATACCCTGCTTGGGCACGGGGCAGCTTTACATAGTCAATATTCTCTAGAGAAATATGGTGCTTCTTAGAGCTATGAGTATATTTAAATATGGCAAGCCTTCTATTAATAAAGACAATACGAGTCTTTTTCAACTTTCTCTTAGCAAGAAATGATCTTAAACCTCATTTATAAATTATTACACGTGAAATTTTGAGGGGGAAATAAGAGGGGTCTTCTGCGTGTGGTCACCGAGGGGTACGGCAGTTCTCTTAAAGATTGCCTGGCGGTAGAATTTCGACTGTTTTGATAACTTGATCCATCTTTGTTTAGATAGATCATGTACCATGACGTATTAAAATTTATTTTGTACTTTAGAACAATTTACACATTTACATAAGTATGTATGTTTATGGTTCTTTGTTAATATAATTTCATTCCGTGTGCATATATGTTTGAAAAGGAGTAAAAACAACAACTCGATCACACAAAGTATTGTCTAGTAGCTCAGTAGAAAATAGGCAAGGTGACCACTTAAAAAACTGCGCCATCAGTGCAGCCAAAACAATTGTGCCAGCTTTCTCAAAGGCTGGCAATGCGCTTGTGACTCCTGAGCAGGCGTTCATGGGCGGCGGTAGTCGCTTTCTATCAGGTGACCCGTCTTTTCGTTTGCCAGCTATTCCATAAAAAATAACTAATGGCAAAAACACAACAAACTGTTGTCTGATAACAAACTAGGTAGAGCGTGTGCTATGGTAAACAGACTGCTGATAAACACACTTAAATATCACTTAAATACATATTATAGATAAACTACACCCAGGCTCAGTACAAAGTAATGATCGTACTCATCATTACAATTATTTGTCCTGAATGGGACTCGAACTTACGATCTCCGGCTTAGCAATCAGGGTCACTATTCACTAGACCAACCGGCCCGAAATCTATGAATAGGGTTGTTTCTGCTCCACCTTTAGCATAAATCTGATGTGATGTCTCATGATTAAGATGAACTAATAAAATGTGTAAGTACCTAGGTAAATATCAGAAGGAAAGAACCTTCATCAACAGCCTTTAACAGTCCACTGCTGGACATAGGCCTCTCCTTAGAAAGGAGGTTTCGGCCTACTATACCACGCTGGCCAGACGGGTTGGTATAGGGTTTGTGTCGAGTTTTCCTTCTCTCTGCAGGGCTGTTGTTCTGCGTAGCTTTCTCCCTTAGTCGGCTCTTACGACACCCACGGGGAGAATAGAAGTGGTGACACTCTGTATTCTTAATCCGTCACCAAGTAGGTAAGTACCAGAAGGAAAGAACTTAACAAGTACAATATTGAAACTACTTTCAGTGAAATCCTGGAATTGAAAAAACTTCTTATTTTTTCATTTTTGTTATAAAACTTTAATAAAAGCCAACTCTCCCTAAAATTTGTACAATGTATTTTATTGATTGCCGTGAAATAAAAGTGCATTAACGTGATACTTCATGCAAATGTCGGAATTATTATTGCGAATGGGGGAATTCATTTAAATTTTTGGTAAAAAAAAAACTAGGAAACTGTATCGCTTTTATCAATCGCTTGCAACAATATATGCTTAGTTACAATGGTATGTAGGGTGAGTATTTGTTGCTATCTGGGTCTTAGGATATTCCATCTTCAATTTACGAAGAAAAATTATCTTTCATTTTTAGTTAAAGAATTGGTATTTTCCAATATTGTGATCTGTCGTGATCCCATACATCAGGTCTACCTACCTTGTTTATGAATTGGAAATGTGGCAATTTGTATAACAACTGTACAACTGTATTGATGTCTCATTTTTGTGGTATTGTTTGCTGTTTTTATGGGACGATGTAGTCACTCAGCGACAAAGTCCTTTTAATAATAAAAGAAAAGAAAAACTGTATCTATCCATCTAATACCTTTAAACGAGCAATTCTTGTATATATATAATCTGAATCTCGGAAACGGCTCCAACGATTGCCATGAAATTTAGTATGAAGGGGGTTTCGAGGGCGATTAATCGACCTAGATAGGTTTCATTTAAAAAAAATTACCAATAAAAAAAAAAAAACTTGTATTGCATCTATTATGTACAAATAAATATAATTTTATTGGTATGCATGTGTAATAAAATATCTACTATTAAGTAGTCATTTTAACAGAAATGTAAGTAAAAAGTCTCCATTTTCTTGCATAGTGTGGTAACGCTATATTTTAATGGGAATTGCGCACGCGCCGGACTCTGCTAACATTTTATGCAAAAACGCAAATTTCGTTCGAAATTTGAAACGCTCCATTGTATTGCCAGCTTGAATGAATAAAAATAATTGTTGCCAACTTTAGTATTTGGGGGAAATGCGTTTTGCGCAGGTCTAAGCCATTGTGCTCGCAGGAGTGTGCCGAATACAATTAACGACAGTTTTTATGCAAGCGACATTTTGAATTAATAAGGATTTTTGCATGGTCAAACTGAGTATTGATTATTTTGAGAGTTCGGAAATTAGGGCAGTTTTACAATACACTTGGTATTTTATGTAGCTTGTAGACAGATTTTTAATTTACGTATAGCATAACATAATACTGTAATTTATTTTTAAAAAAATTCTCACGGTCGATGTTCATCCTTTGTTTAATCTAGGCTTAAAAAAAACAGAAATGATCTTTGATGCCGATTAGGAATAACTTGTAAAAAGGTATACCTCCATAAACTATATATTCTTTTACTAAAATATTTTTAATTTACCCATGCTTTTACCATATCACCCATAAAAAAGGATAAAAATCATAAAATCATAACATGCCTGTTGGTCTAGTGGTTAGTGACCCTGACTGCTAAGCCGGAGGTCGTGGATTCGATTCCCACCCAGGACAAATAATTCTGTGTCTGGGTGTAATTTATCTATAATATGTATGTATTTAGAAATATATAAGTACGTTTATCAGCAGTATGGTTACCATAGCACAGGCTCTGCCTAGTTTTTAAACAGACGATCGTGTGTGAGGTGTGAGATGTGTGAGGTTATTATATTGTTATTATAAAAAAAAAAATTCTATAATAACTTTCTACAGAAAACCAAACTAAAAAATAGAAAAAAAATAAGAAAAAAAGCATTGGGTGCTTGTTGTCAATAGTAAAAAGCACCCCACCCCAGTTTTTTAAAACTATTTTTTTTTTAATTAGTGTATTGTCATCGGTCCACGATATATCTACAAAGTTTGAACGAATTCTGACCGTTTAAAGTCAGTCAAAATCACGCCCAAAGGAGTCGGTTACAAACATACAAAGAAACATACAAGTGAAGCTAATATAAAGCGTGTAAAAACAGGGATAAGCAATTGAATAGTGCTGTGCAGAAACGATTGAATCAAAAAACTTGTTAAATTAACAATACCAATTAAATGTGTTCTCATGTAAGTGAATGTGTAATTCTTTATGAGTACAGTTTCTTAAACCATAATTAAACATTCAAAATTATCTGTATTCGTATTATGATAAAAAACTATTTAAATTTCCGCCCACGATAGTTAAAAAGGCGCTACAAGAAGTAAAGGTGTTACAAGAAGTCAAAATGGAGAAAAAATATTTTAATAAATTTAATGCGAATTCGTTCGTCGATTTTATTTAAAGTGCAATGAGTTTTATTTTATTTATACTTACGTACACAATATAAACATTAATAAAAAATATATATTAAGGAATAGTGGGCACGAACTTAACCCTTGAGTTCTCTTCCAGCAAACCTAAGAGAGAAAAGAGGATAGCACAACAAGAGAGAGTCGTGTGTACAGAGTAAATTAAAAAAAAAAAGTTTTCTTCTTCCATTCTCTTCTATCACTCGGCATTCTCTTTCACGCTGTTCTTTATTATCATAGCTCATAGCTTTTTAGTTGCGAATGTCATCCTTTTTCATACGTAAACCGTAATTTTATAAACCACGTGCTCGGGTCAAATTTGAAGTAAAGTTTTGAATAATAGACTATCAAGGCAGTACTCATTATAATACCATCCCAACAATAATAATAACCTCACACATCTCATACGCGGCCGTCTGATCCCAAACTAAGCAGAGCCTGTACTATGGTAAACGGTAACCAGACTATTACACACATAAATAAGTAGATTTATAAATCATCAATCATCATAATCATCATCACACAGCCTTTAATAGTCCACTGCTGGACATAGGCCTCTCCTTAGAAAGGAAGTTTTGGCCTACTATACCACGCTGGCCAGACGGGTTGGTATAGGGTTTATGTCAAGTTTTCCTTCTCTTTGCAGTGCTGTTGTCCTGCGTAGTTTGCTCCCTTAATCGGCTCTTACGACACCCACGGGATGAATAGGGGTGGCGACACTCCGTATTCTTAATCCGTCACTACACGGACAAGATTTATAAATACATACATATTATAGATAAATTACACCCAGAAATAGAATCAATCGTCATGATGGTAGAATAATGTGTGTTTTGAAAATAATACGAAATTCAGTTTTTACCATATTTGGATACTACATTGTCTAAATATTATTACTACATTCAAGAAAAAAATATATGTATTTTAGATTTCAAATTATTCACTGTTTGTTTGATAGGCGCTCAAAGTAAAATGAAGCATGTGTTTTTTCTAGAAAATTGTAAAATTATTAGTTGTTATTTTTATTGCGTTTTAATACAAACCCTATGTTTCACTTGTATGCCAATTTTCATAATTACAGATTTAGAATTTAAAAAAGTTATGTAAACATATAAAATCTATATAGGTATATATAAGAGATTTCCACGTATATAGTCACTCATCACGATATCTCTGGAACCATTAGAGCTAAAGACTTGAAATTTGGTAGGAATATTCTTTTCACCGAGTAGAGGTCAGCTAAGAACGGATTTTAAGAAATTCAAGAATTTTTTTTTTAAATAATGTCAATAGCAAAACAACGTTTGCAGGGTCAGCTAGTTATATATATATTTGTTAATGTGAAATGGTAAATTCGCACCACACGCTACATATTACTTTATAGTAAGTTCATCTGAAGGTTGCCTGGAACAGATCGCCGACTGCAATAAGGCCCCCCATTGTATCACTGTTTTTTTTGTATTGTATCATCGCATGTATCCTAAATATGGTGTGCAATAAAGAGGACCTATCTATCTATCTAACATAATTATTTAAAATGGCTACCCTGTAAAGTTCAATAAATGTCACTATGACAAAATGATCGTAATTTGTTTTTTGGCTCTACCACAGCTCTAAAAAAACTCCTTTGACAGTTCCTCTTTCAAATACATGACATTGGCGAAATTGTGGTTACACTCTACCAGCAAAGTTAGTAATTAAAAGTTCAAGTTGAAATGATCGTACTCCACATACAATTATTTTTCCCGGGTGAGAATCGAACCCACGACCTTCGACTTAGCAGTCAGGTCCACTAACCATTGTAGAATAACGTAGGTGGTACAGGATAAGTGTTAAAAACAATAAAAGTCGAATATATTCTCGTAAATTCATTGTTATTCACGTTTTGTACTTCAACATCTTTTTAATCTCATACAATATTAAATAACATTCATACAATTTTAGGGTTTTTTTATTTTGTTTCGCTCGACACTGAACCCTAACGGGATCTCGAAATTTACCTTCGTTGGTATCTCTATGATGTTTTCTGGTTATCAATTAATATAATTGACATTGGTGCTAATTCTGTTTTTCAAAAACTCTCTGAACAAACTAAAAATCATTAAAAATTAGTTTAGTTCTGTCCAAAAAACGTTTCGTATTTTGAAAAATTAATTATTTAATTAATTTTAATAATTAAATAATTTATATTAAATAATTAAATAAATTAATTTAATTATTATAATTAATTAATTAATTTTTAGTGATTTTTAGTTTAGTTTAGAGAGTTTTCGAACAACAGAATTAGCACTATTATATTGTTTCTAAGTAATATATTTACCATATTATTTTAAATATTCTATTTTATATAATTTTACAATTAATTTGTATGAAAAGTTGTTTATGGTATTTAAAACATAAAATGTTCTTCATTTAAGGTTTCTTTTCAGTTTGACTCTATATTATATGTGGTACAATTGAAATTAATAATACATAGTTTACAACAAAGAAAAACTAAAAAAACGAATAACTACATAAGAATAAACCATTACAACTATTAGAAATAGTTTATTTTGCTAATAAACTATAAATGTCTAATTCGAGCGAAATACAGTACAGTACACATGCGCACGATTCAATATAATTAACAAAATCATTAAGAACTAACGATACAGCGACAAGGCTCACGGATCTATAGCATCAAACAACTTACATTATTATAAAAATACATTTGTTCGTAACAGTGTAACGCTTCAAGGTGTTACCTTCTTTAAAATTTAAATTTCCTCAAAAAATAATTACAAGATTTGTTTTAAAATCTCATAATAATAACAATTTTTATGGTAACCCGATCAGTTTTTAAAGTCGGCTATGATTAAGAGTAAAATCTCTTGTTTTTTTGTTAAATATTTTATTACAATAGCCGATAGTCAACATATTATGTGCCTGATCCAGTCACATGCTCTCAAAAATATCAATAACTTGAAATATCGTAAATTCATCAGAAAAACTTAACAATATAGTGTTTTCTTAACCAGTGTTAGGTCCTCAACAAATATATTTACATTTAACCATTTATTTAAGAAATAAAATACAAGCTTTCTCTACTAAATTGGCTAAAAAGCAAAGGCACTTCGTGAATTAACCTCTAAGAATAATTATATACAAAAAATATATTTTATATCTCTAAATAAATATTATCTAAAAATATATCTCGTATCACAATGATTTTATCTATACAAATATGGTCCATCTAAGTAGCATCCCAGTTTGTTATTGCTAAAAGTTTTATCAAAAAAAATATAGCACCTCTTATTAACAAGTTATACATTTTGTAAACAACAGTTATATAATACTTGTATAACACTTTGTATAATACTTATATAAGTCTTGTATAACATTTGAAATATAATTTTGGACAGATATTGTATAAACAAGTATACAACATATCATAATTACAAATCTCTAACAATTTTTAGTTCAGTGTCTTTCGAACAAAGTCGCCACTTAAAGTTTTGCTGTGTCCGTAATATTACGGTAATTATTGAGCCGCTACTAAAATTGCTATAAACAGATAATCTTGCATACATTTTTATTAAGTATGAATTGAGCAAAAATACTCAACAGTACAAAGTAAGTATAACAGTTATATAAAATAAACGCATTTTATACAACTTAATTATATAAAAAATTAGCTGCAATTCCACTGGGGTATTTAGTGGCCTCAAAATATGGCTTACTTTACTTTACTTACTTTATTATTATTATATGATACAAATAAAAAATCAAGTCGGTAACTACCTCATCACGTTTGCTATAAAATTTTCCTTCATTTCTTAGCTTAAATAATATGAATCTAGATTAATATAAAATACTGCTTGACTTAATATGTATGTATATAGCTTAATAATAAATGAAGGAGTGAATCGTTTTTGTATACTTTAATTTTTTTACAGTATTTAATAATTGTGTTAAGTTTTCACTAATTTAAAGTGTCAAAAGTTTTTTAGTATTAATACAGTATTATTATATTTTTACTTATATTTTAAATTTGAATTGTTCTCCAGTAATATCAGTATATAGTTACCGTTCACTCCTTGATATTTATATAAACTTGTAATATCATTGTTTAAATTTAAATTGTGACAAAAACTATTTTAAAGAATTAATGTTTTTTAAATAACATACTCTGTCTTGTTTGTTAAGATTTTTTCTAATATTGTATCTATAAATATATATAACATAAAAGCTTTGATGAATTGTAGGCTGACTTTGATTTAATTGCAATAACTTTGGTAGACTTTAATTTTGAATCATTATCAATGAAAAAAAATGAATTGATTGTGTCATTGTATAATTTTCAATTACCAACCTAATACTTTATGTATAAAACGATCGAACACATCGTAAAACACTTTATATACAATTTATATAAAATGTATTTTATATACATGTCACATAAGATTTTTTATATACATTTTATTTTTGTCAATCAGTTGTTGTTTCGGAGGCTGTTAATTGTTTTTTAGTTACTTGATGTAAATGAACTCTTTGGTGTCTCAACTGGGATTCGGTTTGGGACTTAATTAGAATAAAATCCTAATACATGTTGTGAATGTGGTTGTGAATATTAACAAAGATTTACAAATTAACCCCTTTATACTATGAAATATTTTTCGTGAAATGGTCATTCATTTGATGCAGAGTTGTTACAGAAACATGTTTCAAAAAAAACATGATTTTTCAAATTCAAAGCTCATACTGAAATCGACAAATAGAAACAAAAAAATAAATAATACAGTGTAAAAATTTAAGTGTTTACTACCAAGAATATCATATCTAGATTGTTCTAAAACTATCTGTAAAAATTTCATCCAAATAAACAAAAAATCTTTATGATGATTTTTGTATGTTTACTCCTTCACTAGGAAAGACTAAATAAACTAAAATGTTGTCCACGCTTTTGTGTAACACTCTATATAAAAAAAATATGATCATTATAACATTTAAGTTATTTAAAAAAATAGTTTTCAAGAAAAATTATAAATATTATAAACGTATTGTTGTTGTATGAAAAGGGATTATTTAATAAACTTTGAGAACCACTCTAAATAACATATCTATATATTTTAAATACGTATAATTGACGAAAAATAGTCCTTCATAAATATTTCATCATCATCAATTCAAATTCATCACGGTTAAAAGTTCCTTAAGTAAAAGTATAAATCCGGTACTCAACACATCATCACCAGAGACACTATTATGAGTCCCGTACCAAAGAAATGTCTTAAGTCCGTGCATCTTAAGTCTAAATGGTTATGCGAATAGGAACGTCGATAGGTACGGGACGTTATATTCTATTTAGAATTAATTTAAAAATATTGACAGTAAATACTTTTTAATTAAATCAATTAAAAAAACTATAAAGTTCTATTTTTAAAATCACCAGTTGCATTAAACTGACTGACCACACATCAAAAAAAAAATCAATAAGTTCGATTTTCAAAAATATTATTCGGTCGTATTGAATGCCTGATTCATACACATAGACTATACAACATTTTTCAAATTGATGTTTGAATATAGAGTTTCGGCCATCTTTTAAAAGTTTAAATTGAATAATCAAATATGTCAGAGTTAAAGAGTTTTTTTCTGTTCGGGCAACGGTATTGCGTGAGTGCTCCGTATCGATTTACTAATAAATATATTATAAGTAATTCGCCTAGAATTACAATACAGTAGGAAAATAACCCTTTTAGCTACCTACTTGGTCGAAAAAATGGCAAATGTTCATGATATGATGTGTATAGGACAACTTCTGTAAGAAACCTATTTTACTTGGTAATCATTATTGTCAATATTTTGGCAAAAATAATTCTAAATAAAACTTCATTTTGTAGAAAACAAGTTACAATCTTGCGGTCTTTGAGAATTTTATATAAAATAACTCTCACTCAATGTCATTCAAACTTATACAAGAGATCTCTAATATTTATGTTAAAATGTTGGTTTTTTTAAGTTACCTATACCCTTACAGTCAAAATTATAACACAACGCCTGAACTTTTTTATACTGTTCGTCATACATGTCAAGTTTTGACCAAAGTGGTCAGAGCCATCGATCAACATAAGAAGCAATGTATTTGAAACGTAAATTAAGAAATTAAAAAGTACCTTTAGGTGTACAATATATAATTAATAGACTTTTTTGCCATTTTTAAAATGCTTTGTTCATATTATATTAAATACCAGCTGAGACCCGCGGTGTTACCCGCGTTTGTTGGTATAACGGCGGGCAACGCTGCGGGGCGAAGCTAGTCAAAAAAAGTTGCCTAAGTTACTCCTTATGTCATCAGCTATCTGCCAGTGAAAGTCCCGTCGAAATCGGCCCAGCCGTTCCAGAGATTACCCGGAACAAACAGACAGACAGACAGACAAAAATTGAAAAAAATGTTATTTTCGCATATGTACCGTGTAAACATACATATGTATTTAGTAAAAAGCGGTTATTTTAATATTACAAACAGACACTCCAATTTTATTTATTTGTATAAAGTATAGAAGTGTATAATAAATGTCCAAGAATTTAATTCGTGTTTGAAATGATTTCAGTTCGGGTACAGTACATGTATAGGACACATTACGTCGTTTATTGTATAGCGTGAATTTTTACATGTGTGATAATTTAGTATTTTTAATATATTTCTGGGTATATACAAGTAGTTTTTTTTTCTGGTATTCTATTTCTCAAGGTACTAGGCTTGTATTAATTTAAACTGTTGGGCAGGCGAATCTACAGTATCTTATAATGATTTAATGTGTTACAGCGCCATCTATAAGTAAAGTTTGGAATTATGTGGAGCCATGACACATGTTTGGTTTTGGCTGTAATAAGAAAGTTATTTTAGGTCCCTATAACACTTCACTTCTTAAATCGTCACTGTTGATATTCTGTCAAAGCTGCGCCGATTAATTATTATAAAAAAAATAGCATCCATAGAACGGATAATATTCATTTCATTGTATTAGGGTCTACCCAAAAATCACACGTTGAATCATACGTCAAGGTGAGATATATAGGTGTCGCTGATAAACTCTTCAAACGTTTTATATTTAGATGGCGTTGTGTGTAGACAACAAATTTTCCTAGATGGCGTTGTGCTCAAAGTCGATGCGGTCGACGAAATTCGTTAGAAAACCTGTAGCGTGGTGCAGTACAGGGTTGGGTCTACGCGCCCAGGTCCATGTCGAAGCAGTGCTGGCGCGGGTGCGAGTGGGGCGAGTGTGGGGCGTGGTGGTGCGGCCCGCCCAGCAGCAGGCTCGGCAGGCAGCCCTCCGCCAGGGACAGCAGGCCCGCTTCAGACATCAGGGACGACGAGCCTGGAACAACACATCCACTTACACTGCTATCCTTCAAACAACTTTATATGATAATGCCAAAGTTTATTTGTTTATTAAAAATACACACTAATATCTCATTCCACTTAAGAAGTGAGGATAATCTGTTAAGGCGACTACGGCGTACTAATAATTTAGTACTACGCCCTCCTAGAACTAACTATGGCAAACATAATATAACCTATGCGAGTGCTCAACTATTTAACAATTTACCAAGTTCTATTAAAGATAAAAGACATTTAAATACATTCAAAAAAACATTAAAAGCCCACTTGCTAAACGAAAATAAATAAACAAAAAAAAAAAAAAAACTAACTATATCCATTTAAAAGTAACCCATTGTCAAATTTAGAAATACATAAATTAACAATTAAATTAATCACTTATTAAAGATGCAACGCTTAGCTGAACTTGTTAGTCAATAATGTATCGCATCTAGTGTTTTACTATCTTTGTAATGTGTGCATAGCATTTGGTCTAATGTTTGAATGTAGGTAGGATTAAAATAATTTTGTTTCTGTTTGGGTTGATAAAATTTAAGTCAGTAGAACTACCTATGTATGTATACCTCCTTTATTTTTTTTTTAAATGTAATGTTATTAACCACATATTATTTGTGATGAATTTTGTTAGCTTTGATACTGTTTGAGGATTTTGTTGTTAAAATTGGTAAAAGGTAATTATTTCAATTTTTTTGTTACTTCACATGCGTACATACATTTAGACCCTCATTGTCACATAATATTAATTTTTTACCCATGCATGCTCATCGGAATATTTAATAGTTATTAATTTATAAATTAAAGATTTCTGAAATCCACAAGATTACCTGTGGCGTGTGGGAAGGAGGCGGAGTCGTCGTGCAGCATGGAGGAGATGTTCCTGTCCGCCGCCTCCGCCACCACGGCGCTGAGGCACAGCTGCGACGTGGGCGACGAGCATAGCATCGGGTCCCCTGCACAGGACAGAAGGGAACGGTCAGATACCTTATAATACTATACTAGTGATACGCCCCGGCTTCGCACGGGTGCAATGTAGGCACTACTAATGTGGTGTCAGTGTGGAATAATTAATTATAGGTACTATTATTATGATAAGACTACTACAGAACATCTTTATATGCAATATTTGTAGACCCGCTCCGATGTAGCCAACGCCGGTGGAGACGTATGGCCCAAAGCGGGGATGGCCGCTTTGCCCCCGCATTTTAAATCTCTAATATCTTCTAAAATATAAATTTTAATGATATGCTGTGAGAATAATTTTAGCTTACATTAAATGCAAAACGTATTTAACGTATTTAATTGGATAAGGAATAATAGTGTATTGTTTAAAATAGCTTCGTAAATAACCCATTATATTTTGTAATATTTAAAAGATAATGGTAACTGTAGGTTATCCTTAGGATATAGACATAGACATGGAACACCGTGGACTTTTTTTGTAGACCTTTTTAAGATACACAATTCGTAGTACATTATTTTGGTATATCTCGTAAGGTTTAGCCAACGTTTGCAATGTAAGCGTACAAAAACATGTGTTTTTACGCCAAATCTTTGAAATTCTCAAATTTCCTCTACTAATATATATGTACATATAAAGCTTCCTCGTGAATCACTCTCTCTATTGGTCAAAACCACATAAAAATTCGTTGCTTAGTTTAAAAAATCTAAGCGTGAAACACAAAAATCGACTTTATTTCATACTATATAAAGATTCATTGACGTTAATGCATGCCTACAGAAGAACTTTTGATCTTTCAATGATCAATTAACTAAAAACTTGGTTAATTAACTAAGTTTGCTTCCTTAGTTGGCTCTTACGATACCCACGGGATGAATAAGGGTGGTGACACTCCATATTCTTAATCCGTCACCACACGGAGCGTTAAAAATGGTTATTGAGGTTCATAATTGATTAGTTAAATGAGACTTACCTTGTGTGACGGGGTTGTGCGAGTCGTCGTCCATGAGGTCTTCTATCTGCGCGAGGTTGAGGACGGCCTCGCTGTCCTCCCCGCCCAGCAGCCCCGGGCTCGGAGACAACCGCATCTGCACACACACACACTTGTTAACTAAACGGCACTGCTAGAACTCCACCACAGACTCTTCGACTTTTTACAAATACATGCGAATTGTCAGGAAACAGGTATTTCAACCTGAAGGCATGCGACGCTGATCTTCGCAGTCACAGTCCCCAGGTATCCCATTCCTTCCCTCACTTAAGATCAATATATTCTAAATTTTCCCAAAACAAAACATAATGAGCCTGGTTTACCCCCTATTACGGGGTATTTAAACGCAGTGGATATTTTATTTAACTTTACAAATTGATTTAATATTTTATAGGTGACATTCAGCCCTTAACAGGTCTTCGCGAATACTTTGAAAAACAATAAAAAGTACTATAAGGTTCTAGTTCTGTTTTTTTTTTCAAACGACAAAACTTAAAAGGCATGCCTCGTATACATATACACGGTGTAAGGGGCGTCGTAACGAATACTGAAATAGTGTGTTCAGACCATCATTCCGAGTCGAAAATCATTGGAATTTTCTGCCGGAAAATTAAACTTTTTATTCAATCAGCTGTCAAAGGTTAAGGTCATTCTCCGTAGGTATCGCACAAAAGTAATAACTGCATGTGTATTCCGTGCAAACAGTCTATGCATACTAACAGAAAACGGCGGCCAGAGGTGAATTCCCGCGCGCTTTGGCTGTTTGACATAATTACATTGCAGTTTTTTGGTATTTATTAAATTGTGAATACACTATTTCAGTATTCGTTACGATGTCCCTTCCACCTCGTATAAATGTTAAGTTGGTTTGCGTACGCTTCAAAAATTCAAAAAGTTCTGCACCGATATACTACACACGTTAAAGATTGATTATATCTATTTTTTGTGTCAGTTTTTTTCTATTTCTCTTCAATGCAACCACAATATGCTATAGCGAGTCATGGCAGGGTACAGCTAGGAATTAATAATTTTTAACCTAGTATTTTTTTTAAATAAGTTTCAGACTGCACGGATGGCGTAGTGGTTTAAGTGGTCGCCACGCCGCTCACTACTACGTTGAGTGTTGTGGGTTCGATCCTACATGGGACGACACTTTGTGTGATTCACAAATTGTTGTTCTGAGTCTGTGTGTTCTTTGTGTCCATTTCATGTATGTTTGTAAAGTCCCCCGCAACACAGGATATATACATATGCGGGAGTTGTCTTTAAAAAGAAAAGTTCCATATTTACCTTAATATCTTTATGGTTGAAGAGATGGTCGGTGACGGGCTCGAGGCACAGGTCGGGCTCGAGGCAGCCCAGGGACAGGCCGTCGTCCCGCGACAGCGGCGAACACGAACCTAGTTTCAGACCGTCTGCAAATTATGTACTGCCGTAAGATATATAGCTGACGATTATTTCGATACATTTCCAATATTAAACGGTTATATTTTATAATATTTACTAGCTGACCCGGCAAACGTTGTATTGCAAAATGAAAAAAAATTAGGGATGGGTCACCCTTACCATTTAGGGGTATGAAAAATAGATGTCGGCCAATTCTCAGACCTACCCGATGTGCACACAAAATTTCATGAGAATCGGTCAAGCCGTTTCGGAGGAGTACGGGATCGAACATTGTGACACGAGAATTTTATATATAAGATTATAAAATCTATATTATTTTCTGGAATAGGTTACACAACGCCATCTACAGTTAAACTATGTATAACTTGTACTGTACGTACGTCATAACACGTGTTAACAACGTTTCTAGACGTAATAAAAATAAAAATAGATTTGCTGCAAAAAAAAAAACTAAAATTTATACGAATTACAGCAACAACGTTCACTTGTAGGCACATAAATTGTATTTTGCAATAGTCTTATACACGACTGGACACTGCCACTTCAAAACCCAAGCATTCGCTTAGTTTGGGAGACAGTGGTGCTGATTCCGTTGTCCGAATACTCTCTAAACTAAACTAAAAATCACACATCACATCAACAGCCTTTAATAGTCCACTGCTGGACATAGGCCTCTGCTTAGTAAGGAGGTTTTAGCCTACTACACCACGCTGGCCAGACGGGTTGATATAGGGTTTGTGTCAAGTTTTCCTTCTCTTTGCAGTGCTGTTGTCCTGCGTAGTTTGCTCCCTTAGTCGCCTCTTAGTCGCCACAGGATGAATAGGGGTGGTGATACTCTGTATTCTTAATCGGACCACACGGACTTAAACGACGAACTAAAAATCACTGAAAAATAGTTTAGTCCTGTCAAGTACCACGTTTTCAGACTACGCAACGTTGTCTGACAGAACTAAACCAACTTTAAGTGATTTTTAAATTAGTTTAAAGAGTTTTCCTTGTTGTGACGGATTAAGAATACGAGTACGTAATGTCACCACCCCTATTCATTCCGTGGGTGTCGTATAAGCCGACTAAAGGAACTAACGCAGGACAACAGCAGTGTAAAGAGAAGGAAAACTTGACACAAACCCTACACCAACCCGTCTGGCCAGCGTGGTATAGTAGGCCAAAACCTCCTTTCTAAGGAGAGGCTTATGTCCAGCAGTGGACTATTAAAGGCTGTTGATGATGATAAGTTTTCAAACAACAGAATTAGCACCCGTACCAGTATAACACAATACATTTCTTTGTGTCTAAACTAAAAGTCAACTTGTGAACTGTATAATTTTGCGACAATAAAAGATTATCATTATAATTCGCTCATATCATTAAAGCTCCGTCCGCCTTTTACAACTTACACCAATACAATATCTATTTTTTACTTGAAATATTGGTAGTAAAATCTCCTATTAGTTTTAATAATTTCACTATGTCATGTATACACATACTCGTATACATTTTTTGTAAATAATAAATAAATAAATAAATTAATTAATACCACATTCACACAACGCCATCTAGTCCCAAACTAAGAAAAACTTGTACTATGGCTACTAGATAACTGATATCAATACATCTTTTTTTTTGTAAATATATACTTATTATACACAGAAACACCCAGACCAAATCAAACATTAAATGTTCAGGCACACAAATGTTTGACTTGAGCAGGAATCGAACCCGCGAGCTTTGGAATAGCAGTCCGTTACACAAACCACTACGCCATTCGGTCGCCATAATGTGCAGATTCAAAAGCCATTATAGTTAAGATTTCTTATTTAAACGCATTAATTTCACGCAAAAAAAAACTGACTAAAACTTTCTTCAAAGAAACGAATAAGAACAAGTAAAACTCTAAACAAATATTTTTATTTATTATAAAAGACAGACTGATTTCCCACACACAGCTCAAGTTTTGGATATGTGACCTTGACCTGATACATGACCTGATGCTGATTTCTTAATTATAATTCTCCTGCCCTCTCTGCCTCTCTTACTAATAGCCCCCTATTATATTAAGTTAAAATATTGCCAATATTGGCAAAATATGGGTTCTCAAGGCATTTCTGTCTACTCCCTCGGTGATATAGGCGTGAGTAAATAAAGCATTGTTCCTTACCAAGAGCATCCAGCGCTGAGAGACATTCTGTTGAAGGCATATCGCGCAGGAGGTCGGGGGGTTGCTCACCGAACTCCATTAGAGCTGTGGGTTCGGTCTTCGGAAGCACCAGTTCCTGTAATAATTAATGATATTCCAGTTGTGTTACAAGCCCTTGTGTGGTTATAACGCAAAAATAGATTTGTGTTTTGTTTGTTACAAACGACAAAAAAAACATATTTCAGCGTCATCTAGCGAAAATAAGCTGTACTACATAGTTATGACTGAATCTATGTCGTGCAATGAAAGTTCCACAGAGATATCAGCATAGAATTAACAAGAACCCCATTCTTGCAATACAGGTAGCGAGAGAGATGGGTAATAGATAGCTCTCTCTATCTCTTTCTAGTCGAGCTCTGTGGTTGAGCTCTGGGGAAACTGTTCTAAGATCAAAACTAGGCATACTTCACAATAGCCAATTGCAGCTTAGCTAAACAGAGACAGTGGGAACTATCGGGCATACATCTCTCTCGTTGCCTGTATCGCTTCCACTTACAGGCAGCAGGTACTCCGTGTTGGCTTTATGCTTATATCTCTATGGAAAGCACACTAACTTTTTAATATAAATCAGTTAGTAAACGGTTCGCCAGGGACAATCATTTCGCCTGCTCGGATATTCCCCTTTTTATATTGGTGTGGCAACTTTTTTTGTTCTTTACCAACTCAGGTCTGTTTACCAAAGAATAAAACAATACTTAACAAATCAGGATTGAATAGAAACGGAATAGCTACTAGGAACCGACCGGCGCAGGAGTGGATGTGAGGTGCGCGGGCGGCGGCGCGGGGGCGGGCGGTGCGGGGGGCGCGGGGGAGGCGGGCTCGGCGCAGTCCACGCCCGAGTCGTCCGTGTGCGGCGGGGACCAGCCGCTCTCGCCGTGAGATATGGGCAGCCCGTGCACTCGCGCCAGCCGCTCTAGCTCCTGCCACATAAAACTGATGTATCAGGTTCCTTTAATATTATAATTGGTATCTTAGAGCTGATCAGATGATGATGACGCTAAGACGTGAATAGTGGAACTCTTCAGTGCTCTTACCTCTTGTTGCTCATTTATGTTATAACTAGCTGAGACCCGCGGTGTTACGCGCGTTTGTTGTTATAACGCGGGCAACGCCGCGGGGCGAAGCTAGTCTAAAAAAGTAGCCTAAGTTACTCCTTATGTCATTAGCTATCTGCCAGTGAAAGTCCCGTCGAAATCGGTCCAGCCGTTCCAGAGGTCACCCGGAACAAACAGACAGACAGACAGACAAAAATGGTAAAAAAATATAGTCACAACTTCGTTCCTATCGGGTGTCCCAGACACCACACGGCTTTTTTTATTTGTATAGATGGAAATTAAACTAAAATAAAATTGTAGGTAATCAGTGTTTGATTTATTCTTCTCTCACAGAAATGTTTTTAACAATAATTTTACTTTAATAACACAATACTATTAGAACAATACTATTTTTCTCTTTTTACACGTTTTTACTTCTCTCACAAAAGGAAGGAAGTCAATCAAGTATGACATCTTATAAAACTAGCTTAGGGTTGTCCTAAATAAAAGTTTTATTGAATTGTTTTCTCAATAGCACTCCCTAGGGGGGGGGGGGGGGGCAAGGATTCTTCAGTTACAGGTGTCCTTAACCCCCTTTTCCATATAAAAAAGACACACATACGGTCAATAAAGTGATTCTATTAAGGCTTTTGAAGAACTCATCCCTAAAATCATCTTGTAAAATTGTAGAATACACAAAAAATATCCGTAGGTTACAGTAATCGTTTACCACCTCATTGGTTTAAAAAAACCTTAATCTAGTACCAAGATACAGCGATAAACATACCTGTATCCTTAACATGAGCTTCCTATTATGTATTTCAATCTGTTTTCTCCTCTGCTCGCTATGTTTGAGCCTGTTGACCTCATCCCTCAGGCACTTGATATAATCTACGCTACTCTTCAGAATAGTACCCTTGTTGGGTCTCACGTCTCGTATGACCTCGTAAAATGGATCGTTCGTCTTAGGTAATAAGGTCCCTAATTCTTTGATGCGGTCGTTTATGTTGAAGCGGCGACGTCTTTCAACTGGAAATAATGTTTTTTTTCAGTTAGAATATATATTTTAGTAATACAAGAGTACGAAAGTCCTTAAATGAAATAGAGTTGGTCTTGAAATTTTAGCAGATTTCCTACCAAAACTACCTACCTACCAAATCTGACAGCCAATCAGTTCATAGCGAAATCTTTTATAATCAACTAGCTGAGACCCGCGGTGTTACCCGCGTTTGTTGTTATAACCGCGGGCAACACCGCGGGGCGAAGCTAGTCTAAAAAAAATAGCCTAAGTTACTCCTTATGTCATCAGCTATCTGCCAGGGAAAGTCCCGTCGAAATCGGTCCAGCCGTTCCAGAGATTACCCGGAACAAACAGACAGACAGACAGACAACAATTGTAAAAAATGTTATTTTGGCATATGTACCGTGTAAACATACATATGCATTTTGTAAAAAGCGGTTAATTTAATATTACAAACAGACACTCCAACTTTATTTATTTGTATAGATGTTAGCGAAGTGGAGCGGGCGCAGCTAGGAAGCTATAAGTACTAACTCTGCCCCGCTCCGCTTCGCTAACGTTTTCAAATTAAATTATTAGATCACGATATATTTTTTTTAAATAAAAGTAGCCTCAATTATTACTAACATTTATCTGCCGCTAAAAGTCCCGTAGAAATAAGTATCTAGGCTGGCACATAAATAAATACAGAAAATGTGGTAAAATTTTAAATTTATTTTTCTTGGTATTGTGTATTCAGATGCATTTAGTAAAATATCGAGTTGTTACATCACTAATTTTACAAAGAAGAAAGAAAGAAGAGACTCACTCATATTGTGATTGTCTTTCTTCTGTCGGTCTTTGGCGAGCGCGTGCATGTCCGCGTCGGAGAGCAGCGCGCAGTCGCCCGCCACCGAGCTCGCGGCCGACGGCGGGCCCGACGACGACAGCGGGCCCGCGCCGCTGTCCAGGGATAGGATATCTTCTAGGAACTCATCAGCCTACAATACAATAACACCCACTTTAATCAATACATATAAAATTTCTTACCCTGACTGAATGATTCATCAAGGCAGACCCTAAACCGCTGGGGTTACAAACTTGAATTTTTAGCAGCTGGTGCTTTTTATGTTGTAAGCACTCACTAAGAAAGGATTTTTGGAGATTTCACCCCTAAGGGGTAAAATAAGGGATGAACAGTTGTATGTAAGTTCTTCATTTTCAAAGTTCTATATTATTTAACATGAGAAACGTGAAGAAAACTCTGAACACCTTTTTAACCAAATACAGCATGCGGAACCAGATCAAATTTGACATACTTAATGTTAATACATAGAAAAAGTACTGGAATACAAAATATTAAATGTCAATGAGTGTTGAAAATATACCTACCTCTGAGTTATTACTGGCAGAGGGTAAAGTTGGTGACCGTAGGCTGGAGGACGGTCGCTCCGGCGACGACGCGCGCCGCGTGCTCAGCTCCGGCGCTGACTGCACGGGCGCTCCTCGACCTGACACCTGGACAATAAAAAAAGCTTCCGTTTAACATACCATCAGGATATTTAGAAAGCAACGGCCGGCAGGAACGGATCGGGCCTATATAATTATATTGCATACTAGCTGAGTCCCGCGGTGTTACCCGCGTTTGTTTGTAGTCTAAAAAAAAGTAGTCTAAGTTACTCCAGCCATTCCAGAGATTACCCGGAACAAACAGACAGACAGACAGACAGTCAGACAGTCAGACAGACAAAAATTGTAAAAAAAAATATTTTGGCATATGTACCGTGTAAACATACATATGCATTTAGTAAAAAGCGGTTATTTTAATATTACAAACAGACACTCCAATTTTATTTATTTGTATAGATGTATAGATAAAGATGTCCTGTAGTATAGTCTTATCAACGTCTACCAAAAAGCAAAAACCCAAACTATCTTTATGTCATAAAAAAATTAAATTGTTTGAAATAGTCTTTTACGTAGGTCCTATATAAGTTTTGAGATGTTCGAAATTTGAAAATGGAACGCATCTGTCATATATTATTAAAAAGCAAATATTTTAAAATCGAACACAAAATACTATTTAAAGCAGTAAAAAAAAAGTTAAAGTATCATACTGTCATGATTTCCCGCTTTTTCGTCTGCTCCAATCTTCATTCACGTCTAAGCTTCCTTAGACGTGAAAATTTGAGTGCTATGATATTTTACGATTTTAAATGTTATTTATCTGAAGGTTTAAGATTAGAAAAAAAACAACTCAGAGTAAATCGATCGCCATCCGTGCGGTCTCGATCGAGGTAATCGTAATCTCGATCGATGAAAGTGACGAAAACATAAATAAAATAATAAAATCCACACTAGCGCACACTTTTACTTTCATATTTACACTTAAGTAATGCTGTGCTAAATTAATCCCAAGTATTCTTGTCTTCTATGTAATCCACAATTGAGTAGTAGGCTTTCTGACATAATTTATGGCGGATTTAAATTTATTTGTACTTAAGTCTTGTATATTATTTGGGATTTTATTATAAAATCTGTTCTATTATAAATTCTAAAATCTGTGAAATTACTTGTTTATCTTTTGGAGCCTAGAGGCAGATACAAGTTTATTCCTATTTCTGGTATTTATAGAATGTACATCACTTCTTATCGAAAAGCTATCTTTGTTTTTATGAACATAAGTATATTACATTTTCATATATAATTTGACATCACTGTCACTGTCATTTTATTTTTTCTTTAAGTTTCTGCCTCAATGAACAACGATTGCCTAAATTATAATTTGTTCGAATTGCTCTCATTGTAGCACAAAAATTGTTTGAATGTCGGTATCCCAAACAGTGGATTACCATACTACATTAGCAGTCAACTCTTGAATTTCCTTACTGTGTATGCTGCTGAGCTGAGTCTACTCGATAATTTATCTTCGAACCGGGGGTCCATAGATCCCGCACGCCGTTATTATTCTTTCACAATACATTTCAAGACTATGTTGTATTATTAAGAATTACATAAGTTTGTATGTATGTGTATAATAAGCCACAAAACATGTTTGGCTAGTACTTAAAATAATTACATTCTCAGTATCTAATACATAGGTATTTATCCATAAGAGTATTGCCTGTGCTTACCTATGAATGAAAACATTTACGTACTTATTAGAGTAAGAGGGAACTATTTTTATTTACCTTTCTAATTCTTATATCTGGGTTTCAGATTAAAAATAATTGTATACCCATGTATTAAATAATTTATGATCATCATAAACACGTCTATTTTAGGAAGATCCTCTAATTGTGTTATGACAAAACCGGTTTCAGTCATTGTGTTAAGTCTTTCTTCACAAGGTTTTAATACTTTAACACAGAAAACGAATTACGTATTATGAAAGAACATCGAAAGAATACAAAATAATAAACCAGAAACGATGCAAACAACTTGTTGACAGAAGACGTCGAGTGAAATTTGACGTCACGTTCTGTTACACCAATAGCGTTGCGTATCAAAAATTTGCGAGGGAATTTAAAAAAAGCCACTTTTTGATGATTAAATTTCACTATTAAATTATGATAAATTTCAAAACTAGTTGTATAGGTATGTTTTTTAGCAATAAAGTTTACAAATAAAAATATTTTGTCCATTTTGGAGTCATATTCATTCAGTGCATATTCCCTATTGGTCAATGTAGCAAAAATCAACTTAGGATTTTGTTCCATTCTGTTCTGTTGCAAAACAAAAATGACATCAGAATAAATGAATAACTATACCATATCATACAGTTCTCCTGGGTATCCACAGCACTTCCATCCAATAAAATTTTGTAGATTTAACCACAGCATATTCACAGCATGTTAGGACTCTAAACCAGTCAAAACAATAACACATATACATTATCATCATCATCAACAGTCTTTAATAGACCACTGCTGAACATAGGCCTCTTAAAGCAAACCTCCTTTGTAAGGAGAGGCTACAATTCCACCTTGGCCAGACGGGCTTCTCTTTGCAGTGCTGTTATCCTGCGTAGTTTGCTCCCTTAGTCGGCTCTTACGACACCCACGGGAGTAATAGGGGTGACACTCCGTATTCTTAATCCGTCACCACACGGAAAATACATGTACGTATTAGTATTACTTACCTGTGCTTGTGGTTGAAATGATTCACTGAGGTACTGACGCACTTGACTCTTCTGTTTCTGTATCACGTGATACCTGGTGGGGTTCTCCAGAACTGTTCGCACCTGCAAACGTATGGAAAACATAATTACTACCTTCAATAGAGCTGATAGGCTGATAAAGATGAGAAAAGGTAAGTCTGTTTGTTGAGGTGCTGTGCCTAAGGTTCTGTAACGATCAGAATGACTTTTGAAAAAGAAGTAGCTTGGGAATAGACATGACTACCAAGTAACCCACTTAATTCACAAGAAATAACAAAAGATAAGTGATAAATTATTGATTAAAATAATTAATTTCTATATATCTTTGAATATCTTATCATGTTAAATGAAGGCGCCACGAAAGGCACGAAAGTTCGATTGATATTTTTTTGATTACACACCACAATGTTATATTTATAAATGTTATAATAAATAAAAGTACAAATTGTTATGGCACCTCTCGGACACGGAAAACGTAGGAAAAGTATGAAATGTTGTGGTAGTTTAAAAGGATAAATGCTTTTTGCATTTACTTAGAATAATAACATCACAGCCAGTTGTCCAGTTTCCTCATCATGTTTTCATCAAGCGATAACTATTTTCTAATACATACGCACCCAATAGAGTAGTAAAATAGAGGTATTCTTTCTCTTTCTTTCTTATCACTATACCACATAACATGTGTAACAGAAATATAACCGCGGCAATGTCCACGTATCTTTTAGTTTGCGATAGTGTGTCTATCCGTCTATCTGTCTGTTACCTCTTCAAGCTTAAACCGCTGAACCGATTTAGATGAACTTTGGAATAGAGATAGTTTGAGTCCCGGGAAAGGACATAGGATATATTTTTTTAAAGAAATCATCTTTAAAGGTGGTGAAAAGGGGGGTGGAAGTTTGTATGCGAAATCAATATTACTGTACTGTATATTATCAATAATGACTGCACGGATGGCGTAGTGGTTTAAGCGGTTGCCACGCCGCTTACAACTACGTCAAGTGTGGTGGGTTCGATCCCCACATAGGACGACACTTTGTGTGATCCACAAATTGTTGTTCTGAGTCTGGGTGTTCTTTGTGTCCGTTTCATGTATGTTTGTAAAGTCCTAATGCGGGAGTTGTCTTTAAAAAAAAAATAACCACTGAACCGATTTAGATGACAGACAATTTTTTTTTTTTTAATTTATTTCACTAAAACTACTTAAAACCTAGTACATTAATCAAGAGTAACAATTAAAATCCCTAAATCATTTTTAAAATATATATGTAGGTATATAATATAATATATATAATATCAACATCAACAGAAAAATCATTGTTACGTGATATTCATCACCGAAAGGATCGCAGTCCGACTATGACCAACATAGCTGCGGGCAAAAGCTCGTATGTTTTATTTGTGACTAGCTGAGACCCGCGGTGTTACCCGCGTTTGTTGTTATAACCGCGGGCAACGCCGCGGGGCGAAGCTAGTCTAAAAAAAGTAGCCTAAGTTACTCCTTATGTCATCAGCTATCTGCCAGTGAAAGTCCCGTTGAAATCGGTCCAGCCGTTCCAGAGATTAAGTTCCGTAGACAAAAATGGTAAAAAATGTTATTTTGGCATATGTACCGTGTAAACATAGAATAGATATAGATTTACCAAACGTTTCACGATTCAACACAGGGCCTTGGAAGTGGCTTTTTAAAAGAAACTAATTTAAATCTACGGTTACATTACCTGTAATACTTGTGGAGGTAGTTCGACGTGAGGCGTGATCCTCGGCACCTCCGCCGGAGATGACTTCTTCTTGTCCTCATTATCTTTGGACTGGCCTGCCTGTTGTGCCTGCAACAATATTGCATAATCAATATTAACTCGATACATCTAACACGGCCGTCGGATCGCTAATTAGGCAGATCCTGTTATGCAACCATCATCATGACATCAACAGCCTTTAATAGTCCACTGCTGGACATAAGCCTCTTCTTAGAAAGGAGGTTTTGACCTACTATACCACGCTGGCCAGACGGGTTAGTATAGGGTTTATGTCAAGTTTTCCTTCTCTCTGCAGTGCTGTTGTTCTGAGGAGTTTTCTTCCTTAGTCGGCTCTTACGACACCCACGGGATGAAGAGGGGTGGTGTATTCTTAATCCGTCACCACACGGATATGGCAACCAAACTGCTTAAATATTATACTAAAAAAATTTATGATGTAGATAAGTGACTGCACGAATGTCGTAGAGCTTTTACTTCCTACTACGCTGAATGTTTTGGGTTCGATCCCCACATACAAGGGGCAACATTTTGTGTGATTCACAAATTGTTGTTCTGAGTCTAGGTGTTCTTTGTATCCGTTTTATGAATATTTGTAAAGTCCTACCGAAACAGAACAGAAGAGTCAGGATAAATTCTTAGTGCTCCTAGTTAAAAAATATAAATATCACACCCAGATACAGAACAGATGATTGTATTCGCCATTCAACTATTTGTGCTGGGTGGAAATCGAATCCCCGACATCTTGCTATGTAGTCAGGACTACCGGGACAGTCAAATCATAACCATGTAGGTAGTATTATTTTATCTCACTCCTATTAATAGCCCTTCTAGGGGAATATACTTATATAGTGACAGCTGCGGTGGTGCAGTGATAGCGTATGCAACTGCTGTGCTGAGGTCTCGGGGTCTATTCCCGTGTTTGTTTGATTTGTAAATATTTGTTTCGGGCTTGGGTGTTTTCTATGTATAATTGGTATGTATTTACAAACAATAGAGTATATAAATATTTTATCAGTCAATCTAGCTTTTAAAATACAAACTCTACTTAGTTTGAAACTATCTAGTTTCAAACTAAGTAGAGTTTGTATTTTAAAAGCTTGTGTGTCTGTTTTTTTTAATAATAATACTAACTTGTAAAGATTCTCTTCGCAGTTGCTCCTGTGCATGCTCTCGCATCAACTGTTGCTTGAGCTGTGTACGTGACGTCGGCGTCAGGGTCTTGAATGTGGGAGGGCTGCAACAAAAGACAACATACTGTTAATATGTGTTACACGAACCAGTGTTCTGGAGATAGAACTCACCTAGTACAATTAGAACTTAAATTTAAACATATACCGATGCTGATAAGATTTCCTAATAGGCTTGCGTCCGAGTGACTACAAGTTTGAGTCCTAACTTGTACACTACAGACATGACCCCATTGCTAACACAAGCAGTTAACTTAGCTGAAGTGGTCAATTAGAATATTAGAACATATCCGTGTTATCTTGTTATCTTACTTCTTCTACTTTACTCCTTACAACATCAGATATATGGCAGTAATAGTCCTGTCGAAATCAGTCTAGTCGTTACGAAGATATAGCGTAACAAACCGACAGTCAAACAGATAAAAAATACACAGATTTTCTGGTAAGTACCGCACATTCAGAGACTTATAGTTAAACACTGTTATTGTAATATCACAAACTGACAATTCAATTTTATTTTGTCGTAAAGGCAAATAGTCCGATTCGCATAAGAAATCATACGCACACGATAAAATAAACCATATTTAATTTGCAATACAGATGAAACTGCAAGTACCCCAGGTATTTTAAGCACTGTATTGATGATAGAAAGAAATTTGTAATACACATACTTACATACATATAATGATCATAAAATCAAAACATATGACGTTTATTGTTGGAGAGTCAATGCGTTGTTGCAACGGATTGCAGTAAAAACCATTTAAAATAGAAATATCCTTTTCAAGTACCAACTTTGTATTATTATACGCAAAATCGTGAATTGACATGTTCAGAAGCGCGTTTATGCATACTGAGTGAAGGTACTATTAAGCTGTTATACCTTGCGGTACGACACCGTAACGTAACAGAGGTACGACACCGTAACAGAGGTATGTGGTTGCGGGCTGCTGCGGATGGTGTTGACGGGCGTGCGGTGCAATAACACTCATACTACATAACATACAGTAATAATAGTGCAACTGAGGTAAAACCGCGATTGGTTTAGATGTGTTTAACACATTTGCTTGCTTTTTCAACAACTACGGAATATCACGACAAGAAATAACAGCGTGGGAACTATGATTTTTTTAATTCAACATTAAATTTAGACACGTGTGTGTGTACAACGGGATCTTAAATAAATAAGAATACAACTCACGAAAGTGTTTACTTATTTAATTTTTGTACCCAAAACCGTCACAGGCATTTTGTCAGTCTGGAATGTGCCGGAAATGTGTTTTTCCTTTCTTGTATCCATCATTTTTAGTACTGACACAATCCATGAATTTTCAAATTTTTTTTTGACAGAACTGTGCGTTAAAATATGTATGGGAAAGGTTTTCGACGGTTAAATACGCAGTTTCTTAGAAATCAAGATGGGGCAAATCCCGGGGGGTCCTTCAAAATGTGATCATGGGTCCTCACCGAACCTCATAACATGCAAAATAGTTGTCGTTGTCGTATATTCACTGTTCCATACAGTGTAAATGCCTACAATGAGGTCTGCATCAATAAACATGTGTTAGAAATGTGCTTTCTTGCCGGGAATGTTCAATTTATCTTTAATGTGTGACTTGCAAAGTAATTTAAATTGGTTTGACAGTCCTGTTGCTCTAGTGGTTTGTGAACCTGACTGCTAAGTCGGAGGTCGTAGGTTCGATTTCCACACAGGACAAATGATCGTCTGATGAGCACGCTTGTTGTGTCTGGGTGTAATATAATAATAATAGTTAACCACATTCAGACAACGCCATTTAGTGCCAAACTATAGTACTATGTACCCAAAATATACATATTATACATAAAAACACCCAGACCAAATCAAACATTAAATGTTCATGCACACAAATATTTGACTTGAGCGGGAATCGAACCCTCGACCTTTGGAATAGCAGTCCGTTACACAAACTACTACGCCATCCGGTCATCTATAATGTGTATGTATTTAGATATATATAAGTATGTTTACCAGCAGGGTGCCATAGTACAGGCTCTACCTAGTTTGGAAGCCTGCCTGCCTGCTGGAAAAAAAATGTGCTACACCAGGTATTTTATCTCTATTATTCTCCCTGGCAGTGACAATTTTGCTCTTAACTGTGCTAGTTCTTAGATAAACTAGATGATCACAACATCACTAACCTGAACATCCCATTGATTACAGATGATATACACAAATGCAGGTTGAATGCAATTTAATATGTGCGTTTAAAGGTTCTTCAGCCGAAGATGTCGTGATAGTCTATGATTAATATCACCTTCGTGAGTGGCTGTATGATAGCAGTTAAGTTCGAGGTTTGAGGCCTCGCGTGCATGAAACAGCTATATAAGATTTATTACAAGGTACTTGAGAGGATAGGCTAATGGGTGATAGAGATTATTAGACAAACATTGTGTGGTGTTTTTCATTAAATTAGGAGTAACAAAACTATAAACGACGATGAATAATAATATAATATAATAATTTCACACATCTCACACACGGCCGTCTGATCCCAAACTAGACAGAGCCTGTACTATGGTAATCAGACTGCTGATAAACATACTTATATATTTCTAAATACATACATAATATAGATAAATTACACCCATACACAGAACAAATGATCGTGCTCATCACACAATTATTGGTCCTGGGTGGGAATCGAACCCACGACCTCCGGCTTAGCAGTGAGGGTCACTAACCACTAGACCCACAAATAAATTAGCAAGGAAGACAAGGAACTTATAAATCTGTATATTTATACTATAGTTTAATGGTAAATAGAAAATTCAAGAACTTATAGCTATGTTTAGATATCTTTTTGGGAAGCCGTATTTTCCGCGTGGGACTGCACGGATGGCGTAGTGGTTTAAGCGGTCGCAGCGCCGCGTAAAACCGGTTCAAACCCCACATGGGACGACACTTTGTGTGATCAACAAATTGTTGTTCTGTTTCATGTATGTTTGTAAAGTCCCAAGCGACACAGGATATATTCCTATTGCGAAATAAATAAAAAAAACTTTTATTATGCGATGCAGAGTTACTGTTAGTCTTAGTACCTATATTGTAGTTGCTTGTTCATTCTCGTTTTTCTGTAAATTAATTCTTAAATATAAATCTTTGACTTTTTAAAATTTTAAACTTTAATCATATCTTATCTAGGTGTGCCAATAAAATCACTTCAAGTAAAAAGTAGGGAATCAGCTGATTTTATCGTACACACAAATTCTACACACAAGATAAGCTCAAAAACATTTAAAGACAAGATAGTTTGAAGAAACACTGTTAATGACAACCTGTGTTTTAGGTAGGTTTACTATTAAACAATTTTTTAGGTTTAAAAGTACAAAATATTTATAACTCTTTTTTTATACAGCTATGGACTTATGAACTATTGATAAAATTTGATGTTCCCAAGACCCGACCACGATGTTTTTCTAATAAAAATATTTTCTAATTTATATTTCGGTTTGTTATTTAACCTTCTTTTGGTAGTTCTGAAGTTAAGTGTAAATTATGTATGAAGAATCTTACAGTTTCTGCTATTATTTAAAATTATTTTTATATGCATTCATGTAATGAACAATTAGTCTGTTCTTGAGATCCGTTTGACCCCGCAAGGCTTGATATTTCGACAATTAATAATATATTTAGGACGCGTCCAAGTCCACGCGAAACTGCTCATGCGCAGAATTCACAATGAGTATTCGTGATTTTTCCTAATGTTGTGTTTGTGCGGTTAGCATAGCAGTAAATACATATAGAAGAAGACAAACACGTTTGTATTTTTATTACAAATATAATATACGAGTAGAGATGTAACCAGTAAGTATCTTTTTTTTGGTAGTGGGGTGAAAAATCCCTTCGGATCTCCGGCTCCTTGTATGCACAGGAGTCAGGAGTATGTGGTGTTTTCGCTGAAAACCACCTCAACGGCCGTCCTCGGGCTTCCTACTCTGGGGAGGTCCCGGGTTATGGGATTTCAGATCCCCACCAGAACGACACCTAACTAGGCCGAAGTACTCGTAGAACCAGTACCTAGTCAGAAGGCTCACACTCCCTGCATCAGTACCGGCAGGTGTAGACTTTCTCGTGCTATAACTTAAACACCTTTATCCACCCCTCTAGGCATACCTTTCTTTTTATATCTTTTAATATTCTTCCCACTTCTCCATCTTTACTCGTTTTAACAAATTTGATTTGATACAAAATAGCTCCTAGAAGCTTCGACCAATAGCAGCCTAGCATAAATGAAAAATTCTGGAAAAACAACCAAAACTTGTTCCTTTCTTAGAGACGCAGGCGAACAAAAGCGGGTGAGTTAGTACAGTTGTTGAAATGTGTGTGGTATAAAGGCGTGTATACGGAATAATGTGAGTCGTATACTCGCATCGAAATAGTTTCAGTAGAGATAAAGTAAGTGAGGTACAGGTACTTTAGTCTTTTATTTTTTTTAAAGACAACTCCCGCAATAGGAATATATCCTGTGTCGCGGGGGACTTTACAAACACACATGAAACGGACACAAAGAACACACAGACTCAGAACTCACAATTCGTGGATCACACAAAGTGTCGTTCCATTGCTTAACATCAGTTGGTCCATATGATGAAAAGAAACCTTCAAAACATACGTCTTAATAACATATCTAATGTGACATACATTCTGACACGCCACCACTGTTTGCCGTGTTAATAAAAATGCGTGATGCCCACATTAACGGTTCCCAACAAGGACGTGATGTTATAAGGCCTATTATCTATGGTCTCTTACTGAAAATGTTGTTGCTAAGTAATAATATCCTTGTCCAAGTTTGATTTGATGTTTTACAGAATATTTGAATAGTGTCTTGTTTATTTATTATTATTTGAGATCGTCTGTCGAGCTGTTCGGCCATTTTGAATTTCTGGGTTTTCGTCGTACGACACGTAGGTTAAAATATATAATGGACCTAAAGTTTTAGGTAGCATTTTTTACATACATATATAGTTTTAGCTCCTCTACATAAAAACCGTCTGGTCTGTGTGTAATTTATCTATGATATGGATGTGTATATAAGTATGTTTATCAGCAGTCTGGTTACCATAGCACAGTGATTTTTAGTTTAGTTTAGAGAGTTTTCGAATAACAGAATTAGCGCCAATATCAGGTCTACCAAAGAGAACATAGGCCATTGCATCACTCATTTTCTGGAGCGTACCTAACGAGTGAGTGATGCAATGGCCTCACAATAAACGGGTGTTTAACAATTCCTGTACCATAAAAAAAGGTACCTGACAGATATATCTGTCTTCTTCACTTTTATCAAGATTTTTTTTTATTTCATTTATAGTTCCCACGAATAGGATAACATACTGTTAATCTCATTCGTGCAAAAACTAAATGACATAGAAAGTTATGTTCGAACATACATAAAAAATAAACATCCGAATTAATATCATCATCATCAACAGCCTTTAATAGCCCACTGCTGGACATAAGCCTCTCCTTAGAAAGGAGGTTTTGGCCTACTATACCACGCTGGCCAGACGGGTTGGTATAGGGTTTGTGTCAAGTTTTCCTTCTCTCAGCAGTTCTGCCTAGTTTTCTCCCTTAGTCGGCTCTTACGACACCCACAGGATGAATAGGGGTGGTGACACTCTGTATTCCTAATCCGTCACCACACGAATTAATAACCTCTACCTTTTTTAAGTCGGTTATAGAAATTCGAACTAATAGTTAAGTTTATAAGCTTCCTTCGTATTTGAGCAAATTGCAGGATTTTATGGTGTAATAAATATGTTTTAGTGTAAGTACTTTATTTAATTGCTAGTGTAATAGAATTACCGCGGCCGTGGCACGTAGGAATTATCCGAAATCAGTACAGAGAATAAACAGATATACCTATATACATATTTATTTTTGTTATTTACTTTATTAGGATTTCCACTTCTAACTCTGGGTGAGGTGGAAATGGAAAATATAAATTGAAATGAATACTGTACAAGTCTGTGTAAATTACCTTAGTATTAAAACGAAAGGCAATGACAATATTGAGGTGACAAACAAGTATACGAAAGCTTTCTTTAATTTATTATATAATTCTTTCATTGGACTTCTAGACGCAGGCTCCATCTTATCAACAAATTGTGGAACTAAAACTTTTCAAACCTTGGCTTTGGTTCGAGTGGAAAAAGTCTTAAATATACTGCCAGCTTATATTTTACTGAAAAATATAATCAACGAAAGTTTTAGAATAGAGTGAATAGGTATCTCTTGGATCGTGTACTGCCTTCACTTTCTATTAGATGAGTTGGGAGACCACCTATTCAATTTAAAAAAGTGGTGATGACTGCCAGTTATGATCACTTATAACAATACCACATACACACCCATATCCTCGAAGAGATAAGCAGAGACATATCAAACGACTACATTTTGTCGATTATAATTTTAAACCCACTTTCGTCGACCTGTTAGGCGTTAGATGGTAAAATTGGGAGTTCAATATGAAAGGAAAAGTTAGTATGATGAAAAGGCAATGGTAGTAACGATTTAATGCTTATACTGATGTATTGGGGAGTAAACCGCTAGAGTACGAGAGGGTGCCTAAACATCTGAGCCTTCTAGCAGAACTAATACCACACTCTTGCATTATCAACCCTTAACTATACAGTATGTTACCGTAAACGTGCACAATTGCTAGTGGTACTGGCTCTGCCTAGTTTTTGATCAGATCGTCGTGTGTGAGATGTCACACATCACATCAACTCAACAGTTTTTATTTATTTATTTATTTAAACATCATGCACTTTTGGTGCATTGGCGGAATTAATGCCTAAGGCATTCTCTACCCGTCAACCTGTGGGTGATGCAGAGAGAACAGGAAGTAGGTGGATTTTGGTTACAGTATGTATTCTTTAATAGTCCAGTGTTGGACATAGGCCTCTTGTTAGAAAGGAGATTTTGGCCACGCTGACCAGACGGATTGGTATAGGGTTTGTTAAAAATTTTCCATCTCTTTGCAGTGCTATTTTGCTGCGTAGTTTGTTCCCTTAGTCGGTTCTTATGACACTTAAGGGATGAATAGGGGTGTTGACACTCCATAGGTATCCTTTATCTGTCACCGAACGTGTGTGAGATGTGTGAGGTTATTATTTTCAAAAATTCATTTTTTTAATTGTAACCTTGAATACACGGTCAGAGTTGTACTATACGTTAAACACAACGTTACTAAAAGCAGTGAGTGACGAAAATGACGTATATACAATAGATGACGTGACGCGTCATCAGCAAATAATGGTATTAGGACGTGACTAGTATTACTCGCGGAAATCACGGCTTCCCGTCATTAACGTGGTTAGTTATTACGTGAAATGTGCGTGTGACAAAAATACATATTCATCAGATTAATTGTAGATTTTAACTGTTACAGTACTTAATTATTTGAGCCAGGGTTCGGCACACAATATGGCCGCCTCGGCAGGAGTGATACCACGGCTCAGAGGAAACTGCTATTAATTCTTTCTTGGCTTTTCGCCGAATAGGTGAGGTTACCGGAGCCCAACTTTACCGCTTCCCCTTTTTTTTCTATGACCCCCTCAGATACCACCCATCAGGAGGGATCATGTCGGACTCGAACCGACCAAAAACCACACGCCGTGTCCAGGTAATTTGGAAGTTAATATATTGTTTATATATTGGTTTTATTCTTTCACAATATTTACTGACTATTTTGACAATTATATAAGTATGTATATAATACAGCTATAAGTACCAGCAACCTGCCAATGACACACTTACACATATCTGCAAATATTTATACTATTTATCTACCTTTCACATAATGTTAATGGTGGCAACGCCTTCCTGAGTTGCAGGTGCATTAAAAGGTTGTCAAGAATTTCAGTAGGCTTACTGGAGTCCAAGGCTCCCCTCCCTCTAATTTTGGTGGGTAGGTTAGGGCGGCCACGCAATAGCGACTTTTGAGTTCCAGGTATCTATGAGCGACGGTAATGGATTACATAACCATATCATCATATGGAATATTCCTAAAGAAACCAGAACCTGTATATAAACTAAATCCTGTCATACGCACGGTAATGAACCCTGGAAGCCATCACTCACCTTTACAAATATAGTACATTCAACAGATATAATATGAACGAATGAATGAGCAGTACAGTTCCCACACTGGAAGCTATGACAATTAATTTATAATTGACGTGTGGCCCAAGCGACAGGCAGTCACCGACTAATCACAAGTCACACGCGATTGCGATATTAGGACTCTTGAGGCAGATAGTCTGTGACAAACTCTGTGTCATGCTTTTTTGCGTTTAATGCTTTCAGCAGTACTGTTGCAATAGTTTGTTTTATTTGAAGTTTAGAAATTACAGTGGCGAGTTAAACCAATGTGAATAATTCAAAACCAAGAAGCAGTAGATTTACTGATATAGTTAGTGATCGATGGTATGTTTCGAATTGTTTAACAGAACCTGTGATGATGGACTATTTTGCGGTATATCGAGTGCCTATTTTTCAACTAAGTTTAATAAAAAAACAGTTTGATGAAAATACTTAAAATCAGCCGCTAACACTTTGCCCAGTTTAAAGTGCCACAGACACAACTCATTGGGGACGAGGATTTTTAATTGATCAAAGTAAACGTTATAATGTATAAGGTTATGAAGTTTTAAAAGAGTTCAATTCTTTATACAATGTATGTGTGTGTATAAAGTTTTCAAGGAGTTCCTTATAAAAAAGGCTTTTATTCTACAACTGAGTATATTGATTATAAGTCTGATTAATTTATTGTGTTAATTTTATTTATTTTTGTGTAGTTGTGTGTAATTTTAGGTCTAATAATATATGGGATAAAATTTCGGCAAACGTAGTATAGGACGCCCACAGGCCAGGTGGAGTGACGATTTGCGCAAGATGGCTGGCATGAGCTGGATGCGAGAAGCCCAAAATCGTGTATTGCACGCCACTTAGATCGATGACGGGACTCTCCCTATGTCCTATGGCCTGAGGCCTATGTCCAGCAGTGGACTGCGATAGGCTGATGATGATGATGATAAAATTTAAGGTTTTGTGTTGTTAATTTTAATTGGGATTTAACAATTATTACAATTTGTATGCCTATGGGTACAAGGTAACGACCTATTTTAAAAATATATGTAACATCTAATATTAATGTTACCTACATTGACAAATAAATATTTCTATAGTATAAAGTATGACTGTTACCAAGAATCGTTGATGATAAACCACAAACTACTCGTAATTTATCAAGGTTCGATTCTTAGTATGAAGCCTTAATGAAAAGAGATAATTTAAACTACGATTCTCATCACAAACCCTGGACTATAGATGACGTACTTTAAGGCATGTACGTTTGGTGACAGATTAAGAATACGGAGTGTCACCACCCCTATTCATATATCGACTAAGAGAACAAACTATTCAGGACAACAGCACTGCAAAGAGAAGGAAAACTTAACACAAACCCTATACCACCCCGTCTGGACAGCGCACTATAGTAGGCCAAAACCTTCTTACTAAAGAGAGGCCATGTCCAGCAGTGGACAAATTAAGGCTGTTGATGAAGGCATACCTTATCATAAATCTAGACAGTCTTTCTTGTTATGATACACGTTTTACCTATAGTCCATTCGCCTTAGGAAATTACCGTTTCGTAAAGGAAGCTTGGAATTTTATTGGTCAGGAAGAACTTAGTCGATGGATCTCTACTTTCTTAACGCGAATGGATTCTAGTATAGAAGGCCTGTTCTCTTAAAATTATACGTAGATATATATCCTCAGTTATTAACCATTCAGGACACTTACACTATACACTGTAGCTACGTTATTTTTTTTCAAATATATTACGCCTGCTTAAAAAGCTAAAGGGGTCGGTAGAGCACTTGGAAATCGGCCTGGAGTCATAATCCTGTAAATACACAACTCTGTATCAGGTTAGGGTTTAGTAAATTTTCTGTAGATGCTGCTTAAGGCTAGAGTAGGTTTAGGAGACTCAGGGAAGTCTCTGATCAAAATCAAAATCTAGGCCAAAACTGGAAACAGACCGCACAGGACAGAGTCAAATGGGCATCTTTGGAGGAGGCCTTTACGCAATATGGGGTTCCTGCAGATACCGCTATATAAAATAAATTATTTTAGGCTAGAATACTCATCATCTGCCTACCCTTTTCCCAATTTTATTTGGGGTCGGCGCAGTATGTATGATTTTTCCATTTTACTCTGTCATGCGTCATCTCACTGTTTACTCCCTTGCTAGCCATATCCTCCCTCACGCAGTCCATCCACCTTTTCTTCGGCCTGCCTCTTCTCTTATACCCTTCAACTCTCATACCTAAAACTTTCTTCGCCACATTTTCCTCATCCCTCCGCATGACATGTCCATACCAAGATAACCTATTACTTCTTAACTTTTCATCCAGTGGCGCTACTTTCAGACTCCCTCGTATATACTCATTCCTAACCTTGTCCATCTGAGTCACACCACACATCCATCTCAGCATTCGCATTTCGGCTACGTTCAGGCGTCTCTCATCCGTTCTCTTAATGGGCCAACTTTCAGAACCATACAGTACGGCAGGTCTGATAATAGTTTTATAAATTTGTCCCTTCAGTTTTAAGGGGAAACTGGGGTCACAAGTTGTTCCCGTTACCTGCCGCCACTTCATCCATCCCGTATTGATTCGATGCTGTACAGTTCGATCAATCTCACCATCACATTGTAAGAGGGAGCCGAGGCACTTGAAATTGGAGCAGACTGTTATCGCTATCCCATCCAGCGAAATGGTTTCAGGACTGGAGAGACCGCCGAAATCGCAGAACATGTACTCAGTTTTGGTTCTGCTGATTTTCAAGCCAACATTCTCCAGCCTTTGTTGCCATTTTTCCAGTCTGCTCTGGACCTCAACCCCATCCTCACCGACCAACACAATGTCATCTGCAAATAGCATGCACCAAGGTGCCTCCTCCTGTATGTCCGATGTCAGAGCATCCATTATCAACAGGAAGAGGTATGGGCTCAGAGCTGATCCCTGGTGCAAGCCTACAGAGACACTGAATTGATCAGTGTTTCCCGTGACCGACCTTACATGAGTGCTAGACTCTCTGTACATAGCACGAATCAATTCTACATACTTAACAGGCACTCTTTCTTCTTTCAAAGCCCACCACAAAACCTCTCGGGGTACCCTATCATATGCCTTTTCGAGATCCACAAACACTATATGCAAGTTTTTGTGCGCACTCCTGTATTTCTCACATAGTTGGCGCATTGCAAATATAGCATCTGTTGTCCCGCGTCCTGGCATAAACCCAAATTGACTTTGGGTTATCTGACTCTCATCTCTTATTCTTCTCTCAATCACTTTCTCCCAGACTTTCATAGTATGTGACATGAGCTTTATTCCTCGATAGTTGTTGCATTCCTGAACATCTCCTTTGTTTTTGAAAATGGGTACGAGTTGGGTTTGACACCATTCCTTTGGGATTACCTCTTCAAGCAACAACATATTGAAGAATAGAGTCAGCCACTTATATCCGTCTTCTTTCAGTAGCTTCCAAACTTCCACTGGTATACCGTCGGGGCCAACTGCTTTTCCATTTTTCATACTTCGTACTGCCAATCTAACTTCATCTATACTAATCTCGTTCACCAGTCCGACATTCACATCCACATGCTTTAGCACTCCGCTCCATTTATTCTCTTCATTCATAAGTTTTCCAAAGTAAGATTTCCATCGCTTTTTTATATCTTCATCTTTAACCAACACTCTCCCCTCTTCATCTTTTATACATCTCACATGCTTCAGGTCTTTTGCTCTTTCTTCCCTTTTCTTTGTAATGCGGTAGAGTTCTTTTTGACCGCTAGGTTCATGTAGGTGTTTAAATATGTTATATTGAGCTTTAGCTCTGGCTACCGCTACCGCTTTTTTTGCCTTTTTCTTCCACACTTTATATTCATTCATTTTGACTTCCTTCATTCTCTCACAGACCTTTTCATTTTTCCACGCTTTAAAGGCATCCTTCTTTTCTTTTAGAGCTTTCTGTACCTCATCACTCCACCACCATGTCTCTCTTTCAATAATGCCTTTTCCTTTTGTTTCCCCAAGTACTTCTCTCGCTATCTTTCGTATATAATTTGCCATTTCACTCCACCATCCATCCACAGACTTATCTAGCCTTACATTCATTTCAATCATTTTTTCTACCACCTTTACCTTAAAGTTACTTGCATACTCTTCTTTCTCTAACATTCGCCACCTGATTCTTGGAGAAGGTCGGTTCTTCCTACTCTTACTCAAACTCTTCCATTTGACCTCCATTACCAGCAATCTATGTTGCGATACTACGGGTTCCCCGGGCACCACTTTGCAGTCTCGGACACAAACCAACTTACTTCTTTTTATGAGAAAGTAGTCGATCTGTGTCGCGTGGCTACCACTTTTATACGTGATCAGATGTTCGTGACGTTTTTGGAACCATGTGTTAACTATTGCCAGGTCAAACGAAGAGGAAAACTGGAGCAGAGACTCACCATCAATGTTTCTACTTCCGAACCCCCTTCCTCCATGTACTCTTTCATAATCCTCATTCGTTGTTCCCACATGACCATTAAAATCTCCACCTATCAAAAGTTCTTCACTTTCAGGGATACCTATCAAAACCATGTCAAAATCGGCCCAAAATTTTTCTTTCACTTCATCCTTGCATCCAGCTTGAGGTGCATACACGCTAACAATATTCATAATTACGCTCTCCCATACTAATTTTAATACTATTATTCTATCGTTCACTCTCTTTACATCCGTCACACACTCTTTCAGGGCACTATCCAATACTACGCCCACTCCATTTCTCTTCCCATCACTTCCGCAGTAATAAAACTTGTACCCCTCTCCTATCTCTCTTGCTTTCGTACCCTTCCATTTTGTTTCTTGCAAGCATGCCACGTTTATTCTTCTTCTTTTCAACACATCTGCTAGCTCTCTCGCTCTTCCAGTCATAGTCCCTACATTCCAACTTGCATACCTCATCCTCACCTCTCGGGCTTGCTTCTTACGTTGCACCCGCCTCGGGTGGTGCAACAACCCTTGTCCACTTATTCGCGTAGCCGGGTGCTGCTGCCGCGCGTCGCCTACGGGGTACGCCCTAGCACTGTCGCACTCAATTTCCATCATACTTACACTGCATTATAGTGGTTTTGGCTAATTAATTTTTATGGCCGGCCGCCTGCCTGTCGCCAACCCTCCTTGGGAATGTAGTCGTTTATACGATAGGGAAGGGAAAAAAGGAAACATCAGGGGTGAGGGTATTGGATGAGAGAGGAAAATTAGGGTGGGGGAATACCGCAGTACTAGGATGGGAGACAGGACTTAGACTGCGGTATGTACCAATATCCAGCGGTTGGAGAGGCCACCAGGACAAGTACCGCACGAACTGTATATATACTGTCTGATGATAAACAGTCCAAAGATTCCCTCAGTCGCCTTTTACGACACCCACGGGAAGAGATGGGTTGGCCTTATTCTACTCCGCCGAGAACCACACGGCATTATTATATATTATATAATTAGGCTAGAATACTATGTTATTTTAAATAAGTTAAGTTAATAAGTAAATTAGAAACGTAAACACATTAGTTAAGCGTATTATTTATTTAAACTGGTAATTTAACTAAAATCAATCAAAGAAAAACTAACTAAGTGAAGGTAATTAAGTAATCAAATTAGTGACAAACAATATAAAGTAGTTAAATAGTAGGAAATAAAATAGCTTTTTTATTTATTTTATTTTATTTAGTCTCTTGAAGAGGATGCAATTGCATGTACCATACTCGTATAACGCTGCTTTGAAACAACAATTAAACTTAGAAATCGATTTTCAAGGCGTCTAAGCCCCTATTATTGATGAAAGACTGATAGTGGTGTGTATTTGCCAAATTCACGCTACACTAGAAGCCCTTGCTCTCACGGTGTAACCTTCAGATCGTAAATGAGGCTCTTCCTCTAACCAAGGACAGTACCACTCGCGTGAGAGTGATGTTCGCCGTGCCGTGACGCTTCTACAACTTCCGCGTACAGACCGATCATTACCTGCGTTTTGAAGGATGGCCACATTCGTTAAGAGTAATAGGAGTGTATAAGTATAGCCTAGCAATTCTGGTATAAAAACCGGTCAGGCACGAGTCGAACTCGTGCGCCGAGGGTTCCGTACCTAACTAGATTTTACGTAGATTTTCGCAAAACTTTTATTTTTACTTTTTGGAATTATTCCTTTATTTGTGCTGTAAGACGTTTCTTTTTGCTAAATTTCGTGATTCTAGGACAACGGGAACTACCATATAGGTTTTCGACCCACAACCTATAGGGTACTTCCGGTTGACCTATAATTGTCAATTTAGGTTAAAAATAAGGTATTACCACACAAGTAGAGAGAAAATTCTCAAAAATAAAAAAGTTGAAAATTAAGGTACATTTTGGTACTCACAAGTTTTCGCGAAAATCGAAATTTGCCTATATCTTTTTATCGTGTTGCCTCAGGACCTTGATTTTTATACACAAAATACGGACTATAGACCTCAGTATCTGGTACAAATTTCAACTTGCTAGCCGTTCCTGAGAAAATCGGTGGTGACACACGGACAGACGGACAAGAAAGAGATCTTATAAAGGCTTCTTTTTTACCTTTTGAACCTAATGTTTATTTTATTTTTTTGGGAACAGACTATTGTGTGTGAGATGTGTGAAGTTTTGACTATTATTCTAAGACTTTTGAAATTGGCAACCCTAATGAAATAAAAACCTCAAGAGTTCGCTTGATAACTTGTCGTGACATAAAAGCACAATATTTTCAAGGTTTCCTAATATTTACGAATAATTCCGAGTGTTATCGTCACAGAAAATATATTATAATAGAAATAATCACAACATTTTAGATCTGATATATTGTTGTTATCTAAAATAATGTATAACTAATTAGCTTTGCGATAGTCTTAACCTATTTACATACGTATACATTTAAAAAATACACGAATTTGTCAATAAAAATTGGAAATATTCTAATTTTCACTCTTCCATAGCTTTCTTTCTCTATATCTGCAGATCTGTTGAAGTAAGTGCTTCCTTTTGGTCCTAAAGCACTTGCTGGCATGAGCTCTTCATTTAAAAAAAAAAAACTGTATTCAAAAGGGGTAATACTGCTGTTTAAGTGTGTGAAATTACTACACAAAACACATACATTATGTAGACACAATTTAGTTAAGTCTTTCCTGTGACGTATGAATTAAGAACAATTTCCGTTTTACGAATATATCCTCAGTCTCGGGGGACTTTACAAACATTCATGGAACAGACACAAAAACCACCCAGACTCAGAACAACAATTTGTGAATCACACCAAGGAGTGTCCCATGTGGGGTCGAATCAACAAGCCTCAGCGCAGTAGCCGGCGAGGCGACCGCTTAAACCAATACGCCATCCGTGCAGTCAAATCATAAACTAACTAAGCACTTGTCTCACAAATCGTACAAAACCAGGACACACAATTGTTTTTTTTCTAATTCGTTCCGTTTATGGGCACCGACCCTGAAGAAACCTAGACCCACATAATGCCCTCATGATAACACATGCACTAGATATGTACAATAAATTATTTTGTTACACTATCAATAGTGAATTGATGAATAAAAATAAGCGGTATGTTATATCTAGACATATAGGTGCACGGATGGCGTAGTGGTTTAAGCGGTCGCCACGCCGCTTACTACTACGCTGAGTGTTGTGGGTCCGATCCCCAAATGGGACGACACTTTGTGTGATCCACAAATTGTTGTTCTGAGTCTGGGTGTTCTTTGTGTCCGTTTCATGTATGTTTGTAAAGTCCCCGCGACACAGGATTTATTCCTAGAGCGGGAGTTGTCTTTTTAAAGAAAAAGAAACAGTAATATGTTAATATACCTTATTCAACAAAGAAATTATATATTTAATAAAAAATAATAATGTTAAAGTTCAAGGGCGTTCAAGGGCGGCGGTAGGCACTTACCATCAGGTGAAAAAAACTAACTTCCACCCAATAGACTTGTCTGAAATTAATATTGTTCGGTGGTTCCGTAGATGGAGAAACTTCCATAGATTCAACTACCCAGTGTCGTGGACGTTAAGACCTTCGAACTTCATACCATCAGCTACATTAAAGGCCCGTTTACTATATTTACAAACATCCGAGATACACGACACTTGAATGGAAATCATGAATGAACGGAGAAGACGATTATATGCAAATGTTATCGGAAAATCATCTTAAATGTACAAGATAATAGGTGGAAAATTAAAGGCATCCGGCGTGATGATGTCCGCCAAGGTGGTCAACCTTGGCGGACATCATTAATGTATGTCGTTTATTTTTTTTGTGTAATTAACCATTTAAAAGACTTAAAGTACGCAAAAAAGTCGTGAAGAATTAACAACAAACTGTGAAATGAGTTTAAAAAGTTGGGAAGTGAAAGTTTCATCATCATCTCAGGATGTTGTGCTAAATGTGACGGGTGGAATATAGGTTAAGTATTCCTGAACCTAGGCATTCCTTTAACGCCATAAATGGCAATGAAAGGAGTATATAATATGTAGAAACGGTGCTGTTTGTGTTGTGTGTTGGGGGCATAATATAGGCAGTACCTGCACTAAATTATCTGACAATTCGGTACCTATTTCAGTCTTAAAGTATCAGTTACGTATCACAAAACTAATTTGTTTGTATTACTTACAATGTATTTATATTGAAATGCATTTATGGAAGAAATATAATATAATACAATGGGTATTGCAATTTGAAATTTCTTAGGGTTTTTGTAATGTTAAGAACACGAGAATCATTAAAGACATGAATTAACAAACGGTACGAGGAATATCATTGCGTTTAAGATGATGGTCTTACACTGAATTAGAACATGTAAATGTACAAGAGTCCAAAACTCCAAATTGGTCAAAAAGATGGCCAAATAATAGTTACAACTAGTACATAATTAACAAATAAATAATTTAATCATTTAGGAAAGAAAAGGACTCCATTGATAATAGTAATCACATATTGATATAGACAATAAAAGTTAGCCGAACCCTCTTAAAATATCATCATCAGCCTATCGCACAGTCCACTGCTGGACATGGGCCTCACCCATTGCACGCCACTTAGATCGATTTTGGGCTTCTCTTCTAAAATATATCGGGAGGAAAGATTAGTATGTATGCGCATGAGCAGATATTTGTTGAAAAACTTCGGTCAACTTTCCTGTCTACCGTAATTGGTCAAGGTTACCCTTCTTTTTTTTTCCGTGAGGAAAGCCCCTCGGATACCACTTATCGGTGGCATGTCGGACTCGAACCGACTAAAACCGCACGCCGTCTCGGGTACTAATAGCAGGGAACCAGGTATACCCTAGAAAGGAAGTCCCTGGTGCCCCGACATACCTCGGGCCATCTACAGACGAGTAGACGACCCCCCCAGTGTGGGAACCCCATGTTCCCTCTGCTCCCTGGAAGCGAGCGCGCTGCCCGGCCTGCTTCTGCTAGGGTGACAGATGGCCTCACCTGTCACCCCCAGGCCTGCGCTTATGGAGGACGGAGGTGTCATTTTGCGACCTCCGGCGCCTGAGTCGCCTGCGGTACCTGGCCCGTTCCCGGGCCTGGCGGGCCGGGAGAGTTCTAAACCTCTCCAGGTCCCGCTCCGCCGTCTCCTTCGCGATGGTCAAGGTTACCCTGAGTTTGATAATTGGTGTTTTCGGACAAACTGTGAGTCGTATATTTTCTTTCTTAACTCTAATAAAAGTAATTATCATACAAAACAATTTCTGACATGTGGAAGATGATGATTTTAGCAAACAGGTTTTGTTACAAAAAGTCACTGCAAACTTGTTTCCTCAAAAGAAACCAAAATAAAATTTAAAGGTCTTGGATGACTTAATAAATAATCTGAATATTTGTCAGGGTCTATGCGGTTCTGTCAGACTAGAAGTAAGTAAGACACAGTGACCTATTTTCATAAAATATGAGACAGACCTGTTACCAGTGCCTCAATTCTGCTATTTTAAAATTGTATCAATGGACTGTCGATGGAATGTCATCGGAATAGTTTTGCACTTTTCGTATTCTACTAACTATGTAGGACTAATGGTCTCTCGATGAATTGTCAAATTGAGTTGATACAAATGTCGTCGATGTCTTTGTAATAATTTGGTAAACGGTACATTTCTAATTTGTAAGGAAATAATATAGAAATGTTGTTAATATCACCATTAGTGAGCCATTGTCACTACATCCACAGTCTATTGACACTGTGAATTTATGTTAGTAGAATACCGATGTCAATGGCATCTCAAAAGCGTGTCACATGAATGACAGTGGCTTGTACGTTAACATGAAATAGCAGAATTGATGCCTTGATAAAGTTACTACCATCGACCATGGACACCTGATCAATATTCACCCCAGACGGTACGTTGGGCTCCGGGAACCTCACTCACTCTGTGAAAAGCAGCGGTTTTCTGTAAGGCAGTGACATCAATAACCATGGTTTTTCTTTACTTAACTCAATAACAGTAACTTAGGTCCTTCATAAGAGAGTTAAACAATCGATGTTAATTTCGTGACGGATTAAGAATACGGAATGTCACTACCCCAATTCATCCCGTGGGCGTCGTAAGAGCCGACTAAGGGCGCAAAACAACGCAGGAAACCAACACTGCAAAAAGAAGGAATACTTGACACAAACCCTATACCAACCCGTCTGGCCAGCGTGGTATAGTAGGTCAAAACCTCCTTTCTAAGGAGAGGCCTATGTCCAGCAGTGGACTATTAAAGCCTGTTGATGATGATGATCACATAGAACTATTAAAGATAATGAAGTGGTACTTACTCTTTCTTATTGTTGACTACAATGACTAGCTTAACTTTCCGAGGGCCCTTGGTCATTTTGCAGATATCCTTGCTGCTATCCACCGGGCCCTGGGTTAAAATTTTTAGGAGGGGAATGTTTCCGTAGTTCAGTCACCTCAGCCTAGAGGCCGCTCGTCTCGTCACCTCACTGACATAATCACTTTTATCGTCCACTGTACTCTAAACACATTTAATTTAATATCACTGTTTGTTCATTAATACTGATATGTTCACTGTCACTTTGTAAAATACTGGTTTGTTTTTCGCTGAAATTAATAGAATAACGTCAATCAAGGCGCTCTGTTAATTCATTATTTTAGTATTCTTTTAATGTTATCAATTTTTCGAGTAAAAAATAGTTTGTATAACACAAGTTATATTAAACACATATTAAAAATAAGCACATAACAATTTAAAAGGAACACCTTTCAATAACAGAAGAGCGGATCGATTGTAACCGTGTTACAATAATTTTAAAATAGATTATTTATTTAAGTTATAAATCCCAACACTTCACTTCATTGACTAGACGTTATTACGTAATATAGTTATATAATTCGAACTAATATAAATTTTTAATAAAATATATGTACACATGCTAACCCGATGACAAAACTAAACAGAATGGCTTACAAAATTTAGTTCAGTGGTACGTCAATTTGGATGATGAACGATGATGTATGTCCCTCACAACATGTTAAGATTTTGATAAGAAATTATCAAGAAACTTTTATGTGAACAAATATTTAATATGACCAAAATTAAACGAGCGACTTTCATTATAATAGTATAGATATCACATAGTTTGTGTGTATGTTGTTATTAGTTTTAATATTTAGTGAACTAAAAGGTGTATTCATAATAATTAGAACATATTACACGCTTTATATTAGCTTCACTTGTATGTTTGTTTGTATGTTTGTAACCGACTCCTTTGGGCGTGATTTTGACTGACTTTAAACGGTCAGAACTCGTTCAAACTTTCTGAATATACTCGTATCGACCGATGACAATACAAAATTTTTTAAAAAATTATTATAGTTTAAAAAAACTAAAAAACACGCTTTCTATAGAAAACCAAACTAGAAAATAGAAAATAAATTTGAAAAAAATATTTTTTTTATTTAAAATTACTGGCACTGACTAAATGATTCATCAACGCAGAGCCTAAACCTAAGCTACAAACTTGAAATTTTATCAACTGATGCTTTTTAAGTTTGCAAGCACCAACAGAAAAGTTTTTTGGAAATTTCATACCTAAGGGGGTAAAATAAGGTATGAACGGTTGTATGGAAGTTCGAGTAACAGATGTTCGACCTTGACCTGCTGGAGTTGTTTAAATGCCCCAATTTATCTGTATAAGCTATTATCTTTTCCTACCTTCTCTATACTATCTCTTATTCTTGAAAAAAAAATCTCTTAATATCCTCTCAATTTTTGCATTTAACTCCCAAAAAATTTGGCCGAATATAACTTTAGTCCAACTTAAGTAAGAGACCGGTAAACCGGACAATATTTTCGCATCTTTAGGGGTCCCACCGCTGCCTAGATAAAGAGTGCAGACCCCGGAGATGAGTAAAATAACCAAACTAGTGTAGAACAGATGTATGCTCGTGTTGCGTGCTCTTACAGAGGGCGGGCTTGCACCAACCGCATAAAATGCAAGAAACGCCTGTGCCCGGCATTTGATGATATTTGTGGGATAGTTAGGATTAAGAATACGGAGTGTCACCGTCCCTATTCATTCCGTGCGTGTCGTAAGAGCCGACTAAGGTAGCAAACTACGCAGGACAACAGCACTGTAAAAAGTAGGAAAACTTGAAAGAAATCCTATACCAACCCGTCTAGCCATCGTGGTATAGTAGGCAAAACCTCCTTTTAAGGAGAGGCTTCTGTCCAGCAGAAGACTAGTAGAGGCTGCACGGATGGCGCAGTGGTTTAAGCGGCCGCCACGCCGATTACGCCATCTGTGCACGGAACGACACTTTGTGTGATCCACAAATTGTTGTTCTGAGTCTGGGTGTTCTTTGTGTCCGTTTCATGTATGTCGTTACATATATAAAAAAAGGCTGATGATGAATTAGGCCTATGTTGAAAGGTATAAAGTAAAAAGGGATGGTAAAAGAGTGTTAGCAATACCTTGAGCAGGTCAAGGTCGTATACCTATAATTCGAACTGGCTGCCGCCAGACAATCAGAGTCCAGCTCTATCTTATCTAATTATCTGTTTGTAAAATGTCCTTCAATCAAAACAAATGGTCTGAACACGGATATTGATTACGTCTAATTACAAATTACGCGTAATCGTAAAAAATATAAATTAATTTGATACATTTTCAATAGCGTACAAATCCCCTCTATTTATTAGAAGAGGAAATCATTTAAAATTAAAATCCCTGTTATTATTATTAATGCGAAAGTACCTGTCTGTTACGCTTTCACGGCTAAGCCGATCAACCGATTTTAATTTAATTTGGTATGGAGATACTTTGATTCTTGAGATATAATATAGGCTACTTTTTGCTGCGGTAAAAAGAAGCCTATGTCTTTCCTCAAGAATCAAACTATCTCCATACCAAATTTCATCTAAATCGGTTTAGCGGTTATTGATTCCCCATTCAAACTTCCATCCCACTTTTACCCCTTCAAAGGATGATTTCTGGGATAAAAACTACCCTATGTCCTTTCCAGGGACTCGGACTATTTCTACACCAAATTTCATCTAAATCGGTTTAGCGGTTATTGATACCCCATTCAAACTTCCATCCCACTTTTACCCCATTAAAGGATGATTTCTGGGATAAAAACTACCCTATGTCCTTTCAGGGGACTCGGACTATTTCTACACCAAATTTCATCTAAATCAGTTCAGCGGTTTAAGCGTGAAGACGTAAAAGACAGGCAGACAGGTATCGCATGTATAATATTAGTATGGAAGTTTGTATTTAATATCAGAACATAGAATACTAGTTTTAAAAAAAAGTGGTTAGACGCGTAATCTTACTCGTAATGTAATTTAATTAATTCCTTTAAGTTACGTACACAAACTGAATAGGTTAATTTGATGATAAGAAAACAATGTTATCTCCATAGATACATATTAAAATAATACGTAACAATTATAAACATCTCAGTTTTACAAAATTGTTTGAAATAATTCCAAGTGTTTCATCATCAAGGTGATATGTTAATCCATTTAAGAAATTCCGGACGAGGAAAATAACAATATAAACTAAATAAACAATACGAGTCACTGTATAAATTGACAAAAAATAATTATTTACACATATTCAGCTTATTCAAAGACTTACGCATTTAAGACAAAAAATTATTTAGATAATTATAATCTTAGACGACATAAGCCGATTGTCTCGTTAATATATATAATAGATAAAACGTATAATAAATAATTTTGTGACGAAATTAGCGGCGCCTTATCAATTAATATACGAAGTTTCTGAAAAGATTTGTACTGAGTTCGATATGTATCTATGCTAACTTGAAGCCTTAAGGTAAAAAATACGATGATGATGAACTAAAGTTTTGTTAAAAACTTATATTTTCATATTAAGTTTTGGTAATGAATTTTATTTCTTCTGGAATATTTTAAGTAGGTAAATAGACACATTTATGATTTACTTTAAATCTTCCCCAGCCCCCACGTTGAACCCCAACGTTCGTTTATGGATATTGACTAAACCCGTTCTAAGAATATAGTCTGATTTTTTTTATATTGTAGGGGGGGGGGGGCAGACGAGCAGACGGGTGATAGAAAGTGACCATCGCCGCCCATGAACGTCTGCAACTCAGGAGTCACAAACGCGTTGTCGGCTTTTTAGGAAGGAGTACGCTCTTTCCGTAGAGATAAAAACCCAAAGATTATTCCAACTGATGCCTACGAGTACCTGAAACCGAAACTTTTTTAGAATAGCACAAAACGAGCTTTTTTATCGATGGAAACGATAATGTACAGCACAATACCTACTTCCTAGGCCAACCAACGCGAACTACTACGAATCTATTACATAAAAGACGGGTCATCATCAACATCATCAGTCTATCGCAGTTCACTGCTGGACATAGGCCCCTCCAATTGCTTTGATCAATTTTCGGCTTCGCATCTCACGGGTCACCTGTTGGTAAGTATGGCGTCCGTGGATACCTACTCAATTTTTACGAACCCTTTTTAGCCCTCCCCAGAATCAGAGGGAGGAGAGGTTTGGGCTCCACGATATTCGCACTCGCACTCGCATTTTTTCGTTGCATTTCACCATGTGAAATGTAACGAAAAAATTGTTAAACATCGGGTTTTCTGTGAGGCCGTGGTATTACTCCGGTTGAAACGATCCATTTATGGCGAAGCATGGTTCTATATGGTGAAAACTCTAGCGCCAGCACCTCTTGCTTCCTCATACACTAAACTGCTTCCAAGGAAGCATATCGTCAAAAGTACAACATGCACGTTTTATCAGATATCTTTACGTCATAATAAAACGTAATAATTATGGATTATACGATCAATCTTTTTGATAAATGTGTTTTTTTTCTTTTAATTTTATTTAGGTCATGAAGGCACATTCATACAATCTTGTTTCGGTCTGTTGGGACTTGAATTGGAAATAAAAATGTAAATGCCAAGTGACTCACTAATTTTATGACTAGGCTTAAATATAAGAAATAAAACTAAAAACGATTGGAAATTTAAGCTTCGTTCATTTATAAGGTTATAGGATCCGTCCGTCCATCTATTTGTCTGTTGGTCATTTCTCGGCAAAGGTTTTTAAGTTGAAATTAACATCAGATGTTTGAAGTTTCTAAGTCAACACAATTAAAAGATATTTAGGAAGGTTATATGGCTATTAAAGTTCACGCTACCTCTCTTATGAACAGGTCAGTTAACGCAGTAAGCTGTAATATTCGATCTGCGCAAGATGGCTGGCAGGAGCTGGATGCGAGAAGCCGAAAATCGAAGTGGCGTGCAATGGGAGAGGCCTATGCCCAGCAGTGGACTGCGATAGGATGATGATGATTCATTGCAACCATATACTTTCAGAGAAGTCTCATGAATATCAAATATTAATAAAAAAAATGTTTAGATTAGTGGAACACAAACAGTTAACAAGCATAACCAAGCCTATCATAAGGTACACAAGTACTGAATATCACTTAATCCGGTATTAATCTTTAAGATTCTAACGACGGATTATCAGATAGACATTAAACTTTGATTAATAATTCGATAAGTGATATTGAAGGTAAAATAAGCTTATTGTATTATGTTATAAGATTTAGGGATCAAATTGTGAAGTTAAAGGCTTTAAATATAATGATATATTTATCCAGGATAACAATACTCATAAATCAGTTTAGGCTTCGTCACTGTTTAATAAATTTTTTTTTATTATATTTTACATTACATCAAAAGCCTTTAATAGTTCACTGCTGGACATAGGCCTCTCCTTAGAAAGGAGGTTTTGGCTTATAGGTTTTGTGTCAAGTTTGCCTTCTCTTTGAAGTGCTGTTGTCCTTCGTAGTTTGCTAACTAAGTCAGCTTTTACGACATCCACAGGATGAATAGGGGTGGTGACACTCCGTATTTTGAATCCGTCACCACACGGATACTATAATATTTTTTTTATAATACAGACTTTATGCTTACTTAATGCTTTATTCTTTGCCATGATTGGGGGAGGGGGGGGGGGGGCTTTAATTTTAATACATCTCTGTTTACCCAGAATAATAATACAGGCTTGAGTGTACGTATGTTGCCGCGGGAGAGCCATGTTTCGACAGAAATAGATTACAAGTTAGTAATTAGTAGTAGTTTAGTTATAATTAGCAAGTTAAAAGTTTGTTAGTTAGGATTTCTCGCCTCATTGTATAGCTTTTCGTAGCATGATGGGTCAATATATACTGGTCGCAAGGATCATGCTACAGAAGTCTTGCTAAAATTTAGGTCAATAATTTCTATCAGCCCGAGTTTCAGTTCCTATTTTGGAAATATACAGTAAACTACAGAGCGTTCTAAACAAAATTACATGTATACATACAAAAGAAAATTAAAACCCTCCGCCAGGCGTAGTCGGGCAAAAATCTGAATTAAAACGTTGTCATATTGCGACAAATTTTAAAAAATTGTAACCATAATTTAGTGTTTAAGTGATACGGTGTGATACGATATAAAATTGTATCAGATATGGCCGTGATTGATGACTTAAAATATACTTGTAACGAACCACTACCTAACTACTTATCAAATAAAAAAAACAGTTAGCTGCCACATTAATTTATTAACCATAGTTATCGGAATTAATCCTTTTAACGAATGTGTTTGTATGTCTCTACTTTATAGTATTATTGTGAATTTAATATGGGGACGGGCTGGGTCAATGATATTATATACACACAAGAGGTAGATACGCCATCAACGTACAATACGCGAGGGTCTTAATTAGGGCCATTGCGGGCGAGCGCACTTATTAAATAGTACGAGAAAATTAATAATATGACTGCTTGTGTATGCCGAAAATGCGGAAATTACTACAAAAAGGTAAATAAAGATAAAGGGATATAAACCACAGGTAAGTGTATGTTTTGCTCTAAAATGCATTATAGGTGCATTTACGGTTACGGAACAAATATTTTGCAGTATGAATATAACTTATCTTCTTTAAAATATCATTGGGCTTGGCCGAGTGCAAATGTATATACACACACATATTTATTTATTTATGTATTTATGTATACCTACATAGATACATACACTGACAACGAAGAGGTAAACAGGGGTATTAACCTTTATAGTTTATAATTTTGTTTCCACTTACATATATAATATAGCCTCATATGTTACGTAAGAGGCGGCTCCTCATCACATCAACAGACCTTTAACAGTCCACTATTTTGGCCTACTATACCACACTGCCCAGACAGGTTGGTATAGCAACCCGTCTGGGCAGTGGTTTGTTTCCTATCCCTATGGTTTGTTTCAAGTTTTCCTTCTCTTTGCAGTGCTGTTGTCCTGCACAGTTTGCTCCCTTAATCGGCTCTTACTACATCCACGTGATGAATAAGGCTGATGATACTCCATATTCTTCTGTCAATACACGGATATTCTTAGAACTAAATGGCAACTTTGGAAGGAAAGGTAGACAATAGTTCAAGGTCAAGGTCGCATACTCGTTCCTCGAACTGAAAGTCGGAGCCATCTGCCGCCTACTCACTTTTTATCCATCGACGACTATATCAATATAAGAATCTGGAATTAGGATACTTAAGGTTTCTGGTGCAAATCGAGTAGTCTCCAAAAGACCTTGGCAGTACCCATAATTCGCTATAATCACCGCTTGCCATCAGTCAAAATGTGGTATTGAAATAAAAATATATTTGATTTTTTACAAAAATCAAGATTATTGTTTTTTTTTTTAAATATATGTAAGTGCGTTCATCGATCTAAGTGGAAAGGCCTATGTCCAACAGTGGACTGCGATAGGCTGATGATGAAGTGCGTTTTTTGTTGCTGTCAGTGCCCAGAATCATTGTCTTAAATGTAAGACAAAATGTATATTATATCTGGCCGTGGCCGATAATTGAAGACGGTCCCTTCCTTCCCTAAATTGATTTAAGTAGACTTTAAATCGTCATTATCCACTCTGTGACAGATTCGCTATCTCATCGCTACCTGCGTCCATTTCCGTAAACAACATGTTTAAAAAAACTTACCGTAACAATTTTAACGCACTTATACTGAAAATAATTTAAGTCGTATTAAAGCATTAATAAACTACTTACTTACTAATTTCACAATCCTCTGTGTGCAAAAATCAGTTTGAAAAGTTATACAAATAACTCTCTTCACGTATTAATTTATTGATTTTAAGTTAAATGTCTATCGAGATTTAGTTTTGTGAATATTTAGGTATAAGATACTGTAACCGTTTTTACGAATTACACCGAAGTCATAAGTATTTTCAGAAATGTTAATGTATAAACAATTAAACTCGATAAATATAGCACAATAACATTTTATAGAAGATTACGACACTTGTATTTCATGAATAATAACTAGTTTTATTACAGATCCTGCTCAGGCATATAATTAATTATAATAGCCCTTTAAAATCATATAATTTTAATTATATACGCTGTCCTAACTACCCAATGGAAGTTGTGAGTTTATTAGTTAGGATTTCTGGTCTCATTGGAGTGGTCTGTCATTGAATAGTTTTACGTAGCGTGACAGGTATACACGTACTGAACGCTTGAAGCTTGTTACAGTTTTGAATTTAAAATTTGTAATACATATCAGTTAAAAATATATAACACATTCTTAATTTCACAGTAATCTGTGCGTGAAATTTTCTTTAAAATCTTTTAAGACTCGTATATAGAAGAGATAACTTAAATTTGGCAACAAGGGAATAGGCCGCAGTATGCTTGTATAGACATTTCCCGATCTGCTTTTCCCGTTTGCTAGTCTTCTATTTAGGAATTTCGTCAAAAGGAAATAAAGCATCTCTGTTTAATAAAAACAAAACAAGAACTTATGTTTATTTTCTGAAAACCAGAAATCTTCAGAATACAACTAATAATAAAATAAAAACGTCAAAACATAATTCTTCAATAGTACATTTGTTGCAAACAGCTAACAAATAATGAATTATTTATAAAAATTACGTACGCAAATTGTTTCTAAGCGAACAAACCAAGTTGTATGTCTGAAGGAACGTAGCCAATCTTATCACAATTATGTCAGGATGTTGACAAACGATGATAAATGTGTCAGTGGAACAATGAATTCAAGTCACGAATAATATGTTTGCTGGAAAATAATTTTTCATGACTAGACAGAAATTGTTACGTCATTAACCATGAGATTTTTAACTCCTCAAAGGATTAAATGGAAACGAAAAAATGGTAGTGTTTGAAGTAAGAAGTACGTAAATAACAAATTAAAGATACAAAATTCATATAAAATGTTTGTTTAACAATTTCTTTAATAAATGTACATAATGAATTTTTAAAGTTGAGTATATTGCAGGACAAACAATTTTGAATTTGAAAACCCTTAAACATATACTCGGGCAGAAACTTATTAGCGTTTAGCCCAGATTTTGCCATATTTAAATTTAGTTCCACAAAACCAACATACTTTTAATTCAGAGATCCACCATTATTTTGATTGACAATTATTTTTTTAACATTTACAAATAATCCTATCTGTGATAATAACTAAGAACTAACTAACTAAATATACACTTTAAACAAAATTTGCGTACATGGTCCTAAAATTTCATCAGTACACTTAATATTGCTGGAGTTTTGATGACACATAAGTGTCTAAACCACCGCGCACAAATTATTTATTTTCGAAGGAAAGTATGGCCCCTATCGGTTCCGAAACTACACGGACATTCCCGAACTACACACACACACTACCAGTTCACTAAAAAACTGAAGAAATCAAATTAAAATGCTTAACAACAAGTAAGCATGTCAACCAATCGTAATACTTAAAAGTATAAAATACGGCTTAATAGATTATTTGATATGCATTGATTGATTGGCTAAAATCCACAGACAAGTTTCAAACATTATCAATTATCTTTAAAATTTACGATAAAACATTGACGTAAAGTAACTCACTGATAGCCGCTTTCAGTTCAGAACTTGAGATGAATAAAGTTCTTGTATATAACCTCCTAGCCAGATCTTAAAATTTATCACTTCAAATGGTTGGCCATATCTTGATATAGTCTTTCTAGACCTATGAATAATCAACGGTTGACGTTGTGAGCAGTTATGCGTATCAGTAGGTATATATATAAACGACTGCTTCATGATATGGTCCAAAATTGATGAAATCGGTTTAAAGACATTTATTTCTCATAAAAAGAACAATACAGTTCACTTACCTAATGAGGAAATGTAATAACACAATAAATTAGTTAAGTATCTCTGTGATCACAATACACTATACAGTAATATAAAACTAAAGATATAAAGACAATTTAATTGGTGACATTATTTTTTCATAATGTAATCTACTAAACTTTTTTTAAATTTAAACACGCTATCACTTTTAGTAATATCATCAGGTATTTCATTATAAAGTTTCACACCCTTATATAATATATTTTTCTTACCATAGTGGTTTTACTCGTTTTTATTTTCTTACCATAGTCGTTTTACTTGTTTTTATTTTCTTACCGTAGTCGTTTTACTTAATTAATCATACAAATTGATAGTAAAATAGTTACATTATCCATAGTTAGAGGCGCTGATGGCGCTTTATTTAATTATTTTGTTTTAAAAGAAAATATATATCTAAAAATAGAAGAAACTAATCCAGTGAATTGTTTTTAAAATAACTCAAAGAGAGCATATACAAGTTGTTGTTTTTTTTAAATTAAATCTTTCATTATCATGGAACCCCACATTGATGATATGACCAAATGATCATTTTTATGTCATCAATCGTTGACGTACTTACAATAGGGTCAGTTTTAGATCTTTAGCTATCTCATGAAATACTAGAACACATAATAAAGAACCACCCCTAGAATCAGGGGCGGTGGGGGTTAGTGTCGAAAGCATCTAAGAAATTCCATTTTGCAAACAGCTCAAAACCTTTTTTAGAGGGGGCAGACGAGCAGATGCATAGCCCATGAACATTTTGCAAAAAAACTTTTTTTTTGTCTTGATCATGGCTAGCTTAGACTATACTTGAACTATCTATCTCGAACTAACTAACTAACTAACGAAAAGGACAGAACAGGCAGAAACTGGAGGTCACAATGTTATATCGCGTATTGTTTACACAAACTTCTAGTTCCAGTCTTGAGAATATCAATAGTAATCATTTGACGACCGGATGGCGTAGTGGTTTGTGTAACGGACTGCTATTCCAAAGGTCGCAGGTTCAATTCCCCCTCAAGTCAAACATTTGTGTGCATGAACATTTAATGTTTGATTTGATCTGGGTGTTTCTATGTATAATATCTATGTATTTACAAAAAAGAAGTATATATATATTTATATAAGTTGTCTAGTACCCATAGTACAAGCTCTGCTTAGTTTGGGACTGTGGTAGAATATTATTTCCCCAACCTGAGTACTAAGCCCAGGACTTCACGATCACACACAAAAGAATTTGACAGTTAATTTGTCGCAAATTCCGTCCACTGAAAATGAAGGCGCCTGCGATCTCATACGAATGAATACTATGACGTATTTATTCGTGCTTTTAGCTTTAACAGTTAGATAATGTAATCAGACAGTTGCCATGTGTAAACGAATCAACTTTACTATATGAAGATGCTGGGAAACGCGACGCGCTCTGACGTGGATTGGTAACCTTGAGTTGCGTTGAGTGAAGAACGCTAGATTTTTCTCGACAACGAAATTTGAATCAAATCGCAGTGATCCAATGAACACTGTATATGTACTATTTTTAATGAAAACAAAAAAAACTGTATTTTTAGTTACTAGAATTACCTTTGGTTTTTTGTTTTTGTCATGGAAAAAAAAACATCTTACACACGGCCATCTGTTCAAAAACTAAGCAGAGCCTGTGATATGGCAAACGGATTGCTGATAAACATACTTATAAATTTTTAAATACATATATATTATAGATCAATTACACCCAGACACAGAACAAATGACCAAGCTCATACAATATTTGTTCTATGAGAATCGAACCCACGACCTCCAGTTTAGCAGTGAGGTTCACTAACCACTAGACCAACAGGCCCGTAAATGCACGAACAATTCGTAGACATAGCACCACTTCTAGTGGATAATGACAAGTAATATGTTAAACTCAACAGTTTTATACAAAATAGCCATATATGATTTTTGTAAAACGCATTATTATATTTTTAGCATATGAGGTTACATATGGGATGTTATTATAAGTTTGAATACTTGTTTGTTAACTTAAAAATAAGCTTATGGTCTGTCATATAACAAGTTACTACACAGCTGCCTAATGCTACTAGTAGTAAAGATTTAGACCCCATACTGCGCAACAGACAGTCTCAAAGCTGCAAGAGCTGGGGTTTGAAGCTCTCCCTCATCCGCCATACTCACCAGACCTTGCACCAACCGACTATTACTTTTTCCAAAATTTAAACAACTTTTTAGTGGGTAAAAAATTCAAAGACTGTTATATTTCCAATGTAACTTTAAGGATTATAATTGTAATGTTTACAATTAAATTGAGACTTTATTTCATCTAAATTCCTTTCGAGTCTAGCACTGAAAGTTGGATGGAAGAAATTTAGGTATATTTTATAAACAATTCTCATTAAAAGCCGTACAGATTTAACAAAATCATGATTGCCTTAGAGTTTCAATCGTCCTTTGACAACCAAATTTTGACTGCACGGATGGCGTAGTGGTTTAAGCGGTCGCCACGCCTCTTCCTACTACGCCGAGTGTTGTGGGTTCAAACCCCACATGGGACGACACTTTGTGTGATCCACAAATTGTTGTTCTGAGTCTGGGTGTTCTTTGTGTCCGTTTCATGTATGTTTGTAAAGTACCCCGCGACACAGGATTTATTCCTAATGCGGGAGTTGTCTTAAAAAAAAATAAAAAAAAAATACAACCTCTATCTATCACGACAAGGTCTCGCACAGGTATGATTTCAGAAAATAATATACTAAGTGCTAGACATTGTCATTTTTAAAGCTACTTTAACTAAATTCTTTCAATACAAAATAGCACAGAGATGTTTCAAGAACAATAACAATCACGACAGAGTACTAAAAAACAAGAGAAACAAAATAATGGAAATGCATTCTGAGCAAATTAGTGACGCGAGGCGAATCATTGGAGACTTTTTAATGAGTTCTTTAGTTTACAACATTCATGGTCAAATGTGGTCTAAGAATATGGGAGTTCAGTATGCGGAGACCATTTTAAACTAAACCATATAATTAATTTGGCAAACTATAAATCGTTGTGTTTGAGAAAAGTTTATTAAGAGTGATGCATCGGTACAACTGGGCCAGCTCGACCGGAGTGATACGACCGGATACCACGGCTGGCTTCACAGAAAGCCGGTGTTTTTGTTGTTTTTTACCGAGTTAGTGTCACCAGAGTCCATTAGAAAGAGTTAGATTTAATTCGAAACGGTCATGAGGAATGTTCAAAGAAAATAATAAATATTTTTTTACAAATTTCACACACGGCCGTCGAATCCCAAACTAGGCAGAGCCTGTATGTACTATGATAACCATACTGCTTATAACATACATATATATTTCTAAATACATACGTATTATAAATCGAACCCACGACCTCTGGCGTACCAGTCAGGGTCACTAACTCCTAGATCAGCAGGTCAGCCACACAGATATTATTTTTTTATGTCTTTGGGGGTCCATCGTGGAGACGGGTCACTACGGCAAGTGTCTACCGTCGCCAATAGATATCTGCGACTCAAGAGTTGCCGCCTTTTGAGTCCTTCCTCCTGAGAGTTGAGGGGGAGAAAGGAGTAGGGCTCCGGTAATCTCACTAAAAGAAAAGAAAGAACTGCTCAACAACGGTTTTATGTGAGGCCGTGGTGTCAATCCTCCAAAATTCACTAATATTCAAAACTGATCTCCTTCATCATCATCAACAGCCTTTAGCAGTCCACTGCTAGACATAGGCCTCTCCTTAGAAAGGACTTTTTGGCCTACTATACCACGCAGCCAGACGGTTTGTTTCAAGTTTTCCTTCTCTTTGCAGTGCTGTTGTCCTGCATAGTTTGCTGCCTTAGTCTCCTCTTACAACACCCACATGATGAGTAGGGGTGGTGACAATCCGTATTCTTAATCCGTCACCACACGTATGCAAAACTGATACTCACAAAATATTCGTACAGTTTTATCAAGACTTCTAAACAAAAATCTCAACAGAAGTTCACTGAAAATCGTTTCCTATTACTCACTGTCATTACGCGTTCGACATGGAGATTTAATAACACCAATTTTACAAAACTTAACAACAGTTCTTTACGTAAAGAACTGTTGTTAAGTGCGTATTTTATATACTTTGAACCATGTATATGAAGGATGAAACTCAACTTTTTTATGTATAAAACGGCGTAAGAAAAATGTTTGTGAAAAAGAATATCATATAAACTCTATAGTTTTAAACAATAATAACAAACAAACAATATAAAGTGAAAAATACTCGAGTCACCCGTGACGACGGTCAGTAGAACTAACTTTTCAATGGAGTCCTAGCGATTATACTAAACGACAAATTGCGTTGTGTAATGTCGAAAAATCGTATAATTTATATCGTATAATGTAACATTGAATCTGGCTCGAAAGACCAAAATGTTTTTCTCAGAAGAATTGAACAGTAGGAACATCTGCTATAAGTAATTTTGAAACTTGATGAAACTTGGTAATGGCTAATTTGATCTCTCGTGCCTAATCTATTTTTACAAACTGTTTCTGATCATATAGTAACATGTTAAAATAAATACTTAAGTACATAAAGATAGTATGAGATATGGCCAAGATAAAGATGAAAAGAAGTGAAATCTTATTACACATCCTATTCTCGATATGTCTTCTGTTAGCAGTACTAGTTATATCCCTAAAATGGTTGGTTTTAGAACTAAAATCGGACGTTATCTTGAAGCGACAGTAAAAACTAAGAAGCAGAACTAGATTGAGCACTATATCTAGTGACAGCATATCAAGTTTAGTACAAATTATCTCAACAGACTCAAACTTCGCTGATTGATCAGCGAAATTGACAGATGATATTGATAGAAGTGTTTCTATACAACTGATAAATAATATTTATCACGATAAGAACCATTTAGAGATAGACAATAGAACCGAAAAGATAAGGCAAATAATCTCGGACAATATTTCTTAAGTTTTAGTATCTTTGGTCCGATATGAACTTGAAAAAAAATTGGTTATAAGTCGAGTTGCTCAAAAGATACGATTTTCAGCAGCCCGCTGTATTATCGATATTCTTTTTTATTATTTTTCAATTACATATTGTTATTATGAATAAAGAAATTTACCTTACATGAATGAGAAATACCAGGTAAAACTATGATACTATTTGCAAAACCACAAAATTTTTAAGTATTTTCCTATTTAATTTAAATATTTTTGAATACTTATTGTTTTCCTCATGGTTTTCACATTTCGTACATCCTCATTATATTGATGACATTACTTGGACTATTGTCTATGTTAGGTATATTAGCCTACAGAGTATATACACACAGATTTGAAAACCGAGGCTCAAAAGGATTGTCACATCTTACGATCTCAATTCTAGAATTTGATATGCATGGCTGCATTTGCTAATATTTTGCATATAAATAATGACATTTACAGATCAAAAGACTAATACTTTAAATAGATTTACTGGATAATTTAAAAATGGTTATTCCTGTCAATTATTAACACTGATTTTATGAATATTGAGCATAACCTATAATTGACAATTACTTTTCGCTTAAATTTCAGACTTTAAACTTTAACAGTCCACTGCTGGACTTAGGCCTCTCCTTAGAAAGGAGGTTTTGGTCTACTATATCAGACGGGTAGGGACAGACGGTATAGGGGTTGTGTCAAGATTTCCTTCCCTTCTAAAGTCCTTCTCTTCTCTCTTAAATTTCTATAAGCTAAACTAAATAATTAATACATATAATACATGAGCGTAATTTATCTATTATCAACAGCCTTTAATAGTCCACTGCTGGACATAAGCCTCTCCTTGGAAAGGAGGTTTTGGCCTACTACACGTTGGCCAGACGGGTTGGTATAGGGTGTGTCAAGTCTTCCTTCTCTCTGCAGTGCTGTTGTTCTGCGTAGTTTTCTCCCTTTGTCGGCTCTTACGACACCCAAGGGATGAATAGGGGTGGTGACACTGACTCTGTATTCTTAATCCGTCACCACACGGACCTATCTAAAATATGTATAAATTCAGAAATATATAAGCATGTTTATCAGCAGTCTGGTTGCCGTAGTACAGACACTGCCTAAGTTATCATAATTATTACATAAAACTAATAAAAATCATGATCGATGCAATCGACTATAGGCTGATAGTTTTAATCGATTAAAGATGCGTCGTTTAGTATGCTCTATTAGCCACGTGGCCGAGACACGTGATACAAACAATTAAATGGTATTTTATGAGAAAGTGCTGACAACAACACAAAAAACAATTGTTTTAGAGTACCTGGATATCATAAACGTTGTGTTGTTTTGTTGTTCTTAGAAGAACAGTGACCACGGATTGGTTAAGTTTGTATTAGTAAATTGTTGAATAGCTCGATTAGGGAAAAATAATTGTACATATTAGCAATAGTAACAGGCAGTCAATAGTCAGTGAACCGTGAATAATAAAATTAAGGAAGGTAAATCATCTATTATTAAATAAATTATAAGCATCATTGATGAAACTCATTGGGTTTTTTACGACATATTTGATTGCTGTATTTTTTTGTCAATTAGCAATTCATTTATAATTAAATACTCTGTGCAGTAACTGTTTATTTTTAATTGTAAGTCATTGAAGAAAAGGAAAGAGACATTGTTTTTTATAAATACAACTCCCGCACTAGGAATACATCCTGTGTCGCGGAAAAACACCGAGACTCAGAGCGAAAATTTGTAAATCACACAGTGTTGTCCGCTGTGGGGATCGAACCCACAACGCTCGGCGTAGTAGGAAGCGGCGAGCTGACCGCTTAAACCAATACGCCATCTGTGCAGTCAGTTGATGGGTAACGTTTAACATCTAGCATCGATCACGATTATTGGTCAAATTAAATTGCACGCGTTACATGGGCTTATGTTACGTACTTCCTTCCCTTGTTACAAATTTACAGATTTTTTGAAAATAAGAGTAAAGATGTCAACGACAATGAATTATTTTTTGTTTAAAAAGACAACTTCCGCATTAGGAACTTGTGTTTGTGTTGAGGGGGACTTTATAAACATACATGAAACGACACAAAGTACACCCAGACTCAGAAGAACAATTTGTGGATCATTCAAAGTATTGTCCCGTGTGGAGATCGAACCCACAACACTCAGCGTCTTCTGAGTGTTGTGGGTTCGATCTCTACTCTGAGTGTTGTGGGTTAAGCGGCGTGGTGACCGCTTAAGCCACTATGCTAACCGTGCAGTCAAAAACTTCATCTATCTTATTTTAAATTAAATTATATTCCTCTTGAAAAGATGACAATAAAAAAATTAAAATGCTGTAAATGTTAAACAGAATAAAGAAACAATAAAAAAATAGTCAAGGTTAAACACAAACTCGCTATAAAGTTAAACAATTCGCTTAAGAACTGTTTGTGAGATCAATGATGAAGATTTAGGGAAAATTATATTTAATTGAATCATTCAAAACTACAGTAAATTTTACTTTTAAAAAATTTTACTTTTTATTTTTAAAAAACGTCTAACAGATGATTAAATTGAGAGTGCGACGGTTGTAGCCGTATAGTACGCGCTTACTAGGACAATAGTAAAAAAAAATCGTAACAGTTACTCCAACACAATGTACAATTTGTTTAGTCATGGAAATTCAATACCTTCTATAGATTATTGTGGTTTTAATGTAACTGGTATGTGTCAAATGTTTGTAGTTCCGTTACACTACACACTATGTAGGCAAGGAAACTAGAGGATATTTTTTTAATAGATAACTCCCGCATTACACTTTACAAACATAGATGAAACGGACACAAAGAACACCCAGACTCAGAACAACAATTTGTGGATCACACAAAGTGTCGTCCCGAGCGGACCCACAACACAGCGTAGTAGTAAGCGGCAGGGCGTCCGCTTAAACCACTACGCCATCCGTGCATTTCTTTTTATTTATGTCAGAGGGGGCAGTCGAGCAGACGGGTCACCTGATGGAAAGTGCCCATCGCCGCCCATGAACGTCTGCAACTCAGGAGTCACAAACGCGTTGCCGGCCTTTTAGGAAGGAATACGCTCTTTTCTAGAAGGTTTGAAGGTCGTATCGGTCCAGAAATACCGCACACGTTAATATTACACAAAAGGTAACTCGAATTCTAGGTGACGAACACAACTTAGACTAGTCGGTACGGTTTTGCCGTCTTATCACAATGTGCGACCATCGAAACGAGGAGTCGTTTGGTTTTTCCTTGACACATTCCCAGGATTATTGCTGTCAGATAGGCTACAAAAGAAATTAGCAAAAACCCTTATAAAATGTGTGTCATAACCTTAATTAAATTGGAAAAATAATAGGAAAACGATTAATATACATTTTTCTTTACATTTACAACACTTCATAACAATGAGAAATTCACAGATAAGTCCCGATTTAGATATTTATTTTTAATATTATAATATGTGTATCAAGGCAAGTGTGCTACACAAATATTTAAGGTACATATATGAAAGATAAAATAAGGTATAAATAAATAAATATATGATAAGTTAAAATGCATCTGAGATATGCAGTTGGAAATTAGACCGGTGTTATATATAGCTAGGATATTGGTATTGCAAGATTACAATGAAATAAGATAAGGTATATATGTTGTGTATAGTTTTTGTTATACATTGTTATTTAGATAGAGATCTAATCGTAAAATTCAAGGAAAGAAGAGTTTATCACCGCTGTTAGAATAATGTCCTTACTCGACTGCAAGTACCTCATTTAACAGGTTGGTTTGACAGAAGTATGATATTTCTATAACATGTAATTATGTTGATTTAAAAAAAAACATTTTATTTCAAATTATTTGAGGTACCTAGAAAATTTTAATAGGAAATATAATCGAAAGGCTTGTTGGTCTAGCGGTTAGTTATTCTGACAGCTGAGACGAAAAAGGTCGTGGATTTCGTGAGATAACCGTGTTTCTATAAAACATATATAGTTATGCAAATAAATAAAATTGAAGTGTCTGTTTGTAATGTCACAATAATAGGTTTTTTTCCATGCTCACAGATATCTGCACGATACCTATGCCTAAAAAAAATCCAGTAATTTTTTTTGTCTTTTTGTCTGTAATTTTCTAGTAATTTTCTAAACTGCTGGACCAACTTTGATGATATTTTACTACCAGGTAGCTTTATAAAGAGTAACTTAGGCTATCTTTCCTGTCAGAAAAACCCTCTAAAATTTTGACCAGTCCGGGAATCTAACCCATTAAGGCAGTGCTTTTCAAATTTCAAGCGTTCAAGGAGTTGCAGGCGTTCATGGGCGGCGGTGGTCGTTTTCCATCAGATGACGCGTCTGCTCGTTTGTCCCCTATTCCATAAAAAAAAACTGGTCAGCGTAGTATAATAGGCCAAAACCTCTTTTCTAAGGAGAGGCCTATGTATAGCTGTGGACTGTTATAGGCTGTTGTTGTTGACGATGATGATTTAACCTGACCCTCAGCTATTATTATTGTCAAATATAACATTGTTCTGTTATTCAATAGGTTGATAGTCTGAATGAACAATATAATCCACAGCAATATCTTTAAAACAACACTCGAATCTGTATTGAACTATGTCCTCCTGTAGAAACCATAATTTATGCATTTAAGTTTTATTTTTCTTTTAAAAAAAGGCAACTCAAGCATTAGGAATTTATCATGTGTCGCGGGGGACTTTACAAACGTACATGAAACGGACACAAAGAACACCCAGACTCAGAACAACAATTTGTCTATCACACAAAGTGTCGTTCCATGTGGGGTTTGAACCCACAACACTCGGCGCAGTATCCGTGCAGTCATTTATTTAATGTGTTAATAAGATAATTATGTATCATGTAATTTTTATGTACAATGTATTAATTGTTTACGAATAAATAAATAAGACGTCTAGTAATACTAATTAATGAGTAAAAAAATCTATTCTAGTTGAGAATTTGGCTCCGTAATGTGTTTTTGCGGATTAAACTTGTGACTTCGACAGTTGAAATTTGAACGGAATTTCAGAGATTTTAAGATTGATTATTGAGTCAAATATAATTACGAATGCTTTATCGTTTACATGTCAGCATATAAATTGTCTTACGAAATTTAATTTGATGACATCCCCAAAACTGTATGTATTCGTGATCGTTATAAAGCAATCATTTTTTTTAATTAGTATAAGATAACAACAAATCATAATAACGTATTACTCATAAATATTTTGAACACATTTTGTATGTTTATTTATGGGCAGCAACTACAAAAATAGAATTATAAAAGTTGATAGTAACAATACGGATATAGCTGAACATCTAAGGGCTTAATGATAAACCTGCCATTTTTATCTTCGGTAGCTTTTTCTTTGTTGTTTCTACGAGTTTTTACATGAGCGGTTTCTTTAGATAAACTGTCAGACTTTGGACGTACAGATAACTGATATTCTAAGATAGGTAACAAAGGTAACTGATTGACTGCAAGGATGGCGCCGTGAATTAAGCGGTCACATTGTCGCTTACTACAGCACTTAGTGTTGTGGGTTCGATCTCCCCAACTTTGTGCGATCCACAAATTGTTGTTCTAAGTCTGGGTGTTCTTTGTTTCATTATTTTTGTTAAGTCTACGCCGACACAGGATATTTTCCTAGTGCGGTATATCATCAATAGTCCACTGCTGGACATAGGCATCTACTTAGAAAGAAGGTTTTGGCTTACTATAACACACTGGCCAGACGAGTTGGTATAGGGTTTTTGTCAAGTTTTAAGATATAGTAATGGTGTATTCACAATTAAGTCATTTTATCCGATTTTACAGAATCAGAACATTATCACAAGTATATTAGAAATCTAGATACATATATAATAATGTTACGTCGGTTTGTGTACGCTTCAAAAACCCAAAAAGTTCTGCACCGATGAGCTGAAATTTTGACACGATGTGCAACCCGGTGCTATGATTGTTTTAACTGGATTGTTCCCCATTTCTCATAAATGCAATCACAATGTGAGACAGCTAAGCAAGGCAGGGTACAGCTCGTATTATATAATTTCTTTTGACGTGACAACGTCTTATAAATTGGTTTGCCGGGTGACACTTCAAGAAACTGCGTTACGCTCCGCTCACGTTATGCGCTCACAATGAGAGCGAGTGAGAGGCACGCGTCCCTTCCACTCGGGCATGGTTAGCCCGCCTAAGAGCGAGAGAGACAGACATAAAAAATAAAATTTTGTTAATATGAAATTCAGTGCGAGATTCTTTGTATAAATTAATGTTTTAAATATAATTCTTTGTATAAATAAATGTTTTAAATTGTTACTATTATTTCATCCTTCTTCCTACTATACGAATGAATATTCACATTAAAATTATTTTACCACTCAAAGTCGTTGTCACGTAAAACTTTCGCCCGTATACCGACTTTACAGGCAACCAATTTTTTTTATTTATAAACATGTTTTACGATTACAACTCCCTTTTAAAAGCTTCACTTGTAAACTATCCAATACAAATCTTGGAAGCCAATTTTTAACTTCTTCTGATTTTCGTATCTGATTTTTTAAGTTTATACGCAGTTTTGATGCAGCACTGCCTTCGTTCAGCAGTGGACGGCAGTCGGCTGAAGTAAGTATATGCAGTAACTTGGCATCTTGGAGTCCATCTGCTGACGGAGCTAGGACATGCATAGTGTAACTCTTTTCCCTGTACTATGGTAACCTGACTGCTCATAAACATACTTATATATTTCTAAATAAGTACATTACTATACATACTATGGATAAATTACAACTAGACACAGAACAGATGATTGTGCAAATCACACAATTATTTGTCCTGGTTGGGAATCGAACCCACGACCTCTGTCTAAGCAGTCACTAACCATTAAACCAACAGGCCCGGCAACATATTAAAAGTCATTTGCCTTTAAAGTGTCACAAACAACATAAGTATTGTTTTGGAAGCGTCGTTTACAATTATTAAGTAACACTTTGAAGTAACAAACAGCAATTAAAACAGTAATAACGTACAAGGGGACCCATCGTTACATGGTTGTACAATTACGTCATCACACTTCAACGGCGCGGCGTCCTGAACAATTGTCGAAATTGTTGTCGTTTGTAACGTCTTATATGTATTTATTGTTTTGCTGTGGTTCCGTTGTTGATTTAAGAGGATAGTTAGCTATAAACACATCATTAAATGAGGTTCAAAAATGACATATGAAGTAATGAGTGAATTACAAATGAACCACCAGCCTACCTCGGTGTTGCAGTGGTAGCGTATGCGACTGTTATGCTGAGGTCTTGGGTTTAATTCCCGGGTTGTATCAAATATTTGTTTCGGAGTTTGGGTTTTTTCTATATACAATATGTATGTATTGAAAACAAAAGTATAGTTTATAAGTATTCTATCAGTCAATCTAGCTTTCATAGAACAAGGTCTGCTTAGTTTGAAACTAGATGGCGTTGTGTATCAATGTCCGAAATATAATAGACCAGGATTATAATGAAAACTTATGATTGTGTAAATCGATATTTCCCTTTTGTTAGATTTTTACGGAAAAAATCTTAATGATATATATATATATATATATATAATTCTGAATCTTAATGTTAACACCTTATGGAAGTGATGTACAATGATTTTGTAAAGCACCACAGTCTATCAGACAACTGAAAATCTAATCAAGATATCGATGAGTTAATCTTTAAGTACAAATTTCAAATAGTTTTTAGCCGCAGGTTCCAGGCGAAACAACAAAGTTTTATCAGTTTTATTATTGAAAAAATATTTTCAATTATAAAGTCCCTTGCGATAGGATTACCTTGGTACAGTAAAAAATCCCTATCCATACTAATATTATAAATGCGAAAGTGTGTCTGTCATCTATCTGTCACTCTTTTATCTCTGCACGCTTCAACCGCTAAACCGATTTAGATGAAATTCTGTAGAGATACTTTGAGTCCCAGGAAAGGACATAGGATAGTTTTTATCCCAGAAATCATCATCAATCCTTTAACGGGATGAAAAGGAGTGGAGGTTTGTATGGGGAATCAATAATCGCTAAACAGATTTAAATGAAATTTGGCATGGAGATAGTTTGATTCTTGAGGAAGGACATAGGCTACTATTTACCGAAATACACGCGCAGCCAAAGCTAGTATGTAATCAATAAAATGCATGTTTATGTCATAATAAATGCTTATATTTAAAATATAGTAGAAAGTGCTTATAGTAGAAAGTCCGTGTGGTGACGGATTAAGAATACAAATTGTCACCACCCCAATTCATCCCGTGGGTGTCGTAAGAGCCGACTAAGGGAGTAAACTAAGCAGGACAACAGCACTGCAAAGAGAAGGAAAACTTGAAACAAACCCTATACCAACCCGTCTGGCCAGCGTGGTATAGTAGGCCAAAACCTCCTTTCTAAGGAGAGGCCTATGTCCAGCAGTGGACTAGTATAGGCTGTTGATGCGATGTTGATGTGAGAAAGTGCTTAAGTACTAAACACTCTCATTACAAGCACTTGACTGCAAATATCGAGTGTCAATTCTATTTACCATCGACTCGTGTTGTAATGTTTGATTTATGTTCACAAATGTAGATAAAATAATTGAGATGGCGTCTTTGAGCCGTAAAAAGAAAAGAATAAGTTCCAGAAGTGGAAAGAACGTAGAAGATTACTTGATGGGCTAACTATAAATTATTGACCGCTTCGGTGGCGCAGTGGTAGCTTATGCTGAGCTGAGGTGTCGGGTCCGATTCCCCGATCGGACCATATGTTTGTATGACTTGCAAATATTTTTTTCGGCGTTTGGGATTTCTTCTATGTATAATATGTATGTATTTACAAAAAAAGAGAGTCTTCTATCAGTTAATCTAGCTTTCATGGTACAAGGTCTGCTTAGTTTGAAACTAGATGGCGTCGTGTGTAAGATGTCCAAAATTTAATTAAAAAAAAAGAAGATCTAAGCCATTATTTAAAAGGCTGAGTTTTTTGGTAGTTCAGATTCAAGGGGGTTTAAAATAAAAATTAGTCATTCCTATGTATGACGAAACAGATTTTCGTCTTCATAGCGAGTTAAAATGTATTCTTGAAAACAATTATTTACAAAAATAGGTAATTAAAAACATCGCAATCGCTTCAGTAGTTTATGTGTAACTATTCAATAAACAGACATAATAAATACGTAATTTTGTAATAACTTTAATTTTTAAGTTTTTTATTGTATTTATTATTAGGTATAAAAGATACTATATGGAATTATACTGCTAACATTGCGTTTTAAGAATTTTATTTTTAATTTTTTTTATTTTAGGGTTAACAGCACAAATCGGCGTATGTAAATTATGTGCGTGTGTGCATACATGTTTGCAAAATCCGATTCACCCTTCAAGTTACTAATAAAGGCGAAATTTTACTTAACCAATAGTTTTCTGGGCGCCACTGGATCCTTTTGGTTTGGTTCCCTTGGTTTTCTCATATTAGTCTCGAATTCTGTGTTCGGTATTTGGTTTTTGTTCCGCTTTAATGTATTGCAATAGCGAGTTTTCCATAAACGTCCATTAACGTTACGTTTTAAAACGTCATGTTTTGAGTGATTAATCTATACTAATATTTTAAAGCTGAAGAGTTTGTTTGTTTGTTTGAACGCGCTAATCTCAGGAACTACTGGTCCGATTTGAGAAATTCTTTCAGTGTTAGATAGCCCATTTATCGAGGAAGGCTATAGGCTATATATCATCAAGCTAAGACCAATAGGAGCGGAGCACCAATGAAGAATGTTTCAAAAACGGAGAAAATTTATTACTATTGAGAGACGCAGACCTAGTGACCCGCGCAACTTCACAGACACAGAACAGAACAAAGAACAGAATAAAGATAGCATGGCGGACGAATTTATACCGTTTTGATTGCTTTTTTTTTTCATTGACCAGCATAACTTGAACTGTCAATTATCATCATCACAGTCTATATTGGACATAGGCCTCTACCACGCTGGTCGGACGAGTTGGTATAAGGTTTGTTTTAAGTTTTCTTTCTCTTAGCAGTGCTGTTGTCTTGCGTAGTTTTCTCCATTAGTCGGCGCTTACGACACCCACAGGATTAATAGGGGTGGTGACATTCCGTATTCGTAAACCGTCTCCAAACTAAAAGATTATTAAAAATCGGCATTACTTACCGGTATTTAACCTTACAGATTTAACGAAAGACATTTGAGGCCGCTATCAATTATCTGAGATGAGGCGAAAACCGTGAAACAACACAAGGTGAAAAAAATATCAGCGACTACCACACGCTTAAATGAACATGCTTTGTAATAGTATTTTACTGAAATAATTGCTTTAGAAGGTTATAATAACAAGTTTAATTTTTAAATAGTTTACATTCAAAAATCCCTTCAACAATTAGAATAGAGCTAATGATCTTCGTAGAACTGAACTTCTCGAATTATATCTAAATCTGGATCTAGTCACTTTAAAAAAAAAACATAATCAGTTCATCCGTTTAGGAGTTTCGAAGGATGCTGCAGACAGTTTAGAAAGGAAAGCTCGTTATGCTGAAATAAGGAAGTGAAATAGATAAGGAACCGTCCAATCGGGTAGTACCTATTACATGCAACAAAACCAGAAAGCCGTACCGTGTATGGGAAAAAATATACTAAGTAAGTTTACGTTTAGCTTCGGGTTTTAAGTCACGATAATATTTACAACGTAATATACCTTTTTGATTACCCGATATGTCGACCGAATTGCATCAATCGTGGTCACGAATGGACTGGTTGAATCTCAACCACACCTCTGTGAGTAATAGAAGTACTTCGTGTGATTCAGTAATCTCCAAGCTAATAGGACGTCGCCTTATCTAAATTGCAAGCATTTTACCCTAAGCGCATATCAGTCATACAGTTTTCCCCGTAATTTCAAAAGTCCTACAGTGGTTGCGACAGTCCTTATCCGATTGCGTTACAACCTACATGTCTGGTTATACAGCTAAATTAAATGCTATCTAAGAAAATTTAAGGAAAGGGAATTTGTGAACAATGAAATGTTAGACCGATCGACCGTGTGATGACGGATTAAGAATACAGAGTGTCACCACCCCTGTTCATCCCGTGAGTGTCGTAACGGACGACTAAGGGAGCAAACTGCGCAGGACAACAGCACTGCAATGAAAAGGAAAACTGGACACAAACCCTATAACCACACGTCTGGTCAGTTTGGTATAGTGGGCCAAAACCTCCTTTCTAAGGAGAGCCTTATGTCCAGCAGTGGACTGTTAAAAGCTGTTGATGAAGAAAATATAAGGAAAGGAAAGAGAATTTGTGAAGAATGAAATGTTTGACAACCTAATTAAGAATAACTTGCAGCTAGTGTTAACGTTCTTATATACATAGTTATAAATACATACATATTATGGATAAGTTACACCCAGACACAGAACAAATGATCGGGATCATCATACAATTTTTTGTGCTGGGAATCGAACCCCTCTCGACCTCTCGTCTAGTCGTCAAAATCACTAACCACCAGTACAACACCTGTCTCATATGTAGTAATACTTTAACAAGCATAGGCTTTAATACATCATAATTTTTTTTTTCTGGTTGCACAGACGTATAAGTATTCAGAAAAAGTAATTCGTGTAAGTATTAAAAAAAAAAAATATGGTATTACATATATCGATAACCACTTCACTTTTTCTCTCAGATCAATAAATTACAGAGATATTAGTTAATTACAAAGACTTAGAGACTTAGAAATAGAAGGGTGATTCTTCGCTCGTCGTTGACTAGCCAAAATGGAATAAACAAAATATTCAGTTTAGTTTGTTGAACCAGGAAATTATTAAAATGTATGGCATTGAGCCAAGATGACCGCTAAATCGTACTACTTGGGTAAATAAAAGATTAATAAATAGTGTTATGAATATATAAAAGAAGATAGCCGAGTGTTAAGTCAAATCAGAATCTTTATACAAAAGTTTAAAACCGCAGGTATGATTTAACGAGGCATGTCATTACGCCTTGAGGTTTCAAGATTATTTCAATTTTATTATATTGGTCCGTGTGGTGACGGATTAAGAATCCGGAGTATCACCATCTCTATTCATCCTGTGGGTGTCGTAAGAGCCGACTAATGGAGCAAACTACACAAAACAACAGCACTGCAATTAAAAGGAAAACTGGACACAAACCCTATACCAACACGTCTGGCCAGTTTGGTATAGTAGCCCAAACCCTAAGGAGAACCCTATGCCCAGCAGTGGACTGTTAAAGGCAATTGATTGATGATGATGCTAAAGTTTGAATGATATGATGTGCCATTGGTATGATTTGCGACTACTTTACTCCTTATCTTGACTTAACGAGTGCGTCCTATTGGTTATGGAACATTGGAAGCAACTTAAGTTACCATACATAAGTTATAGTTAAATCAACTGTTGGTCAAGTGGTTAGCAAACCTGACTGCCAAGAAAACTTAGGTTCGATTCCCATCATCATAAATATTTTATGATGATCAAGATTTTTCGTTATATGCTTGGGTGTAATTTATATATAATATCTATATGTGTAATTAAAGAATTTAAGTATTTTTTTCAGCAATCTGATTACCGTAGTACAAGCTCTACTTAATTTGGGATCAGTTGGCCGTGTGACGTGTATCAAATTCTTAATTACTTAACAAAATCTATACAAACGCGTAAGTACGTAATAAGTACAACGGCGTAAATAAACAAATATCAATTCTATTGCTAACAAAATACCGAAATCAATTCAAGCTTCGCACACTACGACGAACACAATTGGATAATGAACAGGCGTAACAAAACTCGCGTTAAGGTGATTTTAGTATCACACCGTGAAAGAAACGCTGTGTTTACATGTGTGCAGATTTTGATCTTCTAATATCCGTGTGGTGACGGATTAAGAAGATCACTGGTGTCACTACCACTATTAATCCTAAGAGAATAACTACGCAGGACAACAGCACTGCAAAGAGAAGGAAAGCTGGACACAAACCCTTTTTTTTTTTTTTTTTTTTTTAACGTGTGGAAATCCCCTCGGACCGTCACCCCTCCGGGGTTTGCGGCGGGGTGGTGTGTCGGACTCGGACCGACTAAAACCACACGGTGTGCCACTCTGCGCCTGTAACAGGAGGGATCCGGGAACAGCTGTTGTTAAGACATCCGGACCCCTCCTAGCGCCAGCCCGCTCCTGGTGCGGGCTCCGTCTCAATATTGTTGTTTTCCTCTCTTTAGGCGACGTCCGGCACACGCGGACGCCGCCCCCTCGCGGCTGGCCAAACTAATGCGGGTGGAGGGGAAACCCACCCCGTCCACCCGCGGCCACACTCAGGGCGGCATGAGGCTGTGGTAGGCGGGCCTCCGCCGCCCGGTTCGCCGGCGGCGGATCGGGTCCGAGTGGAGGTCGTCCTGCCGGGCCCTCTCCGCCGCCTCCTTCCGCGAGATTACTACCTCGCAGAAGGTTGCGACCGCGGTAAAACAACTGTCGCTACCGGCCATGGAGCGTACTACGGCCGGTAGCGAGAGATCCACTCCGATGACTGCAGTGAGGGCCCGGCGCTGCGCCGCCCATGCGGGGCAGACCGCCAGCGTGTGCTGGGCCGAGTCCTCACTGCAGTCGCAGTGGTGGCAGGCGGGACTCAGTTCCCTCCTAGCGACCGTGTGCAGGTACTTTCCGAAGCAACCGTGCCCGGAAAGCACCTGCGTCAGTCGGAAGGAAAGGGTCCCGTGCTGCCGCCCTGCCCACTCGGCGATGACCGGCTGGAGAGCCTCCACGGCGGCGAAGCCAGCGCGTGGAGTCTCCAGCCGGAACGACCAACGAGCCATCGTGGCTCGGCGAGCGGCTTCGCGCCACTCGCGCACATCCTCGGGCGGAGGGCGAAATCCGCTCTCCGCCCGGAAGTCAGCCACTCGCCGATAAACTTCGGCGAGCACTTCCGCCTCCAAATCCCACGGGGGAGTTCCGGCCAACGCGCATGCCACCTCCGTAAAAACGGTGCGGTAACCGCGTATGGCTCTGACCGCCATTACCCTCTGAGGGCGCCAGAGGCGTACCCTATTCTGGGCGGTCAGAGCCGCCGCCCACACCGGTGCACCGTACAGCGCCATTGACCGGACAACCCCCGTGTACAGCCGTCTTGTCGCGACGCTGGGTCCACCCATATTGGGCAAGAGTCGCCCTAGGGCAGACGCAGCGCCGACCAGCTTTGGAGCAAGCTGTCGGAAGTGCTCGTCGAAGAGCCACCTCCCGTCGAGGATCAGGCCCAGATATTTCATCTGGGCCCGAACCGGTACGAGGACCGAGTTGACCACGATTGAGGCGCCAGGGGGTGGACCACGACGGGGCCCATGGAATAACAGGGCCTCCGTCTTATCTAGGGCCACCCGTAAGCCCAGCGCCTCAATGCGCCCGACCACCAGGGAGACTCCCCCTGTGGCCAGGCGCGCCGCCTCTTGGAAGTTTGCCCCCCGGGCTGTCACGAGGGTATCGTCTGCGTAACAGATTACACCCAGCCCGGGGGGGAAATCGGCGCGAAGGGCCCAGTCGTACCCTATGTTCCACAAGAGGGGTCCAAGAACAGACCCCTGTGGAACACCGCACGACATGGGCCGACTCCTCAAATTACCTTCTCGGTCCTCGTACACGACGGTACGCTCCTCTAAGTAGTCTGCCACCAGCCGCCTCAGGTACTTTGGCACCCCATGATAGTGGAGTGCTTCCCTGATGCAGCTGAATGGCAGACTATTGAATGCGTTGGCGATGTCTAATGACACCGCCAACAGCACGCCGCCACAGCTCACTGCCTCTTCGGTCACGGCCCTCAGGCGCAACACGGCGTCGACTGTCGAACGCCCCGCCCGAAAACCAAATTGGGCGTCCGACAGATCGGGGCCCACCTCGCAGAGGTGCCGGACGATGCGGGCAGATAGAACCCTCTCAAACAATTTGCCCGCCTCGTCCAGCAGCACGATGGGCCTATAGGCCGCGACCGAATCGGCAGGCCGTCCCGGCTTCTGCAGCAGGACCAGCTTCCCGCATTTCCAGCGCTCAGGGAAGCGTCCGGACGCCAGGCTAGCGTCCAACACCCCCCTGAGGTGGTCCGACATGTAGTCGAGGGCTCGGGCCATCACTCGGGCTGGAACCCCGTCCGGCCCGGGGGCGGTGTTCTTGGATCGAATCCGTAGAACAGCCGCCCCCAACTCCGATTCCCTGACGGGCGGAACATCGACCTCGCTGCCCCCGTCGTCTCCGGCTGATGCAGCCATCGACGGGGGTGTGTGCTCCGCCCGCTGCGGGAATAGGCCCTCGACCACTTCCTGCAGGAAGCTGGGCTGGAGAGTCTCCGTAAGGGGGGGGCCCGACGCGCGGAGCTTTTGTCGCACCGCGCGGTAAGGGCGACCCCAGGGGTCACGATTAAGACCCTCCAGCATCTCCTGTCTTTTTTCTTCTTTGGCGCGGCTAATGGCCAGCTTCAGAGTTTTCCGCGCCCGTCGGTACTCCTCATGAAGCCGGTCCTCCTCACCGTCTCCACGGTGACGCCGCCGACTGCGCGTGTAGGACCTCCGGGCACGTGTACAGGCCGCACGGAGGTCCGCCAGCTCCTGGGACCACCAGTAGACCTCCTTCCTTGGAGGCCGACGACCTCGAACGCGGCATACATGCGTAATCGCATCGCGAAAGCGGCCAGCCCCCACGTCGACCTCCTCGGTCGGAGCCTGAGGAGACAGCCACGAGTGAATTATGGCTGCCTCCTCTAGTAGGTCCCGGTTCAGCCTGGCAACAGCCCACCGCGGAAAGCGGGATAAACGCCGCGCCACGTGACCCCTACTGGAGTCCTGGGTCCGGGAGAGCTCAAATCGGATATACAGGTGATCCGAGAGCGTCTCAACCTCTTCCAGGACACACCAGTTCCTTACTCGTGCGGCGAGGGCAGGGGTAGCGAACGAAAGGTCCACTATCGACCCCCCCTGCTGTCGCACGCACGTGTTGGTGGAGCCTCTGTTTAGAAGACAGAGGCCCACCGAGGCCGCCCAACACAAACCCTATACCCTATACCCTATACACACACCCTATACCAACCCGTCTGGCCAGCGTGGTATAGAACGGCAAAACGTCTGTTTTAATTAATCCTATGAAATGTCATGAGATTTTTAAACAAAAACTTACGCATTGTAGCTATCATTGGATAAACTTAAGATTCATTAGATAATATGAAAAAGTTAAGGCTATGTCATGACAGTTTGAAAAATTTATTCAAATATTATTGTTTTACAAATGCCATTTTTATATTTCTTTAAGTTATATCTAAGTATAAGTTATATTAAAAAAAAGACATTTCATAAAATTTCAATATTATGAATTAATTAAAAGGATTTAGAGTTACATATTTTATTTCATCAATGTTTTATTATATTATAAATCCTATATTATATCCTAAACTTATTCCCCATCTATCACGCGATGAACCCGGTGAAACCATGGAATACTAAGATATAGGCCTATGCCTTTTGTCGTCTTTTAGATTTTTGATTTGACATTAAAAAAAATTACACCCTCTTAAAAGATAAAATTTTATAATATATGACTTAATTTCTTATATATCAACAATGATAAAATAAACAATTTATTTTTCATCATCACCAAATTTTTCACCCTCACTCATAGAATATTCTCCTCAAATTTAAATAAAGTACAACCAACCAAAGTACAACCAATTCAAGTAAAAACAATCAAGAATTAAAATCAGATCATAAATGGTGAAGTTATGGCATAGTAAACACTCAAAAATCAGTAGAATTGAAAACCTCCTTTTTAAAGCCGTTTAATTACACAAAATATTGACAAGTAACTGTAAAAAGACCGAAAACAGTCTTTCTACAGAACCCGTATCGTACCCCAGTACTTGGGCTGTGGAGGTCGGTCTGATGGCAGTCGCTCCGGATAAAAAATCAAAGTTTAGCCGTACCGTGGTAGACTTAAAGCCGACCCCAACCAAGTTTGGGAAAATGCTCGGAAGATGAGACAGAAATAACTCTATACCACACGTATCCTTACTCAAATTATTATTTTTTAGTCCTTAAATGTCACTAGTATTGAATAACACGAATCTAAGTAATGTACGAGTCTAGAGCGCCTCGATTCGTAACGGTTCAGTTATAACACACGCGTACTGAGTCACAACACTAGTAAACATAGAGATGCGCTACGTCAGGCCACGCTTAGAACCGAAGAAGGACTGATTACAGTACGCCATAATCGAGTAAAAAAAAATACAAATAATGTCGGCGTTGTGATAATGTGCAGCTATCGGTAGTAGCTGACGAACTGCCAGACTGAGCGCACGATATGTTGGAATGTCATTTAACATTCGCATTAGGTATTGATTTTTTTTTTAAATTTTACGTATAGAGCTTAAATTTGGAGTGATCGTAAACTTTAAAAGACATGTTATTAAAAAGTTATTATTAATTATTTTTAATATATGTGTCTATTTTGTGATTGAATGTTTTACAGGCGTAATTGTTTTAGTATTTAGTAACGCTGGTATTTATTGTTTGCACACTCTCTACTTTTAGTAAATTAATTGTTTGCTACATTCGTTGTAAAAAACGAACGAGTTCATATCGCGACTGGTAGGACATACTAGTGTATGTAGAAACGAATTTATGACATTTTTACAAAATAATTTTGCAACAAAACATTGGTTTACCAAAACTTCAATTTTTGACTGACTAACTTTGAGAATTCCAAATTTTGGGTCGAAAGCAATTCTCTTTTAAACAAAACTCAACCTGAAGTTATCAGACTACATAGCAGAGTATGATAATAAGAAACAACAATATTTTTCAGATGATTATGTATTTAACGTTAACTTAAATTTAGAGACACTCTTTCTTTACAAAGCTTGGTAGATAACAGACACCCTACTAGATACTAAATAGGTATTGAAGTCACAGATACGTGGTCACATTGATGGACTCAGCTGTCATCTTGCAATCACACTCAGTGCTGTTGAAATGTCCGGCAATTCCCATACAACCCACTAATAATATAACTGCGAAAGTAATTGTATGTCTGTTACGCTGTCACGGCTAAACCGTTGAACCGATTATTATTAAATTTGACATGGAGCTGATTTGATTCTTGAGAAAGGACATAGGCACACTAGGAGACGCACAGGCAAAAGGTGGTATAATACTCGTATAAAAAAATTATACTCGTCGACTTCAAATAACTTCCAGAAAAGCGTAGAACCGTGCTGATGAGAAATGATGATGATGAAATCACACGATGTTTATATTATTTTATTACAACTACGCTAATCTGTCTGTGATTTTAGCGAATGATAATCGCGAAGCGAGTGTAAAGTTCTGCAATGCGTAGATATAAACTGATTGGTATATATTCTTATCAAGTGTGTATTTAATTACAACTGTAATCAGTTTCATAATATGATTACACGAGATATAAAAAGTAAATCACTATATACCTATATAAATATAATAATTCGTACAACCATTTTGTCCAAGGCCTTACTTACGTAACTGAATGGGTTTATCTTATACTAGCTGACCCGCGCAACTTCGTCTGCGTCTCTCAATAGTAATAAATTTTATCCGTTTTTTAAACATTCTTCATTGGTGCTCCGCTCCTATTGCTCTTAGCGTGATGATATATAGCCTATAGCCTTTCTCGATAAATGGGCTATCTAACACTGAAAGAATTTTTCAAATCGGACCAGTAGTTCCTGAGATTATCGCGTTCAAACAAACAAACAAACAAACAAACAAACAAACTCTTCAGCTTTATAATATTAGTATAGATACTAAGATTTTTTAAATGATATTATATATCGCGATAATACTACCGTTGATGTGCAAAAAAATAGTTTATTGCAAGTATTTAATGCAAGAGCGATAACGCTACAAAGCTAATGACTGTAGATTTCTTTCAGATTATTTTTCATATAAATCAACTGATTTTAGTAATAAATTACTTATATTTATGTCTGTGAGGTTCCATTGTGAAGAATAATGAGACTATTCTCTCAAAACGTTTTCTAAATCTACGATATTTCAACTTACTTGACTTTTTATGAAAGAAGTTAATTCATACTAGTCAACGCACGAGTGATGCACGACCGTTCACAATTTTTGAATGTATTACGCAAAAGAAACATTTAGCTTAAATAAAGACAAATCACTTGAAAAATTGATATAGTCCTTACTTTGACGAGAAACATCAAACCATGAATCTAAAGTCGTCGTATTGACAGGAGACACAAGAGGTCCAATGCTGAGTATTGTCATAAAAAGCAATCGTTCTTTTAAACCTATAGGGATGTAAGGGATTACGACTGGTCGGCACTACATCAAAGACGTTCCTTTACCATAAATACCCATGAATTAGTAAAAGAAGTAGAGTTTAGCGTAAAATGATTAAAAAAATATAGGTAGGTATATAAGAATTGACACCCAGTAGGAGGTAGTTTTGTTAGTTATCAGCCTATAAGCCGGTGTGTCAATACTGGGATCCTGTGGGGAACAACAAATATGAAATTCCAAGGACACATTTGAAAACGAAAGTTGTAAATAGTTTTTTTAACAGTTGTATGGTATTATTGCCTATAAGTGAAAGTTAAATACCAGGAAAATATAACACGGTAGCGGGAAGACCCTCGTTTTGTAACCCAATCGTAGTAATATCTAAGAATAAGCTTTAGCTAGCTTTTTTCTAAACAGACCAGCTTGTCCAGCAGTGGGCTAATAAAGGATGATGATGATGAAGCTTTAACGAAAGAATGCAGCCTGAACACGTATTTTGGCTCTACACGAGGCATTTTGCGATTGGGCAGTATATACCGTTTTTTAAAGTCTTTGGAGATATGAGTTTCTGGTGGTATTTGTATTTTTACATGTTTATTTTGATAATAAATATATATTTAACAAAATGTTTCCAAAAACAGTTGTATTAAGTGAAACTGAGCAAGTTGCGTCGTTACAGTAATTACTTGTCCTTATCCGTCTCATGAATATTAACGTTGAACACAATAGTGCTGGCTATTTGTAGACTCTCGCGTGCAAGTGGTGCGCACGCGCAACTACACAGTTCAACTTTACCCATTGACAAACTATTTAGTACGAGATTTCAAACAACATTTTCAGTTAAAAAGTAATTAGCAAGTTATATTTTAAGAAAATTAAAAAAAAATATATTCTTAAGAGAAAACCATGTGGTTATTTTAAATAAGGTTGGCAAACTTTTTTCTACTATACTGTTTTTTGTACTTGGATCTAATGGGCTGCACGGATGGATTATTCGGTCATCCACTGAGCTGAGTGTTGTGGGTTGGATTCTCACATGGGACAACACTTTGTGTGATCCACAAATCTTTTTTCTGAGTCTGGTTGTTCTTTGTGTCCGTTTCACGACAATTTGTAAAGTCGCCCGCAGATAGGATATATTTCTAGTGGGGGAGTCGTCTTAAATAAAAAAAAACATATACATACTTAGGTTTCATGTACTTAGGTAAGTCAGGTAAAACCTGCGTTAAATATAAAAAACATTTAATACATAGAAAAGATGGGGAGGCATCAGAGATAGTGAGAAAGTTAATATCTACTGCAAGGTCAGAATGTTGCAGTAGACACTTACTTTATAAGTTTTTGAATCATCTTAACATTAATGTTTTAAAGATAAGATAGCATTCTTAACCTGGTTGCTGATATTATAAATTGGGAATTAGGACAAGTGTTCTTAATACCATATACTTTATCGATATTATATTCGATATTAGACAGATGTCAATGTTGTAAGATTAAAAGGTGGAAAGAAACAAAAGTACAGCTTCAACAGGATTAAAAATGAAGGCTGTTATTTGGTAACTTTTTTTTGGTGACGTAGTGGAAAATCCTTTCGGATCTCTTGCTCTTAGGGGACGCAACAGTCAGGAGTGTGTAGTGTTTCAACTAAAAACCAACCTGACGGCTGCAGACGCCCTACTCTGGGGAGGACCGTGTAATTTCAGGTCTCTCTCGGATCAACGCCGCACCTACTTAGCCCTATCCCGAGGGAAGCCAGAGACTTCCTCCGCCTATCACTAAATAGTTGCCATTCATTTAGTTCTCGCATTTGAGTGCAATCAGGCCGCCACCATGCCCCTCACTGTTATTTGGTAACTACATTTTTATTAAACACTAGCTGTTGTCGCCCGCGTTGTTATCGCGGTAAAAGTAGTCTATAGGTAAAAGTAGTGCTCGCTGATAATGTAGCTCTCGATAGGTGAAAGAATTTAAAATATCGGTTTAGTGGTTTAGGCGTGAAAGCGTAACAAACAAACAAACAAACTCACTTTCACATTTATGATATAAGTATGGATTAACTTTACACGCTGCTCAATTTGCGTGTGTATTTTTTTAACCGTCTTCAAGAAAGAGGAGGTCGAATCGAATGTTTTTTTTAATGTATGGTCGGGCATAACTCCGTCATATGTATATGGACGGATTTTCAAAATTCTTTTAGGAATCACCATTAGGAGACACGTGTGCTAGTTTTCTCTCTTTATCACAAAAAAAGTGCGAAATTGCAAAAAATTCGCATTTATATTATATTTATGCTAATCATAATATCATGGAAGGATTTTGACCGTTATTCGACATATTTACTTAAATTTAATGCCCAGCTCCTAATAATAAAACCATTTTACAAGAACCTCTCCCTGTGACAGGGTTTAGACTGCACCTAACAGTTCCTTTACTGTTTTCATACAAGAAAATTAGTAGCTGGTAGCTATTAGGTTGTAGAAAATCTGAAATGGAGAGGAAGAAAAGACGAGAAATCCCGCTTATGTCACGGATGACAAACGGGAGACAACAGTGGCTCTCGAAGCCCACAGTCATGGGCCTGTCTTTTGGTGAGACCGCTACAATAGGCACATTGACTAGCGAAAGCTAAAAATAGACTATCTTCTATATTTAGAAGGAATTTCTAATTACAAATCATAATTGACTGCCTTGGTGGTGCTGGGGTAGCGTATGTGACTGCTACGCTAAGGCTTCGGGTTCGATTCCCTGGTTGTCCCGTTCGATTCGCGGACCAAATGTTTGTATAATCTGCAAAAATTTGTTTCGGAGTTTGGGTGTTTTCTATGTATAATATATAGTATGTATTTACGAAAAAAAAATGTATATGAGGATTCCATCAGTCAATCTAGCTTTCATAGTACAAGCTCGGTTTAGTTTAAAACCAGATGGTGTTGTGTCAGAAGTCCGAAATATTATTATTATTTTCAGGATTGATCAATGAACTAAATATGGCCAAATAACTCATTGCTTCTAAATTCGTCTGCGTGTTATATTACTTATCACGTTACCAGATCTGGCAATAGAGTCGCCAATTAGAATCCATATTACGTAACTTAAAGTGAAATTTTGAATACGCGCGATTTTGTTAAGTAAATATAAAAATCATGAAGATCGTGATGTTAGCTGGTAACCGGTGGCTCCTATGCCATCGTGTGCTATCAATTTGTATATTTATATGTCACACGTGATGAAATCAAGGATTGTAATTGAGGTCGACATTTAAAGTGATAATTTGACGATTTCTTATCTCTACAGTTGTATATATTTTTGAAAGCAAAACTCTGTTGTGGATTAAGTTAAGGATCTGGTATTTATAATATTGTATGGCCGCCGGCTTAGTCTTGTTTGAGGATTTTCCAGGGTCTCACTTATGTAAAAGTTATTTTTTTAGTTAAGTAGTGGGCTATTAAGTTTGATGGTTTGTATGTTCGGGGTAATCTCCGGTACTACTGATCCGATTTTGAAAATTATTTCACTGTTAGAAAGGTTTATTAACCCTGAGTTCTATAGAGAGCCGGGGCGGGTGGCTAGTTTGATAACGAAATTGTAATATTGTTCGGTTGATTGAATGAGACTCCATTTTGTTCACACAGACAAACAGCGAAAGTTATTTTGTTAGGTATTGTGTAATAGTTTTTAAATGTAACAGTTAAATAAAATATATAAATAAAAATCCTGTTACTCAAACAGTCTGGGAAGTCCGGCCTCACTAAGTTTCTGTTTTCATCACTTTAGCGTTTCACCTACTTTAAGGTTTTTTCTCGTCAGACATATACATTCCAAGCAAACAGCCTTTTAAATTTAGTCACGTTATGACAACAATATGTAAAACGACATTTCACGACACTCATGTAATCTGCGTAGTATATAACAAATATGTATGTATGTGTATTCAGATATATGTACATATATGAACAAATATCGTATCTATGTAATATTTATGTTATAATCAAAGTTGAATATTCGGTTTGAAGTGAAACAACAGCTCCGTTACATACATATAATAATAATAATAATAATAATATAATAATAATAATAATAATATGCTACCACATTTACACAACGCCATCTAGTCCCAAACTAAGCAGAGCTTGTACTATGGGTGTACTAGACAACTGATATAAATACATATATACTTTTTTTTTTTGTAAATACATACATATTATACATAGAAACACCCAGACCAAATCAAACATTAAATGTTCATATGCTCACAAATGTTTGACTTGAGCGGGCATCGAACCCGCGACCTTTAGAATAGCAGTCCGTTACACAAACCACTACGCCATCCGGTCGGTTTAATGAATGACGAAGTTCTGAGATAACAAGCTTAAAAAATACAACCGTAACCGTAGTAGTATATTACTGTCCGTGTGGTGACGGATTAAGAATACAGAGTGTAACTGCCCCTATTCATCCCGTGGGTGTCGTAAGAGCCGACTAAGGGAGCAAACTACGCAGGACAACAGCACTGCAAAGAGAAGGAAAACTTGACACAAACCCTATACCAACCCGTCTGGCCAGCTTGGTATAGTAGGCCAAAACCTCCTTCTCAGGAGAGGCCTATGTATAGAAGTGGACTTTTAAAGGCTGTTGAAGCATGATGATGATGATGAAGTATATTACTAGTATATATAGTGTGGTAGCCCTAAATGTGTATGACGTTAGTTTTTTTGATAAAATCGAATACGATTGATTAGTAATATCTTTAATAATACCCTCTTATCGATATCTAAATGAATATAATTAAGCTTAGGGATTTGTTTGTCGGTTTCAATTGTTTTTTTTTTAAATCAGATTACTTCTCTGTTTTATGAAGGTAAGGAAATCTATCTTCTCAGATACTATCCGTAAAAGTGAGGAGTTGTATATACAATTTTAGCACGCGTTAATTTAAAGAGCTCCTAAATCTCCTGTCAGTTAGTGGACTAAAGGCTGTTGATGATGATGATGATGATAAATTCAAGGGGTACAAATTGTGTTCAATAATCATCATTTTTAGTTCGATAAAGATCTCTTTTATTGACTTCTAAGGTGGCCAGTTAAAAGTCATTTAATTACCGAGTATTTTTCATAGACCTTTGACTTTCTTGGCGCAAATGAGCAGGTGGGTCACCCCACGGCAAGTGGCTACCACCACCTATGGACACTTACAACTGCAATGCAGTAACCCCCCTACCATTTAGAAGGGGTGGGGGGTTTCATCCGGTGACCTAATTCACTGATTGTATATTAAACACAATGTTAACAACAAAGATAAAGAAAACAAGAGAAAGACCACAATATTCAAAAACTCCCATCACAAAAAAAAATATAAAGCTCAAACATGGTATATATGCTGTAATTTTCTGAGGACTTGGCTATCTCTCAGACTACTTGATGCAGCAGCAAGTTCAAGGGTACCATGTCGTAGAAATACCATCAAAGTAACAGTAAACGAAATTTCAGATCAATTGGACCTATGGATTTTAGTGAGATCCCTTCATCACCTAGGAAGTGTGCTGATGATCTTTAAAATGTATAGCTAAGAACCATCTCGATCACATCGGCTTTCGAACCAAAAAAATAGCATCGAAATTGACCCATCCGTTCAGGAGCTATGACGCCAACGACAGACAGACAGACAGATACATAGGTTAAACTTATGGTTTTCCGTCGGGGGTTAAAAAGAGAACTAAGAAAAGCAAAAAACCCAAATAAATAATATCATTTTGATAATATGTAACCTACGTGTTATGCTATCAAAATATATAATATTGTGGTTATGTAGATTTGTACTGGTGAAATAGTTTGTAAGCACTTCTTCGTCCTAGACACAGATTCAATCTTTTTTTTTTGTTTTAAAAAGACAACTCCCGCATTAGGAATATATTCTGTGTCGAGGGGGACTTTACAAACATGCATGAAACGGACACAAAGAACACCCGGACTCAGAACAACAATTTGTGGATCACACAAAGTGTCGTCCCATGTGGGGATCGCACCCACAACACTCAGCGTAGTAGTAAGTGGCGTGGCGACCGCCTAAACCCTACGCCATCCGTGCAGTCAAATCAGTCGGTGCCTCTAGTTCGGGCTAACAACAAATGTATTTTATTTATAAATTAATGAACCATTTATTATAAACAAGCTTTGGCAGCGGCTCCGCCCGCGTTTGTGTCCATTTTCGTGGCAAAGAGCCTAGGTTACTCGCTGATAATGTAGCTTTCCATCGGTGAAAGAATTTTTAAATCGGTTTAGTAGTTTAGCCGTGGAAGCGTAACAAACAAACAAACTTACTTTCACATTTATAATATAAGTATGAATTATTGTACTTATTAAGCAAACATTTAAGCCTGAACACTGCCATGTTCAAGAACCACGAAAGTGAATAAACCAGGTCCTCAGTCTGTTCTCTCTGTTTGGTGTAATTCTTATATAATACAATTTTTTGTTAATACTACAACATGAATTATGTTTCCACATGTTTTGAGTGTGTGTGTGTACGTAGTCTAAGGTGATAAATAGCCGTTTTCATCTCAAATCATGTTCATCTCACATGGCTAGTCAGTGTGCGTAGTATTTTTAAGAAATAACACTTTTGTGAAACTCGATCAAGGACACTTTGTACTATAATTTTCAACAATTTTCTTTATATACTGCATCTTGTCAATTTGTTTTATTTTACAGGGGAAAAAATAAGATGGACACCTGCAGTTTAAGAGTAACAGAGTGCTTTCTAAAGCAAACTGAAAGCATTCTGAAGCACACTTTCTAGAATCAGGTGAGGGGAGGAAAAGCAACGAAAAGTTGTTTAACACCATTTTTCTGTGAGGCCGTCATATTACTCTTGTCGAGACAGCCTGTTTGTGGCGAAGCATAGCTCTCCTACGGTGAAGAAGCAAGCAAGTAGGTTAATAGCCCTCATGAAAGTAACCTTTTGTCCCAAGACTAGTAGGTTGAACAGACAGAGCTCTGGTAAACCTACTTCCCAACTCAAATGCTGTGTAGTAAGCTTTGTTCTGTAGGCACGAGGTTAGGCATGAGATAAAAACATGATATATTATGACGAGTTCAAAATAATAGTCTATGATAGTCTAGGTAACCAAAACTTGGGCTCCTGGTGGTCCTGACAATCTATAGAGGTATACCAAACTTAAAGAAGACGTGGAATCCAGGCACTTTTCGGTGCGGCGAGCGCGTTGCGAAGCGCGCTCGCTTCCAGAGAGCAGAGGGAACATGAGGGTTCCCACACGGGGAGGGGGTCGTCTACTCGTCTGTAGATGGCCCGAGGTATGTCGGGGCACCAGGGACTTCCTTTCTAGGGTATACCTGGTTCCCCGGCTATTAGTACCCGAGACGAATTAGTATATCAACGTATCTTATTTGACACATGACAATGCAATTTACTGTCTAAGATTATAATAGAACACATGCAGAAGTAATACATGCAGAACTACTAGGTATCTTACTTTTTTTTTTTCTGAAAAGTTTTATTTCCGTTTGAAAAAGAACAATTTGATATTCCAAAAGTATCGATACATTTATTGTTGCTATATAGTATTGCTGTTGTTGTGTAATATTTTGTCCAACAATTCACGTAAACAGTTTTCTGAATGTTAGACACCTTTATATATGGTTTTGAGATCCTGTCCTTTTCTGCGTCTCTGACCATGTTTATGCAAAATTTCATGATAACAGGTCGTTAAGGTGTAAAACGATAGCTAGACGTGGAAACATACTCTTATTTGCATTTGTAATATTAGTAAGAACTGTACAAGAAAAAAACATGGCCGCTATCTATTAAGTTTAATATTTGCTTGCTTGCTTTTGTTTTCTGTATGTGACCGTGGCAATGACAGAGACACCAAAAAACACAATTAAAATTAGCAAATAACCAACTTCAATGATATCTAGGTCAGTAGGTATAATTTTTGGCCTCTAGTGGCAGATTGATTACTGCGGTAAGGGACATGTTGGCAGCCTGATTGCACGAAAATACGATCGGGCCCCAAGATTTAGTGTTAGGTAGCCTCTGACGTCGACCCGGGGGGGACCTGTAATCTCATGGTCCGGGTAATTCTCAGAGTAGGGCGCCTCAGGCCGGCCGTCGGGGTGGTTATAAATGGAAATACCATATACTCCTGGCTCCTGCGTCCCCTAGGAGCGGGCAATCCGAAGGGGTTTTTCACCCCGTTACCAAAAAAAAGGTATGCTTTTTGGAATTGATACAAATATTTAAAACCGCTAACATCCATTTATTGGCTATCAAAAATTACGTTACAACGTTTTTGACAAACGCTGGTCCGTTTTTTTGTATAGAAGGACCATCGAAGGGCCTGGTGTGACGTGAATGTTGCAATTTTAAACCCCAAACTGGATAAAATTGTATTTTATGCATCCATAAAAATCAATGTTTATTTTTTCGTACTTATGCGCAGCTGTACCGCTCAGTGTATGCAAAATTTACGGTTAACGGTAAAGCAGTACATAAGATACAAACAAACATAATAGATTTTTATATTTTACTAACTGGCTAAGTTCGGTACGCGACTGCAGTCCATGAGGCCGAGAACGTAGGTTCGATTCCCACCCAGAAGATATATTTGTATGATGAGCACGATCGTTTGTTCTGTTTTTGGGTATAATTTGTACATAATATGTATGTGTTTAGAAATATATAAATATGTTTATCAGCAGTCTGATTACCATAGTACAGGCTCTGCCTGGTTCAAGATTAGACGGCCGTCTGTGAGATGTGTGAGGTTATTTTTATTTATTTGTATAGAATAGATTTATATATAATGCAACGTTTGGTTTTATTATTGAGAATATATTCACAGTTTTTTTAACTTACTATTTGCTATGTCAGCTGTCGATCTTGATTGTGTAAAAACAAATACTTAACACGGACGAGCCAGCTCATTCGTGCTCTCATGGCTCTCTCAAGCCTGAACTTCTGACTTCAAGAATAAATTTGTTGTAGCATTTTTTGCAAAGCTTGATTTTTACATAATACATGTGTTTTATAAAGATCGGTAAAGGTCAAAAAACATATTTAATACTCTAAAGGGCTCGATGGAGGTAAGAGGCTTTCATATTATCAGATTGTCTAAACGTGACTAGAGTCAGCTGCAAAATATCTTATCAGGGAGGCTGTAAGATTGGAATAATTTATCAAGATGACACCTTGTCAAGGCTTGTTGTGTTATTATGGTAAAAACGACGTGTAAAGATTTCTCTATGTATGTATGTAGTAGTCCACTGCTGGACATAGGACTCTTCTTAGAAAAGAGGTTTTGTGCGTGTCGTCAGTGTGGTATTGTAACTACACTGTCCGTCCAGACGGGTTGGCATAGGTTGCTTCAAGTTCTGGTGGTCCCAGGAGTTGGCGGACCTCCGTGCGGCCTGTGTACGTGCCCGGAGGTCCCTCACCCGTAGTCGGCGACATCACCGCGGGGTCGGTGAGGAGGTGGACCGGCTTCATGAGGAGTACCGAGAAGCTCGGAAAACTCTGAGGCTGGCCATCTGCCGCGCCAAGGATGTGAGTAGAGAGGAGATGCTGGAGAGTCTCGAGCGTGACCCCTGGGGTCGCCCTTATCGTGCGGTGCGTCAAAAGCTCCGCACGTCGGGCCCCCCCCTTACGGAGACTCTCCAGCCCAGCTTCCTGCAGGAAGTGGTCGAGGGCCTATTCCCGCAGCGGGCGGAGCACACACCCCCGTCGATGGCTGCATCAGCCGGAGACGACGGGGACAGCGAGGTCGATGTTCCGCCCGTCAGGGAATCGGAGTTGGGGGCGGCTGTTCTACGGATTAGATCCAAGAACACTGCCCCCGGGCCGGACGGGGTTCCAGCCCGAGTGATGGCCCGAGCCCTCGACTACATGTCGGACCACCTCAGGGAAGTGTTGGACGCTAGCCTGGCGTCCGGACGCTTCCCTGAGCGCTGGAAGTGCGGGAAGCTGGTCCTGCTGAGGAAGCCGGGACGGCCTACCGATTCGGTCGCGGCCTATAGGCCTATCGTGTTGCTGGACGAGGCGGGTAAACTTTTTGAGAGGGTGCTCTCTGCCCGCATCGTCCGGCACCTTTGCGAGGTTGGCCCCGATCTGTCGGATGCCCAATTCGGTTTCCGAGAGGGGCGTTCGACGATCGATGCCGTAATGCGCCTTAGGGCCGTGACCGAGGAGGCCGTGAGCTGCGGCGGAGTGGTGTTGGCGGTGTCCTTGGACATCGCCAACGCCTTCAATAGTCTGCCATTCAGCTGCATCAGGGAAGCGCTCCGCTACCACGGAGTGCCGGAGTACCTGAGGCGGCTGGTGGCAGACTATCTTGAGGAGCGAACCGTCATGTACGAGGACCGAGATGGCGTCTTGAGACGCAGGGCCATGTCCTGCGGTGTTCCGCAGGGGTCTGTCCTAGGACCTCTCCTGTGGAACATCGGGTACGACTGGGCCCTACGAGGGCGTCTTCCCCCCGGGCTGGGTGTAATCTGCTACGCGGATGACACCTTGCTCACGGCCCGGGGGGCTAACTTCCAGGAGGCGGCGCGCCTGGCCGCCACGGGAGTTTCCCAGGTGGTCGGGCGCATTGAGGCGCTGGGTTTGCGGGTGGCCCTGGATAAGACGGAGGCCCTATTATTTCATGGGCCCCGTCGTGGTCCGCCCGCCGGCGCCTCAATCGAGGTCGGCTCGGTCCTCGTACCGGTCCGGGCCCAGATGAGGTACCTGGGTCTGGTCCTAGACGGTAGGTGGCTCTTCGACGAGCACTTCCGACAGCTTGGTCCGAAGCTGGTGGACACTGCCTCCGCCCTAGGGCGACTTTTGCCCAATTTGGGCGGGGCCAGTGTTCCCACGAGGCGGCTGTACGCGGGGGTTGTCCGGTCCATGGCGCTTTATGGTGCACCGGTGTGGGTGGCGGCTCTGACCGCCCCGAATAGGGCGCGCCTCTGGCGCCCCCAGAGGATATTGGCGGTCAGAGCCATACGCGGATACCGCACGGTGTCCACCGAGGCGGCTTGCGCCTTGGCCGGAACACCCCCGTGGGATTTGGAGGCGGAAGTGCTCGCCGAAGTTTATCGGCGAGTGGCTGACTTCCGGGCGGAGAGCGGATTTCGCCCTCCGCCCGAAGACGTGCGCGAGTGGCGCGAAGCCGCTCGCCGAGCCACCATGGTGAGATGGTCGTTCCGGCTGGAGACTCCACGCGCTGGCTTCGCCGCCGTGGAGGCTCTCCAGCCGGTCATCGCCGAGTGGGCGGGGCGGCAGCACGGGACCCTTTCCTTCCGGCTGACGCAGGTGCTTTCCGGGCACGGTTGCTTCGGAAAGTACCTGTACTCGGTCGCTAGGAGGGAATCGAGTCCCGCCTGCCACCACTGCGACTGCAGTGAGGATTCGGCCCAGCACACGCTGGCGGTTTGCCCCGCATGGGCGACGCAGCGCCGGGCCCTCACTGCAGTCATCGGAGCGGATCTCTCGCTACCGGCCGTAATTCGCTCCATGGCCGGTAGCGACAGTTGTTTTACCGCGGTCGCAACCTTCTGCGAGGAGGTAATCTCGCAGAAGGAGGCGGCGGAGAAGGCCCGGGAGGACGACCTCCACTCGGACCTGATCCGCCGCCGGCGAACCGGGCGGCGGAGGCGCGCTTACCTGCGCCTCATGCCGCCCTGAGTGTGGCCGCGGGTGGACGGGATGGGTTCTCCCCTCCACCCGCATTAGTTGGCCAGCCGCGAGGGGGCGGCGTCCGCGTGTGCCGGACGTCGCCTAAAGAGAGGGTCCACTGAGACGGAGCCCGCATCAGGAGCGGGCCGGCGCTGGGAGGGGTCCAGAAGGAGATAGCTACCTGGACCCCTCCTAAACTGGAAGCGCAAAGAGGGCACACCGTGTGGTTTTAGTCGGTTCGAGTCCGACACACCGCCCCGCCGAACGAGAGCCCCGGCGGGGTGACGGTCCGAGGGGATTTCCACACGTAAAAAAAAAAAAAAAAAAAAAAGGTTGCTTCAAGTTTTCTTTCTCTTTGCGTGTTGTGCGTAGTTTGCTCCCTTAGACGGCTATGTGTGTTGTACACCTACGAGATAAATAGGAAATTGTAAATTAAAATGGGGTGCTCTTTACCATTGACAACAGACACGCAACGCTTTTTTTCAAATTTATTTTCTATTTTTTAGTTTGATTTTCTATAGAAAGCGTGTTTTTTAGTTTTTTAAAACTATAATTTTAATTTACAATGATGTTGTGTACCAAATGTCTGGGTTTACGATAAAGTTTTGTCAGGCATTAAATTCCTAACAATTCGTACAGTAAAATAATCGTATTCGTGTTATTTTGTATTTATTTGTATGCAAGTATTTTTGAACTTTTAAATATTTACCGATTGTTATTCAACGCGCACACTCAGTACATGTTTACTTATCACGATTTTATTCAAACCGACAGTAAAACAGTAAAGTGACTGCTGCATGGTTATCGCTGGTGTGTCTTGGAGACATATCATCATCATCGACAGCCTTTAATAGTCCACTGCTGGACATAGGCCTCTCCTTAGAAATGAGGTTTTGGCTTACTATACAACGCTGGCCAGACGGGTTGGTATAGGGTTTCTGTCAAGTTTTCCTTCTTTTTGCAGTGACCTGCGTTGTTTTGCGCCCTTAGTCGACTCTTACGACACCCACGGGAGTAATTGGGGTAGTGACATTCCGTATTCTTAATCCGTCACTACACGGAAAAATTTGTACATATGTGTACATACAAATTAGTTTCATGAACAGTTTTGACTTGGAAGTCAATTGAACTACCCTATTGAGTTGCCAGATTGCCAGTAAAAGCGATAATGTCCCGGAATTATTATTTTGATACCACGACCTCCTAGAAAACCGCGTGGATTTCGGTAACCGTCATCCTTTTTTCGCCTTTTTATATAGTTTAAGATTTTTAGCAACTCTTTCAAAAATAATGCTCATATTTCAGCCAATTTACATAAAACCACCATGAATACCTAAACCATACTTTACACTTAAACCTTCCTCAGGAATCACACTATCTATTAATGAAAACCGTACAAAAATCCGTTTCGTAGTTTTTGAGTTTATCGCGTTCACACAGATAGACAGACGCGGCCGAGGGACTTCCTTTTATAATACGTAGGAGTTTCTCATCAATACAACTGCAGTCCACAGAGAAACGTGTCAGGGTAGATCTAGTGATAATAATAATACATCGCTTTATTGTACACCAGGTATATATATATATATATATATATACACAAAAAAAAACATGGCGTTATTGTACACTAGGTATATATATATATATATACAAGAAATATCTTAAACTAGGTTAGACAAGTACAAGTGGCGGTTTTATCGTTCAGAGGCAATCTTTTACAGGTTATAAAAAGAAATGGTTAAGTTTTTAATGAGTTAGGAGATATGTGTAATGTAATCTATATATATTTTAAAAGGCGCCAATCTCATGTTGGATAGTAATCAGTTAGATTTCAGATAATCAACGTCTAAATGTTTTTATACAAAACCGAAGTAATTGCTGTACAACCGAAAATAGCGGCGCAGATAAAACCAATAATTGCTTACTATATCGGATATCACTTATAAAATCTTTTAAAAGTAAGTTGATGTTTGATAGGTTTTTTTTTGTGATAAATTAAACAATTATGCAATTAAGGTAGACTGATTCGGTAAATTAACTTGATTGAATTAATTACTTCGTGACTTTATTCATTATTATAAACAGCCTTTAATAGCCCATTGTTGGACATATGCCACTTCTTAGAAAGGAGGTTTTGGCCTACTATTAAAACGCTGGCTAGACGAGCTGGTTTCAAGTTTTCCTTCTGTTTGGAGTGGTGTTATCCCGCAGAGTTTACTCCCTTACTATACCCACGGGATGAATAGGGGTGGTGACACTCCGTATTCCTAAATCAGCACCAAAAATCTATTGTTATATCAAAACAAAATCTTTGTATGTATTTTAAAATAAATATGACGCATGGAAACACATCATCTCTATATACATACTAGCGGACCCGACAGACGTTGTCCTGTCAAATTTAACACTGCGATGGTAGCGCCGTCTGTCTGATCCAATGTAAAACATTCCAGAATCAACAACTACTAATAAATTAAAAATTAATTAAAAAAACATTGTCCAGCGGACAAAATTGTGAATCTAAACCATTCTCAGATCCCCTTGAACACACACAAAAAATTTCATCAAAATCGGTGCAGTCGTTTGAGAGAAGTTCAGTGACATACACACTCACAGAAGAATTATATATATAAAGATAAGAATGTGAATTTAGTTTGTGTACGCTTTAAGAACTCAAAAGTTCTTCATTGATTGAGCTCAAATTATAACACGATGTACTAACCGCTTCAGAAATGGTTTAAATATCTCTTTTTCGAATCATTTTTAGTCCCCATTTCTTATCAATGCAAAACTCAAGTGTGCTACGGAAGCGTGGCAGGGTACAGCTAGTATTTAATATACTTTATTTTTATATGTAGACGTGCAGAAAACTAAAATATTTAAACAATATATGTGCTATAAACAAAATTGATGCAAAACGGATACGGATACGGATACGGTAATAGCCTAATTGTGTGGGGAGGGAGGACTAATTCTTGAGGTGGAAAGATGGAAAGTCTACTAGCAACCGAAATTACTAGTATTCCCATTAACCCCTCCCGCTAAGCCAAAAGCCAATAGTAGGCCAAAACCTTCTTTCTAAAGAGAGGCCTATGTCCAGCTATTAAAGGCTGTTGATGATGATGTTGATGTGCTAAACGTTATTGCTTGTGTTAGGAGTGGGTTCAGGTCGGTAGTGTACTGGTAAAGATTTAAATCGACGACCTCTTGATCGCAAGTCCAATGCCTTAACCACTAGGCTACCGCCGTTTGTGGTGAGCACTCAAAAGCCGGTATAACACTTATCACTTTTCGTTGCCAGGTGTCCTTAGGCAGCAGTAATAAAAAATACCGTAACAATTTCAATAGCAAACCATATTCGACACTCCTAAACAAGCGCAACTAACCAAATCGCTTAATAAAATGTATAGTCAACATTTTATCCGTAATCTATTTAGCACAGCGTTAGGAGGATAAAACATGGTCAAGATTGCACCTATCATATTGGTACTAATATTAAACTCTATCATAAAATTTACATGCACGTAAGGAAATCGTCGCATCTCGCGAATCGATTGTAATCGGCAAGGTCGTCTGAACAATAATCTATTTATCATTGCGTCCATCACATGCTCCACAGATGTTGTTCTTTATAGGTACTCATTGTTCGATGTGACCATTGATCGAGTTGGCTGTAGTTTTTGAAGTAGGCCTACAGGTATAGAAACAATCATGAACGATTATAACGTTACGCATCAATATATCAAGGTGCTTAATCGATTAAGGTGTGCGTGTGTAAAGTGAGAGATATTTTCCTCAAACCGCAGCTGCATAGCCTTAGAGTCTTCTCTAGAGTTTCTTTCTAGTCTTTCGAGTTTTCTGTAAAGCTCAGTTTGACACACTTGCTTAATAGACCATTTCAATATTCAACCCATCTCACTTAGCAATCAGGAATCACACACAGAGTTCGTTATTACTAACAAATATGGGGAAATCGAAGAGAAAAGAAAAAAAATATGAAAAATACAGAGCTATACTCGCTCAGTGATACGCGTATATATATAAGTATGTATAACTGATATTGTTTTTAGAACTGGATGGCTTAAAAGCTATCTCTAAATATTAAGATAACTACTTTCTTGGATATTTTAAATGTGCTAAATCAATCATAATTTTGCTACCAAAAATTACTACATCACGTCACAACACCATAAAGGCAAATACCGTTCCTCATAAAATAGCCAATAATAATAAACCACTTCACAGCTCAACCTTGAAGACGTCTATATAAAAATAAGGCCATAACAATAGCATGAAACGAATAGATTCTAAGAGAGAAGACACATCCTTGACAACTGAAATATTCGTATTGATAGAAAATCATAGGAAAAAAATTACCCTCCTTCAGCAGTTGGGTAAAAAATGATTGGTCAAGGCGAGGCCTAACAATTACAGGTAAAAACAAAGCTTATCGCTCCATTTACATTTTATTGTTTAATTTGAATGGTGCTCTGTTTCCGCAACAAATTATTGTTGACATAATTTTATTGACTAAGGCCAAAGATATCTTTACAAATTTGATATAACAAGAAGTTAAATCGATTGTGATTTTTCACAAACTTTCTCACTAACACGTTATTAGTGAACAGATTTACATTTGTAATAGATGAGAATGTATATAATAATAGATGTGAGATTAGACCATAGAGCATCAGTGAAAGTACATTTCTATGTTATTTGAAAGTGCATTTCTATGTTGAAATCTCTTTATACTTTTCGAAAGAGTTCTGGAATCTCTTTGGTCTCTGTAGCTTGTAGCAGGAAGCCCGTCTTCTCGTATGCTCCCTTTCTCCAATAAAAGATTATGTTCTTTACCCTAAACCTTCTTTTGCAACTCTACTAAACGATTACATTCCCGAAGAGTGTGCTTACGTCACGCAGGCGGCTCGTCATAAAAACACAGCCTAAACCTTTTTGCAATGACATTATTAGTATTACGACGACACTATATAATTGGGAACAGGACAGAAAGAAGACAACGATGAAGATTATGATAATGTAAAACATTGTTTTGATTAACAATTTAAGAAACTACGCTCGGATTTTAAACTCAGAGCCAGTAGTGTAGTAAAAAAAACTTGAAATGTTTACATTCATTCAGCTCACATTACTTATGAACAGGTTATTCAGACGACACACAAATACGCTGATTAGAAGCAAGACAAAATGGAAGGGAATCATTACGGCGGAACTAATTTACCCGCTTACAAAGACAAGGTTACGTTGAACTGTTTAGTATTCTTGACACGGATGCTGCATTAATTTCGTTGTGTATATTTTAAACAAGCATTTATAAATTAATATTTTAGGATGAGTTAATGGTTAGTGATCCAGACTGTTGAGAGGTGAAGGCCTCGATTTCTACGGAGGATAAAGGGTAGAAATGGTAGAAAGGGCTGTAGGTTTACTTAGTGTCTAAATGTAATTTATCTATAACTAGCGATCCGCCCCGGCTTCGCACAGGTGCAATGTATCTACATTAGTACGCATTACATCTACGCATTAGTAGTAGTAGTACTACTAATGCGGTGTCAGTGTGGAGTAATTAATAATACTATTATTATGATAAGACTACATCTTTCTATGCAATATATATAGGCTCCGCTCCTGCCGGCCGCTGCCACCCGCGAGTGGACGGACGTAAGGCCTCTTTGCTCCCGCATTATGAATCTCTGATATCTACTGAGATATTCACTTTAATGATATGCTGTGAATGGCAATTTCGACATACATTAAATGCAAAACGTATCTAACGTTATTTATTTGGATAAGGCATAATACTGTTTTGTTTAAAATAGCTTCGTAAATTACCCATTCTTTTTTGTAATGTGTAAACAATAAAAATGGTTACTGTGGGTTATACTTAGAAGTTAGATAATATATACCACCGCGGACTTTTTTTGATCTTTTTAAAATTTACAATTCCGAAGCACATTATTTTGACCATCTCGTAAGGTTTAGCCAGTGTTTGCAATTTAAGCGCACAAAAACATGTTTTTTACGACTTTACATTACAAATCTTTGGAATTATTGGATTTCCTCTACTATAATATGCATGTATTAAACATACAAACCCGCCGGTTGAATAGTTATTTGTGAAACCCGCATTAAAATCCATTGCATAGTTTGAAAGATCTAAGCGTACAAGAACCTGAGGCTAGCAGTAACGGTAATAATATCCCAATAATCTCTACATGCACGTATAATACACCGAAATCATTCTTTCTGAATCCGACAAGTCCTATGGAAATTCACAATATTATAAAAAAATTAAATAACACTAAGAGTACCGGTTTTGATGACATATGTGTTTTGGTAATAAAATCCGTGTCTCATATGATTGCACCTATACTGAGCTGTATCATAAATATGTGCTTCGAACAGGGAATATTTCCATCTGTCTTAAAAACCACTATAATTAAACCGCTCCATAAAAAGGATGATAAATCAGATATAAAAAATTACAGGCCTATAGCCCTGACTCCAATATTTTCTAAAATAATTGAAAAAGCCATATACAATAACTTGTATGACTACTTTGAAAGGAATAATATCTTTACGCCGGATCAGAAAGGTTTTCGTAAAAATATGTCCATAAATTTAGCTATATATGATTTCTTAAGTTTAGTGTATCCTAGAGTTGATAAAAGACAACCTGTCTATGCTTTGTATATGGATATGTCAAAGGCCTTCGACTGCGTGGACCAGTATACTACTGAGTAAGCTTGAAACATATGGTGTTAGGGGCAACACTTTGGACTTACTAAAGTCTTACATTAGTAACAGAACTCAGATCACAAGTATTGTCAAAATCTGTCCTAAAACTAAATATGAAATAAATTATAAGTCCAAGAGTAGAAGCATAAAATATGGAGTTCCACAAGGTAGTGTTCTGGGCCCACTGCTCTTTCTTATCTATATCAATGACCTGCCAAAATCTACTACAGATCGTATGGTACTATTTGCTGATGACTGTACTGTTATATACTATGATGAAAATATTATTATTAATAGTTTAAATTCAATAATTCAATGGCTTCAAAATAATAATTTACTAATTAACATCGATAAAACTAAATTAATGCAATTTAAACAAAAAACAAAAAACACTTTACATAATCTAATAGAATTTAATGGTGAAAAAGTTGAATTGACGACTACAACAAAATTTCTCGGTGTACACATAGATGACAATTTGAAATGGCAAAGTCATATTGATTTTGTTTGAAAAAAAGTGTCACAGTCATCTTATAGTCTATACATGCTAGCAAAAAAGGTCAATCTTAAGTCATTACTCGTAGCTTATCATAGTAATGTTGCTTCTAGACTTAGATATGCAATCATATTCTGGGGAAATACTACCAACTGGGATAGAGTTTTTAAATGTCAAAAAAGGTGCGTGCGAGCAATGTGCAGTCTTAAAAGAACTGACAGCTGCAAGAATTATTTTAAAAAATTAAAAATACTTACAGTACCATCATTGTATATTTTTGAAATGGCATTGTTTATTAGACATAATCCGTCACTGTTTACATTAGAGCTTAAATCGCGAAATAGAAGTCACCTGTATCTATAGATCTGTACCTTACCTGTCACTATAGAACTACCCTCTTTGGGAAGAGTGTGTTTGCTATGTCCACAAAGATCTACAATAAGATTCCTAACGATATAAAAGAATGTGGCAACATCTATGTCTTTAAAAATGAATTGTTCAAATTTCTCACAGAAAAATGCTATTACTCTGTTGATGAATTTTTATAGACTCGATTTTTTTAAATGTTTCATGTCCAAGTTTAATGTTGGCGTTGATTGTTGTTGAATTTCTTGCGTATGTCATGACCTACAGTAATAATAGAATTTATATATAATCTTTAATGAATTTCTTATCAAATAATCAGAATTTTAATATATGTACATATTTTTTTAAATACTATAATTTTAAATATTAATCAATATATTGCTTAATAATTTGTATGCCCAAATGGCAGATCATGGAATGAACATCATTAATAATTATGTAATGAACACCTGTATGTAACCCATGTATCACAAATAAATGATTTGATTTGATTTGAACAAAAAGCCACTTCATTTTATACTATGTAAAGATATCTATACAAATAAACTATCTTTGTACTATCAAAATAATAGGTTTTTTTCATGCTCACACGATTATTTGCACAATGCCTATGCCTAAAACCAGTTTAATTTTTATATCTATCTGTCTGTCTGTTCCGGGTAATCTTCTGTTTTGATAATATTTTAATACTAGGTAGATGTCTATGTAAGGAGTAACTTAGGCTGTTTTTCCTCTTAGTACCAGCTAGTGTATAAATACATTTAATAATTTATCAGTATAATTATATTAAGTGTCAATATTCTGTTTACAATAGCACAGGCACAGTACAATTACAGTTTAACTCTTTCGTTGCATTCACCGAGTAAATGAGATAGCCGGAGTCCAAACCTCCCCACCTCCTATGGAGGCTGAAAAGGCAGTAACGCACTTGTGACTCTTGAATTGCAGGAGTTAATGGGCGGAGGTGGTCACTTACCATCAGGTGGCCCGTCTAATTGTTTGCCTCAAGTCATAACATAAAAACTAATGGGGCATTACCTCTACCCCAAAAGGAGAAAGGCGTAAATTTAAGTATAAATGTTAATAAATATTGTTGACCCACAAATAAAGTTTCACATATCACATCAACAGCTATTAGTAGTCCACTTTTGGACATCAGCCTCTCCTTAGAAAGGAGGTATTGGCATACTATACCACGCTGGCCAGACGGGTTGGTATAGGGTTTTTGTCAAGTTTTACTTCTCTTTACAGTGCGGCTGTCCTGCGTAGTTTGTTCCCTTAGTCCGCTCTTACGACACCCACGCGATGAACAGGGGTGGTGACACTCCGTATTCTTAATCCGTCACCACACAGATAAAGTATCAAGTTCCAAAAATTACTAAAGTTAAAAAGAAAATTAAAAGAGACATTTAGTCGCTTTCTTAAATAATAAAATATTATGAACTCAAATTGAAACAAGATACCCTTTGGAGCTGGATTTTCCTTAAACGATAGTAATATGGCAGTTCTGGTTAATAATTACATTTATGTCTTAATATCTGCGTTCATTTTAATGTTGATGATGTGTTAATGAAATAATGTTTTAATTTTATTTTAACTGATCTTGACGCTAAACCTTCTTGGCAGTGTCGCTCATGGACACCAGGAAATCAAGAGCTTCAAGTGCGTTGCCACAATCAGGGTTTTTTTTTATGGAATAGAGGGCAAACGAGCAGACGGGTCACCTGATGGAAGGCGACTACCACTGCCCATAAACTCCCGTTCATGGGCAGTGTTAGTCGACCTGGTCGTGGAACTCGTTGCCGACCTTTGAGGAAGGAGTACGCTCTTTTCTTGAAGGTGTTAAGGATGTGCGAGGTTTGGGCTCCGGCAATCTCACTTACTTGGTGAATGAATTGCTACATAGGTTTTCTGTAAGGTTATGATATCAGTCCCGTCGAAGTAGGCCATTTGTGGGGAAGCATGACTCTCCTAAGGTCAATTGTTTTCAAGTGAGATAAGAAAAATGTCATCATCGTCTTAGCTGAAAGACGTTAACTGCTGGACATAGGCCTCTAACAAATGGTAGGGTCGCCGGGGACTAGGGGCTGTTTTATCGTTAATTTTGCCATAATCACCACGCTTGGCATTCGGGTTGGCAATTGCAGTGAGATATTGTACTCAGTGGAATGCACTGCCCATCCTCTGGTATACAATTGCTTAGTCGACTTTTACGACACCTCTGAGAAGAATTCGTCATCATCATCATCAACAGCCTATAACAGTCCACTGCTGAACATAGGGTGAGAAGAAATAGGGTGGAGCTATTATCAGGAAGCGCCACACGGCAAGGAAAACGGTAAATTAAGGTAAATAAAACGGATAGGGCATGGAATGTCCGTGTGGTGACGGAATTAGAATACGTAATGTCACCACCCCTATTCATCCCGTGGGTGTAGTAAGAGCCGACTAAGGGACCAAACTACGCAGGTCAACAGCACTGCAAAGAGAAGGAAAACTTGAAACAAAGCCTATACCAACCCGTCTGGCCAGCGTGGTATAGTAGGCCAAAACCTCCTTTCTAAGGAGAGGCCTATGTCCAGCAGTGGACTGTTATAGGCTGTTGATGATGATAATGAGGGCAAGGAAATTTGGGCATCGGGTAAAGAATATCTCAAATTCAAATCTCGAATAGGGAACGAGTTCGTTGAGGCCCGACGCGCACATATATGCCAGTACGGCCTGTGATTGGTGTCTCTCCAATACACTAGCACTGTAACATCAATTGAGCGTATTTTATAGTTATATTCTTCTCTGTAAATGAATATCATACTCTTATTGTACGCAAACAGCAACCGTTGCACAACTGATCGCCAAATCGGGTACAGTACTATTCTGAAGGTCGTCGAAAGTGAAGTCATTTGTCGTTCTTGCTCGTAATACATTACTGACCGTCCCAAACCCGTCATGGGCGACAACTTCAGGTTCAGTTTCTTTCAATATATTTCCTTGGCACTCGCTTGACCCGCAATAGATGGAATAACACTAGTATTGCGTATGGCAACATCAATATTCAAGTTGACCTCTTTTAATAGGGAGTGGATTCATCGAGTTTATTAAACTCCGGCTCGTGGTCTTGAACTGATGTCTTAAGTCGTTCATGGTTTTGGTTAAGAGTCTATCTGCTGTATAATTATTATGTGTATATATTGTTATTTGTCAACAATAAAGAAATCACTACACAATGGATCAATAACGTAGAAATTATTGTCGTTATTTTTCATACATTTGTCATACTTTTAAATGATTTTATTAAGACTTATCGACATTTCAATTTGTTGCGCAGACAAACGCTACAAAGCCATTAAATATAATTCTATTAGTGGATATATTAATTAACTAATTTTTTTGAGAGGAAAAATAGCCTAAGTTATATTATATTACGAGTATATTCTTATGAAGACCTGGTAGTACCAGGTAGTAAAATGTTACCGAAATCGGTCCAGCCGTTTGGAAATCTTCAGATAGACAAAAAAACTTTTTTTTTGTCTATATGTATATTTTTAGGCATAGGTTTCGTGCAAATAACCTATATTTTGCATGAAAAACCTATAATTTTGACATTACAAACAGACACCTCAATTTTATTTATTTGTATAGACGATGGTGTTTCGTATCACTTTGACGTATTGCGATCATATTCACGTAACATGACATCACGAGCTGTTCAACTTAAGCAATTTTTCCACGTGGGTAAAACCTCAGAGCTAAAGTACCTGACTGTTTTTACTTGCAATTTTGTGCAAACAGCGATACTAATTATAGAAAATTCTATGATATACATAAAAACTACTGTTTCACCTTCATATTCTTATACATAACTAGCTGAGACCCGCGGTGTTATCCGCGTTTGTTGTTATAACCGCGGGCAACGCCGCGGGGCGAAGACAGTCTAAAAAAAGTAGCCTAAGTTACTCCTTATGTCATCAGCTATCTGCCAGTGAAAGTCCCGTCGAAATCGGTCCAGCCGTTTCAGAGATTACCCGGAACAAACAGACAGACCGACAGACAGACAAAAATTGTAAAAAATGTTATTTTGCCATATGTATCGTGTAAACATACATATGCATTTAGTAAAAAGCGGTTATTTTAATATTACAAACAAACACTCCAATTTTATTTATTTGTATAGATTAAGTGCTTATTTTTTATACAGAGCCAACCTTGATTCAGTTGAAATATTGTTTATGACGCTATAGGTTATTAATTGATGGTGAAATTAGACGATGGATATATAACAGAAATTCATTAATGTTTATGATACTCTTAAAGTGAAGGGACTGTTTTATGAACTTAATATCTTTGAAAGATAAAAAATTTAGGTCAAGGTAAATATCTTCTTATGGTATTGATGGGCATCCTGTTTTATATGCTCAGAAGATAACAGAAGAAAAATTGATTAAAAGAGAGCAAAGCCCTCTGCTAAATTCGGTTAATAATAACTCTGTTTTTTTATATATTTATTAAAAAGACAACTCCCGCATTAGGAGTATTGCCTGTGTCGCGGGGAATTTACAAACATACATGAAACGGAAACAGAGAACACCAAGACTCAGAACAACAATTTGTGATTTGAACCCACAATACTCAGCGCAGTAGGAAGGCGACCGCTTAAACCTACACGCCATTCATGCAGTCGATCCATGAAAAGAAAGGCTGATTGATGTATATTTAAAAACAAAATAGCAGATTTTTTGGCTTCACTCAACAGGGCTTATTATTTGCCCAGGGTGAGAATCGTACCCACGACTTCTAGCTCAGCAGTCAGATCAGTCAGAGATCGCTAACCACTAGACCAGCGAGTCAGTCTTTGGCCAGGACCCGAAGAACTGTAAGTATGATTCGACAGGTAATTTAATGAGGGAGGTAATACCATTATACTATGACTAATTCAAGTCAACAATTAATAATTGATTAATTTGTAATCGTATATTATAGCACTGCCATGCTATAACAAATTAGTTTACAAAGCAAACGATCAAAGAGGTTCCATAATCTCGGGAAATATTATATTCAGCAAAATGAAAATAATATTGAATTAACAATAAGTAACTGTTAAATCAAGTAATTCAAACGTAAACTGATCGTGACGTAATGAGCTGTTAACTTGTTATTTATAACTTTTATAAGTTATTGAGTCAAACCTTCACCTTAAAGAAACCGGGCCAGTTGACGGCGCGGGCGCAGCCACCGCCTCATGCGACACTTGTTTTGTGCAATCAATTTCGCGTGCAGCTCTATTGACTGTTACGATACGAATCTTGGAATCGCATTAAATTAAGCTTATCACAATATTAATGATACAAAAGCGGGATTGTAATTATTTAGAATAACTAGATTAAATTACATCAAGCTGCAAGTATACAGGGTGTAAGGGACATCGTAACGAATACTGAAATAGTGTATTCAGACCATCATTCTGAGTCGAAAATTATTGGAATTTTCTGACGGAAAATTAAACTTTCTGCAATCAGCTGTCAAAGGTTAAGGTCATTCCCCGTAGGTATCGCACAAAAGTAATAACTACACGTGTATTCCGTGCAAACAGTCTACGCACACTAACACTAGTTGGCGGCCGGACGGGAGGCCCAGCCCGCGTCGAGTGTTTGATTAATTACATTGCAGTTTTTGACCGTCTGCGATATTTATTAAATAGTTTTCGGTAAATAAATGTTTTGTTTACTCATTGTGATATCACATTTCATCATTTTTAAACAGAAAAAAATTGAAAATTAAAAATAAATGATACATTTACCGGCTCAGAATGATGGACTGAATACACTATTTCAGTATTCGTTACGACGTCCCTTACACCCTTAGCATAAGCTATAAGCCTTTTCATCCATAATAATTTATCTTACCCTTTCATTTTGCTGTCAATTTTGTTTTCTCATATTTAATTCCCACATTTTTTTTATTGTTTACAAAAAAGTATTATTGTTATTAATACAATAATAGTAACTAAAAATCACCAAGGTTAATACCTTTGCTATCTTGAGTTTAGACAAATTTGTATATTTAATATAGACATATTAAATATACAAATTATTTTAAATATAGAAAACAATATAGAAACAACACAAAAGAAAAAAAAAATATCCACTACAAGTCTTCCTAGTGCGAGTTGGTAAAATGTAGGTTTTAAACAAGCCCCTGCCCACCCCTTTATGAGGAAGATGAGGTAAGCGTAAATGTGTAAATTTCTTGCGATTTGTGTAACAATTGTCATAATTGTTTTATTCTTTTTAAACGTTTAACGTTGTAATGATACGCAGAGGCAACCACGACGAAAGGTACTCTAGAAGCAATATTCAACCGAAATTTGGGCAAGGTGATTGAGAGCCGTTGGATGGTTGTTCTAAGATTACACAAAACGAAATAGCTCTCTTTATCGGTCTTATAGCTGAGGTAAAAACATTTGTTTTGATGCCGTAATGTGAACTCTAATGACTGAAAACAATGTGCGTTATTTATTTTTACATTATCGCAATTGCAACATCTGACATTTTTTTTTCAATTTTCCCACAGCCTTCTTCAGCAACCAAATAACATTAAATAACGCAAAAAATCATATAAAATTAAATTTTATAAAAAAACATTGACCTTAGATTCGTTAGATTTTATTACGACTATGATCGTGACGTCATATTGCCGAGAGTGACATTGGACACGCGCAGAAACTGGTCACACAGCTTTAACTTGCATTATATTTAGCACTTGTCTAATTAAGCTTAAAAACTCCTTTTTTATAAACATTTATTTTATTAAAGACAACTCCCGCATTAGGAATATATCCTGTATTGCGGGGGACTTTACAAACATACATGAAACGAACACAAATAACAACCAGACTCAGAACAACAATTTGGGGATCACACAAAATGTCGTCCCATGTGGGGTTTGAACCCACAGCACTCGGCGCAGAAGAAAACGGCATGGCGTCCGCTTAAACAACTACGCCATCCGTGCAGTTAATCATGTGCATCATTGATTAATATGATTAAATACTATAAAGGTTTTGGTAACTGGAACGAACCTTCTTTCCGATTCTATAAAAGGATTAGTTACACTACCGGAACTTAACAGAAGAAGATGATTTGACGGTGTTGGTGATTAAACAGACGGTCATCGTAACTACCTAATTCTAACTAATATATATATATTAATGTTAAGTTGGTGTGCGTACCCTTCACAAACTTTAAAAGTTCTGCACCGATCGAGCTCAAAGGAAAATTGCCGCCATGTATGGAAATTTCATAATTTGGCTGGTTTTTACCAGTCACCAGACTCTTAGAACTTTGCGTTCAAAGTTATTTCAGTTTGTAGTTTTATTAGGCTGTACTGAAGTCGATACCAATGACAGCTGGCTGTCACAAATGAGTTGTCATTGCTGTCAACAAGTTAACCTAGCTATCTTTCAAAATAATTTGTTTACGATTTTCTCGATCCGTCAATAAAATGTTGCTCTGTCAAATAATCAGTTTAATTACTTTTTTACATAATGTTCACGATTAATCTAATCGATTTGAATAAAAGTTATTAGTAGGTACCTTTCCTTTAATTCATTTAAAATAATTATTTCTTTATTACTTCGTGTAATCTGTACAGTCAATATTATTAATTAAGAAATGTTTGTTTTGAAGTAATAAATACACCAGTGAGCTCATTTATTAATCTCGGTATAAACATACAGACTTTTATGTAATTTATATTTTATTCATGGCAAATTTAGAAAACGCAGGAATGCGTTTTGTTAATAACACTTGGACGTTTAGTTATTGCGGTTGAAACAATTCTTTGAGAAGAATTTATGTACTTAAAGCAAAATTCCAAAAATATGATTACATGAAAAAAGTTAGGATAACTCACTTTATAAACGGTACAAATCTTATAACCATCCATTAGATATTAATAGGGGTACAGGATCTGACGTTCTCCTTTTGACACATTATATGTAGATATAAACAGCTTCAATTATTGTTTTTATCCATTTCTTCGCGTCAGTTAAGTTCCTTATTTCTCTTAAATGCAACCACAGCGGGTCACAGCTAAGCGTGTGAGAGCAGCTAGTAATATAATATATACAATATTGGGGTAAACTTACATTTAAGTACTAAAAAAACAAATACAATGAAATAGAATTTCAGAAGAAAAATTTTCAACAAAAAGTCATGATACTCGTATTTAAGACTATTAAAACTATAAGAAGTATTTTAACCAAACATATTTTACTACAGATACGGAAATAACGTCATACAAATATTCAACTGTAGTAATATCATTATGTAACGCAATTAAGATAATTTAACATAAATGATAGAAAAAAACTAAATTAAAAGGTTAAAAAGGTGATAATATTATTTTATGTCAACATGTGAATGATTCGTGAATTTACCTCCACTATACCAAAAGTTTTCTTATTACGATTCTTACGACTTATCTAAGAACTATGTGTTAACTATGTGTTTGTCCGTTATTTGAGATAAATAACGGACGGAATACCATTTGGGTTTAGTCGGATCGATTCCGACCGTGAACGACCGTGAGGGTACCTGACTTCCCGGCAACAGTTATTTCAGTCACCTGTGGCTTATACTCCCCGATCCATCATCACGTTCCTCCCATCGCGTTATTTTCTTATTACCTCACAGTTTGAATTAACTTCCAATTTTCCCATTGCGCCCCGTTGACGAATAGGCTCGCCTTACTACGATACCCACACATTATAGTGAAATAAAGTAATCAAAATATCATTGTTTTGGTACTGCTCTATCGAAATTTAAGAGTATTTTTTTTAAATAATATCATTTATTACCAAAAAGAAAAGTACAAAATATGTGATACATTGCCGGTGGCCCCGCACTAGGAAAGCCTGTCCTGTGGGTGCCAGATGCGATTACACATTTCGCTATACATTATTATTTGGTATACATTACATCGTCGTTTTTAATTTAAAGTATCTGTTACTTGCGTATATTCGAGACAGCAATCTATTTCCTCCGAATATGCGTTCGGAAGAAATCAATTGCCGTCTCAAACGAGTTGGCAACAAAAAAAGAAAAATGATTAAAAATTAAAAACAATAATATTGGCAAAAGAGCGTTGGTAAATACACCGCATGAGGTTGTTTTATAGATATTAATATTATAAAGATAAAAATTACTAAATGTGTGTGTCTATGTTTATATAGGGTACTTTATACGTTATGTGTTATTTAATAAATTATTCTTAAAGAATAATGCTCAATATTTAAAGTAAATGGATAACATTTATCATAAAGGTTTATATTTAAACCATATCTTTCGTTTTAGAACTCTCTATATTAACACTAGTAAATGAATCAATTTGAGAGTTGCCAGGTAATCTATCAGAATAATTTATTCTCATAATACAAAATATAGCCACCGATGTTGTTAACCAGACTTCAAACTATGCAAGATAATAAATATCCGTGTGTTGGTTCAACGAAATTCTTGTGGATCTTACATAATCTTTATAAACAAATACACGATGCTGTAATCTACCTTATTTGCCCTGACTGACTGATTCAGCAAGGCAGAGCCTAAACTGCTAGGGCTTCACATCAACGGTCTATGACAGTCCACTGCTGGACATAGGCCTCTCAGGCAGCTGATATTTTTATGTTGTAAGCACCTACTAAGAAAGGATTTTTAGAATTTTCATCCTTAAGGGTGTAGAATAAGGGATGAACGGTTGTCTGGAAGTTCGTCATTATCGAAGTTAGAAACACGATATAAGAATCCTGTCAGATAGTATGACCGTCTTAAAAGCCCATTAGGCTAGCATTACCATGAGTCTGAACGAGTGGCTACACAACGGTTAGGTATCCTCACGGGTATGAAGTCGCTCATAGAGACCTGTCAACGCTTCCAGAGACTTCTGTGCTTCTGGAAGGAGCGAGGTTGACTAAATTAGTCAGGTTTCTGAGCGTCCTTGACTCCAAATAATGATAATAACAGTCTGTTTCAAAACAAACATGTTGTGTGTGTATTTTGGAAGTTATCATTAATCTCCGTACCGGTTGCAAAACTTAACTATTTTGTATGCAAACCGTGCTGGATTGCATCTGTAAAATTTACCAAACTGGATTCCCGTGACCCAAATATTAGAAGGAAAGTCATCACAGGACGACGCATAAGTAACAAGTTATTCAAGAAATTCGAGTAGTGTCGTAATGCGTTTGTACCTCTTATCCTTATACTGGATTATAATAATAATAATAATCGTTTATTTCAGACCGTAATTATTTTTTTCTCTTTATTAAACATTTATAATACATATTTTCATGCTTAAAGTCTGCCAAACTGTAAAAGCAGTTTGTCAGCAGAAGTTCTCGTTTACGGATACATAATAATATAAATGTAGGTATTTTAATATAAAATTTGTTAACATTTAAATTATTGTGTCAAGTACTCGTACACTAGTAGACTATGTCTCAAAAGTAATGAAAAGGGTAATGCGGGTATTAGGTTTTCGTTATGGACATAAGGAGAGATAATGTTTGTGGAGTTTATTTTTAAATTGAAATTTTGTCTGTACCTGTTTTACAAAATCTGATGATGCAGTCCATAGTGATAGTGTATTAGTAACAATTTGCTTATAATTAAGTTAGTATTATTAGTATCATTACATTAAATTAGTTTCATATTATGCCTATAACTATCTTTAACCAATGTTTTTGAATAGGGCAGTCGACAGTCGAACCTTGTATCAATGACTTTTAGACGCTGCAAGATACAAGCATTTTTTTACGAATTATCGCCTTGAACCCGTCAGTTTGCATTTCGGAAAACATTCCGGAGGCGCTGCAGTATCGCGGCAGCCCCAACAACATTCTGAAAGAATTGTTAAAATACTCAAATAAAGTATATAGCAGAAAAACGTTAGCACAAATGGAAAAATTACTGAATAAATCTACAAGTTGATTATAAAATAGTAACCAGTAACTAACAAAGCAACGTTGAATAAGTCATTAAATTAAACATCTAAAGAAAACAAGTTACCCACTTTTCAACTTGTGAATAATAGTACTTTTAAGTGATATTTTTAAATCTCTGAATCTTGATTTTTGTGCGTCATTCTTTTCCTGCAGTTATCGATGTAATATATCGTTGGTACTTAAACTTTAACACACTGACATATACTTAACAAAAGTGTGTCAACGTATTAAAGTTTAAGTCAAGCACGTTGACTTAAACTTTAACGTGGGTTTTGATGTATTCACATGTTAGAGGCGGCAGACGAGCAGGCGGGTCACCTGACGAAAAGTGACCATCTCCGACCATGAACGTCTGCAACTCAGGACAAACGCATTGCCGGCATTTTAGGAATTAGTACGCTCTTTTCTTGAAGATCGTATCGGTTCGAAAATACCGCAGACGATAACCCGTTCCACAGATTGGTTGTGCGGGGCAAAAATTGTCTCGAAAAGCGCATAGTAGTGAAGCGCCAACTATCCAGGTGATGAGGATGAAAATTTTGCCGCGTGGAACGATGGCGGAAAGTTACGGCTGGTATTAGTCCGAACAATTCTTCGAAGCACTCTCCATGATATATGCGATAGAGAATGCTAGTTAATAATATTTATAATATATTATTAACTAGCTGTACCCTGCTACGCCTCGCCGTGGTACATAGTTGTTACAAAAAATATATAGAAACCATCCTTGAAGTGTGTTGTCTAACGTGTGAAAATTTGAACACGATCGGCGCAGAACTTTTTGAGTCTTGAAGCGTACACAAGCCAACTTAATTATTTATATATTAGAAGAATGATAATTTTAATGAAACTTATTTGAATTTATTTAAATTACACAAAAAATTGTCATTTATATACAATTCTAGAAAAAGGTTGACTGCATGACACATGACACTATCTATACTAATATTATAAATGCGAAATGTCTGTCTATCTGTCCGTCAGTCTTTTACCTCTGCACGCTTCAACCGCTAAACCGATTTAGATGAAATTCTGTAGAGATAATTCGAGTCCCGGGAAGGGACATAGGATAGTTTTTATCCCATATATCATCCTTAATGAGAAAAGGGGGTGGAAGTTTGTATGGGGTATCAATAACCGATGAACCGATTTATTTGAAATTCGGTATGGAGATGGCTTAATTCTTGAGAAAGGACATATGCTACTATTTGCCGCAATAATAGGTGGAAGATGACGGTGGATAACCTAACTATTTTTGTAAATAAAGAAATCTTTATCTTTTTTCAAAATAAGCGTTAAAATATTTACAGTTTATTTCGACAGATTAATAAAATTATGTTGTTAATCGATACCTAGGAAGAGAATCATCCTAATATAAGTGATAAAAAGTACATCAGTGTAATAAATACGTTGCTCTATGTTGATGACACATGATGACAAGAGCTAAATAAATTATAGTGTAAAGAAAAAATTCAAAACATTCGACATGGAAACTTCGAAATTTCTGTGATTAGTCAAAAAAACCATGCTAAGTAAGTTTTTTTTACAACAAAACAAAATCTACTGAAATCAGTCATTGAACAAAGGTCACGTTTAATCACAGGATACAAAAAACTGTTACAAATGAATATTGTTCCACCGACTGATTCGAACTTATACAAAGTTCGTCTATCCAGTATTGTTCGAATTATCTTAATAAATGGAAAATATTTCTCATAACATTAATATTTACTATCATAAAATAAGTTAAAACTAATTTTAATCAAAAAAAAAAAACATTAATCGAAATCTTCAGAGTTCCACTAATATTAGAAACTGGAAATTTTGTAAGAATGTTTGTTAATCACGCCGAACCGGATCTGGATGAAAACTTGCCAAAGGGATGACAATTTTATGTAGCAAAATTTATTTAAAAACAAAATTACATTGAAGGTAGCAAAGACCGCTGGTTAGTTAATAATAATTATAACTACTGCAACAAACATTTTAAACCTGATAAGGGTTACCAGACAGAATAACTGTTCTTTATACTATGTAAAATAGATCATAGCCTGTTCTCGTTATAGCAGGAATCACAGCAGTGGAATGTTCCTTTAAACTTGTCCATTTAAAAAAGTGGTGGTGATTTGACCAATTATGGGCCAGGTTGCCTTCCAGAAACTGATGCTACAAAAGTTAAGTCGTATAAACTAACTTTTAAACTTTCGCGTTCCATGATAATTAATATTATTTAACGGGAATTAACGCGATCTCTTATTTAGGGTATTACATTATAGGGTAGGGTGGCGTGATTCCCGTTAAATAATATTAAAAGTCGTATAGAGAAATGCAGAAGTGGCAGATATAATCGCCTATTCATTTCACCATTTAGCTGTTTTATGAATACTCTTATTTATTCGTTGTCATTATCTGTAGTGTACGGCTAAAAATATGTTTGACCTTGACCTGGCCAGCGCGTTTGAATTATATTTTGTTTGTATAGAAATAACAACTGGTTTTTGTAGTCATCACGAGGGGATTCCTGTTCTTGTTAGGTTTTTCGTCAGCACTTTTTGGGGAGCTATGCAATGATGGTAAGTAAATATTACATTTATTAATATTTACCATCATTGTATAAATTTACTTTATCATATAATATTTACAGCAGTTAACTGCTGAGATTCGCAATTTCCTTTTCTTAATTGTAAAATATCTAATGGCAATCGTTTCTGAATTAAATAAAACTTTTGTGATTTTAACTTTATTGTAAATTATATACAAGGTGTCTCAAAATTAAGTTTATATTTATTTAGCTTACTGCGTGAACGCAACGAGTCCGAGGGGCGCGGGGGTTATGTCAATCGGTAGCCTGGCTCTTGGGAATTCAGACGCTGTGGAGCGTTTCTCGGGCGCAGACCGTGCGTTGTGCGTGCGAGAGTTTTACAAAAACGGTGATTCGGCGACTGTAGCGCGTAGAAGGTTCTGTAGTGTTCGAGGTTTTCGCCATTTAAATGATGCGCCAAGCATTCCTCTTATTCGAAAATGGGTCAAAAAGTTTGAAGAGACCGGTACAAAGCTGGAAAAACCAAAATCCGGGCGACCAAGGTCATCAAGAACGGTAGAAAACGCGGAGAGTGTTAATCAGTCTGTTCGTGACGACCCGAACCTTTCAATTCGGAAGCGAAACGACGACGACGAAGTGCTTTAAATGTGCATAGATCATCATTACACCGCATTTTGCACAAAGACCTAAAGCTGCACCCCTACAAAATTCAATTGGTGCAAAAATTAAAGCCCCAAGATGCCAGTCAGAGGCTTGACTTCGTAAATCAGGCGATTGAGCGCTTTTCAACGTTTTTCAACGTTTACCAACATCTTGTTTTCGGATGAAGCTCATTTTCATGTTTCACGCTACTGGAGTGCAATGAATCCAAACGCAAACATCAGAAATCCCTTCATTCGCCTAAAGTGACCGTATGGGCTGCGATGTCGGCGCGAGGAATCATCGGCCCTTACTTTTTTGAAGACGAAAGGGGGCGTGCAGTTACAGTGAATTCAGAGCGTTATGTGGAGATGTTAGACGACTTCTTGGCGCCTGAACTGCAAAACTTTCCTGGATATAACCAAAGAACATGGTTCCAGCAGGACGTAGCAACGTCACACACGTCCAATACGTCTCTGCCACGAGAAAATTGATCTCCAGGAGAGGTGACATAAATTGGCCTCCACGCAGTCCTGATTTAACCCCTATGGACTTTTTCCTATGGGGTTATCTTAAATCTAAAGTTTACGCTAATAAACCGACTTACCTGGCGCATTTGAAAGAAAATATCCGTCACGAAATGGCAGCCATCACTGAGTTCACCTGCCGAGCCGTCATAGGTAATTTTACTGTTCGATTAAATGAGTGCCGCGAACGCGAGGGTCTACATTTGGACGATATTATTTTTAAGAAATAAATTCCCAAATTGTGTACTTTAATAATTAATAAACATTTTTTCGATACACTGCTTACTTTTTTTTAAATCGATCTACTAAATATAAACTTTCTTTTGAGACACCTTGTATATCACATCACAATAATACTAATAACCTTTATGACAAATAGTAAAAACTTAGTGCAATAAATAATTACTAAATATTTAAATAAAAATAAAATAATAGCTATACAGATTAAATATATATGTATAATATATTATAAATAAATATAGTAATAATCATTCCCCTCTCTCTCTCTCTTCTATGCTGTGCCCGACAGGGTCCATAATTGATACCTAGCTTAAGTTTTTACCAACTGTAAAATTTACATTATGGCAATAAAGTATTGAGTAAATTGTATCAAGCTTAATTTTTATGAGTTGGGTTAAAACAGATTATGGTAGGTGAGCCCTAGAAGGGATTTCAAGATTTACTCGAGAGTGTCAGATTAATATAGGACGAATACCTTACACCCAGTCGAGTACTGACACCATACATGAGCCCTACATATAGGGGGGATCGTCTTGGGGAGCCTATCAGATTAGTTAAAAAAAAACGATGGCCATAAATACTCGAGCGTGTAAGATTAAGGTAAGTTGAAGCAATTACATGATTTGAGCGTAACATAAAGCAGTGGGAGGGTCACAAAGTGTAAAAAAAACATATAACCTTGACATTTCTTTTTTATTTTTAAGCAAACAATGAAATTTTCTTTAAATGTCTACATAATTTTTCGTGCCTTTATTTGTCACATTTTATAATAAATCTGAAAATTTAAAATACCTTGCACAATTATCGTCAGATTTATGACTGGTATGGTAGGAACACCAAGCTGAACTGTCTGTATAAACACTACCACGCATAAACGTCTAACACGCTCGGGTATTTAGAAATGGCGATTTTTAGAATTTTTTAATTTTGCCTTTTCGATAATTCGTTAACAGCTTGTGTCACTTTAAAATCGTCAAACCTTTCAATGGGAACATTTTTGGGGTATAAATAACATCTTCCCAAAATATCTGACGAGCCCGTTTTTTTTTCGATTTTCTCCCCTTACGTTTTTGAGTACCTGTGGAAGCTTTTTCCACCGCGGAAAATGAAAACATTATATTATTATTGATACCTAATCTTTCAAATGCAATAGGGTAAATCCCCATTTAGCATCATGGGCTCCCCTACTATTACGTATGTACGTGCCTTTAAATCCCCTTTTTTCTTCTTCTTCCTCTTCATGATAGAACCCTGGGAAAGGAAAACATCGCCTTTAATAATCCACTGCTGGACATAGGTCTCTCTTTCCCTAAAGAAAAACAAATGCAGTTGGAACGAAGTTCCTTATCGCGCGTTGTGAAAGGGGGCTAGACGGAAAAAATTCATACGACAACTGGTCACGACACTTTTTAATTTGAATTGTCACTTGTCAGTCATTCAGCGCCATCTATCGAATAGTAAAATTAAAATTTATGTTCTTAGGTTGAGCAAAAAATATTGTATTCGACATCATTTCTCAAGGAGATTTTACCAATGTATAAATTGTTTTAATTAGAAACCAACTGAAAAATATGTAGGTAATAGCCGCTTTCATATATATATATATATATAATCAGTTTTACTCGATCGTAACAACTTCGGTCCTATCGGGTGTCCCACGACACCACACGGCTTTTTTATTTTATATATGTTCCGAACGGGTTTTTTGTTTCAATTGCAACTTTGACGAATATAGACGCCCACTAGCTGCTGACACACGCAAGTGATATCGGCTGGCATGTGATGTATAGGGGCGTCAGTCGACAGTGAAATAGTTTGAAACACAAAGGGCGTTCTAAAAAGATTTATTTTTCATAATATATTACTCGTATGTAAGGTCCGTTGATTCTCGAATGGAAAATTAACGTTTTTTAATTACGTTTGGAATTAACACTGAAGTAGTTATTGAATATAATTAGCAAGATAGTAATTACTTGGACATTTAATTTGTTTGAATTTTATGACAATTCCGTCACATACACCTTATTAAATAAACATGACTGTTTTTTTACGGATCAGAATTAAGTTACTGTTATATTAATACTTAAATTGTTTCATTTGTCATTTTTAACTGTGTTAACAAGCCGCATGTGAGAAATGTATCTCTTCTTAGTATTCATATTTTCTCACCACGACATGCAAAATGTATTCACATCACACATCAACAGCCTTTAATAGTCCACTGCTGGCCATAGGCCTCTCCTTACAAAGAAGGTTTTGGCCTACTATACCACGCTGGCCAGACGGGTTGTTATAGGGTTTGTGTCAAGTTTGCCTTCTTTTTGCAGTGCTGGTGTCCTGCGTTGTTTTGCGTCGTGCGTGTGTCCTGTTTTGTTGTCGGCTCTAACGACACCCACGGGATGAATTGGGGTAGTGACATTCCGTATTCTTAATCCGTCACTACACGGACACAAATATTATGTACAATATATTGTGTAATATATATGACACAATATATTGTACCTACTTAATTTTACTAAAATCTGTATACTTTTAAATAAAGTAATCATTACTAACATTTTACTATTAAAAATAATAAGTTCTTTTAATAAAAGAGTCCTGAGATGTCCACTACAGAACAGACTTCTAACCTAAGAACCTAAAAACTGTGTTCAGTGTGTCCGGTTAGTTCATTGATCCACAGATTCGGATTAGGCCATACTTACTTGGAAATTTTTAGTCCTACTTGACACCTTTGTAAATATGTGATTGGATTCTGGGTAATGGTAGAAATACTTCACAGCCGTTTAATCGGGGTTCGTGTGGCAATCATGTATCGCCCTTACTTTGCGTTTGTAACTTTGCCACGATATACATAATAATAAAATAATATTTTTCACACATTTCACACACGGCCGTCTGATTGCAAACTAAACAGAGTACTATGTTAATCAGACTGATGATAAACATACATATATATTTCTAAATACATACATATTATTAATAAAGTACACACAGACACAGAACAAATGACCGTGCTCATCACACAATTACTTGTCCTGGGTGGCAATCGAACTCACGACTTTCGATACAGAGGGCAAGCCTTTTGCCGTACTCAATACATATTTCTAAATAAACATGCTTATTATATTTTCTAGATACATATACGTATATAGGTACTAGCCTTTGCCCAGGACTTCGTCCGCGTGGTGGTCTGAATCGGACATCGTAGAAAATACCTTGAATCAAGATTATAGGCATATTCTCCATACAAACTTCCACGCCTTTTTAAGGGTAGTTTTGAAAAATTAGTAACAAAGTTTTTAAAGAGTATCTGTGAGTTTGAAAACGCTACTACAAAAATGACGAACTTTCATATAATTTTCCAACGCCCATTTCACACCCTTAGAGGTGGAATTTTTTTAAATCCTTTCTTAGAGCACACCTAGGTCCAAGGAAAATTTGTACAAAATTTCATGGTTCTATTCATAGACTGGTCAGTGAATCAGTCAGTCAGTTTGTTCTTTTATAGATGTGTACATATTATAGAGAAATTATACCAAGACACGGAACAAATCATCGTGCTCATCACACAGTATTTGTCCTGAGTGGGAAGTGTCACTAACCACTAGTCCACCAAAATGCTAGTCTTTTATTATATACTTACCAGCTGTAACCTGCCACGCTTCGCTGTGGCACAATGTAGTTGCAAAAATAGACAAAACCCATCTTTAAAGCGTGTTAAATATCGAGTCAAAATTTCAGCTCAATCGGTGCAAGACTTTTTGAGTTTTTGAAGCGTACACAAGCCCACTTGTCATTTATATATACATAGACAGTATATGTACTATAGTAGCATTTCTTATTTTATTATAATGTCAAATTTGTTTAATACATCCATGTATTTTTTTTATCTGATTACATAACAGACTACAAAAAAAAAACGCCGCACTGCCAATGACGTCTGTCCGCTTGGTAATCCTGCGCATGTTTCGGCACTGACAAGTGACAGTAATAACGGTTAGCTGTCAAAAGACCGTTACATTTAAATTATTGAGCAAGTATTTGTATATTAGATGATATTACGAGCACGGATAGATACGTTTTGCATGTTAATTAGCTGATTAAAATTAGTACGGTGTAGTTGTTTTTGTTTGTATAACCATATTGATAAATAAAAGCCATTGCACTTTCATAATTTTTGGCTTCTTTTTATTTTTGTTTTTGACTTTGTATTTTTTTTAATATACAGATTATTTTGGATATTATTATAAACTAGCTGTTGTATTATAAACTAGCTATCGTTTGAAATCAATAATTATGTTTAATTTGTTATTTTATTTTGAGTCGGCGCGATATGTAACATAAAGGGTTTTGACTGGTTTCTTTATGGTCAGCCGTTTAGCAAACTTCGACTCTCTTTGGGGATGTAATCGTTTAAAGTCCCTCCTATAGAATCAATTGGGGTATGGATAACGGAAAGGCAAGGGAGCCAGGGTAAGAGATAAGGGATAGTTATAAGAGTTCTTGGATAGAGAAGTGCGATTTAGAAACTAAACTGAGAGGCGACAGGAACGTATAAAAGCCATATCATCGGTCTGCAAATCTTCATCATCATTTATAACTACGAGTATATCTGTTAAATAACCTTGTTTAATTTTTTTTATTTCTACTATTTTTAACTAGTTCTTCACTAAAACAAAACAATAATTAAGGCGAATAAGGTCATTTGTTAGTAAACTGTTTACGTGTAAATTAATTAAAACCTTAAACAGTTTACTAGTTTCTTTTTAAATTGAAGAACATGTTTTTCTTTCTCAACAAGTGTTTTTATGGTACAGAGAGCAAACAAGGAGACGCGTCACTTGATAGTAAGTGACTACCACCGTCCATAGACACCTGTAACTCAAAGAGTCAAGTGCATTTCGGGCTGTTTAGTGCCGGGAATGAACAAATAAAGGGAAGGAGGGGTTTGGGCTAGACATGGAAATTCTTGCTACTTTTAAATCATATGTATATTATGAAAAAAGTGATTCTACTCACAGTCATTTCACATTTGATTGTGATTAGGTCATATACATAGATAATTATCATTAAAATCAATCAAAATTCTTTTTATCAAACATTACAACCTTTTTTTTAGATTTAGACCTTTCGCGAGGCTTAGAATAAGCCGCAGTGGTTTTGTAAATTAGTAACATGTGTGATTATGATTTATAAATCATATGACTCACGCAACTCTAACTCAAATGATAAATGATATTTATTTCTGTAAGTAAATCTTTTCAGATATGTTTACAAGTCGGACTTTATAGCTAGAAGGAGCCGGCATTTCCTAAGACTCACTCTGGGAAGAAATAATAATGTATATAATGTATATATAATACTGTAATGTTTCGTTATTCTTCTTTTTGACACAATAAACTTTAAAAAAAAACCTGAATTTAATATATCATACTTATTTCAGAATAAGGTTTTACAATTGCATTTCATAGGTTATAATAATAGTTAGGTATATGACTTAGGCTATAATCAACTGGAGTGTTTGCTGTTCTCCTAGATAGGCAACTATGTTGCCTATGTTTAGGAGTTACAGTCCTGCATCTCTGTTGGTATGACATTACCAATGAATGATAAAGATACTCCTGTAAAAGTGTCTTATTTTTTTAATACTGCTCATTTGTTACTAAACACAAGGCGTCTGGTCAGCGTGGTATAGTAGGTCAAAACTTGTTTTCTAAGGAGAGGCCTATGTCCAACAGTGGACTACTAAAGGCTGTTGATGTGATATGATGTGTAATACTTTATTTGTGGGTCAACAATATTTATTAACATTTATACTTAAATTCACGCCTTTCGCACTTTGGGGTAGAGGTAATGACCCATTAGTTTTTTTCTTATGACTCACTCAACAAGCAGACGGGCCACCGGATGGTAAGTGACCACCGCCACCAATTAACTCCTGCAATTCAAAGTCACAAGTGCGTTACTGCCTTTTCAGGCTCCACCCTAGGAGGAGGGGAGGTTTGGACTCCGGTTACCTCACTCACTCGATGAAGGCAACGAAAGAGTACTGTAATTGTACCGTGCATTGTAATCATACTAGTAAACTCCTAGTGGACTAGTAAGGGCTGTTGATGATGATGTTACTAAATACCTACTTGTAGTTCAAAATAGAGTGCAACCTAGTCAAAATAACAGGGCAATCCGGCAAAAAAAGTTAGTACTTACATTATAAGAATAATTAAATACATAAATATATGCTCCCTTAGTGATACCCCATGCCTACATTTTCAATAATTATATTCCTAATCATTTTTAAATATTTATTTCGCTAATATAATTTCTTACGCATTAATAAAATAGTTAAAAAGTTAATATGTGTTAGAAGGTATGTCTCATAGTGACAATGTCAATAGATATCACATTATTTATTCTATGTATGTATGTATATGTCCGTTGATCTCAAACACTGATAAAATATCTCGGAGCAAAGACTAGAACTCGTACGCAATAGTGTTACTATGTTACCGTCAATCAATGTATAGTTACTTGTCTGGACATATGACTTGAGAAAGTCAGCTGTTAAGAGAGGCCTATGTGCAGCAGCGGACTGTAATAGGCTGATTGATGGATTAATTAATTAATCTAACTTATGTGTGGCGCTTTTTGAGTCCTCCCACAAACCAGAGGAAGGGAGGGGGGCTTTTGGGTCTCGAGTCACCACTCGCAACGAAACGAGTGGCACACCGTGTGGTTTTAGTCGGCCCAATTCCGACACACCATCCCGCCGCAAACCCTGTGTGGTGACGGCCCACACGTAAAAAAAAAACTGTGGAGACGGCCAATTGTATTACATGTAAAAACATACTCAATGATTTCCGTATCAGACTTCAAGATTTTAAGCCGGTAATAAAATTATTTATTTGTGCATTCAAATATGTTCATATCAATATTCACTGTACAATATTAGGTTTATAATTACTAAAGAACCCAGTTGATGATAAAAGACTGAAGGGTTATTACTCAATTGGGACTTATTATTGTAAAAGTTTAGAGGTTTAATTTGTTTCTGCCTTCCACTTCGGCGATACAGGCATTGCTGTATGTACCTATATATGTATATATCTTTAAACATTCACAATTCAATTGATTTATGTTCAGTGCTGGTAATTCAGAGTATTGTTGTCATGAGTCATTACGAAATCGCATGGCAACAATCCAGAAATCTTCGGTTCTTTATTTATTGAACAGCGGAACTCAGTTATTGACTTCAGACTTTTTCTCAGAGAACAATAAAACTGATACCATTCAGAATAAATAGCATTCATTCATTCTTTACCAACTTTTGCAATAACCAATAAAAGAGATTGCGTGTCTCCATAAACGATTGGCTTTTCTGCAACACGATACAAACATGGCCGCGTTGATATTCGGCGAAAGCGCACACAAGGACATGCGTACGCGCATGTTGTCATTGACACCTCATGAGGAATTCTGTTTTTGTAACCTAAATAATATGGTTTTGTTTTGTGTTTGGTTTGAGATATTTGGTTTAGGGTTTCTAAAACATGGTTCCTTTAAGAATGTTATAGATAAAAGTGAAACAGTTAAGACTTATCTTTAATACATCCAAGTTGTTGTTAAGTACAAGTTAAATACAAGTTTAGTAACACGGACCTAATCAATGGATCAAATTCGGATAAAAAATACAAAGATAAGTTAATTTCACCTGTTTACATAAAAACAGGTAAAAACTCTAATTCAGCATTTAACGGTGTGTGATCAATAGAATGACTTATTAGGCACTTTCCTAACATATTTGTGAAGTGTACTCAAAACAACACAAAGACTTGACCTATCTAAGACAATTCTTTAAAGTTTCCTGTGCGTGGTACACCTTAGATCAAAATTTAAGGCGCCTCATCAATATCAATATTTAATCAATCAAGGAAACCTGTGAAATAATTCTGGCTTTCTAGCAACAACGATTCGCGCTACATAGTCGTTAAAGTGCCTACATAACACAATGAAAAGTGCATAAGCCAGTTATCTTCCCTTTATGAATGAGGGAAATAATACACATGTTCCATAATTTAATTAGCACAGTGTCAATAACGACAGGTCCTTCACCTGCCGTAACCTGAACCAGAAACAGCTTGCATGATAAGCAACTAGCAACCAGAGCACCATCCGAGCAGTAATGATATAAAATAATGTATCTATTACGCAAAGTATGAAGCAAACATACCTACCACAAATTATGTACAAACTTCTTTTACAGATCATTCCAAGCCATTACGAGATTCGTTACAATTTTATAATAGCAGGAAATATGTACATAAACAATCTAATTATCGTCGATGATAAATGAAATTAATCCGTCATACGTCGGCGCAAGCAGGACGCATAAATCTTATTCAGTGCTACCGGCCATTTGTTAGGTAGATCCATTAACTGAAAACGCGAGCTGCCGCAGCGTTTGCGATGTTAGATAGTTGCAACAGTGTTTGATTGTTGCAGTTATCTGTAAAATGGACGAACAAGATCGATCGATCAGGACTCGTGAGTCTGCTTACCAACGAAATACATCATCATCATCATCATCAACAGCCTATACTAGTCCACTGCTGGACATAGGCCTCTCCTTAGAAAGGAGGTTTTGGCAACGAAATACATCATAATATTTTCGGATCCAACAGGGCCTTTTTTCTCCCTGCCGTAGTAGGATATATGAATAACATTCGCGAAAGTTCTGTTTCTTAATCCAATTTAAGTTGCTGTTCTGTTTTGCCTCCATGAATAGGATTGCCCCTTAAGCTAAATCTGAAGAAACTCTGGTTACTTCAGATTTAGCTTATCCGATCGTCTACGTATTCATAAGTAGAGGCAAGTAGAGATGTGTATTAAACAGCCACTTTTTGCTTAACATAACTTGGTCCATGTTTTTAAAGACCCGACAGTAGTTACTTTTCAAGGAGTAAAGCGACCAGCCGAGATAGCACAGTGTCAGGCGCATCACTGGGTATCGTTGCGTTTCGGTTGAGGTGTAATTACTAACAGGCACTGTAACCTGATTATAATTTGGTCTCACTCAAGATATGATAATTAAATATAATGCTTCAAAAATATAAAGTCGAGAATGATTATCATTACATCAGTACGTGTAACCACCACACTTTGGGCTCATAAACCTTGAACGAACTTCAGAAGCCTAGTGCACAATCACCATAAAAGTAAATTACTAAATATCATTTGTTATAAGATGTTATTAGCAATATCTTTGCTTGTGATGATGATGACATATGGTGATTTATCGAAAATACAATTTTGCCGCTATATCTGTAACTTTGTTCACTGATCACAACATTTCCACGTGCAGAAGGGTGGAACAACATTATCTTAAGCCAAATTTTCACTTCCAATTCTACGATAAAAATATTGATCAATAAACGATAATATTTATACACCACAACGAAAGTTTATCAATCAATTTAAATGCAACTTGAACTTGGCAGTCGTTTTGCGTTAATTGTGAGTTGACGCATGCCCAAGTGTTCCTATTCGATGAAAAAGCATCATATCTAATAAACAGTAGGAAAATTATATGTAAACCAGTAACCAGTTTATATTACCAGAAAAAAAAATACAATTGACATAACGGTGTCATTGAGATTGTGTCATAGGTATATGAGACAAGAAATAATAAGACCAACGAATATAAGACTAGAGGACGACCAAAGAAAAGATGGATGGACTTCGTGAAAGAGGATGTGGCTAGAAAGGGAGTAAGGAGTAAACTGACGAGTAATAGAGGCGAATGGACAAGGAAAAGTAATTGCACCGACCCCAAATATTATTGGGAAAAGGATAAGAAAATTATAAAGTAAGTTGTCAACACAGTACTGAATGGGATATTAGCGATCAAACTGATTATGGCAAAATTACTGTGGTTTTAAAGAAGAATAAATTTTATCAACAATCCGACTAAGGGACCAAACTACGCAGGACAACAGTACTGCAATGAAAAGGAAAACTTGACACAAACTCTATACAAACCCGTCTGGCCAGCGTGGCGAAAACCTTTTGCTTAATTAGTCGGCTCCTACGACACCCACGGGATGAATAGGGGTGGTGACACTCCGTATTCTTAATCCGTCACCACACTTAATAGTCTGTTTTGTTAGTGGGATTACAATATAGTCTTTAAAATGCGGGCGTTTAATACGCTTCTGCTTGCCCCTTCGGTGATATAGGCGTGAGTGTGTCTTCGGTAGATACTTCGTCTTCCTCACTAGATTAATTCAAAAAGTGACTTCAACTGACAGATAAGGACAAACGCTGTCTTTGACCGCACGGATGCTGTCATTTATCAGTGCATCGAATGGTTGCGTGTAGGGATGTCGAGTCGATAGCTGTATTCGTGTTATTCACATATATTGTTCAGAGTATGTATTTCTTGTGTATCTGTAATGTTTGTTTGTTTTTTGTGGTAACCATAATTTGTTGAAAGGGTGGGCCAAGGGAGACCATTAACGTTGCGAATTGATTATAAATATCTTTTAACTATTAAGATAGTCAAAAGTAACTGTTTGCCTTAAATAGATTTTTATATCAATTTTCCAAGTCCATATAAAATGATTACGAGATTTACTGACATTTGGCAAGAGAACTCCCCAAGTGGCAATACTTAATACATTTTAACGTATCCGTAAAGCCCGGTCTTCCGGGCTTCTTTTATTTTCTTTCGGCTTTCTTCTACTTTATAAATCAAAATTGCCACTCTCAACCACACAGATTTCCTCACAACAATTCCTATCTTGACTATCTTGTCAAGTGTTATTTGCACTACATACATACATCAACGGCTACATGCTTCAACATGCACATATTTATGTAACTCATTATTCACGTTTTCCTCGTATGCAGTCGGTTGTACAAATTAATTCCATATGCGAAATGACCTACTATAAGGACACTGACTGAGTATACGTCATTAGTTTCGTCCTTTTATTTAGAAAAATTACATTTTGTAATTAAAAATTTAAGAACTAGAACTGTGTTGTTATGATTAATTTTATATCTTGTATACAGTGTGCTTGTCATCGACGTCTTCCTAAATCATCATTATCATCATAGATATCAAACGGACCACCTTGAAGGGCAAACCCACGCTCCGTTTTCAGTTTTTCATCTGCCCAACCTTTGCCCAAATTGATTTGGGACAGCGAGATTTCTTCTTCCATTCTCTTTGATCACTCGACATCTCTTTCTACTCCTTCATTTCATTGAATATAGTGTACATGTATATCATTTTACACACCATATAACAATATGCCAATTTTGTGAGAAAATACATTATATAAGTCATTCCCCACAGCTTCGTTGGCGTTAATTTTGGCGGGATAAGATAGCGTATGTGCTATCCCAGACTATAATATAATCTATATCTGTGACAAATTTCATCCAGATTTGTACTGGCGTGTTAAATTCTAAAAATGTATAATATTTTTTTAGATTTATGATCGCAGCAGGATTATATGCAAAAGGTCTGTTGTTTACTCCATCGACTAAGTTAAAATTGTGTTAAGCGATGGTTTTTAAGTAATTTATTGAATAGTGTTCGAATCTGGATTCAAACGATCGATGAAAACTCTGTATTGGTTATGATACTGCATTTGTTTTTATAACACCAATAAATATGGAAGGTCACAAACTTCTTCGAGGCTGCAGCGACATAATGTTTCTAAATAAATTTATGACGATTTACAACACGTGCCAAATATTAAAGGTACTATATTTTTATAATGTCAATTATTTTCTTCTGCGATAATAAACTTAAGGCCACTTGCTTTTGAAAAGGACAAAATTGCGTATGCTTAAAGCTCAGATTTTATAGAATGATTCCACTTTACTTATACAACTTCTGTATTTTCAAATTACGCGTTGTGTAAAATATTTTAAGGTCCTGCTGCATTTAATATATATTGTTATTATCTTTTTTGTGGGTCAGAGTATTTCGTGACTTCATGTCAAGTACAATCTTGATTTTATGCTTGAGAACTGTGTTTAAGAGAAGTCTCGTGTCGAACGCTATACACAAAACATGATTTAATTATAATTATTAACATTCGATAAATAGGTAGGTATAGTAAGATCATTACACATATTACTTTGAACCCAAACTAGGCATAAATTGTACTGTAATAATAATAATCATCATCACATTAACAGATTTTAGTAGTCCACTGCTGGACATAGGCCTCTCCTTAGAAGGTTTTGCCCCACTATACAGACGGGTTGGTATAGAGTTTGTTTCAAGATTGCCTTCTCCTTGCAGTGCTATTCTATTCTGCGTAGTTTGCACCTTTAGTCGGCTTTTCCGACACACACGGAACAAATAGGGGTGGTGATACTCTGTATTCTTAATCAGTCACCACACGGAAATATTTCTAATTGCATACATATTATAAATAAATTACACCCAGACACAGAATGATTTTGCTTATCATGCAATTACTTGTCCTGGGTCGGAATCTAAACCCAGGACCTTTGGCTTAGCAGTCAGGATCAGTAACCACTAGAACAACATACCTTTCAATGGACTGACATTTCGACCAGGTTGCACTGACTGTGGTCATAGGCTGACTGATCGTCGTATGGAGTTTTATTCATAGAACGCAAAAGTATAAAAAGTTATCTTTAATTAATATTTGTATAATATCAAAAAGTATTTGCAGATGACATTGTGTTGGTCGGTGAGGATGGGGTTGAGGTCCAGAGCAGACTGGAAAAATGGCAACAAAGGCTGGAGAATGTTGGCTTGAAAATCAGCAGAACCAAAACTGAGTACATGTTCTGCGATTTCGGCGGTCTCTCCAGTCCTGAAACCATTTCGCTGGATGGGATAGCGATAACAGTCTGCTCCAATTTCAAGTACCTCGGCTCCCTCTTACAATGTGATGGTGAGATTGATCGAACTGTACAGCATCGAATCAATACGGGATGGATGAAGTGGCGGCAGGTAACGGGAACAACTTGTGACCCCAGTTTCCCCTTAAAACTGAAGGGACAAATTTATAAAACTATTATCAGACCTGCCGTACTGTATGGTTCTGAAAGTTGGCCCATTAAGAGAACGGATGAGAGACGCCTGAACGTAGCCGAAATGCGAATGCTGAGATGGATGTGTGGTGTGACTCAGATGGACAAGGTTAGGAATGAGTATATACGAGGGAGTCTGAAAGTAGCGCCACTGGATGAAAAGTTAAGAAGTAATAGGTTATCTTGGTATGGACATGTCATGCGGAGGGATGAGGAAAATGTGGCGAAGAAAGTTTTAGGTATGAGAGTTGAAGGGTATAAGAGAAGAGGCAGACCGAAGAAAAGGTGGATGGATTGCGTGAGGGAGGATATGGCTAGCAAGGGAGTAAACAGTGAGATGACGCATGACAGAGTAGAATGGAAAAATCATACATACTGCGCCGACCCCAAATAAAATTGGGAAAAGGGTAGGCAGATGATGATGAATATCAAAAAGTATTGTTAAAAAGTATCCAATACTATATAGGTATACTTATCTTACGTCTTGCTTGCGATGTGTTGCATGATAAAGGTTGGTGGTTTAAGAATTGCCGTGGGTTTTGTTCACAAGGACCGTTTAGGAACATTCGCTTAAGATCTCTACGGTACAGGTACATGTGCGGTATTATTTATTTATTTATAACTTTATGCACTTCTGTACATCGTCCTTTAGGTAGTGTAGAAATCGTGAGTGGTAGGCGCATATAGGTAATAACACTAATCAATAAGTTACGAGTATACACTTCACAACATCTTTTATCAATTATCTGTTTTCCATTTTGTTATCATTTTATATTTGACGATTGCGGTGGCTTTGTATGTTGAACTACAATTTTTAACGAATAATTGTCGAGCAGATGTATCAAATAAAGAAGATAGATATTATATTGGAGAAAGCTTTTTATATACAACTAGCTGTACCCTGAAATCCGTCGTTGTGACACATTGTGGTTGCAAAAAATATATAAAAACCCATCTTTGAAGCGTGTTGTATATCGTGTCAATATTTGAGCTCAATCTGTGCAGAACTTTTTTAGTTTTTAAAACATAAACAAACCAACTTAACACTTTTATATATTTAAGACAAGCTGGTGCCCGCGACTTCGTTCGGAATTTAAAAAGCGCTGCCGCAGTGGGTTCGATTCCCGGACCGAGCAAAATTTTATAGGGTTTTTCTGAGTGGAAAAATTGCCTTTGTTACTTCTTATATAGGCAATTTATTCACTCAGATAAACCCTAGTATTAAAATAACCTATCTACCTACCTAAATAAAACCTATTATTTTGACATTACAAACAGACACTTTAATTTTATTTATTTGTAGAGATATAGCTGTATATAGATTGTTTGTAAGCTTCCATCTTTAATATGTAGTACCTGGATGACCGATACTGGACCTGGACCTGTACTGGATGATGATGGTATTTTTTTTGTTAAATTTTCTAAAATTGAATCCTAGCTAGATCGAATAATTCAGATAATATATATATATTAATACATATACACAAGACTTGCTTATTTAAAGGTATTAGATTTCAAGCATCTAGTTTTCTATCAACACGACAAAAAATGTAGGGTAATGTCTGCTACAATGTAGTAGTGAATATTAATTGCATATATATTATGGTATTTAGTTTAAATTACAAATTCTCATTTCGTGACTCAGTACTGTGTGTGTATGTTAATAATTTTGTTTTCGTAGAATGTATGGAAAACCCGTTACTAAAACTTATTGATTATATTGACTGGCCTGTCGGTCTAGTGGTTAGTGAACCTGACTGTTACGCCAGAGGTCGTGGGTCCGATTCCAACCCAGGACATGTACTTGTGTGATGACAGTCATTTGTTCTGTGTCTGAGTGTAGCTTATCTATAATATGTATGTATTTAGAAATATATAAGTATGTTTATCAGCAGTCTGGTTACCATAGCACAGGCTCTGCCTAGTTAGGGATCAGACGGCTGTGTGTGATATGTGTTAAAATATTATATTTTATTATATTGTTTTTAATGTTACAATTAATTAAAATGAATGACAGCATGACTGAGTTATGGATAAAAATTAAGGCTTTTCTGTAACACGCATGGCGTATTTGTTAGGTCTATAAAAAATTAATATATCATCATTATGCATAAATGTATGTATTAGAAAGATATGCTTGAACATTATTATAATTAGAGATGAGTAGATGAGAAAGAGAAAGAGAGAGAGGGAGAGAGAGATGTTATGTTCAAAGTTAATTATAATTTGGATAAACATTGATCTTATATTACGTCTTAAAACTTTAAATAAATCGATAGGAAACCCCCGTCTGCTACTTTGAACTTTCCGGCCAGTGTTGTTATCTTGTCTTTAATAATGTGACTTCTCCAGTGTTATTATACACACAAGACGAGTAATAACTTCAAATATAAAACGTTAAGTAACTTACTCAAAGATTAGAAATAAATAATATAATAACATAATAATAATAAACTTATATAATAATAATAAACTTTTACTAAATTTTACTAACTTACTATTATTATTATTACTACTATTATTAATACTACTAATTCTATAATTAGCGACACAAATTCTAATTAAAGAAGGTCAACAATCTGGGTTAGTACTGTTTTTTTAAGCAAAAACAGAGACTTTGAATCCCTTCGTGTACGTCAGCAAGTCAAAGGAACATTCTATGCATTCATAAGACAGATATAGTTCCTCAGATAGTTGCAGCAAACAATGAACCCAATTCCAAGTCCATAGTTTCCTGTGCAAGGGGAATAACTGCGTACGCGCAGATACCCAATGATTCACAATATGGCCGACTTCTATCTGCAGTCAAAGATTTACATTGCTCTCGAATTATTACAAGTTCTTATTTATATTTGAATTAATGTTTTTTAAATGTAGAAACTTGACTTTTTTAATATGTACTTTATTTCATATATACTAATCATTATATATTTATGTTGTATTCTATTAATTAATTGAGAATATATACTGTAAAGTTTTTATTATAATTACAAAGTATAATTATTAAATTATCATGAATGATACCTATTTGATATTCGAATTTCCGAATTGTTCTTTTTTTTACAACTCCAACACTAGGAATATATCATGTGTCGCAAGAGACTTTACAAGTATTCATTCAAACAAACACAAACATAAATTTGTGGATCACACAGTGTTATCTCATGTGGGGGTCGAATCCACAACAATCAGCGCAGTAGGAAGAGGCGAGGTGACCGCTTAAACCGTTACCATTCGTGCAGTCATTCAGATATGAAAGTAAGGACATTTTGAATCTACACATTAAAAGTTCACCCGTTTAAAAAATAAAAGTGTACATATCGCGAACAAAATACAGTTTCACACATTGACTCGGCCAATGACGTCACATATGTAAATGTAACTCATAAGTTTCCATTTTAAATTGTAACGTTGTTATGTGAATTAGCTTAGGATGTGATGACTACGTTCGATTAGTCATTTAATGTGGAATTAACCAAATGATAAACAAAAACTCATTGCTTAGTCGTTACATGAACACCGACTGCGAACTAGTTTTATTTCTATCTCTCAATGTATAATAATAAATAAAAGTCTATTTGTAATTTCCTTAACTAAACTTTATAAACGCATTTCAATGTTTACACGAAATAGTGTCAAATAATTAACTTTTACAAGTTTATTATAAAAAAAGTCCGACTGCGTGAACATATATGTATATACAGCTACTTAAAATTTACAAACTGGCGATTTTAATTTTTAAAATTTTCATACGCTCAGTGTCACTCACACAATTAAGACGAATCTAACAACAACTCCCAAGTCAAAATGCATCGAACCACACACATAGATACATACACTGGAACAACAAAACCCTCCTTCTAACGGGTAAAAAGTTTGTCGGTCTGTCAGCTTTGTTCCGGATAATCTCTGGAAAGGGTAAACCGATTTTTAGAGGACTTTCACTGATTGCAAATGTTATAAACCTGAGGCTCCTTTTCTTTCAGACAAAAAGTCAGCATTTCAAGCAAAAAAAACATAATAATGTACATACTAGCGAAAGCACGGTGGACGAAGCTATAATAAAGGAGAATGCCCATTCATGGTTTAAATTTGGACGTTCACTTCATTATTTCAAATATTAAAAATAGTTTTAATGTGACATTTCGACCCTGAATCTCTTCTTTAGAACTTATGGTTTGAAATTCAATCTTATATCATGATATCAGAAATAAAGACGGATGTGAGTAACAGGAAGCTGATGCAGCTAGCGCTTTTTGATTTGACCAATAAGCGCTCGGTGCTAGTGTTTGAGTTGTTCATGTGGTGACGGATTAAAAATACGGAGTGTAAAAGCCGACTAAAGCAGCAAACTAAGACAACAACACTGCAGAGAGAAGGAAAACTAAAAACAAACCCAATACCAACCCGTCTGACCAGCGTGGTATAGTATACCGAAACCTCCTTTCTAAGGAGAGGCCTATGTCCAGCAGTTCAGTCCAGAGATGATACTAGAAGTTATACGACAAGATTTGCCGTTCGTATGATTTGCGACTACTGTAGTCCTTTAAACAAGTGCGTCCTCTACACGTCTTATTACTTCTTTAATAGAGCTTAAATATGTAACATATAAATTAAGTATTTTCTATAGCTAACTTTCATGTACATTATTAGGTGCACATGTGCTATAGCCGTTAGCTATTACCCCACATACTCAAGGTTGGTTATATTAACGTGAGCCAGCTCTTGCCGCCGGCTTCAATAAACGATCAAGTCCTTTCGCTGTAACATCTTATGTAAGGTCGTTAAAAACTATGACAGGAAAATTATAATATTCGCAATGTTCTAGATGATTAAAACCCCCACAGGCAAGATACTAACCTGTTTTTATTATATGGAAAGAGATTTAATACAGGTTCTTCTGTAACTTTTTAGCTGATACTTTTAATTTTATCACTTGGTAAATATATCGAAGATCACAGTTAATGTTCAAATTTCTGGTACAAAATAAAACTAGGTATCGTATTATCAATGTTGTCCATATTTTTCAACTGCTATTGCTTCAATTTTTATACTATGTAAAGAAGTAGACCTGCCTAGTTAGGACGAAATCAATTCAAGAACCAAGGTACTAAATCTAGTGTTGTGGTTTAATTTTAATTAAAAAACAATGTAAGCACACTACCTACGACTCAATTTCCATTCTAGTTTAATTAAAATAATACAGGAAATAATAATACCAGTAAAAATGATTCAGTGTTTTAGCTTTTTACAACATCGGAATTTACCTATGTATGTATTGGTATGTATGTTATCCATGTATTTAAATAATAGAAAATAAACAAGAAAATAATGACTATTATGTTAATTATTCTGCCCTTTTTTGTCTGTGCGGAAATCCCCTCGGATACCACCTACCCGGTGGCTATGTCGGACTCGAATCGCCTAAAATTCGCACGCCGTCTCGGGTACCAGTAGCCGGGGAACCAGGTGTACCCTAGCAAGGACTTAGGTACCTGAAATTATTATTCTGGCCTGTCGACAGGCTTTCGATCAAGTCAGGGAACAGGAGGGATAAAGGAATTTCATAATTACTTATCGTGTCGATGGCAACACTTTACACGGCTTTGGCCCAGTGCTCGGGGACGCGAATGGCGTTTGGCCTTGCTCGATACAGGTCGTCAAGTGCACACGAGTCTGGGCTCGCGGAGCATGTTAACAAGTGGCCCATTGTCTGTGGAGATGCGCCACAGTCGCATTTATTTGCGCTTGGGTCGATAAATCCCCACCTTGACAGATTGTTTATAAAAATTAATAATTAAAATACTTACCTGGAGGAAAATACTGCATTTAAATTGTTGGATATTTTGCGCTGGATGGACGCAACTTAAGCAGAGATTGTACTTTAGGTTTTACAACACGGATGAATATATTTAGTTAGTTTTTGTTAATATATGTACATATTTTACATATTAATATCTACACTGATTGATGCAAATAAATATATTCATGCATACAAAAATTTGCACTAAAGGGAATGAAAATTACATCTTAACTTCAAATTATTGACTTTTTCATCAACGTAAACATGGATAAAATAGAATTATAAACAGGTATACCTGCCCTTCTCATAAAAAAATCAAAAAGTGTATCGTACCGGTACGTGCTGGCACAGAGTTTAGTCATTGAAATTTGCTTTTTTGGGTTAATTTTCCTGTTCCATTCTATCCTCATCCAGACTTATGAGATCACTTTAGCATGCGAACATAATGTTATGTTATAAGTAAATTCCATTAAAATTTTGGTTATGTTCCCGGAAATAATAGGTAGCAGTGTGGGTAATGGAGAAGGCTGTTTTGCTATCGAGTGATGGCTGGTACAAACTTTAATTTTGACTTTACAACTATCATGTATAGCTATTTTGTATCTTCTAAAAGCTGAAAGGAGTGCTTCGACGATGAAGCAAGTGCATTTAAACGAATACCTACAAATACTGATGTATTTTTTTCATTTATTTTTTTAAAAGATAACTCCCGCATTAGTATATATCCTGTGTCGTAGGGGACTTTACACACATACATGTAACGAACACAAAGGACACCCAGACTCAGAACAACAATTTGCGGATCACACAAAGTCTTGTTCCATGTGGGATCGAACCCACAACACTCAGCGCAGTAGCCACTACGTCATCAGTGTATGCAGTAGAGTAGGATTACGACGCAGCAACTAAATAATTATGAATACTTTTTCTGTTTTAAACAATAGGTAACAATTAAAATGTATTTTTCAAAGAAAATTAAAAAAAAAATCATTAAATATGATTCCACAATTTGTGATAGAATACCGTCAAATTTATTACTTATATAAATATTTGTATTAATTAATGCACATTTGCCGTTTATTATGTTTAAGTAATGCTTTCACTTAAAATTAATTGTGCAATTAACCTTATAAAATTATTAATTGTATCATGTAACACGAATTTATATACAAAACTTTATATATAAAACTACTAGATGACCAGCGCAACTTCTTCTGCGTCTGTCAAAAGGAATAAATTTTCCCCTTTTTTTGCAGCAAGTAACTGATGCCCGACTCTTAGGTGTGTGTGTTTTATCTATACTAATATTATAAAGCTGAAGAGTTTGTTTGTTTGTTTGTTTGTTTGAACGCGCTAATCTCAGGAACTACTGGTCCGATTTGAAAATTCTTTCAGTGTTAGATAGCCCATTTATCGAGGAAGGCTATAGGCTATATATCATCACGCTAAGACCAATAGGAGCGGAGCACCAATGAAGAATGTTTCAAAAACGGAGAAAATTTATTACTATTGAGAGACGCAGACGAAGTTGCGCGGGTCAGCTAGTAGCGTAGTAGTATAACTTTCCACAGTAAATTGGCTATTCAACACTATAGGAATTTTTCAATTCGAACCAGTAGTTCCTGAGATTAGTGCATTCAACCAAAGAAACAAACTCTTTAGCTTTATAATATTAGTAGATATAGACAATCTATGACGTCAGGTCTCGGGTTCGCTTCCCGGGTCGGACCAAATATTTGCATGATCTGCAAATATTAGTTTCCGAGTTTGGGTGTTTTCTATGTATAATATGTACGTATTTACGAAAAGTATTATAAGTATTCTATCAGTCAATCTATCTTTCATAGTACAAGCTCTGCTTAGTTTGGAACTAGATGGCGTTGTCTGTCAGATGTCCGAAAAAAAAATATAACCGTTATTATAATATAATAGGTAAATTTTTAAACTTTTTTATTTCTGTTATTCGAAGTAATCACCCATGCAATCGACGCATCTTTGCCAACGCATTGGCAGTTTATTGATGCCCTTCTTGTAAAAATCAGCTGGACGGGAGGCAACAAACTCTTCAAAGGCATTTTGTACTGCCTCTCGGGAATTGAATTTTTTACCCACTAAAAAGTTGTCTAAATTTTGGAAAAAGTAGTAGTCGGTAGGTGCAGGGTCAGGTGAGTATGGCGGATTATTAGACCTATTATTACTATTGTGAACAAACGCATTAAGTTCTGCAGTCAATATTTTATTATAGCAATAAAATCGTTTAATTGCTGCAGTCGGTTAATCGAGATCCAAACCAGCAAATCTCGTTTTTTTTATGATATAATGAAAAGTTCCAAACTAGGCAACTGTACTATGGTAACCAGATTGCTGATAAACATACTTATATATGTATTTCTAAATACTGCTGATAAACATCACAGTTTTACTTGTCTTTGGTTTACACAAAGTGTTGTCCCATGTGTAGATTAAACCCGTGCCGTATAAACCGACGAGGTGACCGCTTAAACCACTACGCCATTCGTGCAGTTAATAGTTTAAAAAAATATGTTAATTTAGTGTTTAGCCTTTAAGACACACCGTCCTTTTTTGTTTTTGTACGTGTTTAAAGTCTTAGGGGTCTTCGGTAGGGCACCAGGGCCTTCCTTTCTAGGGTATACCTGGTTCCCCGGCTATTAGTACCCGGCGAAGGCGTGCGGTTTTAGTCGGTTCGAGTCCGACATGCCACCGACAGGTGGTATCCGAGGGGATTTCCGCACGGAAAAAAAAAAAAGAAAAAAAAAAAAAAAAAAAAAAAGGGGTCTTCGGTAGGGCGGTGTGTCGGGTTTGGAACGACTAAAACCAAACGGTGCGCCATACTATGCCTTACATAGGAGGGATCCGGGAACAGCCACCCATTCATACAAACTATATTGTGTCACTTACTGCAGAATTTTTATATTATTGTACTAACATTTAGTCATCCATTTTTAAGAGTGTACTTTCTCTAGTATGAGAGAAATATAATCTATATAAACGCTCACCAAGAGCTTAATACTTGTTTGCTACAACAGTAGTTACAAAAGAGCAAGACCCAACCTTCAAATTTAGAAAACTGGTTCGGCATTCTTGAAATTACACGTCAAACATATCATTCATTACGTCTGTCAGTTTCAACTCGAAGAGAATGCTCTCAAAAGGGCACCTGATTCCAATAAACTTGAGATCAGGTTTTCCAGATCACAATCAATTGTTTACGCTGACTAACTGTGGGTCAAGAGCATGAATGACTCGAGGAGGTCACACACTCAGTGTAGATTTAGTTCTAGCACAAGAATTTAAAGGGCATCAGATGTATTGTCATTGTTGATTCTTTTATTATCTTTGTAAGTGTGTATGTGTATGTCCTGAGAGTTTGTTTTGTTTTCATGAGGTTCCTCTTACTGCTGTTTCTCTTGAAGAGCCAGAATGATACTAAGTTCCAGACAATGAAATTTCTAAATCAACTGATGTTGTAGGATGATGTTTCCATTCTTGCTAAAGGGATCTTGTTAAGCTCGAAGGTCACCTATTTTCACATAAGAGAACCATGTTTTTTAACAACTACATTATGGCAAAGGAATTTTCTAAATAAGAAATCTTACAAATTGCGATCAGATTAAAAGTTCACAATGAACTTAAACACACACACTTGTTAAGATAACTAATGAAGAAGCATTCTTATTATAACTATAGGAACAAATCTATACAAATAAATAAAATTGGAGTGTCTGTTTGTAATATTAAAATAACCGCTTTTTACTAAATGCATATGTATGTTTACACGGTACATATGCCAAAATAACATTTTTTACAAATTTTATCTGTCTGTCTGTCTGTTTGTGCCGGGTTATCTCTGGAACGGCTAGACCGATTTCACTGGCAGATAGCTGATGACATAAGGAGTAACATAGGCTACTTTTTTTAGACTAACTTCGCCTTAGCTTACCCTGTATATTTTTCTATACCTCCGACAAATTCCCCACAAAATGTTGATCGATTCAGTAGTTAAGACGGTAAGTTACAAAGAAACTTATGTTCCCATTTATAATATTAATATTGTGAGTACAATATAAACAGAGTAAATTGGACCAACAATGGATTGTCTCTGGCTAGGCGGCGTATGTAATTATATTGCTAATTTAGCTTGTTTAGATAATTAACCGTTGGGTGTAGCTGCCGAACTAACATGTCGGGATAGGCGATGCAATGCGTCGCTTTTTACACAATCCATTTTTATTTGTTGAACTCTTGGCTTGGTCTCTTTTTAATCTACCGTATTATAAAAAATACACCAAAATATAGGCAATTTGAAGTCGTTGATATCGTTTTCAAAGTTTAAATATTTTTGATCACATCGATATTTTTTTTAACATAAATACTTTCTTTATTTTACGCTAAAAGACGCACTTAACAACAATTGTTTAGGTAGTTTTGAAAAATTGGTGTTATTCAAATCTCCATGTCGAACAAGTAATGACAGTGAGTAATAGGAAACGATTTTTAATGTACTTCTGTTGAGTTTTTTTTTTTGAAAATCTTGATATCTATAAGACTGTGAATATTTTGAGAGTATCAGTTTTGCATCTGTGTGGTGACGGATTACGAATACGGAATGTCATCACCCCTGCTCATCCCGTGGGTGTCGTAAGAGGCGACTAAGGGAGCAAACTACGCAGGACAACAGCACTGCAAAGAGAAGGAAAACTTGAAACAAACCCTGTATACTATACCACGCTGACCAAACGGGTTGGCCGTTTGGTCAGCGTGGTATAGTAGGCCAAATTCTACTTCCTTAGGAGAGGCCTATGACCAGCAATGGACTTTTAAAGGCTGCTGAGGCGATGTCTGACTTTGTTTATTACCTCAAAACATACTTTTTTTGGTGTTTCGTATTTGGGCAAGTTAGCAAAATATAGCAAATAATATTATAGAACCGTCAGTGTATGTGTTTAAACCAACTTTAAATAATAAGAGAGTAATTACTTAGCAATGTATTGTTAAATTGCGATGAGTGTATCTTAGTAATTATACCAATTAGAGTTAACAAGCGGTTGACTTACTAAATGATAAGTATGTATAGGGGTATATGTAGAAGGATACGTTATATTTATATTTTTTAATTCAATCCAATCGTATAAACATCTAGACGTTCATCTGCGTTTATGTCACTGTTCTGCTCCTAACGGTTTTATCGTTTTTTCAAAAGAACTCGCGGGATTAACACACATACGTGAAACGGACACAAAGAACACGCAGACTCAGAACAACAATTTGTGGATCACACAAAGTTTTGTCCCATGTCATTGGGTGGATTGAACACTCAGCGCGGTAGGGAGCAGCGAGTCGACCGCTTAAACCACTACTCCATTCCTCCCTAGTATTTCGATTCCTATCAATCTTAATTTCTTTCGGTTGACTACAAAAGGCTTGTCAACAGTTCAGTGAATGGGACTTCTTTTATGTAATAGGGTGGTACACTAGCAGACGGGTCACCCGATAATAATTAACTACCGTCGACTGAAACTCAAGTCACAAGTGCGTTAACGCTTTTATAGTTTCCTTCCCCCAGAATAAGAGGGAGGGGATATTTGGGCTCTCTCATTCACGCGGTGAAAAGCAACGAAGTAATTGCTTGATACTGTTGACGGGGCTGTTGTTCTAGAGGTTAGTGACCCTGACTGCTAAGCCGGAGGCCGTGGGTTCGATTTCCACTCAGGAAAAATATTGTGTGATGAGACCGGTCATTTGTTGTGTCTGGATGTAGTTTATCTATAATATGTATGTATTTAGGAATATATAGCTATGTTTATCAGCAGTCCGGTTACCGCAATCCGGTTACCATTGAACAGGCTCGGCCTAGTTTGGGATCAGACGTGTCCAGAGATGTATCCAGTTTTTATTATTTTTTCATGTTTTGAGGCCGTGGTATCGACTCCGGTCGAGTCGGCCCATGTGTACTGAAGCCAGGTTAAAATAAACTAATAACTAAATTATGGTTAAAAACGTATCTTTTTTTATGTCAGAGGGGGCAGACGAGCTGACGGGTCACCTGATAGAAAGTGACCATCATCGCCCAGGAACGTCTGCAACTCAGGAATCACAAACTCAATGCCGGCCTTTTAGGAATTAGTGCGCTCTTTTCTTGAAGGTTTGAAGGTCGTATCGGTCCGGAAATTGTATGTGTGTAATATTCCTCTGCCTACCCTTTCAGGGGTTCAGTCTTGAGTGTATTCATCAACTTCTGTAACTATGTGTACCTCTTACGTTGATACACCGGTGTCGTTGACTGATTGAACAAATGTTATTTGCAATATTAAGATATGCGGACAGAATACTTTACATTTACTTAAATATAATACTTTATATACTTGTTACACACATATTAATGGTTCATACGGCTATGTTTAGGTTTCGGTAGCTTTCTTATTTGTTTTGAAGTAAGACTTCTTTAAGCACGCTTGACTTGGAGAGTAAGCTGGTGAATGCGTGACGAGAGCGTTACGAAAAGTGTGATCGGGCCAGGCGAACGGTTAAGAGGGTGATATAAGTTAGTGAAGAAAGAGAGAGAGTTACGTTTCGTATATTACTGTAGGGGCAAGAGAGACAGGTGCGAGCACACATTTTCTTTCTCTCTTTCTCTCAAAGCCAAGAAGTTTTACTTCAGACGTATGGTCAAGCACACTTGTTTTTTTTAAATCTAAGTTTTAAACTTTCTCGATTAATATATTGTAATCACTATATAGTATATATGAGGTTAAGTTTTTTTCTCATCTGACTTTAAAAAATGTAGTTCTGTATTGGATTCGTGTGTATTTATTTAAAATACTCCTGATTTTTTTACTATAAAAGTTCATTATTTACACAATCAATTTCAAAGAAAGATTTTGTTTTGAAACACATTCACACACAAGATGAACTGAAGACCTGAACGTAACGGTCTGGTTACTGTAGGCCAAGGGTCGTGTACTTTGCCCGGTGTAACAGTCCCTAGATTATAAGACTCATTCAAATGTATACAAACTGTTCTATAATTATGTCCTTTTTTCTTGTACAATAACGAGCTATCTATCTATCTCTGGCAAATTGAGAAAGGCGTATTTTGACTGCTATAGGCTAATTGTATTGTTGTAGGTATATTACATGTGAACAAGCCTAGACACATACATGGGTATACAGACATACATTTTTATGAAAACAAATATTCACGCAAATCTTTACAGCCGAATGCTTCGCCCGGTATGTAGGTCTTACAGAATAAACATCAAGTCCTTCCTCTCAAATAGATGAAACTAATCAATTGTAGTTGTGTTGTCACTAATCAGATGTACTCGTGTCAGTATTTAGCTTAACTAGTATCAAACGGGACTTTCTTTCTAGGAGTGAAGCGTCCTGTTGCGATGTTGTAAGGCAATACACTTCGGAAATACACACGAGGAATACCGTATTTCTTTAACAAATATCACTCATTAAAGTTTTATTGTTTGCATTTTTTGCCAAAAGGCAATCAACAGTTCTAAAGCAAAAAGTATTTAAAAATGTTAAAAAGTAGTCAAGGAAAGAGACATTATAACGCAATAAAACGTCCAACGTCCATACTGATTCAAAATGATCAATTGTAAACGTTCCATTTTAGTAATAAATGATGCTATGTCTATGTCTCTCCAGTCCCGTTTATTTTCCATTGATTATTTATTGATACAACACTATCAACATTGCTCAATTGTATTATCTGACACCACAACTCGTATTACAATAATAGGTCTTAAGTAACCCGATATAAGAACTACTATAGCGTTCATGAGTCAACCTGAAAATTACTCTCATTGACTACTTAGAACTATTAAACAATGTGTACTCGTAAAACATGCATGAAGTACATATATTATTATTAATAAGAAGTTAGCTGAAAAAACTTTTTAATCTCGAAAATGGTAAATAAACAAAGCGTCTTGATCGTACCGTATTTGATACACAATTGTTGAAGTGCAATCCAAGTTTATCACTTATAGCGGTCACTGGTACACTAAACACAGTACATACCAATCGTTTCCAATTGGTCAACACTTGTTATTTACTCACAAAAACACGTGGCGCTATTTACAGGGGCGGCGCAGCGCGTGCGTTCGCGACGGCGATCTGAATGACACTGACAGACAGACTAGTACATAATGATCGTGGACCGGCGCCCGCGCAGTTATCAGTGTAATCAGGTATATAGCAGGTAAATTGCCTCTGAAAATACATATAGAGGCGTGATGCAATCCTACGTCCTTCTCAAAACATGGTGCAGTTTGATTTGATTTTGTTTGTGTGCCTTCTGAGGTTAATAGCGTAGAAACAGATGTTTGGATCTAATTTCGTGTGAATAAACGAAATTGAAAGTTGTTACGGTAAACTGTAAGAGAATGAATCAAATTCTTTAAGGTGTTTGTTGACGAATATAATAAAGAAGAAAGCTTTAACGTAACAATATGTCAATCTCGTTTAGCTAAGTGAGGTTCATCACCATCATCATCATCATCGTTCGGCCTCACCAACCGCATGACGTATATATGGATATGCGACCCCAGCCTCATCGAACTTTTGCAATCTTAGTCCCGTTTTCCATTAGACACTTGTATTTTTTTAGACTTATCCTTCCCACATACCCACTACTGTAACCCCTGTACACCACAATCAACAGCAGTAAGACACGAACATACTTAGTACATACTGTCTGGGAACCCGCAACGATATTAATATAGTAGTAGAAATAAATTGGTTGAACCTCCTTTCTAAGAAGAGGCATATGTCCAGCAGTGGACTATTAAAGGCTGTTGATGTGATGTGATGTGAAATTGGTTGAGTTTGAATTGAGTTGAAAATATGATAAATCTTCTCTCCTATTATAAGTATATATAAAATGGTAACACTTGTGACCCTCTCCTTAACCCCTCTGCCGTGTCTATCGTCAAAAGTGTTGGCGTTAGGCAGGTGGACGAAAGGAAACAAAAACATCTAAACACCAAATAAGATAATAAAAAGTGCAGGATGATCAGATGACGATGATGATAAGACTGTAGCAGCTGGAAAAAGACTGACTGAAGGCTGTCCCGTAACAAGGGCAAAACCTTTTGGCCCAAAAATTCTAAGTATCACCAATTGCAATACCTGTATCTTATGATGAATTTTAATAAACTAAATTTTTCGTGACATATTTTAAAACTATTTTTTCTTCCAATTTGAATGGGTCTAAACGGGAAGTATAAAAAGAAATTTTCTGAAATTGGTTCTAAAATCCATATTTCTGAGGTAACAAACACAAAAATACAACTGAATTGAGAGCCTTATTTTTTTATCATCAACAGCCTTTACTACTCCCCTGCTGGACTAAGACCCTCTTAGAAAGGACGTTTTGTCCTACTATACCACGCTGGCCAGACGGGTTGGTATAGGGATAGATTCAAGTTTTTCTTCTGTTTGCAGTGCTTTTGTCAAGCATAGTATGCTCCCATTAGTCGGCTCTTACGACACCCACGGGATGATTAGGAATGGTGACACTTCGAATTCTTAATCCGTCACCACACTTCTTTTTTGGAAGTTGGTTAAAAAAGAACCACACGCGGTTCGTTGTTATGTTACAATTCTTTAAAAAAGCCCTGTGCCTAAAAGATTAATATTTTTTCCGTGAATGTTCGATAGGCAACTCACAAAACTTGAAGATGTTACTCACCGCTGATTAAGTATACGTAATTCTTACATTTGCTTTGATGTAAACAACTTCAGATAATATCGGTACTGCCTATGTTGATAATCAGTAATTTTAGATAGCTACGGCTGATTATATCAGTTTGGGTAGGACCCATATCTCTCTTTTTTAAGTATAATAAGATCACACGTTCACTATGAATGCTAGGTTTTTTTTTAAATATCCCCATCGGAACAGGTTCTCCACAGAGTTTTGGGTATTTTTCATTCAGGTCAGGGCCTGGTTCTTCTCCATTATGACCATAAAAATATTTTTCTGATATGTTTTGGAGGACTGGTATTTTCTGGCCCGACCTACTGTACAGTACAAGAAAAATATGTCAGTTTGTTTGTGAAATTAATAACGCCCTATAACCGGTGTTTTAAAAGAAATATGGTTTTTGAATAAGTTACATACACCGCTGTGTCTCAGTCAGTCTCCATGACTGGGCTACATCACAAGCATTAAAAATCCAACTGTTCTTAGAAAAAACAAATTTTATAGTTATATATAGGATCTTATCTTTGACGACCGAATGGCGTAGTGGTCTGTGTAACGGACTGCTATTCCAAAGGTCGAGGTCGGGTTCGATTCCCGCTCAAGTCAAACATTTGTGTGCATGAACATTTAATGTTTGATTTGATCTGGGTGTTTCTATGTATAATAACTATGTATTTGCAAAAACAAAAAGTATATATGTATTTATATCAGTTGTCTAGTACCCATAGTACAAGCTCTGCTTAGTTTGGGACTAGATGGCGTTGTGTGAATGTGGTACAATATTATTATTATTAATATTTATAATAATGTTTATTTACGGAAACTATTCAAACGAATAACATCAATGGTTGTGATAAAACATGTAAATGACACATTTGTTTATTACGCACAGTACGAGACCTTAACAAAAACGATCAAGTGCTCTGCCATCCATTATCTCAATTGTTTCAATATGATGCGCGTGCGCCGCAGGACTGTCCTCCCGTGGAGATCAATGCCTCTATGAATACTATCGTAATAAAGTGATATTCCTTCTTTGATGTTTTATGATAAACGTTTTATGTTACACTTTCCTGCCTATTGCTAACAGGAGAATTTTATACATTTTAAAAGATGTCTTCAAACGAACTTTAAGAAACCGGTAAGTACAACTATTATTAAATAAATTATGTAAGAAATTTTATCAGTAAAACAATCGGTTAAATAACTATTATTCTAGTATAAAAATATCTACAATATTACCGTGGATTACCTGTTATACAAATTACTTTTGCTATATATAGCTTTGTGACACGTGTGTTCTACGAAACTCGCAAATAGACTAATTCAATTTTATGTTTTCTAGCAGTCCAAAATTAATGTTAACAAAACTAAAGTTCGCTGCAGAAAAAGATATCGTTTGCAGTATTGTCTCAATTGGAGAGCACTTCCCTAATTGCTACAGTCAGCATCTGAATCCTTGGCGTAGACATATGGAGGGTAATGCTAAGTTAGTTTAAAAAAAACACAGAAGATAAGGCTGTACTTTCTTCCAGCCTTGCATAACTGTAGGGAAATATTTGTCCCCTGCAGTGTTTCCAGATCTATACGACCCTGAAACCTTCAAGAAGACCAACTCAAAGGCCGGTAACGCAATTGTGACTTGTGTGAAATTGCCTGTACAAAACACACACACGGACACACAAAAAAGTATTAAACTTAATAAGTAAACGTGAAGAGAATTCTTTGTACTCCTTCTAAACGTATATGATGCATGTCATATTTGGAATACGGTCGAGTTTACTCGTCATCACGATCAGTGTGATTCGATCGAATTGTCGTGTCCAAAAATGGATGTATACCTGTATAATTATGATCGTTAGTAAGTAACAAATGTATACATTTGTACGTCAGTACACCTGCACCGCTTTTTTACTCAGACTATAACAAAGTCGTTTTACGCGTCTGTCTGTTCTCCTCTCCTCTAACTCTTCTTAAAGGAGGCTGACTACCCCAAATCCTACCCCAGAAGGAAGAGGACCCGACCCGGGTTAACCACTGGTCCTCCTCACTGATCCGGTGAAAAGCCATCAAAGTATTACTTAACACCGGTTTTCTGTGAGGCCGCATTATAATTGAAGGGCCTGTTGGTCAAGGGATTAGTGACCCTGCTAAGCCGGAGGTCGTGGGTTCTATACCCACCCAGAACAAATATTGTGTGATGAATACGGTCATTTGTTCTGTGTCTGGGTGTAATTTATCTATTATATGTATTTAGAAATATATAAGTATGTTTATCAGCAGTTCGGTTACCATTTAAAGGCTCCGCCTAGTTTGGGATCAGACTGCTGTGCGTGAGATGTGTGAAGTATTATTATAGTAATGCCGGTCCATATGTGCCTCATAAACCGTAGTATGACACTCCCGCTTTTAGTAATTTTTTTCATTTTTTATAAAGGCCACTCCCGCATTAGTATTCTACTTCCTCCATCCAACTCATATTCCTGTGTCGCAGGGGACTTCACAAACATACATGAAACCCAAGAATACCAAGTGTCGTCCCATATGGGGATCGAGCCCACAACACTTAGGCCCGTATTTTAAAAGGTCTCAGTCGTGAATCTAAACCTTAAAACTCATTTTAAGATTTTGTTATTCAACGTCACACAAGATTCGCGTGACTCTCGTGGGTGATAGCTTATTTCAAAACGAAATCTTCACTCATTTATTATAGTTGTAAACTTTGTTTACGTGAGACAAGATGAAACTGGTGTCAAGCAGTGATTTCTAAGGTATTTAAGGAGAAATAGACGTGTTTTTCTGACTAATTATAAAAGATTTACTTTACTTTTTTTACGAAAGAATTACTTGACAAACATATTCAATGCACTTCAATTTACCTTTATTGATATTCAATTTCCTTAAATTCATATTCAATCACCTATTTAAATTAAAATCACTACCACCTTTTGGTATAATATTATTTTACTTTGGCGGTATAATAATATATATTATTCAAGTAATTTAAATTTTAGAAAAAAAAAACAAAAGGATAGTTTGATAATTCAACATGATAAATGTTGATAAATAATTTGGACGTTCCGTTACAGCTTATAGCTAGTAATTTTATTTTTATTATTTTTAAAATTTGTGTAAATGTAAATTTTATTTTTATTATATTTAATTAACTTTAATGTAAAGCTTGTTAATATGTTTACATTGCTACACTAGCCAATACTATCTTAAATAAAAATTCGCAGAAATTATGTTTGTACAAGTTTTTTTTTAATTTAATTATACGTGATACGTAATAATAATGTCGATCATGCGGAAACGTGATTGGGAACAGACTGGAAGTTCAAATCAATGCTTGAGATTAGTATCAACTGAGTAAAACTTAAATCGCGTTCTATGATAAGATCGACGCTTAAGTTCTGATCTGAGCTTTAAACTAATTATAGATATTAGAGTTCAAACGATACTTGAGACGTCTCTCAAAAACGGGCTTCAGGTGCAGTAGGAAGAGGCGTGACGACCGCCTAAAAGATCAAGCTATTAGATCCAAGCAACCAAATCTTACTACAGATTAAAAAAAATATTAAAAAAATGATAGTTTTTTTAAACTATTTTTTTTAATTTATATATATTTTTAAATTAGTGTATTAACATCGGTCCTCGATATATCTACAAAGTTTGAACGAATTCTGACCGTTTAAAGTCAGTCAAAATCATGCCCAAAGGAGTCGGTTACAAACAAACATACAAACATACAAGTGAAGCTAATATAAAGCGTGTAAAGATATGTATTTACACATAATTGTGTAACTCTTTAACAATGCGTGTTTATCTTACATAGCTGTCAATGGATACTTGTGTCGATCCCCGTAATCTTAGCTGTACATGACATTTCTGATAGCCAGATCTGTATAGACTACATGCTGTTAAATCCTGTGATAATACACGACCTTGTAAAGGATATTGTTGTTTAGAAATAATAGAAAAAAACCTGGTCATTATAATATTTAACCTTTTATGAACTTTAAACAAATATATTGGAAAATGAAGTGTGTCTAAACAGCAACGTACTTTTGACTCTTTGGGTTGCAGGTGTCCACGGGCGTTGGTTGTCACTTACAATCAAGTGACCTGTTTTCTAATTTGCCCCCCCTTTTTTTCCGTGCGGAAATCCCCTCTTATACCACCTTTTTTTTTTTTTTTTTTTTTTTTTTTTTTTTTTTTTTTTTTCCGTGCGGAAATCCCCTCGGATACCACCTGTCGGTGGCATGTCGGACTCGAACCGACTAAAACCGCACGCCTTCGCCGGGTACTAATAGCCGGGGAACCAGGTATACCCTAGAAAGGAAGGCCCTGGTGCCCCGACATACCCCTCTTATACCACCTGTCGGTGGTATGTCGGACTCGAACCGACTAAAACCGCACGGCGTCTCGGGTACTAATAGCCGGGGAACCAAGTATACCCTAGAAAGGAAGTCCCTGGTGCCCCGACATACCTCGGGCCATCTACAACAACAGGTAGATGACCCCCCCGTAGTAATTTGCCCCCTAGTCCAATAAAGAGTCCTATCTATCTATGCATATAAAATTACCAGCCCTGACTATGCGATTCATTAAAGCAGAGCCTAAACCGCAGGGGCCAGAAACTTGTCATTTTGGCAGCTGATGATTTTTATGTTGTAAACATCCACTAAGAAAGGATTTTTGGAAATTTTACTCCTAAAGGGGTAAAATGTAGGAGAAACCGTTGCATAGAAGTTAATCATTTTCAAAATCAGAAACGTGAATTACGATATGATCAGGCGCCGCGCGCAATGGCTGGTCTATGTGTATTTTTTTATTGTAAAACAAAAATAAAACAGTTATTGCTTCTGAATCTGGTTTAACCATTCGTTAATGAATTCATACGTATGACAAAAATCTTCTACAAACGGGTATATTTTAAAATTAGTTTTTAAATAAAGTGAAATGGACGACTTGAAATGCATATAAAAATTCAAATGTTTAAACCTAAAACGTCACCATCATCAGCATCAGCAACAGCCTTTACTGGTTCGCTACTGGACATAGGCCTCTCCGCATAAAGGAAGTTTTGGCCTATTAGTTTGTAGGTTGGTATAGGGTTTGTTTCAATTTTTCCTTCTCTATGCAGTGCTTTGCCCTGCGTAGTTTGCTCCCTTAGTCGGCTCTTACGACACCCACGCGATGAATAGGGGTGGTGACACTTCGTATTCTTAATCCGTCACCACACGGACTCTATATAATATATTCCAGGTAAATAGTGTACCTGAAAGCTCCACATTAAATAAATATATCAAGCGTTTGAAGAAACACACGCGCCATTATCTCACAGTTTACGCGCGCAGTGCTGCCAGCGCCGTCCAAAACAAACAATTGCTCGAACCTGCGCATCATAACAAACCGCTGACCGACCACACAAACAGACTAATAACACAACACAGTGTCACTGAAAATGCGACCTCATTTCTTAAATCATAAATAACTTTTCACTTTACACTAATCAGTTGAATGACTTCACTTTTGCGCAGTTCTGGCGCGCTCAAATCATACACGCTGGCAAATTTATGTCACCAAACGTAATTTTATTTCCAAATTGCTTGTTACATGTTTATAGTTTATTTTATTACTATTTAACCACAGTTATTAGCTATGTTTAAGACGGTTGGCGTCTCCCGCGCGCAATACTCCTCTGATCCAAAATAGAAAGAGTAATGTGCCAGACGGCCAGACGGTTAGGGTTGAAGCTAAAATTACTAGATACGTTGGAGATTTTTATTTGAACGTACACGTCCAAGGCTTTGATAGCGTAAACCCTAAAAATAAAATGTGTTACGTCACGGTCTGGTTTAAAATTATTAATTAACGGTTATAACACGAAATTCTCATGAAATATTTACCTTCTAAATAGTATCACTGTCATCAATGCGCCCACATCTTGATGTATTCCTATACCTAAGCTGTATTCTTGATTCCTTTGTGTTGCACCTTGCATAGTGGTATTTTTTCGGAAGGGAAGTATACCCTCTCAAATAAATAAAAAAAACTAATTTGGTTCATAAATTACGGAGCGCGGAGTTAAAAAAAATACATAAAAAATACACTCAAACTTCCTTTTTGAAGTCGATTAAAAATGTATGTAGTTTTTATGAATATGACTATAAATCATGCAAAACGTAATATTACGTGATAATAAGACATGTGTCTTATTATTACGATTTCTGTGATATTGATTGTGCAGTTTTATTTATTTCAACGTGTCTCTACGCATATTATTATGTTTTACTTTAAGCTTTCATTTTGATTCGTAATGTATGATTTTTATTTCAAGACACTTTATCGAAAAGTGAAATGCAATTCCTTAAACGATGGAGTGTTTTGAATGTAATTTGTTTTTATATTGATATGTAGACGTATCGAGCCTCAAGCACTTGCGTCGCTGTTTTGTGTTTGATCAGAGTTTCAAGAGATCAGGGGATCAAGGATTCGAGTGTTTGTATAAGTTTTGCTCCTTCTAAAGGTTAATGACTTTCTGTTCTGCTTTATTGGTCCTTAACAAATTTGGTTAAATTTACTTCTTTTTATATGATCAATTCTGGACAAGCACGAAGTTCATACAAGGTTCTGTAATTTTGTAAGGAAAATAATTCATGTTGAGCACAACCAATTGTTACTCAGATAAACTTCTTCCCTTTATATCTCAGGGGGAACTTCTGGTCCGACATGCCACCGATAGGTGGTATCCGAGGGGATTTCAGCACGAAAAAAAAAAGGGGGAACTTCTGAGATTCCTACCTTTGTTTTAGGTTAGAGTTTATAATACGACTTGACTATGGTTCTTCAAAAGTAGCATTTAAAACATTTTCCGATATTATCAACGTTTGTAAAATACGGTATGCACTTCAAATGCCAAAAACAATTTTAAGATTAGATTCAACAGTTTTGCTATTAAGTCTTCTCTCTACACATAATGAGTCATTTCTAAGAATCATTACCAGATGGGTGTTGTAGATCGGACGTACGCATCTGCGCATACGCAATTGGCACGGTCGCTGCGTAGACACTGTAAAATTAGTTTGCAATCGCACATGTGACGTCACAAGTCGTCATTAAACATGACGTCAGGTATGTTTCACTTTGTAACTATTCGGCTTTTACGAGTCTTCTTACAATTTCTTCTTTTATACCAATATTACGTACTGTGTATGTGCACATAAAATATTTCCATGTTTATCTCTGCGCTGATCTCCTCAGGCCAGCTCGACCAGAATGATATCATAGCCTCACAGAAAACCGAAGAATTTCTTCTGTTGTAAGTGAGTGAGGCTACCGAAACCCAAGGAGCAGCAACACACTCGTCTCTTGAGTTGCCAGTGTCAACGAACAGCGGTAGTCACTGACTAGGTGACCCGTTAGTTCATCAATCATCATCATCAATAGTCTTTAATAGTCAACTGCCGGACATAGGCCTCTTAATAGATAGTAATTTGGCCTACTAACCACGCTGGTCAGACGGGTTGGTACAGGGTTTGCTTCAAGTTTTCCTTCTCTTTGCAGTGCTGTTTTCCTGCTTAGTTTGATCCCTTAGTCGACTCTTACGATACCATTAAATTGATTAGGAATGGTGACACTCTGTATTCTTAATCCGTCACCACGCGGAATTAGTTCGTTTGCCCCTAACTCCAATAACGAAGGTCAGCTAAGAACAAATGACAGTAATAACGAACGAGTGTTTTTTTTTATTTTATTTTGATTAGCAAGTTGCCAACATGTAAAAAAAAAACAATGAATCATATTTCAAATGAATTTGCATTCAGTAACAATTACTATTTCGGTATTCGATTCGGTAAAATGGCCAGTACTTTGGGAAACTCTCCTGGCTATGGGAACACCCAAACACCTTGTCCACCTCCTTAAAAGACTGTATGAAGAGGGAACAGCATCGGTAAGAACAGACGACGTATTATCGAGTGAATTTCATCCAAGTGCCGGGGTCCGTCAAGGCTGTATCTTATCGCCACTTCTGTTTAACATCTACACGGAACTCATCATGAGAATAGCACTCGAGAACTGGTCAGACGGAATCACTATTGGAGGCTATAAAATCTCCAATTTGCGTTACGCAGATGACACTACTCTGTTTGCAACAAGCATCGGCAACATGGAATCCCTGCTAACCAAAATGGAACAAGTGAGCCTTGATTTCGGCTTGAAGATAAATCGCAGCAAGACGAAGATTATGATTGTGGATCGACTCAACAATAACTCGCCCGAAGTAACAAAAATTGCGAATTGCGACGTCATTCAGTCATACATCTACCTTGGAGCACTGATATCGAATAATGGCGGATGCGCGGACGAGATCAAACGGCGCATGGCTATCACCAGGTCTGCCATGGATCGGCTTGGGAAGATATGGAGAAACAGAGACATAACAAAGGCCACTAAAATGCGACTTGTCAGGGCACTAGTGTTTCCCATATTTCTTTATGGTGCCGAAACGTGGACTCTAAAAGAGAGTGAGAAAAAGAAGATCGACGCTTTAGAAATGTGGTGTTGAAGACGAATGCTTCGTATAGCCTGGACAGAGTTCCGAACCAATGTCTCAATCCTCGAAGAACTGGGTATAAAACAACGTCTTTCTTCCATCGTTCAAGGTCGTATTCTCACTTTCTTTGGTCATATTATGCGTCGGGAAGACAAGTCTGTGGAGCGACTCGTGGTTCAGGGCAAAATAGAGGGCACGAGGGCGCGCGGTAGAGCACCAATGCGCTGGACAGACCAAATCAAAACCGCTCTAAATGGTCCACTCCACGAATGCACGAGGCAAGCAACGGTACGAGAGGAATGGCGACAAATTGTGAAGCTTGCCACCGCTCCGGTCATGACGACCACGACCACTCTGACAAGAGTGTGACGACGGAGAAGAACAATTACTAAGAATAGTTTTGTTGTAATTAGTACATACGTAACATATACGTTAATATGTATAATTATTAAAGCCTGCATACAACGTGAAACAGGTGGATTTTAGGAGTTTATAAGAGATTTTAACAAACATATAAATATTGATTTTATAAGCGTTTCTTTAAAGATACGGCCTTGAACAGATAACACCTCCATAAGAATTAAAACGAACGAACTTTCCATGTTAAAAAATATAACAGTTTATTTGTACTAATCGAAGTTTTAATAGATATTAGATATGCAAATTGGGATTTAATAGCGGTAAATATAAGATGAGTGACGATTTGCGCAAGATGGCTGGCAGGAGCTGGATGCGAGAAGCCCAAAATCGATCTAAGTGGCGTGCAATGGGAGAGGCCTATGTCCAGCAGTGGACTGCGATAGGCTGATGATGAAATATAAGATTCCTTTTTTGTTTAACCGACATTTAGATTAAATTGCACAGATGGTTGTAAGAGGTAATGGGTTTCAATTCATGTAAAGAGTTTTAGATGATCTACGGAACATAAATAAAATAATTGATCTTGCTTGTATTATATGTCTTAGTTGTTTGTGTGTAGGAAAATTTGTTATGGTAAGTTTTTATTAGACTGCACGGATGGCGTAGTGGTTTAAGCGGTCGCCACGCCACTTCCTATTACGCCGAGTGTTGTGGGTTCAAACCCCACATGGGACGACACTTTGTGTGATCTTCAAATTGTTGTTCTGAGTCTGGGTGTACATTGTGTCCGTTTCATGTATGTTTGTAAAGGGGACTTTGACTGGGAATAAATCCTGTGTCGCGGGGGACCGCGACACCGGATTTATTCCCAGTGCGGGAGTTGCCTTTTAAAAAAAAAAACGTTTTAACTCTAAATAATGGACAGAAACAAGTTCTCCCATAACTATGTTCATTATCAGTTCGTCAAATGGTCTTGATACTGTTGCGCCTCTGTTCAACACTCGAACTGTGCTAACACCGCAATGGCAAGCAGTTGGTTCAACCTATGTCACACAGGTAGTTCCCGGAACAGACCGTTACGATAAGAACCTCAGTCAACTACTAAGAAGGGCTGTCACTCTAACCCTAGAGCCAATCTTTAAGTCACAGAACTTAAAAGATCAGACAGGAAATAAACAGGTGTCTTAATACAATTGCTTACCCATGGTTGCTTAAGATACAGGAGGAATTTGAAGCACCAGGGACTTCCTTTCTAGGGTATACCTGGTTCCCCGGCTATTAGTACCCGAGACGGCGTGCGGTTTTAGTCGGTTCGAGTCCGACATGCCACCGACAGGTGGTATCCGAGGGGATTTCCGCACGGAAAAAAAAAAACAAAAAAGGAGGAATTGGAAAGATGAAAAGTGTTAATACATACTGAGCTAAAGAAATGTTTATAACCGTCTGTCTTCACAATATGGGACATGACATCATAGATAAATAAAAAAACACGATTGTTGAAAATCCAGGTGCAAGGAGGAGCAAACCTACTGCCAACGCCACACTCGAGGAACAGTTGGACAGGCCTGTTGGTCTAGCGGTTAGTGATCCTGACTGCTAAGCCGGAGGGCGTGGGTTCGATTCCCACCCAGGACAAATATTGCGTGATGAGCACGGTCATTTGTTCTGTGTCTGAGTGTAATTTTTCTATAATATGTATGTATTTAAAAATATATAAGTATGTTTATCAACAGTCTGGTTACCATAGCACAGGCTCTGCCTAGTTTGCGATCAGACTGCCGTGTGGGAGATATAAAAAAAAAAAGTGATAGTGTGATGTTCGATACCATGTAACGTTGTCAGCCAAAATAGATACGGTATACAATACTTCATGTTAAATTCGATGTTATGACCGGCTCTACGTAACGCCATTTGTAATGGAGCCCTGTTTTCATCCTTCGCCAATATAGTACTTATTTGTACAAGAAGCAGAGAAGTTGTTTAGTGTTCATAAACTCAAGTTCTAGATATTGAGCGGCACATACAGTTTGAAAAAAAAAACACATAATAATAAATACATAAATCAACTTTCGTATTTCAGTCCAGAATAAAGTTTAGTTTGTTAAGCTAGCAAAGGTACGACAAAAGAAAGAGATAGAGAAAAAAGAGCGGCAATTTAATGCAATTTATAATAAGTAGGTTATGTAAGCGTATTGTTCTAACAAATACACAGTCAGCCTACATCACGGTCGATGCTCTACTTATCAAAGTGTTTTTATATAAAACTGACACGGCGTCAAGTAAACAAAAATGGTCTGGACGGTGGAAGTTTTTGAGAAATGGGAGAATATCCTGTCAAGAGTATGTAGTTAAAGTATAGTGTACTTCACAAACTACTATAGTGTATTATATTACACTATACTAGTTATATGCTGTAATAAGTATAGTAATAAGTGTAGTGTAATTTCACAACAATGCAAAAAGGACATACATAAATTCACTGACGCTTCATTCCTGTCTGGAGTAGACAGAGACGATAGGACCCTATTTGCCAAAATCCTGACGTACAGCTTCCACATTGATCAGGCGTTCCATACACGCTCACCGGTTACGGGTTCTTATAACAAGCCGTGAGTATAAATACATATGTATGTAGTATAAAGGAAGGTTGTGGGAATAAAAACTGGTTTCCTTTGCAGATATTAAAACAACAATACAGAACTGATTATTCAACCCAAATGAATGACAGCAAAATTAACTTTAAAGTGAATGGCCTAAAGATTAAAACAGAATAATATTAGTCGTATATGTTGAGTAGGTATTAACCTGTATTACGTTATGACTACTTATTTGTTAATTAAAATGATTTAATACTATTTACTTCTAAATCGGGCTACCAGTGTCTGAGATAATGAAGACAGAAGAATATACATATTTGACAAAGAATTAGTGAAAAAACATTCAGGAGATATTGAAGTGGAATTTTTTCATGTTACTTGAGTCTTGGCGTAAGGAAGTTGGGGTGACGTAGCTTTAGTTTGAAGGGTCTATTTGCAGTCAAAATCTCGTTTATAGAAGTGTGTTGCCAATGACTTCAATGCTTACAGCAATAAACCTCATTTTAGATAGGCTTATAGTGAAGGCTTGTTATAATTTGCATTAGATTCTCTTTTTATTTTCTCGCACCCTTGCAAGCTTAAAAACAATTACAAAATAAACTATTACTGCTGTTACTACTGTTTTTTCTTGGAATCAAATAAATATATTTTATTTATTCATTAAAAGAACATGCTTTCTAGGATTCTGATATTTTGGAGGGTAACTCAAAGGCTGACTCTTGAGTTGCAGCAAAACACTTGGTGGGTTAAACAAATGGGAGTCTATAGACGCCGCAGATGAGTTGGCAAGGAGCAAGGCCGGCTACCGGCCTTACCATATTGCTGCCACTACCTTTCAACCAACTTCGATTCTGGGCCAGGTAACGGAGTCGTGAAGCACCCAACCGGAGGTGAAAAACTCACCCAGCTGCAGACAGTCCAAACTGGTGCTGACTGAAGTCACACCACTACTCACCTGCAGATTGATCAGTCTTAGCAGACTAGTAATTAGAATAGTTGTAGGAACTATAACAGGACACCTAGCCCTGAGCCTATTCACCATTAATGCGACAGACAGTCCTCTTTGCAAAGGATGTCTGAAAGTAGAAGAAAGGGCCGCCCACGTAATTCTGGCATGCGAGGTAGTGGCCACACAACGAGCAAGTATCATTCCTAATACAAAATCACTCCTAGAAGCCTGCGAACGGCCCAGGAGGCTTCTGCGCTTTTGGAAGAGCTTGGTTGGCTCAAGTAGCCAAAACCTGTCCTAGACGCATAAAGGATTATCTTGAGTCTAAATGCTTCTGCATTCCGCCGGAGCCCACAACAAATACCAATACCATGGGCGTCTATGGTTTATCTGGGTTAAATCGTGATTTATATACCTAATTGAAAAGAAAAAAAAACGCTATGCAGGTACATCATTACTAACACTATAAAATAATCATATAAAATCAACCCACACTTATATTACCACGCTTCAACCACAAACTAAACAAAGCTACATATCAAAATTCTTCGAAGTAATTACAATCTTAGCTACTTCTCATATACACATACGTCATATGTGTTTTAGGTAGGTAAATACTTTTGTACAGCAAACGTGATATTCTTATAAATATTTACATTTACACGTGTGACTAATGATTCATTATATGTAGGTGTTCCAAAATCATTATAATGGTTTAGGCTTTCAAAGAGAATAAAGTAAATGTTACAGATATCTATTTTTCATCACTAGCCTGCCCCCGGCTTCACCCGAGTGTATGTGGCTTATCGCGGTAAAAAAAGCCTATGTTACTCGCTGATAATGTCGCTTTCCATTTGTGAATGAATTTTTAAAATCTTTTAGTGGTTTACGCGTAAAAGCGCAACAGACAAACAAAATCATTTTCACATAAGCAACACTATGGATTAACTTTTTAGAAAGTTTCATCGACTTCAATGCGCCTACGCCAAGATGAATTGGAATTATATTCTGCTTGCCTTAATTTTTCACCCTTGAGGAAGGTATTTTTACTTCAAGTTTGAATGAGACCATACCTAAACATTAAAATAATAAATGTTTTTGAATAAACATTGTTATAAAGTTCAGAAACCACATATTGTTTGAGATTCATTAGTTCGTAGAAATTGACTGAGATTGATTTTGGAGGAGTTCGTAGAATTGAGTCCTTCGTTTTTCTGCGAAGATATAAAAACTTCAACGAACAGGCTGGGACATTAATTGGGAGGAATTCAAAATGAAGAATGCAACTTAACGAATACCCAAAACTAAAAACCTTCTTTTTTTAAATAGTAAGTTACAGTTCTTAAAATTTGTTTAGCTCTACGTATACAATACCTAGCTCATGAATCCGAGTTCTTTTCATCATAATTAAATTTAAAATCAAATTTAATCGACTTAAAGTCGCATGTTACAATGCGTCAGAGCGATGTGTGTTTGACCGCCCGCATATCTAAAACCGACCCTGTGTTGGAATTTGCTGAAATAATAATAATATAATATAATATAATAATAATATAATATTGTACCACATTCACACAACGCCATCTAGTCCCAAACTAAGCAGAGCTTGTACTATGGGTACTAGACAAGTGATATAAATACATATATACTTTTTTTTTGTAAATACATACTTATTATACATATAAACACCCAGACCAAATCAAACATTAAATGTTCATGCACACAAATGTTTGACTTGAGCGGGAATCGAACCCGCGACCTCTGGAATAGCAGTCCGTTACACAAACCACTACGCCATTCGGTCGTCAATGAAATCTTTTTAAGTTGTTTTTTTACGATAACCTAATTATAAGTGACTGGTGATGGCCGTTCATGAACACCTGCAACATAAAGAGTCACAAGAACGGTGCCGTACTTTGAGTCCCTCCCGAGAATCAGGGCGGACAGATAGGGCGAGGGAGTCAGAGTAAGACTTTCCGCAACACAATGGGGAAATAGGAGGAATGACGGTAGTTACTTATTGTTACGAGCGGGGTATAGCGTACTCCTTCCTTAAAGGCTGGCAACCCGCTTGTGACTCCTGAGTTTCAGGCGTTCATGGGCGGCGGTCGTCGTTTTCCATCAGATGACCCGTTTGCTCGTTTACCCTATAGTCCATAAAAAAACCGACACTAGAAATGGAATCCGATATTAATTCGCTGTGTCGTAAAACGGTACTGTCTCGAACGGCCAACACGCTCAGCTTTTATAGCGCTATCGAATTTATTAGAAAGATCCCTAGTATTCGATATTCCGTTTCAGACAAACAGGAATATTCCAGTCGCGCGTTACTAGAAGCGCCATCTAGCGCTGTAAGGATCAGAACTATTTACCACAATCTTAATAGATGTACTTTACTCGATACTAGATGACGCTGTCTTCCTCATTCCATACAATTCTGGAACAATCGAACCATTTAATCCTATGGCGCAACATTATCATCAGGTGACTCGCCTGCTCATTTGCCCCCTATAGAAAAATAGAAGAATAAACACATGTGTTATTTTCAATATATCTACAGCCACTTGAAGATTTAAAAAAATAGGTGCTTATGTTTATATTGTATTTTTAAATAAGCAACAGTCGTGATAACACTGAAAATATCGATGACTAATTGATTCATGACTAGTAAAAATCAAATTCAGTAAAGTAGGTACTATATAGTTTATATTCTTTTTTTTAGTAATTGTGTTGATATTGGAGACCTTTAGATGTTCAAATCCCTAAAATCACATAGCATATGTTTTTTCTTTTACAAAATGGGAACAAAATTAATAACCTAACCTTGTTTTTTCGAAAAACACTAGATAGATAGAGGCGAAATATTTTTTAAACAAAATTACAACAGACTTGTGTTTGAATAGTTTTACGAATATAAACATACTGATGTAATAAAACTAATAAATATTTTTGTTTTATAGTTGGTTTGAATGTGATATTCTCTAGAACTAATCTAATAAATCAGATTCCTTTCCTTTCCTTTATAAAAAGACAACTCCTACACTAGAAATATATCCTGTATCGCGGGGGACTTTACAAACATACAATCAAACGGACACAAAGAACACCTAGGCCAAGAACAATAATTTGCGGAACTCAGCACAGTTATAAACCGTTTAAACCGCTACGCCATCCGTGCAGTCAAAAGATTTAAATAACATTTTTTGTATTGGATAGACTTTTCATTAAGACAACTTATTGGTTTTGTAATGTCATGTTTATTATAAATTAATATGTGTAGACAAAAACTAGCATATTATGAGAGTTTGGAAATCCATTTTCAACCAACTTTACGAAAGGCGGAGGTTCTCAATTTGACTTAACATTTTATTTGTGTGCACGCATAACGTAACATATATATTATGAGATATTTTTGACTTGTGGTAACCGATTTTAATGATTATTATATATTAAATTTGAAAAAAAGTATCGCCATCATCAAATATAGTATGTGGTGAAAGAAAAATCATTTATCTGGAATAACGCTTAATACCGATTATTATGAGGTTCACGGACCTCATAATAATCGCTAATAATAATCATTATAATCGGTGCATGGCCATCTGTGATACTTGTTTTCTACAATGAGAAAACTCCCGTAACCAGAAGATATATCATCATCATCATCTCAGCCGAAAGACGTCCACTGCTGGGCATAGTTCAAGGTTCGCCATAACAACCGTTCCTGCGCTGCCCGCATCCAACAGCTTCCCACCACCTTCGGCCACCTTCGGTCGGAAGATATTTAGATTGTACTAATTTTCAACAAAATCTACAGTTCGTTTTATATCAAATAATAACAAAAAGACACATCTCGAGTGAAGACATGCAGACGAACAAATTAATTTCCCACAGCAACGATTACCAACAAAACATTCCTTCATTATTGTCACCAGTTCGAACCGGATTGAGGCGGAATACGCTTTTTTATTACCACAGATTAGGTTCATGTATGAATCATTATACTCTTAGTAAGTATCAAAATGACGTATAACATGCAATCAAAGAGCATTCCATGTGTTTGAAGAAGAATATTACCCATAGTTACACTATAGGACAAAATAGGCAGGAAATGATACCTATATATTAAGGGGTGAAGTGAATTATTTTTTACTTACAGTTTAAAATATCACACACACACACACACACACAACTCACACACGGCCGTCTGATCCTGTACTATGGTAACCGGACTGCTGATAAACATACTTATATATTTCTAAATCATCATCATCATCAACAGCCTTTACTAGTCCACTGCTGGACATAGGCCTCTCCTTAGAAAGGAGGTTTTGGCCTACTATACCACGCTGGCCAGACGGGTTGGTATAGGGTTTGTGTCAAGTTTTCCTTCTCTGTGCAGTGCTGTTGTTCTGCGTAGTTTGCTCCCTTAGTCGCCTCTTACGACACCCACGGGATGAATAGGGGTGGTGACACTCTGTATTCTTAATCCGTCAGCCACATTTCTAAATACATACATATAGATAAATTACACCCAGACACAGAACAAATGAAAGTGCTCATCACACAATATTTGTCCTGGTGTCTTCGTACTAACTTTTAAACTTTCGCGTTCCATGATAATTAATATTATTTAACGGGAATTAACGCGATCTCTTATTTAGGGTATTACATACCTCTGGTTTGCCTGACGTTTCGACCAGGTTGCACCGGCCGTGGTCACAGGCTGACTCCTGAGTGGTCAGCCTGTGACCACGGCCGGTGCAACCTGGTCGAAACGTCTGGTGTCTTCGGTTTAGCAGTCAGGGTCACTAACCACTAGACCAACAGGCCTGTCGCCAAATAAAATCGCGAAAGGTGGAATTTGAAATTTTGAATATTTCAAATTTATAGATAGAGTGAGTACAGAGGGCCGAGTGTGAGTTTATTTCACTTTAACTCGAGTGTCATGGTGAGTGCGTTCTTCGTTGTGATTGGCCCGAAGTAAACTCTTCACCAATCATAAAGGCGAACGCGGTTACTGTGACGATCGAGTTTATGTGAAATAAACTTACACTGGGCTCTCAGAAAGCTAATATCTATTTTTAACTAACGTGAACACAATTCTAAATAACTACGCAGGACAACAGCACTGCAATGAGAAGGAAAACTTGAAACAAACTCTATACCAACCCGTCTGGCCAGTAGTATATAGTAGGCCAAAACCTTTATTCTAAAGAGAGGCTAATGTCCAGCAGTCGACTATTAAAGGCTGTTGATGAACACAATTATATCAAGGCATACAAGTTCAGTACATGTATATGTACTTAATTCGTCAAGTCTGTGGATTCTATAGAAAGAATATAGAGAGTTAGGAGTAACAGCCAGTTCATGAGGTTGCCTTACTTTCTTACCTACTTTTCCTTATTCCTGTATATATTATTATAATAGGTCTTTACCTATGAAATTGCCGTTTTGTATGCAATAAGTGAAAGTACTTATTTTTTCAAACTTTTTTATTTCTGTTATGCGAAGTAATCACCCATGCAATCGACGCACCTTTGCCAACGCATTGGCAGTTTATTGATGCCCTTCTTGTAAAAATCAGCTGGACGGGATGCAACAAACTCTTCAAAGGCATTTTGTACTGCCTCTCGGGAATTGAATTTTTTACCCACTAAAAAGTTGTCTAAATTTTGGAAAAAGTAATAGTCGGTAGGTGCAACACGGCAATTTCATAGGTAAAGACCTATTATTATACATCTAGAATAATTTATAACAAACTAGGTGATGGGACTAATCCCTTCCACACGCCCACTACTGTAATTCCTGTTACTTTAACCAGTTAACAGATTAACCTTTCTTGAGAAGTCCCAAGAAAGATTGAACTGTCTTGGAACTTGCGATGAAAACAATGGGAATAAATGGAGGAGGCGAATAAATCCATCCATCCTCTACGTCATAGGGGATTTATTTTTGGTTTTAAAATAATCTATCAATTTAGAATATACAATTGCAATATATTATAATTTTAAAAGCGAATGTGTGCGCATTGTGATACAAGTGACAAGTCTATTTGCACAAGTTCAGATATGAAACGTGAAACTGAAAACATAGCCTACTTGATAATAATGGTGACAGTTAAGATAACAAATGATTTGTATTAAAGTTACGACGCACTTGTTTTTCAAGACACTTGTAAAATGTGGACTCAGAAAGACCACTAGCACTTTTTATTTAATTATTTATATGGTCTAATCTAAATCTAAATCTGGTTTATATCGACTAATAGTCATTTAGTAGGGGCTCTCATTTAGTGGCTAACTGGTAACCGAATAAGTTAGCACATTGCAAATATAAGCAATCCAAGCCAGGTCAGTCTAGTGATGAGTGTGACCATTTTTAACACATTGAGACCCCTCCGTGCCTCGGATAGCACGTTAGGCCGTCGGTCCCGGTTGCCATACGAACAGCTGTGGCAATCGTTGCGAGTAGTTTCTAGCAGTCTTTCTACAGAATTTCAACATCATCTAGTACTAGGGTTATGGATGACAGATGGTAGTTGACTAAAAGCCGACCCCAAACCCATTTGGGAAAAGGCTCGGAGGATAATTGTCACTTACAGGTCGAAATGTCACCGTGATTAATTAATTTTAACAGAATTGTAATAAGTGCAAAAGAAGCACTGTGTCTAATAATTTAATTAATAACACTTAAATTCATGTACTACACCAATGTTCTGCAACTAGTCCTGTACTGCAAAACTGCCTTTTTGCTTAGTTCCATACTCAAATAGTAAAAAAAAAACATTTAAACCTTTTACTAACCTGTCAATTTTTGAAATTATCATTATCTGACTGCGGGTCACAAGCTGACTTTAGGTCAGGACAATAACTAAAACATGATTGAGCTAATTTTCGTACTGACACAGAAATTTCCCTAAATTTTCAAGTTCCTTGCAGAATTAACATACTGTTATATCATTATCACTGATATATTGTGCGTTGTTCTTGACAGTGATACCCTTAGTTAAATTAATCACATGACAGTTAGTTGACTATATGTATGTGTAATGTTTGTATAAGTTTACAAACTTTGGGAAATTCTTTCTTGTTACTTACCTGTCATATATTTACAGTGCATGTAGAGTCTGAAATGCTTACCTGAAAAAAGGAAAAACAAAAATATTTTTAAACTCTGATAAAACAAAAATATAGGTAAAATGTAGGTTCATTGCCTTATTAGACTTTTTTGTTGATCTAGGGATTAGAGACCTCGACAGCTGAGCCAGAATGTCTTGGCTCCGATTCCCACGAAATTAATTGTGTGATGAGCACGATCATTTCTTTTGCCTGGTTGTAAGTTATCTATAATCAGCTATTGCCTGCGGCTTCGATTGCGTGATCATTTTTTATTCCGTGTTTCTAACTTTGAAAATGACGAATTTCCCTTCAACCGTTCCTCTCTTGGTATTGGTTGTGGGCTCCGATTTCCGCATTTAGACTCAAGAATGATCCTATATGCGTTGAGGAAATCTTGGCTAGGTGAACCAGCCAAGCTCCTTCCAGGAGCCTCTTTTTTTTTTCCGTGCAGAAATCCCCTCGGATACCACCGGGTCGGTGTCGGTGGCATGTCGGGCTCTAACCGACTAAAACCGCACGCCGTCTCGGGTACTAATAGCCGGGGAACCAGGTATACAATAGAAAGGAAGTCCCTGGTGCTGATATTACTGCCCTGATATCACCAGTAAGTTGTGTTATGTTGTACCAATTGTCGTTCGAAGAGAGGTGCGACGTCCTGTCTTGTATATTTATAGGCAGCATGGTTACCATCGTACAGGCTTTGGGATCAGACGAACCGTTTGTAATATATATCAAGTTAGTTATTATTATTATATTATTATTATTTTGCGTACAATTGCGTAGTCTTATGCTTTATGAGGTCAATGTACTTGTTATCAGAGTTAACTCGCTTTTGCCATCAAACTTATTAATTACATATTTTAAGTTCCTGGGAAACGTTTCCTTCACAAACGACTAATCAAAATTCAGTATTTTGACAGGCCCGTTCATCTAATGATGAGTGACCCTTAATGCTATGCTAGAGGTCGTGAGTTCGATTCCCACCCAGGACAAATACTGTGTGATGAGTACGATCATTTTTTCTGTGTCTGGGTGTAATTCATTTAAACAGTTTATGTATTTAGAAATATTTAAGTATGTACATCAGCAGTCTGGTTACCATAGTACAGGCTCTGCCTAGTTTGGGATCAGCCGCGTGTGAGATGTGTAAAGTTATTATTATTAATTAAAGCGACCCAACCATAATGCTGTAGCTATTTAACATTGTGATTCCAAGTATCTACTCGTATTTAGTTTTAAGATGACACAAAATATAAAGGTATAGTCCGTCCTATCAGTGTGGTGACGGATTAAGAATATGGAGTTTCACCACACCTATTTATCCCGTGGGTATCGTAAGAGCCGACTTAGGAAGCAAACTACGCAGGACAACAGCATTGCAAAAAGAAGAAAACTTGACACAAACCGTATACCAACCCGTCTGGCCAGCGTGGTTTAGTAGGCCAAAAACTCCTTTCTAAGGAGAGGCATATGTTCAGCAGTGGACTAGTAAAAGCTGTTGATGATGATAATGATAGTCCACTTAAAGCATTTTACGAGATTGTAGACAACATAGCAGACAGATTTCGAAATAAATCATTAACATCAATACTGGATAACATTAAACATAGGAAATGGCATCTCATTTGGTTTGAATATTTAAATATAATCTTTTTCATATATTTTTTAATTACATTGGATGACATAACGTTTGAGTCTAAGTTTCACGATTCCCGCAGACTAACACGTATGGTTGTTTACTACTTATGTAACTGATAATTTGTAGTATATTATAATCCTTAAATTTCTCATTGTTTAGTACTTAGCGCGGCGATAAGAAACAAAAAAATGTCAAATCCCACTGTCCCTCCTAGGCTCCCGTAGAAGGAGAGTAGTTAAGGGAAGCAAGGTGTTTCACTCCTCACCACAAGGTCACCTTATGATCTTGATAAAAGACACATATGAAACATAAGAAATTTACCAAAATTAAGTGATTATGTCCATCCTTGTTGCTTACTAGGTAGAGTTTTAAAGCTACCAGATTATCAAAAAAAAAGTTGAATTGCATTATTTTTGTATAGATATCTTCTGTATTGTTACGAGCGGGGTATACAATAAATAAAAGTAGTCGGCTAATTACTTTTATTGCACTGTATTTACAAACACTCACTATTACAAACAAGTAATCACTATGGAACTCGTTGGTCGCACTAGAAATTCGCTTTGATGTTACCTAGCTGTGTTGTAATACAATACTGTCCGTACAGCTAACACGTTCCGCTTTTATAGGGCTATCGAAATTACGAGACTAATCCCGATGATCCGATGGAATGTTCCAGACAGAACTACGTACAATAAGGTATCTACAAATTTCAGTGCAGTGTTTAATGAAGCTGAAGCTAGCCGACGGAGCTAGCCGACGGACATAGCCTGCGTAGTATATGGCACGCCCCTCAAAATGAGTTTTTTTTTAATGAAAAAGGAGAGCAAACAGTCATTTTCCTGCATCAAATTACTATACAATGAACCAGGGCCTTTTAAGATTAAAAAAATATATTTAAACAATCATATTAAATGAATAAACGCTGTTTATTAGCGAAAACTCGAGTTTTTCGATGGTAAATTTGTCCTAACTTTTTTCACAAAAATAGGATTGCTTTCAAATTTTGTATAGTTAATGCCTAAGTATCATACAATAATACTCAATTACTTTTACGTTGGCAGAAAAGTTATAATATTTATTATTGGATGAACAATCAGACATGACTTACGATAAATTGACCGATTCGACGAAAAACCTGATGTAACTCTGTTCACAACAATAGGATTGCTTCCTAATTTTGTATAGTTAATGGCTAAGTATCATACAATAATACCAAATTACTTTTAGGTTGGCAGAAAAGTTATAATTTTTATTATTAAATAAACAATCAGACATGACTTACGATAAACTGACCGATTCGACGAAAAACCTGATGTAACTCTGTTCACAACAATAGGATTGCTTCCTAATTTTGTATAGTTTATGCCTACGTATCGTACAATAATACTAAATAGGTTTTACGTTGGCAGAAAAGTTAAATTATTTATTATTAAATGAACAATCAGACACGACTTCGATAAATTGAACGATTCGACGAAAAATCTGATATAACTCTGTTCACAACAATAGGATTGCTTTCAAATTTTGTATAGTTAATGTCAAAGTATCATACAATAATACCAAATAGGTTTTACGTTGGCAGAAAAGTTATAATTTTTATTATTAAATATCCAATCAGACATGACTTACGATAAATTGACCGATTCGACGAAAAATCTGATATAACTCTGTTCACAACAATAGGATTGCTTCCTAATTTTGTATAGTTTATGCCTACGTATCGTACAATAATACTAAATAGGTTTTACGTTGGCAGAAAAGTTATATTATTTATTATTAAATAACCAATCAGACACGACTTACGATAAATTGAACGATTCGACGAAAAACCTGATGTAACTCTGTTCACAACAATAGGATTGCTTCCTAATTTTGTATAGTTTATGCCTACGTATCGTAAAATAATACTAAATAGGTATTAAGTTGGCAGAAAAAATAGAATTAACACAATTAATGAGTAAACGTACGTAACCAACAAAAAATACTGAATTTCGATAAAAAACCTGCTGTAACTCGATTCACAAAAATAGGATTGCTTTCTAATTTTGTATAGTTAATGCCTAAGTATCATACAATAATACCAAATTACTTTTACGTTGGCAGAAAAGTTAAATTTTTTATTATTAAATAACCAATCAGACACGACTTACGATAAATTGAACGATTCGACGAAAAATCTGATATAACTCTGTTCACAACAATAGGATTGCTTTCAAATTTTGTATAGTTAATGCCTAAGTATCATACAATAATACCAAATTACTTTTACGTTGGCAAAAAATTATAATTTTTATTATTAAATGAACAATCAGACATGACTTACGATAAATTGAACGATTCGACGAAAAATCTGATATAACTCTGTTCACAACAATAGGATTGCTTTCAAATTTTGTATAGTTAATGCCTAAGTATCATACAATAATACCAAATTACTTTTACGTTGGCAAAAAAGTTATAATTTTTATTATTAAATGAACAATCAGACACGACTTACGATAAATTGAACGATTCGACGAAAAACCTGATGTCACTCTTTTCACAACAATAGGATTGCTTTCAAATTTTGTATAGTTTATGCCTAAGTATCATACAATAATACGAAATTACATTTAAGTTGGCAGAAAAGTTATAATTTTTATTATTAAATAACCAATCAGACATGACTTACGATAAATTGACCGATGCGACGAAAAATCTGATATAACTCTGTTCACAACAATAGGATTGCTTCCTAATTTTGTATAGTTTATGCCTAAGTATCGTACAATAATACTAAATAGGTTTTACGTTGGCAGAAAAGTTATATTATTTATTATTAAATGAACAATCAGACACGACTTACGATAAATTGAACGATTCGACGAAAAATCTGATATAACTCTGTTCACAACAATAGGATTGCTTTCAAATTTTGTATAGTTAATGCCTAAGTATCATACAATAATACCAAATAGGTTTTACGTTGGCAGAAAAGTTATAATTTTTATATTAAATAACCAATCAGACATGACTTACGATAAATTGACCGATTCGACGAAAAATCTGATATAACTCTGTTCACAACAATAGGATTTCTTCCTAATTTTGTATAGTTTATGCCTACGTATCGTACAATAATACTAAATAGGTTTTACGTTGGCAGAAAAGTTATATTATTTATTATTAAATGAACAATCAGACACGACTTACGATAAATTGACCGATTCGACGAAAAACCTGATGTAACTCTGTTCACAACAATAGGATTGCTTCCTAATTTTGTATAGTTAATGGCTTAGTATCATACAATAATACCAAATTACTTTTAGGTTGGCAGAAAAGTTATAATTTTTATTATTAAATAAACAATCAGACATGACTTACGATAAACTGACCGATTCGACGAAAAACCTGATGTAACTCTGTTCACAACAATAGGATTGCTTCCTAATTTTGTATAGTTTATGCCTACGTATCGTACAATAATACTAAATAGGTTTTACGTTGGCAGAAAAGTTAAATTATTTATTATTAAATGAACAATCAGACACGACTTCGATAAATTGAACGATTCGACGAAAAATCTGATAGAACTCTGTTCACAACAATAGGATTGCTTTCAAATTTTGTATAGTTTATGCCTAAGTATCATACAATAATACGAAATTACATTTAAGTTGGCAGAAAAGTTATAATTTTTATTATTAAATAACCAATCAGACATGACTTACGATAAATTGACCGATTCGACGAAAAATCTGATGTAACTCTGTTCACAACAATAGGATTGCTTTCTAATTTTGTATAGTTTATGCCTACGTATCGTACAATAATACTAAATAGGTTTTACGTTGGCAGAAAAGTTATATTATTTATTATTAAATGAACAATCAGACACGACTTACGATAAATTGAACGATTCGACGAAAAATCTGATATAACTCTGTTCACAACAATAGGATTGCTTTCAAATTTTGTATAGTTAATGCCTAAGTATCATACAATAATACCAAATAGGTTTTACGTTGGCAGAAAAGTTAAATTTTTTATTATTAAATAACCAATCAGACACGACTTACGATAAATTGAACGATTCGACGAAAAATCTGATATAACTCTGTTCACAACAATAGAATTGCTTCCTAATTTTGTATAGTTTATGCCTACGTATTGTACAATAATACTAAATAGGTTTTACGTTGGCAGAAAAGTTATAATTTTTATTATTAAATAAACAATCAGACATGACTTACGATAAACTGACCGATTCGACGAAAAACCTGATGTAACTCTGTTCACAACAATAGGATTGCTTCCTAATTGTGTATAGTTTATGCCTACGTATCGTACAATAATACTAAATAGGTTTTACGTTGGCAGAAAAGTTATATTATTTATTATTAAATGAACAATCAGACACGACTTACGATAAATTGAACGATTCGACGAAAAATCTGATATAACTCTGTTCACAACAATAGGATTGCTTTCAAATTTTGTATAGTTAATGTCTAAGTATCATACAATAATACCAAATTACTTTTACGTTGGCAGAAAAGTTATAATTTTTATTATTAAATGAACAATCAGACATGACTTACGATAACTTGAACGATTCGACGAAAAACCTGATATAACTCTGTTCACAACAATAGTATTGCTTTCAAATTTTGTATAGTTTATGCCTAAGTATCATACAATAATACTAAATAGGTATTAAGTTGGCAGAAAAAATAGAATTAACACAATTAATGAGTAAACGTACGTAACCAACAAAAAATACTGAATTTCGATAAAAAACCGGCTGTAACTCGATACACAAAAATAGGATTGCTTTCTAATTTTGTATAGTTAATCCTTAAGTATCATACAATAATACGAAATTACATTTACGTTGGCAGAAAAGTTATAATTTTTAGTATTAAATGAACAATCAGACACGACTTACGATAAATTGAACGACTCGACGAAAAATCTGATATAACTCTGTTCACAACAATAGGATTGCTTCCTAAATTTTTATTGTTTATCCCTAAGAGTCGTACAATAATAGTAAATAGGTTTTACGTTGGCAGAAAACATAGAATTAACACAATTAATGAGTAAACGTACGTAACTAACAAAAAATACTGAATTTCGATCAAAAACCTGCTGTAACTCGATTCACAAAAATAGGATTGCTTTCAAATTTTGTATAGTTAATGCCTAAGTATCATACAATAATACCAAATTACTTTTACGTTGGCAGAAAAGTTATAATTTTTAGTATTAAATGAATTTGAGGGGCGTGCCATATACTACGCAGGCTATGTCCGTCGGCTAGCTCCGTCGGCTAGCTTCAGCTTCATCAGTGTTTAGATGGCAGTGCAAGTATCGGAATTAAGAAACACAATCTCAATGTGTAGCGTTCGTTGATACTAGATAGCGCTGTCCTCCAGACACAAAACGAAAACCACTCAATCCTATGGCGCAACAGTATAACAAACCCGTAAGGGGGTCAGCAGATAGCTATAATCTTAAATACAAGACTCAAGAAAAAAAAATGTAATTAGGTACAAAAATTGTAAATATGTAATTAAGTACAAATTATAATTTGTACCTAATTATTTAGAAACAAATCGCTCATTGATCCCACTATCAATACGTTTCTTCAGTACGTACGTTATTGTTTCTCAATTTTGTTAATTGGTGTCGTTATGGCAATTTTTGTTATTAAAATCGTTAAAAGCGTTTTTCATAAGGGGTTATTTAAAATTCGAAATTTATACTCGTAAACAATGTTCATATAAACTCCTGAAAAAAAACTATCGTGATTGGATGAAATAAAGGGTATGCCTAGAGAGTAGTGCCTGCAATCGCGGCAGGAAGCTGTATCTCATGACGAAGAACCTCCGTCAGGTCCGCAACTACGTCGGTCGACAATGAATAACACATTTATATCTATAAATAGCAGGCTCCTGTATTTGCAAATTTTTAATAGATGATCGGCTCCTATTGCCTGGTTATGTGTATAATAGTATAATAGCCTTCCTCGATAAATGGAATATTTAACACCAAAATAATTTGTCAATTCGAACTAGTGATCTTGACCTAATCTCTTCAGCTTTTAGTATAGATTAATTAAACATAAAACCCTATGATAATGTGTATCGAATGATATATAGCCACAATAACCTCTATAAATCCTGTTACATATATCTTCACCACCCTCATGTTTGAAACACAAATTCTTCGCTGTTATCATATTCGTTTCAATGAGTTATTTCTAGTTAATGCTATCGGTAGTAATGAGTACGGTTAATTGTTGCAACACATTCCATACATACATTGTATAAACACGATGAAATTAATACTGTTTTAAGGGATTTACACTATGATTAGAGTAGTTATGAGCAGCGTGGAACTACCAGTAATGGCTTTATAACGTTTTGATTCATAATTTTTGTCTAATAATAATGGTATACAATCTACGGGCCTGTTGGTCAAGTGACTAGTGATCTGCTAAGTCAGAGATCGTGGGTTCGATTCCCACTCAGGACATATAATGTGATGAGCACGATTATTTGTCGTGTTTGGGTGTAATGTATCTAGAATGTTTTTCCATGTTCATTTCCATAGATATATAGAAGTATGTTTATTAGACTGCTGAATATTGACTGCACGGATGGCGTAGTGGTTTAGCGGTCGCCAAGACGGTCACTACTACGCTGAATGTTGTTGGTCCGATCCCCACATAGGACGACACTTTGTGTGATCCAGAATTTGTTGTTCTGAGTCTGGGTGTTGTTATGTATGTTTGTAAAGTTCCCCGCGCCACAGCATATATTTCTAATGCGGGAGTTGTCTTTTTAATGAAAAAAATAATTAGCCTCTATCTTATACATCTATCTATCTATTAAGCCTGCAATAATTTACGGATTCTGCTTTGTTTGGGATCAGACGGGCGTATGTGAAATGTGTAAAGTTACAAAAAAAAAAAAAAAGTAGTACGCATTCTTTGCGGAGAGTTTTTTATAAACATCCTACGATTCTTAAGAGCAGTATCAGAAGGAAACTTATAGCAAAAAGGATAAAAATGGCTGTGGAAAAGAAGAATAAGAATGATAGAAGAGATATATAATAAAGCCCTTTTCTTCCGAATTCGCTACAGATTTGACAATACATATTTCCGAGTTCTATTTGTTATATTATGTCTCGCAATTCGGTGCGCCTCTTGGCATAGGCCTCCTCCAGCTCTCTCCACTGAGCTCTATCCTCTGCTACTCTAGTCCAGTAAGGTCCCAAAGTTAGGCGGATATCGTCCATCCATCTAGTTTTCGGACGCCCCTTTCTTATAGAAGAGATATACCTAGTTCTTAATTTTTATCGCATACACAATTTAGCGTGGTATAGTAGGCCAAAACCTCCTTTCTAAGGAGAGGCCTGTGTCCAGCAGTGGACTAGTATAGGCTGTTGATGATGACACAATTTAAAGCGCATGACTCACAAGTCAGGTGAAGACGAGACTGTAGACCAGAAGTAATAAAAATTCTTCCCAAACTAGGTTGGGGTCAGCTTTATGTCTACTACGATACGGCTGAACTTGAACTGATTTTTTACACAGAGCGATCCATCAGACCTTCACAACCCAAGTATTAGGCGATATCGAAGTTCTGTAAAAAGACTGTTGTCGGACTTTTTAGGGCTCCATCTACCCGTAAGGATTGCCACAGATGTTCGTATGGGTCTCAATCTGTTAATAATGGTCACCCATCCATAGACTGACCTGGCTAGGATTGCTTAACTTTGCAATGTGTCTACTCAGTTACCACTTAATCACGAGCCCCTCAACCAGAAGTAATAAATAGTATTATAATATTCTTAGTATAGTAAAGTATTACATAGTAAATTACACCCAAATACACAATTGATAATTAAAAAAATTTGGTATAATTAGAGGTAAGTTTATCAGAGGCTTCCGTATTGACAAGATTGTAACAGAATATACTATGAAATCAGTTTCTAATCGGAAAAGAAAAAATTAGGGAGCAAAAAAATTTTGAATTTTTCAGTGATTTTTGAAAGCCCATATTTCTTTGGAAAAAGGTCGTATCAAGTTCGTAAATCTTAGTTTTCAGATCTCTTGGCCAAAATGTTTTAGGGGTGTCAGTTATCGATTAATTTAGAGGAATAGCGCGAAAAAGCGAGTAATTTCATGGTTTTTTTTTTGAGTCCACGGGATTGGTTTTTTTTTACAATAAAATAATAATAATAATTTTTATTTAAAGTAAAGATTTACAAAATTTGTTTAACAATGATAGCCACACTAGGCTTAGCCTGTATCGAGGCTATCAATACAAAAACGGTTATACATTAGGACAATATCAATAATATTAGAATCTTATATAAATCTCATATGAAACAATAGGAAGAGATCGCAGTTTACTACAATCTTTATTTATTTAATTGACTAAGTTTAACTTATGATATAGACTTAATAGCCTGTTTATTCAGCTTCATTTTACTTTTTTGAATTTTTCTCTACAATGATTTGTTCCGGAGCAACCAATCATCAACAGCCTTTAATAGTCCACTGCTGGACATAAGCCTCTCCTCAGAAAGGAGGTTATGGCCTACTATACCACGCTGGCCAGACGGGTTAGTATAGGGTTTGTGTCAAGTTTTCCTTCTCTCTGCAGTGCTGTTGTCCTGCGTAGTTTTATCCCTTAGGAGCAACCAATCGGACAGAAAATTTAAGGGCAGTTCCAAATTCTGCAACAAATTTCCTACAAAATTGGCTTATGGCCGTTAAGAAAAAAAAAATCCTCAATTTTGACTTGAAAACATGCATATTATAGATTTCTATAATATGCATGTATTTAGTAATGTTTAAGTATTTTTATCATCAGTACCATAGTACAGGAAATATCTAGTTTGGGATCAGACTGCCGTGTGTAAGATGTCTTATCGTTCAAACATGCTAATCTCTATTCTAGTTCTCTAGTTATTGATACTGTTTAAGCTGCAACTTGAACACGCATCAAAAACTAGGTTTACAACAGAGTTTTATGACTCTTACACTGAACTGATAAATCTAATGCTGGTCCATAAATGCTCTGATTACCTTATAGGGGATCTAGTATCATAGATGTCGGTATAAAAGTAATGTTAGCAAAGAAAATTGCTGTTGAAGTGTGAAGGAAAAATAAAATTTATAAAGAACGTTTAGTAGGAACGATATGTATGCAAGTTACGTGGATCACAAATGACTATAGTCGTTTTAAAAAAAATAACGTTTCGTACGAAAGCTTGCAACCTGATTGGTCAGGGCTTGATTGATGTGTCACTATATTCTAAACACGAATGAAGTGACTGCGTCCGTGGTGCAGTGGTAGCGTAAGCGACTGCTGTGCTGGGGTCTCGGGTTCGATTCCCGGGTCGGACCAAATGTTTGAATGATCTGCAAATGTTTGTTTCGGAGTTTGGTGTTTTCTATGTATACCTAACATGTATGTATTTACAAAAAAAAAACAAAGTATATAAGTATTCTATCAGTCAATTCAGCTTTCATAGTACAAGTTTTGATATAAAACTGATGGATTTCTGTAAGAGATCGCATACTGCGATTCGGCCGCCCAGAAGTCAAAAAATGGTCGTTATCGCATCATTGTGCTATAACGTAAGCTTTTTAACTTAAGAAGAAAATACGTGATGTATTTTGCAAACACCTATAGAGAAGTTAAGTTGGAAAGAACGAGTGCAGTAGTAACTCCGTACTTCGCTGTGTCTTCGTTGGTATTGAAGTAAGTTTTTTGTAATAACATTATTTTAAATAATATTAAATGATAGTTTCGTTTAAGCATAACAAGTTTTTTTTTTTTATGGTATAAAGTGGCGAGCAGACGAGTCACCTGATGGTAAGCAACTACCGCCGCCCATGGGCACCTGCAACTCAAAAGTCACAAGTGCGTTGTCGCCCTTGGAGTCCCTCTCACTCGAGTCAGCGGGAGGGGGGGTTTGGGCTCCGGTAACCTCACTCACTCAGTAAAAGGCAACGAAAGAATTGCTTAACACCGGTTTTCTGTGAGGCCGTGGTATCATTCCGGTCGAGCCGGCCCATTCGTGTCGAAGCATGGCTCTCCCACGTAGTTTGATGGTCGTCTTGAAGACAAAACGTTACCATGATGAAAGTTAGAACTGCCAATATAGATACAATGCTTTATAAACATTATCGCGTTAAAGCAAGTCACGATTTACACTTCTATGCCTACGAGTCGTGAAAGTTTAAAATGGAAAATTAAGTATACCATAGGATTGTTGTCGTTTTTCTAAAAATGGAATGGTAAAATGGTAGCTTCCAGTAGAGTAATGCCGAAATTGTTCTGTACAAATGCATAGAAATCATGAAATATCATAATAATCATAATATCATGAAAACAGGCCGCTACTGAGTCCGAAACTAATGGGACAATAGACACGAGAAAATCTTTTATCGTTTATTACAACGTCTGATATAAATAACTTAAATTATTATTTAGAAAAAGTTTTAAAAGCAGAAAAAAAATAGGAGTTTATTCAATTCCACAATTTTTTTTTCTTTTAAAAAGACAACTCCTTCACTAGGTATATATCCTGTGTCGCGGGGGACTTTACAAACATACACGAAACGGACACTTGGAACACCCAGACTCAGAACAACAAATTGTGGATCACATAAAGCGATGTCCCATGTGGGGATGGAACCCGACCGAGGTGACCGCTTAAACCACTACGCCATCCGTGCAGTCATTATCCAATGAAAATTTAATCTAATATATAAACAACGAAGTATAAATAGTTTTAAATTTAAAATATTTTAAAACGTTGGCCAATTTTTAAGCTGACGGTACACTTATCCAATTAAAAACTTTAACTCAGATTATCGCCACACCAAAAAACCCGTACCTTTCAAATGAACAGGCAACATTACCATATTTTTCCTTTAATCTCATTAAACCAACATCCCGTAGCAATGAACTGGTCTGCGCGTACGCATGGAAATATCCGACCGACTTCGCATGGTTAAGGACGTAACAATGAGGTCAAGATGCATGATGTCCTCACATACTAATGATTGGAACCTACCACGGGCACACGTACTTGTTAGTTGGTATTATGTCGTTTTGTAATGTAATATTTCATGTGATTACTAAACTCATTTGATGATATCACTACTTTTCAGAAGCATGCATGAAATCAATAAATTAAGCATGTACATAAAAAACTGAAGTATAATTATTATTTTTAGTTTGTTTTATCTCTCCCTCTCTCATATATTGCTGTGCCCGACAGGGTCCATGATGATCTGATCTTATATTTAAGTTACCATCTAAGTAAACATTGTGGAATGCAATAAATATATTGAGTATTGAGAATTGCTTTTTTTAGGGTTTGAACCGTAATTTGTCCTTAGGTCATTGTCAGAACTACGGAACTGTAAAAAAAGAGAATTCGTTTCCCTATGTTCTTCTGTCTGTCCATCTATACAACAAAAGCTAAGTTAACTAAGCTCAGCGACTGTTAGCAATATAAATCTACCAAGTTGCTTACCTATGTATAAAAAATTAAGTACATCCGAAATACTTGGACGGGTGATGTTTGTCCAAAAAACGATACCAACCAAACTGTTCTTCTAAGCATAGCTTTTAGTTGAATTATAAAAAAACATGCTTCAGAAATGCGAAGAAATCATATTAAAATAATAATAATAGAAAATATATTTAAATTGGCAGCTAGTGTACAGTACTAAAGCTGGGAGAGCCATACGATTAACATAAGCCGGCTCGACCGGAGTGAAAAACCGGAAAACCAGTGTTAAGAAGGGATGGAATAAAATCACAATCGCATATGATAAATCATATGACTTTTAAATCATATCACACCAACCGTGACTGATTTACAAAACCACTGCTACTTAATTATTATTATTAGACTCGCGAAATGCCTAAATCTAAAAAGAAAAAAAGGTCGTAATCTTTGATAATAAGAATTTTGATTGTTTATAATGCCGTTTATCTTTGTATATGACGAAATCACAATTAAATTTGAAATAGCTGTGACTAAAACTAATCATTTCATCAAATAAATATGACGACCGGATGGCGTAGTGGTTTGTGTTACGGACTGCTATTCTAAAGGTCGCGGGTTCGATTCCCGCTCAAGTCAAACATTTGTGTGCAACATTGGATGTTTGATTTGGTCTGGGTGTTTCTATGTATAATATGTATGTATTTACAAAAAAAAAAAAAGTATATATGTATTTATATCAATTGTCTAGTACCCATAGTACAAGCTCTGTTTAGTTTGGGACTAGATGGCGTTGTGTGTATGTGGTAGAATATTATATTATTCTATTTAAAAGTAGCACTTATTTCCATGTCACTAGACACTAGTTAGTTAACACTAGTTATGCAAGTTAAGTTGCAGGTGCCCAGCAAATTACGGCAAGGCACTTGTGTCTTTTAAGTCTCATCTGTTCATAGGTGGTGATAGTCACTTGTCATGAGATCTGCTTGTTAACCTCCCTTCCCCCTACACCACACCATATTCCATAAAAAAGTATAAACGCATATAATTCTTTGGCAAATTTAAAAGAATTTACAAGGACATCATCATCAGTCCGCTGCTGGACATAGGCCTCTACCATTGGATGTAAGTTGTGTCATAAACCTACGAATTAAATACGCTTATTTATAATAAACAATCCGTTGACAGCAGTTTCATCTGCGTTTATGATCACTGCTTTCAATAAAAAAAGAAAAAGAATTTCTTTCAAACAACCTATATAACTTGAAACATTAAATAAATTATTTCACCATAAATCAAAGTGAAATCATAAACATTTACGGCCAATAAAACGTAAACCATAAAATAATTGCCGCACTATTGAAGATCTACACGCACCACTAACACCATCTAGCGGTTATCGGTAGAACCTGGAACTGACTTTGAATTCGTTCCATCTAGTAATGCGTACGACACACGTATAGGTAGAGCTACTTACTTAAGATTAGAGTACCGATTACATTTATTTCTAAATAAAATGCACTTTCACTGTTTAAAACACGTCGTAATATCATTATTATGAAGTTTCTTATATGGAGGGGCTGTTACACAATTGATTACTATTAGCTACGCATGGAAATGAAATGGAATAAATAAATGAGAATACACTGTTTTTTATTCACATCGAGTGTGATAAACAAGCTCACGATTACCTGTTGGTAAGCCGTTATCAGTACCTACAAATAATATATTCATAACGGTACAGGGGCCTAAGTGCAAGTTTTTTTAACATCTACTCTATAGTCACGGCGACCGCGTTGTGATTGGTCCGAACTGAAATCTCCACCAATCGCAACGCCAAACCGTGCCGTCGAGAGCGAGTTGATGTAAAATAAAGTGGCACTAGGACCTCAGTTGTATCTCGTGCATTGACATATTAAATCGGCGCTGATGTTCTGCAAAGGGCCTAAGGAAACTTCTGTTCCCCAGTTGTTTTGAGGACACGGTTAAACAGTAAGCGATTATTGTCATCCATGCTTCCATACATTTTATCTAACACAGTTTTAAAAGTGACTGAGTACATTCTTTTTTTTTAATACTTTATGCACAAGTAGGGTACAATGGCGGACTTAATGCCACAGGTATTTTCTCCTAGTCTGCCTTAGGGTGGTGCTAAAATGTGTGACTAGGTGCACTAGACATTGATAAGTAAAGAAAGAGAAAATGATTGAGAAGTTAGACAGAAACAGATGAGATAAATACATACATACAAACGTACCAAATACATACACATACATAAATTCTTACCTAGTTACATACATACATAAATCTACATATTGATAATAATAGGTCTTTACCTATGAAATTGCCGTTTTGTAAGAATAAGTGAAAGTACTTATTTTTTCAAACTTTTTTATTTCTGTTATGCGAAGTAATCACCCATGCAATCGACGCATCTTTGCCAACGCATTGGCAGTTTATTGATGCCCTTCTTGTAAAAATCAGCTGGACGGGAGGCAACAAACTCTTCAAAGGCATTTTGTACTGCCTCTCGGGAATTGAATTTTTTACCCACTAAAAAGTTGTCTAAATTTTCGGTAGGTGCAAGGTCTGGTGGTCACATCTGCAACCAGCTTTGGTCAATCGGTCGTCCCCGCTCCTTCACGACAACGCGCGACCCCATACTGCGCAACAGACAGTCTCCAAGCTGCAAGAGCTGGGGTTGGAAGCTCTCCCTCATCCGTCATACTCACCAGACCTCACAGTAACATTACATTCTTAACACACAGCAACATTATTTTTAAATACTTCTTATAAACGAAGTGAAGCCAAAATATGTCTTAATATGGCTTCCCACAATGTATGATTCTGTGGATTATTCGCGCTCGGTGATGACTACAACTAACTGCTGCACCAAGCAAGGCTCTTCGGATGGTGCTTGTCGGTCTGTTTCGGATTCAAGATTATCATTTAAAATGTAAAGTGAAAGAGAACGTATCAGATGGCTGTCAGAGGCTAATTGCTAGAAGCCGAGGGTCGATCTGAGTGGCGTGCAATTGGAGAGGGTTTTTGTAATGGAACTAATCTCTCCCACACGCCCATCACTGTAACTCCTGTACACCATGATCAACAGCAGTGACCCACGAACACACCGAGTTATGACACTCGGGCAGTCCCAGGAAATTAATCAGAAGCAAATTGGAGGAGTTGGAAATACAGTAAATCCACTTCCCTCCTTAGCAAAGCGGGAGACAAAATTAAGTAAAAGAGATTGGAGAAGCCGAAAATCGATCTAAGTGGCGTGTAATGGGAGAGGTCTATGTCCATCAGTGGACTGCGATAGGCTGATTATGATGATGATGTTTTAGTACAGGTGGCCGTGTTATACTTCGCAGGCGATCTGGTCCCAGAGCGATAAGCAATATGTGAACGCTCCATTAAGTTGGATAAATTCATTAACACTCCAGTACGTTTGTATAAAAATATCTGAATAACCCATTATAAACTTCTAATTGTTTCTGTCCTATTGTTTCGAAGACGTGACTTTAAACTAACTATCGGAATCATCGTTAAAAGATAATGCTAGGGGGTTTAACTACTCTGTTTTCCTTAAAATAATGTTATTTTTTGTAATAACATTTTTTAGACTTTTGGTGTTCGATTTTGACTTGGTATATCACACTTTAATACTAACAAGGCTAAGGCTAACTAGGCTAAGTTTAAATGTTCTACTAAGAATTACTTTGAGTCACAGTTACTCGAAATATATTTTTTATAATTGTTATTGCTTATACTCTGCAGCCTGGATGTTCAAGTCCTCTAACGTTTACAACAGATATTTATCAGTGGCAATATTTATTTCACGGGCCTGGCTAAATGTGTGTAATTTCTCTATTCATTAGCAACAGCTTTTAATAGTCCACTGCTGGACATAGGCCTCTCTTTAAAAAGAAGCTTTTGGCCTACTATACCACGCTGGCCAAATGGGTTAGTATTGGGTTTGTGTCAAGTTTTCCTTCTCTCTGCAGTGCTGTTGTCCAGCGTAGTTTGCTCCTTTAGTCGGTTCTTACGACACCCACGGGATGAATGAAGGTGGTGACACTGTGTTCTTAATCCGGCACCACACGGACAATTGTCTATTATATGTTCATCATCATCATCAGCCTATCGCAGTCTACTGCTGGACATAGGCCTCTCCCATTGCACGCCACTTAGATCGATTTTGGGCTATTATATTATATATAATATAATAGCCCAAAATCATATTATTATATTATATTATTATATTATATTATTATATTATTTATTATTATATTTTTATTGTTTTTCTTTTTTATTATATGTATGTATTTAAAAATTTATAAGAATGTTTATCAGTAGTTTCGTTGGGCAGCAGTTACCATAGTACAGGTTCTGCCTAGTTTGGGATCAGACGGCCGTGTGTAAGATGTGTAAAGGTATTCATATTATTACACACTAATAAGGACCAGATTATATGTAACATAAAAAACTTATTATATGCATGCAAATATACATGAAAAATGAAGAAAAGTAGGTTTTAATTTTTTGTTTCAAAATCAGCATACAATTAGTAAACTATCCATTGATAGACGATATAGGTACAGTACATTAACATTTTTTTACACACATCTCACACACGGCCGTCTGATCCCAAACTAGGCAGAGCCTGTACTATGGTAATCATACTGCTGATAAACATACTTATATATTTCTAAATACATACATAATATAGATAAATTACACCCAGACACAGAAAAAATTATCGTGCTCATCACACAATTATTTGTCCTGGGTGGGAATCGAACCCACGACCTCTGGCTTATCAGTCAAGGTCAATAACCACTAGACCAACAGGCCCGCCCGTATTCTAAAAATGTTTAATATTTTTTTTAAACGTAAACAATCCAAAATATTTATAGTTTAAAAAGAATCGCTCCACACTCCACATCCAATAAGGTAACTGGCCAGAATTTGAACTTGGATGTTACGTTAGCACTGCATAGCTCACACGCGCATTAACAATAAAAACAATAATATGCGTAAAGGCTGGCAGAATATTAGGCGGTAGGCGAGCCCTACGGTCTTCTGTCTCATTAATTTTACTATCGTAAGTACCAAATCAAAGAAAAGCGCGCCTGCTAAGTTTGCTGCGCTCGAAAAATATTTTGAATGTGTCGATAATATGCACCATAACTAGGTATTAGGTAAAATATGCTATTAGGGCATGCCATAAATATGCAAATTCAAATAATCCGGTCCTAATAATGTTAGTGCAAATGAAAGTAAACGTTCTCATAGGTAGTATCTGTGTTGTTACAAAACCTCTAAAAGGTATGCGCATATCAGTACTTTATCTCGCATTAAGAACACGAGCTGTCAGACTGGGCATTACGCTGTCATTATTTGCAATAGATATGATGAAATTATGAAAAAGATAACTTTTGTTTTGTTTAATAATAATAATAACATTTATTTACCCAAATACCCCTGTCCGTGTGGTGACGGATTAAGAATACGGTGTCACCACGCCATTTCATCCCGTGGGTATTGTAAGAGCCAATTAAGGAAGCCAACTGCGCAGAACAACAACACTGCAAAGAGAAGGAAAACTTGACACAATCCCTATATCAACCCGTCTGGCCAGCGTGGTATAGTAGGCCAAAACATCCTTTCTAAGGAGAGGCCTATGTCCAGCAGTTGACTATTAAAAGCTGTTGATGATGATGATGACGATGATTTATCCAAAAAGTTTGTACAACTTACAGTAATGTAACGTAAACGTTTGCTACTCATTAATTTTGGACAAATTTGTGTCTATACCCTGAAATTCAAGCTAGGTGGGGACCTGTAATTTTGAAGATCAGTGTTCTGCTGTGAAATAAAATTATTAACAAGTAGATCGATGCTCCCTTTTACAATTTTATGAACTTATTAAACATAAATATCACAATGTCTGACTATATCTAGTACAGTATGTTTATGAGTAAGTATGCATGTGAGGGTGTGTATGTACATATGTGAAGGAGCGATAGATTATTCTTTATGTAGTATTACAATATGAAAGTTTGGTTAAGTAATATTTAGAAGTTTTTCTGTGTCACCGTAATTTAAATTTTGTAGCCATTTAGATAATTTGGTTTTAATTTCGAAACTAATTAATGTTTGTAAGCCCAGTAGTTTGTTGATTTTATTGTAGATTATATAACTTAACATAGGAAGCTGTCTTGTTGAAAAATAATGAGAATGACGTTCTAAAATAATGATATTCTGCTCTGATATACTTCAGAATACTTAAAACTGTGTTTGAGCGGTTAAGAAACAGTCGTGCTTTTCCGCTATGGTAACATTATTTAGCATGATGCGTGTTATATAAACTACTATGCAATGTAAGCGCACAAAAACATGTTTTTTCAAACAAATCTTTAAAATTCTCGGATTTTCTCTATTATAATATGCATGTACAAAGGCGGACTTAATGCCATTAGGCATTCTCTCCCAGTCAACCTAACCTATGATGTGTTGTGTTGTATATGAATATGTATATATGAATATGTGTATATGATATTGCATTAATTACTTAAGATATTAAGACGTAACATCTGTGCATCTACCTTACAAGATTTTTACAAAGCGCAAAGGTTTCCTGGAAGAGAATGCCGTGGGCATTACGTCCGCGAGCCGATGTACAAAAGTGCATAAAGTTCAATAAATAACTTTAAAAAACCCCTTTCTTTTTAAGTGCGTTATTAAAGAATGCCACCACATAGTCGGATGCTTAGTGGTCCGTTCATACCAAATCATATTAGGTAGATATTTAATGTGAAGGCAGTGTACTGATCTGTCCAAGCACTGTTAGTATTTTTATCTTGATGGCAATAATGGTTTTAATAACCCGAAGCGACCTCAGATCTATACTAATATTATAAAGCTGAAGAGTTTGTTTGATTGTTTGAACGCGCTAATCTCAGGAACTACTGGTCCGATTTGAAAAATTATTTCAGTGTTAGATAGCCCATTTATCGAGGAAGGCTATAGGCTATATATCATCACGCTAAGACCAATAGGAGCGGAGCACCAATGAAGAATGTTACAAAAACGGAGAAAATTTATTACTATTGAGAGACGCAGACGAAGTTGCGCGGGTCAGCTAGTTAGAGATAAATCTGTACCAACTTGTCCGTCATTTAATTTTATACGTTACTAGCTTTCGCTCGCGGTTCCGATCGCATGTATGTCGGTTATCGCGATAAAAGTAGCCAATGTATTCAAGAATCAAACTATCTCCATGCTAAATTTCATATTAATCGGTTCAACGTCTATGTCCGTGTGGTGACGGATTAAGAATACAGAGTGTCACCACCCCTATTCATCCCAAGGGTGTCGTAAAAGCCGACTGAGGGAGCAAACTACGCAGAACAACAGCACTACAAAGAGAAGGAAAACTTCAAACAAACCCTATACCAACCCGTCTGGTCAGCGTGGTATAGTAGGCCGAAACCTCCTTCCTAAGAAGAGGCCATGTCCAGCAGTGGACTATTAAAGGCTGTTGATGTGATGATGATGACGGTTCAACGGTTATTCATTTAAAAACTTTCACCCCCCTCAAGGATTATTACCGGAATAAAAACTATCCTATGGCCTTTCCCGGGACTCAAAGTACCTGTATAGCGAATTTAATCTTAATCGGTTTAGCGGTTTGAGCGTGAAGAGGTCACAAACAGACAGACAGACACATAGACAGATAGTATGGATATATAGTACTTTACATTTAAAAGTACAAAATGTTATAAAGCTTGACCAGTTACTTGCCCAGTTATAATAATAATAACTTCACGTATCTCACACACGGCAGTCTGATCCCAAACTAGGCAGAGCCTGTACTATTGCAACCGAACATTATAAATTACATCGAGACAAATGATTATGGTCATCACATGATTATTTATTCTGGGTGGGAATCGAACACACGACCTCGGGCTTGGCAATCAGGCTTATTAACCAATACACCAACAGGTTAATCGAATAAATCATTTATTTTTCTACATAAGCAATTATCGACATGAAAATATAACCAGATCTATTACCTAATATCAAGAATTATTCTTAAAGGACGGAATAGTGTCGTGCCTTTCATAATAAAATACTTTATTCTTTAGAACTCATTATAGGTAAACAAACTACGAGATATGACTAATGTCTGTAAGAGCCAGTGATTCGAAGCGGTTTATTTTGAGTTTGTTCTTAACACGCGCTGCACTATTTAATGTCATTGCCAAGTTCATTGGAAAAAGATTTTATATATAACACGTCACATTAGCTTCGCTTCGATGTAAAATTTTATTCATAATCTTTTAGTATTAAAAAATACAGAACGAAACGTATCCTTTAGAACAACTTTAAAGAAGTACTATCTTGAGAGAGCCATGCTTCTGCACATATCAGCCAACTTAACATACCAACCACGGCTTCACAGAAAACCGCAATCCTTTCGTTGCATATCACTGAGTGAGTGAAGTAACTGAAGGACCAACTCTACTCTCTACTCACCAATGCTGAAGGAGGCACTCAAACGGCGGTAAATTTGAGTACTTCCGCCTGAATTAGTACTCGTCAGATGCAGGTGTCATTGGGAGGCGGTGGTTTCACCTACTATGAGGGGGCTCGTCTGTTCTATGCTGCGATGTCATAAAGAACTTGCTAGTTTGTAACAAAGCCATTCCATGTAAGGGGGTCAGAAGGTTAGACAGAAAACATTACCTGACTAGCATTAGTGGCAACTGCCAAATACAACGAGAAACAAACTTCAATACGATTTAAACGAAGACACACCGAACTACGGAGTGACTACTAATTCTGCATCGCGCAATTGAAGTTTTTACGCCAATTATATACATTTCCAACGTGGACTGTTGAAATGGGATCCGCCAGATATGATCACCTTGCCTGGTCGGAGACTGTTATCGTTGTATTGGAAGTACATAACACTAATTTCACCACACATACATTGAAGGAAATGGACCTGAAACTCCTGTGTTATCGGTAAGTATGATTGAAATGGTTCCAGAAATAATCAAATTTCGTAGTCTAATTCCCCTTCACTTCAAAAATATACTATCACTTTTATATGTATAAACTACAATGAGGCGGCGGCTACCGCGGCGGTCAGAAGGAACTCAAGGAATGCATTGGCGGCTTCTGGAGTCCTCCCTGCCGAGTTTAAGTTATTTATTGTATACAATGGTATTATGCACATGTTTGAATACATCTGCTTTTCTGTATTTATCCAAAAAACAATACATTAAAGTATTTTGATCTGTGTGTCAAAAACCCATGATACAATTTATGTTTAGTAGTCTTTCCGTGACAATTTTCTTGGTTTTATTCTTCCGTGTTGCAAGCTGAACTAAAAATTACCTGCATTAGTTAGCTTTAATGCCGATCATGTTTAAATATGCACTTAGGTATCACGTCTGAGCCACTTGTTTAGTAACTAATCTAGCAGACAGGTATAACAGCTTTCTCGTAAAACAGGATAGTTCTAACTAGTCCCCATTCAAGTGATAAAATGTGAATAAACAACACAACAAGAAGTAAATAAGTAGCAACTGAATCGTTATATATTAATAATAATAATATTCTAATAATAATAATAATATTCTACCACATACACACAACGCCATCTAGTCCCAAACTAAGCAGAGCTTGTACTATGGGTACTAGACAACTGATATAAATACATATATACTTTTTTTTTTGTAAATACATACACATTGTACATAGAAACACCCAGACCAAATCAAACATCAAATGTTCATGTACACAAATATTTGACTTGAGCGGGAATCGAACCCGCGACCTTTGGAATAGCAGTCCGTTACACAAACCACTACGCCATCCGGTCGTTTATATTAACATCATATATGTATATAAACTAAGCAGAATTTAGCTAAAATTATAACTAAAATTTGTGCGAATCGATCACTAAGCCGGCAGAAATGGGTCGGCTCGAAGGGAGTGACACCAGAAACCGGCTTCACAGAAAACCGGTGTTAAGCAGTTCTTTCGATCAGGTAACAATTGTCACATTTTTACATTTGTATTGACTGACTTTTCAACCAGGTTCAGTTTATGACAGCAGCCATTGAAACAATAAGTGGTCAACACGTCAGGCATTCCAAAGGTATGTGATGCATGTTACGTTAACGCGTTAATTGCTGCATATGTATTACATAACTTTGAACTTTACGTTTTTGACTAGGTCGCAATTTAGTACTCATACAGGTACTGTATAAATTTATAAAGTAAATAACTCTGGAAGGCCAATTTGTAAACTGTTTTCACTGGACAGAATGAGGGTTACCTTTGAATTGACAGATTTAAATCGAATAGTCGTCCGTGTGGTGGCGGATTAAGAATACAGATTGTCACCACCCCCATTCATCCCGTGGGTGTTGTAAGAGCCGACTAAGGGAGCAAACTGCGTAGGACAACAACACTGCAAAGAGAAGGAAAACTTGACACAAACCAACCAACAATACCAACCCGCCTGGCCAACCCGCAAGGAGGTTTTGGCCTACTATAGACCAAAACCTCCTTTCTAAGGAGAGGCCTATGTCCAGCAGTGGACGGTTAAAGGATGTTGATGATGATGGAATAGAACATACCCTCACCCACACATTATATGTAGGCATATAGACAACAAAATTCCCGCAAAGGTAGGTAGAGGTATAGTAAATACCCGCGTTTTGCCAACTAAAATTTTAGTCTTACATTGGTGATAGAGGACAAGCCTTTTCTCATCAGAACGTTAATAAATAATAGAAAGAAAGAACGAAAAACAATTTATTACTGGACGTAAGTACATATACTCACAATATAAAGGACCTACAAGACAAGACCTAATACAGACACACAATACAAGAACGTAACACAAGATCTAAGCGAAAATACATTTTTACGTGTAGGTACATCACATGCCAGTCGAATAGGACCTGGCTCAGCGTCTGCTTGATTTCTGTTAAGCGCTGGTTTTCAACCAGACCTTTTAGTAAGTGTAATAAAAATTTAAATAGTTATAAGATAATATAAACTATAATTTAAAGGAGCCAAATATATTACATAAAGTTAGCAAAAATAATATACCTAACTAAAAGTTAGTAACAAACTGTGTTCGAACACAGAGGTCATTTCAACAAACCCAAGACTATATTAAGCTTACTTGCAAAAAAATAATGCTAATACTTTAAAACCAACATCAACATTTTTACAGGATACCGTGAACATGTCCCAACATGATGGTGTCAGCGATACGAACAATTTACAACTCCCATATTAGCCAACGAGCCATAAACATCCGTCCCCTAAACATGGTGGTATTGGCTTGCTTGACACACGTGTCTGAAACCTAAATCATTGTGTACTTCCTACTGTGTTATTTAGAAGGAAATATAATCACATACTAGCGATTACCCTCGGCTTTGCTGGTATCATATTTCTAACTTTGAAAAATACGAACTGACATACAACCGTTCATTTTTTATTTTACTTCCTTATAGCTCAAAATTTTCATAAATCTTTTCTTAATGGGTGCTTACAAACTTACAACATATAATAGCATCGTTTAAAAACCCCTTACACAAAAAAAACATCAGGGCAAGTAATGTTATATATTGACATTTTCAGCCTAAATTTGGAATGACGTAAACGTCAACGTATGTTTTCACTCATCTCTACACCACCCTGAAGTAGATTGGATGATAGTGGTTTCAGCATTGTGTGCCTCTGTGCACATTGTGCATAAAGTAAAAAAAAATATATATAAAGAAAATAAAACAGTACTTAGAAATTTAAAAAATAGCATAATCCACAAAATGCCAAGGCATCCTGATTAAGTAACAGACGTCAATTTAACAAAATATATGGTTTGTTTAGTCGCCCAATGTGTGGCTAAACAATTAAATGTAAGTCGAATCAACCAAAACCATGACATCTTTCACAACTTCAGTATCAAACTAATAAAGTAGGTCTTGACATCCGCGTCAGGTTAACTGATCTACCCTTAACATAATGTTTTGCCCTTAAGACAGTTAACTATAAAAAAAGGCATAGCGCGCCGGCCGCCTACATCGTGATGAATTGTAGTAAACTATATATTCCAAAATTTTGAATGGAACCAAACTTATACCTTTAAAAAAACAATAATTGACAGAAAGAAAGAAAAAAACGTTTATTTTGGCAATAACACAACACTTTAGACAATTTTGCAGCTTGAATTAAAACCGATGCCAAAAACGGACCAAAATAACGCGTAAAACCAGTTGCCCTAATTGCTACGCCGTGTACATAAATCATAAGGTTAATAACATATAGCAATAATATAGAATAAAACAAATAACAGATATACAGATCATGCTAATATACACTTGCAAATACTAGTTCATAAATGACGGAGTTCTAAGGTAAGGCAGGTAAAAAAAAAACAATTGAGAGCCTCCTAATTCTTTTTCTTACATAATTCCTTGTCAAGATAAAATAATCTATGATAATTGAATAACAGTATATAACCAGACAAATTAATAGTTCGTTTTTCTAAAAAAATACAGGACTGCACGAATGGCGTAGTGGTTTAAGCGGTCGCCACGCCGCTTCCTACTACGCCGAGTGTTGTGGGTTTAAACCCCACATGGGACGACACTTTGTGTGATCCACAAATTGTTGTTCTGAGTCTGGGTGTTCTTTGTGTCAGTTTGTAAAGTCCCCCGCGACACAGGATATATTCCTTATGCGGGAGTTGTCTTTCAAACAAAAAAAATGTTACTTTGATAATCTTTTACAAACATCTGATTAAGTAGAGGATAAGAAAAGATAAATTGCAACATGTACTTTTGACATTGACTCTACACCTTGCGGTAGAACACGTTTTTGGAATAATCGTACCATTATTTTCAGTGTCAATGTCACGATAACCTAACCTTAAAAGGTAGAAATTATGAGAGATGAGAATATCTACATATTAGGTCTTTACCTATGAAATTGCCGTTTTGTATGCAATAAGAGAAAGTACTTATTTTTTCAAACTTTTTTATTTCTGTTATTCGAAGTAATCACCCATGCAATCGACGCATCTTTGCCAACGCATTGGCAGTTTATTGATGCCCTTTTTGTAAAAATCAGCAGGACGGGAGGCAACAAACTCTTTAAAGGCATGTTGTACTGCCTCTCGGGAATTGAATTTTTTACCCACTAAAAAGTTGTCTAAATTTTGGAAAAAGTAATAGTCGGTAGGTGCAAGGTCTGGTGAGTACCAAGCAACCAGCTTTGGTCAATCGGTCGTCCCCACTGCTCCTTCACGACAACGCGCGACCCCATACTGCGCAACAGACAGTCTCCAAGCTGCAAGAGCTGGGGTTGGAAGCTCTCCCTCATCTGCCATACTCACCAGACCTTGCTCCTACCGACTATTACTTTTTCCAAAATTTAGACAACTTTTTAGTGGGTAATATGGGTAGACCTAATATTTATTAAATTCTTGTAAGTCAAGTTTAAACTTAGGACTTACATATAGTTTTATAATCGTTGGTACAATTTCCGAGTCAGAAGGCAACGTGTGTGACATATTGGATTTGTATAATTATATTAGGTTTTACTACAAGGTGCATTTCCCAACTCCATGTCAAAGGTATAATTTTTTTAACACTGTTTACATCATTATCACTTCAACAGCCTTTAATAGTCCACTGCTGGACACAGGAAAAAAGGAGGTCTCCTTAGAAAGGAGGTTTTGGTCTACTATACCACTCTGGCCAGACGGGTTGGTGTAAGGTTTGTTTCAAGTTTTCCTCCTTCTGCACAACCGTCAGTTGTACTGGCAAAAAAGATCCTAAAATCAAGTTGTTCCAGATCCCCGAAATGTGTAAAATACTAAACAAATAAGCCCCAAATACTCTTATCTGACTACTTTAGAGATTTTTTATTTTTGCCAGTGTCTGTCAGCCTGTGACACGGCCAGTGCAACCTGGTGAAAACGCGGTGTTACCAATGGTGAGCGCATTAATTCCCGTAAATATAATTTTATACTTACAAACTGCAGTTATTGTAAGTTTTATAGAGAGTGAGTGATACAAGGACCTCTATTGTTCAAGAATATTATTTATATGTTGACTGAATTCCGAAACAAAGAAACCTTTATTACTACTTATGTAGTTATCAATATGATGAATAATCTTACGCACGAGCATTTTAATTAATGTGAGCGATAGAGGGTCATAATCGATTAACGGTTGGTCTGTGAACGTATACCAATAATAACGGTATGTAATAAATCTGTATCAAATTGGCAGATTAATGTTAACGACGAAAGGTCTTTAAAAATTTGCCTTTTAAGAATCTTATAGTTTATTAAGTGCGCAAATTTTGCTGTTCGGCTACGGTATACTCTTATCATAGTTTTTTCCTTATTTAATCATTATTTCAAACTATGCATCAAAGCCTATTCTAAAGACAAAGGGAAGCTGCGATAGTCTCGGCATGTTGAAAAGATGAGCTTAGAGGAAAAGATTCCGATGAACCGTGAGTTTGTTTGTCCTTTCTTCACATAAGGCTCAACTCCTTGGAAACGCCCTTCAAACGTTCAAGAAAAGAGCGTACTCCTTCCTCAAAGGCAGGCAACGCGCTTGTGACTCCGAGTTGCAGGCGTTCATGGGCGGCGGTAGTCGCTTTCCATCAGATGACCCCTATTCCATAAAAAAGAAAACAAAAAAAAAACGATCGGTTTTAGATCGGCACAGGCATATAATCGATGGGTATAATTTTCTTTTATTTATTTTGGTAAATATTTGACAAAACAGAGATTGTGGCTATCGCGTGTTGATCTATGACTTTAGAGTCCACATAAAAGACGATTTCAAGCACTTTTTTGGTGAAATAAAGATTTTGCAAGGGTTTGTGTTTAACTAAAAGACATCGTGAGTGAGTGAGCCGGTGCGGACAGACACCGAAAGATATGCACTGACTAGATCGGCAGTGTATTGAAGAAGGACCTCGTTAAAAGCACATCTAAGCGGCGGGAGTATTTGAAAGACCTGATAAATGTAGAAGGGTGAATGTGAGAATGTGGAACGACCTGTATGTGAGTCTCGTGGCAAATAGCGTTCTGTCGTCTTTGCCTATCCCGGGCAGGAATAGAGCGAGAGTGTGTAATGTCTGATATTTTGATATTATAAACAGTGACTGCCTCGATGGTGCAGTGGTAGCGCATGCGACTGCTGTCCTGAGGTCTCGGGTTCAAATCCCGGGTCGAACCAAATGTTCGTATGATCTACAAATATTTGTTTCGGAGTTTGGGTGTTTTCTATGTACGAGTATATAAGTATTTTGTCAGTCACTCTAGCTTTCCTAGTACAAGTTCTGCTTAGTTTGTAACTAGATGGCGTTCTGTGTCAATGTCCGAAATATTATCATTACAATTTATATAGAACATGCAAGTAATCTTTATATTAACCATTAATTTTACACGTAAGTATATTGCTTGGGGCATTAGCATGGACAGACGAGGTCAGCAATTACACTTTTTAAGTCAAGTACAACGACTCTATTCTTAATATCTTATATATAAAATTCTCGTGTCACAATATTCGTTCCCGTACTCCTCCGAAACGGCTTGACCGATTCTCATGAAATTTTGTGTGCACATCGGGTAGGTCTGAGAATCGGCCAACATCTATTTTTCATACCCCTAAATGGTAAGGGTGACCCACCCCTAATTTTTTTTTCAATATTTCCTATATAAAATGTATAAGGCAAAACAACGTTTGCCGGGTCAGCTAGTATGTATATATACATATTAACGACGCTGTACATAGGGTATTCAATTTAGAGTAGATAATTAGTTTTGACTGTGTGGTGACGAATACAGAGTGTCACCACCCCTATTCATCCCGTGGGTGTCATAAGAGTCGACTAAGCAACCTACGCAGGACAACAGCACTGCAAAGAGAAGGAAAACTTGACACAAACCGTATACCAACCCGTCTGGCCAGCGTATGATAGTAGGCCGAAACCTCCTTTCTAAGGAGAGGCCTATGTACAACAGTGAACTGCTAAAGGCTGTTGATGATGATGATGATAAATTAGTTTTGCAATAAATTACGCTTGACAAGCAATTATCTATATATATGATCATGATATATATATATGATCTAAATCTCGGAAATGGCTCCAACGATTTTCATCAAAATTTAGTATGCATGCAGTTGGTTTCGGGAGCGATTAATCGATCTAGCTAGGTTTCGTTTTTAGAAAATTTACAAAAAAAAATAGCGAGCAAAGCTTGTCAACCAGATACCCTTTAAACGGCTCCAACGTTTTTCATGAAATTTAGTAGCCAGGTTTAGTAGGCGATTTAGCTAGCTAGATTTCATTTTTAGAAAATTCACCAAAAAAAAAATACCCAGCAAAGCTCATCAAATTAAGAATACGGAGTGTCCATCACCCCTATTCATCCCGTGAGTGTCGTAAGAGTCGACTAAGCAACCTACGCAGGACAACAGCACTGCAAAGAGAAGGAAAACTTGACATAAACCGTATAACAACCCGTCTGGCCAGCGTGGTAAAAATAGGCCAAAACTTCCTTTCTAAGGAGAGACCTACATATGTCCAGTAGTGGAATACTAAAGGTTGTTGATGATGACGACACCTTACAAATTACAAATATGAGTATGTTTATGTGTGTGCATGTGTATTATGAGATTTACCTGTTATAACTATGTATGTTTTTTATGAGATATAACTGTATACACTTTTATATGTATGTATATGTAATAGGCCATATATTTGTATTTATAATATGATAGGTCAAGGTATGTCTGTCTATATGAAGCTGAAGCTAGGCAACGGAGCTAGCCGACGGACATAGCCTGCGTAGTATATGGCACGCCCCTCAAATTGAGTTTTTTTATAATGAACAAAGAGAGCAAACAGTCATTTTCCTGAGAATTTTAAGATTAAAAAAATATATTTAAACAATCATATTAAATATAAATGCTGCTTTTTAGCGTCTATTATGTAACAACTAGTCTTAAATTTTATTAAAACGTTTTCTAATTTATAGGAATCGAAAATATCGATTTTCTCCTGCGTAAAGTTTCGGACGGATTTCACGGATGAGGCAGGCGACACAGTACAGTTGATCAGCTAAATTATATTTATGGTGGTTTACATATTTTTTTTGGTGTAGGAAGCAAACTAACAGACTTGTCATCTGATGGAAAGTGACAACCCCGCTGATGAATGAATTGAAGAGGCGTCAGTTTTATGTTATACTCGTGGCAAATAGTTTGCTTCGTCTCCGCCTACCCGGACGACAATGAGACGTGATTATTCTGTATAATAGTGTATTATTTTTATGCGCAGACAGACAATTCACAAACACTCAACAATAATCTGTTTAAAAATAAAAAAGATCGTATTACGCGTGTTAACTTCTACTGTTTATATAAAAGATAATAAAAGCTAACGCGTCTGCATTTTGGTTGCTTAATTTTTTTTAGCTGGCAACGTAAATTCGGATACATTAAAAAAAAACAATTATATTGTAATATAATATTTCTACCTATGTAAAGCTTTTTGTTTTTGTTTACATTCCCTGTTTATTAACGTGTGGAGTGGCAGTGTTTGCAGGGTATTGTGCATAGACAAAACACTATAAATTTAAGATAGATGCGCCACTGAGGTTTCAAATTTATTAAAACGAGTGTACGCTAACGCAGAGATGGCGCTGTGTTTCTCATAGCTTGCCCGCTAGATGGAGCTAATGTATTTTCTATTTGAAGATTGACGGGTGGGGAAAGATGTTTAGTCAAATAAAACATTAAAAACAATAAATAAATATTTATTTACTCGTAATTTGCAATCATTTTCTGATCACAATTCACACAGTAATAATCTCGTATAAAATATAGTGTTAATTATCTACCTACATATAACATATATTAACTTAACACTCTGCTTTTAAAACAAAAATATTAAAATTGTTACAAACCAGCTTACTAGCTAATCAAATTTTCCTTTTTTTTCTTTTCCACTGATCAAACTTTTCCGAATATGGGTATTCCTCAGGTGGAAAGTTATGGAGTTTTCCTGAAAGACAGTAGATTTAAAGTTCCAGCTATTATTCTAGTCATAAAGAAAATGCTTTTTCAAAATCAGTCAATCGCTCTAAAAACTCTCATATGATCAACTTATTTTTCTTTTTACTTTATTAATTGTACAAAGTTCCTTAAAGCATAGTTACGAATAAAAAAGCGGACTTTGATTTATAAAAACTGTCTAAACCCTACCTTTATAAGGAAAACATCCAAAATAACACTTTAAAGCTGATTTTCTAGGCATTTCAAAATGTCGTCGAATCCAAATCGCAAAAGCAAGCAAGTATCCAATATTCACAGCGTAGGGTCAATAGTTTACGTATCTTATCACAGGGTCCAAGGGAGAAGCAGGGTCAAAGTTTAAAACAGCACAAAAAAGATATTCAAAAAATCACGAAACTAGAAACAGAAATGTTTTGAAAGTAACATACATCTGTCAGTCATTCATTAGTCATTTACGTTTCCTTTCACTCAAAAAAATGGGTAAAAATTGAAATTATTTGCATGTTTACAAAAATATTTTTCATGGTAAAAAAATAAATTAAGAATTCATAACAATTAAAAATAAGCATATTAAAGAAAGCACTTGAATAATTTAAAGTTCTCATTTTATTTTAACCAATCAAAAAGCTCCACCTATCGGCAGCTATGAATAGTTATGTTTGAGTTCATGTTTATGGAGATGGCAGAACTTTCTCTGTAATTTTTTTGTGACGAAAAATGTATGGAAGTTTCAGGGGCCTGGTATTGTGTATGAATCGGACCAACTAAAGCCACACGGTGTGCCACTCTGCGCCTGTAAAAGCAAGGAGCCGGGAACTGCTGTTATTAAGACATCCGGACCCCTCCTGGCTTATTGACATTCCCTATTGGCCTTATAAACTGTCTCTGTCTTACATTGCCTTTGCCATTGCCTACCCCTCTTATCTTTCCTTTCTTTTAAAATACCCCCAATTTTCTTATGTAATCATTAAGGTGCGTAATTAACGGCAATAAGCTTGCCTCTGTGACGTGTGTGGGACTAAAATTACACTGTCAAAGTTTAACACTCCTCTACGCCTACCTAAGATATAAATAAAAATCAATATCCGAATATGTAAGTGCAACCTTAGAAAGGCTGCACCTTTTTGGCAATTCTTTTTTCCTTATACTTTTAGGCCAAGGTAAAAAAGAAAAATTTAATCGAAAAATAAACATTTTTGGTTTAAAAATCTTGATTTAAAAACATGAGCGAATGAACGAATGAATTACAGAAGTGACACTCAATGATCAGTTGTTCAGTTCCTTACATTGCTTTATGTGTTACCTGTTACGTTCGGAATGATATAACGTATATTTTATTGCCTTAGTCTTTTGTCAATTAGTTAAAACCGTGAGGAAAGATTTGGTTTCATTTTCTTTCTCACTAGATAAGTGCGAAGATGGGTTGGGTAGGTAATATATCATAAAATGAAGGAAATAAAACACTACTTGATAGCTTAATATTTTTATTTTTTACACTGTTTGTTATCGCAGTTTTAGAGGTTATAGAGTATGTAATGTTATGCTAAGACAATTAGGAACGGAGAAGTCTTCAATTCATGTGTAAACTAATTTTGCTTGATTAGAAAAAAGAATGAATGAATGAATGTCGAATCGTTTTTCTTGACAATTTATTCTGCTTACAAACTTGACTAAAGTACAAAAAGACAAATACTTAGTTAGAGAAGTACGTGTACTTAGTTTTAAACATTTAATGTGTGTGACTGTTTGTACTTAATAAATAAATAGAATATAATATATATAATTTATTTGTTAGCTATACTTGTAACTAACTTGGAAACAAATCTTATCAATTGTCTTATCGAAACGAATTACCTTAACGAATTTTTGGGTGAGACCACAATAAATTGGAAATTTGGAGATATGATAATGAAGCTAGGAGATGGGTACTCGAACTCTACAATGACTTCTAGTAAACCCCTTCAGTTTGGACTCGTATGATTTGATTTGAGAAGTGCATTGGACTTGGAGTTTGATAATGAAGATGATAAAGTAGTAAAGTACATGGTGGTATGGTGGTGCCAAAACTTTTTTCTACTCAATTTGATTCGCCATTAAACTATTTGTATTTTACTAAATTCAGAATTTGTATGCGTAACAGATATATTTGATTTACTTACTAGTTAGCAGTAACGAGTGAAATACATTAGTGAAACACTTAAGTTGACTAATTTCTATAACAATGTTAATTACATGTACTATTAGTCATTGTCACAGACAGACAACAGTACAAATGTTTGACGATGCCAATACTGAAATGTAATTTTCACATAAAAAAAATGTTTAGTTTATGTCTATTGTTAGTTACAGTCTTTTTTTTTTTTTTGGTATAAGAGGCAAACGAGCAGACGGGCTACTTGATGGTAAGTAACTACCGTCGCCAATCATCATCATCATCATCAGCGTTAAGAGCCTTTAATAGTCCAGTGCAAGACCTACTTGGGTTTTGGCCTACTATACCACGCTGGCCAGACAGACAGAGGGTTTCAAGTTTTCCTTCTCTTTGCAGTGCGGTTGTCCTGCGTAGTTTACTCCCTTAGTCGGCTCTTACGACACCCGCGGGATTAATAGGGATGGTGACACTCCGTATTCTTAATCCGTCATCTTATGGAAACAATGTTTAAGTGAGAGAAACCGGTGCATTTATCGAGTTACCCCTTGAATTAGAGGGTGGGGGGTCTCTCAAAGGTCGCACGTAATGCACTTACAGTGTTTAAGTTATAAAAAACGGTTGTAGCGCACCACCCTAGAGCACGACACCATAGAGCAAGCTAACACAGTGGTCGACCAATCACAACCGTTCCCGCTCTTGCATGGCGCGCCACTATAGTAGCCGCTCAATAAAGAGCAAGCCACGCGAGACTAGCGCGACCCCGAGAACAAAGGATGATTTTGCTGTTCAGTGTAGTGTAGTGTGTGTAGTAGTGGCCGCCATATAGTTACCACTGACTCGTTTTGTAATGTAGGCAAGAATAAAACTGTGGAACGTTACTTTTTTATTATTGACAATTATCAACAAGCAATACACGATGCATTTACCGAGTGACCCCTTAAATTAGAGGGTGGAGGGGACCCTCAAAGTTCGTTAATGAACTCGCGACTCTTGGTTTTCAGGTGCCCATGGGCGACGGTAGTCACTTACCATCAGGTGACCTGCCTTTTTGTATGCCCCCTATGTGTCACGCCCTAAGGCACTCTTCTCCGTATCAATTTAAATCTATTATTTGTTTCTCAGATCAAATGCTTTTAAACAATAAATTTTAAATTTCTTCTTAAAATTCGAAAAGCGACTGGTACTGAGTAACTCACAATAGCCAGAATTTTTTGAATAGGAATTTAACAAAACGTAGCAATTGGCACTAAATTGGTGCCAACAAAAACGTTAGAAGAAAAATTATCGTCCCACAACACCATAACAAAAAAAGTTCCATAAAAAAAAAATTGGCTCGCTCGTAAATAGTAATTGTAAGTTTGGCAGAAGCGCGTGTTTATGAACGTGTGTTTATTTTCGTCGCGCTCACGCATCGCAAGTTCAAGGGCTCGCGTGGAGTTAACATCCTGATTCAAAGATATTAAATGTACGTAAATTGGTAAATAAGTTATTATTTCTTTTCCAGCACATTTATGACTCAAGACCTATTTTATTTTATACTAGCTGAGACCCGCGGTGTTACCCGCGTTTGTTGTTATAACCGCGGGCAACGCCGCGGGGCGAAGCTAGTCTCAAAAAAGTAGCCTAAATCCACTCCAATTTTATTTCTTTGTATAGATATAGAAAATCACTTTAGCGTATGATTACTGCTGACTTTAAGCAGGTCCTTTACTATCAATAATTTACCATGGCAACCCCATTTTGCGCCATATTACTCGCATATACACAGTCCTTGATCTTCCGCATCCAGTCTGTCTTAACTAACTTCGTAAACTTATGTGTGTGAATGTATTTTCCCTTTGGTGGTGTCAATTACATGTCGCCAACCCTATTGACCTTTAATGGAGCTCTGCCAATTGTTTATATTTTTGTTAACTTTGACACATGTCTACAGAAAATGCCGATACCATTGATCTACGGAAGACTTAGATAAAACCAAACCTTGATGAATTGGAGGCACTCACGTGCAGAACGAACCTGTAAAAAGGTTTTTGAAAAACCAATTACTAAAAACCGTCAAGAATAATAATACTCTACAATTTACTTTGGTTCTTTTTGAATTGCATGGTTCGTAATATTTCGGACTATTAAATGTATTTGTTAACTGTACCAGAGGCGAACCGTGGGGAACGGGAAAGTACGTCCTAACAATCCTGATCATCCTAGCCATGTACTGAGATGAGAGCATATAGGGCAATTACAGTAAAATTACCACTATGTTTATTCGGGTTTTACGAAGATGGAACTTTTAAATATAAATCTTTTAATTTTAGAAGCACAACAAGACTATTCGGTATGTATAGCAAACATTGTGACAAATTTACAGATCTACAAAATCAAACAAAACCGCCAACACTTATCACCACTTATTAGACAAATAATTGGCTGTTCAACCTTTTTATAGGATAATAAATCAGACGGCAATACATTCTTTACATATTAAAGTACTAAAACTGAAACACAAATTGTACTTTCAATATCGCAGTACAAGCACGATGGTATGTTTCACACACGAAGATAAATTACGCAGAATTTTTTATACGTGTCTAAGTGATTAACTGGCGTCGTTAAGAATCAAGAATAGCAAGTGTAATAATACATTTAAAACATGAATAAGAGAAAAAGATGTTTCTTTAAACAAGAATAAGAGAGAAAACTATTTCTATGCTTTATAGTTTTTGACATTTACTGCATATAATGTTTCAAAGTTTGCATTGTACGCGACAATCGGTGTTGAATTACAACTCGATGTAAACAAATATACTGTATTGGGTCCAGTACTGCATTCCTGTCACCAAAGGACACAATATTTGAATAACAAGCAAAAGAATTAAATAAACCTATATCAGTGTGGGAAGGAGTCAGCTGGGCTTAAGGGGTTATTGGTATGCGAACCTGACATGCTCGAACTCTCCTGCCCACTCACGCTTATACTCTCTCCGGTTTTCCCTTCGGAGATGCAGGCGTGATACTACTACTAGTCTGGTCAAGTCTAGTTGCACCATCCAAAACTTGCGGCCAATCCAAAACAAAAGGCGACAGAGCTAGAATATGAGATCGTATTCTAGCTCCGTCACCTTTATCTCTTTTCGTTACCCTAATTTACCATGTACATTTGTACTGTCTGAAAATGATTCAATTTTTAAGGGGCGTTGGCGTTACGCCGTTACTACACTGTTCGCCCACGTCAAATAAAATTGGACAAATAATAGGAATCTAGTGATCATGATTAAATTTAAAAACTCATTACAGTCGCTTGTGAAATGGTAAATTGAAATTTAAGTATAGTCTACAATTTAACATTAATAGTTCCAGTTAAAATAGCATGCTAAGATTTCCCAGACATACTAAAAATAAAAATCTGAGTAACACACACCCAAATATTGCAAGCCACGCTACAACTCCGGATGTCAGTTTGCTCTGGTATGCAATACTTCACGTGGCGTTTCGCCAGGAATGATAATACATAACCTGACAATATGTCTGGCGCATCTCTTAGAACTGTTCATTAATGTAAGATTATTTAAAATTGACGTGACAATAATTTGATGGATTTTCTTCTAAGAGGCTGGAAATATTTAGATACGTATAAAACAAGTGTTGTCCGTGTAGTGACGGATTAAGAATACGGAATGTCACTACCCCAATTCATCCCGTGGATGTCGTAAGAGCCGACTAAGGGCGCAAAACAACGTAGGACACCAGCACTGCAAAAAGACGGAAAATTTGACACAAACCCTATACCAACCCGAATGGCCAGCGTGGTATAGTAGGCCAAAACGTTCTTTCTAAGGAGAGGCCTATGTCCAGCAGTGGACTATTAAAGGCTGTTGATGTGATAACAAGTGTTTCTGTGATAACATTTTGTAATAACTAAAAATACTGGCCAAGTGCGAGTTGTGCTGATTTATTCAGTTCAGACTCCGAACATACATGGATGGATTAGAACTTTTAGAGGAAAGACATCCTGTGACTCCTTTTGTAACCCTGATAACGTAAATGTTGGTTGAGAGGTTATATAAATTAAATAAATAAATAAAATTCTTTATTGCCACAAATTAGTATAAGTATATAGGTTAGACATTTCGAGATTATAGTCCAAACAGAAATAACATTATATAGTGATCTGCTGGTACTTAAAATAGGATAACCTGTGCTATAAGTACCAGCAACCTCTGCAGTATCACTAAAATACATTTTTAGCTGGTTATAAAACAATAAAGATGCAATAAGAACAATCTAAACTACAATAGCTTGAAAGCAAGAAAAACATGCAATTAACTTAGGTATGTGTGTGTGTGCGTGTGTGTGTGCGTGTGTGTGTGTGTGTGTGTGCGTGTGTGTGTGTGTGTGTGTGTGCGTGTGTGTGTGCGTGTGTGTGTGCGCGTGTGTGTGTGTATGTGCACGTGTCAGTGTATGCGTGTGTTGGGTTCCGTGACTGCCTGTGGATCTCGGTGTGAGTGTGTGGGTTTGTGTTATGTTTGTATTTTGATTTCGTTTTAATTCATAATATCGGATGAAGAAGTTCTTGAAGCTCCGTTTCATCGTAGCTTAGTTTTAGCAGCCAGTCTGTTACAATCCTTTTGCATTAAAGGTGTTAAAATTGTTAAGGTGTTGGCCTTTTTCCCTCTGCCAGTGTAGCGATCACCGTAGCATCGACGGTCGCATATACCTGGACGTCGATTAAATGATTTTTATCTAAAGTTGAGCCGCGAGGGATAAGACCGCCTATAGTAATACCGAATGTAGATGACCATCCATGTCTTTACAACATATATTGTAGCGGTGTAAAATAAAGATGCATATATGAACAAATAAATAAAATATCGCAACTAAGTCCCAATTTACACATTTAATAAGTTAATGTCAGTATTGACATAGTCGCTGAGAGACGGCGCCGTAAGATTCTTGTGACTACTCGGTCGTGATAGTACATTTAGAGAGTTGTATAATATTGTGTTGTCAAAGCGTTAAATTGCACAATAATATTTAGTATGTTAACACTGATAAAAGGCTGACATATAACAATCAACAGATTTTGACAGCAACAAATTATAACTTCAGCACGTTAAATATATTATGTTATCCTTTACCATTTTATTCGTATAAATAAAATAAATTTATAATGTTTCCTAATACTTTTACTGCTATACTTTTTTCTTCTACTGTCCCACAGAACCACAAACAGAAACTGTTGAAATCACAACAATTCCCTCTTGGTATTCCAAATATTTTCAACCTATTAACTAATAAATCTAATTAACTAATAAATCAGTCCGTGTGGTGACGGATTAAGAATACAAATTGTCACTACCTCAATTCATCCCGTGGGTGTCGTGAGAGCCGACTAAGGGAGCAAACTAAGCAGGACAACAGCACTGCAAAGAGAAGGAAAACTTGAAACAAACCCTATACCAACCCGTCTGGCCAGCGTGGTATAGTAGGCCAAAACCTCCTCTCTAAGGAGCGGCCTATGTCCAGCAGTGGACTAGTATAGGCTGTTGATGATGAACTAATAAATCAACCTCACACCCAGACGTTGGCAAAATCATCGACATCCGATGGAACCACTGAATTAAAGAAAGAAGAAGAAGAAATATATTATGTTCATTAATTTTGTTATTAACGATTGGAAATCCCCAGAAGATGAGATAAAGATGAAATTATAAAAAATGAAACAAAATTACTACTAAAACGATTTGATTGAGGGATGGATAAGAATCGATAGTCCGGAGGTAACAAGTCCGATCAACAGCATTCGTTCACGAGCACGATGCACAGCTATCATCCGACTTAACCATATAAAATTATAGTTTAAAAAAACTAAAAAACACGCTTTCTATAGATAACCAAACTAAAAAATAGAAAAAAATATTGAAAAAAAGCGTTGGGTGCCTGTTGTCAATAGTAAAAAGGACCCCACGCCTTTTTTTTGTGTAAATTAGTGTATTGTCATCGGTCCTCGATATATCTACAAAGTTTGAACGAATTCTGACCGTTTAAAGTCAGTCAAAATCACGCCCAAAGGAGTCGGTTACAAACATACAAGTGAAGCTAATATAAAGCGTGTGAAAAGGAAGGTACACGACCCCAGTCAGATGCCACCATCGGTAAGATTTTTAAGCTGAGCTTTAAGACTACATACAAAACTAACCCCAGCAAGTTGACTCCTAAACTTATTATATATATTTACATACATATAATAAGGACATAATAATGACTGCACGGATGGCGTAGGGGTTTAAGCGCTCGCTACGCCGCTTTCTACTACGCCGAGTGTTGTGGGTTCAAACCCCACATGGGACGACACTTTGTGTGATCCACAAATTGTTGTTCTGAGTCTGGGTGTTCTTTGTGTCCGTTTCATGTATGTTTGTAAAGTCCCCCGCGACACAGGATATATTACTAATGCGGGAGTTGTCTTTTTAAAAAGAAAAGAAAGAAAGAAATTGTTCTGTGTTTGGGTGTAATTTATCTATAATATGTATGTATTTTGAAATATATAAGTATGTTTATCAGCAGTCTGGTTATAATAGCACAGGTTTTTAAGCGATCGCCACGCCGCTTACTACTACGCTGTGTTGTGGGTCCGATCCCCACATGGGACGACACTTTGTGTGATCCACAAATTGTTGTTCTGAGTCTGGGTGTTCTTTGTGTCCGTTTCATGTATGTTTGTAAAGTCCCCCGCGACACAGGATATATTACTAATGCGGGAGTTGTCTTTTTAAAAAGAAAAGAAAGAAAGAAATGGTTCTGTGTTTGGGTGTAATTTATCTATAATATGTATGTATTTTGAAATATATAAGTATGTTTATCAGCAGTCTGGTTATAATAGCACAGGTTTTTAAGCGATCGCCACGCCGCTTACTACTACGCTGTGTTGTGGGTCCGATCCCCACATGGGACGACACTTTGTGTGATCCACAAATTGTTGTTCTGAGTCTGGGTGTTCTTTGAGTCCGTTTCATGTATGTTTATAAAGTCCCCCGCGACACAGGATATATTCCTAATGCGGGAGTTGTCTTTTTAAAAAGAAAAGAAAGAAAGAAATTGTTCTGTGTTTGGGTGTAATTTATCTATAATATGTATGTATTTTGAAATATATAAGTATGTTTATCAGCAGTCTGGTTATAATAGCACAGGTTTTAAGCGATCGCCACGCCGCTTACTACTACGCTGTGTTGTGGGTCCGATCCCCACATGGGACGACACTTTGTGTGAACCACATATTGTTGTTCTAAGTCTGAGAGTTCTTTGTGACTGTTTCATGTATGATGGTAACATCCTATGTCTAGATTCATGGATCAGACACAGGATATATTCCTAATGGGAGTTGTAAAAAAGAAAGTAAGTTTGGAATCAGACGGCCGTGTGTGTGTGATGTGTGAAGTTATTATAATATTATTATGGCTTTAGGAAACTTTGATAGTTACTGCAGTAGCATAAAACGTCCATAAACAATTAAAAACTCTACTGAAAAATCAAGGTCGCTGGTTCGATTGCCGCATAGTGCAAATATTTATCAGCATCTGCATGTTTCTATGTTATGTTATGTTATGTTGTATTGTATGTTATGTTGTAATTTAAAGTGGTGACTCCCGTTTCTGGTGCAAAGGATGTCAGTTGCAATTCAGAGAGGCAATGCTGCCAGTATCATGGGCACCTTTGCACCGGGAGCGACGCGGGGCGGGTTATATGATCTGACTTGAATTAAAAAAATATATGTAAGTTAAATGTATGTGATGTAAGTATTTAATTTAAATGTGACAATCACATTTGAAATCAATTTCTTCACTATTTAATTTCGAAGAACCACAAAATTCGAATAGATAAGAGTAACTATGTCAACAGAAAAAACAAAAACAATTTGCAATTTATTTTGAGATAATGTTATTATTATTGTTGAAAATATTAAACAATGATTAATGAACTAACTGATCTGTTGTGAGCGAAACTGTTAGGTACGCTATTCATAAGCAGATAACAACGCCCTCTATCGAGCTTAAATACATTATTTAATTGGTTTGATGCCGAACACAGGTTAGTCATTGACCACGCGCTCCCCTCCCCCCCACCGGATTGACACCATAGAACTACCAACAGGCCCGTCCGGGCCAACCCTGTAGTGACAGGTAGCGCGGAACACCACATGGACAGGCCGCAGACCCTGATAATTCACCCCGAGACCTTAGCTACGAGAAGTACCTACACATTTTACAAGTAAATACATAGTTCCTTGATATGTTATCAGAAAGGGGATATTTACAGAATCGGGATGAACAGTTCATCCGTGATCAAGGCGCTTGCAACAGAAATAAATTCCCGTAAATAAACATGGTGAATATCCCGTTTATAATAACTTATCAAATGGAAATAACAAGTCAATAAGGGAAGCCGATGTCTGACAATGGACGTATTACAGATGAAATAATGATTAGTGAGATAAGATGGTGGATTACAGATAAATGGATCGTATGCAGGTTCACTGCATTTACATAATTTTACATGAAAGTAGTTTAGCACTCTAATCAACCTGTAATTTATGTCGGCATCTGGCCCATTTTTACACAGCGATTGAACAAAATCGTGAATACGCTAAATAGTCGATCACGACATCCCAAGGCGAATTGCTTCCTTTCAAATAACTTCAAACGATGAGTCCGCATCTAAAGGATACAGTAAGAATTCCAGATAAAATTTCTGAGAGCTAAAAACTTTTAGTCGAGTACAGTCCACATTAACTAATTTGGCGACATCCATGTTGGTCTATAGGTCCAGTGATCCTGACTCCCAAGCGTCCTGTCGCAAAAGCCTGATAGATGGGTGCGAGATGGGTATTGGTATTGGTAGGTCAGACATCCTCTGCAAAGAGAGCTGTCCGTCGCATTAATGGTGAATAGTTGTCGGTGTAGGGCTATATGGTTTTAAAAAAACAGTTTACGATATTAAAGAAAACGTATTTAAAAAAAAATAGTTTTAAAAAACTAAAAAACAAGCTTTTTATAGAAAACCAAACTAAAAAATATAAAACAAAATTTTAATAAATTTGAAAAAAAAAAGCGTTGGGTGCTAATAGTAAAAATCACCCCACATTTTTTAGTTTGGTTTTTTAAAACTATAAACTATTTTTTTTTTTTTTTTTTTTTTTAAATTAGTGTAGGTATTGTCATCGGTCCTCGATATATCTACAAAGTTTGAACGAATTCTGACCGTTTAAAGTCAGTCAAAATCAAGCCCAAAGGAGTCGGTTACAAACAAACATATGTACAAACATACAAGTGAAGCTAATAAAGCGTGTAAAAACGAACTACCCTAATACTTCTGCGTAATGCCTCAAATCGGACGTTTTTAATTTGATCAGAAATCTTGTGTTTAACATCAAATTATTTCAACCGCAGATAGTGCAACGAATTGATGGGTCACCGATAAATGTTCATGTTAACAACATAAAACATAAACCTTGACAATAACCTCGATAGACCAATTGTTGCAGCAACTGTGCATTTAATAATAATAATAATAAATCTCTTTATTGTACACCAGGTATAAATATATAAAGATTAACTTAAGCTAGGTTAGACAGGTACATTTAGTGAAAAATGGAAGAACGCTTCAACTATCACATAAACTTACGATAAGATAGCGAATTATAAACACTGTTATTTACGTTCAAGTATTGTATGGGTGTAAGCGTTTTTTGTATCGAATAGGGGACAAATGGGCAATGGATCACTTCATGGTAAGTGATTACCGCTACCTATAGTTAACATCATTTATTCATTAACAAATTACATTGTATTTGAAATATAAAATAATTAATAGTTAATAATATTACTTACTAATATACGAGTATGTCCGTGTGGTGAAGAATTAAGAATACGGAGTGTCACCACCCACAATCATCCCGTGGGTGTCGTAGGAGGCGATTTAGGAAGGAAATTACGCAGGACAACAGCACTGCAAAGAGTAGGAAAACTTGAAACAAACCCTATACCAACCCGTCTGGCCAGCGTGGTATAGTAGGCCAAAACCTCCTTTCTAAGGAGAGGCCTATGTCCAGCAGTGGACTGTTATAGGCTGATGATGAATACTTATAAAAACATAATTGTGTAGTCGTTCGTTTTCTATCGTGCAATATCATTAATATTTTGAATCAATCATATTAATAGTAATCATTAAAAATGTCCAAATAATATAGTGTCACTGGTTTTCGTACATAAAAGTATTTTGGTAGATTTCATTGAGATTAACTCCCTCCGTTGTTACAATTCATCTATACAAATATATAAAATTGAAGTGTCTGTTTGTAATGTCAAAATAATAGGTTTCTTACATGCTCACACGTTTATTTGCACGATACCTATGCCTAAAAACCAGTTGAATAACCTGCAATGCCGATCCTTAAGTGACCCCCCTCCCCCCCCCCCCCCTTAATGCCTGAATTAGGGAGAGACTGGTATCGTATCTAAGTATAGCTCTCCTACAAGCGAACAAATTAAACCAAAGACTTGTAGTATAGTCAGTGTCACTAACCAAACCACTGGAGAAAATTTATTTATTTATCACAAACACATCTTACACAATCCTTACAGGAAACCCAATGCGATTGTGAGGCTACAACTAATATTAAACTAATTTACACATAATTTATAACACATAATTACATAACTTTAAAATAACAGAAATAGAAGTAAAAATGAAAAAAATGCCAGTTTTGATCTGTGTAAGCTTGCAATACAGAATAGTTTACTGTATTCTGCTCTGATTTGCATTGATCTACTATATTTTTTAATTCTGCCGATAACCAGATCTACTTACTTGAACCTGGAACCAGGCCAGGACCGGCGGATCTTTCTATGACCACAAAGATGGTCATTCATTTGACTCCACGGATGGCGTGGTTTAAGCGGTCATCTCGCCTTTTCCTAGTTCGCTGAGTGTTGTGGGTTCGATGACAAGATAGGACAACATTTTTTGTGATCCACAAATTGTTATTCTGCTATAAAATACCCATAGTGTCTGTGAAATGTTTGTAGTGCCCCACGACATAAGATAGATTCCTAGTGCGTGAGTTGTCTTTTTACGAAAAAAAACGTCCGTATAGCAAACACAGAACAATTATTGAGCAGTTTCGCTTAAACCAGTTTCATTAATAAAATGTAAACACGGCAGCAGCGCGTGCGCATGTGACGATTAATTAATTGAGAATATTGTCGTCTTTGTATACGCCCAATGAGTAGTAACTAATAGGGCTTGATATTTGGATATCTTTACCGAGGACCGACAGATTTACCGACGAAAAACAAAACAAAATAATTACATTTTGTAATAAAGTGGAGAATGAAGTATTGGGTAAAAGGAAAAGAGAAAGAGTAGGTACAGGTAAAAGGAAACGGAAAGACCAAGTTCTAAAAAGTCTAAATAATATGCATGACATTCAAGAACCATCGGTCCAGACTTTATGGGAAAATAAGAGAGAGAAAAATGGACCACAATAATATCGGAACGTAGAGGACGTAAAATTTGAGAAAGATAGTAAAGGCGATGAGAAAATAATTTTAAGAATTTAGAAAGCAGAAGAGTGGTACCGAATAGGATAAAACCAAGAGGAAAGCCTTGCAGAGGTCTTTATCAAAAAACAAGTTCTTACGAGGAAAAACAAACCGAATGACGAGAGTATTGGTTAAAATTAATTTCTTACTCAATTTAAAATGATTGTTTGTCAAATTAGAAAAGATACGTATGTTATTTATTGTATAATGGTTTGGCTTACTATAATTGCCTTCGGTGAAGACGATGATACAAAAACCCTTTAAAACAGATTACATAAATGACTGCAAGGTAGTAAAAACGTCTTGAGACATATTACTCATCGCTGTGGAAGTATATAGTTTTTGTGCCGAAAGCAAATCAGATACTAAAGGAAACTACGATATTGCATGTTTTGATCTTATAAATTTTCTTTTTACTGTTTATGTAAGTTCTGTACCTAACGTGCACAAAACTGCTTTGAAATCGATTTCCAACTTTTATTTATCATTATATCTAAGAAAACGCCCCAGTATATACATCGTCCATATAACTGCTGGCAATGAGGTATTCTCGTCGTCTAAAATTGCTTTTGTCTTTCCTTTACGTTCGACCATGATGGGCTTACATTTATACATACAAGGAAAACTAGTTTCTGTCTGTCAGAAGTTTATAAGACGTACCAAACGTATAAGCTGGGCAGAATTTTAGCTCAGAGAAATAAAATATGCCTTTCCAGCATTACTTTTAACCAAATAAATACTATTCATACTATAGACGACAACAATTTGTCAACTAAATTTTAACTAAAGTGTCATTATACTAAATTGCTATCAATTCAAAGCTGTCGCCGATTGGTCGTTAGGACTGGCGTCCATTAAAATCGATGTCGTCGGCCAATAGAGCGCCTCTATGCACGTGACTGTTGTTGAGACTACATCAGTTTGTTTCTTTTGCTGTGATTTTTTTACGTAACTAGGTGACAACTTGCAAAGTAATAATCACTCGTAATAGAGAAAACAGTGTTGCCAAAGCTATCATCTCCCAATAACTCGGGTTATCGATAATAATTGTGTGATACAATCATTTGTTGTGTCTGGGTGTCATTTATCATGTTAATTAGCATTATGATAGCTCCTTAGTGCAGGTTTGGGATCAGGAGATTGGGATGTGTGTGAGATTTCTCAAGTTATCATTATTAGCTCGAAATGGTTCGTGTAATACACATGGCTGCTGCGTCGCCATTTCCTTTTTCTTTGAACTTAGCTGGACACGCTGCCGCGAGTATAGATTTACTTCACGTAGTCTTGGCCGTAGCGAATGGAAACGATGTTCCCATAGGTTTTTTTTTAATGAAAATGAAATAGGAGGCAAAAGGAGTAGACGAGTCACCTCATGGTAAGTGACTACCGCTGCACATGAGCACTGGCCGACCATCGGGCATTCACACTTAAAATGCAGCAAAATTTATCCCTAAGAACAGTTCGAGCTCTTCATGACACGTCCCTTAATATGATTGAATCTAAAATTCTAAAGTGATTTGAAACCAAAGAATCAACGTAATTCATGACATTGACGGTGTAGTGGTTACGTGGTTATGGATCCTGACTGTTAAGCCGGAGGTAGTGCGTTCGATTCTATGTGATGAATACGATCATTTGTTCTGTGTCTGGGTGTAATTTATCTATAATATGTATGTATAGAAATATTTAAGTATGTTTATTAGCATTCTGGTAAAGATAGCACAGGCTCTGCTTAGTTTGGGATCTGCCTAGACGCCGTGTGTGAGATGTGTGAAGTTATTATTATTCCACAATTTTTAGCAGTGTTTTAACTATGAAAGCTGTACGTTGTGGAATGCGTTACTACTAAATACGGCGAGCGCAATTCATAAACATTACTTATCAGTTATTTGCACGATACCTATGCCTAAAAACTAGTTTAATTATTTTTTGTCTGTTTGTTCCAATGTGATAATCTTCTAACAGGATGGACCGATTTCGATAATATTTAATAAAAGCTGTACGTTGTGGAATGCGTTACTACCATATACGGCGAGCGCAATTTACAAACATTACTTATCACTTTAGTTACACAATTTCGGTATTTAGGTATGATGTATGTTTATTTACTGTATTTAGTACGACACTTTACCTGGAAGAGATTGCATTTAGTGCTACATACATTATCTATTTGACATATGATGTGTATATATGTGTACTGTAACAATGGTATACAAATAAAGTGTTATCTACAATAATAATTCTTTCAATCTGTACTATCTGCGTATTACGTTTTTCTAATAATGATTTTATACCTTTGACATAGAGCTTTTTTGTAGTAAAATTAAAATTCGAATGGGGCGACAATTAGTATGATTTCGATTCCAACACAGGTAAAATGATGAGTGTTGCAGGGAGATGTCATCATCATCATCAACAGCCTTTAACAGTCCACTGCTGGACATAGGCCTCTCCTTAGAAAGGAGGTTTTGGCTTACTATACCACGCTGGCCAGACGGGTTGGCACAGGGTTTGTTTCAAGTTTTCCTTCTCTTTGCAGTGCTGTTGTCCTGCGTAGTTTGCTCCCTTAGTCGTCTCTTACGACACCCACGGGATGAATAGGGGTGGTAACACTCCGTATTCTTAATCCGTCACCACACGGACTCGGGAGATGGGAGGAGGGAGATGTAAGTAACCAATATCTGTCTGGTCATCATAGAAGAGTCTCTGCCTAGTATGGAATCAAACGTCCGCGTGTAATATTTGTCAAGGTATTATTCTACAAGTGCTAGTTAGTATGTAAGCCAAAAATAATGCTTTTGCATCAAGTTAAATGTCTCAAAAATTTACTTCGATCTTACCCGTTAACTTGTAAATGCTATTGTGGAGCTGTAGTAGAATGTGAGACTTTGCAAAATAATCTTTTTTCTCCTTTCAAAAGTCAATTATTAATCACAAAACAAAGCATAACTTTTGTCATATCAGTGTTTATATTTATTTCTTTCCATTAAACCCAATGCGATATTGTTAAACCATCTACTTATTTATTATAAGAAATAATTCTTAATTTATTTATTTTTTATTTAATAAGTTTATGCACATAAGTACAATGGCGGACTTAATGCCATAGGCATTCTCTACCAGTCTACCTTAGGGTGGTGTGGAATTGAGTGTGGAGGTGCACTACCCTTTGGTTGAGAATTATAAAGTGGACATAAATGAAATAATGTTAGCAATACTGTCTCGCACAGGAGAAGAGAATAAAATATATGAGAAAAAGCAATGAAATAATATAAAAATAACAACGTATACATACAAGAATACATACATTCATATTCATTATATATTGTATTATATATATACACATACATATATACCAAAATATATAAAGTATCATATTTGTGATGATTCCGCTCAAGGAGAGCCCGCACCTTCACCCTAAACGAATTACGACTGGTCGCCATTCTGATATCCTGGGGAAGAGCATTCCATAGAAGTACAGATTGAGTGAGGAAGGAAGAATGAACACACTGAACTGTTAATAACACAATAACAGCAATAGAATCAATCTATCTCATCCGCATTATATTCAGAGTGCGTAGTGCGCGCGTCAGTGGTGCTTCGCTCAGCAGTTTGGTGCGCCCGCACGGGACAGCCAGCAGAGGCGGCCGGCGGTGCCTCCACACGTATATCTCTAACACATTTGCTTACTCGTCCTAACACGTCTGCATTATGTATCCTAACCTAAGTACCCTGAACAGATACGAGACGAGTGTGAGTTCCCTTCTGACCCTTCTTCTTATATATTTAATAACTGGCTGAGCTTCTGATTTAGATCAAATGATAATGACAAGTCTGCAGCAAATAGACATTTGTTATAATAATATTAAAAATACGAATCTACGTTGGTTTGTTAGTTTGTTGGGCTTTTATACTTTAACTGCTCATCCCATCATCGTGGAATTTTGCAAACATATTGTCAGGAGTATTATATGAAAAAGGCAAGTGGGTTTCATCCAAAAAAAAAGTGTTGTTTTCGAGTTAAATGACAAAATCTACATTCAAACGTTTATAGCCGCGAACAAAACCTGGTTCCTCCTGAAGGGGATCCTAACAGCTAAGCCCACCCAGAGCTAATAATTGTGTCGTCTTTTTTCCTTCTGGGTCTAATTTTTCTATTATATGTAGGTATGTGTTTAAAAATAAATAAGTATGTTTATCAGCAGTCTGGTTACCGTAGCACAGGTTTCTGCCTAATACGGGTTGAGACGGTCCTGTGGAAGATGTGTTAAGTTTTTATTATTATTAGTTTATGAAAACGGTTTTTTTAAGTTAAAAAATTGAATGGTAAAACTTAAGTCTCTTATACTTTTTGCGCTAACCGGTAACACATTATGAAGCAGCATTTGGCACAATATTAGCTATTAAAATCATTGTGAATCGAATATTTTGGCACTAACCACAATCGTGATTAGACACGTGTCCTGAAAAAGAAGCTGCGTGATAATTATCTCTGATGCTTGGTCTCCAACAAAACGTATTCATAGAAACAGAAAAAAGCCAAAACTACACAGAGGGTCTACCTGACCCTCTGTGTAGTGTAAGCTGGATTTCTGTAGTTAACGATAACCTGAAGAGAACCCAAATCAGCTCAACGACCCGAAAAGTCTCCCGTAAAAAGAAAGATTTTCATTCAAACTCATATTAATTTATTTACACAAAACGACCATATTTCAAGGGCTCTTCAAGGGTATATAATTTAAATACAACCATGGCTCATCACACCAGGAGCACCAATGTCCAAGCGTTATATTAGAATAAAATCAACTAAAACATGTTCCATCACCCTGAACAGGAATCCTGCGGGGAGCAGTCAGTCCATTAAAAAAATTTATTACTTTACCTCCTCATACAATGTTGGTAATATTCTTCCTCTAAATCTTAATTGTCGGTAATCTTTTGGTTGGTAATCTCTTAAGCCTTTTTCCTAAACTAGGTTGGAGCCGGCTTAAATTTTTTTTAATTATATTTGGGGAGCTTACGGCTAAATTTACAAAATACATATTATGTTAATTATCTAGATGCCATTTACAAGCTTCCACATGTTGACAGAAGACAGTACTGGTATCTATAATAATACATACTAAATAGACTTACACGTACATAGATAGTTACGACAATTTAGGATCTAAAGATATAACATTTTTGAGATTTCTGGTGCTACTGCAGAATAGATCTATGAGTTCATTGTGGTTTAGTCTATTAAAATATCTAGAAACCCCAGGGTTTCAGGGTTATTTTAGTAATTATCAGTATAATTATCAGTAATATAATTATCAGTGTAATTATCAGTATAATAGCTACATACCCAGGTATGTAGCTATTATACTGATAATTACTAAAATAAAAAATCAAATAATCACTGAAATTAAAATTAAAAAATCGAAGTTCAGCCGTATCGCAGCAGTTCGTTCAGCAGTTGTTAATATTAAAATGTATTTAATTTAAACATCGGGTTCCTTAATATCATTTACCATATTATCTTTGAACTATCTTAAAAAAAATGTGTTTAAAACACTTACGTAATTTGCACATAACATATGTATATAATGTAAGAGGAAACCTTTGTACATTTAATGATAACGTCAGAATCCACTTCACACACAATTAATAGCACATCCGTTATCGAATTTTTATTCAGGACAAGAAAGTGTGATACAATTATGAATATTATCACATGTAGCAAGTGATAATGGAATTTATTCACCGGAATTTTACTGGAGTGTAGGAAAATTCGGTCGAAAAGATTTAGGTTTCATACTTGAGGAGGGGGGAAGAAGAAGTTGTTTTGTTGAACAGTTTTAAACTAGATTGACGTAGTTTGTTCTACTAAATAGCAGATTTCTTTATCTTTGACGCAGATTTTTTTATCTCTTTCAGTATTTTGAGATCAAACGGCCGTGTGTGAGATATTATTATTATTTTATTTGTCATGGTGAAAATAAGTTACCTATTACTAATAGTAAATAGTTACAGTATGATATCTACTCAAGCCTGACAATTAATCCCAACTCCCAAATTAATGTGGGGTCGGTGCAATGAGTTTACTTCTTCCATTCTCCTGTATCGCTCATCAGATCACTGCTTATTCCCTTTCTATCCAAATACTCTTTCACGCAGTCGATCGATGTTTCCTTTAATCGTTCTCTACTTTTATACCCAAAATTAACCTTCTATAAAATTTTCTTCAGTATATTTCGCTTATCTCTACGCATCACATGTCCATGCCAATATAAACTGCTGATTCTCAACTTTTCATCCACTTCTTCTAATGTGTTACATAATTACCTTGTCCATTCCAGTCACACCACACATTTATCTTAACATTCTCATTTTAGCAACGTGCAGGCGTCTATTTTCCGTTTCCTACGTTGGCCAACAGTCATGTTATGTCAGAGCATCCATTATCTACCTGAACAATGCATTCCTGGTGTAAGCCTACAGAAACACTGAACTGTTCTGTGTTTGCGATCTACCTAAGAGTGCTACACTCTCTGTAAATAGCACGAATCAATTCCGCATGCTGAGCAGGCAAATTCTGGCAGGCTTTATTCCTGCAAAATCCACCACAAATGCGTTTGATAGGGTATCATATGACTTTCCTATGTCAACTACGCAAGTGATTTTTTCCACAACAATACGCCAACCCCATCGTACCCTATCACACACAACACATTATCGTAATAGTTTCCAGATAAAAGAGAATCATTGATGATTGTGACGGCAGACTTCAACCAAAGCACACAGGCGCATTGAAATTTCAATAAAATATGCATGTCATCGTGCGCACGTCTGCATTATTCACAAAATTAACCCCTAATTAAGTTACTAATGACTGATTTAAATAAAACATAACAATACTTAATCACTATGTAATACTTTAGTTACGATAACAGGTAACCACAAATATAAATGAAGTCCCTATCGGTCACTCTTCTAATGAAACATACATATGGAACCGTATTTTTATCTAAATACGAAATAACGATATTTAGCTATGGACAATAACCTGTGGTATGGTTAGACAGGTGTTGCTAAGTATTGAAAAGTTAAAATCATCATCCTCTTGAAGAAAAATCCTCCAAGAAAAATCTTTTCTTCCAATTTCATTGGAGGTTCGTAGTCCGTGTAGAACGCATTAAGAATACGGAATGTTACCCTAAGTGTCGTAAGAATCGACTAAGAGAGCAAACTACATAAGACCACAGCATTGCAACGAGAAGGAAAACTTGACACAAACTCTATACCAACCCGTTTGGCCAGCGTGGTATAGTAAGCCAAAACCTCGTTTCTAAGAAGAGGCCTTAGTACAGCAGTGGACCATTAACGGCTGTTGATGATGATGATCTCGTACGTACGATACAACTATTCTACGGCAAGAGGCCCTTACTAAACTGGTAAATTACAGTTAAAGAAACGGGGCTAGTTTAATCACATGACGTGATTAAAATAAGAATTTTTGCGCCGAGGTCAACCTAGAAGCAATAATGTTCAAGGCGTTGGTTTGTTTTTGTAATACCTATTCGATCATGTGACGATCGGTAGAGAATTGACTACCACTTCAGGGATTTTTTTTGGTATAGGAGGACAAGGTGAGTAACTACCACCTTCCATTGAAACCTGCAACTCTAAAGCCACAAGTGCGTTGCCATCCTCTGAGTCATCAATCAGGGGAAGACGCTCTGGTAACCACACTCACACGGTGAAAAGCAGCGAAAAATTGCTTAATACTGTTTTCTGTGAGGTCGGCGGGCCTGTTGGTCTAGTAGTTGGTGATCCTGACTGCTAAACCGGAGGTCGTGGGTTCGATTCCCACCCAGGACAAATATTTGTGTGATGAGCACGATCGTTTGTTCTATGTCTGGGTGTAATTTATCTATAATATGTATGTATTTAGAAATATATAAGAATGTTTATCAGCGGTCTGGTTACCTAGTTTGGAATCAGACAGCCGTGTGCGTGATGTGTGAGGTTATTATTACAAAAATATATATTTATATATGTATTTATATTATAAATCGATTCCAGCAAAGTCAAAATATTTTTATGCACGAAAAGTATTGTCAGTTTTAGTTTGGTTGGACGGTTTACGTATACCTCTGTTTCCGCCGCAGCTTAGCTCGTATTTAGATACTTATTTCTTATTATTAATGGTGGGGCAAAGCGGCAAAACCGGCCGGCCGTACGGCGTAAGTCCGGCCCGGTTTTTGGTTGGTTCAAGTCTGACATAACCACAGGTGGGTGATATCCGAGGGGATTTCCGCATAGAAAAAGTAAAAAAAGGTGGTATCGGCCGGAGGAGCATAGCGTTGCTTATAAATATTGTATATAAAGGTCCTTTAGTATAGTTTTATCAAAATAATATTATAATGAAATACTTCACACTGACACCACATTATTACTATTTCTACAGTAGATACTGCAGCCGTGCGAAGCTGGGGCGGATCGCTAGTAGATTATAAATGGGATATTTAAGATGTTAATGTTCGAGAACTAGTTTTCAATATTTTGGCACTGTTGCAAGCAATAAACTAATAGTTCATATTTAATCGAGTGTATGTATGTATATTTCGGTACTATGTGTGTATGTTTATGTATGTATGTGGTACGCTCTGTAGACTAAACGGCTTTATAGATTTTGGCGTTTGAGACTTCGTTGATAATAAATTGGCCGTAATTAATTACATACATATATACAACTTTAAATTAAGCATAAAACTGTATGAATCTTAAAACGTTGATATACTTTTTTTATATAGGTGGCAAACGAGCAGGCGGGCTGATGGTAAGTGACAACGGACATCCATGAACACCACTAACTTGAGTTTTAACTGCGTTGCTGGCTTTTAACGTGGGAATACGCACATAGTAATCGTTAAATATCGCAGGCGACAATAGGGCTGATTCCTGCAGCAGATTGGAAGTAAATTATTTATCCTAAATCATTAAATTTACATCTTAAAGTACAGTCTGAATTGTCCTCCATTATCAATTTAATGATATTATTGTTTATATTTCAAATTAAAACGCTAAATAATGTTAAATCTAAAAACAACGTTTTGTTTACGTTACACTGCAGACACCTTCTTCCGTCACAGATAAATAAACGTATTTGCGTCTCCAATTACAAATAAAGTAATAGGAGATAACAAAATCTATTTAACTGAGGTAAACAGCGCTTCACATTGTTTTAAAAACACGCATAAAAAGAAAAGTTCAATGATTTCTTTACTGAGAGAATTTTTTGAGATCAGTTCTGAAAACGGTAATTCTACATTAAATTTGGCAGATTTATTTTTCGTACAGGCCGAGGCGAAAGGTCGCGTCATCCCTTGGTAAACGTCACCAGTCGAGTCCGAAAGTACTTAGTAGACATGGAAATTATTGCTACTTTTAAATCATATTCGTTTGATGAAATGATTTGTTCTAGTCACCGTGACTTCACATGTGATTGTGATTTCGTCATAGCCAAAGACAAATGACATTAAAACCATTAAAAAAAAATTTATAGAAGATTACGACCTTTTTAGATTTAGAACTTTTGCGAGTCTTGCGCTAGCGTAATAATATTAATTAAGTCGCAGTAGATCATTAAAAAAAATATTATTAGTAAATCAGTCACAGGTGTGATGATATGACTATTAAATCATATCATTTATCACATACGATTGTGATTTTATCCCATTCCTAGTACTCAGGCATCCCCAAAATACATACGTTTATCCTTAGAATAGTTTTTATTCTAAGCGTTTATCCTTCGTAGCCGTTTCAATCGTGCTTGTAGATTTTAGTGATTTTTATCTTTTGGAAGGATTGTTCTTCGTAAATACTGTAATGTCTTTGTTGAACAATTAAATATTATATTATTACTGTTTTGATTGTATTACTGTCCGAAGTTTAGGTAATAATTTTATTGCATATTCAGCTAGCTGTATTTAACGGGTATGCGATATGCAAGATATATTTTTGTTAATTTTTTTTTTCTTAAAATATTATCACCATGTTAGCGGAAAGACGTCACTTCTGGACATAGGCCTCAATCCAAAGTTTTGCCCCAACAACCGGCCTGAGCTGCCCGCATCCAACGGCTTCCCGCGATCCTCACCACCAGGTCGACGGACTAGCTTGTGGCCTTCCCACTCTGCGTTTTACTTCAGTACTCAATTTTTAGCCAGTTTGTGCATTGGATTGTACACAACACGGTCTAGTTATCCTTACCTAACAAAATATAGACCAATACGGACATCGAACACGCACAGCTTAGGTATGGACTTTTAAAAAAAAGTCACGATATTAAACATCGATTTTTTATTCCGATAACAGACAGATAGGGTTTTAAAACAGTAACTTTTTTGAAACACTATTTTTTCATTTTTCTAACCTAATAACGAAGATAGGTTACCTACCTCAGAATTTTAATATTACGGAAGGCAATATTTATTTATTTATTTATTTATTTATTTATTTTCTTTAAAAACAACTATTTTTACAGGCTTAGCCCAATGCAATAGTGTTATACCATCTACTTATTTATTATAAGAAATAATTCTTAAAAAAAAAAAAATAAATAAATAAAAAAAAAAAAGCAAATAAAATAAAAAAATAGCACTTTAATAAGATTGCAATGGCAGTTGTAAAATAATTTAGTAACTAAAACTAATATTCAAAACGGGTCTCCATAATTTAAAATATAATTTAAAAAAGCGTCAGATCATTTTCGGGTAGAAAGGCCATAGGTCAATGATAAAAAGATTGCATACTTATACTAGGCTTTTTGCCATATGTACATTAAAAAAAATCGTTTCGAGAAAGAACATTTTTTGTATATCGAAAACGCTGTACACCAACTATGTTTTTCTTTAGACTAATTCAAACTAGGAACGTTGATACCAGCCCGCTCTATTTGTTGCATGAAAGAAGATTGTAATGAAAGCCATATCACATTTTATTTTGAAGATCTGTGGTTACGGAATAATTAAACAACAATCGTCTAAAAGCGTTCTGTCACGTGTTTTTAACTTAATAAGTATTGGTTTGACAAGATTTGACGCGCGATGATTCGCAAATGAGGTCACTTTTGAAAGTATTTCTAATACCTCAGTGTTTACACTTCCTTCTATACTAATATTTTTTAATAAAAAAGAATATAGACAATAAAAAGAGACAAGACCTCGTACAAAGGGCGGGAAAATCAGAAAAATTAAATATTTTGCTCAAGTTTTTTAGCTAAATCTCACGTGATGTTATTGCTTTAGAAAGCGTAATTTTCACATACAACGAACAGTATAAGACCGATGTTTGCAAAATTGTGTAGACCAAAGATAAACAAGAAGTAAAACTGGGGCCTTTGCCAAGTCCAGGTTTCAGGGTCGCGGACGTTCGGAGTACGGTGAAATTGTTCCTCTTATTATGCTAAAAATATTCGCATTATAGACGTTCACCGTACCGCATCTAGGATAATATTCATAAAACCCAACACTTACCTTTCGGTGATCGGCACGGCTTTTGACTTTAGCTCGTAGAACATAAAGTCCTGTTGTTGTTGACCAGCAGTCATCTCCTCCAAAATCTTCTGGTCGACACTAAAATCTCTCGACAGGAGCGATGCAAGATCGAACCCCATGTCGATCCCAGATTCATCCATTTTAAAACGAAACGCACAAACACAAACTTTTCACTTTAAACGGTCGTTACGATGAAATTCCAAATTTCATATTCAAAACCAAACGTTGCTATATATTATGGGATGAGATGTAAATCACAACAACAGCCATCCTCCCAGCTGTCTACTTGTTGCTATTGTATTATTGGTTAGTACATATTTTGACGTATGATAAAAGGAATGACTATAATACTACCAAAATAAAGTAGTCTGATGGACCTAGACAAAATGTGAACATAATGTGTTTCTTCAATACATTGGGTAACACGTGATAAAATATTTTTGTAGTGGCAATGAGATGTTAATTAACAAAATGGATAAGATTCTTGTAAGACGTTAATAAGACAAAGAATTGTAAGACATTTGTAAGAATAGTATGTGCACACATGAATCAGGACTTTGCGAATTTAAAATGATTAAATTAACTTGTTTAAAAAATTTGCAAATATCGAATATTCTTCAATGGCTGCTCGTTTAACGTAAAGTGATAGATTGTAATAAAGATATTCCATCTCGGCGGACTTATACAAAAACCTAATAAATTATTTTAAAATAATTGTAAAATACAAAAAATAGCAGAAAAGAATACTATAGTTTCGCATCTGAAAGCACTTCAAAATGAATCTACTAAAACTGATTATTTTTCTACCACTTTAATGCGGGTAACATTAATATTAATAAATAACCTTTTACACGCTTTATATTAGCTTCACTTGTATGTTTGTATGTTTGTTTGTTTTATTTGTTTTAAACGATCAGAATTCGTTCAAACTTTGTAGATATATCGATGACCGATGACAATACACTAATTTAAAAAAAAAAAAAATATATATATATATGGTAAGTTGGTTTTTATTTTAATAAATTAGATGAGACAATAATTGTATAATCTCTCCCACGAAAAGACCAACATTGTTAATTACGTCAAACTACAAAAAATTAAATCACTTAACTTACTGAACCTCAAATATGTGCCATGTTCCTTAGTGTAAGTTCTCACTTAGTTTAATGCAAAATAACATAAAGGATATTTCAAATGTAAATAACTTAATCACACTGAAAACTTTTTGTTGCACTGTCAGAATACTACTGGACTTTTTCCTTACTATTTTTTTTTATCATAATACAGAATGGAGAATTTAATTATCACACCAATGGACTGCACGGATGGCGTAGTGTCTTCAAATTATGAATGTGCACTTCCAAGATCATAAAATTTTAAAGATATCAGACTCATTGTCACTACTTCATTTACCTTTTTTTTTTATTTGTTATTACCAGATAAAAATCAGTTTCACCATCAATTTTCTTTTCGTAGGCCAAAACCTCTTTTCTGAGTAGAGGCTTAGAGAGGGGGACAGAAGTAATGTTTTTATGAATAAAATGTCTCATCTTGTAAAACCCTCACAAAAATGAATAGATTTTTAGCTATGTTATACGTTGATAGTAATGAACGATCAACAGCCAAACGACCAAAGATCTCCGCTCGTCTCGATTCCTTGGCGTTACGTAGAGACTTAGCTTCTCTCTGAATTATCTATCGTATATACCATGGAGAGTGCTCCGATTAACTGTTCAGACCAGTAGCAACTTGCCGCTATCTTCCAAATGGTAAAATATTTATCCCCGTTACCTGGATGATTGGCGCTCCACCACTGTAAGCTTTCCAATCTGAGGAACATGTTATCGTCTACGGTATTGGCGGACCAATACGACCTTGAAACTCACAATAAAAGAGCGTACTCCTTCCTAAAAGGCTTTTAACGCATTTGTGACTACTGAGTTTCAGGCGTTCATGGGTCGCGGCAGTCACTTTCCATCAGGTGACCCGTTTGCTCGTCTGCCACCCTCTTCCATAAAAAAAGAAACATGTATGATACAAAAATTAGGTTTCATATTTCGAATTAAAAGAAATTTACTCCATTTGTTTTAGCCATAACGATGTTTTTTATTTTATGCACCACCATATTTGGTAGATTTCTTTAAAAATTTCTGTTAAACTTGCTTATGGCAACATTCTCGTTTGTACGAAGTACAAATACAAAATTTGTTCAAGTTGCCGGAATTGTAGCTAGTTACGTCCGGACTTAATTTAAAATAAAATAAAAAAGGAATAAAAACAGGAAAAATGTCGAAAGCTCACCCTCCGGAATTAAAAAAGTAAGTTTTGTAAATTAATTTTATGGAGAATTATGCATAGCGTCTCAAGCACGCCATTTCTAACCTAGCTGCCATTGTGTTTTTCAACAATACTTGGTAACGTAAATTTGTTTCATGACATTCTTATTTCTTGTTATGATGGAAAAACATAATCATCATCATCATCACTCCTAATTGCGTTTTAAAATGTTTTCAGGTTCATGGATAAGAAACTGGCTATAAAACTGAATGCCGGTAGATCAGTTACAGGAGTTCTTCGTGGTTTCGATCCATTTATGAATCTCGTATTGGACGAATCGGTAGAAGAATGTAAAGATGGCCAAAGGAATAGCATCGGCATGGTGGTATGTGGTATTTTCTTTTATTTGAGATGTACCATCCACCAAAGTCAATTATACCTTTGAATTAGTGAAAAGTATTAGTTGGTTAGATTATTTTAGATCATTATAACATATCTACTAAAGCTAGTTGATATCCCTGTACTAGTACCGTTGATATCCCTGTAATTAAATATGTGTAGAATATGCGGTAAAGTAGGAGATATCATGTTCAAGAGATTCTTAGCTTTGATTTTCAATTCAGTCAGTCTAGATTATATTTTTTTTCTATTTATGTTTCTCTTTACTTTCTCTTTTATTTTTATATTTTTTTTCTAATTTTATTTTTCTCTATATTGTCTTTTTACTAGACTTGCAACGAATAGTATATTCGGCAGTATACCGAATATTCAGCGAGGCCCCTGACCGAATAGCCGAATATTAAGCAAAAGTATTCGGCTGGATTTTAGCGCCAAAAACTTGTACAGACGTGAATTAAATTATGTACCTGTTTTATGTACCAATGACTACTTAATAAATGATTATAAAAGAAATGAGAACCTTACCCTTCTAAATTTTGATTACCACAATAATTAAAATACATAGAATCCTAAATTTTTCCAATTCAGAAGATGATTATGTACCTGTGTTATGCACCAATGACTACTTAAATGATTATAACAGAAATGAAAATATTAATATATACGTAATCAATCGATTTTAATTTTTCATTTTACCAATTATTTCTCAATGAAAAAATATATTATTTAAGTATTCGGCCGAATAATATGTAGATATTCGGTATTCGGCCGAATATAATAAAAGCAGCCGAATAGGCCGAATACCGAATAGTAACCGAATATTCGTTGCAAGTCTACTTTTTACCGTTTAGTCCTTAATAACGGACATACTGGAACACATCAGTACACTGTTGTGGTATATTTAATGCCATTGTATTTATTTGTAAATTGCAAAATAATGGTCATGAGTTTGTGTGCCCTTTCTTCTCATAAGGCTCAACCCCTTAGAAACAAGCGGTTGTGGATCACCACAAGCATATCATAGATTTTGTAAAAGTATAATTTTTATTAAATTTATATTCCTAACTATTGGACACAACAGAGATTGTTGCTATTCTGTGTGTTGATCCGACTCTGACTTAAGAGTTTACATAAAAGACAAAAACAAATAATTTTCATTTTTATGAAATTAAGATATTTTGAATTTGAGTCTTGATATTAATGTGACTATTATTTTCTGGGCTCTCTACACTTATCTAAATCTTTTGTTCCTTACCAATAGTATCAGCATGAGTTTCATGGTCTAGTATGAACAAAATAAGTTATACTAAGTTAAGGTATCCTAAAAATATCTTACAATATTCCTAATCATCCTAATTGTCTTGTTGTTTAGATTTGCACAATGTGAATCATTGCGAAGGGCTTTGCATTGATACACACTGTGTTACCCCTGTAGTGACAGATTAAGAAAACAAGTATCACTATCCCTCTTCCCATGGGTGTAATAAGAACTGGCTAACAGAATGGAAACAGTACTGTAAAGATAAGGAAAACTTGAAACAAAACCTATACGAACTTGTCTGGTCAGTGTGGCATAGTAAGCCAAAACCTCCTTTCTAAGGAGAGGCCTATGTCCAACACCTAGGGAAAGCAATAATCTTTATAGGAAAAAAGATAATTGTAAATTGGGGTAGAGAAAACCCATGGGTATAATTGAGAATGTAAGTCAGATCCAAATGACACTGAGTTTGCAGAAAGAGACATAAACTTTTCTAAATAACAATCTATACCACATACCAGAGGAAGGAGCTTGGGTAGCCTCCCATAAGGTGTTCGGATAGCCATGGTGAAGGTCGCAGGAAGCTGTTGGTTGATAGCAGCATAGGATCGGTTGTTGCGGTGAACCTTGGGGCGTGCTTATGTCAACTTCATTCAGCTGAGATGATGATGATGAACTTTCCATCACAATAATTATTAACCTTTTCTATATTCTGTATTTTTTTGTTAAAAACACTTGTAACATTGTTACAAGTGTTTTTACAACTCATCAAGTGTTTTTAACAAAAAAAACAGCAGCTTTGCTAAGTAACTTAAAAACAATATGCAGTAGTATAGTTAAGCTATAGTTGCCATTGTATATGGTATACAGTCCTCTATAATACCATATCAACCAACGAAGTTATGTTTAGATTGTTTTTTTTTCAACAAATATATTTATGGTAATTTTTATACATTTTCAGGTGATCCGAGGAAACAGCATAGTGATGTTAGAGTCATTGGATAGAATATAGAACTTAACAAATTCCTTAATTTTAGATAATATTGTAATTAATAAGAAATTTTTACAAGAATTTTCAAGCAAGCAGCGTCAAGGTCCAAATATTTTCACAACTGTGTATAACAGGAACCGATAATATCAACAATTTAAGGGTGAAAAAAAGTAACTTGTGTTGTGTTGTATGGTGGTACCTCTATGTGCCCTACAAATGTGTGGGAAATTAAATAATTTAAGTTAAGGAAAGTTTTGTATTTATTGATTACCTAGTAATTTCATCATATTTTATGCATTGCCTAACTTTCATATTCCATGTATAATCGATATGTAAAGTTATTTTATCTCCAATGCAATCTGATGGCCAAGCTCAGTCAGTCTGTGACCATGACCAGTGCAACCTGATTGAAGTGTATGCTATTGTGAACCTATTCATCTGACTTATCTATACTAATATTATAAAGCTAAAGAGTTTGTTTGTTGTTAGAACGCGCTAATCTCAGGAACTACTAGTCCGATTTGAAAAATTCTTTCAGTGTTAGATAGCCCATTTATCGAGGAAGGCTATAGGCTTTATATCATCACGCTAAGAGCAATAGGAGCGGAGCACCAATGAAGAATGTTTCAAAAACGGAGAAAATTTTGTACTATTGAGAGACGCAGACGAAGTTGCGCGGGTCAGCTAGTTTAGAATAAGTCTGACAAGTGTGTCTTTCAGACCTCTTGCAAGGCTCTCTCTTGTGTACATTTAATATATGGTTAGTTACAACAAAAAAACTACCTATGTGAGGAGTATTATCTATTGTTCTGTGTGGGTGTAATTTATTTATGAAAGGTATATTTTTTCGGACATCTGACACAACGCCATCTAGTTTCAAACTAAGGAAAGCTTGATTGACTGATAGAATACTTACATACTTTTTTGTTAATACATTCATATTTTACATTCGATTCCCAGGTCAAACATATTGTTTGACCTGGGAATCGAACCCGATACCACGGGACAGCAGTCGCATACACTACCATTGCTCCACCGAGGTAGTTTAGAAATTAAATATGTTCATCGGTAGTCTGGTTACACTACCAAAGCATGGGCGCTATGCCTAGTTTGGGATTATACTGCCATGTGTTTGATGTGTAAAGTTATTATTGTAATTCATTTATGTTCATGAAGAGTAGGTAAGGAATGCTCTCTTGCAGTTAACCAAAATAGTGTCCATCTTGAAACCATGAAGAAAAAAGAAATTTATGAGGACAAAAATAATTTTAATGGTTCCAGGATTGTCCCAAATAGTGCCAGTAAAGGCAAAAGAGATGTGTTGAGTTGCAAATAGTTATATTTTATTGTAGTTTTCGATGTAACGTTTATTTTAGGAAGTTATTTACAGCGATATCGTCTTACTACCAGCGACTGATCAGGGCCATTTCTTTTAATAATTTATTATAATAAAAATAAATAAATCATTTCCTCAAAAAACGTAATATATTTTCAACTACCGATATTTATACCGATGCCAATGGCCACTCGATGGCATCTCAATAGCGTGTCAGTGGTCTGACAGTGGCTTGGCGTAAACATAAAATAGCAGAATTGAGGCCCAGGAGTTCTGACTGCCCTAGGCTAATTATGAGAACGCGCCCCCGCCAGGTGCGTTCCGGACGGCCTAAAAAGTACTAAATGAGTGGAGTAGTAGTGTGAAAATTTTAACATGCTTTACACTACTTATAAAAGTTTTCAGATTGATCTGCAAGCGAAACTAACGTTGTCCTTTAATCTGCATGACATTTAACCTTAAGGTAGCAAATCATTTTTTAAATCTGACCGTACATAAAGACAAAGTACCTCACGCATTCACATCAACAGCCTATGACAATCCACTGCTGGACATAGGCCTCTCCTCTGAAATGAGGTTTTGGCCTACTATACCACGCTGGCCAGACGGGTTGGTATAGGGTTTGTTTCAAGTTTTCCTTCTCTGCAGTGCTGTTGTCTTGCGTAGTTTTCTCCCTTAGTCGACTTTCACGACACCCACGGGATGAATAGGGGTGGTGACATTATGTATTCTTAATCTGTCACCACACGGAATGACTGCAGGGTGCCAAGTAGAAATCCAAATCCATGTCGTGTTTGGCCGCATGACTTGTATTGGCTTAGTTTCTATAGACAACTTAGTTTCCATTGCCATTGACCATGAGCGTGGTCATCTAGTGTGTGAAGTTGCTTCGACTTGAGTATTTTTTAAATGTTTACACTTCTGTTGTTAAAAAATTGAGAAAAGGCAAAAATGTTTTACCAACTTGTATGATAAGTGTAATGAGGGGTGTGTAATAAGTGTAATGATAGTAATGAGGGTTTTCTGAAATGTTCCACGTGAGATGGCAGCACTGTAGCTTCAGGTCCAACCACCTGTCAAAACACATACAAGATTTGTATTTTTCGATCACTTTTTTGGTTTATTCATTCTTAAAAACGTTACAAAAGGAATATTGTTTTCTAAAATGCCACAGTGCTGTGCAGTGCCTATGTGTGCAAATAAAACTTTTGCTCCTCTCTTTTTGAGCTCAATCTTCAGTTCGGCGACCATTCTCTGGCCGTAATCCATAATAAGCTCAATAACACTTCCAAATTCATAGAATTTCATTAAAATATTATACGTGCGGTAAGAATCTGTGCTATCTGACAGCTGTTTGGACCTGACGCATACGAAACGCCGTCTGGTGGCAGAAAAAATATCGAAAACCCTCATGAAGTAATTATTATAAGATTATACAAAAGTCCTTTTTCGTGCTTTAGCGTTTGCAAATCTTACCACATTTTTTTCAAATTTGATGCAAAGGCAATGACAGTCTGTTCCAAATGCATAGGTTATTACACAGTGCCATGAATGGATATAAATTTGAATATTAGTCACTATCACAGTTAACAATGCTCGCAACACAAGGAGCCAAACAATTCATTCTCTTGTACATACTTGCTTAAATTTAATTTGCGCAACATCTCGCTAGATGGCTGGAAATCAGTTATGATCCAGCTTCCATAATATGTTGTGCAGCAAACAAAGTTCCAATCACTGTTTTTTCCAAATGTTTATTTTCATTAGATTTATGTGACTGAATAATCGTTCAATTTGTGCATTAGAATGGAGAATGCACAAAGTGTCTAAAGCGTATATATAATAGATAATATTTTATTCGAATATTTGAAAAGGTTAAATGTTTTATGTAAGATTTCGAATGTACCAAAGCATCCATCGTACCAAGGGATACGATACAATACGATTTAAATCGTACGGTTGGCAACACTGGACAAACGACGATTTCGAAAGAAATAAGACAAATGAATGAAGCGAGGCAAAGTATACTAACTATTAAACATACCGGAGATTCCCCGCACATCGTTGATGTATTTCATTGCGCGCGGCAAGCTGCGCTGAGTGCCTATTACGAGTTTTGTTTAATTCGCCTCACAGAAAGAAAGAAAGAAACATTAATTTGCACAGAATACAGGTGGTACCAGATTTTACAAAGGTTGTAACCGCTTTTCCTCTCAGGCGGACTACTCACCGGCTGACCCAGTGGAGAGATTTATGAGATAACCTCAGGGTGCCTTTTTAAGAGAACAGATGTGTGTGCGTGTGGGAAACCTACGGGATTCACTAGAGGAAAACAACTTATACCTCAGTCATACATACATGTATATTAAAATAAAAAAACAAAATTAAGGTTACAATAAAAAACAGAGGGTATAAGAAAACCCGCAGCGGAGCGCGTCAGAGCCGAGCTGATGGTGCTCGGTGCCTCCTCGTCTTCACTCCAGGAGGTTACTTCCTCTTCCGCCCGAGTCGGCTATTTATATTAGATATTGATAAAAGTTAAACAATTTGCATTTATAAGTTTATAAGTAAGTACGTAACCCTTGGGTACGGCTGTCCGCTTGCGTCGTGAGCCGCGCAATCACCAGCTTGCCAGAGGGTACCGAGAAACTTGAGTCTGAACCAGAAGGCCACAAACGAGCAAGCACGCCGTCTGAGACTGACCGTCTTGACCCCGAAATCTGGGACCCTACGAATGGATTAGCACTCATATAATTAATCAGGTTCCAGAAACAAATAGGTACATAAGAAAATTAAGACCATACTCACCACTCTTGTGGGTACTATTGAACAGATAATATATTACGAAAATCAAATCACACAGCAATCAAAACACTATTTAAGATCGGAAGGCACGAGATAGCAGTGTCTCCCGTGGCTGAAAGCCGGACTTATATATCTTCTGTTTCCAGAAGCTTCCAGAAATTAACCCCTCTTCAACATTTTACTTTGACATTTAAATTACCGACGAGGATTAACCCGACCAAGATCAAAAGTAACTCCTTCCTACCATAGCAGAACACTCTCAATACCTATACAATTTGTCACGATAGATCAATACTGACTTATCCACAAACAAAAACGCCATCTAGTGGTCCGACAGTGAACGCAGAAGATCAGTACTGTAGTTATAAACTACTTTAGATAAATCAACAACAATGCAACGCGGCCAATAGATGTCGCTTTTAACAAGGCCGTACGCATTACAAATATACAAAAAAATAACTGTTACAAGGTGTATTATGTTCAAACTATATTCTGCCTGTACTAGGCATGCAAATATTTATATAGAGACTCAAACATTAACTATTATAACTATTAACTAATAAAATTAACAAAATGTGAAACGCGCGTATACGTGAAGATTATTTTGTATGGGAATTTAAACAGTGCAACCTAAACGATAAAGAATAGAATACGATACAATCGATACAGAGTCGTCTCCCAAAGTTCCAATACCAAATTAAGTTAAAACGCCCCTTATTGCGAGGCGGATTAAACAAAACTCGCACTAGGTACTCTGTTGCCAGCTCACCCACTCGCTCGACCTCCGACCGAGTCGTGTAACAAGTCTGTGTTTGTTTAACGCGCGCTTTTTAAAATGTCAAAATGTATTGTTAAAATCAGGGACTCTTAAGCGCATTTAGTTTTAGTGTTTTGTCTCGGTCTAGTTGAAATATGTAGGGTAGATGCAATGATGCTAGATTAGTGCAAGCGAAGACACGATTTTAGCTCCCCTCCGTTCCAGGCGCCCTAGGCTGCAGCCTTATTAGCCTGAGGGTTTATCAGGGCCTGCCTACTACTCTAGTTAATTAAAATTTTCAACTGACACCATTTTTCATAATAGAAGTAATAAAATGTGGAATATAATTGACGCCACCTGCTGAGTAAGTAAATAGTTTTAATTTGCTTTGGTGTCATTATGGTGAGCCATCTTTATGAAATGTGTCCGTCAAAATGCCTAAAATTGAGGGCGCTACAGTAGCATTAGGATTAGTTTTAAAGAAAGCGCCAAAATTTATTAGAGAAGAATAGAGAAATAAACATGAAAAGAAAAACATTGTGTAAATTTTTTATTGGCTTAAATCATTATTTGACACTGTACTAGACTACGAAAATAGTCAATGAGTTTTAGAGACAATAAATAAACGTTTAATGACTCAGACAAAACTATTTTAATTTCATAACTCGGCAAACTTACAGAATAAACGACCTCATACACTAAATATCTGTTAAATGAAATTCGAACTTTTTCCTCTTTGGCAACGCACACTAGACCAACAGGCCTGGAGAAATTAGTTTTCACTTTTCAACTATTTTTGACAGCAGTAATAATAATATAATAATATTTTGGACATCTAACACAACGCCATCTAGTTTCAAACTAAGCAAAGCTTGTACTATGAAAGCTAGATTGACTGATAGAATACTTAAATACTTATTTTTTTGTAAATACATACATATTATACACATAAAACAACCCAACTCCGAAACAAATATTTGCAGATCATACAAACATTTGGTCCGACTCGGGAATCGAACCCGAGACCTCAGCATAGCAGTCGCATAAACTACCACTGCGCCACCGAGGCAGTTACTGCATGTTGTACAGTTGCAAATTTGGTCCGATTAAAATTTAAAGAAAAATATCACCTAAGTGAATAAATACGTATTAAGAATGGCTTTTTGGAAATCAGGGGTAAAATAAGGCATGAAAGGTTGTTTGGAAGATCGTCAAAATTAGAAGCTCGAAATAAGAAATAGCCAGGCAATAGCTAGTAGTGCTAGCTAGCAAAAAGAAAGCAGATATCCTAGAATTGTTATTTGGTTTTTAATACTACTACTGTATGTGACTTCAAGGAAAATAGTCCAAACAAAATATATACCATTGTTATAAATTAATTAGGTTTAAACAATGGAACCTACTTATTGATTAGAAATAATTAGGTTTTCTTTTACCGCTATTGTGTTAATATAAATATATTATAATCTTGTTTGTTGAGCGTACCATGCATTTGAGTTTGATAAGCATACCATACCATGCAAATTAATTGGATTGAACTCTTGATATAACTCTTAAGGAGATCCCAACAAACATAATTAAAAACACTTAACTTGTATACTGTGTACAACTTAATTTGTGTTCGTGTGGTGACAGATTAAGAATTCGGAGTGTCACCACCCCTATTCCTAACGTGGGTGTGATAAGATCTAACTAAGGAAGCAAACTACGAAGGACAACAACACTGCAAAGAGGAGAAATACTTGCAACAAACTTTTCACCAATCGGTCTGGTCTGCTTGGTATAATAGACCAAAGCCTCCGTTCTGAGGAGAAGCCAATGTCCTGCAGTGGAAAATTAAAGGCTGTTGATGATGATTGATAAAATTGTATACTACACATCATTTAAATTCTTTGGTCAAAAACTTCAAAGTCAAAAAAATTGAAAATTTTATGGCCAGTGTTAACACACTGGCTATAATTTGTGTGAGTACGTGGTATCCACGGACTCACATAAAACGAGCGTGAGATTACCAGAGATACTTCACTTTTGGGGGCAGTCAAGGGCGATAACGCCATGGTGTCTCTTGAGTTACAGGCGTCTACGGGCGGCTGCAGTGACTTAATTTAAGGCGACCCTTCTGCTTCTTTGTTCCCTTTACAAGAAGAGCGAGGAGTTTCTTAATTAGACTGCTATTTAAATAATAACCCATAAAATAGTATCACTGACTTGATTGGGCTTACGTTGTGATAAAATTGAATACACTGTGTTCTTCATTCCCTAATTTTTCATCCTTAGAGGTGGTTTGAGAACTTCCGATTTGTTTAATAAAGTATGATTAATTCGAAATTTTACAAGTTTCACTCAACTTTGACGACCGGATGGCGTACTGGTTTGTGTAACGGACTGCTATTCCAAAGGTCGCGGGTTCGATTTCCGCTCAAGTCAAACATTTATGTGCATGAACATTTAATGTTTGATTTGGTCTGGGTGTTTCTATGTATAATATGTATATATTTACAAATAAAAAGTATATATGTCTTTATATCAGTTGTCTAGTACCCATAGTACAAGCTCTGCTTAGTTTGGGACTAGGTGGCGTTGTGTGAATGTGGTACAATATTATTATTATTAACTTACTGGACACTAAAGAATCCTCGTTCCTGTTCCTGAACCTGTTCGTCTCCCTATTGGTGAGTAATTCTAACGGCTAAGAAAGATTTCTTCGGGCTCAATTCTCGCCCAAGTATATGGCCAACCGTCCGCCTGACGCCCACACAACTTGACCGATACATCAACGCAAACCTTTTTTTTTTCCTCGGATACCACCTATCGGTGGCATGTCGGACTCGCACCTACTAAAACCGCACGCCGTCTCGGGTACTAATAGCCGGGGAACCAGGTATACCCTAGAAAGGAAGTCCCTGGTGCTATATCAACGCAGAACCTAAAACGCTGGAACTACAAACTTAACATTTTGGCAGCTGGTGCTTTTTATGTTGTAAGTACCCACTAAGAAAGGATTTTTGGAAATGCCACCAATAAGAAGCCAATAGCCACTTGATATATAAAACTCTTTATCATTTTGGAGATAATAATCATATCTACAATACAAAATTACTACAAAATCATCATCATCATCAACAGCCTATACTAGTCCACTGCTGGACTCCTTAGAAAGGAGGTTTTGGCCTACTACACCACGCTGGCCAGACGGGTTGGTATAGGGTTTGTTTCAAGTTTTCCTTCTCTTTGCAGTGCTGTTGTCCTGCTTAGTTTGCTCCCTTAGTCGGCTCTTACGACACCCACGGGATGAAGACAATTTGTATTCTTAATCCGTCACCACACGGAAACGGACTGCAAAATAAGAGTGGTTAATTGTCATAGGTGCAAGTATTCAAAAAGGTTAGACTATTGGACGTTCTACAAGTGCCGTTCATCTGTCAGGTAAAGTCTGCATAATACTGTCATCACGCTGGCCTGAAGATGCAAACACGATGTTTATTAGTGACAGTCATACAGCAAAACTGCACGAATGGCGTACTGGTTTAAGCCGAAACATCGCTGCTCCCTACTGTGTTGAGTGTTGTGGGTTCGATCTCCACATGGGACAACACTTTGTGTGATCCACATATTGTTGTTCTGAGTCTGGGTGTTCTTTGTGTCCGTTTGTAAAGACCTCCGCGACACAGGATACATTCCTAGTGCGCGAATTGTCACAAAAAACATAATCAGTTAAATAATTATATGGAGAGGCTCGTTTCTAAGTGGTAACCGAGTAAATTAACACATTGCAAAGTTAAGCAATCATAGCTAGGTCAGTCTATGGATGGGTGGTCAAGAGTTGCCTTTTAAAAGAAAATACTTGAATTTTATTAGACCTTAGATTTTTTATTAATTTACGTATTTAATATACGATACTATACAATACCTACGTAGATTTATATACAGGTAAAATACATATAGTTAGTATTTCCATACGATCATTAATTCTTTATCGTGCCTTAGGGATGTGATAACGGCTCCACAAGGATATATAAATGGTCCAGGAACTGTTGTATGCAGGACATTCTCACTGTGTACGTTGTACTAAACACACAAGCAGAAGAATTGAAAATCTTAATATGATTCTGAAGTCTATATTTATTTTAGTGTTCTGTTATATTGGTGAGTTTAAATTTATTTACAATTTTCTAAATATGTATATCAAATTAGTTTTAAACAAATTGTATTTTGACACGCTGTTTGCCTTTTCTTATAGGTATCTCGATACTATTTTAATACTTTTATTTTCTTTGTGACAGTTATATATATAACTTGTGAATTAGTAGTCAAATTATCGTCGTATTATTAGTTATATCAAAATCATAAATATTAAAATTACCGGTTTTTGGCGCCATTTGGGTCCAAAAGGGTTTCTTATCAAAATATATCAGCTACGAATAATAATTTCTCGGAATGAAAATAAGGCGTTTCATTTTTGTCTTAAGAAAATATAGGTATAACTTATGTTATATTTAAATCGGAATTAGAACGAGAAATACATAAAAATAAGCTAAATATACGTATATTTATATTTATTTTCATAAAGAAGTTATGATACTAATAAATATATATTGTTATAACAGGGCAAGCGCAGGGATATGTGTACTTTCAAAATAGTGGCCCCACCGTCCTCGGCGCAAATGTGACGTTCGTAGCGACCATCAGAGAGGTCTACACTGACGAACATTTTAAGTATTTGTTTTACAATGAGGAGTTGAACTTCTACAAAGAGGTAAGTGTAAATTACATAATAATAGACACATGGCCACAGGCTGTTAAAAAAAAAGGCTGCGACCACAGTCGAACCTCGAATCCAGACTACACGGATGGCTTAGTAATTTAACTACGCCATCAGTGTAGTCTATACTACCACTGCGTCCGCTCATTGGTTAAATCAAATAGCTCACGCTTCCTCAAATTCCTGTTAGTGCTTACATGTTTGAGCATGACTAAACTTGCCCGCGCGGCCGCGGCCTCGACAAACATACGCGCGCACTTACGTAATAGCTACTAATTACGTAATAGCTGTCAACTCGCCGGGGCAAACCTTTGTGTGATCCACAAATTGTTGTTCGGAGTCTAGGGCCCGTATTTTAAAAGGCGTCTCAGGTATCGGTTGAACTCTGATTATCTGAAATTGGTTTTATTTCTGATCAAAGCTTAAGCGTCGATCTTATTATAGAACGCGTTTTAAGTTTTATCAGTTGAAACTACTTTCAAGTACTGATTTGAACTTACAGGCCGTTCTCCGCATGATCTACATTATTATTCCGTATTACGCTGCTAATTATTAAAAAAAATCTATTACACACTTAATTCTGTGAATTTGTATATAGTATAATATTGCCTAGTACAGCAATGTAAACATATTAACAAGCTTGTTGTTTGTCCAAAATTAAATATAACAAATATTAAAATAATAATGACTAGTTATAAGCTGTAACGGAACGTTATAATTATTTATTGACACTTGTCATGTTAAATTGTCAAACAATGTTTTTATTTTTATATTTCTAAAATTTATATTACTGAAATAATATTATACTTTTAACATTTACCAAAGTTTGTGGTGTTTTTAAGTTGAACAAGTATTGTGTGTGTAAAATGTGAATTTCAGTGAATTTAATACCAATTAAGGTAAATTTAAGTGAATTGATTATGTATGATAAGTAATTCTTTCGTAAATAAAGTAAAGTAAATCTTTCGTAATTATTCAGAAACAAATGATCTACAAACACATTTGTTTTCCCTAAAATACCCTAAAAATGACTGCTTGAGACTAGTTTCAGCTTGTCTGACGTAAACAAAGATCACATCTGTCAAAATCTATACTTGAGTAAAGATTTCGACATAAACATCGTTCTAAAATAAGCTTTCACTCACTTGAGTATGGATCGGTGAATCTCGTTTTAAGTGAAGTTCAATAACAGCATCTCTACTTAAAATTAGTTTTAATATTAGATTCACGACTGAGACACCTCAAAAAATACGGGCCTAGGCGCGTTGCAGTGCTTGTTGTCCTGCGTAGTTTGCTCCCTTAGTCGGCTGTTACGACACCCAAGGGATGAATAGGGGTGGTGACATTCCGTCTCCTTAATCCGTCTCCACACGGATTTAACAGAATAATTTTCAAAATCGTATCAGTAGTACCGGAGATTATTTACCCCTTTATAATATTAGTATGGACTAGCTGGTCTTGAATTCGTTCGCGTTTAATTTGTAAAGCGCTGTCTTAGCGGTGTAGTCCTTGAGGCCTTGGCTTCGATGAGGAATAAGAGCCTTAGTTAATTATTATATAGACAGCTACCTGGTAGTAAAATATTATCAAAATCGGTCTGGCTGTTTGGAAGATTACCCGGTACAAACAGACAGACACAAAAAAAAATACTGAAACTGGATTTTAAGCATAGGTATCGTGCAAATAAATGTGTGACCATGAAAAAAAAAACCTAGTATTTTGACATTACAAACAGACACTTCAATTTTATTTATTGGTATATATTACCAAATCTGTTTATTTATTTTTTCAGATATTTACTACAGAGAAACAAGTGAATTTCACAGTAGCGTTTAACAAGGACGAAGTTAAAGCAGGTCAATACATTTTTGGAGTAACGGTCAGGAGAAGAAGCCCAGTGGGGATTTACAATTTGCATTATGGTGTAGATCGCTGCACTGTCATTTTAACAGGTATAATCATTTTTATTACCTAAATATTTCATAGATTTAGAAATATATAATACTATTATATGCCTGTGCCGATTTACAATCGCCCGGTTAGATTTTCGATACGTATATAATATTTAATATTTTCACACATCTCACACACGGCCGTCTGATACCAAACTAGGCAAAGCCTGTGCTATGATAATCAGACTGCTGATAAACATACTTATATATTTCTAAATACATACATATTATAGATAAAGTACACCCAAACACAGAACAAATGACCGTGCTCATCACACAATTACTTGTCCTGGGTGGGAATCGAACCCACGACCTCTGGCGTAGCAGTCAGGTTCACTAATCACTAGACCAACAGGCCCGTCGATTATTATTTAGTTTGCTAAATATTTGACAAGACAGATATTATTGCTATTGTGTGTGTTGATCTATGACTTAAGAGTCTACACAAGATACGATTTCAAATCATTTTAATTTTTTTATGGAATAAAGATGTTTGAGTTTGACTAGTTTTTGCGCGCGGCTCCGCCCTCGTGTGTATCGATTAAAGCGGTAAAAAGTATGTTTTTTTTTATAGCATGTGTTACTCGCTGATAGTGTAGCTTTCCATGGGTGAAAGAATTTTCAAAATAAGTTTAGTGGTTTAGGAGGGAAAGTGTAACAAACAAACTCACTTTCACACTTACAAGGGCCTGTTTGTATAGTGGTTAGTGACCATAAGTCGTGGGTTGGACTCTCCCCCATGGAACAAGTAATTGTGTGATGAGCACAATCATTAGTTTTGTAACTGGGTGTAATTTATCTATAATATGTATGTATTTAGAAATTAATAAGTGTGTTTTGTGTGTTTGTGGTCCGTATGGTGACGGACGTGTTAATTATACTGTTGTTTGGTAAATTTAGATAGACGCTAACAAAAAAACTTGCCTGAAAAAAAGGTTAAGGGTTAAGGTTAACAACTTAAGTCAAGTTTCAAATCGAGCAGTTTTATCATTGTACTTTTTTCTTTTAATTATGTGACTCGCTGTTTAACTAGTAAAATATTTCAATACGTAAATAAAATATAGATTACGTTGTGATCTACACAATTACACATAATGTTAAAAGTTCTAATGTTGATCCTCTGAAGTAAGAAAATTGAGTCTTAGTTTTACTGAACAAAATATGAACTTAGCAAACGAGAGTACGTAACTAAAAATTTGAAAAAGTTCTGGAAAAATGGTTTTAAAAAGATTAAAAACAACAAGATTTTTTATCCTAAATATGTAAGAAAAAAAATGTCGATAAAACATCTAAATATTTTATTTAAATTTCCAGATTTATTAAATGGCAAACTAAGGCTGTCTCAGGACGGAATCGACAAGACAGATGGCGTTTTAATCGCCAATAAACTCGTGAACCATACCCTCGAAATACCGGAAAGAGAACTACAATTTATAACTCAAAATCATCCATATGTTGTCATTTGGTACATAAATTGTACAGTACTAGCTTTCACACGGAAATTCTCACTAACAAACACGTATAATAATGTGAACGATGCTTATAATTTGGAAGTACTAGTTGCTGTTGAGGATGAGGTACAAACCACTACGACTACAACAACAACAACAACAACCACCACGACGACAACAACAACAACAACTCCTGCACCAACTAAAGCTGCGGATCCAGTATGCCTCAACTGCGGAACAGTAGCCTCACCAATTCTTGAAACTGTTTATGACAGCAATAAATCGAATTATAAAATAACAGAAGGAATGGAAGTGAAAGGAAGGTTATTAAATTTTAAGTGTACACCAATTGCTGAAGGTTACACGTACGGATATTATAATCAAACTTTCCGCGTAAGAAGGGAAGGTAAGCTGAATTGTAGCATTAGACTTAGTATTGTTTAGCAGACGGGTCATACCGCCGCACATGGACACCTGCAACTTAAAAGTAACAAGGGCTCTTTGAGTTTGATCTGACCGACCTCCTCGGTACAGTTGGTCGGAGTGGAAAGACAGCTTGATTTTTTGTTTACGACGAAGGCAAATTGTTAAATTTGCGGTCTTACAAAATGCATGTATAAAGAGAATTAACGCAATTACAATAACTTACTACAAATAGGTATACATCTGGGTAATAGATAAGAACAAGCTCTCGGACAACTAGATAGGGGGATGGTTAGGGATACTTTAATAAACAATTGCTTTTTTTATGTCAGAGGGGGCAGACGAGCAGACGGGTCACCTGATGGAAAGTGACCATCGCCGCTTATGAACGTCTGCAACTCAGGAGTCACAAACGCGTTGCAGGCCTTTTAGGAAGGAGTACGCTCTTTTGTTGAAGGTTTGAAGGTCGTATCGGTCTGTAAATACCGCAGATAATAACCCGTTCCACAGATTGGTTGTGCGGGGCATAAAGTGTCTCGAAAAGCGCACAGTAGTGGAGCGCCAACTATCCAGGTGATGATTATGAAAATTGTGAAACAATGGTGGAAAGTTGCGGCTGGTATTTGTATTGATTCAGACGTCTAGGTGATTGGTTGAGAACAAATATTCCTAACTGACCACTAGGTGACTGAATTGTGTAGTCCGTATTGTTACGTACCTTTTCTTTCAACATTCTCCTAATTTCTCCATCTGATTCCTAAAATGCCGGACAGTAATAGGCGTATCCTGTATTAAGTTAGTGGGATTAATATTATAGTTTAAAACGCCTCTATCCGCATTCCGCATCCATTCCTATCCGCACTCCGCATTCTTAATCCATCACGACACGGGTACGGAGGTATCCGTGTGGTGATGGATTAAGAATGCGGAGTGTCACCACTGAATACCATACCCAGGGTTTTATAATGTCCAAATTTTTTCGTATGCTTTTTTAAAAATGTTTTTCATTGCTGGAGGTTTTTCTGGATTCATTATTATTTTTGATGAAATGAAAAACTATAGTACCCCATGTCCTTATTTCTACCCCTAATACGTTACGCTACGTTGACGCAAAATTCAATCCGGATCGGTTAAGAAGTTAAGATATGAAAGCGTAAGAGACAAATAAACCAACTTACTTTCCTAATTAATTCTCTTCCACAGCCTCGAGTATATCAACGAATTCGTCTGAGAGATCGTGGCCAACCTCAACTACCAATATCTCAAGATCTTGGGACAGTTCTGCCACCTCAAGCAAAAATATTACAGAATCCAAATTCAACAGTACAACATCACCATCGACTACAGAACCATATTGGAACACTACAGCAATTCAAAATCCAACAGCTGGACCACTTGGTCCTTCGAGTAATTCATCATCTTCATCTTATAACGGTTCAACTTCTTCTACCATATTTATGGACACACAGACAGTAAAGCCTCATTTAAAAGTAGTTATGAATATGCTGTTTCATGGTACTTATGATGTTGAGGTCTCTGAAATACAACAAAATTAAACAGCAGTCAATGTCGAAAGAAACAGAAAGCATGCTTAAATCGTTTTTCTTATTTTAATAAAAAAATATTTCTGCTTTGTGTAGAAGCTTTTAATTTAATCTTATAGAGAATACAAATATTAACTATTTCAAACATGACATGCTTCCTTACGCCATATTAGTTCAACAAGAAATAATTTAAAAAAACGTCTACTTTTTGCAGACTTTTTTTTAAAGTAATGCTACTAACAGCACCAGCAGGCCTACCATGATCTCTTATAGTGATCCAATTGCAGACCTAAACTGAATTGTTTTATTAATTTGTAGCATGACGTCGAAAAGTCCGACACAAACATGCCCTATTTTAAAGCTGTCAAATTTTTATAAAACCAATTTATTATTCCCATTAAGTTTACGTAGGTATATAATTTTTGAAATCCTCTTCACATTTTCTTGATGGTTTCGATGCCTTTAACAGTCCACTGTTTGACATGAACCTCTCCTTAGAAACTTCCCTGGCCTTCCACACTGTTGTAATATAATATTGTTGTGAGGGTAGGTATAAGTTCCTACACAATAAACCAGTTGTTGTCCCGCACTCGGTCGTTTCATTATAAACATAACATGGTGACAGCGGTTTACTATTATTTGGCATAAATATAGCGAAAAAGTTGTTAAACAAGTAATTTCAAGTGAGAAAAGTGATCGTTGGTGGTTGTGATCAAGTTTTCGTGCGTATTAAGTGTTATAAACAGGTGATTACAATGGAACACGCTCGACCGCCTTCGGATTTAAATATGGACGGCGCCGGGGGGCCGGCCAGCCGTGCAGAGGCTTGGATAAAGTGGAGGCAACAATTCCAGTTATTTGTGAAGGCTTCAGGCGTAGACAAAGAAGCTGCCAGTGTTCAAGCTAGTTTGTTAGTAAACCTAATAGGGTCAGATGGCTTCGACATTTATCAAACATTCACGTTCGCGAGTGACAAGGAGCGCGATGACGTCAACGTATTGTTAAAAAAGTTTGATGAGTATTTCGGAACAGAAACAAATGTAACCCTAACTAGATACAAGTTTTTTACCCGCAACCAACAGGAAGGGGAATCGATTCAACAGTACGTGATTGCATTGCGTCTTTTTAGCAAAAAGTGCGAGTTTGCAACTTTAGAAGACAGCTTGATTAGGGATCGAATTGTTTGTGGGGTACGACAGGCCACGGTCAAGGACCGGCTGTTACGTACTGAGAAACTCACACTCGATAAGGCGATAAAAATTTGTCAAGCCGAGGAAGTTTCACAAGAAAGCGGACGGCAAATAGGTGGTCACGGAGCCAGTAATTGTGAGGGTGTTTCGTGTGTCGACAGTGTAGGAGTGAGTCGCCGCCGCGGGATAGCTTTCTCGCGGTCGCATGTGATCGGGACTGGCAGCGGCGCGCGAGGTCACAACGCAGCCGCGCGAGGTGGCGCCGGCACTGGCGCTCGTAGCGCATATCGCGAGTTGCCGAGGGCGCGCGCGCCGCCCTGTAGGGGCTGCGGGCGCGCGCTGTGCGTGGATCGTTGCCCAGCGCAACTGGTCAGCTGTTATGTATGCGGTAACAGAGGACACTTCGCGCGCATGTGTGAGTCTATTCAATCTTTTAAAAGTGGGGCTCGTGACAGAGTCCAGCGTGTATATGAGGTCGAGTGTGATCATAACGACGAATATGATAGTGATGCGGACACGGGCGGAGCCTTCTACGTATCAATAATCGATTCTAAGATAAATAATTCGGAAGATTGGTTTCAAGTTTTATGCTGCACAAGTGGACAAGAAAAATTTAAGTTAGATACTGGAGCTGATTGTAATGTGCTAGCTTTTAAAGATTTTTGGAGTTAGGGTTCAGCGAGGATATGATAATAAAGAAAGACATTCCTTTATTATCGTACACTCACAACGTGATACCCACTAAGGGAGTCTGTGTTTTGCCATGGTATTTTAGAGATAAGGTTTATGATTTAAAATTTGTCATAGCCGACATGTGTTGTAGCAGTGTATTGGGGCGCGAATCGTGTGAAATGATGGGTCTCGTCAAACGTCTTAGATCGATTCAGATGTCTGATTACAATGATTTATTTAAAGGCTTAGGGTGTCTACCTGGCAAGTATCATATAGTTGTAGACAAATCGGTTCCACCAGTCATTTGTGCACCGAGGAAAGTGCCACACGGGTTACGCGATCGGCTAAAAATTGAATTACAAAACATGGAACAGAAAGGGGTTATCAGGAAGGTCAGTCACCCTACTCGTTGGGTGCATCCGTTAGTATTAGTAGCAAAAAAGAACGATGACATTCGCGTGTGTTTAGATCCACGGGAGTTAAACCGCGCGGTACAGCGCGCTCACTTTCAACTGCCTACTCTAGCGGAATTGGCGGCACGCCTGCACGGTGCCCGCTACTTCTCGGTGTTAGACGCCAACGCTGGGTTTTGGACAATACAGCTGGATGAGGAGAGTGCAGATTTGTGTACTTTCTCCGCTCCATTCGGTAGGTATCAATTTTTAAGACTTCCGTTTGGCGTGAATTGCGCGTCTGAGGTTTTTCACGGGAAAGTTCGACAACTTCTGGAAGACCTGGAAGGGGTAGAGAATTATATTGATGACATAATAGTATGGGGATCTTCAAAAAAAATACATGATCAGAGACTAAAGTGCTTACTTGAAAGGTCGAGGGAAATCAACTTAAAATTTAACAGAGAAAAATGCAAATTTTGTGTTGAGGAAGTGACGTATTTAGGGCATGTGTTTGATAAAAACGGTATGAGACCGGATTATGAGAAAGTAAAAGCGATCAAAGAGATGTCCATTCCTTCTGGTAAAAAAGACTTAGAAAGGTTTTTAGGAGCGGTAAATTATTTATCCAAATTTATTCCAAATTATTCTGAAATAGCTATTCCTCTAACTAGATTACTGAAGAAAGATAATGAGTGGCGCTGGGAAGAGGGTGAGAGTGCGGCATTTGATAGGTTAAAGGAATGTGTGACGGGTGCCGGAGTGCTGGCACTGTATAACCCGTCTCGACCCGTGCGCCTCGCGGTAGATGCGTCGGCGTTCGCAGTAGGCGCTGTATTGTTGCAGGACGGTCGACCTGTAGAATTCGCCTCTCGCACCCTCACTGAGGCGCAAAGAAGGTACGTTCAAATCGAAAAAGAACTGTTGGCCATAGTGTTTGGGTGTGAACGATTTCATCAATATATTTATGGCCAACGGGGTGTCGTTGTAGATTCTGACCATAAGCCTTTAGAAAGCATATTTAAAAAACCACTCATGTCCGTTCCAGCACGGTTACAGCGCATGATGTTGAGAATACAAGGCTATGACTTGGTAGTTAATTATGTTCCAGGCAAGTACCTAAAAATACCAGACATGTTGAGTCGTGCGCCACTGCGCGATCTCTACGGTGAAGAAGTGAGCAAAAATGTCCTTTATCAGGTACAAATGGTGGTCAATAATGTGCCTATGTCAAACAATAAATTAACTTTAGTAAAAAAGGAAACCAAACGAGATTTAGAGTTAAGCGCACTTTCAAATTATATAAACTCAGGGTGGCCTACTAATAAGTATGAGGCAAATAATGCGGTTAGGGATTACTGGTCTTTCAAGGATGAGTTGTTTATTGTGGACAATGTTGTATTCCGGAATGATTTAGTTATTATACCAAAAATCTTACGTGAGCAAATGTTAAGTATTGTTCATGAAGGCCACCTAGGTATAGACCGGTGCAAGCGCCGAGCAAGACAGGTGATGTTTTGGCCACACATATCTCGTGACATAGAACTTTATGTTAAACGTTGTAAAGTCTGTCAGGAAACCTATGATACCTACAGAAATTCCTAACTTACCGTGGAATAAAGTGGGCTCAGATATTTTTGAATATAAGAATAAATATTTTTTGATTATCGTAGATTATTATTCTAATTATACTGAAGTCTGCAAATTGAATTCTATTTCATCTAATATAGTCATCGAAAGTATGAAGGAGGTGTTTTCTCGACATGGTGTCCCAAATACTCTGATAAGCGACAATGGACCACAATATAGTAGTCGCGAGTTCAAGCGTTTTGCAGAGCAATGGGGGTTTGATCACGTGACATCATCACCTAATTATGCTCAGGCAAATGGGAAAAGCGAAAGAGCAGTACAAACAATTAAATCATTGTTAATTAAGTCAATTAGAGGCAAAGGAGACTTTAACTTGGCTCTTCTTAATTTTCGAAATACGCCGAGAGACGGTTTGAGTTCTCCTGCTCAGTTACTCATGGGTCGCAGACTGCGATGCCAATTGCCAGTTCATCCTACACTTTTAAAACCTAGACCTGTCGACCCAGTAGAATATCAAACAATGCTTGATAAACAGAATAAGTCCAAGTTTCATTATGATAAAAACTGTAAAATATTGCCTAATTTAAGGAAGGCTGATTCGGTGATTTTTGTAGATGGCAAAAGGAGAAGTAGGGCCACTGTGGTCGGCCATGCAAACACTCCTCGTTCATATATTATACAAAATAAGATCGGGGCAAGATACAGGCGCAATAGGCGCCACCTAATCAAATGTGAACCTGATAAAAATGATTATCAGGAGAGTTGTAATGAGGGATGTGTTCATGACCAATTCAGTGATGCGTGTGAGGATGCTGATTTGAAAGATAATGGAGGCAAATCACAATCTGACAAAGGTCCTATTGACTCTTTTATGAATCCTGCATCCTTGCCCGCACCACCAGCTCGCAAAGCTAAAGAGGTTGCTCGGCAACGCATTGCTAACAAATTAACTTAAGCTAAAATATATGTATTTTTCTGTTCTATGTTACAATATATAAATTTGTTTTTGAATAACTGTTTGTATAACCTTAACCATTATCAAACTTGCATGTCATGTCTAAAAATGTTTAATTAGTTAACCTTTTTTATTTTATGGGGAAGATGTTGTAATATAATATTGTTGTGAGGGTAGGTATAAGTTCCTACACAATAAACCAGTTGTTGTCCCGCACTCGGTCGTTTCATTATAAACATAACACACACCACGCTGGCCAGACGTGTTGGTATAGGGTTTGTGTTAAGTTTTCCTTCTCTTTGCTGTGAAGTTGTCTTGCGTAGTTTGCTCTCTTAGTCGGCTCTTATGACACGCACGGGATGAATAGTGGCACTGTGTATTCTTAACTCGTCACCACAGGGAAGGTTTGGTCAATTATTTTTATTAATCCATTACTATTTTATCCGGTATTTTGTTTGTTTATTTCAAAAAGCCATCTAAGGACACTTGAGTTATTGATACGAATAAAACTATACCTTAACTGTTTGAAATCCATCCAGCTCTTTGGAAGATACGAGGTAATAAAGAAATTTACAAACAAACATACAAGATACGCGCGAAAAACATAACCCTTCCTTGGCAGTCGGGTAAAAAGAGGTACAAAGAATTTTCTTCCAGTATTAAATAACATAAATGTTCTAATATAAAGTTATAAAATAGTTATGGAATATTAAACTAACACAGTTGTCTAAAACACGTGGTTATTTAAAATACTTCTTTTTCATTCTATAGGTCTCAAATAAGAGTACAAACACAAAGCATACCAAACCAAATGCACACATTCATACTTGGCTTTATAGTGATTCAGAAAATATTAAAAGCGTTCAGAACTTGCACTTACGACTTCCCTCGTGCATAGTCATTTGGGTTTTAGCAATATTTCACTTAAATTAATGTGTCTAAAATGTGGAATCGATTGTAGACCGACTTGGTGGTATACAAAAAAGATTTATGAGGTATTCTACTGCATAACAACGGCTTTCTGTGATGCCGTTGTATTACTTCTTCTCTATCACACTAACGACCGGATGGCGAAGTGGTTTGTGTAACGGACTGCTATTTTAAAGGTCGCGGGTTCGATTCCCGCTCAAGTCAAACATTTTGTGTGCATGAAAATTTAATGTTCGATTTGGTCTGGACGTTTCTATGTATAATATGTATGTACCTATTTACAAAAAAAAAGCCGTGTGGTGTCGTGGGACACCCGATAGGAACGAAGTTGTTTAAAGTTAAAACTGATTTGACACGATATTAATTACAACGCCATCTATGAAAGCGGCTATTACCTACATGTTAAAAACAATTAAAACAATTTATACATTGGTAAAATCTCCTTGCGAAATGATTTCCTATCTATTCGATAGATGGCGCTGAATGTCTGACAAGATGACACGAAAAAATATTATTACAGTGTCACCAACTTATCTGTTCAGTAGACAAAATCGGAACTAAATCTGCGTCAATCTGCGTGTCAGTTTACAAGGTGTGGGTGCTCTCTGTGTTTATCATTTGATTTTATTATTAAAACTACGATTAAAATGCCGAAAGCTCTTAAAAGTGATGCTAGAGTTATTATTTTAAAAGTTTTATCTTTTATGAACGAAGAAAAACGCCTCCAATCTCCAAAAATACCATTTGAAAAAGTGCCACAACGTGTTGCTGCCGCTACAGGTTAGTGTTATAGTCTAAGGACAGTAAAATTTCCCACTTAAATTATTTTAATATTCAGCTTATGTTTCATATTTTATTGTCTATATATATCCACTGAAAATTAGAAATAAAACTGATACGTCGCCTCCACTACTACTAACTATAGTTAAACCGCCGTAAGCTTGGCCCTCCTGATGGTTTGCGGGACGCGGGGCGGGTGATGCGCTCGGCTATACTGTCACGATGTACTAACTCGATATCTTCAGATTTATTTGTTTGAGATTTAATCTACACACGATGTAATAAAAATTGAATTTATTTCCATGTATTATAATGTCAGTGTATTGTAAGTTTTTATGATTAATTGTAAAATTTAATACTGTAAAATAATTTTAATAAAATCACCTTATCTTCATCATGTAAATTATATTCAGATACAATTTAAAAATTAAGTAAAATAATAAATATTCTTTATTAGAACTTTAACAGTAAAACCTCTGTAAGCCGAACTTCAAGTTTTTAAATCTTTTTGTGACGCAGAGTCGGCAGATTATCCATTTTGCAAAATAATACCGTGTGTAGCAGTCTTAAGAAAAAGAACACGTACAGCCATGCTTTCACGTCAGTCACTGCCGGCGGACAGCGACGCACTAGCTAATTGGTTGAATGCACCCCCGCCCCGCGTCCCCCAAACCATCAGGAAGGCCTAGCTTACGGCGGTTTAACTATAGTGCACCATTTTACTATTCTTTATTTTCATAAACGGTAAACGTATACCTACATTGTGTTCACTGTTTATTCCACCCGAATAAATAAAAAAAAAACATTATTTCTTAAGTTTGATGAGCCACTTTTTGTTACAGGTGTTAGTGAGCGATTTATTTATTAATTAATGAATGAAGAAAAACGAGCTGAAGAAACTAATACTAAAATATGTACACCTGGTAAAAACAGGGAAACTAGAAGTTGATGACTTTGATATTGGTGTGATTAGGAGAAAAACCCATGAATTTTATTCAGTAAAAAAAGAAATTCCTTCTGTAACCAAGCTATTGAACATTTAAAATGTGAAGATATCAATTTCCAGGGGAAACTGATATCACGACCACAATTATTTTTATAAAATATAATGTAACTAGTTTGGTATAATAAATCGTATTATCTGTTTGCAAAACAAAATATTTCTTTCTTTTCAACTAATTTATAAATTATATAGTTATGATATTTAAACATTAATTAATAAACTCCGATCAATATTTAAATTACAGCTCACGTGATTTCGTATGTTTCAAATACCCTAAACTCCTGATAATTTTTTTAAATAGCAACACCTATCGCTCCAGTAGCGACGCCGTCTACTGAACAGATAAGTTGGTGGCACTATACTAATCATAGTTCATACTTTCATCAAATTCATGGCTTACGTTGTATGTTATAATAAGATTTACTTTAATTTAAAAAAAACTTTGACTGAAATCTGGGTAATAGTGTAAATAGCATCAACTTCTTTTGATCATTAAAGTGTTTTGAAATATATTTACTTAGTTTTATTTCCTAAATTCAAAATTTCAAGAAAAAAATATAATGTTGACATTTGAGTAGGCCGTGGAAACACTCAAAACCACCAGAAAGATAATAAAATATGAATTAACATTACAAGCCTACACTATACTCATATTTACATACTTACACAAAAAAAAAACTATACAATTTAAATTCAAAGAAAAATAAAATACGAAAACAAAATACGAAATACACCAAAAAAAAAAAAACCTGCGGTAAAAAATTAAATAAAGAGTAAAAAGCCAACATCACGTGGTATTCCCAGGCGTTCACCCATCCAAGTACTAACCACGCCCGATGTTGCTTAACGTCGGTGATCGGACGAGAACCGGTGTATTCAACATGGTATGGACGTAGGCGAACGTTAAAGCAAATTTAATGTATGGTATCCACAGTTAGACGTCAATTTATATTAATAAAAAGTGTCGCGTCCCAAATTTTTGTATGAATTTTTTCCGTCTAGCCCCCTTTCACAACGCGCGATAAGGAACTTCGTTCCAAAAAGTATATATGTATTTATATCAATTGTCTAGTACCCATAGTACAAGCTCTGCTTAATTTGGGACTAGATGGCGTTGTGTGAATGTAGTAGAATATTTTAGCTACTACTTCGGTCGAGCCGGCCCAATGTGCCGAATCATGACTCTCCCACGGTTATGTACGAGTATGGACTTATATAGTTTAACTTTTTTTGGTCAAAAACTTGTATATAATTTAGCGGACATTGGTGCCACCGTTCACAACGTGTCAACGATAAAAACATTAAAATTATTTGAAATCGTCTGTCGTGTAGTCTCTAAAGTCATAGATCAACAGACAATTGTTGTATATTTATATAAGTATCGAAATTCTCTTATATGCCTGTGCTGTCTACAACCGCCCATTTCCAAGGGGTTGAGCCTCATGAGAAGAAAGGGCAAAGAAATTCACAGCCACACATTATATTATTGATGTGGCCATATTAGCCGCAGACCCGACAACCGTTGGGAAAAACGAGTTCTTGAGTGAAGACCGCGTCTCGGCAAACGTAGTGTAGGACGCCCACAGGCCAGGTGGAGTGACGATTTGCACAAGATGGCTGGCAGGAGCTGGATGCTAGTAGCTCAAAATCGATCTAAGAGGCGTGCAATGGGAGAGGCCTATGTCCAGCAGTGGACTGCGATAGGCTGATGATGATGATGATGAAGTTTGTCACTGTCAACGCCTTCTTTATGTTTATGGCAATCCTCTTAGTGTTTATTGATAGTGTTTGTTGTTGTAGGCATTTTTAGTAATTAACAAGCTGACCCGGCAAACGTTGTTCTGCCATATACATTATTTCTAGGAAATATTGAAAAAAAAATTTAGGGATGGGTCAGCCTTGTCATTTAGGGGTAAGAAAAATAGACGTTGGCCGATTCTCAGACTTACCCGATGTGCACACAAAAGTTTATAAAAAACGGTCCAGCCGTTTTGGAGGTTCTATATAAAAAATATATGATCTATGTCTTTAAAAGAAGAAACTGACGGACTGACTCAAACCGCTGGGAATAGAAACTTGAAATTTTACACAAATGTTCCTAAGATGATTTAGGTATGCACTAAGAAAGGATTTTTAAAAATTCTACCCCTAAGGTTGTAAAATGGGGGTTGAAAATTCATATGAAACTTCGTCATTTTTGGTAGTAGCGTTTTTCAAACTCCCGTTCTTACTCGTTTAACAAAATTAATAAATAACGTTGTTACTAATTTTGCAAAACTACCACTGAAAAGAAGTTTTAATTTGTATGTAGAATATACCTATAATATAGATTCATTGTATCCTTTACGAAAAAAAAACTATAACAGTAGTATGGTTCAAACACGTCAGATCCTGATTTCGAGTTAATTTTGCCTTAATACACTAACAGTTACGGTAAAAGAAAATTAGCATGTCATTCCATTTTTGTTTAACGAATTACAGGTATCACTTAAGAAACAATTAACTACAAAAATCTTAAAAGTAAACTTAAACAATACTTCTTGCAAAATCGAATAATTTATAACGATGTCGTACGTTTATATGTGTTCGTGAGGTTCTTTGACTTAGGTATATAAATGAAATAAAGTGGACTGTATAAAATAAGTACTTGTATTATGTACAATAAAATACATATGTAAGGCGAGCGTCGCTGTCCAAGGTATTGCGCGGAGTGTTTTATCGCACCTAGAGGATCGCTTCCTCGCGCCGCTGTCCTCTTCTCCCCCGCCGCTGCTCGGTGCTCGTGCGCCGACAATATGCATGCTTACATATCGATCATGAAATGAATGTTTTTTTTATGACATCAATACTTTTAAAATTGCATCGATTACCTTAAGTTAGTAATGCATCACTCGTTTCTTATTCTATAAAAACTGATGCGACCAGGTCGCCGATCGGCAATTTGCGGTACCGTCGGTAACGTATTGCGCAGTGGGAACTAAATGAATCTACAACCTACAATGACTACCAACTCTAATCGTGTGTACTGTCAATGGCTGACCCTAGGTCAAGCGCCGCAACAGTGTCCCAAAGCAAAGCATACCAATTAAAAGGTAATGGTAACTGTTTGGTGGTCACTTCATGGTGTTATTCAGTATAGCTTTCTCAGGTCTGACCAGGCAATAACAGCAGATATTTAGTGTGTGAACTTTGAACGATGATGGCGAAACTGACAGTAAACAGCCCCGCGTCGTGAATCGATCTTCACCATCATAACTCCACTAAAACGCAATACCTCATACTGCACATGAAACCGTTGTAACTCTTCAGAAGCTGCAGTTAGAAACCATACGTCATCCTCCGTACTCGCCAGATCTTGCTCCAACGGAATACAATTTTTTTCATGGACAATTTTCTACGTGATAAAAAAATCTTACCAGGAGGCAGTACAAAATGCTTTCACACAGCATGTGGACTCTAGATCCTCAGAGTTATATCGTAAAGACATAAATGAACTTCCGTTTAGATGGCAGCAATGTATAGATAATGAGGATAAATATTTTGATTAATAAATATGTTACATCTTAGAAAAAAACGAGTTTCAATTTATCAGTACAAATCGGCAATTTCATACTTTATCCCCTAATATATCTTGGTTTTATATCCTCCTTTCTAAGGAGAGGCTTATGTCCAGCAGTGGCCTATTAAAGGCTGTTGATGATGATGATGATATCTTGGTTTGAAAGCTTTTATTATACAAAAAATACATACAATCGTATGTTTTCAGCTCTAAAAATATTTGCCCGAACCTTATTTTAGAACTAAGTTATCCTGTTTTCAGATTTTGAGTGGGCAGTACTTGGCTCTATCTGTATCTATACAGATAGAATTACTTGAACTTTTTTTTTGCAATGTCGGACTCGAACCGACCAAAAGTAAAGTTGCGGCCGGTATTAGTCCGAACAATTCCTCGGAACACTCTATGAAATATACGATAGAGAATGCAGAGCGAAGCTACATCTTTACGTAACGCCAAGGGATCGAGCTGGTCCCAGATCTTTTGGCTATCGACGCTTCGAGTTGCTCTTCTTTAGATACGACCCTGGAGAAGCTGGTATTGAAGTGCCCCTGCATATAGATGAGAACAGTATTCCATATGCGGCTTGTGCCTTATAGAGCAATTGACTGATTCATCAACGCAGAGCCCAAACTGCTTGGACTACAAACTTGTCATTATTGCAGCTAATGCTTTTTATGTTCCAAAGGGTGTTTTTGAATTAGAAGAATTAATTTTTGGAAATTTTATATTTCTCCAGGATCCTGCTACGGAAAGTCTATACAACAAGTAGACAAGACTGTGCCCTATCGTTCTTTACTACTAAGTTAGCAAAAGCTAGTAAGAATATATTGAAAGTTGGATTAAGAAAAGCTTTTATTTATTATTAAGTTATTATTATTAAGTTTAAGAAAATCTTTTGTAACATGTCGAAAGTATTTTGAAGTTAAACACGTGCCTGTTAAGGAAATATTGATTTAGGTAATTCCGATAAGAATTAATTGGTGTTTTTGACTTCTTGTTTGTCACATTTAAGTATCAGTTTAGTAGGTTTATCTTACTAATAAAGTTTACGAGTATATTTTCAATAAATTTAATTGCTGTTATTTTAGACTTGTTTATCTTGGTAACTGCTAATTAACAGGATCATAATATATGAAACAGTGCCCCGCCGTTTTAAACGGATAGCTTTTATAGTTACTGCTGTACTGCTAAAGGTCTTAGCAAATGGTAAGAAAATACCTGCCCTTACAGAAGGAAGCAATATTTAAAACTTGAAGGTTGTAATTTTTAAGGAAAGTAAGGAGGATACCGAAGGATATCTGTGTGAATCGGCGTCCAGACCAGATATATTACTTTATGCAATGTCAATTTAGCGTGTGGTACAAGTAGAACTCACGGTTCTGTGGGAAACCAACATCCCTAAAGAACACGCTGTAAAAAGAAACAAGTACTTTGACTTAACCAACGAAATAACTAGAAAATTTTATTTCGTAGCGTTGTATGCCGTAGAAGTAATGCGAGGGGTATACCAGCTAATCCCTCTATAGCCTACTTAAAGACCTTGAATTGGGAAGAGCTTCAATAAGCTCTTTTCTTGAACAAATATCCAAATCCGGATCACTGTGTCGCTTAATTTCTTACAGGTCGTAGTAACTTTAAGAGCAAACTGTATTCATTTAAATTAGTCGAGTCACAATTGTGTCAATGCTCAACACCTAACCCTACTGTGAAGAGGCTGCTCATCATATCCTATAAGAATGTAGTCTTTGGTATAATGAACGTAAAATTACCTATTTACAGTCTATTTGTCCATCCAAAGGTTGTCTGTAAGATATTGCTTTTTAGCGATAAGGCCGCCATTTGTACATGGTCATTAACTTGGAATACTATTGTTTGTATAAATCCTGAATTGGTGAACAATTTTTTTTTGTTGTTTCTGCTTCATGGCAATCTGTTTTCCAACAATAAGCCACTTCTTTGTTTGATTTCTCAGTTTATGTTTTCTTCAAGAGCCATGATTGTATGAAAAATTTTTTTTTACCACACGACTCTCTTGATGTCAACTGTTGAATCTTTTGTGTAGGCTCGGTATGTCACTTCTTTTTAGTCGGGTATGCTGAAGAGCGCCTTCTCCACTCAGTGCGTGTGCCAGTTGGTTTACATGGACGCCCAGTTTCTCCTGATATTTCAGGCTGATTTGAGCTATTTCCTGCCGAACTGTTTTTAGGCCGAGGTCGAGGTATATATATCTATTACTTATACAATGAGGGATGCCAAACATTGATCTCAGAGCTTTGGTCTGGAATCTCTCCAGGATATCTATATTACTGTTGCTGGCCGTTCCCCACAGTTGTATTCCGTAAGTCCAGATTGGTGTACAATAAAGATTATTCTATTCTATTCTATAATGCTGAATAGCTTGCAGGTGACATCTGGAACGGTATACTATGGGGATCTTGGCTCAACTATAGTGAATTTTCGTGCGTTTGGGCGATTCTGCCATTCAGATCATTGAAATCAAATATTTACTTTTTCACTTTTTCACATGACGACCGCATGGCGTAGTGGTTTGTGTAACAGACTGCTATTCTAATGGTCGCGGGTTCGATTCCCGCTCAAGTCAAACATTTGTATGCATGAACATTTAATGTTTGATTTGGTCTGGGTGTTTCTATGTATAATATGTATGTATTTACAAAAAAAAAAAGTAAAAGCTCTGCTTAGTTTGGGACTAGATGGCGTTGTGTGAATGTGGTAGAATATTATTATTATTACTTAGGACCCATAATATATTGTGGCCGTGCTTCCCTGTTTAAAACTGTGTACGCCTATTTTACTTCATTTTGTCTCCCACTTTGCTAAGGAGGGAAGTGGATTTATTATATTTCCAACTCCTCCAATTTCCTTCTGATTTATTTCGTTGCGGGTTCCAAGACATTTAAATTTTTGCCTGGGACTTTCCGAGTGTCATAACTCGGTGTGTTCGTAGGTTGCTGTTGATCTTGGTGTACAGGAGTTACAGTGGTGGCCGTATGGCAGGGATTAATCCCATCACACAAAGTGTTGTTCCATGTGGGGCTCGAACCCAAAACACAATAATTATTCCTACATCTATGTATATATACCTATAGGTGTAGTTATTTATAGCAATGTATTTATACAAATTGTACCTAACGTGTAAAACATACATACAATATGTTTTGTTTTTGATTAACTGAATTACATAATCATAATTTGCAATTTAATTGCAACGACGATATGAACTAATTATTTGACGTTTTGATGTAAATAGTTTAATCTTTTTATGTAAGTTATTGTTAATTATAATTAGAATATGTATGTAAATACTCCATATGCTTAATTTGTTTCAGAAGTAATTTTTACAAGCTTTTATTAGCTTTACCAGTATGTATGTATGTATCTAATATCTTAAAAAACACTTATCTTAAAGAGATTATTTTTATACTATCAGTAGGAAAGCTGGTGAACAATTTTAGGTAGGTTCTTGAGGCACAACGAAAATGTTTTTCTAATGGTCCTTGAAGGACTCCTAAATAAGATTGCCGAGGTTCGGCTGAAAGGTATCGGCACCCTACTAACACTTGAATTTTTATAAAGGGAAATTTCTCTATTGAAAAATGTTTTTTAAGGCATTTTGAAATTTTTATATCTTTAAGTTAGATATTTAAGGAATAGAAAAATAAGAAAGCCAAACCAATGAGTCGGGTCTAATTCGGGATGGGGTTTATTTGTCTTTAAGTTTTTATATTACTCGCAAAAAAGTCCAAAGTGCCTCAAAAACATTTTTTTGCATTTGTTTAAAAAACTTTTTGCAACAGTCTGGCTAGCATTTAGACCCGACTGATTGGTCTGGCTCTAATGCTTTTGGTGGTATCGCTATTGAACGCAGAAGACATTTTCAGAAGCTGCAGAAGAAGAGAAGGGAATTTTAAATATTTTATTTTGAAACTTAATGCACGTCCTCTGTACAAGGTAGACTTAATGCCCAGGGCATCCTCTACCTGCACTAGGGACTTCCTTTCTAGGGTATACCTGGTTCCCCGGCTATTAGTACCCGAGACGGCGTGCGGTTTTAGTCGGTTCGAGTCCGACATGCCACCGACAGGTGGTATCCGAGGGGATTTCCGCAAGGAAAAAAAAAAGGCATCATCTACCTGTCAACCTTGGGGTACTACAGTATTATAGTACCCCAATAGAGACAAAGATAAAATATGAAATTGAAAATAACAATCCATAAGTGTGAAATCCTAGAATCCTAAACAGTGGTTTCCTACTATAATTAGGATTAATTCGGCGCAGGCTATTTCTTAAGTGGAAATGTGATGTGGGCTAGGGTGTTTTTTTATTGACGACCGAATGGCGTAGTGGTTTGTGTAACGGACTGCTGTTCCAAAGGTCGCGGGTTCGATTCCCGCTCAAGTCGAACATTTGTGTGAATAAACATTTAATGTTTGATTTGGTCTGGGTGTTTCTATGTATAATAAGTATGTATTTCCAAAAAAAATATATATGTATTTATATCAGTTATCTAGCACCCATAGTACAAGCTCTGCTTAGTTTGGGACTAGATGGCGTTGTGTGAATGTGGTAGAATATTATTATTATTTCACTTCACTTTCTCTTTTATTTGATCTTTTCTCCTAATCTTATTTTTCTATTTATTGTCTTTTGACCTTATAGTCCATAATAACGGACGTAGTGAAAAGCATAAAAGACTTGCCAAAGCACGGCTTTAAAGGTAAAATATTTATTTGGAGTTTCTACACGTTATTTTACTCTTTGCCGAGCCTTAGGGATGTGATAACGGCTCCACAAGGATATATAAATGGTCCAGGAACTGTTGTATGCAGGACATTCTCATTGTGGACGTTGTACTAAACACACAAGCAGAAGAATTGAAAATCTTAATTATGATTCTGAAGTATACGAGTATATTTATTTTGTTATTCTACTGTTATATTGGTACGTATAAATTCTGTATTTATAACATAACATAATACTTGAAGAAACTGTGCGTGTCTAATTTATAGGTATTTTTATTTTTTATATACATATTAATATATTCTTTGTCAGTTTTTATTTTTATTAATTCTTCATTTTAACAGTCTAGTTAAGTAAGTTTTAAAAACAGTATTTATCTTATAATAGGTTTGTACTGACTACTCTTCATAGCTCTTTAAAAAAATGTAGAAGTTTTTTTTTACTGTCTACTAGCAACCGAAATTACTAGGATTCCCATTAACCCCTCCCGCTAAGCTAAATTGCTTGTGTTAGGAGTGGGTTCACGTCGGTAGTGTACTGGTCAGGATTTGAACCCACGACCTCTTGATCGCAAGTCCAACGCCTAAACCACGAGGCTACCGCCGGTTTTCTTCTATTAAGTTATTCTTTTTAATTACAAATATTTATCTTTTCTCACGAATTAGGAGGAGCCCAGGGGTCTGTCAGACTACAAAGTAGTGGACCCACAGTCCTTGGCGCCAATATTACTCTATCAGCTACTTTAGTTGACGAATATCCTGGCGTATTGCACAAGTTTGTCTTTCGCAATGTTGAAAAAGGGGAGACCTTCGAGGTGAGTGTAAAATACATTACACATATAACTTTTAGTAATGCGGTTTATAATTTACCAACTGACCATCGTCTGCGTCTCTTAAAAGGAATAATTTTTTCCCAGTTTTGCATCATTTTTCATCAAAACTCGGTTTCTGTTGATGGGAGAGCGATGTTGCTCTTTGATGGTGTTGGTGTTGACAGCCTTAATTCGAACGAGTAGTTCCTGAGATTAGCGCTTTCATCCAAACAAAAAACTTTTTAGATTTATAAAATTAGTATAGATTTTTTTAACAATAAACAATAAGTTATGGATATTATTTGTTTACATCGCACTTTTATAAGTAACTACAATATGATTTTTATTCCGTTAGAATAGAGATGACAATTTATGTAGGTTAGTGGACAACGAACTTACGGTTTAAAGTCAAATGCAATGCTACTGTAATACTTACAAAATACGATACCTTTTTGTTTATCAGACCTTGCGATAAAACTGTATAGTTCGTATCGATATTTGCCGGACGGCCCGGGCAGGTTAGTGATACTCCCCATGCCGCCTTGACTGTGGCCGCGGGTGGACGGGACAGGTTTTCCCCTCTACCACCCGGTTAGTAATCCTGGCTACTGAGCCAGTAGGCATGGGTTTATCTCCAATTGATCCAATTTCTACCAGAGTATAAAATATTATATGTTCTGTAGTCATTTGGTGTGATGGTTGTTTTCGCAATAACTGAACTTTCTTTTAAACTTCCTTTCAGATTTTAAGTTCACAAACAGTTGTGAATTATACCGTGAAAATAAGCAGGGAGAAATATGATGTAGGATTGTACGCCTTTGAAGTAAGAGTTTACAGGAAAAATAAATACAAACGTCGTACGTTTTCGCTTATTGCTAGCGACCGAATCAGGGTTTCTGTCACAGGCATGTATCTAACCTTTTCATTCAAGCTTTATATTAGTGTAACTCGTATCTTGAAAGGAAGAAAGAAAATTTATTTATTTTGTAATTTATTGTGTATTTGTACAAAGAAAGAACTTCTGGAAGTAGGATCAATTTGATTCAAGTTTCAAATACAAGACTAATAATTAAACATGATCCATCCTAAGGTTGCCTGGAAGAAATTGCATTTAGCAATAATACCGCCCTTTGTACACTCGATATTTGATCGCTGTGTTACTTTCTTGTAACTCTGTAATTTAGTATGCAAATAAAGAGTTATCTATCTATCCATCTAAACAATTTAAGGCTATAGTCAGTTTAAGAAGGTTTTCTGGTGGACTTTGAAAGAAGAAATAATGCCTGTTAAGTATGTAGAATTGATTCTTGCTATGTACAGAGAGTCTAGCACTCATGTAAGGTGGGTCAAGGGAAACACTGATTAATTCAGTGTCTCTGTAGGCTTACACCAGGTTGCTCTGAGCCCATACCTCTTCCTGTTGATAATAGATGCTCTGACATCAGACACACAGGAGAAGGCACCTTGGTGTATGCTGTTTGCAGATGACATTATGTGCGTGTGGTGACGGATTAAGAAAACAGAGTGTCACCACCCCTATTCATCCCGTGGGTGTCGTAAGAGGCGACTAAGGGAGCGAAATACGCAGGATAACAGCATTGCAGAGAGAAGGAAAACTTGACACAAACCCTATCAGTGTTGTGTTGAAGAGTATAATACTATTTATATTAAAATTCTAAATGCACATTCAGGAAAAGTTAAGTACCTTAAATAAAACTTATGGCAATAACCACTTTATATTATTGTTACAGTACATTATTTAATTATATTTTAATCCACAGAATTATTGAACGGTAAACTAAAGCTGGTCCAGAACGGATTTGACAGGTCATATGGCAGGATATTCCCCAATGAGCGTGTGAGCCATATTATAGAGTTATCCAATGAAGAACTACAGTTTCTAACAGACGACAATACGTATTTAGTCCATTGGTATATAGATTGTTCATTAATATCATCAACGGGCCTCTCTTTCGACTATACCTACGAAGACGCCTATAAAACTTATAATTTGGAAGCGTTAGTGGAAGTGGAACATAGCAAATTTTCTAACGGTACTTCCACCTCAAGCCTTGAAGAATTGTCAGGTTTCAAATGTGCACCAATTTATAGTTCTGGATACACCTATGGATATTACAAAGCAAGAGTTCGCGCAGACGGTAAGCAGAATTGTATTTATTTTTGCTTAAATTTGATATTAATATGACTAACTGGTCAATTTTCTTTACAAGTTCAACTTACGGGTCGGGATCAGGTCACAGGATTAGTGAAATAAAGAAATATATTTATCCGCAATGGTTAAGATATGTATACCCGCCATTCATCATCATATTCCTATCCATTCAAAAATTTATTTGGGGTCGGTGTACTAAGTGTTCTTCTTCTGTCCTCCTTGATTACTCGATACTCACTTTCACGGGCTCCTCCATTTCATTGCGAAATTGCCTACATGGGAATGTAATTGTTCTTCGTTCATTGTATGAAGCGAAAGAATATGTGGGACAAACAACCAGGGTTTTTGGAACGAAGTTCCTTATCGCGCGTTGTGAAAGGGGGTTAACCTAAAAAAAATCTCACGAAAAGTTGTAACGACACTTTTTATGTCAGTCATTCAGCGCTATCTATCGAATAGATAGGAAATCATTACTTTTCGTCTCAGTATTTATTTTGAATTATCACTTGTCAGTCATTCGGCGCCATCTATCGAATAGATAGGAAATCATTTCTCAAGGAGATTTTACCAATGTATAAATTGTTTTAATTAGAAACCAACTGAAAAATATGTAGGTAATAGACGCTTTCATAGATGGCGTTGTAATTAAAATCGTGTCGAATCAGTTTTACTCGATCGTCACAACTTCGTTCCTATTGGGTGTCCCACGACACCACACGGCTTTTTTCAATTTTGTAATGCGAACAGCTTCACAGCCCATTAACTTGCCATTTTCATCAAATTTACATTTAGGCTAGGTTAAAAGTGCCTATGGATAATATTTATATAATATGTGCATGTTGGCTAGTTGGTGCGTTAGCTGCCTCTACGAGCAACTGCAGATGCAGACCAGTTTCCCATTCGGTGCTTGTAATATATATTATCTAGCTCCAATACTCTATCCACTTTCTGTAATCCAATTCCTCGTCATCTATCCAGCTTGAAACGATAAAAATTCGGAGGAGGGTTTTTGGCAAGTAGGCGGCAGGCCATAGAAGAAATTAGCCAAAATCAATTGCTATATTTAGCATTACGCTGAAATGGGCTGAAACATGATTATGAGCGTAATATTTTATTATCCATGACTTCATTGGCATACTTGTAACCAAGCAGAACGTTTCCCGATGCTAGAAATATATAATTAGTACAATAATGATTATTTATAAATTGGTATGGTGAAGATAACCCAAACTTTTTTTAAGCAATTTCTGATTTGATATAAAAGTTTCTCTTTTACAGCTGCGAACGGTTCTCCCCCTCCACCAAGGGTAACTTCAGAAAACCCGTCAAATACATGGCAAGACTCAAGCTCACCGGATTCGACTACCGAACGTTCTATTGGTCGCGTTCAGTCAGGTAACATTTTGCAGAATATCGTCACCTCTTCGTCGTCGTCTCTTGATGTAGACGCAATGTTTATAAATAACTGACTTTATGTTTTTACCTTATGTTGTTTGTATTTTTACTTTAAGTAATTAGGCTGTAGTTTTTTAATAGTTCTGCTTTACTTGGTAATTATTAAAATTTTACTTAGATTTAAAAAAAGTCCGGAATGCCTTTTATCGGGGACACGGCGGTGCTCACGCCAAGTCGCGCAAAAAAGTAAAAAATAATTCCAGAAGTTTTTCAACATCTTCTAACTCGTTGTGGTTAAAAGTAGAAGTTTCACCTGTAAGAGATCAATAGAGGACAATTTAACAAAGTACATTTCAAAATGTTATTAAATTTATTCTTTGGTCCTTTAAACAGATGATGTAGCATTATTTCTTACTTACAAATTGGTTTTACTCCCGAATTAGGAGGTGACAAGGGTTATGTGAGATTAAGAAGTAGTGGACCCACAGTCCGTGGCGCCAATCTCACCCTAACAGCTACTATTGTTGATGACTATCCTGGAGCAGAACGCATGTTTGTCTTTCGGAATATTAAAGAAGAGGAGGCCGTAGAGGTGAGTGTAAAATGCATTATAGAAATAACTTTTGCAGAGATGAAAATTGCATGTAGTCCCTTTGAAATGCTTACAATTTGTTCGTTTACAATGACACTGACAACGAACATACAGTGTTAAGGTCTATTTTAATACAATAACGTTAAATTTGATTTAAAAAATTAAAGAGTTTAGTAGTAGTTTAGTAGTAGCGGTAGTAAATTATAAAATATGAATATCATTGTCCGAGTGGTGAAGGATTAAGAATATGGGATGTCACCACCCCTCTTTATCCTGTGGTTGTCTTAAGAGCCGCCTAAGGGAGCAAAACTACCCAGGTCAAAATCACTGCAAAGAGAAGGAAATTCTGAAACACAAACTTTTTTTTTTAACGTGTGGAAATCCCCTCGGACCGTCACTCCGCCGGGGTTCTCTATTCGGCGGGGCGGTGTGTTGGACTCGAAGCGACTAAAACCACACGGTGTGCCCTCTTTGCGCTTCTATTTTAGGGGGGGTCCAGGTAGTTATCTCCTTCTGGACCCCTCCCAGCGCCGCGTCGCTCCTGGTGCGGGCTCCGTCTCAAATTTTCCTCTCTTTAGGCGACGTCCGGCACGAGCGGCCAAACTATCGCGGGTGGAGGGGAAAACCCATCCCGTCCACCCGCGGCCACACTCAGGGCGGCATGAGGCGCAGGCGAGCGCGCCTCCGCCACCCGGTTCGCCAGCGGCGGATCAGGTCCGAGTGGAGGTCGTCCTCCCGGGCCTTCTCCGCCGTCTCCTTCTGCGAGATTACTTCCTCGCAGAAGGTTGCGACAGCGGTAAAAAAACTGTCGCAACCGGCCATGGAGCGTACTACGGAGATCCACTCCGATGACTGCAGTGAGGGCCCGGCGCTTCGTCGCCCATGCGGGGCAGACCGCCAGCGTGTGCTGGGCCGAGTCCTCACTGCAGTCACAGTGGTGGCAGGCGGGACTCAATTCCCTCCTGGCGACCTAGTACAGGTACTTTCCGAAGCAACCGTGCCCGGAAAGCACCTGCGTCAGCCGGAAGGAAAGGGTCCTATGCTGCCGCCCTGCCCACACGGTGATGACCGGCTGGAGAGCCTCCACGGCGGCGAAGCCAGCGCGTGGAGTCTCCAGCCGAAACGACCATCTGACCATGGTGTGCGGCTTCGCGCGTCTTCGGGCGGAGGGCGAAATCCGCTCGCCGCCCGGAAGTCAGCCACTCGCCTATGGACTTCGAAGAGCACTTCCGCCTCCAAATCCCACAGGGGTGTTCCGGCCAAGACGCAAGCCGCTTCGGTGGACACCGTGCGGTATCCACGTATGGCGCTGACCGTCAATATCCTCTGGGGACGCCAGAGGCGGTCAGAGCCGCCACCCACACCTCGTGGGACCAAGCTGTCGAAAGTGCTCGTCGAAGAGCCACCTACCGTCTACCGGTACCTCATCTGGGCCCGGACCGGTATGAGGACCGAGCTGACCTCGATTGAGGCGCCGGCGGGTGGACCACGGCGGGGCCCATGAAATAGTAGGGCCTCCGTCTTGACCAGGGCCACCCGTAATCCCAACGCCTCAATGCGACCGATCACCAGGGAAACTCTTGTGGCGGCCAGGCACGACGCCTCCTGGAAGTTAGCCCCCGGGCCGTGACTAAAGTGTCATCTGCGTAGCAGAGTACACTCAGCCCGGGGGGGAGACACCCTCGTAGGGCCCAGTCGTATCCAATGTTCCACAGGAGTGGTCCTAGGACAGACCCCTGCGGAACACCGCACGACATGGCCCTGCGTCTCAAGACACCATCTCGGTATCTTGAAACACACCCTGTGCCAACCCATCTTGCTAGCGTGTTACAGTAGGCTAAATCTTCCTTACTAGAGAGGCTATTAATGATAATGATGACCACTGTAGAGGCTCGACCATATGTTTCCAGTGAAAAAACCTTAAGTGGGGATTTGCAATTCTACAGCAACCATGTACTTTACGCAAAGATATACATATTCGAATACACAGTTGATAGGAATTTACAATTTTGTTTTAAGATGTGAAACTCTGTCCCTTAAACTAGGTGAGTTACCTGTATCTTAAGAGACAGTGTTCAGCCTTACAGATTCATCTTATATTAGTTCTGTTAGAGTTGTGTCTTTCAATAGATAATATGCGGTTGGATGTTTACGTGTGTATGTTCGTGTGTGTGTGTGTGTGTGTGTGTGTGTGTGTGTGTGGGCGTGCGTGTGTGTGTGTGGGCGTGCGTGTGTGTGTGTGTGTGTGTGGGCGTGCGTGTGCGTGTGTGTATGTATGCGTGTGTACTGTTCAGTAATTCAGATAATGTAATAGATTATGATATCGCAATAATATAACTTCCTTTGTTACTTCCTTTTAGATTTTAAGTTCAGAAGCAGTTGTGAACCATACCCTGAAATTAAGCAAGTACAAATATGAAGCCGGAAACGCTGAATTTGAAGTAGCAGTTTATGGGAGAAAGATATTTAATCCTAATAAATTCCGGTATTTAGGAAGCGACGTAATCAAAGTCCCTGTTACAGGTATATCTAAACCCTTTCATTAGTGTGACCCGTAGGTATCTGTTTATTTTTCCACAGTTTCTGGAAATTTGAATAACTACAAGCACACAATACAAGCTTTTTAAGAGTGTATATATTTCAAAATATAAAAGTTATTTTTATTTTATTTGTTGTTTGCGAGGTGTTCACGTTTACACTTATTATTCCATATTTTTACATGACTATAATTTAGTATTTAGTCCATACTTTAAAATAAAAATGAATGTTAAACATTTTTTGTTAATAAACAAATAGACTAGAGAGGGCCACCACTTTGAAACATTATTTTCAAATACTATCAATATTACGGTAAAACATTTAACTATATTTCACAGAACTATTGAACGGTAAACTGAAGCTGATCCAGAACGGATTTGACAGGTCATATGGCAGGATATTCCCCAATGAGCGTGTGAGCCATATTATAGAGTTATCTCAAGAAGAATTACAGTTTCTAACAGACGACAATACGTATTTAGTCCATTGGTATATAGATTGTTCATTAATATCATCAACGGGCCTCTCTTTTGACTATACCTACGAAAACCGTGACAAAACTTATATTTTGGAAGCATTAGTAGAAGTGGAACATAACCAAAATTCATCAGCTCCTCGAGTAATAGGCAGAAGGGCTGACAGACTGTCAGGTTTCAAATGTGCACCAATTTATAGGTATGGATACACCTATGGATATTACAAAGCAAGCGTTCGTGCAGACGGTAAGTTGAATTATATATAATATATATTAATAATACTCGTATTATTAATACTATTATACGTCATTAAACGTATATCAATAGTAGGCCAAAGCCCTCTTTCTAATTAGAGGCTTACATCCAGCAATATACTAATAAAGGCTGTTGATGATGATGATGAAGTCATTGAACGAGTTATGATACATAACATAGAAGCTTTTGTTCACAGCCACGGATGGTTCAACCCCTCCACCAACGGTAGCTGCAGAATACCCGTCAAATACATGGCAAGACTCAGGTTCATCTGATCGGGCTATTGAATCGTCACCACGACCGTGGAGAACAACACCAAGATCACCTTGGAGAGATGAAAGAGTTTGGAATGCATCACTAATTCCAACTTTTCCAGAAAGTAAACCTTTCAAAAATTCGAGGACAACAGAGCGTTCTACTCTTAATACTATTGACAGCGGTGACCACAAAAATTGTATTACAAATGCAAACAACGCTCTGATATCAATAAAGGATGGTCATATGAAATTAGCAATGGATCTAGTATTTCATGGTACCCTCAATATCTCTTCTTTTCAAGTAGAGGGAAATTAACCACCATTTTGTATTTATCTTAAATATAAAATTCTTCTCGTCACAATGTTCGTTCCCCTAGGTACTCCCCCGAAACGGCTTGACCGATTCTCATGAAATTTTGTGTGCACATCGGGTAGGTCTGAGAATCGGCCAACATCTATTTTTCATACCCCTAAATGGTAAGGGTGACCCATCCCTAATTTTTTTTTTGTTTTGCTATACAACGTTTGCCGGGTCAGCTAGTTAACTATATAATAAGTATTCCTTAATCGGCTTTAAAGAATGGAATAAGTTCCCAATTCGGCTGTGTATTTTTTTATGTTTCTAATTGTAGAACTCCGTCATTTGTGAATTGATTTGGAAATATTTTATTTTTATTTAAAAAGGTATATATACTGTTTGATCTTATAAAAGATTTGAAAAAAAAAACAATCCTTTGGTTGAAAATTTTAGAATACAGCCTGTTACGATTCATTGAAGTCGGTTATAATTTTTTTAGAGTTAATTATTTGTAAATTTCACAGATTTCTCAAATTCAGGGTTACCTGACTCTTCTCTTAAACTGCTTGACCGAAATTTAGGCTTTTATTTTACTTTTTCGATAATCTCAGTAATGGCAATCATAACAGTACAGTCAACATATAAATCAGTACAGTTTTTGTGCTATTTTTATCAATACTACTTCTATCATCAGCCATATTGTTTTATTGAAGTAATTCTTCTTTGTAGCGTTCATATGTAACTAGTACTAAAAACTTTGTTTTCTATTGTATACCAAATAAACACAGAAAGTAGAGGCATACGAACCGTTTACCCCACACTATAAATAGAAGAATTTCCATTGCATATAAACAATGTAGAAGAATTCATGAGTGTTTTGTTATTTAAACAAGAAAGTCAGAGACGTTTAATAGAAGAAAAATATCTAAGTATTCTTATTTAAAGAATTATTCGTATATTTCGAGTGCGAATGGTGCTTTTATTTTTCTATTTGTTTTTTTCTTTTATAGATAGGTATAGTTATTACTTTTTCTTTTTCGAACATAATTGAGTTGTAGTAACGTTGAATTGTATGCCTTTGAAATGATACATTTTGATGCTTAATACTTAGAAATAAGTTTATTAGAGTATAGGATATTTCTTTTGAAATAAATTCTTTTTTTTACTTAACTGTTGTTTTATTATATTCCAAGTCTTTTTATTATTATTATTACATACACATCACACGTAACATAGTCAGTAACGAGGTTCTTTTAATGAAAAATAAATTGCATATTACACTAATGTATGATTATATTTAATGGTTGTATGTTATAACAGCTTCCGTAAAGCAGTAATCTTTTAAAGAATTTGTCGTGATAAAATCACTTTGAAAACTGACAAATCAAAGAAGCTACCAGAAACTATAAATATGAAGTGAGGTAGAAAGTTTTCGTGGTTAATAAAACTAATCAGAAGGAATGAAAGAAATTTCCACGCTATGACGCGGTTAATGCACTCTCTGGATGGACCGTGACAATATTTTTGATCTGAAGAGCAATTCTCTTAATAAAAGTTCGGTCTTAATTCAGTTCAATTCAACAAACTTTCGATCTCACATAATATATTCAATTTATTTATTTTACTAGATTTTACCAAAAGTTTAGATTCAAAATAACGCTAAGAAGGGCAATCAATCGTTCCCCTAGTTCAAGAGATTACGACTCGGACTGTTGTACACAATTTTCTTGAATAAACCATCATTATCAGCCTATCGCAGTACACTGCTGGAGATAGGCCTCTCTTATTTCACGCCACTTAGATCGATTTTGGGCTTCTCGCATCCAGATTAAATAAATAATAATGATTATTATTACTAACAGACCAGAGAGTAGTTCCTTTCTTATTACACTACTACCTACTAATTCCTACTACAAATTCATTCTGAACTTGTATTTTTATTCCTTTGTTGTATTTGTAATTTGTATTTGTATTCCTTCTACAAATTATTTCTGAATTTGTAGTAGGAATACAAATTCAGAATGAGTCGGAACATCCTCAACCAATTCTAGCAGGCCAAAATTTTACCAGCGATAATTAATAGGTAGAAAAATAACTATTTAATAGCAGATCAATCATTAGTCCATATTATGCTCTCAATCCAGGGTACGTAGTATCGCACGCGAGTATAAATGCCAGCTTTACCAGGAGTTTCACCGTCTTTACCAAAGGATGTGATACCCAAGATGTGGTATACACAATCAGCGTTCATACTCTGTTGGAGTGGTCCACCACTGTCTCCCTGGAATATGAAATTGGTCATTATAATAAATTGGTCTACTCATCAAGATTTACGTCTTTTTTTTTGTAATTTATACTAAAAAAAACCAAACCAACTCAAGGTAACTAAACCACTACTGTGAGCTTTTCGAGACACTTTTTGCCCCGCACAACCAATCTGTGGAACGGGTTAACGTCTGCGGCATTTTCGGACCGATACGACCTTCAAACCTTCAAGAATAGAGCGTACTCCTTCCTGAAAGGCCAGCAACGCGATTGTGACTCCTGAGTTGCAGACGTCCATGGGCGGCGATGGTCACTTTCCATCAGGTGACCCGTCTGCTCGTCTATCCCCATTAAAAAAAATATAATAATTTTATTTTGAATACTCTGGCTCTGGACTGTTCCTCAGTCAAGTTACTTGCAAAGTAGGCTTGAGTCGAAGTGTCTTGGGACACTTTTTCACACCTCTCTTAATCATCGTGATTAAAAGCAATGAAAAAACATGTTTAACGCCATTGTGAGTTCATGGTATTACTTATAGCTAATCTCAAATGTGCCGAAGCATGACTCTCACGCCGTGTACACCATAACTAAACGTATAAACCCCATCCGAATGATGTAAAGAATGAGCTATATTCTCAAGATTCAATCAAGTGGGTCTTTGCTACCTTGAGTGGCGAGGCTGAGCCTTTTTTTTTATGCCATAAGGGGGCAAACGAGCAGACGGGTCACCTGATGGTAAGCAACTACTGCCGCCCATGGACACCTGCAACTCAAAAGTCATAAGTGCGTTGCCGCCCTTGGAGTCCCTCCCGCTCGAGTCAGGGGGGGATTTGGGCTCCGGTAACCGCACTCACTCAGTGAAAGGCAACGAAAGAATTGCTTGAAACCGATTTTCTGTGACGACCTGGTATCACTCCGGTCGAGCCGGCCCGGCGAAGCATGGCTCTCCCACGGTGATTATGCCTGTGGTAACCCTTAGTTGAAAAGCATCAAAAGTATTGTTTAACACCAGTTTTCTGTAAAACCATGGTATGCCACGCCTTAATGTGCCAAAGAGTGGCTTTCACACGGGTATAAATGTTTTCTAATTGTTCAATCTTACCTCGCAAGTATCCACTAATTTATCTGCTCGTCCATAACACATCTGTGTTACATTATCGTAACCATTTTTGAAGTGTCGATGTGGGGGAAATAGTATCGAACACCAATCGTCGTTGTATTTGTGCAGTGTCATCTGGAATCATGAGAATAACACTGAATACCTTCATCCACCATCTTAGTACGAGCAACTGCATCGACTGCACAGATGGCGTAGTGGTTTAAGTGGTCGCCACGCCGCTTCCTACTGCGTCAAGTGTTGTGGGTTCAAACCCCACATGGGACGACACTTTGTGTGATCCACAAATTGTTGTTCTGAGTCTGGGTGTACTTTGTGTCCGTTTCATGTATGTTTGTAAAGTCCCCCGCGACACAGGAATTATTCCAAGTGCGGGAGTTGTCTTTCTAATTTGTTTGTTGTTACGATTTCAAACCTACGCCAGCGCCTAACATAGGCTACTTTTACCGTAATAAGAGACATCCACGCGAGCGCAGCCGCTGGCAAAAGCTAGTTAATCATAAAGTGAGTTATTTCCTTACAGCTTGTAAATGATTTCCCAACTCTCCTTTAGGGCCCTGAGGTCCCCAACCTGTTGCTGTCAGAACATTGTCACAAACTTTGCCGGTGTCCAGACATGCTGGTAATATAGACTTGCCGAAGTTTATCCTGTAACAATATTTTGAGAATATGTTTTTTTAATATCCAAAAGAACTTCTATGAATAAGTGCAAAATTTCTCCTAAAGTTTGATTCTGAGGTGCTTGGTTAGAAAGTGAAAAAAGGTTCTTGATCTTTTTAGCTTCACTTGTATGTTTGTAACCTGACTGACTGACTTTAAACGGTCAGAATTCGTTCAAACTTTGTAGATATATCGAGGACCGATGACAATACACTAATTTAAAAAAATATATATATATAGTGGACGGAATAAGAATACGTAATGTCACCACCCCTATTCATCCCGTGGGTGTCGTAAGAGCCGACTAAGGGACCAAACTACGCAGGACAACAGCACTGCAAAGAGAAGAAAACTTGAAACACACCCTATACCAACCCGTCTGGCCAGCGTGGTATAGTAGGCCAAAACCTCCTTTCTAAGGAGAGGCCTATGTCCAGCAGTGGACTGTTATAGGCTTTTGATGTGATGATGATGTGATATAGTTTTAAAAACTAAAAAACACGCTTTCTTTTTTTCAAATTTATTTTCTATGTATTAGTTTGGTTTTCTATAGAAAGCGTGTTTTTTAGTTTTTTGAAACTATATTTTTTTTCTATTTTATATATGATGGTAAACTACTACCGCTGTCCATGGACCTCAAGCTTCGATCAACAATAGCAACTGATCGAAGACCTCAAGAATCACAAAGGCGTTGATGCCCTTCGCAATCCCCTACCCCCCCCCCTCGAAACATCGGTTTTCTGTGAGGCCGTTGTACCTCTGCTATCGAATAGTTCCATTTGTACTGAAGCATGACTCTCCCACGTCTTAGTCTCCAGTTTGACTCCAATATTACAGCCCCATTTCATTGTAGTAAGGATTGCCAGACCTTGGTACTTGAAATTTTTGCTAAAACACTTGGGTACTTGTCAAACTTAAAAAAAAATGTTTTACTTACTCATTTGCCGTTTTTAATAGCATTATGTCATGGTATTTGCATGGTGATTTGTACTCGGGATGTTTAATGATGGCTTTAATTTTATATACTGGATAGTTGTCGTTTAGGTCCGTTCGTTTTAATATTCCCAACGCTGCAAATGTGACATTTCCTCTGAAATATGAACTTAACGTAAATAATAATAACTTGACCCATCTCTGATCTTAAACTAGGCTGAGCCTGTACTGGGAACATGGGGTTCCCACACGGGGGGGGGGGTCGTCTACTCGTCTGTAGATGACCCGAGGTATGTCGGGTCACCAGGGACTTCCTTTCTAGGGTATACCTGGTTCCCCGGCTATTAGTACCCGAGACGGCGTGCGGTTTTAGTCGATTCGAGTCCGACATGCCACCGACAGGTGGTATCCGAGGGGATTTCCGCACGGAAAAAAAAAAAAAAGGCTGAGCCTGTACTATGGTAACCCGACTAGTGATAAACATACTTATATGTTTCTAAATACGTAAATATTACAAATAAACTGTGCCGTGATACGGAACAAAGAATTAATGTGCTTATCACACGACATTTTTCCATTGTGGGAATCGAAGGGACGCTCTTTTGCATAATAATCAGAATAGCTATGCACTAGACCAACAAAAAAAACTGAATTAAATTCATGAACTTAAAGAATTATTCAGGTGTGCCTAGATTAGTAGGTAGAGTTGTTTTTTAGTAACCATACATAGATTATTCCACGATAGCATCTGAAATCAAAAAGCCTGCATATTAAGTGTTTTTTTTTGGTTTTGGGCTATACCTTATGCTAAAACGTAATTGTAAAAAAACTTTTTCGTCAATGGTAATCATAAATCTAATAACCTATCTGTCCTGGATCAGAATATTGCAGGTAAAGGTAAATAAGTATTCTATCAGTCAATCTAGCTTTCATAGTACAAGCTTAGTTTGAAACTAGATGGCGTTGTGTGTCAGATGTCCGAAAATTTTACTATTATTGATTTATTGATTCCTCTGATTAACATCTTCAGCTAAAATTTTCTGTTTCAATTGTTGATATTTTACTAGTTTGAAGACAACAGTACGCTTACACTCTGGGTTCTGAAGAACAATGGGCGGCTGACAATATAAACCTTTCGCTGATTACAGAACCTCCGCAGAGCCATTGAGCTGACTCACGTTCAGCACCGTACCCCAGTAGCGCCTGAAATATATAAACCAACAGCATAAAGCAAAAACAAAAAAATATATATCTCATTCTCATCAAGAGTGCTGACGATCTCTTTCGCATCGCGAAGAACAAGAAAGAATACACAGAGATGACTGTCAACCTTCGCTAGTCGAAGAGGCGTTTAAAGAAGAAGAAAATTATCACTGAAATCACATGGCTAGTTTAATTCGTAATCTTTTTGTGTTTCAACAAAAATATCTGGTCAGTTGGACGAAATACTGACTTAAGGAATTGGAGTTAATGACGCAGAATGGTTTTGAAACAATATAATTTTCTAATGCATATAATGCAATATAATGGACTGCACGGATGGCGTAGTGGTTTAAGCGGTCGCCACTTCGCCGAGTGTTGTGGGTTCAAATCCCACATGGGACGACGACTTTGTTTGATCTACAAATCGTTGTTCTGAGTCTGGGTGTACTTTGTGTCCGTTTCATGTATGTTTGTAAAGTCCCCCGCGACACAGGATTTATTCCTAGTGCAGGAGTAGTCGTTTTAAAATAAAAGAAAAAAAATTGTTCTTGAGTGGAGACCGCGTCTCGGCTAGCGTAGTGTATCGCAAATTTGCGGACAGGAGCTGGATGCGAGAAGCCCAAAATCGATAAAAGTGGCGTGCAATGGGAGCGGCCTCTGTCCAGCAGTGGACTGCGATAGGCTGATGATGAATATACACATAATATACAATAGAACACATATTTGCTTTGTTAATGAACAAAAAATAATGAATTCCTAAATGAACACACATATTAATAATGTTTTCTTGCTAAAAGTTAACAGGAAGAGATTCTTACTTTTTAATTCGGTTTTTTATAAGTATTTTAGTCCCCTTTAGACCTATCTGTACCTCATTACTGAAATACTGTTTCATGCTTTTTACGACCTATACAATCCATGGAGTATTATAATTGAAGCTGTGGTTTGAAAACATGAGGGTAGTTAGTGAGCACACGCTGGTGACTACTTACCATGTGTGGGAATTCACCGCCTTTGGCATTTACACCACCATAGGGTACATTATCGTAATGGGTGCACAGCTGCTTGTCGTCCCAGAGAGGCATAGAAAATCTAGAGCTGTAGCGGCAATGATAAGGCAATTTTGAGGAAAATTCTATACACTCTGTAATTAAAAGAATTATAATATTAAATAATAATAATAATTTAATTTCTCACCATAATATAGTATACATTACATTTGAAAAAAAAAACGAAAAATACAAATTATCATTTCCAGAATATTGTGGAAGACTGGTGTCCAAGCTAGGCCTGTGTTTCAAGACACCAGGTCTCCCCGTGTATATTTACATATTTTTTTCCTTTTTTTACATAAGTCGGCACGACAAAGTTGAATGTTTTACTAAATTGTATCTCTTAAAGATCTATATTATAAATAATAGATATAGACTATATATAATAGATAAATATAAATATTAAATTCACTATAGAATATTAAGATAAATTAAGTAAAGTATTAAAGATCAAAAGTTGACTGTAATGTGATTAAATAGTGTTGTGACCAAAAGTTGAATCGGTATTTACTTACTTATTTATTTGGTATACCAACAGCATACATACACTGCACTCTTATAAAATATTTCCACAAATATCATACCTGGTATGCATGCCCATCACAGGTACACACAACATTCACCAAAATAAATAAACCACCTAACATTACAATATTACGAGTGAAATAATACAAAAACCGAATAAAATTTAATACTACAAATACAAAAAATACTGAGAAGAAATGTCAGAGATCTGATTTAACCCGGTACTATAACGAATACCTCAAGTAAAACCTACAAAAGTATAAGAGAATAGAATAAACTTTATCGTACCAATACAAACTTTGTTTTTACAAGAATAGGCAACATTAAAATATTGTACACCAAATGGCAGTCTTATCACTAAAAAGCCATTTCTTACAAGGCTTCCTACGTACCAAGATGGAAATTGAGAGTACCCAATATCTTATCATATTTTTTTAATAAAAATAATTTATATTAAAATACTTACTGGTCCACGCCTTGTTGCCTTTCCCTACATATGTATTTCGATTTTCCATCAACACTTTTCCTTTTAGCCTTAAACAAAAAACTTAATCTCAGCCATGGATTTATATTTAAACAAAATCCCCTTTCAAACAGTTCGATTGCGTTGAGTATTCTTTTGAACATGTCGAAAAAAAAGAAAATTTACCGTCAAACATTTTCTTATTATATTTAACTAGATTTTGAAAAAGAAATCGTCCACGTGGTGATCGATATCATAGGGGATACGCTACTCCTCAAAAAATACGAAGTTTCATATAAATTTCCAAACCCCATTGTACACTTAGAAGTGGAATTTTTAAAAATCTTTTTTAAAATTTCATGCTTCTAGATCCAGCGGTTTCAGCTATGCCTTAATCAATCAGTCAGTGAATTAGTCTGTCAGTTTCTTCTTTTATAGATATATATTTGACAGTAAAACTAACCGGAGAGCGAAGAGAGGCGGCGCTTATGAGAAGAAGTATTCTTCTGTTCTTATTCTTAGCGCCGGCTCGACCGGAGTGATAACACAGCCTCGTAGAAAATTGGTGTTCAGTGATTCTTTTGTTGCTTTCAACGAGTGAGTGAGGCTACAGGATCTCCTGAGTTACATGTGTGCATGAACGAAGATTATCATCTATCGTCTAGTGATCTGTCTGCTCGTTTGAAAACTGGTCAAAACCAAGGAAAGAATCGCTTTACGCCGTTTTTCTGTGAGACCCTGGCATCACTTCGGTCGAGTCGACCGTCGGTCAAAGCAGAGCTCTCCCACGACAGACCTATGGTGTAGTGCATAAGAGGAACTGAAAATTGTGTCATCGAGATAGGGAACCAATCATTTTAAGAAACAACAACTTTAACGGTCTACTGCTGGACATAGGCCTCTCCTTAGAAAGGAGTTTTTGGCCTAATATACAACGCTGGCCAGACAGGTTGGTATAGGGTTAGTGTCAAGTTTTCCTTCTATTTTAGTGCTGTTGTTCTGCGTAGTTTGCTCCCTAAGTCGGCTCTCACGACGTCCACAGGTTGAATAAGAGTGGGGACACAGTATTCTTCTTAATCCGTCACCACCACATGGATTATGGGGGCGATGGCAAAGTAAAACCAATAAAATGAAATTTTTATGACCGTTTTGACTACAGTCCGTACATGAGACCATAAGTGCTTCTTTCTTTCCTATTGAGCAAATAACAAGAGGCAGCTCTGACTCCAAAGCAGTTTACATCTGAAATTAGATAAACATTCAATCAATTATAGTTTAAAAACAAACTAAAAAAATACGCTTTTGTAGCTAGTCGAACTTAAAAGAAGGAAATAATTTGCAATAAGTTAAAAAAAATCATTTTATCGTAATAAAGCGTAGGGTGCTAGATCTCAATTGTTGTAAAAATGTTTTACTGACAGGTATTGGTAAAAGTAAAGTTTTTAAATTATAAAATACTTTGATGTCTAGTAGTCAAGAACTAATAAGCCGAAGGTCGTGGGTTTGTTTCCCACACACTAACAATAAGTTTTATGTGATGAGCTGTCTGTGTCTTTGTGTAATTTATATACAGTGTTCAGAAATATATAAGTATGTTTATCAGCAGTCTGGTTACCATAGTACAGGCTCTGCCTAGTTTCGGATGAGACGGCTCTGTGTGAGATATGTGAGGTTATTATTATTATCCATACATCAATACTTATATTAAATGAGTAAGTGACTTTGTTTGTTACGGCTTCAGGCCTAAACCACTAAACTAGACCACTAACCGACACACACGCGGTCGGAACCGCGGGCAAGAACTAGTATTTTATAAAAAAAATAACCTTTTCCACTAAAATCTATTATAAAACGAAAACTTCTAACCTATAAACCTGTTTTTATATTTATTTACATTTATAAAGTATCTAACTAATCGGGAATACAAAAAATACCACATGCCTTCTTTAAGTTTATCCTCCGGGGTGGACAAGGACACACCAGGTTCAATCCCATAGACACTGTGCCACAGATTGTAGACATATGATAATAATATAAAATAATTATATCTCTCCATTGCGCACACGACAGCACACGACTAAGAAACACACCTGATTAACCTTTATACAGAGAAGGTCTCAAGCTGGTTTTGAATTGTCGGTCGAGAAAATTACGTAGTGATTTGAATTGTAGATATTTTGACCGTCTGTTTCTGTATACATCCCATAAGGTTTTATTCACATCACATTATTATCAACAGCCTTTATTAGTCCACTGTTGGACATAGGCCTCTCCTTAGAAAGGAGGAGTCGATTCTTACGACACCCACGGGATGAATAGGGATGAACGGGATCGGGAGAGGGCCGATCCCGAGCGTAGAGGACGTCGACGGCGCTATCAGCCGTCAGGCCAAATAGCCATAAACTTAAACTGTTAAATTAATCAGATATTTTTATCTAGCTCAGTAATTATCCGGCAAATTAATTGTCAAAATTGACATTAATACGAACTTTAATATATATGAATACTGCTCTAGAATTGGTAAAATAAAAATTTTAACACTAGCTGAGCCGTGCGTTGCCGTAAACAAGAAAGGGTAATAACCATACTTCGGCTCGTACATGTATCGGGCGAATTTATGCTATATTCTTTTACACTCCCCACTATTGAACTGTATTCCAGTCTATACGTACTACTCGACCAAGCGTTTTAGACCAACACGTGGAATGCGGCCTCCGCGCCCGAACCTCGCCTCAGGTACCGCGTTCGTCTTAGTACCGTCGACAAAGTTGCTACCACTCGATTTTGTTTTATGTTAGTTTCCTTTCGTTTGTTAAGTTTATTATAATTCGTTAAATTGTTGTTAGTTATTATAGCTGTTAGTATTTTGTTGTATGGAAAATGGGGAAAAATAAAACAATACACAGTGGACAGCGAGAAATAATATTAAGAGTGATGTATTACTTTGAATAAGAAAAGAAAAGGGGCCGTTTGTCGTTCCTGTAGACCAAGTCTTAAAAAGGACGGTTGCAATTGCAATCAAATTAAATAAAAATTAAATTAGTTAAATAAAAAAAACACCGATCGATCACTTGGATTCTTCTGCTATCCGTACCCGAAGTCGTTTGACAGTCGTCTAGTTCGCTTGGTCGAGTATTACGTAGGCATTATACAGCAATTTAATAGGATGCGTATTGTTAAATTGAGAACAAGTCCTAATAATGAACCCCAGAGCTTTATTAGCGTCTTTACATATTTGCCTTATATGGTCGCGGAAGTTTAGCTTTTGATCAAGAGTTAACCCTAAGTCTCGTATTAAGCTGACATGCTCGAGAGGTGTGCCGGCTAGCGCATATGTTAAAGTTATCGTTTTACATTTGATGCATTAAAGGACAATTTATTTCTTACCCTCCATTCATAGACTGCATCACTCTACCCCCTTTACACATCAAGCTTGAACGATTTTTTTTGTGAAAGCGCTTGACAAAAACAGTAATGCTTTCCGGTATTTACAAAAAAAACTTTCAAAACATCACAAAGGGAAAACTGAAAGATTTGTTTGCCAACAAATATAGGATATATTTGTTTGAAGATTCTCATTTTGAAAGCCTTTTATCTGTTAATGAAAAATCTGCTTGGCAGTCATTCAAAATGGTTGTGGAAGATTTTTTGGGAAATAAAAAAATTAACAATTACAAAGATTTTCAACAGATGGGTGTAAACATGTAATTAAAGATTCATTTTTTTTTACTCGCATCTGAGTTTTTTCCCTAAAAACTTAGGAGTATGAGGGGCGAACGAGTTTAAGTTTTAAAGGTTTTTGAAGAACGACATCAAAGTTTTTGTAATAAAACATGTTAGGGGATTACGGTTTATTATTACATTATAAGAGAAACTGATTCCAATAACTATAAAAAGAAGGGAAAAGTTATAGTATCGCACACCGTTTACAATCTTTCAAGTAGGTAGCCATGAAAAATATGAACAATAAAAATATAATGATAAATATAATATATTTCATTATATTTTTATTGTATATTTTTTATTTTCTTTTCTGGCCTCAGACTGAATCCAAAGGCTGAAAACTTAGTTAACAGAATATCATAATCGACAAGATTAAAGGCCTTAGAGAAATCAAAATATGCTGCATTTATTTTTTACAATCCGCTCTCATCCTAGCAGTTAAATAGTCAACAAATTTTATATGATTTGTTACAGTAGAACGCGAAGGACGGAATCCGTTCTGTGAATCATCTAATCGGGTTCTGATTTGTTTAAAAATGTAACAATTGAGAATAGTTTCAAACAATTTAATCAAAAAAGTTACATACAGGAGTGAATCTTCCCGAACAGATAAGCAGTCTTTCACTAAAAAAGTCGCAAGCAAATGATATTTTTAAACGGCGTACTGCCAGCCTTAACTCAAAGAGGTTTACATGGTCTACCTTTACTTACGACATATTATCTGAAGTTAGTGTACCTCCAGCATCCTTTATGGTCAACAACGGGGTATTAGTGTGAAAAATGGAACTAAAATAATCAGCAAATGCATTAGGGTCATACTCAGAAAAAATGTACATTTGGTACTTTTTTTTGTCCCACTACTTTAATAGCAGATTTAAAATTTGAGTATTATGGCACATATTTTTAATCATGTTTACATCTATGTTTAGTCGTTAATAGGATCTTTTTTTTATAAATAATAAAATATTTTTGTCAAATCGTAGTATAAATAGCATTGGGATTTTTTTTATAAAATATCTGATACACACTGATGCACACTCGATATTTGATCGCTGTGTTCTTTTCTTGTAACTCTGTAATTTAGTGTGCAAATAAAGAGTTATCTATCTATCTATCTATGTATCTATCTTTCATACAAATTTATAATGTCCCAATATATTGTCCCAAAATTATTACATTTCGTTACTCAGTGTTAGTTACGTGCGTATAATTCTGAACGCAGTTGTTCGAAACTGACGGGAAATAATTTTCCTAATATTGACAACATTGCTGCTTTTTATAATTCACCGTACATACAGAGGTCATTTTGTTTTCATCGGTACCCGGGAGTCATTGTGTTGAATTCGCATTTGGAAAAAAATACTGTCAGGGTGATAAACGATTTGAATTTCGGTAAGCATTCACGATTGATTGTACTATTTTATGCCCACGTGTTAGTTATAATAATATATAGACAAATAAATTCAGTTATTGTGTATACAATAAGTGGTACTAACAGAATTATTTTTCGGGGTTATAATTTCTCAGAGTTTGTCTTCAGTTTAGTTTAGTTATTCCCATTGGGTAGGATAAGCCTGATTTAGATTTCTATATTATGTTTTTATTTAGATTAATTATGCATGTTCTGTTCAGTATGTACCCTGCTTTACAATATCAGTTTCGTCACATTGATTCTCCATTTCGTTACTTATCAGTTTATTAACAAATGGCAAATGTACATTTTTTCTGAGTATGACCCATTAACAGCTTCCTGCCCTTCGACCATTCTGTCTCCATAGACGAATGCATTGTCCATGGACAGCGTTAATCATTTAACATCAAGTGGTCCGACTGCTCATTTTTATATACAAAAATATAAAATTTGTTTTTTTTTTTAAATATCTATCGTTATATCGTCGTCGTGGTTGTTGTTGTACCTTGCTCATCCACTTTGGAACACTACACTTTTTCGGAATAAAACCTATGTGCTATTCCAGACTAATCTATCTCTGTGCCAAATTTCATCCTCCAAATCCTCCAGATCCGTTAAGCCGTCTTTACGTGAAAGAGTAACAAACATTCATAAAAAGTTATTAGTAAGATCATTTATTAACGTTATCTTTTATTTAGGGGAAATCAATATCAAATGAGCCGTGTAAAAACATATTTAGTATTATTTCACGATGAGCAGATGCTTTCTCTTCTAGGTCCAACCCTGGCGCTGGTGAAGTAACCTGAGTTGCAACTGATGATTCAGGAGTTAAATTACTCCAATACTTTACCGAAACTTCTCTTGGATTCGGGTCTGGTGTAATACTTTTGTTTGAAGTGTTCGGAGTAGTGCTCGAAAGCCTCGGTTCTGAGGTACTCGAAGTTGAGACTGGAGAAGAACTCCAAAACGGTTCATCGAAGGTACTCGGTGTTGAGGTCGGTGTACTACTCCAAGGATTTCTTGTTGAAGGACTCCAATTTCTCAAAGGCCTAGGTTCTAAGGTACTCGAATCACTCCAATATGGTTGGATAAAACTTTTTGGCCTGGCTGATGTAATATCCCAAAATGATTGGTCAAAACCTTTTTGAGTTGCATCCTCTGTAGACCTCCAATATGGTTCGCCAGAAGGTTTTAAATTTGAAGCTGATGGCATTGTTTGCCAAGAACCGTTTGATGATGCACTTGCAAGTGGGTCCAGCTCAGATGGAGTCGGCGTAGGGGAACTGTCAGAAGCTGTATAAAAAGCAATCGTTATTAAATCACATTTGTTTAAAAAACAATTCCTATTGTTCATAGTAGGTACGGGGGCAACGAGAAGACGGATAACCTGATGGTATACACAGGATGTGATATGCTGCTACCGCCACCCATGGACACTGAGTCAACCAGAGTATTTCGGATTCAACAAACCCCCCCCCCCCCCCCCCCCCCCCCTATTCTATGGGTTCCACACACAGGTGTAACAGGAAAATGAAGCGTTAGGGCGCTAGTTGATTTGGACACTGACAAGCGGGTAATTACAATGTCAAATCAGATACTGACTGCACGGATGGCGCAGTGGTTTAAGCGGTCGCCACGCTGCTTCCTACTGCGCCGAGTGTTGTGGGTTCAAACCCCACATGGGACGACACTTTGTGTGATCTACACAATTTGTAGATCACACTAAGTGTTGTTCTGAGTCTGGGTGTTCTTTGTGTCCGTTTCGTTACGTTTATGTATGTTTGTAAAGTCCCCCGCGACAAAGGATATATTCCTAATGCGGGAGTTGTCTTTTTAAAACAAAAAAAAAAGATACTACACATCACAATGCGATAACTGTAAGACTCGTTAGACTTTTTTCAATATCATTGAACTAAGTACGAAATATACAAAGATTACTTACTTTGCCTTCTTATGCCAATAGTTTTGTAATAATATCCAAAACTATACCCATCCAGAATGGGTGTGCACTTAAAATTCGACAATTTTCCATATCCGTTAATATTTTTCTCAATATATCTCTTAGCTATTTTATGATTTATTGCATCATCATCAACAACAGTTGTTGGTTTCTCAGTTGTTGTGGTAGTCGTTGTTGTTGTTAATGGTATTATATAATGTATCAATGGATCATTCTCGACTGCAATTAATATCTCTAAATTATAAATATCATCCACATCAGTGTATGTGTGTACAAATGAGATTTCTTTATTGAATTCAGAGGTTATTTCTATTACTGAACAGTTTAGATACCAAATTACTGTATATGAATAATCTTTTGTTATGAAATGCATTTCTTCTTCCGATATCTTGATGACATGTTTCACAGGTTCATTGGCAATTACAACGCCATCTGACTTGTCAATGCCATTTTGAATCAACATGAGATTGCCGTTTAATAGATCTGAAATTTAAGAAACCTGTATCATCATCACATAAATAGCCTTTAACAGTCCACTGCTGGACATAGGCCTCTCCTTAGAAAGGAGGTTTTGGCCTACTATACCACGCTGGCCAGACGGGTTGGTATAGGGTTTGTGTCAAGTTTTCCTTCTCTCTGCAGTGCTGTTGTCCTGCGTAGTTCGCTCCCTTAGTCGCCTCTTACGACACCCACGGGGTGGTGACACTCTGTATTCTTAATCCGTCACCACACGGACAATAAGAAACCTGTATAAACAGAGTAATTCAAAATACACAAGATATTGTTTTTATTAAAACTAATATAAATTTACTATTTAAAAAAGTATCATCGTGTTCATTGCACCTATGTATTATGTATAGTATGATAATAAGAACTAGTATAAATAATAAACTCTAATAATTGCCTATGTCCAGCAGTGGACTAGTTAATGCTGTTGGTGATGATGTAATTAACTGTATTCATTATTTCTTAATTTAACCCTTAGGGGTGGTTTTCTAAATCCGTTCACAAATGATGGAGTTCTAAGGAAAGATATAAAATAAAATACCTACGATCGAGTCTGTTTTGAAGTCGGTTAAAAGGATAAACCAACAACAGCAATAAATGGAAATAATAATTATTATAGTACACCAGCTGTAACAACCCTGCCACTGGATTGCATTGATGATAAATGAGGAACAAAACTGATACAAAAAATACATAAACACCATCCTTCAAGCGGTTTGTATATCGTATCCAAATTTGAGTTCAATCGGTACAGAACTTTTGGAGTTTTAGAAGCGTACACAAACCAACTTAATATTTTATCTTATATATAAAATTCTCGTGTCACAATGTTCGTTCCCGTACTCCTCCGAAACGGCTTGACCGATTCTCATGAAATTTTGTGTGCACATCGGGCAGGTCTGAGAATCGGCCAACATCTATTTTTCATACCTCTAAATGACTAGGGTGACCCCTAAATTATTTTTTTCAATATTTCCTAGAAATAATGTGTATGGCAAAACAACGTTTGCCGGGTCAGCTAGTATATATATAGATGAAGCAATCATACCTGTCAAAGCAACGATCGTGGAATTCTTTCCACACTGCCACCAAAATATACCATCATCGTAACTTCTCTGTACTACGACGTCAACGGTATATAATCCTGCTTTGTATTCTTTCTTGCTAAATTCAACAGTAAGGTTTACCATTTTCTCTTTGCTAAAAATCTATAAAAAAATATTTTCGAAGTTCATGATGGTGATGGCGATTTATATCATATAATAAGAATGTTTTAGGTTCCTTCTGGAAACGTAAGTATTAGAAGTGAATTGAACTGCTAATTGGTGAAAAATTACAAAACAAAATGTATATAATATATCAACGTCATTGTTATGTTCAAGTCTTTGCCTTTGTTTTTTTTTTGCATTTGGAACTTTCATAGTAAGTCGCGTCGAATTGTGAAGACACCTGCTTTAAAATCTTACGAATAACAGATATCTTGACTCCCTGAAACCTAGTAAAAACCGTGTAACTCGCCTTTACCACTTCAAAACGTAGCACACACGGACATGCACTTACTGAATTTAGTTATGGTATATGGGGCTTACTAGGTTTTTGGAATGTGACGCGATGCGCCTAAAATAACAATTGGACAATTTATACAGCCTTGACTAAGACAAGGCCTAAGGCCAGGCCAAGGGGAGGCCTATGTCCAGCAGTGGACTATTAAAGGCTGTTGATGATGATGATGATGACTAAGACAATAAATAATTTTAAAACTGTTATATAGACGATAACTATCAGCTATCTAACGAAGGAACACACTCATATGTCTGCGGACGGAATACACGCAAAAACTTAGAAATAAATACGATTTCCAGGATCTCAAAGATCCGGTGATGCAAATCTCAAAGATCCGGAGGTGATGTGTTATGGAAGTTCAGAACAATTATGAATAGCCAAAGAAAAAGATGTCAGCTCGTTAAAATTTCTTTTAAATAATGTGGTGGAAGTGAAATTTATATGCGGATTAACCTACTTTATAAGGCAAGCTCATTATTAGATGATAAATAATAATACCAGCTTTTGCCCTCGGCTCTGCCCGAGTGTATGTCGGTTATCACGGTTAAAAGTAGCCTATGTTACTCGCTGATAATGTAGCTTCCCATTGGTGAAATAATTTTTAAAATCAATTTAGTGGTTTAGGTGTGAAAGCGTGACAAACACACTCACTTTCACATATCTATACTAACATTATAAAGCTGAAGAGTTTGTTTGTTTGTTTGTTTGAACGCGCTAATCTCAGGAACTACTGGTCCGATTTGAAAAATTCTTTCAGTGTTAGATAGCCCATTTATCGAGGAAGGCTATAGGCTATATATCATCACGCTAAGACCAATAGGAGCGGAGCACCAATGAAGAATGTTTCAAAAACGGAGAAAATTTATTACTATTGAGAGACGCAGACGAAGTTGCGCGGGTCAGCTAGTATAATATAAGTATGGATATTCGTTTCTAATGGATGTATTCCATCTGTCTGTATGATACATAACTGCTAAAAACTTTGCATGGAGATAACTTGAACGTTTGGAACTCACATAGTTTGCTTACGTTTCAATAATGGTGGACACGCTATTGAGATGCCACTCGATGGCATCTCAATAGCGTGTCAGGGGTATGAAAGTGGCTTGGCGTGAACATAAAACAGCAGAATTGAGGCCCAGATTGATTTGATTAATTACAACATTTGGGGAGACATGCATTGAGCTGTTTTTTTAAATAAAAAAGTTGTGACAAGCCTACCAATTCTCGAGGAATAAAAGCAACAAAAAAAGAAGAAACTATAAATATAAACTCGTGCCTGTTATGCATAAATCGCGAAAGGCACTCTCGTTGTATCTACCGACAAATGTTTGACTTGAGCGGGAATCGAACCCGAATCGAAATAGCAGTCCGTTACACAAACCACTACGCAATCCGGTCGTTATCTACCTATTAAGATTTGACCTAATAAGGAAGGGGGAGGGGGGGAGGGGGTTATTGGAACGTTAAGAGAAGTTATACAATGATACTAAATGAATGACTAATGGTTGGTTAATTCGACGAATCTTGGCTAAGATGATGTTATCTTAGCCAAGATTCGTCCACTGTTGGACACAGGCGTCCCCAAGTTAATTATTAGTTCTGTTTAATTGAAATTAACACAATAAATGACAAAGAAATCAATATTTGTTATTTTGCCTCTAAATATGCACATACTAGAAATAAGATTGATCAGAATACAAATTCAAAATCCCCATTTCAAAACACAGCAAGTGCTTATAATAGGTTTTGAAACGGGCTAGGACAGAGGCAAAATTGAGTTTGTTCATTTTCAAAGTTAGTAAGGGGGATAAAACGTGAAGTGTACATTATTTTCGAAGTATTTTATACATTTTGTAAACAATGGTTAGTACTCAATCAAATAAATATCACTTTTTTAATTTAACACTAACACTTTTGTAAGGCTAGTCCGTTTTATGTTGTTGTGCTCTCCTGTAAAATTGATTAAAAAGCACTTACTGGGTTTTGCTTTGGTACAGCCGATCTGTACCCGATTTGTTATTAAAACATCATATTTCATCATCATCATCGTCATCAGTATCATCACCGTTACTGAAAATTGCGTGTTCAACTAAAAATTTACCTACTAAATGTATAAATACATGTACTTTTAGCTTTTTAAATGTTTTAAACTTACCTCTCTGCGATGTTCTAGTTTGTCAGAAGGAATATAAAAGATGAATCGTAGGTAGTCGCCACTGTACGTAGAATCAATAGTTGCCGTGAATGTAACATTACTACCGAGCACTGTGGGTCCACTATTTATCAGGAGCACATTCGCCTGTACTCTTTCTGACAAGCCATGAAAGAAAGAAATAGAAATAGTAGTCAAATAATTTATCGAAAACAAAGAAATAAGTGGCAGTAACGTAACGACTAAGGCGCCGGACTAAGACGTATTTGGCCCTGGTCCTGGCCTGAAGGTGAGCCTGCTTGAGATCATTTCAGGAGCAGGGCTTAGATGAGAGCGAGTTGAGATCTCCCTTACACCATGATCCGAGGCGACTTCCTTTATCAACAGCCTTCAGTAGTCCTCTCCTTAGAAAGGAAGTTTTGGCCTATTATACCACGCTGCCCAGTCGTGTCGGTATAGGGTTTGTTTCAAGTTTTCCGTCTCTTTAAGTGCTATTGTCCTGCGTAGTTTGCTCCCTTAGTCAGCTTTTACGACATCCACGGGACGAATTGGGGTGGTGACACTCCGTATTCTTAATCCGTTGCCACACGGAGAATCCCGGACTTTCTACTTAGGGTATATCGAGGTTCTTTGTGAGTGAGGTTCAGGTTCGATTTCAACTTGACCCGTGAGATGCCAATACCCCTAAGATGATAACCCGTGACACTTTCTTCGTAAATTAGTCAGTTAATATTTAAATACACACATTATTACGTCCGTGTGGTGACGGATAAAGAATACAGAGTGTCACCACCCCAATTCGTCCCGTGGATGTCGTAAAAGCTGACTAAGGGAGCAAACTACGCAGGACAATAGCACTGCAGAGAGAAGGAAAACTTGAAACAAACCCTATACTAACCCATCTGGCCAGCGTGGTAAAGTAGGCCAAAACCTCCTTCCTAAGGAGAGGCCTATGTCCAGCAGTGGACTAGTAAAGGCTGTTGATGATGATGATGATGATGATGATTATTACATTGCTTAAACATTCCTTAACGAATACTTTATCCAATACAAAATGTTTTATCTAATCCAACACACAAACAAACAATCAACTAAAAATTCTTTTCTACTCTAATTTATGTTATAGTATTTAAAAAACACTTACGCACGAGAATATAATTGTAGAACGATAAAAGAAATATGAACTTCACAAACATATTGAAACTACGAAAATTTTCTGTTTTATTGGACAATTAATTTGAGCTTGTTCTTTAACGTACGCTATGGAAATATCCTGATTTTTACAGCGAACTGAATCTTTTATATAAAACAGTTATCGCACTCTGAAGGCAGGGCCGGATTAACCATTTTGGGGCCCTTAGGCAATGCTATCCTAAGGGGCCCCTGTTTACCCGTTTAAAGATTATCAGCTCTTTGTAAGTCGATGCAGATTTGTGATTAATTGATTGATTGATTTACTTATAGTCAAAAATTTATTTAGACTTACTTCTAATGCAGATCTTAACGTATAGGTTATAGATAAGTGATGATAAGTGGTGTCATTACGTATAGTATATGAGATGATACTGTCTCACGACCTCATGTTTCTTTTAATTTTAAGTTTATTGTTGTTAAATGCAGTAGGTAATAAATAATGAAAGACAGGAAATAGTTTTGTCAAGTACTTAAATTTTTTTGATGTATCGTTCATAACATCTTGAAAGTTGACCTTTTCCAATATATAAATTCTAATAATAATTTTAATCTTGAAAAGTTACGTTTGATTTCATCAGACTTCTGTATATTTACAATGCTATAATTACTTTCGGGAAAGTTAATTGTACCATACTATCAAAAGTTAATTTAAACGATTCCTCAGAATATATTTTTTCTCTTAACCCGCAATGTCATCGGAATAATGTTCACTAAATTTTATTACAAGCCCGTATCGTTGGTCTTTTTAATTAAATCTGTTAGAAATCCAGAAGAGAAATAATTACCCGATGAGCGTTTAGTCGCCGCGACAGTTTTGGATACAGCATGTACCTACAGGCATATAAGTTTCAACCTTTAATTTATATTTTCCTCTGGTCACAACTTCTGCAGATCCGTCGTCGTGATGCCTTTTTCTTCTTCCCATACGCTGATTTTCAACACTTTATTCGGTAAAAGTTTCTCGTTTGTTTTCATCGCGTAATGGCCAAATAATTCTGAATCTGTGATTCTTCATAGTTACCTGTTAGGATGAAAGCAGCGTATCGTTAAGGAATCCTTTTCCTCATGGTGTCATCCGTCTGCTGGACTACCGCAGGGTGGCGTCTTTTCCAGATTTGCTTTCTTTATGTCATCCTCACCTTTACGCAGATGATCTTCAAATCTATACGCAAGCACCATTATAAGAACAAATTGTCCGAAGAGTACAGAAACTTTAAATTGGCGCTGTGTAAATAGAGCAGCCAGTATGGACTAATTGTTAATCTATCAAAGACTAAAATTATTTTTGTAGGCAGTACTAGGATGCACTCTAAAATCAACTGGTCTGAACTATCTGACTTCAAATTTAATGATGTTGTACTGTTGATTAGCTCTTGTGTTGAGAACTTAGGAATTCTGATTGATAATACTTTATCTAGGGCCCCAATTAAGCGAGGTTAGTCGAAAAGTGATGGTATCAGCGGGCTCCTTATCCTATCAGCGGACTAAAATTGCGGTAGATGAATCCCTGCCCCTTCCTATATATGACACGATCAAATGTGACTATGTGACTGAATTTTGGTAATTGTTCAAGTGGCTCCCAATTCGATTTCAACGGAATACACATATTTTTTTCAAAACTGTATTGTTTTAAAATAAAACAGAACCAATAAAAATAAAACACCATTTTTTTTTATCAATGAATTTGATTTAAAAAATTAAAATTGTAGATGCAAGATCTTCCCCTTTGGGACTTACTATAGGAATAAATGTAAAAAAACGTTCAGCTACTTCTCCATTTTACGTAACGTATATCATCATGAGCACCACAGTCAAATGATGAGTATGAGATACAGGGCCTGGTTTCGAATTGACGCTTGTCGAAAAATATTTACTTTCGCAAATAGTTTTAAAACCTTCCTTCAAAATATTTCAATTAGTTCCACGCAAATGGTCATAGACAAGTATATACGAACGACGAACGCAAACTAAGATATGGATCATACTCCACGACTAATATATTGTGCCATTGTATTGGGATCCAAGTCAGAAAGTTCTAAAGTTTTGCTTTTAATACAATAATAATATTAAAATAATAATAAATCATCTATATTATTAGTTCTACTACTCGATACTAGATGGTTCTGTTGTGAAAAAGTAATCTAATATATAAAATTCTTGTGTCACGGTGTGCGTGATTGAACTCCTCCGAAACGGCTCTACCGATTTTCGTGAAATTTTGTGTGCATATCGGGTAGGTCTGAGAATCGGCCAACATCTATTTTTCATACCCTTAATTTTTTTTTTGTTTTGACATAATTTAAAAAAAAATGGATATGGTAAAACAACGTTAACCGGGTCAGCTAATAGTATATATTCTTCTTGAGATACAAGTTTTTCAATAAAACGTTCACTATATGAAACATTTTCCATATCTTTTGTGGGCGCACTGGGCCCCCAACCGATGGGGGGCCCCAAGTTGCCTACCCTCCTAATGGTTAATAGCAAAGCATACATTGTTAGTATATAATCTCACTAATTATTATTACCTATTGATTATTAAACAACTAACTCACACATCTGTGCGGTTTTGCTGACGTTACTGTAGACTTTTCCTCGTTTTGTAGTAGTGGTTTAAGCGGTCACCACGCCGATTACCGCTACGCTGAGTATTGTGGGTCCGATCCCACATGGGACGACACTTTGTGTGATCCACAAATTGTAGTTTTGAGTCTGGGTGTTCTTTGTGTTCGTTTCATCTATGTTTGTGAAGTCATATATATATGTTATATATATATGACTATATATGTTATATATATATGACTATATATATATATGTCATAGTTATATGTTTTTGCTGACCCGGCAAACTTTGTTTTGTCATATTTTCAAATTTTTTGTCAAAAAAATAAATAATTTAGGGTATGAAAAACAGATGTTGGCCGATTCTCAGACCTACCCGATATGCACACAAAATTTCACGAAAATCGGTCCAGCCGTTTCGGAGGAGTTCAACCACGCACACCGTGACACGAGAATTTTATATATTAGATACTCCTAATGCGGCAGTTGTCTTTTATAAGTGTTAAGCAGTTTTTTCGTTTCTGTAACCGATTAAGTTAGGTGACCGGTGCCTCTAGCTCCTCTCCATCAGATTCTGGGAAAGTGGACTCAAAGGGCGGAATCACATTTGTGTTGCAAATGTCTATGAGTAGCGGTGGCCACTTGCCATCAGGTTACCCGTCTGATTTGCTCTCCTATAAAACAAAGTTAGTCAATTTGTAAAAGTTCACTGCTGGACACAGGCCTCCCCCAAAGCCTTAACAACCGGTCCTGTGCTGTCATATCCAACTGCTTCCTTTTAATTCTTATTAGTACACCTAATAAAAAATTATCAAACAAGGTAAAAATATAATAAATAATTTTAATTGGCATTACTTTTAAAACTATAACTATACCAAAAACCCAATTACCTTCAGTCCGTCCGTACCGTCATATCAGTAGGTTTTTAGTTATTTTTTTTAGTTATTTATTTATTAGGCCACCAACGGCGAGTACACTATTACAATGTATTTAAAAACATATGAATTTTAAAGTTAAGCATCACGCCACTTAAAGGTAGGCACAGCATGGACCAACAAAAGTGCAATAACAATTTACAAAAAATAATGTGAACTTAAAAGTTATTATAAGACTTACAAAAACTTACAAAACAAAGAGAAGCAAAATCAAATTGAAAAATAAACAAATAAACCCCTATAAGCTTACATTCCTTGTATCTAATACAATTCTCTTGATTCGAGGCACGGATGTAAAGTTAATATCTATTATATTGGCAAAAGGTTGAAATGCAGCAAATAATCGGGCCATTGAGTAATGCAATTTAAGGTTCGTGTGGCATTTGGGTCTACAGAAATATTCTCGCCTAGTAGAAGACCTAGCGTTTAATCTAGGAACATTGAGGCCAATCCTGCTGAGCAACTCGGGGCAGTTCATGGTCCCAGTCAGCAACTTGTGCAGAAAAATTATATCCAACATCCTCCTGCGACTCTCGAGAGAAGACAACCCAAAGTACTCAAGTCTTTTTTTATATGATGTTAGTTCTTTGCACATCTTGTAGCTGTAAGATAAGTGTCTTAGAAAACGTTTTTGGATTCTTTCAAGCCGATCAATATGATGCCTATAAGTGGGAGACCAGACAACACTGCAGTATTCCACATGGCTTCTTACTAATGAGTTAAATAACATAATTTTGGTAGAAGCTTTTTTGAAGTGCTTAGACTCACGTATAACAAATCCAAGCATTTTTGAGGACTTTACAAAGACGAAATCCATTTCCTCAATGAAATTTAACTTCCTATCCATGATAATTCCTAGGTCTCGAATATGCGTAACCTCGTTAAGTAAGTGATTATTCAACGAATATTGGGTGTTAATTATATGTTTGTTTCTGGTAAATTTTATATGGACACATTTTTTTACATTTAGAACCATTTTATTTACCATATAAAGGTAATTTATAAGTTCGAGTAATATTTACGAGAACATTTGTATTTTACTATAATTAGTCTGACCATAGATACTGTTACAACTGAACAAGAACGTTTTTAATATGTATGTATTCAGTGCAATAAATAATTAAATAAAATATAACATTATAATACATTTGATAATAACCTTTAAAACAAATACATTATTATATAGTCAAATTCAATTTAAACCCAGTGCAACCAATAAATAAATAATATAATAATTACCTTTATAATAACATCATCATCACATGATCAAGAGCCTATAGTCCATTGCCAATCTGTCACCCTAGCAGAAGCAGGCCGGGGTGGCGGCGAGCGCGTTGCGAAGCGCGCTCGCTTTCAGGGAGCAGAGGGAACATGGCGTTCCCACACGGGGGGGGGGGGGGGTCGTCTACTTGTTGTAGATGGCCCGAGGTATGTCGGGGCACCAGGGACTTCCTTTCTAGGGTATACCTGGTTCCCCGGCTATTAGTATCCGAGACGGCGTGCGTTTTTAGTCAGTTCGAGTCCGACATGCCACCGATAGGTGGTATCCGAAGGGATTTCCACACGGAAAAAAAAAACCCTCTCCTTAGAAAGGAGGTTTTGGCCTACTATACCACGCTGGCCAGACGGGTTGATATAGGATTTGTTTCAAGTTTTCCTTCTTATTGCAGTACATATAACATATAATCAAATATCAACAATTTAGTCAAATTTATTATGAACCTAGTGCTATCAACAAATAAATAATAATTATTTAATAATAAAGATATAACATTTTAGTCAAATTCAATATAAACCTAGTGCAATAAATAATTAATAAATATTTTAATAAAAAATGATGGCTATGTATACAGATTATATATTTAAATAATACAAATATCTATCTATCATCTATGCTGTGCCCGATAGGTTCCATAAGTTTTTACCAACTGTACAATTTTCATTATGGAAGCAATAAACTAAAAACTAGAAATGGTTACCAGCAGTCTGGTTACCATAGAACAGGCTCTACCTAGTTTGATAATAGACGGCCACCGGCAGCCTCCTGAAACTTCACTCACTCAGTGAACGGAGTCAAAAAATGCTCAACTCCAGTTTTCTGTGAGGCTCTGGCCGATTTGTGCCGAAGTATTTTTTGGTCACGGTTAAGTAGACACCATGGAAAGAAAAATGAGTTTCTTAGTGGCGTTGCCTCACCTTTAAAAAGAAGTTTAAATAGATTTTAAAAATAGATAGAGGATGATAAGACTACAAAAACAATTAGGCAACAATTCAAATCAATATTAAAACTATAAAAATACCGGTAGTTCTTAAAGACCACTTAAATTTAATTGTTATGAATGATAGGAGTTATATTAGGTTGCATTGAATTATTCATTTTATTGCACACATAACGGTCAATCATTACAATGTAGCAGCGTCCCGCGGTGTTACCCGCTGTTTATCAAATATACAAAAACGTGTAATTCCTTGCTCATCTCACGGGAACACTTACATTTTTCGGGATTAAAAAGTAGCCTGAGTAATAATCCAGGGTGTCAGCCACTCCCTGGAGCTGCATCAGGGAGGCGCTCGTGTATCACGAAGTGCCTCTCTACCTCCGCCGCATAGTCGGGGCATATTTGTCGGAGAGAGCCGTCATCTACCCCAGTAGGACCGGTCTCGGTAGGCGTGAAATGTCGTGCGGTATTCCGCAGGGGTCGGTGTTAGGGCCACTCTTGTGGAACATCGGCTACGACTGGGTGCTTCGTGGTGCCTTCTTGGATGGTGTCGCCGTCGTGTGCTACGCGCTCAACGACTTGGGCAACCCCGGCAGTGGCCCTCAGGGTTGCCTCGTGGTGCGTCACGAATGTCACGAGTGTGTCATTTTATTTTTTTAATAATTTAATTTAATTTATTTATTTCTTTTAATAATTTACTATAATAAAAATAAATAAATAATTTCCTCAAAAAACGTACCTAATATATTTTCAACTACCGTATTTATACCGATGCCAATGGCCACTCGATGCCATCTCAATAGCGTGTCAGTGGTATGACAGTGGCTTGGCGTAAATAGCAGAATTGAGGCCCTGGTTCCCAAGTTGGTTGGGGCAGGGCGTGCGTTGGCGCGGCTGCTGCCCAACATGAAGGGACCCGATGACTCCTGCAGGAGACTCTACTCGGGGGTTGTGCGGTCCATGGCACTTTACGGGTGCCCAGTATGGGCGGGGGCCCTGAAGGCCAGCAACTTCGCGATACTGCGACGACCGCAGCGAGTGCTGGCCATCAGGATCATAAGGGGGTACCGCACGATCTCGTTTGAGGCGGCGAGTCTCCTGGCCGGAACTCCACCGTGGGACCTGGATCCGAGAGTCCTTGCGGCTCTGTATCAGTGGCACAAGGAGGCGCGGGAGTTGGGTCGGTGCCCCGAGATTCGAGAAATCGATGACCGGAAAGCCCAACTCCGCCAGGTCATCATAGGGGAGTGGAGGGAACGACTCGGGCAACCGAGCGCCGGGCACGCCGTCATCGCGGCGTTAAGACCCGTTATGGAGGATTGGCTCGAGAGGCGTCACGGGCCCTCTCATACCGACTGATGCAGGTGATCACTGGGAAAGGATGTTTCGGGGATCACCTGTGTCTGATCCGCAAGGAGCCAACGCCTGAGTGAAGTCAGTTATATTGTTTTACATGAATTATATGTATATATAAAGTGATAAACTCAGAAACTACAGAATTAATTTTAACCGTTCTTGCTACATTAGAACTCCAGCTGCTTTTTCCAGAAGTGTCATGGAAATATCATAATTAACAGTCTTTAATAGTTCACTGTTGGACATAGACCTCTTCTTAGAAAGGAATTTTTAGCCTATTATGCCACGCTGGTCAGACAGTTTTGTGTCAAGTTTTGCTTCTCTTAGTCGACTCTTACGACACCCACGGGATGGGTAGGGCAACGGCAATATAAATTACAATATTTATAAAAGGCAGCCACGCAATTGTGTAGGTATTTGTAAATGAGGTTTTCGAAGCTCCAACCCCTCCCACCTAATTTTAGAAGGGAACGCTCCTTGCCGTTTATCATATATACAACTTCCCAACATCAACTGTTGGGCAGCAGTCCGCCAGGCATGTTCATCTCGCCTGGTCGGAGGATCTTCTCTTTGAGTTGAGAGGGACATGATACTCGTTCCTCCACATCCAACACAAAAAATCAAGACAATTTTTTATATATATAAACATTTATTTCAATTTCATTAGTGACTTTTTTTTTCAACAATTATTTTTGTTTGAGTATCCGACCGTCTTGGCCTTGAAAACTCGATGCATTATCTACAGAAACTACTTCCTCGAGCCATAAACGTTTATGAAAAAGTATCTTAAATAAAAAAAAGTTTTTTTCGTGTCTATGATGCTGCAATATATTATATATACATATAGATAATATTAATAACCTGACACATCTCACACACGGCCATCTGATCCTAAACTAGGCAGAGCCTGTACTATGGCAACCAGACTCCTGATAAACATACTCATATATTTCTAAACACATACATATTATAGATAAATAAACACTCAGATGCAGAACCAAAAATCGTTTTCATCACACAATATTTGATTTGGGTGGGAATCGAACCCACTACATCTGGCTTGGCAGTCAGGATCACTAACCATACACTAACCAGACCAACAGACCCGCCAAAGTACAAAAGTAGCCAGGTTATATAAGTATCCTAGTAGCCTTTGTAATCGTTAAACGGAAATTCGGGTACGACGTAATAATAATATAATAACCCTAATTTTGTTCTCTCACACAGCATACACAATTCAAAAGAAGTGAAGCGATACGAAGCAAATCTGTGTGGGATAGTGGGGTACTAGAAGATCTGCATGACAGATTTACAGACTCTCCAGACTCTGGATGCTTACGCGCTTACATCATAAGAAACATCAGTCGTAAAAATTTCAAGTTTGTAGCCTCTGCTCTGCCTTGATGAATAAATCAGTCAGGGTAAGTTATTTAATATGTTTAGATACGTGACCGAACATTTCATGAAATGGTCGACTATATCTATTGTTTGACGATTTATGCATAAAGGCTGTGAAGGAACGGGTGTCTTGTCACTCCAACACAAAGGGAGGATCCCCCGACCTTGCGAGGTGATCATACTCTGCAGGCCACGGCCCAGTGGTTGATGTTGGGAAGTTGTATGTATGATAATCGGTAAGAGAATTATTTATATCACGATGCAGGATAAACACTTACTCCGTAGTTCTGTGTGTGTTCGTCAAATGGTATTGAAGTATGATTTTTTATATTTGGAAGTCGCCACATGTTTTTGATGGTACGTAATTTAATTATTTTACAACTTGCGCTATGAATTGCCATATAAACTGACCATATACCAATGAAATCGTGCGTATCTTAAAATCAAACACGCACAAAAACCTCTAGGAAGTAAATAATAATTTAAATTGATTTCTTATACGATATCGTTCATTATAGTAGCCGCATAAATTATATTAGTTATAAGAAAACCACTTTACAAGCGTGTCTGATTTGTATTGTAAACTCAGGGCCCAATTAAAATAAAAGGATCGATAAAAACACATTTATAAATAACCTTTTAGTTGTTATTATTTTAGAAATCATCATCAACAGCCTTTAACAGTCCACTGCTGGACATAGACCTCTACTTAGAAAAGAGATTTTGGCCTTCTACGTAGGGCTTACTGAACGTTTCTGGATTCTGATGAATAAGACTAGATATAAGACTTACATTACATTTACTGTTTTTCAAAGTATATTCCCTCGCAATTAATGCATTTTTACATTCGCTGAAACCACTGTACAGAGCAGTTGGACCAGTCTTCCTTAGGGACCTTTTCAATGTCTTCATAGAACGCATTGACCGCCGATTTAGGGCTCGTAAAACGTGTGCCTCTAAAATTATCTTTAACTTTTACAAACAAAAAGAAGTCGCAGGGTGCGAGGTCCGGGCTGTAAGGCGGATGCGTCATCAGTTCTACATTTGAATCCTTCAAATATACTTCTGTTACCTTAGCGGAATGTGAGGATGCGTTATCGTGCTTAAGGAGAACATTGCTTCGAGGACACTTATCGATAACTTTTTCTAAGACTCTGGGCAAGCAAGCTTTGACGTACCACTCTGCAGTCACTGTTCTTTTTTTCTTCAAGCGATACTGTAGTGTAATGTCCTAATTTGCCGAAAAAAGACTTATCTTAATTTTTGTCGGCAAATCTTCAAAAGGAATTCTTCTTTTCTTTCGAGTTTAAATCAGTGCATACAGGTTTAATTACCTGTCACGATATTATAGATAGACAACGACTGTCCTCCGTTAAACTTTATATAATTTTGGATCCTGGACACGCAGTCGTTTCTGGTCCTCCGTTATTGCGGTATACATCGAGTGCAAAGCTTCCTAACCTTCAGATGCACTTGTAAAATGTTTTGCACTTAGCTCATTAGCACATTAGCACAAAGCAAGAATTTGCTGGCCAGTAATTTTTTTGTCAGTTTCAATAGTTTGTTGTACGGTGTCAATATTAGAGTCTGTGACCGCAGTCGTCGGCCGACCTTCACGTACCTCGTCATGGATATGATCACTTCCACGTCTGAATTCTCACAACCACGAATACGCTGAGCTGTAATATGGTGCTTCATCAATAAATGCCGATTGAACTCTCTGGCATTTCTCTTGTTGACTTAAGCATCAAAGAAAATCATAAAAAAACATTGAACATTCATTCACAACGATTCAACACGCTATCAAAATGAACAAACATTCATTCATTTTGATAGCGACACCCAAAGGACCTCATAAGAAAAAATCAAATGACAGTCTCGCAAATAAAAAAATAAACATAAAAAAAAAACAAAATAAAGTCTAGGTTAGATTTTGTATGGGGATAGGATGGCGGCCTGATTGCATTAAGATGAAATTGGGGGGGTCACGTCAAGATTGAGGGGGAAGTGTTTTTCCCCTGGAATAGAGCCTGACTAGGCATGGTGTCAATTCGGGGAGGACCTGAAATAACATGGTCCACGTCCTCTCAGAGTAGGGCACCTGAGGCCGGCCGTCGGGGTGCTTTTTAGTGGAATCACCATGTGGCGACTCGACACATAAACATACTACAGCGCCATCTAATGAAGACACACCGAACTACGGAGTAACTACTAAAATAAGAATTGCTAATCCTGTATCGCGATATAAAGAATTCCCTCGCCGATTAGCATATATACAACTTCCCAACATCAACCGTCGGGCCGCGGCCCGCCAGGCATGATCAGCTCGCCTGGTCGGAGGATCCTCCCTTTGTGTTGGAGGGACATGACACCCGTTCCTCCACAGTGATGACCCCGACGTGATTGGAAGCAGCCTTCAAAAGGAGCAGATCATCAGCAGCACCATCGTCTACACTCCCACAGCGATGAGCAGTAATCAAGTCTCAGCCAGCCAGCAACCTCGGCCTCTACAGGGATACCACACGCAGGTAGCGACCGCTCCAGCCTGGTTACCTCTACGGCCTCATCAGCGTCTAGGCACAGCAAACTGCACCTACGGTCCACGTAAGAAGAGCATTTTCTCTCCCGTCTACGCAGCAGCCAGCCACTACGCAGCAAACGCCCCAACTCACTGGGATCTTCACCGCAGCACCGCGCACCGCACGCTATCCCGACTCACTGGGATCAGCGGACTTCAGCCCCGACTCACTGGGGCTAGCGGCACTCAGTTCCGACCCACTGGAACTAGCGGCACTCAGTTCCGACTCACTGGAACTACTCACTACTGGCACTGGCACGCTCCACAACAGGGCATAGACAGCTGACTCATGATATATCGACCTCCGGTCTTGGAGGGGAGTGATGTGGCGACTCGACACATAAACATACTACAGCGTCATCTAATGAAGACACACCGAACTACGGAGTAACTACTAAAATAAGAATTGCTAATCCTGTATCGCGATATAAAGAATTCCCTCGCCCATTAGCATATATACAACTTCCCAACATCAACCGTCGGGCCGCGGCCCGCCAGGCATGATCACCTCGCCTGGTCGGAGGATCCTCCCTTTGTGTTGGAGGGACATGACACCCGTTCCTCTACAACCACATACTCCTAGCTCCTAGCCCCGAGGAGCAGGATATCCGAAGGGATTTTCCACCCCGTCAAAAAAAAAAAGGTTAGATTTTGTATATGATTTTCATCTTATAGTCATTAGATTCTTATGTAAAGTTTGTTACTAAAGCTAACATAAAACTAGTATATGACTATTCTAAAATGCGCAAGATTGAATATAAAGAGGTAATTAAAAACAAAATATTAAAAATTCTTTTGGGAACTTTTGCCTGATCTAGGTGTGAGACCTGTGTTTTAGCCAGTCGCTTGACTATGTTAGTTACAGGACGTTCATATGTTAAAGTTCTAATAGATTGATAATTTAAATTACTTCAGACTGGTTTGTATACACAAATATATATTACTTATTGTTTAATAACCTAATTATAGTTTAAATTAGGTCATTTTAAAATTGCTAAGATGTTTTCTGTGTCTGCGTAGTTAAGCTTACTTGAATATTCTCCTACTAGAGTTTGACACTTTGTATACGATATGGCATATATTTTCAAAACTTTGTTTATCTTATTATATAGATATGGTGCTAAGAAGGGATAAAAAAAAAAATGTACGATTGTTGTTTGGGGTTTGACACATGCAATGTCGTACCTTCTCTTGTCTAAGAACATAAATTTAAATGGTAGTTCCGCCTGTTGCTTTAGTATGATGTGCAATATAAATAACTGTCGAACTGTTAATACTTTGCATTCCAGATAGAGTTGATGAGTATTGAACCTAAATGGGCGACAGGTGGCTACCTTTAGCATTGCTCTTTGAGCACGTTCAAGCGGGAGTTAAATGGTCTTAGCAGCGCCACCCCACGAAGTTATGGAATATGTTAGTGTCGACTGACACAAAACCAAATAGGTCTGTCTTATTACATAATAATCTGCAATACTGCGTACGTTTTTAAAAATGTATATGAGTTTGCGTACTCTCATACATAAAAACTCTATGTGTTTGCGAAAATTTAGATTTGTGTTAATCGTGATACCTAAATATTTGACATCATCAGTTTTATTTAAAGCAGGTCAAGTGCATGTAATGTTAGCTGATGGACAGTTATGTGCGTAAATATTTAGGTTAGGTGTTACAATATTCGTGTTCCGCATTTTAAATGAAATGTATTTTGTTTTCTCCGCATTTAAGGTCAATAGATTTTTACGAAGCCAGTATGATACCTCATTAAAGCTATTTTGTGCATGTTCATATACTTCAAGTCGTGACTTAGCTGAGAATAATAGAACTGTATCGTTCGCGTGTGACAGTATGACGCCATTGTGTAGTTTTAGGCTACATAGCTCATTAATTTAAATGATGAATAACGTTGGTCCTAATATACTGCCTTGCGGAAGCCATAGCAGCTAATTTTTACCTCAGTACTCCCACATTGACCTATTTAGACAGATTGATAGCGGTCACTAAGATAATCAGTAAATAGCTGAAGTTGTGTTCCCCTTATTCCAAGTTTTTCTAGCTTCTGCTATAAGATAGAACAGGAGATAGTATCGAAAGCTTTGGCAACATCGACCCCACATGAGACAATACGTTCTGAGTCTGGGTGTTCTTTTTTCATGTATGTATGTTTGTAAAGTACCCCGTGACACAGGATTTATTCCTTAGGAATTGTCTTTAAAAAAATATATACAAAAGCAAAGGTGTCTCAATATGAATGCACTTTTTAAATTTAGAATCGCTTTTTTTCGTGCAAGTGGCAACTCTGAAATTTGTCAGCTGTCACCTATGTTTATACCGATTGTTAGAAATGGAGCGCTTTTCAAAAGAACAGCGTTATAATTATGGAAACTCATTACAAATTACAAAAATAGGGAAAGTTACGCTAAAACCGCTCGCAAACTTCGCCAATTTTTCTGTCGAGAAAGTGCACCTAATGTGTCAACCATTTGAGGAGTGGTCAAAAAATTTAAATAACCTTGATCGATTATGGATATTAAGAATCACAGAAAACATTGCTGCTGTAAACGAGAATGTTGCCGAAAACATCAATTCGGCATCGTTCTCAACAACTTCAAATTTCACAAAGAATTTCATTCATGCTTACAAAATTTAGGTAACTCAGTAGCTCAAACCAGCGGACCATGGAAAGTTCAATGGGTAATGGAGCAAATGTGAAGTCGATGCCAATTTTTCGAAAAAAGTCATCTTCTCCGATGAAGCGCATTTCCATCTGAATGGCTACGGGATTACACAGAATTATCGAATTTGGGGCTCAGAAACTCCTCATGCGATCCATGAAAAACAAATGCGCCCACAACGAGCAACTGTCTGGTGCAGATTTTGGTCAGGCGGCGTGATTGGGGCCTTACTTTTTTGAAGATGAGACGAAATTGCAGTGACTGTGAACGGCATTCGTTACAGGAATATGATAACGTGGTTCTTGTGGCCTCAACTGGACTGCATGGATCTGGACAACATGTGGTTTCAGCAGGACGGCGCTACCTGCCACACCACCCATGAAACAATCGACTTATTGCAGCAACGATTTCCAGAACACTTTATCTCACGAAATTCTGATGTCAACTGGCCACCAAGATCGTGTGATTTAACGCCGTGTGATTTTTTTCTTTAGGGTTTTGTGAAATCTCGGCTTTATGCGAATAAACCAGAAACAATTTGTGAGCTCAAACCAGAGATCCAATGCGTCATCGTTGAGATACAGCCACATCTCTGTGTTAAAGACATTTTTTAATTGATTATTTCCATATTGAGATTATTTAAATAGTTTCTTACATGACTGAAAAACAACACACAGTGTTTTTTTATTATATTTTACGTTTAACCTTTTATTGTAAGTACTGGGCTATATGTACTCGTATATATGTATATCATTTGTCAGTTACTGAGTACACTCCGTCACAAGCTATGCGTAAGTACGATTTCTTTTTATTTTTTAGAGATCCTTAGTCCTGATAACGCAACCAGTGTCATTTAAGCATTATACGTGTATTTTTCTAAAACGATTCCCTCTACTTTGAACCTGTATTTATTGATAAAATTATTCTCACTATAGAAATAAAAAGTAATGTTAAAAATTTGATCTGCATGGTATGCAGCACTATTTTTATTACGAGTACATTATGGATGTCGAAATATACATATTTAACAAGATACAAAGCATGTAGTAGAACTTAATATTTAAAACATTTAAAAATCTTAACCTGTCGTATTTGTACTCCATTAACAGCGCAATCCATGTCAGCAAGTATCTATCTAATTTGTTTAAGAAAAAAATGGCCGATAGAACAAAGAAATCATTAATAAGCGGGTACGACATTACCATAAACTATATATTTTATTCAAATCCATTAACTAAGAAAATTCTGTTAAATACTTGCAAATCAAATTTATAAATCTAATGTATAAAATTTTCGTGTCGCGGTGTTTGTTACCAAACTCCTCCGAAACGATTGGACCGATTTTTATGAAATTTTGTGTGCATAGGTCTGAGAATCGGCCAACATATATTTTCCATACCCCTAATTTTCATTTTATTAATATGCAAAACAACGTTTGCCGGGTCAGTTAGTAACTCATATATAATAGGTCTTTACCTATGAAATTGCCGTTATGTATGCAATAAGTGAAAGTACATATTTTTTCAAACTTTTTTATTTCTGTTATTCGAAGTAATCACCCATGCAATCGACGCATCTTTGCCAACGCATTGGCAGTTTATTGATAATCATGTAAAAATCAGCTGGACGGGAGGCAACAAACTCTTCAAAGGCATTTTGTACTGCCTCTCAGGAATTGAATTTTTTACCCACTAAAAAGTTGTCTATATTTTGGAATTTTGGAAACAGAAATAAAAAAGTTTGAAAAAATAAGTACTTTCACTTATTAACCCTATGTTTTTTTTTATGTTAGAGGGGGCAGACGAGTAGACGGGTCACTTGATGGAAAGTGACTATCGCCGCCCATGAACGTCTGCAACTCAGGAGTCACAAACGCGTTGCCTGCCTTTTAGAAAGGAGTACGCTCTTTTCTTGAAGGTTTGAAGGTCGTATCGGTCCGGAAATACCGCATGTACTTCATCAAATTGCAAATTATCTACTCTAAAATTATAATATATTTATGTACGGAACCACATTGTATTATTACAAAACAACAACAGTTACCAATCTAGATACTTCAGAAATGTTGACACAGAAACCGGATTACGCAGGGCCTACTTTATTTCAAAACTTAACATCGCCTGGTATTCTTTTTTCGTAATGTGTATGCAAGAAAATAACAAGGGTGAACCTACGTAGTCAGTAATCTACCGGGAATGTGTATATTTTTAAATATCCGCGATATGTATTTAAAACTCACGTACCAAGAATTCCGTACAAATTTGTATGTAGATAGACCATCTCTTACTCACATACTGTACTATTTTACAGATTTGAATCCACTCCCGACCCGTGGTCCAACCGCTATGTCCCACTGGTTGTACCACGGGTAAGTGAAATGAAGCGAAAGGATGAAATGATATTTATTTCTGCAATTAAACCTTTTCAGATATTTTTACAAGAAGGCGCCGGCATTTCCTAAGACTTCGAAAGGACCACAAAGGTGTCTTTCAAGTCCGTGTACAATGTTAAAGAGAGCTATGTGAGTGCAGTATAGGGTCTGGGTTGGTCTTCTGAAGAAAGGACCATAGTATTGAATCGGCCCGTCCATACAGGCGGCATACGAACCCCAGCCATTGTGTAGCCTAATCGATATAGTCAGGATCAACAACCCGGAATACGACACTACCGCCTGCAGGAGACTTGAGTCGGCCGTGGAAACACTCAAAACCACCAGAAACTTACTAAAATATGAACTAACATTACAAGCCTACACTATACTCACATTTACATGCTTACACAAAAAAAAAACTATAGATACAATTCAATTTCAAATAAACAAATTGAAAACAAACTAAATACGAATTAAAACAAAAAAATATCACTTTTAAATGTGGGAGTGAGCAGCATCAATCCCAAGTAAATTTGTCATTTAAATAATCTGAAACCGTGTAGTAAGCATTGTCACATAGTTTTTGTTTAACTAAGGACTTAAATTTGTTGATACTTAATTAATGAAATTTGCTTGGCATTTTATTGTAGAACGCACACCCTGACATCGAAAAGACTTGCTTACTTTTTGTAGTCTAGCCGTTGACATCACGAGTTTGTCTTTATTTCTAATGTTTTAATTATGAACTAACCTTTGTGAATAAATGAATATTTTTCTTAACATATACTAAATTTTCATACATTTATTGAGAAGCGACTGTCATAATACCAATTTCTGTAAACTTATCCCTTAGTGACTGCCTATAACTGCGATTATAAATTGCGTGAATAGCTCTCTTTTGCAATACTCAGCAGCATTTTCCCAAAAAAAAATACCGTATGACATTACACTATAAAAATAGCTAAAATACAATAGTCTAGCTGTTTCTACATCGGTTAATTGACGAATTTTTTAAACCGCGTATGCTGCAGAGCTGAGTCTATTCGACAATCCATTAAAGTGTAAGTAAAACGATCCGTAGTCCAACTGAGAGAATTTTTTGTACAACAGTTTTTTGTAATCAATATGTGTTTTTCACCACAGAAATAGGCTACCGAAATGTACTTTTGACCTATTTTACCGGCTATTATTCCAATGGTAGATACTAAAAGATAAACTAAGCATATTCCATTGTTTATTTATATGTTTCTTGGTTTTCACCGATTTTGTTAATGTCACAATTTCATACGAGATATCAATCAATTGCAGTTCAGAAAACATCAATGGATAACCTTTTCGCCTTTATGTTAGTTGATCAATGGATAAAGGTGTATTCCCGTGGTACAACCAGTTGGATCATTGGTAAACATACTTTCTAGTGTTGGACTACTGATAAATTCACTTACCCGTAGTCCAACCGATTGGACCACGGGTAAACTTGCTTTCCCGTGGTACAATCGGACGGACCATAGACAGTTTTACTTACCAGTGGTACAACCAGTTTTACATAGCGGGTGGTCAACGGGTCGGTAGCGTTTGAAACACATACTCGTATATATGTATCTTGTGATAGCGTTGACTATGTGTATGTATGTATATATTTTTATAAGCTTTGCTTTAACTTGCAATGTTTGTCAAAGCTGATTTTTTTCAACTGTTGTTCTTCACATTTTTTAATGACGGGTATCTTCAAAATAAGCCACGCAAACATATTGATTTTTGTTATAGCTGGAGATAAAACTTCATGTTATTAGATTTGCAGTGTATCTAAGTCAATGAGCGCCAATAAGTTTGCGAAGAATGACGCCAGAATGTGATGAACTGTGTTCGACATTTTTTTGTGTAAGACAACTCCCGCATTAGGAATGTATCCTGTGTCGCGGGGGACTTTACAAACATACATGAAACGGACACAAAGAACACCCAGACTCAGAACAACAATTTGTGGATCACACAAAGTGACGTCCCATGTGGGGTTTGAACCCACAACACTCGGCGTAGTAGGAAACGGCGTGGCAACCGCTTAAACAGCTACGCCATCCGTGCAGTCAATTTGATGTTATCAACTCAAAAAAATGGTTTCGACTATATTTTATGCTTTGCTGAACATAGCCGGCAGAAACTACATAATAATAACTAGTCAATTTACACAGAGAATCAAGGTAAATTCCAGCCTCGTCGACTCAAATCTCATAAGCTGACATTAGTTTTCCAAAACTTTTCCAAAACTACCACGTGACATGCGTAAGAGTACCAGGGAATTCAGAGGTAAAACTCCTGACGAACCACCAACCAAGAATCCAGGTGTTCGCAGAGAGTGCTAAAAATGTACAGGGAAAAAGGACAGACTACTCATACATGAATGGCAGAAGTTTAGATGTCCTGAACACATAATTCTCTTTTGCGCACACTGTGCGAATTCGATTACTGCAAATGACCATTGTTAGGTTCATGTTGACGTCATAATAATAATTTTTATGATCATTTATTCAAGATCTTAGTCTTATTTATGTTCTTGAACTATAATTGATTATAAGCACAATGTTTTATATTTTTAAGGTCAAAAGGGTTAAAAAAGATGCCCCATTTTTCTTGTTATATTTAAATACTATCTTTAAAATACAAGCAAGTTTTTAGTTCATATTTTTTTGTTATTTTGTTATACAAATGTATAAAACAATACTGTCTCTTTCATAAAACCCAGGTATGTATTAAGAGGGGTGTGGGGTCCGGTGCACCCTGTGCACCGGAGACGGCAGCGCCTTGCCCCCAGACCGCCGGTGCAGTCGGTGAGGGCCACTAAAGAGCGGCAAAGTTCGCGGAGGGATGCAGAGATGGAACTCTAAGAATGGATCCAAATCTCCGCATCCTCCAGGCGAACGTGGGCCACGGTGCCGCTGCTCAGGATCTTCTGTGTCATACATCTCATCCAGGCCTTTTTCATAATTATTTAATGTTGAGTTACAATCAAGATAGGATATATCGTTTGTTAATGCTAAGCAGTAGTATACGCAGTATTACACGTCATCATCATCATCAACAGTCTTTAATAGTCCACTGCTTGACATAGGCCTCTCCTTAGAAAGGCGGTGTTGGCCTTCTATACCACGCTGGCCAGACGGGTTGTTAAAGAAGTTGTTTGAATTTTACTTCTCTTTGCAGTGCTGTTGTCCTGCGTAATTTGCTCCCTTAGTCGACTATTACAACACCCGTGAGACGAATAGGGGTGGTGACACCCCGTATTCTTAATCCGTCACCACACGGACATTACGGTATAACATGTATATGTTTTTAATAATGTACACGGGTTTCTTATGAGGTACAGAACCCTGAAAACGGTATAGTCTAGAACCATAAAACTATATAATTGATTTTTATTTCGTGCTAACAATTCGTAGTGATTTTTCTTACCTTAAGTATAAAGTTATCGCTGATATTATCAGCACGCTACTACCCAAAGGAATAATGTAGAAATTATATGAAATATGATCAGATTAAACTACCCTACTTGATAATATTTCTGTCAATTATCTGAGGAACAAGCGCGCGATTTTAATAATTATCCTATTATGGTTTAATAGTTAGATTGTTACAAGAACATAATAATTATTGATGATTTATTGAGTTGTTCATAGAACCGAGGATATCTTTAAACGACAATTAGTAGTGTTTTTTGCTGGCAAATACATAGTAGTGACACTTAGGCACTTAATAACGATCTGATGCCATTGATAAATTATAGGGGAGAAATGGAAATGGAGATGTTTATTGGTGTACAATAAAGAGAGTTATGCTTCAGCATATGGAAAGGCTGACCAGAGTGGTAACTACGGTTTTTACCTGGAGAAACACAGGGGGGGGGGGAGGTTGTTAACGCACTTGTATCAAGAGATAGTGATGTATCAAGAGAGTTGTAGTTATTTACCGTCAGGTGTTCTGTCTGCATATTTGCACCCTATACCACAAAATAAATGAAAAAATTAAGTAAAAATTTGTGTGCTGCTAGCGTGCACAGAATAAACGCTACGGTTACATGATCTATTTTATTTGAGCCCACAATTTTGAAACTAATTGACATATTTGTAAAGTTATATGACAAGTGCTGTTTAATAAACTCTATAAGATAAATGATGTAAGAATATTACAAGTAAAACATTATCAATATTACCATTATTATTATTACAGCCTCTTTATTTCCATAATAAATAAATTACAAAACAAATATTAATAAATCAGGAATTAAAAGTACATAATAAGTGCATGCATGAATTAATAAAATATTACAATTGATACAATGATTATTATATAACAGTAGTATAATATGTATATCATTCGTCATTCTAAATAAATAAATTCAGGTTTTTTTTTTTTTTTTTTTTAGATCGCTTCATACTATTCAATATGGACCCCTCAACGGGTAAAGGCCTCCTCCATTTTGCTCCACGTCTGTCTGTCTTTTGCTTTTGTGAACCAGTTGTTACCGGCTTTTCTGACTATTTCATCAACCCATTTTTCTCTCGGTCTACCTCTTTTTCTTTTGTTTGTTGGTCCTTGCCAGGTAGTCACTCTCAGTGTCCATACGTGCAATATGACCCGCCCATTTCCATTTTAGTTTTTGAGAGTGTTCCAAAGCGTCTATTAATTTTGTGGTTTCTCTTATTTCTGTATTTCTTTTTCTGTGTTTTCTTTGTATGTTTAGTATATTTCGTTCCATCGCCCTCTGGCACACTTGTATTTTGTTTTTAGTGTTATTATTGTATATCCACGTTTGGCAGCCATACGTAAGACACGGTAGGATACATGAGTCCATAATTTTTTTCTTTAGTTTCATGGGGAGTTTCGATTTTAGGGTTTCTTTATTGTAATTACCATTATAATTGCTGTTTAATAAACGTTTAAAAACACCTGTACATTTCGATGATAATACTGTATCTATGGAAGAGCTGGTTGCGCGATTGTGTCAGATAACAACTGTTCCCAATATAGACTTCATAATTACCAGTGCATTTTCAGTTGCGAATCAATTGCTATACTTAAAGTCTTATAAATTATAGAAAGTAAACCTAAAGTAGAAAAATGTATATTATATACAGATTCAAAATCATGTTTAATGGCTTTACAAAATAATCAAAATATGCACCCCCTTATTAGGGAAATAAAGCAAACAATTATTAACCTATTGAGAAATAACTATTCGTTTGAATTAATTTGGATCCCAAGTCATCAGGGCATTAGTGGTAATGAAAAAGCCGACAAAGAAGCTAAAAATGCTACAACTCAAGAAGTAGACAATTCAATAAAAAGTAGCCCAGGTGAATTTAAAAAATATTTTAAGCATGAAATAAGATTACTTTGGGATTCTGAATGGAAAGCTGGTAACAGAACTAAGTTACTTAGCATCAGACAATCTGTTTTCGACAAATCACCGTCTTCATTTTCTTGTAAGAAAGACCAAGTTATAATAACAAGACTTCGCATTGGACATACTAATCTAACTCACATTCATCTCATAACGAAAAATAATATTAATAAGTGCAAATGTGGCCAGGACTTAACTGTTTTACACATTTTGATAGATTGCATAACTTATAGACATGAAAGAAATATTTGTGATATGCCTGATAATTTAAGAGACTGTTTAAGCCAAGGCGGATATGTTAAAACACGATGTTTTTAAAACTAATTAATATGTACAAATTAATTTAAGTTTCCTCAGTGGTCGTTAATGACCTTAGTTGTTAAAAAGCGACCTTAAATAAATAACTAAAAAAAAATAATACTGTATCTTCAAATTTGTAATTATAAGTTACAAATTACTTAAAATGTAAGTTTTGTTGAAGATTCTTAAAGTGAGGGAAGATTTAAAAAATCTCTGAATTCTAATATGTTTAGAATTTGGTTTTTAAAGTTTTGGAGCACAATAACAGAATCACGATTCTGTCTCTGGGATACCGAAATTATAGATGTTATTAGCCACTTTGTTAGGTCATAGTGGTTCTAGTGGTTTAAGCGGTCGCCACGCCGCTTCCTACTGCGCCGAGTGTTGTGGGTTCAAACCCCACATGGGACGACACTTTGTGTGATCCACAAATTGTTGTTCTGAGTCTGGGTGTTCTTTGTGTCCGTTTCATGTATGTTTGTAAAGTCCCCCGCGACACAGGATTTATTCCTAATGCGGGCGTTGTCTTTTTTACAAATTACAAATAGCCACTGTCTCCTTCTATTATATCATTAGATAATGGTCTCCATCCATTCCCCCACTCTCGTGCTAGCGAAGAGCAGTTAAGTACCGTAGCATCATTAACTTGCATAAAATATTAAAAAATTGGTCCACATAATACCAGAATATTCATGGCATGATCATCTGTCATGATTCATCTGTCATCTGTATGTGCCATTCTGCGGAGGATCTGCCTGTAACATGAGAGATCTGGGAACTGCTATTATTAAGACATCGAGGAGGATATTAGGACTGCGAGTACGCAGTCCGCACTAGAAAAAATTAGGTATCCGAGTTTTCCACATTGGGGATAATCGCAGGGGTCAACCCAACCGCAGTGCAATGGAGGGGTCTCGCTATGGGGGAACCGCCTTCATGATTACTGTATCCCCTATACCAAGGAGCCCACCACAGCCCATCCAGTGTACATGCAGTGCACACAAAATTTTGCTGAGTAGCTATTAACCCTGCATTTCTTAGAATGGAATACAAGATCATGTCCTCTTCTCATTACCAAATATTCGGCGGTAGTTTTGCTGACCCGAAATTTTTCGTTGAGCGTAAATTCTGACGCATCAAAGGTAAGGTATCATATAATATACTAGGTAGTAGTGCCCAGCAGGCTTTGCAATGCCACGTCGAATTAAAAAAAATAAAGAATAAAATAAATTAATTTCATTAAAAACAAAATAAAAATTTATTTGGTCTAGAAACTAGAATACGGAGTGTCACCTTCCCTAATCATCTCATGCATGGGTGTCGGCGCCGGACAAATACTTGAAACAAACGCTATACGAACCCGTCTGGACAACGATGCATCCCAAACCCTCGTTTCTAAAGAAAGGCCTATTCCCAGCAGTGGACTAGTTACTGGCTGTAAACGATGATGTAGGTGATGGGCTAGGAACCCTCACGGCCTCACCCGAACATCTTACCAGTTTCATCTCAATCTGATCACTAGTTTTGGAACGTATGTAGGACTAACATACAAACATTAACTTTATTTATAAAGATTACTGTTGTGATGAAAATAGAAGGAGGTATCGTCCTAAATCTTTAGTGTAAACCGTATGCAAAAATAAAAAAACCGGTCCGGTACGAGTCGAACTCGTGCGCCGAGGGTTCCGTATCTACCAAAATTTATCTTAATTTTCAACTTTTTTTATTTTTTGGAATTATTCCTTCATTTGTGCTGTAAGAAGTGTTGTAAGAAGTGTATTTTTGCCAAATTTCGTAATTCTAGGTCAACGGGAACTACCGTATAGGTTTTCGACCCAAAACCTATAGGGTACTTCCGGTTGACCTAGAATTGTCAATTTTGGTTAAAAGCAAGCTCTTAGAGCACAAGTAAAGACAAAATTCTGATAAATTGAACTGAAAATTGATTTTTATACACATAAAAGGGACCATAGACCTCAGTATCTGGTATAAATTTCAACTTGCTAGGTCTACCCGTTCCTGAGTAAATCGGTAGTGACATACGGAGAGCAAACAAGAAAGTGATCTTATAAGGGTTCCTTTTTTACCTTTTGAGGTACGGAACCCTAAAAAAGGAATTATTTTACGATAATTTTAATTAATATTACAAGTCATGTAATTAACTAATCGCATCTAAAACAATAAATGTGAAAGTTAGCTCGTTTGTTGGTTTGCTACGCTTTCCCACCTTAACCACTCAACCGTTCATGATAATACTTTGAATTCGCACAGTTCGGAGTAGAGAAAAAGATATAGGGTAAAAAATTTAACCAGAAAACTGTACAGTTCCCGAGGAATAGACAAATAGTTTAGTTTGGGACTAGATGGCGTTTTGTTAATGTGGTAGAATATTATTATTATAATATTATTATTATAGTTTTCTCACAAGGGATGCTGCTCGGCGAAGGTTAGTTTTTTTCAGTTAAGTTAGTGCATGCAGTTTTAAAAAGACATAAAAATGTCTTATATTTAAATACTTTAAACCAGTTACAGGACAACAGCACTGCAAAGAGAAGGAAATCTTAAAAACAACCCTATACCAACCCGTTTGGCCAGCGTGGTATCGTAGGCCAAAACTTCCTTTCTAAGGAGAGGCCTAAGTCCAGCAATGGACTATTAAGGGATATTGTTGATGTCCTCACCTCTTTATCTCCGAAAATATCTTTTATGACAGTTACGAAATCGAGAATTGGGAGTTCTTTGTGTCCGTTTTATGAAAGTTTGTAAAGTCCCCCGCGACACAGGATATACTTATTCCTTAAGCGGGTCTTTAAAATCGCTAGTCTTTAAAAAAAAATGATTCGAACTGAATTGTAACCGAACTGTTATTATGAGAATTAGCCGTCAGGCCAGACATAACGTACAAAATTTAGCCAAAATATTTACATTTCACAATATTAATATTCATAATTTATTTGAATTAAAACATGATACCTATTTGGAGATGGTAATGTATACACAAATGTTGAGCTACATACATTCAGTTCAGTTCATACATTTCAAGATATTTATATTTTGTATTACATTAATTTTCATTATCATTCATCATCAGTAGTCTACTGCTGGACATAGGCCTCTCCTTCGAAAGGAGGTTTTGGCCTACTATACCACGCTTCCTTAGTCGGCTTTTACGACAGCCACGGGATGAATAGGGGTGGTGACACTACTTATTCTTGACCACACGGTCATTAATTCTGTACGTAAAATTACATTACACCAGATTTTTTTTTATTTATCTTCTAATAAAATTATGCTCATCATCATCATCAACAGCCTGTAATAGTCCTCTATTGGACATAGGCCTGTCCTTAGAAATGAGGTTTTGGCCTACTACACCACGCTGGCCAGACGGGTTGGTATAGGGTTTGTGTCAAGTTTTGATTCTCTCCGCAGTGCTAGTGTCCTGCGTAGTCGTAAAAGGCCAGTAAGGGAGCAACCCTTAGTCGCCTCTTACGACACTCACGGGATGAATAGGGGTGGTGACACTCTGTATTCCTAATCCGTCACCATGTATACCAACTTAAAATTTACAAACTTCACAGTGTAATTCTTGACATTAAGACGAACCTAACGACACTTTAAACATCAAAATCCATCAATCTGTTTAGGTTATAGAACGTGATAAACGAAAATAATATTAATATACGAGTAATACATACACTCGAAACATATAAAACTAAATTTAGCGCAGTCGGGTAAAAAAGGTCACATCTATCAATACTTAGCAATACGGGTTGTATTGCTAAGTATGGAATAGATTTGACCTTTTTAGCATTCATTGCTGTATCTAAAGAAGCCTTGTTAATATTCCACTGTGCTAAAATTGCAATGTATTACAAACCAGAAATCCCAATCGTAATTTTCACTACGCACTCTCAAACCATTGACTTTTTTTATGCAGTTATTCATCGTTACGTCAGAACTCTTATTGTGCAAAATTATGAGCATTGGTTTTACACAATACGTGACACACGCACGCATACAGTCTATTAAACTAACACTAGTGATGTATACACAACCAAAAATAACGACTATCGATATCCACAAACTATCGACTATCGATAACCATACAACTACACATTTCATGTTATGAATTAAAAGTTACTAGAACAGTAATTTCACGAAAGCAATACAACGACACTTATTTATATCAACAAAAAGATAAGCTGCCTTCAAATCTCCTTGAAATAAAGATGTATTTATACCTCCGTGAAAGAAAATAAATATTAGGTTTGTTACATCACTAGATGAGAGAGGTGTTTCGTAACAGCATTCGTTGTTGTCAGTCGATGGCAAGGCTACGGAGAAATCGACGCGTCGCCGCTTTCCCTGCACTATTCGCCGCGAGTTTAAAAAAAAACATTGTAAATGGAAAAAATTATTAATTGAACGTTTCCTTATTAGTTTGATTTTATTACTTTAAATTACTAAAAAACTATATTTTTTAATTATAAGTTGTACAGTTTGGTATGAGTTAAAGTGCCGGATGATACAAAAAATGTGGAGATTTTTAATCTGTGTAAGTTGTTTTTCTAATGTTATATTCGACGTTATTTTAAATTTGAAAGTATTTTGTTTATCTTGTAGAAAAAATTACTTCACCTATATTTTTTTTTTGCATATTTTCTAGCTTTAAATATATTAATAATAATATTTATTGAGATATCAAATTTATAGGTATCTATGCTAAGCATATCTTGTGTTATGGGTTCAAGATTATAAATAAACATACTTTTTTGTCAACACAGAAAATTATTCATAAAAACACCCATGTTAATCGACGTTTTTAATATACAAATATTTGCACTATGCGGGCATCAAACCACGTCATTGTACAGAAGCTTTCTATTAAGGATACTGACTGGCCTTTTAGTGGTTTATTGGTTAATAATACTGTTTGCTGAGTCAAAGGTCATGAGTTCGATTCGTCCATAGGAAAATAATGTGTAATGAGGACATATATATTTTGTTCTGTGCCTTTTTTTTCCGTGCGGAAATCCCCTCGGATACCACCTATCGGTGGCATGTCGGACTCGAACCGACTAAAACCGCACGCCGTCTGGGCTACTAATAGCCGGGGAACCAGGTATACCCTAGAAAGGAAGTCCCTTTCTATCGAGCGAGAGAATTCCCACTCCGATGACCGCCACGAGGTCTCGCCTCTGCTCAACCCACGCCGGGCACTCTGCCAGCGTGTGGAGAGCCGTGTCCACGGTCTGGCTATCGCAGTGGTGGCACTCAGGCGTTGGCTCCTTGCGGATCAGACACAGGTGATCCCATAAAAATTCTTTCCCAGTGATCACCTGCGTCAGTCGGTATGAGAGGGTCCCGTGACGCCTTTTGAGCCAATCCTCCATAACGGGTCTTACCGCCGCGATGACGGCGTGCTCGTTTGTTCTGTGCCTATTATATATATATTTATTTACCTGTTATATATATATATATATATACATTTAGAAATATATTAGTATGTTTATTAGCAGCAATTTTAACTTGGCATTTAAATATCCCGTGCTATTTTTTTTTTTTGCATTATTTTATAACTTAACTTAGCTGTTTGCCGTATCTCAGTAAATCAATTAATTTACCTTTTTCTTTCTGTAGCTTTTTTTATACTAGCTGACCCCCGCAACTTCGTCTGCATCTCTCAATAGTAATAATTTTTCTCCGTTTTTTGAAACATTCTTCATTGGTGCTCCGCTCCTATTGGTCTTAGCGTGATGATATATAGCCTATAGCCTTCCTCAATAAATGGGCTATCTAACACTGAAAGAATTTTTCAAATCGGACCAGTAGTGCCTGAGATTAGCGCGTTCAAACAAACAAACAAACTCTTCAGCTTTATAATATTAGTATAGATATAGCCTATAGCCTTCCTCAATAAATGGGCTATCTAACACTGAAAGAATTTTTCAAATCGGACCAGTAGTGCCTGAGATTAGCGCGTTCAAACAAACAAACAAACTCTTCAGCTTTATAATATTAGTATAGATAAGCGACCGCGTTAAAATCTAATAAATAAAGCCAAAAGAATACAGGGACATAGTCTACAACTCGATTAAAGCCAACTTTGTTTTTATGCAATTGTCAGTTTAAAACAATCTTAACTTGACATGAAAGAACCGTATTAAAAAAATAACAGTTTAAAAATCTAAAAAACTCGCTTTTTCTTGTTTGAGTGCCTGTTGTCAATAGTAAAAAGCTTTTTTTCAAATTTATTTTCTATTTTTTAGTTTGGTTTTCTATAAAAAGCGTGTTTTTTAGTTTTTTTAAACTATTGCATATTATTTTAATTTTCTTTTATTTTAAATTAGTGTATTGTCATCGGTTCTCGATATATCTACAAAGTTTGAACGAATTCTGACCTTTTAAAGTCAGTGAAAATCACGCCCAAAGGAGTCGGTTACAAACAAACATACAAGTGAAGCTAATATAAAGCGTGTAAAAATAAAAATAAACTAATCAAATTAAAACAAAAAACAAAAATCTCATAAAATATTACTACAATCCACATCATCAAAAGGTATTGTACCATAAAAACATGAACACAAGGTTCCATTTTAAACTGATATAAGAATCGAAAGTTCCCAGTACCTTAAGCATTGTTTTTTTTAAAGACAACTCCCGTGTTAGTAATGTATATCCTGTGTAACGGGCGACTTTACAAACATACATACAAATTGACACAAAGAACACCCACACTCAGAACAACAATTTATGGATCACACAAAGTGTTGTCACATGTGGAATACTCAACCGCTTAAACCACTACGCAATCCATGCAATATGTACCAAGTCTTTAATTAAAAAAAGCGGGAAAAAAGCTGTCAATATCAAAGTGACGTTTAACAAAATAATTATGTCACACTTGCCGCCAAAACTATGTCACACCATATAAATGTAAGAAATAGATGTACTCGTATATGTATATGTTAACATCATTAAATATAATAGTAGTAATCTCGCAAGTTCAGTATTACACCATCATTACATCAGATATAACCTCCTTTCTGAGGAGAGGCCTACGTCCAGCAATGGGCTAGTAAAGGCTGTTGATGATGATGATTACATCAGATATGAGATTATATTTTGTGATGCATAAGGAAAACAAAAAATGGCTAATCTTATCTTTTACTAGCCTATGTCCTTCCTCAAGGATCAAAGTATCTGCATGCCAAATTCCATTTAAATCGGTACAGCTATTAAGCCGTGAAAGCGTAACAGACATGGTTACTTTCGCATTAAAATATTTAACACCCCTAAGGGATAATTTCTGGGATAAAAACTATTATCTATCCTTCCCCATACAAACTTCCAGCCCTTTCTGGGATATAAACTATCCTTTGTCGTTTCTCGAACTATGTGTATACCAAATTTCATCTGAATCTGTTCAGCAGTTTAAGCGTGAAGAGGTAACCGACAGACAGATGACCACACTCATATTTATAATATATTATTAGTATCTATTATCAGTTTGTGATTATTGGACTAATGGTTAGTGACCCTGCTAAGATAGAAGTCGTGGGTTCGATTCCCACTCAAAACAAATAATTGTGTGATGATCACGATCATTTGTTCTGTGTCTGGGTGTAATATATCTATAACTAGCCCTGCCAAGCTTCGCTTTGGTATAATATGAGTGTTTGGTATTTTAGATAAAAAAACCGGTCAGGTACGAGTCGAACTCATGCGCCGAGGGTTCCGTACCTACCCAGATTTTAGGAAGATTTTCGCGAAAATTTGGAAGTACCAAAATTAATCATAATTTTAATTTTTTTTTATTTTTTGGAATTATTCTTTTATTTGTGCTGTAAGCCGTTTCTTTTTGCCAAATTTCGTGATTCTAGGTCAACGGGAACTAGGTACCATATAGGTTTTCGACCCAAAACCTATAGGGTCCTTCTGGTTGACCTAGAATTGACAATTTAGGTTAAAAGCAAGGTCTTAAAGGACAAGTAAAGAGGAAATTCTAAAAATTAAAAAAAGTTGAAATTTAAGGTAAATTTTGGTACTTACAAGTTTTCTCGAAAATCGAAATTTGCCCATATCTTTATTTTTATACACCTAATAGGGACCATAAACCTTAGTATCTGGTATAAATTTCAACTTGCTAGGTCTACCCGTTTCTGAAAAAATTGGTGGTGACACACGGACAGACGGACAAGAAAGTGATCTTATAAGGGTTCCTTTTTTACCTTTTGAGGTACGGAACCCTAAAAAACAGCTTAAAAGTGTGTTATATATCGTGTCAAAGCTCAATCAAACCAATTTATAATATACATATTATTTAATAATAATATTTTCGGACATTGACACACAACGCCATCTAGTTTCAAACTAAGCAGAGCTTTATACTAACAATAATGATAATATTTATTTATTTGATCAGTATTATTTTACAGTGTAGGACATTTTTATGTAAAAAAGATCTTAAACAGTATTTTCGTTAATCCTTAAATAACACCAAATGTATGTAAAACTAAGTTAAAACATTTTTTTATCTATATTTCTTTTACACATAAAGAAATATAATAAAATTCATATCAAAGCCTTTAATCGGATGGCGTAGTGGTTAAGCGGTCGCCACGCCGCTTCCTATTACGCCGAGTGTTGTGGGTTCAAACACCACATGGGACAACACTTTGTGTGATCCACAAATTGTTGTTCTGAGTCTGGGTGTACTTTGTGCCCGTTTCATGTATGTTTGTAAAGTCCCCCGCGACACAGGATTTATTCCTAGTGCGGGAGTCGTATTTAAAAAAAAAATAGCTGCCTGCTTGTCATATGAAAGCTAGATTGACTGATAGAATATTTATATACTTTTTTTTTATAAATACACACATATTATACATAGAGAACACCTGAACTCCGAAAAAAATATTTGCAGATCTTACAAACATTTGTTTGACTAGGGAATTGAACCCGAGACCTCAGCACAGCAGTCGCATACTATACCACTGCGCCACCGAGGCAGTCGAGGCACACTTATATATAGATGCATGTATGTATGTATATAAGTATATTATGTCAGTATGTTTATCAGCAGTCTGGTTACCAACTACGGTAACCAGACTGCTGATACTAACAGCTGTACTAACAGCTCTGCATAGTTTGGGATTCGACGGCCGTGTGTAAGATGTGTAAAGTTATAATTAACTTACTTGACTTAATAGTATATTTCCCCCTTTTTTTTCCGCGCGGAAATCCCCTCGGATACCACCATGTGGTGGCATGTCGGACATGTCGGACCCGAACCGACTAAAACCGCACGCCGTCTCGGGTACTAATAGCCGGGGAACCAGGTATACACTAGAAAGGAAGTCCCTGGTGAGTATATTTCCCCTGGACACCCCAGACGGCGTTCACAACAAGCCTCCATCGGAATCGGTTTTGAATTTCGCACTTGACTTAGCTCCACGGCTTCCCGCCTAATAACGATGATGATATGCCCAGTCTATTTACAAAAATAATATGCCAACAGCCTCTATATGTAAACGTTCTCTTTTTAAAATCGAATTGAAAAAAAAAATAGTTTTTGGAAGTGAAAACTTCTTTAGGCGCGTTGGGCATTTTTAAACAACAAACAAAAGAATATATTTTTTGAGATGGGAAAAACTGTTACTGTTACCGACACCTCAGTATATAAGCATCTACGAGTACATAAATTGGCCCCGTATCTACATAAATACAAAAATTAAAATACATTAATAATATACCTATATATAATATAAACATATATTGTGTATATACGTACAACATAGATATATATTCATGTCGGCACTTTTCGAATCGATAAAACAAAAAAATCCTGTTTTAATAAAAAAAAAAATTTACGTTCTCACTTCTGTCGGCACTCCCGGAGTGGCACTGTTTTTTTTCTATGATATATTGTCAAATAAATAGATGGGTTACATACACTCAACAGTCATAAGACTTTATAGAATCAAGTTTATAAAAGGAGGTTGATTGCAAGTTCCAACATACAAACCTCTGGACACTGAACCGAACTATCGAACACTGCGATATCGTTACAAAATTAAAACTATAACTAAAATACGGAAACAAAACGCACAAAGTTTTCAATGCACGCCAAGATTATAATGAAAAAATGTCCAATCTATATATAAAAGGAATAACTATTATAAATAAATACGTGTTCTCACATTTTCCTGTCAATTAACAAAAGATCTTTGTACTAAGAAATTAGTTCCTACCTGTAGGAAACCGAAAACGTGTGAGTATGCCAGCAATTGTCTAACATAACTTGACCCTCAACTTACTTCAAGTTCCTTACTATATACAGATTTTTATAAGCCGGTCACTTATAACTCTGTCCAATATAATTTGATCTCCAGTTATTTATAAATACGCTATATTTGCGAGGTCTTAATGTTTTATTTAATAAAGATTGTTAAACCAGTTTGTGTGGACATATGATTTGGTTATTAATGTTGGTGTTTTGGTATCTTTTGAGACTGGTGATTCAATGTCAAGGACTTGTTAAAGTAAAAAGCTGGCGTTTAAAAGCAGGAACGTATATTCATAATAGTTTAGTTGTTCAGTGTTGGTCCTGTTGCTAAGTCATTTTGCTATTTGTGTTGGAATTGTGTTTTCTTAAGTAAGTAGTTCATCTAATGTACAAAAAAACCGCTTTAAATATTGTTTTTATCTATTTTTGGCGTTACATTTGTTCTCATCAATGCAATTTTAATGTGCCACAGCAAACTGTGCAACTATTTTCTTACAATTTTATATACCTACCTACATATGCAATTCTTTAAGTCTCCTTTCTAAGGGTTTCTTTGGGTCATAAACCACTGGATCGACTTTGATGATATTTTTGCGTGTTTTAAAAAACGGGGACTGGTTAGTGGCTCTAATAGTGGGTTCAAAAAATCAAATATTTATTATTTTGAAGAAACAGTAGTATTGTAACTATACATATAAAATTCTTATTATATTCCCACTACTTACTGTTTTCTATATTTTACACAGTTAAATAAAATATTACTTTTATTAGAATACTCCACTGCTGGACATAGGCCTCTCCTTAAAAAGAAGGTTTTAACCACGCTGGCCAGACGAGTTGGTCTAGGGTTTGTGTCAAGTTTTCCTTCTCTTTGCAGTATTGTTGTCCTGCGTAGTTTGCTCCCTTAGTCGGCTCTTACGACACCCACGGGATGAATGGAGGTGGTGACAATCCGTATTCTTAATCCGTCACCACACGGACAATTTAGCTAGTACTCAATAATTTATTGAATAATGTGTGTGAGTATGTAAGTGTGAATATCTTATTGCACACCTAGAGGCGTACCTAGAGGTGGGGGGTGCCAAGGGGCCTTTTAGAAAGGGAGTGAGCAATCAGTAAGTAAACAAATAATATAAACCACAGTAAAACCAATCATATCAAAAAACCCAACTAGCGTTTCGGTGAGAGATAACTATTAACAGTCATATCAACTGTATTTATTTGTAGATATTGTTTTTAATAACTTTACACATCTCACACACGGGAGTCTAATCCCAAACTAGGCAGTCTGTTCTATTGTAATCAGACTGCTGATAATCATCATAATCAACAGCCTATAACAGTCCACTGCTGGACATAGGCCTCTCCTTAGAAAGGAGGTTTAGGCCTACTATACCACGCTGGCCAGACGAGTTGGTCTAGGGTTTGTGTCAAGTTTTCCTTCTCTTTGCAGTGATGTTGTCCTGCGTAGTTTGCTCCCTTAGTCGGCTCTTACGACACCCACGGGATGAATAGGCGTGGTGACATTCCGTTTCCTTAATCCGTCACCACACGGACAATTGCTGATAAACATACTTACATATTTCTAAATACATACATAAATACTTATATTACAAATTTGACAGTAAGTTTGTTTGATTGCTTGTTACTGTTACTCATAAATTCTACACCAATAGTAAGCTACATTATGAGTGAGTAACATAGTCTAATTTCTACGGCAATACCCCAAAATCCAGTTATAGATAAATTGCACCCAGCCATTGATTTTTGTTGTATACAGGTGAAATACAACAAACATCACACAATTATTTCTCCTGGATAGGAATCGAACCCACGACCTCCTACTTAGAAGTCGGGGTCTTTAAATACTAGACGTATAGACTAAATCTTCTTTTATTAAGTATTTTTTAACCACATGTAAACATTTACTCACGATTTCAACTTTCTACAAATAAGCATCGTTTTCCTTAACAATAAAGTTTAACCAGTTCATTAGTGTTAGTTTAATGAGTATTCATCTGTGTGGTGACGTATTAAGATTACGGAGTTTTACCACTCCTATTCATCCCATTGCGTGGGTCCTAAGGAGAGGCTGTCCAGCAGATGTGAGTACAATATTTTAGCCTTGTTTTAGCTTTAGCGTAACGAAAAGTAAAAACCGGCCATATGGGTGTCACGCTACGTCCGGTTACCGTAATTGATTATATTAGTACCCGTGTATGGTTAATTTATTAGGTTTCTGTGCTGTGTTTGCCACTGCTTCATAATATACAGAACGTAATCTTTTTTAAACCCCCCAGTTTCTAAAAACAGATTTCGTCATTTTTTTTTATGGTATAATGGGGCAAACGAGCAGACGGGTCACCTCATGGTAAGCAACTACCGCCGCCCATGGACACCTGCAACTCAAAAGTCACAAGTGCGTTGCTGCCCTTGGAGTCCCTCCCGCTGGAGTCAGCGGGAGGGGGGGTTTGGGCTCTGATAACCTCACTCACTCAGTGAAAGGCAACGAAATAATTAAAATTATCTTTCCTAAAAACAAAAGTAGATCAATACAAATAACGTGAGCTATCTGCTAATGAGAGTTCAGTGTAAATCGGGATAGCCGTTTCGAAGAATAGTTATTTTTTATGATGCATATTTTTTTTATTTCCGCGTCAATCTGTTATTACCCAATTGCCAAGAAACGGTTATGTTTTTATCGCGTATCTTGTATGTTTATTTGTAATTTTCTTTATTACCTCGTATCTTTCAAATGGCTGGAAAGCTGAAAGCTAGTTGTTTGAAATAAAAACACAAAAAGACGGTTTTTGTCGGAAATACTTTTAGGTAAAAAAAAAACCTATCGAGTAGGGCATCAAAATCAGGAAAATTAAAAGTTGGAATAATAAATTGTTTTATAATTTTTTAATAGCGTTAAAATAGTCTTTTCATTTCGGTATTTTTAGTTCATTACTTTTAAATATTCTTTTTGCAGTCGGGCTTTTCATATTTTTTTAATTATTACTGTTTACAATGTAGGACTTGGCTCCAGTGCCTGCAGTTATATTCTAAGTCTCATTTGTAACATTGCGTGTTTGCATTTGCGTGTTTCGCAAACAACGCATCCATGTAACAGGTTATGTCAGCTCAGAAAACATTTGTCGTAATTTTTTTTTCTACTTAAAAACAATCACATTATGCAATTGTTTTCTTTGTTAACTTTCCATAGCTTATTCGTTTTTACATTCTAAAAATTTCAAATATTCATCAACAGCCTTTAATAGTCCACTGCTGGATATAAGCCTCTCTTTAGAAAAGAGGATTTGGCCTACTATATCATGTCAGCTTTCAAACAAAAAAAACATATCATAATCGGTTTATTCGTTTAGGAGCTACGCTGCCACAGACAGAAAGACACGTGCAACTTATAACACCTGTTGGTTAAAAATGGAATGGAACTAAACTGTGCTTAAACGCAGTTCTAAGACTGTTCTTAGAACTGCATTTAACCACAGTTTAGTTAGTGCAATCAGACACTTCCCTCACGTGCCAGTAGTTTTTTTTTTGCCACTTTTTAGTTGTAGCTTTAAATTTTCCCGTTCTTTTAGCTAAAAAGCTGTTAAGCCAAAAAAAAATTTTCATGAACATAGAAATGTAACTAAAATTAGAAACGGTTGCTGACGATATAAATAGCCAAGTAGTAGTCCAAAAAATATTTTAATTTAAATTTCTTGAAAGAATGTGGATTAATATCTGTTAAGTAACGGAAAGATAAAATAAACAGTCACTTAGAGATTTTTCTTCCAGAAGCCTCCTTCCTAAGGAGAGGCCTATGTCCAGCAGTGGACTACTGAAGGCTGTTAATGATCATGATGATGACTGATCTTACCGCGTACTATTCTTGACTAATGAACCCCCACAAGGGACGATAATTTGTGTAATCCACAAATTGTTGTTCTGAGTCTGGGTGTTCTTTGTGTGTTTCCGTTTCATGTATGTTTGTAAAGTCCCTCGCGACACAGGATATATTCCTCATACGGGAGTTGTCTTTTTTAATTAAAAAAAATAAAACTACACAAATCTTGATTCAAAATAATAATGGAATCAGTTACACAGTTCACAACAGATAGAGCATTTTGAACTTTACTATCTCCTCTTTAGAAGTAAAATTAGCTATCTGAAGACACTAGTTACAACATACAGAAAAATCACAATAGCTATGTAAACTAAGCATTTTTTTGCTCAGTGATTTAAATTGCGTATATATCGTTAATGTTCTAGACAGATGACTCAGCTTTCATTGATGACGCGTGAAATGGAATCAGAATTAAATTTAAAAAAGATTTAGCTGAACCAAATCCCACCATAAACCTTTTTAACGTAAAATGTTACCAAGACAAGACCATGTAGAACCAAACTTCTAACTCTACACGCCTTAACTTCACATACTCTAAACTTAAGTCAAAATATGGGGCTTTGCCGTTTTATTATATTCCGACATCATATCACGAGAATTTTGTTTATCTGGTATAATCCGAACTCAAGTTATGAGGGTTAAAAAAAACGACGCAAAAAGGTAGGTACCCTTACGCTTCGCTTGGTCCGTCTTGGTTGGGACCCTACCTTGTCCCCAAATAGCAATTGTTTTGTATTATCTGAATATTTGAGGAAGGACATAGGTTACTATTTGGCGCGATAATCGAAACAGGGCGGAGCCACGGACAAAAGCTAAAAATTATATCGTTAATCGTGACGATATAACGACGACAATTAAACGATAAAACAGAGATTGCCATCGCCTTGTAATGTCGCAATGTGTCCATTGTTTACATACCAAGTAATTAAATTATAAACACAATTTTAATTGATCCCATTCTGTTATATCATGGAGATGACTATAGAGGAAATAAACAATTTAAATATAAAGTACGGGTCAGCTAGTAGACCCGTGCAACAGCCTCTGTGTCTCTCAAAAGGTTCAGTTCTCCAGGTTTTTGCAAAAAATTTCATTGATGCTCAACTCCCATTAGTCGTGGCGTGATGTATTATAGCCTTCGTCGAAAAGGCTATCCAAGACTTAAATAATTTTTAAATTATAACTATTAATACCTTGGGTTAGCATGTTCAATCAAACAAACAAATTCAATTTCAAAGACTACATTCATTCATAAACATATTCCAGGCATTTTCTTAAATCAATTTGCATTTGTACTCTTGCAAACTTTTTTTGGTTAAGATATTAATTCTCATTAAGAACAATATGAAATACAAAGAGAAGGAAAACTTGAAACAAGCCTCGTACCAACCCGTCTGGCCAGCGTGGTATAGTAGCTAAAACCTCATTTCTAAGGAGAGGCCTATGTCCAGCAGTGGTCTATTATAGGCGGTTGATGAAGAACAATATTAGGGGTTAAAGTATGAAATTGCCGATTTGTGCTAAAAATTGAAACTCGTTTTTTGTTTAAGATGTAGCATATTTATTTAATCAAAATATCAAACGCAGCGTTGATATTGTCAGTCGTTGCTCCGCGTTATAGTTAGTTCCGCGTCGGTACTCGTATTAAAAAATAACTGGGCTATTCGAAGTATCCATCTTTCACAACTAAGCTGAAAAAAGAAAAAAAAAAAAAAAAAAAGCAATGGTTACTCGAAAATAGAATGCTGTAAATTTTTTAAAAGAGGAACCTCATAGGTGTCATCTGAAAAAAGTTTCACACGAATATTTCACACCATGAAGGTTTTGTGTCATTTCAAAGTACGAGTATCTACTACTATACAACGGCAATTTCATACTTGCCTTATCGGATTGGACCAAATGTTTGTATGATCTGCAAATATTTGTTTCGGAGTTTTGGTGTTTCCTATGTATTAAAACAAAAAGTATATAAGAATTCTATCAGTCAATCTAGTTTTCATAGTACAAGTTTGACTGTAACTGTAAACTGTAAATTACACCCTGACACAAAACAAATCATCGAGCTCATTATATAAAATTTATCCTCGGTGGGAATCGAACCCACGACCTGGACGACGGTTCAGCAATGTGACTCATTTAATCACTAGACCTATTGGCCTGTCATGACACCATCATGCTATTTAAGTACGCGTCCAATTCCAAGTAATATTAAAACAAGGAGTTTTTAATCACGATTGTTGAGTTTAATAAATGCATAAACAATTATAAGTTAATTCAATAACTTAAGCTGCAGACAATCCTTGCTAACTTTTTGCCGCGTAAACGCATTAGCTTTTTTATAGTATGCAGTGGCAAACAATGAGATGGATCACCGAGTCATTTGCAACTTTAGAGTCACAAGGGCATTGCAGCCGGAAGGGTTGAGTTGGTTAACACCGGTTTTCTGTGAGGTATCGTTCCGGTTCAACTGGTCCATTTGTGTCGAAGCATAGCTTCTCCACGGTACATTAACAGTACGTAGTCTTTATTAATGCGGGGAATATATAATAAAAAATAAGGAACGTAATAGGATTTTATTGTATCAATTATTTCAACGTATTCTTTGATTATGTCGGCACCGATGGCGTAGTTGTTTAAGCGGTCACCACGCCGCTTCCTACTGCGCTGGGTGTTGTGGGTTTATTGTTCTCAGTTTGGCCGTTCTTTGTGTCCGTTTCATACATGTTTGTATTGCCCCCCGCGACACAGGTTATATATACGAGTATGTATATATGCATAGTGCGGGAGTAGTCTATTTATATATATCTCACACATCTCACACACGGCCGTCTGATCCCAAACAAGGCAGAGCCTGTACTATGGTAACCAGACTGCTGATAAACATACTTATATATTTTTAAATAGATACATATTATAGATAAATTACACCCAGACACAGAACAATATTTGTCCTAGGTAGGAATCGAACCCACGACCTACGGTTTAGCTGTCAGGGTCACTAACCACTGGACCAACAGGCCCGTTTAAGCAAAACAATTTGTAACAAACTTTAATCAATACAGTTTATCTTATACAATATACTTTTATCTTATTCAATAAACAATTGCACTTAAACGCACCGAAGGTTGCATTAATGTGTGTATTGTTGCTTTGTTTACATAAATCAATAATAATTGGTATTTACTTTGTCATGAATAAATTAACGGTTCACGAGTGAGGTCTAGGTGATCATGAAACAGAATACATTTGTATAAAGGTTCATTTTGTTATCATCCTAGCTGTACATACTGTTTTCCGGCTAATAAATTTAAAATAAAAAGCAGCTATGTGGTAAAACTTGTAATGGCTGAACAGTACAGAATGAAGTTCACAATGATAATATACCGACATCTATGTAATATCTATACTAATATTATAAAGCTGAAGAGTTTGTTTGTTTGAACGCGCTAATATCAGGAGCTACTGGTCCAATTTGAAAAATTCTTTCAGTGTTAGATAGCCCGTTTATCGAGGAAGGCTATAGGCTATATATCATCACGCTAAGACCAATAGGAGCGGAGCACCAATGAAGAATGTTTCAAAAACGGAGAAAATTTATTACTATTGAGAGACGCAGACGAAGTTGCGCGGGTCAGCTAGTATAACATAAGCTTAACGCCCCAAAAAAGTAGATAGACGTCCTATGGGCATACGCACCATTGCGCACGCGAATTGCGTAGGCGCTTCAACACTAGCTGTCCCACGTCATCATCTGCTCGAAAGTAATACATTTTCCCAACATTTTTCTTTGATACACAGCTCCCATTGGTCGTAGCATGATGATGTATAGCCTTCCTCGATAAAAGGGCTATCCAACACTTTTTTTTTTTTTTTTTTTTAAAAGACAACTCCCGCATTAGGAAAATATCCTGTGTCGCGGGGGACTTTACAAACATACATGAAACGGACACAAATAACACCCAGACTTGGAACAACAATTTGTGGATCACATAATTTTTGAATTCGAACCAGTAGTTCCTGAGTGTATCCCGAATATCCATGAAAAGCCATGTTTCGGCATAATTATTTTTTTAAAGGCAACTCAATGCATTAGCAATACATCCTGTGTCACGAACCACTACGCTATCCATTTAAGAAATCTCTCATACGGTCGTCTAATCCCAAAGTAAGCAAAGCCGTTCAATCATAACCAAACTGTTAAAAAAACATATTTATCTAGAATATAAAATTCTCGTGTAGCGGTGTCTGTTACCAAACTCCTCCGAAACGGCTGGACCGATTTTCATGAAATGTTATGTGCATATCGGGTAGGTCTGAGAATCGGCCAACATTTGTTTTTCATACCCCTAAATGGTAAGGGTGACCCATCCCCAATTTTTTTTTGTTTTGCAATACAACGTTTGCCCGGTCAGCTAATATATTTCCAAATACATATTATTATAATAAAAGAACAATTAGTACAAGTGATCATGCTCATGATACAATTGGAATATCCTGGGTGGGAATCGAACCCACGACATCTGGCTTAGCAGTGGCTAAAATATAATTATAGAAATATGGCGTTGCTGACTTTTTCGTAGGATTATTTAAGAAGGACCAGGTATTCACAAATTATTTTTAATTATATGAGAGCATACAAATAATTCGGTTACAATATATTCTGGTATAATTTTCCGACTTCATCATCAGCCTATCGCAGTCCACTGCTGGACATAGGCCTCTCCCATTGCACGCCACTTAGATCGATTTTGGGCTTCTCGCATCCAGCTCCTGCCAGCCATTGCCAATTTTCCGACTTGCTTAACAAAAAATGTGGTAGCTCAGCTAATACAGACCACATGAATATGATTTATAGCATATAGCACTCAGGGTTAATGCATCAACGTATCACATCACATCACATCAACAGCCTTTAATAGTCCACTACTGGACATAGGCCTCTCCTTAGAAAGGAGGTTTTGGCCTACTATACCACGCTGGTCAGACGGCTTGGTATAGGGTTTGTGTCAAGTTTTCCTTCTCTTTGCAGTGCTGTTGTCCTGCGTAGTTTGCTCCCTTAGTCGCCTCTTACGACACCCACGTTATGAATAGGGGTGATGACACTCTGTATTCTTAATCCGTCACCACACGGATATCGTGAAATTAGATAATTATACCCCTTTCAGGGAGATTAACAAAATCAAAATATAATGATAATTTATTTTCAAATATATTACATAGCATGTTTCTTTCTTTTAAATGGATGCTCTCTGCATACGAGCAGACGGGTTACCTTATGGAAAGCGACTACCGCCGCCCATGAACGCCTGCAACTCAGGAGTCACAAGCGCGTTGCCAGCCTTTTAGGAAGGAGTGCGCTCTTTTCTAAAAGGTTTGAAGGTCGTATCGGTCCGGAAATACCGCAGCCGATAACTTGTTCCACAGATTGGTAGTGCCAGGCAAAAAGTGTCTTGAAAAGCGCACAGTGGTGGAGCGCCAATTATCCCAGTGGTGGGGATGAAAATTTTGCCGTGTGGAACGATGGAGGTTGTTGTTACGATGTTACAATTACTGTGACAGCCACACTATTCAGAGCATGTGTCGTGACTTTCAAACAATACGTTTATCTTATGCCTAGGACTTAACTAATATTTATACATTTATGTTGTATATATTTACTGTTTCTAGTTGTATGAGTGTGTGTGTGTGTGTGCTCGCGTGTGTGTATCGTTTCGGTATAATGTAAGCAAATTAGAATATTAAACCATAGTTTTTATTTTGTTTTTTCTTTGTCCACAGATTCAGTTACCTGTATGAAGTCGTGCAGTTATGAAGCCATTTTTAAAGCAGGTAAATATGTCAACTTCTTCTATTTTTTCTAATACCATAGACTACAAAAAATGAGATATAAGAAAAATGAAACCTTTCGCTTAATTAAATTATTTTCAAAAATTATTTTCAAATGGCTGTTAACAAGCACATGAGCAAAATATTTAAAATAAAAAAAAAATACTGAAAGGTTGTCAATGAACTCATAAATAATTCTTTTCATCTCATTTAATCATTCTTTTGATTAAATAACAAAATTCCAAAGTTAAAAGAAATCGGACAAAAAGTCAAATAAAAATGGAAGAAACTTTGCATATATAGCTAGATATCCAATCAAGGGGCTCATTGCACTTAGAAAAGACGGCCGATGGGGTTCTGGAGTGGTGGGTGGGCTCCCTACAAGGTGGTCCGACGACATAGTCCACATGATCGGTTGTTTTGGAGAGCCTTGGGAGCGGCCTATGTCCAGCTGTGGACGTCTTTTGGTTCAGATGATGATGATAATTTTTTTTATCAAACTACGTATTTTTAATTGATTACATTTTTAATTACAAGATAATAATAATAAGATAAAGACATCAATATAACTAAGCAATTAAATTTGCAGAAAACAAGCACAAGGTAACATAAATAAACTATAAAACAAGTATAAAATATTTATAACAGAAATAAACACAGGTAATGATGTCACAACATGTAACTCTTAAAAAACATAGTTTTTAAAATTCTAAATAGTAATAATATAATATTAACTTCACACAACACACACGGTGGTCTGATCCCAAACTTGGCAGAGTCTATGGTTACCAGATTGCTGATAAACATACTAATATATTTCTAAATCGGTGTTAAGTAATTCTATCACAAATTCTTTGAAATTCGTACACAAACCTGGTCATGGTGTTGTCATTGTACTTAATCTAAGACTGAAGAATAACAGCGTAGCGTCCTTTGCACTGTCATCCATACGCTAAGTCCAAGAACATTTTGTCTTTAAGTATTATTATTATACAAGTACTGTTATAATTTTAAGGATGCTATGTAAAAGACAAAAAAAGATTTTCTTTTTCCTTCGCTGCTTTTCACTGTGTGAGCCAAGTTACCAGAGCCCAGACAAAGGTTGCAACACACATATATCCCTTGAGTTGTATGTTTCCACGGGCGGCGATAGTCATTTACTATCAGATGACTCGTCAGTTCGTTTGACCCTTTACCAAAGAAAAATATTACAAACACAATGTTGTGGCGTTCCCCAGGGTAGCGCATTAGGACTCCTTCTATCCCTTGATTACATTAATAATGACAGCTTTCTGGTACAAAGCGACCTCTTATTTATTTATAAAGTTATTGTATAGAAAGAATAAGTAAACAAGGATACCCTTTCACAGGAAATTTGACACTGAATGTACTAAACTGGCAATCTAATGCTGCTCTAATATTTCTTCTAGCGATTTCTTTCAAATGATTTCAGTATTATTTCAAGTACAATTTTTAACTACCGTAATGTCCCAAAAAATAATCAATTATTTAATAATACAGACCTCTAGCATAAAAAGCGTTATCCGTAGTTTTTTTAAATGTAGGTATATTTTATCCAATTTTAAAAGACCCCGAAAAGCCAAAAAGCCCAATTCAGATATGTAGGTCACACTAGCACGATTTGTTCTATATTCCGAATGTCCTCAAATCATATAATTAATTTCAAAAGTAATTAAGTAATTTGTCTGTTTTTTAAACGGTTTAAATGTCAGATGTTATTGTTCAGCATTTAAGTTTATTCCTCTAATTAACACCTTTTTTTATGCGACAGGCAATAAATTGACCGCCCAGTCTCTAATTATACTATCAAGAGATTTTTCTTATAGCGTTATTAGTTCCATTGATTTCTTCAATGATAATAAGTTTTTTATTTAATAGCTTTAATAAAATACCTCATTCAAGTATCTACTATGGTTCTCATCGTTCACGAAACACTAAATTGAATCTTACAGGATTACCGTTAGCCATTTCAGTCGTTTCAAAAAATATTAACATGTTTTAATCATTAGTACAATTTTATTAGTAACTAAACTGTATTAAGAAGTAAGAAGTATTTTGCAATAGTTTTTTTTTTTGCCTGTATTATACCCAATCATACATAATACGATACTACAAATCACAGAACAGAGCTTAAATGTTTTCAAGAAGTTACGCGCACTCGCTCTTAACTTCGACGTACCTACCCCGCCCATGTTGATGTTAGGAACTTGTATATACTACTCTGTCAAGAAAGTAAAGGGAAAAGATAACATAATAACAACAAATAATACACAAAATGTTTGTTATTCATCCAAATTTATTTTATCACACTTGTTTTTGATAAAGTCGATTCACCGTAAGCCTTCTGTAACATTTTTAGTGACTCCGAAGACGAAATTCCAATGGCGATGCAAAATTTAAGACAAACTCTTTGTTCGATGACACTAGATCCAACTAAAAACACAGATATAACTAAAACCAGCACTGTATTTAATATAAATAACAGATGCAACTCAAACTCCGCGCCAAAATGGAAAACAGTTGTGCCAATATAACAACAAGAAAAAAAAACAAAAATTTAAATTTGGAACCATAAACAAATCATCCATTCCCGATACTTTTTTGACTAAATGTAAACTAATCGGTGCGAGGACTTTCATTGCGCATTGCTATATTAGTAGTTACTCTGTAGTCCTGTGTGTCTTAGTTAGATGATTTTAAAGTATGTATTGGATTGTATGTGGAAGTAGCCATACGTCCTTTTGGCATGGGTAGCTCCAAAAGAGACTTAATTAGACTTGATCGAAATCATATCGAAATCCTGTCCGTGTAGTGACGGATTAAGAATACGGAATGTCACTCAATTCATCCCGTGTGAGTAGTAAGAGCTGACTAAGGGCGCAAAACAACGTAGGACACCAGCACTGCAAAAAGAAGGAAAACATGACACAAACCCTGTACCAACCCGTCTGGCCAGCGTGGTATAGTAGGCCAAAACATCCTTTCTAAGGAGAGGCCTATGTCCAGTAGTGGACTATTAACTGTTGATGATGATGAAATCACATCTGGCCAGAATTCTGTTTACAATTTGAGGAAGTAATTATCTTCTGAATGGTTTTTGCCGTTTTCGATGTAGTTGCATGTCATTATGGCTAAAAACTACTGGACTGGCCTGCCTTTTAATAACTTTTTTAACAAATTGATTACTAAAAATCTCATCAAGTCTTGCTTTGTTATTCGTTTCGCGTGACCTGTGAATAGTTTTTTTAACGAATTTTTAGAACTTAAATAAAAATAGATCATTTTTTGCTTCTATTGATCCCGTAAAATTGGCCTATGTTACGCATGTATTTTTTGCTCTAATCTTTTGTATACATTATTGGTTTCGCCAAAATCGATTAACTTAATTCGTTTCTGGCAAGTTAATATTTTTTGCTTTAAAATCAGGAAGATGTGGAAAAATTAGTCTTTGTGTACTTCCTGTTTACGCCTATTTGCAGATATTATTTTGATTGTTGGCAACATTTGCTTTGTTAATATTTATGGGTTCATTAACTTGGAAGTTATAAAAATTCTATAAGTATAGGAATAGGTAGAAGTTTTACTCTATTGTTTAAAAGTCAATTCTTCTATATTTCATTGATGATATTATGGAAAGTTTATGCAAAGGCAGTGTAACTTTTATGGATTTATAATAGTCGCTTCACATCACATCAACAGCCTTGAATAATCCACTGCTGGATATAGGCCTCTCCTTAGAAAGGAGGTTTTGGCCTACTATACCACGCTGGCCAGACGGGTTGGTATAGGGTTTGTGTCAAGTTTTCCTTCTCTTTGCCGCTGTTGTCCTGCGTAGTTTGTCCCCTTAGTCGGCTTTTACGACACCCAGGGGATGAATAGGGGTGGTGACACTCCGTATTCTTAATCCGTCACCACGCGGACTTATAATAGTCGCTTAGTGAAATTAAACGAAATACCTATTCAAATTTAATGATTTATGGTCGAACGGGGTTATAGAGTGAACTTAAGGACTGACGGGTGGTCGGGTCACAAAGTTCTCGAGGGGCGACCGCGTACTAGAAAACGCAGCAAGAGTAGACCCCCCAAAAGGTGGTCCAATGAACTGGTGAAGGTACAAGATCGGTTGTTGTGGCAAATCTTGGGAGAGGCCTATGTCCAGTAGAGGACATCTTTTGGCTGACATGATGATGGTCGAACGAATTTATTTAATGATTTTACCGTGACCGGAGTGAAGCCGTATTAGCAATACTTTCATTACTTTTAACGGCATGAGTCACTCATAACCTAACCGCTTCCTCTAATCCTGTGGGGGAAGGAAGGGGCGGTTGCTCCCTATGCCACCACCACTCCCATTACAATTTTTTATAGTTTTTAATCATTTATGCGACCGGATGGCGTTGTGGTTTGTGTAACGGTCTGCTATTCCAAAGGTCGCGGGTTCAATTCCCGCTCAAGTCAAACATTTGTGTGCATGAACTTTTATTGTTTGATTTGGTCTGGGTGTTTCTATGTATAATATGTATGTATTTACAAAAAAAAAAGTAAATATGTATCTATATCAGTTGTCTAGTACCCATAGTACAAGCTCTGCTTAGTTTGGGACTAGATGGCGTTGTGTGAATGTGGTACAATATTATTATCATTATTTCCACGTCATGGTATATACCATTAATATTTAAAAATATTTTTAGTGACCGACCGAAGGTTCGGTTTCGGCCAAAAAATCTAGTTTCGGTTCGAATATCGGTTTCGGCCAGAACCTAGTTTCGGCCGCACTGAATCTGTGTCCTTCTCAGTGTTTATCTATGAGAAACGCGTGTAGTCTGTTCAAATTACTCAGTCAGCCACTTTTCCCCGTCCTTTCCTGCCTATCACGTGAGGTAATTTCTAGTGCTTTGTACCTATCTACCTTTTTTTATCTATCTAACTTAAGACATTTTCTCTTATTGTCTTAATTAATGCCGTGTGTCTACCTTATTATAGTGGTTTTAGGTGGTACTTACTTCAGATAAAAGGCTATAAATATACTAGATTTCTGTATACAATCGAAATTTTAAAATGATAGTAAGTTTTTCGGTTTCGGCCGAAAATGAAAACAAGGGCCGAAAGTTCGGTTTCAGTTTCGGCTGAAAAACATTTTTTGGTCAGACACTACATAATTTTATTTTTGGCTCAACATACTGATTTAAATATTTCAGGCTTTTGTGGTGAGCGGTGCAGCGCTGAATATAGCAGGCCATGGCTGCGCTCATGGGTATCCTGCAGTGCTGTTCGCCCAAATCAATAGAGACGGAGGACCTGTCAAGCTGACTGATCATGACACTTCCTGGATAGGTAAGACTGCAAAGGGAACCTCCTCATTGGCTCTTTTAAGAATCCTTACATATAAATGTAAAACATTCACATATTATCATCAAATTTTAGGGTATTCGGTTAAGTATACAGGTAGTACGCCAAAACCCCCTTTTTAAGGAGAGGCTTATGTCCAGCAGTGGACTACTAAAAGTTAATGTGGTGTTAAGTTAATGTAATGTGTCATGGTTAAATATATTGCAAATATTTTATTCGTAGTAAAACTAGCGAGTAGACGGTTCACCCAATGGTAAGTGGCTACCACCGCCCTTGCACTCCTACGACTTAAGAGCCACAAGTATTTAAGAAAAAACGGAAATTTTCTTTAAAAAAAAGAAGGCTGTCAAGTTCATTGCCGCCCTTGGAGTCCAACTTAAAGGACTGGACGGAAAGGGCTTAGGTGATCTCACTGACTCAGTAAACAACAACGAAGAAATCGCTAAAGACCTGTTTTTGGTGAAACCTCACAGAAACCTCCTCGAACAGACTTTACCTCTAACCTTAAAAGTTAAACCAAACCAATTTAATAAGATTGATTACAATAACAAAATCTCATCATTAAATAGGATTCAATGCAACTAAAACACAAGTTAATTTAAACTGTTATTTTTTTCAGCGTCTGTGGTCGGCGCGATGGGCATCGTCGGGAACTTCATATCTCCAGTGCTAATGACCAAGTTTGGACGTCAAAGAGCTCATCTCATCTCAACTTTGCCAGCATTGCTTGGCTGGATAGTATTCATCTTCGGAAACTCCGTCCCTCTATTCATTGTGGCAAGACTTTTACATGGATTAGCATTAGGCCTTCGAACTCCTCTAGCAGCAATTTTAGTAGCTGAATACACGGATCCAAAATATAGAGGAGCATTTTTAGGGACCTTTGCTATCTCTTTAGGGTTAGGAATATTTTTATCTCATTTGTGGGGAGCCCATTTGACGTGGAAGATGACTGCGGCAGTTTGTGCACTCTTCCCTCTGATCGCTATGGCAATAATCAGCTTTTCACCAGAATCCCCAAGCTGGTTGGTGTCCAAAAAGAAATATGAGGACGCAAGGAAGGCTTTCAAATGGGTACGAGGCACAGGACCAGAAGAACAAGAAGAATTACGAGCAATGATTGATGCTCAAGAGTTAGACACCGCAGAAGAACGAAGAGATAGAGTCGAAACGCATGCTTGCAATAATATGTTTAAGAAAGTTTTCGAAGCTATAAGCGAAATTTTAAAAATATTGAAGAGAAAAGAGTTTTATAAACCAGCTATTATAGCCATAAGTATGTTGATTGTGTTCGAGTTTGGTGGAGCACATATGTTCGCTGCTTATGGAAATATAATACTCCAAGTAGTTCTAGATAAAGACGACCCTACGGACGTCGCATGGCAGTTTACTGTGATAGACCTATTGAGAACTGTATGTGCCTTTTTAGCTATATTCTTGTTGAAGTCTTTTAAGAGACGGACGATTTTATTTACAAGTGGTGTGATGACTGTTTTCTCAATGTCAGCGATATCTGTGTTTATATATTTGAGAAGATCCGGAATATTCACTGCACCGTGGTTGCTAGATATTGTACCAATGTCTTTGATGATTTTGTACACTTTATCGTTCTGTTTAGGTTTAGCGGCACTAAACTGGGTGATATGTGGTGAAGTGTTTCCTTTAGCATATAGAAGTTTAGGTTCAACGTTTTCTACTTCATTTCTGACTCCGTCTTTTGTGGTGTCAATGAAAACTGCCCCACATTTGTATGCCTCAATTGGGGTTGAAGGTGCCTACTTAGTTTACTCAGCTATTTTGACAGTATTTCTAAGCATTATGTATATTATGTTGCCTGAGACTAAAGATAGGACTTTGCAAGATATAGAAGATACTTTTAAGGGTAAGAACAGGAAGAAGAAAAACGATCCTGAAGCTCAAATGAAGCTAATTGTGAAAGAAAATGCTGTATTAGTAGACTAAGAGACACTAAATATTGTTGTAAATCTGTGATGTTATTAAAGATAAAACTTTCATTTTATATTGAAAACATTTATGCATACAATCTATAATGAAAAATATATGTGTAAATACATAAAACTTATGTGTCGGTACCAAATGCATATCAGTAGAATCGGTAACGTTGGAGGAGTTTAATACATGTAATTTAAAAAAACCCGCGGTGTTTGTGGTCGCACTCCTCCGAAACGGCTCTACCGATTTTTCATGTACCTATTTGGTAGCTATGAGAATAGGTCTTTTGTTTACAACGTTTTTCTTGTCAGCTAGTAATTTATAAGAAAATAAACTCTTCGTGAAATTACTTTTAGGGATGACTCATGTGGTTTATGTCGACATTGTAATTTTTTTTTGTTGGTCAGCGACAAATCTATTAATTTTTTTTTTAAGCCATATTGTCGATGTCCCTGTGTAGTGATCTCTCCAAGATAAATTACAGCAGTATCTGTCCCATTACCTATTCTAGCTCATTTGTGTTCTGTCCAATTTTCATTCTTCCTTCGTCACGCCTGAAAACGATTACATCGACAAACAGGAAATCAGCTAAAATCCTATTCAGATTCAGATTTATTAATTGCGAAACATAAACAGTACAGAGCATTAAAGGTGTTAGGATAATGCATGTTCTACCAAAATGGAAATGCAAAATATAGTAAACAAAAATCTAGGCTATAACATAACATACAAATTTATCTATTTTATCACAAAACAATTGAATGAAATTAACCGATACGACCTTCAAACTTCCAAGAAAAGAGCCTCAAAGGCCGGATATGCGCTTGTGACTCCTGAGTTGCAGGCGTTTATGGGCGGCGGTAATCGTTTTCCATCAGGTGACCCGTCTGCTCGCTTGCACACCCTTTTCATAGTTTCACGGTCTCACAGAAAGTCGGTGATCAAGTGAGTTTGCTGTTACTGTAGCCCACACTTCTACCCCTTTTTTTTTTAAAAGACAACTCCCGCATTAGGAATATATCCTGTGTCGCGGGGGACTTTACAAACATACATCAAACGGATACAAACAACACCCACACTCAGAACAACAATTTGTAGAGTATGTAAAGTGGTGTCCCAGGTAGGGATTGAACCAACAACACTCAGCGCAGTAGGAAGCGCCGTAGCCATCGCTTAAACCACGCCATCAGTGCAGTCCCTGATTCTTGGGGTCAAAAGGTGACAACTCACTTTTGACTTTTCATATGGTCGTTGAGCGGCGATAATCACTTTTCATCGGGTGACCCGTCTGCTCGTTTTTCCCTATAACATCAAAAAAATTGTGATAATACACTAAATGAATAATGAAGTGTCTGACTTAAAGTGGCACTAAGACGGTTATAGATGATTGGAGACGCTCCCAGGACAGCAGACTCCTAGAGCATAGACATATTTTGTCGTTTGGAAGCCTCCACGGGTCATCAGCTCAGCAGGAATGACAGTGAAGTGGTATGATGGAATTGAACTGACTAAAACCACACGGTGTTCCGTCCCATGTAAGTCTATTGCAGGGAACTTGGGTATACCTTAGGAAGAAAGTCCGCGAAAACCCTGGCAGAAATCTTTTCAATATATTATTAAATGTACCTAAAATTTTGTAAATATACATTACGTTACATTTCTTCATCACAATAGTGTATTAAAAGTAAATGTAAAATATAGATTAAACAGTGTTTAGTTTAGTTAGGAGTTAATGTAACTGTACAAATATACATAAATAAATATTTTTGTTTTAATTTCTTTTTTATTTCTTTTTATGTCACAAAGGTTTACAACACATTATTTGGGGACGCGAAAAAAAGATTTACGCAAAATTTCAGTACTTTTTTTTGCTTTTTTTTCCACACATCTCACACACGACTGTCTGATCCCAAACTAGGCAGAGAATGTACTACGGGAACCAGACTGCTGATAAACATAATCATATATTTCTAAATACATTTTATAGATAAATTATACCCAGACACAGAACAAATGATCGTGCTCACCACATAATTATTTGTCCTGGGTGGGAATCGAATCCACGACCTCCGGCTCAGCAGTCAGGGTCACTAACCACTAGACCAACAGGCCCGTCAATCTTATTTATGTGTTGGATATAAATGATGAAATGAAATGATATTTATTTCTGTAAGTAAATCTTTTCAGATATTTTTACAAGTCGGACTTTATAGCTAGAAGGAGCCGGCATTTCCTAAGACTCACTCTGGGAAGAAACGCCGAAACAAACCACAGAGGTGTCTTTTTTTTTTTAAGTCCGTAAACAAAGTTAAATAAAACTGTGCGAGTACAGTATAGGGTCTGGATAGGCCTTTTGAGGAAAGGATCATAGTTTTGAGTCAACCTGTCCATACAGACGGCATACAGGCTCCAGCCATCGTGTAGCCCAACCGATATTGGTCAGGATCAACGACCCGAAGCACGACACTACCGCCAGCAGGACATTTGGGTAGGCCCTGGAAACACTCAAAACCACCAGAAAGAAATAAAATATGAATTAACATTACAAGCCTATACTGTACTCACATTTACATACTTACACAAAAAAATAAAAAAAATACTATACAGTTCAAAGTCAACGAAAAATCAAATACGAAAACAAAATACGAAATACACCAAAAATATAATAATTAAATGTCCATCACTTTCAAACTTAACAACAAAGATGTCTACGTAAATGTGGGAGTGAGCAGCATCAATCCCAAGCAAATTTGTCGTCTAAATAATCTGTAATAGTGTAGTAAGCCTTTTCACATAGTTTTAGCTTTACTAAAGACTTAAATTTATTAATACTTAATTCATGGAATTTGCTTGGCACTTTATTGTAAAATCGCACACCCTGACAACGAAAAGACTTGCTTACTTTTTGTAGTCTAGTGGTTGGTAACACGAGTTTATCTTTATTTCTAGTGTTTATTTTATGCATGTCGCTAAACTTTGTGAATAAATGATTATTTTTCTTTACATACACTAAATTTTCATATATATATTGAGATGCGACTGTCATGATACCAATTTCTTTAAACTTATCCCTCAGTGACTGCCTATAACTAAGATTATAAATTGCACGAATAGCTCTCTTTTGCAACACAAAGATACTTTGAATGTCAGCAGCATTTCCCCACAACAAAATACCGTATGACATTACACTATGAAAATAGCTAAAATACACCAGTCTAGCTGTTTCTACATCGGTTAATTGACAAATTTTGTAAACCGCGTATGCTGCAGAGCTGAGTCTATTCGACAATCCGTCAATGTGTGGGCCCCATTGCAATTTAGAGTCTAGTGTTATACCTAAAAACTTGGTGGTGTCCACAAGATCCAACTCCTTTCCATTTATTAGAACATTGGTCTTTACCTGCTTAACATTAGGTGTAAAAAATCTAATACATTTCGTTTTATTCTCGTTTAAAAGTAAATTATTAACATTAAACCAGTTCACAACCTTAGAGAGAGTGCTATTCACGTCATCAGTTACTGATTGCTGTCGTTTAAGTTTAAATAACAGTGAAGTGTCATCCGCAAATAGTACTATCTAATGATTATCATTTATCACATTAGGTAGGTCATTTATGTAAACAAGAAATAAAAATGGGCCGAGAATTGAGCCCTGCGGAACCCCCATAGTGACCAGAGACCCCAGGGATCTCTGTCCATTAACTTCCACTCTCTGGATCCTATTACCCAAATAAGAGATAAGAAGATCCAAAGCAGTGTTCCTAATCCCATAGTAATGCAATTTCCTGATTAATGTTTCATGAAAAACGCAGTCGAATGCTTTAGATAAATCACAAAAAACACCCAGTGCATCCTGTTTATCCTCCCAGGCACTAAATATATTTTCCAAAAGTTCAACACCGGCATCACTTGTCGAGCGACCTCTTCTGAATCCAAACTGTTTCCTGTGTAGAATTTTGCTTGCACTAAAGTGAGTTTGTAGCTGATCCAGTATAATCTTCTCAAAAATTTTACTGAAAGTAGGCAACACTGAAATTGGTCTATAATTTGTAGGATCAGACGTGCTACCCGCCTTGAATAAGGGAATGATCTTACTGTGTTTCATCAAATCAGGAAATACACCACATTCAATGCACCTATTGTAAATTAAGGCCAACTCTGATGCAACTACGCTAATAATTGATTTAGTTATTTGTACAGAATTACCCCAAAGGTCGGCGGTTTTCTTAACACTAAGAGCATTGAACGTTTTTATTATATCTTTATCAGTGATACAACTAAATCTAAACTCAGTATTACAAATGTTAATATTCTCTTTCAATAAAGATTCTGCAATAGTGGGGGACGAATTCAATGATTCTGTTATTGAGATTGGAATGTCTGTGAAAAATTTTTCAAAAGCTGTGGCGACATCTATATCGGAATTAATTACTTTATTATCAATTGTAAGGCTGTAATTATTACATTTGTTCTTTGCTTTACCAGTTTCTGTATTAATTATTTCCCAGGTCATTCTAATTTTATTTGAACTATTACTAATTTTAGACCTTAAATAGTTAACTTTTGCAGAATACCAATTTTTTTTAAATAAATTAGAATATTGTTTGACATATTCTCGAAATTCCATACTAGTATTATAATTTCTTTCTTCATAAAGCTCATAAAGCCTTGTTCTACTTTTATATATACCTACGGTGGCCCATTCACTGAAGGTTGTAGCACCTTTAACTGACAACTTCTTAGGAGTGAAAGTTGATTTAAATTCTGAACAATACATGTTAAAAAAAGCGTTATATAATTCATTAGGATCATCACTATAACCCAAGCGGGGTAGTTTACTAATGAGTTTATTTTTGAAATTTTCCATACGAGTTACAGTTTTAGGTACTACAGTAATATCTCGTGTTACCACCACTCTGTTTTTCATAGCAAAAGCACACATCTGTCCACAGTGATCAGAATGTAGTTTGTTTATTACTCCTTTGGTGTGTGGCACTATGTCAGTAAATATATTATCTATGCACCTGGCTGTGGTGGCTGTGATCCTAGTAGGCTCCAAAAAAATAGTATCAAGATTGTATGACCCAAATAGGTTTTTAAATCTTGAACTCAAGGATGTATCTTCCAATATATTTACATTAAAATCACCACACACAATTACACTTTTGTTTGACTTACATACTTTCTGCAAGACTTCGTTCATAATTTTTTTAAAACTAATATATGATGAGGATGGAGGCCTGTATACACTCAATACAATAAGTTGCTCTAACTCCACACATGCTATTTCTATTGTCCGCTCAGCAGAGAAGCCTAAAATATCAATACGGTTCCTATAAGTTAAATCCTTTCTAATAAAAATTAATGAACCGCCATGTACAGCACGCTCCCTACTGAACGAACTACCTAATATATGATTACTGAAGTTGAACATGAGCTGATGACTTTTTAGCCAATGTTCTGTAATACAAAGAATATCAATTTTGTCACAGCTCATGAACAATTCAATTTCTAGGTGCTTACTAGACATTCCTTGAATATTTTGATGCGCTACAGTGAAAGTGTTGGTTGTACATTTCTTTGATACCATTCTAAATGGTAAATTTAAGCTAGAGATTACCTCCTTTGTCCCTACATCTAGTTTAAAATATGTGAATTCATAGCCAAACCCTTGGCTGGATCAATATAAGTTGCCTGTGCAACTGGTTTAATAGCCAAGTTTTTGGCTGTTATATCAATAAAATAAGATAGCGATATTGCTAACTGTCGTTTACAAAACAATGAAAGATAACACCTATCCTTCGTCATATATAAATATTGTCTAACATAATTGTTAGTGTCAATTATATGAAACTTCATATTGTAATTTGACATGTTGTGTAACTGCATATTTAACTTATACCTAAGGTTATTTTCTTCCTCTGGCAAGCCTTTACTATATGGCAGTGTAAATATGATTGTCTGTTTCAAATTAAGTGCACATAGTTTATTATAATAATGCAGCAAACTCTGCCTATCTAAATTGCCTCTATTTCCAATTAAAACTATCAAAATTGTATCCTGGCTGAACTTAAGACTGGAAATTTTTGTTAATATAAATAAGATTGTGCGACACAGTTTCTTCAAGCTACTGAAGTTCCAGAACCGTTTCCTCCATCCGAGACTTATTAACCGGTACTTTACCCTAAAACCCTTACACTATCCCTTCTTCTTAGCCTAATATTCCTTTTTCTTTCTTCTCTCAGAAGGATAAAATTATTAAAAGTAAAAAAAATGAAATCCAAAATCCCTTGTACAAAAATGTTTCACTTTACACCTATCCCAAATAAAATGATGAGAGTGGAGGAACGGGTGTCATGTTCCTCAAACACAAATGGAGGATCTTCCGACCAAGGGCGTGGTGATCATGCCTGGCGAACTGCGGCCCACCCTAATCGGCGAGAGAATATTCATATCGTAATCGTTATGAATAATTCGCGTTTTTGTACTCCGGATTTCGGCGTGTCTCTGTTAGTCCTCATGCTTTTTAGTTTCATCGTATGTAGACAAGTGTACAAGAGTGTACATAAAACGGGCAGAAAAACGAAATCATGATTTAGTATATAGGTTGAATAACATAAATATACAAATTTTATAGTATACCAAAAGATATATCAATAACATACATAAATGTTTGTCGCAAATTTTCAAAATTTATTTAAAAATATGTCTTATACTAGGTACCTCAACCATCTTTATCCAATCGCAAACATCATACGATGCGCACGTGGTTTTTGGATCCTCTTAGACTTCGCCAACTCAGTACTGTTGCGCGTTACATTCTTATCACGTTTAATTTCTTTAGTTTTTTGACGAGGAATGTATCTTAAAGCTGTCTTTCTGTCTTTGAAACATACATCACTGTTTTTACTCGGTGTTAATTTATAAATAGCATTTTTATCTGAATATAAAATCTGTATCGGTTCATATTTAGACTGTGTGGTATTTCTGAACGTCATACCAAATACTTGATTAATGTTAGCAGCTTTTTTAATCTTAGCTTGGTGTGTGGCTAAATCGTGAACGTAATATATACCATCACCGGTAGCAAAATAAACTCTATCAGATTTGTATTGTTGAACAATTTGCCTTACAGTAACCAATTTATAAATAGCGTTTGCAGTTTCGTTTATTTTATCACATTTGTACAATGCTGTTCGATTAGAAAAATACACAGAACCATGTTTTGATATAAATATGTTATCCATTTGTATATTTTTAAATTGCTCTACAGGTGAAAAATGATGTTGTTTGTATACTAAGAGTTTTTTTGTACGACTTTCTATATAGTATAAAAAATTATTAATAAAAAGATCCCATATTTGTTTTCCGTGTGCAGCAAAGAAGTGTGCTGTTTGCTTTGTCCGGCTGTATTTGTAAATACCATCTCGGCCTCCGAAATAAACGTCGTGATGGGCCCGATCGTAACCTATAGCCACACCTCCAGCTACTTCTCTTAAGTCTTTGCAGAGTCTCTTGTCAACATCACAAACCCTGATGACAAAGTCCGGTTTAGTACCTTCTTGGACAGTGTGACTGAAGAATACTTCTCCTGTATACCTGTCGAGAGTAAAACCCTTGTCTAAATGTTACGGTAAGTGAAAATAAAAAAGAAGTAGTTGAGGCCATACCCTCGCAGCACCAACACTTCTCTCATTTTAAGCGCACACCATGTGGTTTTAGTCAGTCCGTTTCGGCCTCATCGGTAGCCCCAGTCAGGTATTACCCAAGATGGTTTCCACATAAAAAATAGGTGTACTAAACGCCCATATCTAATTAACTGTAATGTGCCTTTGTTAATAAGAAGAGTTTAGAAATTTTCAAATGTCTGGTTTAACGCTTAGGTGAAGGAATTAATGTCACTAAGGCTACCCTAGAAAAAGGACTGTACAGCTGTTTGGTTTAACAATTGGTAAAATTCTGGGTGTTTGGAATACCCAAAAATGTTTCGCTTTATACTATGTACGAAAAACGACCGCATTACCAAGAAGGTTTGGCTTCAGGCAGGCGACGAACCATAAAATAACAAGCCTAAACCATTGCAATGAAGTAAAGAAGTGTGTGAACGAGGATGTCGAGTAATCAAGGAGAATGAAAGCTGAAAAGTAACTAGGGACCCCAAATGAATCGACGGGCCTGTTGGTCTAGTGGTTAATGACCCTGACTGCTAAGCCGTAGGCATTGGGTTCGAATACCATTATTTTTGTTCTTGAGCGGCAATCCCCTGGGATATAACGCACCGGCGAAGTGATTATGTCGGACTCGAACCGACCAAAAACCGCCACCCTGCCTGCTTCAGCTAGGGTGACAGATGGCCTCATCTGTCAGGCTTGCGCTTATGGAGGGCGGAGGTCGTCTGCGGTACCTGGCCAGTTCCCGGGCCGGGAGAGTTCCAATCCTCTACCGATCCCGCTCCGCCATCTCCTTCGTAAGCATAACTTGCTCACAGAAGGAGACGGCGGCGTTCCACGCACTTTCGCTCCGTACAATGGCGGCAATCATATTACCGAGCGAGAGGACTCCCACTCCGATGGCCACCACGAGGTCACGCCTCTGCTACACCCACGCCGGGCATTCTGCCAACGTGTGGGTCACCTTGTCCACGGTCCGGCAACCGCAGTGGTGGCAATCAGGCTTAGGCTACTTGCGGATCAGACAAAGGTGATCTCCGAAACATCCTTTCCCAGTGATCACCTGCGTCAGCCGGCATTAGAGGGTTCAGTTCATCAAGAGCCTTCAGTAGTCCACTGCTGGACATAGGCCTCTCCTTAGAAAGGAGGTTTTGGCTTACTATACCACGCTCGCCAGACGGGTTGGTATAGAGTTTTTTCAAGTTTTCCTTCTCTTTGCGGTTCTGTTGTCCTGTGTAGTTTACTTACCACTAACGTAATAGGGCAAGTAATAGAAAGCTGGTCAGGTCACACTAGTAACTCAGATTAGCTATTGTCGAAAATTTCGACTCCGTTTACCGAATTGTAGATATATTTGTGAAATAAATAGGAGTTACTTACATATGCATGACCAGGTTCGTGGGTGCATTTAAAGTTCCAAATAACATTTGTCTCTCATAATATTTATGGTCGAATACCACCCCATCACATAATATAGGCTCTACTTTAAGAGCAATTAATGTTCTCAATATTAGGATTAATACCAATAATAAATACATATTAATACTGAAAAAAATTACAATAATATTTTAAATTTTCCCCGCGTAAATTGACATTTGACGCCATGTTGTTTCTTTATGATGACGTCATATAGATAGTAGAAGCATGAATTATTGCAGTGTTGTCAAATTTAAAATGATTTACTATCCTTATAATTGGTGATGGAGATAGATTATTTTTATCCTACTAGCTTTTACCTGCGGCTCCGCCTGCCTGTATATCGGTTATCACGGTAAAAAATTGCCTATGTACTTTCTCAAGAATCAATCTATCTTCATACCAAATCTCATTAGAATCGGTTCAGTAGTTTTTAATTTCCTGTTAATCCCTCCCCCCCCCTTTTCACCTCTTTAAGAGATGATTTCGGGGATGAAAACTATCTTATGTCCTTTCCCGGGACTCAACCAATCTTCATCTAAATCGGTTCAGTGTTTTAAGCGTGAAGAGGTAACAAACAGACAGACAGAGACACTCGCATTTATGATATTAGTGTGGATTGTTCTATTATAAATACTTTGTATGTTATTATTAATAAATTGACTTCCGTAATTTGGCGAACGAAAATAAGAATTTAAAAAAAAACCCAAACCCTTTCAAGAAAGATCTTATTCTTGGTAAAATCATTAATAACTTCAGAAATAAAGTACGGGACACGGGAGTAATAGCTTTTATCACCAACGACGGGGTACAAAAAAGAGACAGGCAAGCGTGACCCTAATTTAAAGAGTATATAAAGTCCAATTTAGTTTAAAACAATACATAAGTTACCTCAATATAAGCATAAAAATGTTCAATTTTTATTTTTCATGTAATTGCTTCTAACAATGGAAGTTGTATACATAATTTTTTGCTTATGGTGACTGTCTTCGTTCCATTTTAGTCTGTCTTGAATATTAGTTCTCTCTACCACATAGGTATACACGTACAGTCACCCACAAAAACTATACGCAAACAACGTTTAATTTGTTACGTTAGATTCATTCATATATACCTATATAAATATGTGTGTATGTGTGTATGCACTTTGAGTGTGAATACATGTAACATTGTTAAACAATCGGGTGATCCATCTCCTCCTCTGCCCCCAATACCATAAAAAACATACTTATACATAATTTTGGTGTTGTCACAGTGGCGGACTGTCGTTACATGTCACACAATTATGAACCCGATGTATATTTAGAATTTATAAGAAACTGTAAACATTGTGTTTAGTCACTACATCCAAGAACTATGTTCATTTAAATGGATGTACTGATTAAAATGGAAATTTTTTGACGGACAATTCTTTTTGAGGGTGACTGTACACTGTAGAAGATTGTGCAGTTTAACGAATTTTAAATTGATTAGTTCCTGATATGTTAAAGATAATTTCAAGGTAGCTTAGTCTCGAGGCCGTCATTCAATTTTAATAAATGAAATCGAAAGTACTTATTTGCTTCATCAGTCATAAGCAGTAGTGTTAGAGTTACTTTTCCTTACAATAATATCTTTTGTGAGCGATATTCATATTTATTAAAAAGTACCATTTGCACGGGTGCCCGTGGGGTGGCGGATTAAGAATATGGAGTTTCACCACCCCTATTTATACCGTGGATGAAAGAGCCGACCAACGAAGCAAACTACGCGGGATAACAACACTGCAAAGAGAAGGAAAACTTGAATCAAACCCTATACCAACCCGTACCAACTGGTATAGTAGGCCAACACCTCCTTTCTAAGGAGCGGCCAATGTCCAGCAGTAGATCATTAAAGGGTTGTGATGATGATGATTTGCCCGGGATTTGTTGTTACGAGTAATATGGATACAGTTAAATCATTTACCATCACATTAGTCCTAACATATCCTCACTCATCTATACTAATCTATACTAATATTATAAAGCTGAAGAGTTTGCTGCTGCTGCTGCTGCTGTTGCTGAAGCTGTTTGTTTGTTTGAACGCGCTAATCTCAGGAACTACTAGTCTGATTTAAAAAATCTTTCAGTGTTAGATAGCCCATTTATCGAGGAAGGCTGTAGGCTATATATCATCACGCTAAGACCAATAGGAGCGGAGCACCAATGAAGAATGTTTCAAAAACGGAGAAAATTTATTACTATTGAGAGACGCAGACGAAGTTGCGCGGATCAGCTAGTACTGTATAATTCTTGTTTTTAAACGACTTCAAAAAGGAGGAGGTCATCAATTCGGTTGTTTATATTGTTTTTTTATGTATGTTCGGGAATAACTTCGTCATATAGGTATGGACGGATTTTCAAAATTCTTTTTTGTTTCGAAAGGAGTTTATTCCGAAATAGTCACATTTAAATTGCATTTACATCTGTTGAATAGTTCCAGAGACAGACAACGGAACTCTTTAAAAAAATGACATCAAATCAACCGCGTTTGCTGCTAGGTTTTTATTGCTCTGTTAGTTTTGTTAGAAGTCGGTGCAACTTTAAAAGAAAAAGGACACATCTTCTGTATATTGCAAGCATTATTTAATCAGAAATTATAGTTGAGAAACACCACATACTCCTGGCTCCTGTGTCCCCGAGGAGCCGGAGATGCGAAGGGATTTTAAACCTCGTCAATAAAAAAAGTCTGTTTGTACGTTGTCTGAAAATAGTGACTCTTTCGGGAATCTTTTTCGATCGTAAAGTAATTGTTCACATAGCCAGACACATTTACATTTTATGCTATTTAATCGTTAAATAAGAGTTTCTCTTTGTCAGACCAAGAAATATATTGCTTTCCTTATTTTGTCTGGTTATGCTCTGTTGAGAGCAATCCAAAACACAAAAATCCAAATCTCCCCAATCCGCTGACTCGAACGGGAGGGACTCCAAGGGCAGCAACGCACTTGTGACTTTTGAGTTGCAGGTGTCCATGGGCGGCGGTAGTTGCTTACCATCAGGTGACTTGTCTGCTCGTTTGGCCCCTTATACCGGAAAAAAAAATGAAAACCATCGACACAATGGAGTTTCGACATTGCCCGCACTTTGTTGCAGAACAGGGTACCGAAAAGCTTTTACCTAGAACTACTCGGAAAGGTCCGAACTATCGTACCGCATATGGTATGGAGAATATTATAGAAAAGGCTCTGCGGAGACTTCGCTGTGCTTTGTGCAAAAATAAAACTGTAACGGCGTGCCGTAAATACGATGTCAATGCAAAATGCTTTTCTCAGTTTCATCCTTAAGTTTTGTCCCGAATTATGTCCGTAAATAAATCATAAATTTTAAGTAACAAATTTGATCATTGGGTCGTATTCGACCTATAAAAAAACTCAATTTTCTCACTTACAGCCGTCATAGGAAGCCTTTAGGTATTCACATATCAAAAATGAAAGTAATCAAAGAATAAAATAGTTTTAATACGAGTATATAGGTTAACGAATACTTAAAAAAACTAAGACAGTTAAGTCGCACATGTAGTAGAAAACATGTACTAAAGTATGAAGGTCGACTTACCCAGCAACCCTGTATACGATTTACCAACATCGGCCAGCCTGGCAGGATTACTTTATCCGGTCGAAGCATCCTTCTTTATATTTGAGGGGCATGACACCTGTTCTTCCACAAGACCATTGCAAATCTACCGTCGGGAATACAAAACCATACTATAACTTTTTGTGATACATCTTTCTCAGCACAAGTTTCACGGCTTTGGAGTGCTTTGCTTTTAACAATCTGTAAACATAGTTACTATAATCGTTAAGAAAATATTGACGCATCGGTCAAGCCGTACAAAACTTTTCGTTTCGTACAAAATTTCCTCTCTGTGTGGAGACTGATTAAGATTACGTCTGTCACCACCCAAATTCATCCCAAGGATGTCGTAGGAGCCGACTAAGGGAACAAATTACGCAGGGCAATAACACTGCAAAAAGAAGGAAAACTAGAAACAATACTAAGCCGTCTGGCCAGCGTGGTATAGTACTCAATACTCAATATATTTATTGCATTCAATGCAATGTTTACTTAGATGGTACTCAAATATAAGATCAGATCATCATGGACCCTGTCGGGCACAGCAATAGATGAGAGAGGGACAGATAATACAAACTAATAACAATAATCATACTACAGTTTTTATGTACATGCTTAATTCATTGATTGCTCAGATATTCATTGACGCTGTAATAGCATTTTTGTAGTAATAATTGTTTTAATTTTTTTAAATATATATTTAATATGGTTTCATTTCTAATTTCTTCAGGTAATTTATAGTAAATTTTGATCAACATTACTTGAGTGCTATTTGAATGAATTTGGAGTCGGGATGAGCGTAGGTTTAGTCTAGTCCTATGGCGTAGTGTGTAGTTTTTTTGTTTATCCTCTCCTTTTTGTAAACAGATGTTGATTTTTTCGTACGAATTTACATATTTCCAAAATATAAATTGATGGCAGTGTTGAAGGTTGTGTTCTCTAAGGTATGGTTTACAGCTATCGGTGTCCTCTATATTCACCAGAATTCTAATTAGTTTTTTTTGAAGTGTGAAGAGTGTGATCATCATCAACAGCGTATAACAGTGGCCTGTTATACGCTGTTGATTATGATTATGAACATGGTGTAATAATAATTACAGCCGATTCGCTTACTAACAATAGTTCTGCTCCAATCGAACCAAAATCTGTCTTATTTTTTCTACACTAATTTATAAAACACGATAATCTCTGATTTGTATTACCTAAATAGAGTATTCATTAGAGAATAATATAAATTTTATACTATCACGCTACTTGCTTTAGGAGTATAGTCCTAGCTAAAATCATCATCATCAACAGCCTATAACAGTCCACTGCTGGACATAGGCCTCCCCTTAGAAAGGTGGTTTTGGCCTACTATATCACGCTGGCCAGACGGGTTGATATAGGGTTTGTTTTAAGTTCTCCTTCTCTTTGCATTGTTGTTGTCCTGTTTGGTTTGTTCCCTTAGTCGGCTCTTACGACACCCACGGGATGAATATGGGTGGTGACATTCTGTATTCGTAATCCGTCACCACACGGTCTATATAGCTAGCCTAAACCTGGCCTATTTAATATAGCTAGCCTAAGCCTAGCTATAAACTCAGGTAAAACTGTCAGGAATGGTCACCTTAGTAGCATCTGAATCTGATAATTTTATTTCAGTCCCTGGCTAATGGGTATTCACAATATAAAGAAACAACCAATTAAAATTCAAAAGAAGAGACTGATTTAGTATTGTTTTCCAAAGTCAACGAAAACTAGATTGTTGCAAAAGTGTATGACCTCGTTCTCGTAGAATAAGCCGTGTTCCTTTTCTTTTTCAAACAAAATTTACTGTGATTGCTCGACCTCAAAGCGTATATACCATGATTATCAGAATATATTAACTGTCTTTTCTTCTGTCTAGGGTTTGGGTTCCAAAACGCAATACCAAAGGCTCGTTTAATATCTGATACTCTCCTTACTCTCTGTTTGGGTACAAAATCCATGTATACCCCCTCAGTTGTTGCAAAAAATACACCACCATTTTCATAGTCTTCTGTTATTTGCGTGACATTAATTTTATTGCTTAATAAGAATATTGGTTGCCCAGGTCTATGAACTTTATATAAACCGGTAGCATTTGTAAAATAAATAGATATATCTTTAGAAACAAAGAAATCTCGTATGTGTATTCCTTTGGCCTCGGGTACTTCCACAAATGAATTGTTTTTCTTCCAAACGTACAGTGTTTTATTACGTATGATATAAAAGTTTTTTTGAATGAATATACGCCATACTGGACTTGACGCGTTATTTACTTTTGTTGCAGATTTTGTCACACGATTATATCTAAATACACCTTTTTTGCCTCCAAAGAAAACTCCTTTTCCCATACGATCGTAGGCAACAGCTTGTCCATCAATAACTTCTTGGATATCTTTACAGGTTTTGTTATATAGATGACAAACTCTGATACGAAAACCTGAGTCGGCTGCCCTCCAGTCTATATATGAGAAGAATATTTCGTTTGTATATCTGTCGGAGAAAAAAAAAACCGTCAACCATTCTTAGAGTTTCGTACCTCAAAAGGTAAAAAAGGAACCCTTATAAGATCACTTTCTTGTCCGTCTGGCCGTGTATCACCACCGATTTTCTCACGAATGGGTAGACCTAGCAAGTTGAAATTTATACCAGATATTGAGGTCTATCGTCCCTATTAGGTGTATAAAAATCAAGGTCCTGAGTCAACACGTTAAAGAGATATGGGCAAATTTCGATTTTCGCGACAACTTGTAAGTAACAAAAGTACCTTAATTTTCAACTTTTTTTATTTTTCAGAATTTTCTCTTTACTTGTGCTTGCTTTTAACCAAAATTGACAATTCTAGGTCAACCGGAAGTACCCTATAGGTTTTGGGTCGAAGAACTATATGGTAGTTCCCGTTGACCTAGAATCACGAAATTTGCCAAAAAGAAACATCCTACAGCACAAATCAAGGAATAATTCCAAAAATATAACAAGATGAAAATTAAGATAAATTTTGGTACTTACAAATTTTCGTGAAAATTACGTAAAATCTGGGTAGGTACGGCACCCTCGGCGCACGAGTTCGACTCGTGCCTGACCGGTTTTTTTATGGAATAGGGTGCATAAACAAGTAGAGACGGTAGACCTGATGGTAATCATCCTTTTCAGGTGACTACCTACGCCCATGTACACCTTCTCTTCAAGAGATTTTAAGATTTGATTGCTCAGCTCCCCCTTTTTTTCTGTGCGGAAATCCCCTCGGATACCGCACACCGTCTCTGATACCAGTACCCTGGGAACCTGGTGTACCCCAGAAAGGAAATCCCCAGCTCCCCGGCCTGCTTCTGCTGGGGTGACAGATGGCCTCACTTGTCACCCTGAGGCCTGCGCTTATGGAAGACGGATATCGTTCAGCAACCTCCGGCTCCTGAGTCGTCTGCGGTACCTGGCCCGTTCCCGAGCCTGGCGGACTGGGATGGTCCTAACCTCTCCCGGTCCCTCTCCGCCGTATCCTTCGCAAGTATGACTTGCTCGCAGAAGGAGACAGCGGAGTTCCATGCGCTCTTGTTCCGTACAATAGCCGCAATCAACGTACCGAGCGACATAATTCCCACTCCAATGGCTTTTACGAGGTAACGCCTATGCTCCACCCATGCCGGAAATTCCGCGAGTGGCGCTCCACTGAAAAAATCCACGGAAAAACACAGATGATCTCCGAAGCATCCTTTTCAGGTTATCACTTGCGTTAGCCGGTATCCTCCATAAGGGCGTGTCCCCCCATCCCTACCAAAATTTGGCAGGCCCAAGGGAGCCGAAGTATGGCCGACTTTGCGTAGCACCCGTACTAACATATCAATACAGAGCGAGGAGACAGATACAGAGGAGTTACTAGTTCGGGGGGGGGGGGGGTCTACTCGTTTGTAGATGACCCGAGGTATGTCGGGGCACCAGGGACTTCCTTTCTAGGGTATACCTGGTTCCCCGGCTATTAGTACCCAAGACGGCGTGCGGTTTTAGTCGGTTCGAGTCCGACATGCCACCGACAGGTGGTATCCGAGAGGATTTCCGCACGAAAAAAAAAAAAGAAAGTGGGAGGTACTAGTCGCATTGTTTGTTTAACATGGGTTTTTTGTAGGATCGTGGTGGCACATGATTTTCATGTGCCGAACTTTTAGATCAATGTGGTATATTAAGGAGAGGTCAAGTGTGGATAAAATGTGTTATTATGTGTTAATTATGCTATTTTTGTTCGGCCACTTACTTGCTAATTGCCAAGTTCATTGGTTGGTTCAAAGATCCAAAAAGCAGCTCTTTCTTGTAGTACTGGTTGAAGAGTGTTGCGCCCGAACATGTAATGTTCGCAATACCATTTAATACCATTAAGTTATTCAAAAATAACAAGGCAAATAAAAACATTGCATGGCTGAAAGGAAAACAGACTTAACTTCGAAGGCATTATCCAAAAACTCTTACGGATGCAAGGTTATTGCTCATTATACCATTCTTGATTCTGTGCCGGTACTTAAGGTTACTGCATCCATTAGTTTCTGGGTTATTATTAATAATAAAAACAATCTTCAAGAAAAAAGGATATCCTCTTTTCTGCAGTCCATACATTTTTCTTTGGTATCCGTCAACTTCCATACCTAAAACTTTCTTTACCACATTCTTTTGTTACTTAGATTAGATATGTACCTTTGAATGATATCGATCGATACATATATAAAAAATACATGAAACGGACACAAAAACACCCAGACTTAGAACAACAATTTGTGGACACACGTCCCATGTGGGGATCGAACCCACAACACTCAGCGTAGTAGTAAGCGGCGTGACGACCGCTTAAACCATTACGCCATCCGTGCAGTCACCATTGAAAAATGTTGGGAGAAAGTTGGTTCCTTTTCGATACGCAGACAAAATTGCGCGAGTCAGGTAGTCCTTTTACTTATATAAAAATACATTACACTAAATAAAACTTTAATTTGTTAATATGTTTGTTACTTCAAGACGCAAAGGCTAGGGTACGGAAGTAGTCTAGTACTCCATGGTGTGACTATCTACTAACCAAAAGGTGGGCAATATCTGAAGGAGTTCTCGGAGACATCCTTTTCAGGCCGTTCGAGGCCCTTGCAATAGATTATTATTAACGGAACACCGTGTGGTGTCAGTTCGTTCGATTTTCATATTCCTTCCCCCCACATAACCCCTAGTTCTTGTAAGGTGGGAGTTACCACACGAAAAAAAAAGATTAAATGATTAAACCCATACATTGTATAGATTATAATCATCAGAAAGTATCAGAAAACAAGTCTGGTAAGTTTCGTTACTCACATAAGTATACCCATATTCAAAGGTGGCTAAGGTTTTCAGAGAGTTTCGTATTCTCATAACACTTGCCGATAAAAACAACGCCTTTATAGACCTTTTAATCTAGGCATCTCGATATTTGAAACTGGCCAATAACACGGATTAGAGTAAACCACTAACCTCTATTATATAGCGTACGTGTATATTGGAGATCTGTGGAATTTACATGTATTCCATTGCTGAAAATTAAAAGTAAAAATGTCTATGCGGATTCAAATGACACTTTTTATTCTTAAAAAAAAGCATTGCTTGACTTTTACTTTCCTAAGTTACGCGATCGTGTCTTTTTAAATGGTTGTATTTAAAAATACCAGGAACATACTTGAATGTAATGTAAAAATAGTAGTTTTAATTTCATTCAAATGTTTTCCTTGTAAATGAAGTAACGACTGTTCACTAATTGGTTGGAGAAAGACTAATTTGTTGCAGATGTATCTATCTGTAGTCTCAGTAACAATTTATTCTGAAATCGCTTAATTTTTTTAGATAGTAAACTGGTCGAATATTTTTTGTTAAAAAATATTGCTTAACCAATTCAGTTTCTACATATTTCATTTTAAACTGTACAAAATAAGCAATACCGATCACATAAAAGTCGCGTATAATAAAACTAAGTCATAAATGTCATGTAACGTAAAACAATCATATTTGTAGTCATTATTATTATCACTAGTTATGCTCGAAACTCAACAAAATATTTTTTTTATTGCAAAAAGCAAACTCAAATAACAGAAGCCCACATTCTAGTGACACGTTGTGACTTTAGTCATAACTAATAATGTACCTACGTTACTTGCTACTTGTCTTTTTGACGTATGCAAACACCGAAAACCACAACTGAATAAACACAACTGCATCGGTAAAAATAAAGGTATTCGTAAGAAAGTAGCCTCCAGACACATCTTCGACATTTTTTAAGTGAAAACTTCTTAAGGCGCGTTGGGCATTTTTGAACAACAAACAAAAGAATGTATTTTTTTGAGATGGAAAAAACATTGAACTCGCGACACTGTTACAGTTACTGAAACCTCAGTATATCTTCTTCTTCTTCTTCTTTAGCCTTAATCGACCAAATATTTGGTGTAGGCCTCCTTTAATCCTCTCCACTTTCCTCTGTCTTGGGAAATTAGGGTCCAGTTGCACTGCGACGACTGCACGGATGGCGTAGTGGTTTAAGCGGTCGCCACGCCGCTTCCTATTACGCCGAGTGTTGTGGGTTCAAACCCCACATGGAAAAACACTTTGTGTGATCCACAAATTGTTGTTCTGAGTCTGGGTGTACTTTATGTCCGTTTCATGTATGTTTGTGAAGTCCCCCGCGACACAGGATTTATTCCTAGTGCGGGAGTTGTCTCTTTAAAAAAGAAAGAAAGAAAAGAAAAAGAAAAAAGTTGCTGCCCGCCACTTTTTTGATGTCATCCTTCCATCTCATCTGTGGTCGCCCTCGAGGTCTTTTCTGGTCCCATGGTCTCCATTCTAACACTCTTTTACACCAATAGTTTTGCTTTCTGGATACATGACCAGCCCACTCCCGCTTCAACTTTACTACCCTTTCTACAACGTCTAATACTTTGCTCTGTTTACGAAGCCACGTATTGGTCTTTCTGTCCCTTTAATCCTCTGTATATAGGTATCTACATACTCGTATATTGGCCCCGAGTTTCCACGAGAGTTGAGGTTGGGTTGAAATACATAAATAATATAACAAAATATAATATAAACATTTATTGTGTACATACAACATAGATACACAGAACATGTTCATGTTGGAACTAACGTTTCGAAAAAACAACTGTTATAATCAAAAAAATATTTTTTTTAAGTCTTTACTTTCGACACTCCCGGAGTGAAACTGTTTTTTTTTTTTTGATACGGGTGGGCAAACGAGCAGACGGGTAACTACCGCCGTCCATGGACGCATGAACCTCAAGAGCCACAAGTACCCCCCTTTGAGTCCTCAACAGAATCAGGAGTTTGGGCTCTGGTAACACACTGCACTCGGTAGGCGCGCAAGCGTCAATGACCTCTCCATCGGTATCGCATACTTCGCTGCATTTCATTGAAAAACAAGTTCTTTATTTGACTAACTTACATTCTGTGTACTAAGTATCGGGAATTTGTCAATAAAACAAAAAATACAAATTATTCATCTAAATTTATTTTATCGCCTTCAAAGTAGGCCCCATCGCTTGCAATACAACATCTCCAACGCTTCACCCAGTCTTCCATACATTTTTCATAGGCTATTTGCTCAAAACTCAAAACGTTTTCCTCGAAGTGGTAATTTTAACTTGGGAAATAAAAAAAAGTCAGACGGAGCCATATCAGGTGAATACGGTGCTTGGTCAAAAACTTTTGTTGAATTTTTCGCTAAAAACTCTTTCACTATAATGGCTGTGTGTGATGGTGCAGCATCCATGAGTTGTGTTGCCACAAATCTGGACGTTTTCGGCGGATACTCTCACGCAAACGCTTCATGACGCCTAAATAATATTCTTTATTCACTGTTTCTCCCTCTGGAAGGAATTCGGAGTGAACCACACCACGGTAGTAAAAAAAAACTGTCAGCATCATCTTGATTTTGGAGCGACTTTGCCGCGGTTTTTTTGGTTTCGGCTCGTTTTCGAGACGCCATTCTGAAGACAGTTGGCTTGTTTGCATGTCGTACTCATAAACCCATGTCTCGTCGCCAGTTATTATACGTTTCATAAAGGTCGGATTCGTAGAAGCTCAGGAAACCATGTCTTCAGCGACATGCTTTCGCTGCGCTTTTTGAACAAAATTAAGCTCTTTTGGAACTAGTCAAGCGGCGACGCGTTTCATGCCTAAATTTTCAATGAGAATGTTGTGGACGGCCTTAAAAGATATGTTCACCTCACTAGCCAACTCTCTCAGACTCATACGTCGATTTTCGAGCACTAGCTTCTTGATTCTGTCGATGTTTTCTTTGGTCGTAGCGGTTGAAGGTCTACCAGAACGAGGCAAGTCTACTACTACTTCTCGGCCTTCTTTAAAAGCCTTGTACCATTCATAAGCCCTTGTTTTCGATATACACGATTCGCCGTAGGTATTTCGCAACATTTTTAGTGATTCACTACAAGAAATATCATTCGAAACACAAAATTTAAGGCAAACTCTTTGTTCAACAATATTTTCCATTGTAAAAATCGCCGAGGACTCAAAACTATCACCAACAAAAAGTGTAGTTAAAAACAAATTAAATGACAGATCCCGCTCAAATTTTGCGCGCTTAATCAGTACAGTGCTACCAACATGCAGTAAAAAAATTAGAACGACCTCTTTTACGCGGGTCTTTTCGGGTTCAGTACCGAACGGGTACCAGGTTGCACCGGCCGTGGTCACAGGCTGACTCAAATTCAGAGTCAGCCTGTGACCACGGCCGGTGCAACCTGGTCGAAACGTCAGGCAAACCAGAGGTATGTAATACCCTAAATAAGAGATCGCGTTAATTCCCGTTAAATAATATTAATTATCATGGAACGCGAAAGTTTAAAAACTTATAAATGTAATCTAGATCTTGTCTAGATCTGTATGTGGGTTGTGATAAGACCACCAATGTTCGTTATGTTGGTTGTACAAACCCACACGAGTAAACTAGGCCTCGTCTGTCCACAAAATATTGGCAACGGGGTGTGCGATAAGCCACTTGCAGAATTGTCCACGAGGTAAGGCGTCTGTTTTGAGTAAGACTTACAAATCTAGGACTTTTTGATAACGGTAAGGGTGCAAGCCAGCGGTGTTTATCAGCTTGCATACTGCGTACGGCTTACGCGGAAGCGTTGCGCTGCGCGCCCGTGTACTTGAAGATACTGTTCAAAGTCGAAGATTTGTTCTTCGACCTCTATTGTAAGTCTTGACCTTGCAGTACTCCTTACGTGTGAAGGGGTTTTATACTGTCCGTAGTCTACTAGCCTCAGATTTGCGGATAAAATCGTTTGGCGGTTAGGCACCGATGGATTTGGTTATGCCTTGTCTTCGGAGTCGTGGTATACTTTCCGACTCGTACAAGCGCTGTGCACCATTTAGGCTTTCACCACTACGAATGTAACAACGCACTATTTCGTAATACTCGCGATTAGAAAAAATCGTTTGCACTGTTGACGTCACAGAAGAAGAAGCGATGAACACAAAGGATGCAACCGACTGACCTATTAAAAATTTAATTGCTGGATTTGTACCGGCCGGCGGCCGGGTTTCGCACACGCCTCACCCCGCGTCGCGTCCCCCGATGCATTCTTTCTCTCACTGTTTACGTAACTAGCATAAGACTGTTTTGTACGTTTAAATTAGTGACCACACTGCTAAATATTTTCTTCGGGATGAAATATTTTATGTTGAAAATTTGACCTACACTTTTTTTCGCAAAAATGGGATCCTTAAATAATGTCTAGTGCCTAAAATAAATTTTGACGACAACAACGATTTCACGGTGTATACAAACAAGAGGAACCAACGCACAAAATTAGGACCACTGCGAGCGAGCGCAACTACGACGACGAAATTCGACAAAATTCATAAAATGCCTTCTTGTGTATTCCGAAAGTGCACAAATTACGACAAAAATGTAAATAAAGATAAAGGAATATCATGCCAGAGGCAAGTGTAGGTATGTTTTGTGCTGAAATGCATTAATAGATGTATGTACGATTACGAAACAAATATTTTGTGCGTAAAGTATATACATCACGCCTCTTCCTTAAAATATCATTGTCTGTGTCACTCTGGTTGTGCCGGCCAAAAAAAGTGTCCAAGCATAGCTCTCCCACGACTCTTAAACTTACTACTACTTACCTGCTTCTCTTGTCTCTATTTTCTATCTTTCTTTTGCTCCACCTGAAAACGTTAACATCCCTAAGGAGGGAGAGGCCTTAAAAAATAAGCCGAAACCCTTTGTAGTGTTACACATTGCGTCGACTTTAAATAAAATAATGAAACGGGAGGGAATATTGTTAAGGAAAAAAAATAAAATAAAGTCACAAAATACATTTATTTCTTTGTACGTTACATCATTTGGAAAGTAAACGATTAATCGCCTCATATATTTCTAACTTAAAAAATAAAATTCAGAGGCCGCTTATGCAGAGGTACCTATATAACAAGTTATATCTTTGGTCAATATACTAGGTCCAAGTACTACTAATATAATAATATCAAACTCGAAGGAGTTCATTTACACATAACATACCTAAAACCTAAGAATAACGATATTTAAAAAACGTTAACTTATAAACAATATAAAAAAATGTAATACTCTTTCAAAATTATGATAGGTTACTTCGCGCCAAAAAAAAACGGACGCCATTTTTTAATTTATGAGTTAGAGGCCCGGGCACACTTAGTGCAAGTGGTTTTTTGTGGGGTTCGTTTTGGATATCGTCTTTTTTACGTAACAATATTTTTAAGTCTAAACGAAATTGATGTTGTTTACTACATAGCGAGTATACCTCTTACATATCTATAGTTCTAAATTTATCATGTATATTGTTTTGTTAAATTCTTTAGGTTCTAAAGACGGTTCTCTTAGAACTCACCTATCTTGCTCAGTATTTTCGTTGGTCACTATGGAGCTCATGGTCCACAGATTTCACAGGAATGAAAATTTGCAAGAGATTTGTTACGTAGAGAAACTTACATCATCAGACAGATCACGTTATACCATTAAGTATCATACATCTATGAAACAACAAACTTACACGCTAAAACAATTTATGTATATACTTTTTTATGGTCTACAGATCTTTGGTTTTGGAAACATTTGGCTTAAAAATTATTTACTTAATCAATAATACATTAACAGTAATTTAGCGACAAAGCATGACCCGCAGTAACGTACGTTTCGATATTCAAATCTGACAATTCAACTGCTGCAAGACTTAATTATTTTTTAAATTTAATTCTGTTTTTTAACTGAAGTTTAAACAGGCAAATAAATTTAACACGATATGAGTGAGATCAACCCCGGAAAAAAAAAATGGGCTGGTCGAAAAATTTGGCCTAATCCATGGCAAAAAACCGGCCTCCTTTAATTTTTGGTTCGCGGGAAAAACCGCGGGAAACAATCCTGATTTTAATTTTTCGCTGCTTTCTATCACTCACAGTGCCCCTTAAAAGAGGGTGTTCACCTATTCCTGCACTCAACATAACCAATTATGTGCTGCATGGGAATCCGGGGTCCGATCTATAAATGTCCCCTTCAAGCGCCGATTCAACTATGCCAAGGCTGATTGGGAGTCGTTTACGCAATCGATCGATGACGCCCTGTTTCAATGTCCCACCAACCCCGCAAAACTACGACCAGTTTGTCGAGATTGTGTCAACTTATTCCCGAAGACACATCCCAAGGGGCTGCAGGACCTCCTACATTCCGGGGCTGTCAACAGATTCCAGTGAATTACTGACGCGATACGAAACACTGTTCCGATCCGATCCCTTTTCTGAGGCAACCACAATTGCTGGAGAATTGTTGCTATCTAAACTAGGCGAAATCAGACGAGAGAGGTGGACGAATACTGTTACTAGCATCGACATGACTCACAACAGTAAAAAGGCTTGGAGTACGATTCGAAAGCTGACCGGTGAGTCCCCTCAACCCGCACCGCCAAGCCAAGTCACCGCAAACCAGATAGCACATCAACTACTTGTTAATGGCAGACCAACACGCCGTTCCAGAAGGACCCCAAAAATCCAAAAAACGGGGCCCGCTCCCTGACGATTCAGTAAACCCTTCAAGGGTTGCTGAATTCTTTTACAGCGAAAAGGGCCCGCCTTAAGTCTGGTAAGCCTTGGAGTCGACGACATCTCAGCGAGAAATTAAAAAGTTTTGGGGCCCATTTTGCTGGTCGGGGGTGTTGCACTTTTAAACAACTGCCTAAAAAATTTTCAATACCCGTCTTGGAGAAATCAAAATCTTGCAAAACCAAAAAAGGGCGCAAACGACCTTTAAAAACCTTTCGCCCTATCTCTCTACTATGTCACACATATAAACTATTCGAGAGACTGCTGCTGAGCCGCCTTGTGGGCGTCATTGATCCAAAACTGATTCCCGAGCAAGCTGGCTTCAGACCCGTGAAGTCTTGCAGTAACCAGACTCTTAAAGTGGTACAACACATTGAGGATGGCTTCGAGAGAGGAATGGTCACTGGTGCTGTATTCGTGGACCTATCAGCTGCCTACGATACAGTCAACCTCAAGAGGCTGTTGTGGAAGGTGGAAACTTTGGTCAACGATCAAATTTCATCCTCATACTCCGAGAAACTTCTCCACAACCGCCGATTTCAGGTCCACCTTCTCTCGGAAAAAAGTCGTTGGAGAGCACAGAAAAAACGGCCTACCTCAAGGTAGTGTCTTGGCACCGCTTTTATTTAATATCTATACCAATGACCAACCATCCAGCCCACATACCTCCCGCTTCCTCTATGCAGACGACCTTGCCCTTACCTCCCAAGCCACCACCTTTGAAGAGGTTGAGGTGTCCTTGTCAAACGCTCTTGGTGACTTAGCCACTTACTACCACGCTAACTCACTCAAGCCCAATCCGAGCAAAACGCAGACGTGCATTTTTCCATCTTCGCAACAGAGAGGCGAGCCGCAAACTTAACATCGTTTGGGGTGGGGTATCCATAGAGCACAGCAACTTTCCAAAATATCTGGGTGTTACTCTGGACAGGTCTCTAACATTCGGCAAGAACTGCAATAACATTAAGCAGAAGGTGCCACTCTCGCAATAGTCTTTTGCGGCGACTAGTCTCTTCAAAGTGGGGTGCTTCGCCTGACGTCGTGCGGACTACTGGGTTGGCGCTATCTTTCTCTGCGGGTGAATTCGCATGTCCCGTGTGGGGTCGTTCAGCCCATGCAAAGTTAGTGGACACAGCACTGAATGAAACGTGCCGGATAATCACTGGCTGCCTCAAGCCGACCCCGGTACAGATGCTGTATCCACTGGCAAGGAAATCCTTTGTTTATGGTTTCATAAGCAATTACTTGAAAACTATAAAAACACAGAACCGTATTATAAATTATGTATATTGATAATGATAAGGTGTTTATCTAGAAGATTATTCTTTATAGTTTAACATCAACAAACCGGACAACAGGACAAAAGCACTGCAAAGAGGAGTACAACTTGAAGCAAACCCTGTACCAACTCATCTTGCCAGCTTTGTATAGTAGGGCAAAACCTCCTGTCTAAGGAGGGGCCTCTGTCCAGCCAGTGGACTACTAAAGGCCGTTGATGATGAAACGTGCAATAGTTGACATGGCCACTTTATAAATTAAATCATTTTTGTCCAACACGGTCCAATTGTGGTGTTATAATCTAAACATGTTTCTATAACACAGAATATGTAGGCGGTTAGATAAGTTGCCGGAGGTAAGATAATTATTATTTAGATATCTTTTATTTTATACTGTACCTTACTTGGTATGATTTTCATTGTATCGTTTCGGAAACTTGTTATTTTTATTGCTAAGTGTACCAATTCAAACAAAAATTTAATAAGGTGAAATTGGTCTGTATATATATTTCAAAATACAAACACTCAAAAGGCAAAATAAGAATTCACATAACAAACCACAAAAATGCCATTACAGGCGGAATATTCTTTTAACTAAAAAACTCTAGCCTAGCGTGTTCAGTCAGCTCCAGAATTATCTAACGACATCTACATATCCAAAACTAATTTATTGTACTGTACGCTGAGACTAAAATCTCGAATTGATATCTTATAAATTAGGAATAATAACAATATGATACTATTGTAAATAGGTATTACATTTTCAACATTGGTTTTTAGAACAAGACATAACACCGGTTTTTTGTGAGCCTGTGGTATCACTGCTAATATATTTATATATTTTATTGAAATTTTAATCGTGAGTCAAACCTGTACTTAGCTAAATGTACGTGAATACCGTTCCGTACTGTTCGTACACTTATGAATCACTTATGGATAAAATATTTATAAACTAATTCATGTTAAACGGCCCGGGCCATAGCGCAGACATCACTAGGCATTTCTTCACGACCTTGTCAAAACACAACAAATACAATGTTATTGTCATCAAAATACTATTCAGGAATTGCCTCCCAAAGCTCTTTAACGCCCGCCGATGTGAGATCAGGTGGTCCAAATATAAATGGTTCAGTAGATTGTGGGCCAAATAGTTTCACCATTTTAAGTCTTGATTGTGACAATATTAGAGAAGAGAGTGCGGTGCGAGGTACACCTATCATTTCTGCACAGATTCCAGTAATATGTACATCATCTATCCAGAAGTAGGGTATTGATTGTGCAGCCATTAATAGTCTCTGGATCACATCTTGTGAGTAGAGTATAGCCCAGCCTAAAAAAAGAAACTTATTTAGTGATCTCTGACAATAACATACAATGCATCTTGGAACATATTACCTATATGTTTTTACAAAAAAAAAGTATATAGTATTCTATCAGTTAATCTAGCTTTCATAGTACAAGCTCTACTTAGTTTGAAGCTAGATGGGGTTCTGTTTCAGATGTCCGAAATATTGAAAACAAAAAAAATTGGCGAGCACTCAATGAAGCGGTTTAACTATAGACATTATGCATAGACTATGTTTTTTTTTTACCTGAAAGTAAACCATACGTATACAATTTATGTAAGCAAATCTATTATAAACTCATGTCTAAAGGAGTATGTACTACTCTGTCAAGAAAGTACCGGGAAAAGATCAATAATACATAAAATGTTTGTTATTCATCCGAATTTATTTTATCACCTTCAAAGTTATTTTTGTCAAATGTATTATGTTTTACAAGTTATTGTGTTATGTTATTTTTGTCTTCTACCGATTGAAAACGGGTGCCACGAAGTGGTAATTTGAGTTTAGGAAAAAGAAAGAAGTCGGCTGGAGCCATATCTGGTGAATATGGTGGTTGCTCGATGGTATTTGTTGAGTGTTTGGTCAAAAATTCGTTCACAATGATTGAAATGGTACGGATCCACTCGTGAGATACAGACAGTTCGGCGGCTATCTCTCTCAAAGTTGAATGAGGATTTCCAGTCACTATTTCCTTCACTTTTGCGATGTTAACTTCAGTTGCAGACGTTGATGGCCTACCAGAGGGAGGCAAATCTTCCATCACATCTCGACCGCTTTTGAACGCTTTGTACCACTCATAAGCATGTTTTTAATAAAGTCGATTCACCGTAAGCCTTCTGTAACATGTTGAGTGACTCCTAACACGAAATTCCATTGGCGATGCAAAATTTAAGACAAACTCTTTGTTCGATGGTCCATTATGATATTCGCAATACACACTAGATATGATATAACTAAAAACAGCACTGTATTTAATATAAATAACAGATGCAACTCAAACTCCGCCAAAATGGAAAACAGTTGTGCCAATCTAACAACAACAAAAAAAAAAAAATTGGAATCATAAACAAATGATCCATTCCCGATACTTCTTTGACTGAATGTATACAAAAAGAAGAAATAAATTAAAGAACATAATATATATCTTTACTAATAGAATTAAGCTGAAGAGTTTTAATTCAATTAAACCAATGGAACATCATGGTATGACTCTCTGAAACACAGATCAAAATGAACGGGTAATGATTTGACGACCGGATAGCGTAGTGGATTGTGTAACGGACTGCTATTCCAAAGGTCGTGGGTTCGATTCCCGCCCAAGTCAAAAATTTGTGTGTATGAACATATTTAATGTCTGATTTGGTCTGGTTGTTTTATATGTATAATATGTATGTATTTACAAAAAAAAAGTATATATGTATTTATATCAGTTGTCTAGTACCCATAGTACAAGCTCTGCTTAGTTTGGGACTAGATGGCGTTGTGTGAATGTAGTAAAATATATTATTATTATTATTAATGATAAATCACCATTTTGTTGATTTATTAGTCACCATCGAGATCTCTGACACGGAGACCTTTTTTGAAGGAGTGAAATGTCCCACGACCCCATAGTTAGTATAACACCATGAAACAAGTCGGATCGCATATTTTTAATAAACATGCATATTACTCACTAACATTTTTATCTGAATAGTCTATGGTCTACTAAAATCACACATACCTGCACAATATGTTGGATAAAATTGTTTTGAATATTCATGAGTCGTCACCTTCCATTTTGATTTTGATGATCTCTGAGCCTTGGCATTTTTAAGCACTTGACACATTATCAAATCTTTCGCTCCCCACGGTGACAGTTCCCTAGCCAAAAAATGTCTCATCTCCCCTGAGTTGACGAGAACATCATCATCAGTTTTCAAAACATATCTTGCTGCAGGGCAATGATGTTTTACCCATTTTAAGCCCATAACATGCTTATAGGTCAAATTCCTATAAGCATCTTTAAAATTTCCATATACTATGTCTCCATGCTCCGTAATTTCCTTATGTACTAGTTTTGATACTGTGGTATTATTCTTAGTTTCACCGATCAAGAACACGACTTTCGTGGAGTCAAAGTTTCGACCCCATGTGCTTCGAATAATTTGTCGTTTTTCAGCATGATGTGGATTCGAAGAGACTATTACCATTAGTAGTAAGCCTGCAGTATAATTTTTGCATGGTTGTGGATTATGAATGAAAGTAAAATTGTTAATGTCGATCAACTGTTCGTAGTTATCTTCGACAATTACTTCTGTCGTGTTGTAAGGGCCAAGAAGACTGAACTGCGGCTCCGGAAGCTTGACCGAGATAGGTGTTGTACGCATATAATATTTTGAAACTATAAACAGGGCAAAAATAGTAAACAATATCTTGTGGAGGGTCATAATTTCTGTTCTTTCACGTTGTATTTCCGTCATAGTAAATTGGATAATATTTCATGTATACTTTTGTCACTTGTCACAACAAGTTTTAATTAAAGAAGGCACTTATTATTTACAATAATCTTTTCTTTTTCTCTTGCTTCGGTTGCGTTTTTAAACACTTCTACTAAACTTCAGGATGGAGGGTAGATTTATTCGTTTTAAATAATAAAATAATGTGCTTTTAACTGTTTGTAATTGTAGTTCTGTGGAAGAGGAACAAAGTTATAGCATACCTATTTTAATTATTAAATTATTTATTGGAGTAACTAAGACTCAGAGATGTTAGAAACATTTTGTATGTTTTATAAATTAAGGTTAGACTCATTGCCTCGCAGTAACTGGCGCAGCTGAAACCCCGATGCAATGTGTCATATATAGACAATCTAATCTACTCGCAATCATCATCAGTATGCTGTTGGAGCTGACCCACACCCTGTGTTTTAGCACGACGGCATAGAAACAGTCAACGTGAGCAGCGCAACGTGAAGCAGGGCAACCCCACCAGCACCCTGACCGCGTTATTATACTAGATGCGGAGAGCATTGTATGATTTTTGAGTAAAATGTGCCCACAGGCTACACGTGTAAAAGGAGGTACAGTAAGCAGGATATAATACATATTTTGTTTCTCTCAAGGCACCTATAAAAGAATTGTATTTTGTTAAGCAAAATGACTTTGTAAAAGATTTTGGAGAGAATTAACTAACGTCAAGAGGTAAGTCAAATAAAGGGTCGGGGTATCTGTTAATCAGGAACATTAGAAATAGTGAGAACTGATATCATCATCATCAACAGCATTTTAACAGTCCACTTCTAGACATAGCCGTCAATTTAGAAGGGAGTTTTGGCATACTATACTATGCTGTCCGTGTGGTGACGGATTAAGAATAGAGTGTCACCACCCCTATTCATACCTTGGGTGTCGTAAGAGCCGACTAAGGGAGAAAACTATGCAGAACAACAGCACTACAGGGAGAAGGAAAACTTAACACAAACACTATACTAACCTGTCAGGCCAGCGTGGTATAGTAGGCCAAAACCTCCTTTCTAAGGGGAGGTTTATGTCCAGCAGTAGACTATTAAAGGCTGTTAATGATGATGATGATGACGATACTATGCTGGCCAGACAGGTTGATATAAGGTTTGTGTCAAGCTACCCTTTTGTGTGAATAGAGCTGGTGACACTCCATATTCTTAATCCATTACCACACAGATGGAGCAACTAATATAGGACAGAAGTCAATATATTCAAGATAGACCATTTGTCTCATTCATACTGACATCAAGTTTTAATTTTCAAGGAAGTGAAACCAGGTAAAAAACTCAATAAAAACCATCGCCCAAAAGCTGAGAATTACAGAATTAAATGAGACCCAAAATTTCAAGTTTACATTTTGTTTTTAATTTACATTGAGATATCTCTCTAAAAATAATCTCTCTAAGACTCTCTCTATGGCATATTCAGATGTGAGGAAAATTATTGACATATTTGTTTTATAATAAAGCTGGTGAATCTACTTGATTTTTAATTTATGACGCAGATTCAAATCTGATGAAGAAGATTGTTTTAAAGCGTTTATCGTGGCACATACTGTCCCCATCAGATCCCTCTGATGGGCACAGTATGTGCCTCGATAAACGCTTCTAACGCCATTCATCTCTAGAAAAAGTCTGTACTCACTAAACTTAAGATGAAAATTCCACCACCAGAAATACACAAAACTTAGTTTAAAAGCACAGTATTCAATTATTTGCAAGAAAACAAAAAGTAACCTATAATCTCACAACACTAAGCCAACTATAGGAAGTAGTTCATCGCGAAATACATTAACACCGGTAATCACAATATTTAACAATAGCAATGTATCGCCTTTCTTGAAATGCAATTATCAGAATGTAAACTTTGTAAAGTACTAAAGTACCTACGCTGGTATTGCCAACTTTTAATATAATTTGAAATGTGTAAAAAAAATCGTTTTTGGCCGTTGACAAGTGTTGGCCAGATCACGAAAATAAAACAAATAGGCGAGCCTTGCAGTAATAGAGATAATCTAAAACTAGAGTAGGAAAGCTGGCTGTAAGCGCGTAATAGCGTTACAGAGAGAAAAAAGATTCTCTCCTCTATCCACTGATTGGCTGTCACAGCCCCCTACAATCATCATAGAGAAAATATATACGATTCCTGCTCAAGTCAAACATTTGTGTGCATGAACATTTGATGTTTGATTTGGTCTGGGTGTTTCTATGTATAATATGTATATATTTACAAAAAAAAAGTATATATGTATTAATATCAGTTGTCTAGTACCCATAGTACAAGCTCTGCTTAGTTTGGGACTAGATGGCGTTGTGTGTATGTGGTAGAATATTATTATGTCATTTTATACCTTGTCTGGTCTCCCTTTTATTTTAAAGGGGTAACAAAATCTAACACACGGGCCTTAGCCAAGTGTGCCAAAAAGGGCTTATGTTAGAGGGGGCAGACGAGCAATCGGGTCACCTGATGGAAAGTGACCATCACCGCCCATCACGCGCCAAACCACATTATTAAAGGTCAATTCTCAAAATTCAGTTCGCAACTGTCATAAAAGTTTTTTTGGAGTAAAATAGTGAAGTATTAACTAAGACTAGCAGATTACCGATTCAATTTTCAGTTACAATATGATATAATCACATTACAGTCAACAATGGATGTTTAACAATTTACTATGAAAATAACTTTTATGACATTTGTGAGCCAACTCTCTAGAGTTGATCGACTCTGAATTGTGACCGAACTTTTATTATGAGAATCGGCTTTCAGAATGCATGTTATACGAACTCTATTATGTTATACGAACACAACCTGTAGTAAAAAAAACCACTACGCATTTTCTGTTTTTGTAGGTGACATTATGTACTTTGACATTATTTACTACTTTTACTAGCTATGATCACGGTTTAAAATGTGTTTTCATTGTAGGTTTATTCTACTTCATTACAAGTTTATTTAGTAGAATTTTTACTGTCAGTGCTCCGCTTTCATAAACACAAAAAAAAATGGGAACGTTAGTTCCATTCTAATTTTTTAAGCTGAGTAAGCTGAGATTCCCTTTAGAACATTAGATATTACATTTATATTTTTTTTTTTTGTTTTTTAAAAGAAGTTTTTATCAATTGATACTTTGCTTGGAGTTGACAACTACCTATATTTCCTAATATTACGGGTATATCATTCAACTCAACTTTTGGTTAATGGCTTTGTGTGATAAAGTAAGGAGTTGCACACCTCCGTAGCCACTATCTATGCCTGTCTACAAGCTATATTAAATGTGTCATAAAGTAAAAACAACTGACTATTAAATTGTACATGTCATAGGTGTTAAAATAAAATATCCATATTAAATGTGTTTCGATATCATCGTTTATTGGGTTTTACTTGCACTGATCCCCCACAAATTGGTAGCGGAGCATGGTTATGCGTAAGTATAACCCGTGGGTATGTCCAAAATGAATATATCGAGTTATCGAAATATTGAACTCCTGAAAAAGGTAAATTATGATACCTGGTGTATGCAAGCACAGGCGGTCCTGATCAAAAATGACTATTGGGACATCGTCAGCGGCGAAAGAAAATTATTGCCAAATTCAACTCCAGAAGAAAAACTTGTTTTTCAAAAAGACGATCTAAAAGCAAGAGCGGACATTTTGCTTTTACTGTCACCATCGGAGTTAAAACAAATAAAAGCCTGCTCCACCGCAAAAGCTGTTTGGGATAAACTGAAAGCAACTTACCAAAGTGCTGGGCCTGCTAGAGAAGCTACTCTATTAAAACAACTTGTCTTAAAACGCATGAATGCTAGTGAAGACATCCATGATCATATAAATAATTTCATGGACATAGTTGACAAGCTTGCCGACATGGATATAAAAATACCACCGGAATTACTCAGTATTATGTTACTGTACAGTTTGCTGACTACATTCGAGAATTTTAGGATAGCTATTGAATCCAGAGATACATTGCCAAATCCAGAAGACTTAAAAGTCAAAATTCTTGAGGAATGTCAAGCTCGAAATAGTAATGATAAACCTGAGAAGGAAGCATACTATTCAAAGAATAAACAAAAATTTTATTGTAACAATTGCAAAAAGAAAGGTCACTCTACTGAGATGTGTTGGGGTAATAAGAAGAACATAATTAAAAAGGAAAAAGGTAAAGCATCAAACACTTATAATGTTTGCCTAAGTACTGCATACCCAAGTTCAAATGAAAGAATTTGGTGTCTTGACAGTGGTTGTTTAGCGCACATGTGCGCCAACAAATCAATGTTTTTAAATTTAACCGCTGAGAATGGCACATTAAAAATGGCATCAAATAAATACACAAGTGGAATTCAAGGTAAAGGAACAGTAAAAATAAATATAGAGAAAGAAGTTTATAATTTTACTGAAACCTTATACGTTCCAGACTTGTCAGTGAACCTAATATCAGTGGGTAAAATAACCGAAAAAGGTCACAAGGTTTTATTCGAAAAGAATAAAGCATATGTCATTGAAAATAATGGTGAAATAACACTGACAGCTCAAAGAAAAAATGGGCTATATTATATTCAATTCAATTCAATTCAATTATTTATTTCGGACTATTACATCCATATAGTGTTAGTAACAATGTGTTTTAAAAACTAGTGTTAGTATTGAATTATATTTATTCGTTTATTATAATTTTTTTATTTTACGTGAATGGAAATCCACCTCTGAATAAGGGAAGAGTCCCATCTATCTGAAAAAACATTCAGGATGCGGTTGGAGGAGGAGCGCAAACGCACCAGCATGGAGGCGCAACGTTTCCGCATTATAGCGGTGAAACCGTCGACCGCCATGGCGACCCCAAAAGCACCCTGAATGCATTATTATACTGGACACGCAGGTCGTTGTATGCCCTCTGCGCAAACTTAGTCCACAGGCTGCAGGTGTAAAAAGATTGGCAGAAGGCTTTAAACAGCATTATTTAAACATTGCTAGTACAGCGTGCAAACCTACGGGCCATTAAGTATATTGAATCTGATGAAAAAGAATTTATTACTGCTAAATACACTACAAAAACAAAAAATAACATCATGGAATGGCATCGAAAACTTGGTCATATAAATGAAAGAGATTTGATCAAAATGGCAAAAGACAACCTTTTGTATGGTTTAAAATTATCTAATGAAAAGTTTGATATATGTGAGACCTGCATCAAAGGAAAATTTACAAGATTACCATTCGAAAGACATGATGAACTCTACACCACAGAAGCTTTAGAAATAATACATAGCGACGTCTGTGGACCATTTGAGTGTGAAACGATGGCAGGATCGAGGTATTATGTTACTTTTATAGATGATAACACACGTCATTGTCAAGTATATTTCCTAAAAAGGAAGAATGAGGTACTTTCATACTTCAAGGAATACAAAAGTGAAGTTGAGAAGCTACACAATAAGAAAATAAAATACCTACAGTCAGATAACGGTACAGAATACAGAAATAAAGAGTTTGACGATTTTCTAAAATTGCATGGCATTAAAAGAAGATTGACAACTGTATACACTCCACAACAAAATGGGATTAGTGAGAGGAAAAATAGATCATTGTTGGAAAAAGCCAGATGTCTCTTGATCGAAGCAAATGCTCCTAAAAAGCTATGGGCAGAAGCAATAGCTACTGCCAACTACTTGATCAATCGAACCTCTTCTAAAACTTTGAAAGGTGAAATCCCCTTTAAAAAATGGATAAATAAAACACCATCAGGTAATCATCTTTATGTTTTTGCCAGGAAGACGTATGTTTTGAAAAAGAATAAACGAGGCAAATTAAGTCAAAATACCAAAGAAGGCGTATTTGTGGGATACTCAATGACCTCAAAAGCCTACAGAGTATACATACCTGAAGATGATGATATAGTTATCAGTAGGGATATAAAAGTTTTAGATAAAATGTATTATGAAGAAAATACTCAAAACTATGAGAAGCTCATAAACGAAGAGGAACATCAACAACGTTCATCATTACCTGAAAATGTAAATAAAACTAAAAATAAGTACAATAAAAGTAATGAACCAGTAGAAATTGAATTCATAGAAAATAAAAATGATAGTAACTTACAAAACCCTATTAGCATTGAAAGCTATGAATCTTCAGAAGATTGTTTCAATGATGCCTCAGAAAATGAAGAAACACCTGTTCATTGGAGGCCACAAAGAAACAGGCGTGGACAAAGGATTTTGTTGTAAATAATACTGAAGAAAGTTTATTATCTGAAATATCTCTCTTGTCTGATAGAGATGAATATGATGACTACTGGCACGATGCAATAAAAGATGAAATTAGAGCACACGTGAAAAACGGTACTTGGAAAATAGAAAAGAAAGATAAAAACATGAAGGAAATAGATTATAAAATGGTATTACGTAATAAAGTAGGACCAGACAATAACATAAAGAAAAAGGCGAGACTCGTAGCACGAGGTTTCTCCCAACGGCCAGGCATCGATTATCATGAAACTTATGCTCCGGTCGCTAAGTTAAGCTCAATCAGATCTGTCATTGGAATAGCTATGGAAGAAAATCTAAAATTAAACCAAATAGACGTAACAACAGCGTACTTGAATGGTGAATTGGAAGAGCACATAGCTATGAAATATCCTGAATGTTTATAAGAGTATTTGACTGAAATATTAGTCGAAGGAAAGCAGAAATTATGACCTGACTGTTTACAATAAAACAAAAGAAATATTAAGGGATATAAAACGTACTCCCAAAGACAAAGTATGTCGTTTAATAAAATCTCTGTACGGACTAAAGCAGTCTGGGAGGCAGTGGCATAAGAAACTTGACGTAGAATTTAAAAATATATGTTTCATTCCCTCAGAGGCAGATCCATGTCTATATAGACTAGAGATAAGAGGAGCCAAAATAATTATAGCCATCTACGTTGACGATTTTTTGATTGCCTACTCTAGCCCTACAGAACTTCAAAAAATAAAGACCCAGCTAAACTCTAAGTTCGAATTAAAAGATTTAGGCGAGCCGAAGCGATTACTGGGCATTGATGTTACTTACGGCCAAGATACAATTAAATTGTACCAAGAACGTATAATATTAGATACCCTCAAGATGTATGGAATGACGGACTGTAAGCCAGTATCTACACCGATAGAACTAGGCATTACTTTACAGAAAAAAGAAATAAATCAAACAAAGAGCCTCCCGTACAAAAACTTAATTGGCACTCTTATGTATATAGCGGTCGCAACTCGACCAGACATAATGTTTGCTATAAGCTACCTTTCCCAGTTCAACGATTACTGTGATGAAGAACATTTTAAATGTCCGAAAAGAGTACTACGTTATTTAAAAGGTACACAGAGTGTTGGTCTGGTGTTTCACAAAACTGGAAAAGAATTATACGGCATGGCAGATGCAGATTGGGGATCAAATAAGATTGATCGAAAATCCTTTTCGGGATATTGCTTTAAATTTGCAGGAACGGCCATAAGCTGGATGTCTAAAAAGCAAAGAAGCGTAGCCCTGTCGACCGCAGAGGCGGAATACGTTGCACTGACTGAAGCTGCAAAAGAAGCCATAAACCTAAAAGGTATTTTAAAAGGCGTAGGGATCAGTTATAAGAGCATAGTCATATTGAATGACAATCAAGCTGCCCTAAAACTTAGTCAGAATAATATGGTGACATCAAAATCCAAACATATTGACCTAAAAATGCATTTCATTAGAAATTGTATTCAAGAAGAAAAAATAAAGGTTAGATATCTTCCAACCGAGAAGATGGAGGCAGACATGCTAACCAAACCCCTCGCTGGTCCGAGACTTGAAAAACTACTCTAGGGTTGGCTCCGTGAGCTGTGAAGAGGAGTGTGATAACGTAAGGAGTTGCACACCTCCGTAGCCACTATCTATGCCTGTCTACAAGCTATATTATATGTGTCATAAAGTAAAAACAACTGACTATTGAATTGTACATGCATAGGTGGTAAAAATAAAATATCCATATCAAATGTGTTTCGATATCATCGTTTATTGGGTTTTACTTGCACTGATCCCCCACACTCCCTCCTGTGTGGGAACCCCTATGTCCCCTTTGTGCTCCCGAAAGGGGGCGCGCGCTTCGAAGCGCGTTTCGCCACCACCCCGGGCTGCTTCTGCTAGGGTGAGGATTATACTTTAACCCCTAATATTAATACGTGAAGAAAATTATTTGCACCACATTTGTTAAGTGCAATAGTAAAACAATAAGTGTTATAAAGTTAAAATTCTGTAAAAAACAACCACCTACATTTTTTTTTATGTCATAGACGACAAGTGTGGGCTTGACGAGGGAAACGCGAACCATATATTTTTTAATTGTCCTAGAACTAAGTTTCCTATTTATGAATTCATTCCTCCTCATATTCCTCATCCCACGTTCCTTAAATTACTCTTATCTCGCGTTTTTACTCCTTTTGTATATATTCTAGGTAAGTGTATAACTTTAAACAAAATTAAATTATAGTTTCAATATCAGTGTAATATTTGTTTTTGTTTTACTGGTTATTTATTATTTTGTATATATATTATTAGCTGTATATATATTTTACTAGTTTAAGTTTTATCATGCCTGTAAAAGATAACAATTTATTCATTCTTATTCTTTCATTCTCAAAATTTCTTTTGGCTCTACCACAGCTCTACATAAAATCCTTTGACAGTTTGTCTTTCAAATACATGACATTGGCGAAATTGCCACAGGCACAAAGTAGGGGTGTCCACTTAAAAAATATATCGATATTTATATTCGATGTAAAATATTGGATCCCAGCATCGATGTTTATCGATATATCGCTAGAAAACATCGATATTTTTTCACTATCGAATACTTTCCACAAAAATTTAATATTACCTTTTTCCAGTGAAACGCACAAAGTTTGTGGTCCTTGATTTTGTAAGTATGAATGTAGAATTAGAGACCACAGTAACATAGCTAAACTAGTAGTGTAATAATAGTGATTTTCTATGAGTGTTACTTGAATAGAATTGTACTACTAAGATAGTGGTGAGATGACTGAAATAAGTTATACCTACATTTGTAAGTGAAATAAAAACGACAAATTAATAGAAATATTTTATTACATACCACAAAACTTGAAAACAGTAAAAGAAAAAAAATACATATTTTGTACTAGCCTTAATCTAGGTACTTGCAAAAACTTACTTTCACTTTACCTATTTAAGACCAATGCTCTTTAGACAAACTTTGCAAAAATAGTGCAAGAAGAGTGAAGTGAGTGTAAGTAAATATAATGAACCTATAGAATCCACAGACTATACATACATTGAGAGTGAATAGTCGATCGATCTGTCAGGATAGATTAGATAATTAAGATGGTCACTCACAGATGTCACTATCTTAATGAACCTTATTTAAAATTGAAGGCATCAAGTAGTGTTAAAATTATTTAGTTCGTTAATAGATTCGACAAGAAAATAAAAAAAGCAAATATTCGATGTTTCTATAAATAAATATATCGATATATCGAATACAATAAATGTTAGTCAAAACATCGAATCAATCCGATATATCGTACGGAATACATCGAATAAATTCGATATATCGATGTTAAGTGAATATCCCTAGCACAAAGCCATTAACCAAAAGTTGAAGAGCTAAGCTAGTTAAAGTTATATACCACTAAATTAATTAATGTAATACAAGGATGGGCTATTCTATATGCCGACTCTGTGTAGGAGTTTTTAAAGAAAATCTCGAAATGTACAAGTTGACTCAGGAGTGTAAAATTTTATTCAAAATTCGAACCTGTTTAAGTTTTAGCGTAAGTCGATTTTTTAAATTAGAATAAAATGCGTGAGAATATACTTGAAGATCTGGATTTACGTAATTTTACATAGTTAAATGTATATTATTTAACTTTCTCGTGTTACGCAGCTTTTTGTGACAACGTGCTTACTTTTTCTTATAACTTATCTAAATCTATCATTTTATACTGGGACTCAAATTATGAGAACTTCTAAGTGATATCTCCGCTTGTTAGTGAGCATTTAAAGTTACACATTTTTTTACTTTATTAGTTATCTGCTGAAATCAAAAATAAAAGTAGCAATGAAAACACCTTAAATGTTTTCATTTCAAATAAGTCAAAAAATACTTTGAAAAATTGTGCTGGCCTGTCTGTACCCCTATACCATCAAAAAAGGTCTGTAAAGCCCTGCTGAATAATAATAATAATTGGACATATCTCACACACTGCAGTCTGATCCCAAACTAGGCAGAGCCTGTACTATGGTAACCTGACTGCTGATACACCTATATAAACTACATATACATATGAGTATATCATCATCAACAGCCTATACTAGTCCACTGCTGGACATAGGCCTCTCCTTAGAAAGGAGGTTTTGGCCTACTATACCACGCTGGCCAGACGGGTTGGTATAGGGTTTGTTTCAAGTTTTTCTTCTCTTTGCAGTGCTGTTGTCCTGCTTAGTTTGCTCCCTTAGTCGGCTCTTACGACACCCACGGGATGAATTGGGGTGGTGACAATTTGTATTCTTAATCTGTCACCACAAGGTTTGAGTATGAGTATATAACTATTAATATATACAAATTATAGATTGTATAGATTGTGTCATATGGTTTAAAATTCATTCCATCACACCTGTCACTCATCTACAACATCACTGTGACATATTATTATTACAGTAGCACTAGATACTGAAAAGGTCAAAAAAAAAAAAAAAACTTCAGTTTGATTGATTTTGATGGCATTTATCTTTGTCTATGACCAAATCAAAATAGTGATTTATCGCAGCTGAAATCACAGAGTCTAAAACTAATCATTCCATTAAATGAATATCATTTAAAAGTAGCAATAATTGCCATGTCTATTATAGATAAATTACACCCAGACACAGGACAAATGATTGGACTCGTCACACAATATTTGTATTAAGCAGCGAAGGTCACTATCCAGTAGACTAATAGGCCTATCAATGAATGTGCGGATATGGCTTAACCACTGATCAGATCAGTTCTTACAGGTTTTATAACAATAAACCGTTTAATTTAAAAAAATCAGTTAAACTTGTGGCATAAAAGTGGGAAATTTTTTACATTGGTCTTGAGTGATTAGTAATCCTGTGGACCTTGGGGTTGTAGGTTTGATTCCCTCCTAGGTTAAGTAATTGTGTGAAGAGCATGATTATTAGTTCTGCATGGGTGTAATTTAATCAACAGCCTTTAACAGTCCACTGCTGGACATAGGCCTCTCCTTAGAAAGGAGGTTTTGGGGGTTGGTATAGGGTTAGTGTCAAGTTTTCCTTCTCTCTGCAGTGCTGGTGTCCTGCGTGTTTCGCTCCCTTAGTCGCCTCTTACGACACCCACGGGATGAATAGGGGTGGTGACACTCAGTATTCTTAATCCGTCACCACACGGAACACACACACACACAGGCTACTTCACTCCGACTTTAACCTACTTAAAAAGAATGGAGATATCTTCGTTATTCATATTATGTGTAATTTATCTGTAATATTTAATTTGTTTAAAGTACAGTCGTCGTCCGAATGTCGCGTCACTGCCACACGAATGAAAGTTGTATATTTACAAGCCCACGCACACATAGGGCCGCGCGCACAACTGAGTTGAACTATCTATAAGCATGTTTATCAGCAGTAGTTAACATAGTGCAAGGTACACATCTTATACTCAAACATCTGATCACATAGTAGGTATACTATGTGATTAGATGTTTGAGTGTAAGATATATCATGTAATTAGTGCCTCCGTGGTGCAGTAGTAGCATATTCGCATATGCTACTACTGCACCACTGTGCTGTGCTGAGGTCTCGGGCTCGATTCCCCGGTCGCAGTCAGACCAAATGTTTGTATGATCTGCAATATTTGTTTTGGAGTTTTCTATGTAAAATATATATGTAATTACAAAAAAAAGTGTATAAGTATTCTATCAGTCAATCTAGCTTTCATCGTACAAGCTCTGTTTAGTTTGAAACTAGATGGCGTTCCAAAAATTATTATTATTATATTTTATTTTTACTGCTCCTTTACAGCTAACGATTAATGAAGGGCTTCCTAATACAATCTGCGAGGAATGTGTAAATAAAATTGACCAAATAAACGAATTTTGTATCAAAGTAAAAGAAAACGAACAGACTTTAAAACATCATGTACAAAACGGTACCTTGGAAAATTATTACCAGCATTTAAAAAATGGTATTTCTATAAAACATGAAGATAAGTCTTTTGGAGAAACCACTGATATTATAAACCACTCTGAATTACTTCCATTTAAAGGAAATGGGGATAATAAATTTACTAAAAATATTAAAGTTGAAGAATCTACGAATAACGATATTGATATACCTATAAACAATTCAACAGATGATGAAGATGATACTGGAGCTTCAAATTTATTTATTCACTCTGAAGGCTCCGCAAACTTGGTTAAAAATATAACAAACGAAAGAGAAGTAACAGAATGTACACCCATGTTAACTAAAGACTCTGCAAAAGCTGTATTAGATCGGTACAGTTGTTTGACATGCAGCAAAATATGTCAGACACATGATGAGTTACGAGAACATTATAACAAAGAACACACAAACAAAGACAATAAAATAACGGAACCAACTTACACAAAAACAATTATTAATGGCAAAATTATGTACAAATGTGATGTTTGTTGTAAAATGTATAGCAAAAAGTATTTAAAAAGACATTTATTACATCACACAGATGTAAGACCCTATGTTTGCAAATTATGTTGTAAGTAGTTTTTAAATTTATTTTAATATTAATCTTTGGGGAAACAATATGCGTTTGGGCAAATAGATGAAAGTGTACTTTAAACTTAGATATACTTTGGGAGAACAATATGCATTTGGGAAAATAGATCAGAGTGTACTTTAAACATAGATATACTTTGGGAAAAATATGCGTTTGGGAAAATATATCACAGTCACATCACTTTATACTTACAAATACTGCACGACGACTGCACGGATGGCGTAGTGGTTTATTAACAACGTAGGGTCCTATGTGAAATGTGTATGCTATGTTTCACGTATAATGGTTGAAACATTTAATGCATGTTGAAATTGTAACATTTTCTAAGCCTTGAATTAAGCCTACTACTTAATACATACAGTACCATATGAAAGGAAAGGCATTTTCTTGTTTAATGTTTAATTCAGAAATGTAACATTTCGTCGTAGGTACTTATAATTCTTAAATATGTACAGTTTTATTAACGTGAATGTTTCAAAGAATCTCAACTGATTTAAGATCCAATATTAATCCCTCATTAAGGATACGACGCCACCTATCCCACACAACTTTAATAATCAATAATATTAATTATATAATATTAATATATTTTTTTATTTGTTTCCACAGCTCGCACTTATACCACAGTTTCTGATATTATGAGGCATGGGTTTAGAGTCCACAGCGGAATCAAAATGCTTTGTGCTTACAAATGTGGTTTCAGCTCTGCATACACGGGAGCTTTGAAAGAACATGAGGACCGAGTGCATAAGAATACATATAAGGTGGGAATTTAAATGTTCACGTATCTTGATATGCTTTATTTGGAGAACTGTCTATTTTACTATTGCTACTTACATACTGTGTCCACTTCTGAACTTTGGGATGTTAACGCATATTAACACATTCACTTTGATGAATTGATGATTTAATGGCATAATGGTTTATGCTGAGTGTTGTGGGTTCGATCTCCACATGGGACGACACTTTGTGTGATCCACAAATTGTTGTTCTGAGTCTAGGTGTTCTTTGTGTCTGTTTTATGTATGTTTGTAAAGTCCCCCACTACTCAGGATATATTTCCACTGCAGGAGTTGTCTAAAGTTAATTTGCCGTAGTTTAGTTTGGGCTCCCACAAATATTTTGACTTAACTATGTAAACACTTTCGCTCACAATGTGCGCTTTTCAAGACACCTTCGCCTCGCACAACCAATCTGTTTAACAAGTTATGGTCTGCGGTATTTCCGGACCGATACGACCTTCAAACCTTCAAGAAATCGAGATCGTACTCCTTCTTCAAAGGCCAGCAACGCGCTTGTGACGCTTGAGTTGCAGATGTTCATGGGCTGCGGTAGTCGCCTTCCATCAGGTGATCTGCCTGCTCGTTTGCCCCTTCTTCCATAATCGTTAAACACGTACATTTCTTTTGTAATAATGTAATTAATAACAGTCCAATTTCGACCTTTGGGTGACCAATAATATGGTATGACTTGCAGTACACTTGTGATAAATGCGGCAAAGGTTTCCAAGTAAAGACCTGGTACGATCAGCATCAGAACATACACACGGGATTGAAGCCCTTCGTCTGTGACATTTGCGGTCACGCCTTTCACATGGAAAAGTAAGTTATTTTTTAACATTTTCGTTTATAAATGGAAATGCTAGCACAATGTTTAACGTCTAAATTCCTGAATCGGTTAAGATGAAATTTTGCAAACACGTCGTTAATGATGAGAAAGGACATAGGGTCAGGTAGCCCTACCGTGTGAGGGTGTGCTTCGGTACATGTGGACCGGCTCGACCGGAATGATCCGGCTTCATAGAAAACCGGTGTCAATCAATTCTTTCTTCATCGAGTAAGTGAGGTTACCGGAGCCAAACCCAACCTCCTGACTCTTGGCTTGCAAGTGTCCATGGGTGGCGGTAGTCACTTACCATCAGGTGTCCTGTAGCTCGTTTGCCCCCACATACCATGAAAAAAATTGAAGATTCACAATGGGTATTATTAATAAGGCAATTTGTGTATGCCAATGAATCTTTATCAACTTTTACTTCAATAAGATCTTTCAAGGTAGTTTATTGTTTTAATTCACATCAACAGCCTATACTAGTCCACTGCTGGACATAGGCCGCTCCTTAGAAAGGAGGTTTTGGCCTACTATACCACGCTGGCCAGACGGGTTGGTATAGGGTTTGTTTCAAGTTTTCCTTCTCTTTGCAGTGCTGTTGTCCTGCTTAGTTTGCTCCCTTAGTCGGCTCTTACGACACCCACGGGATGAATTGGGGTGGTGACAATTTGTATTCTTAATCCGTCACCACACGGAACTCTTAATCCGTCACCACACGGAACTCTTAATCCGTCACCACACGGAACTAATCCGTCCCCACACGGGAACGGATTGTTTTAATTACTTCATGAAAAACAGCCAAATATCTACCTCAGTGTGACGTATGTCATCGTTTATATCTCCAATATCTATTTATTTTAGAAATTTAACAACACATCGCTGGAAAATTCATCCGCAATCAGACGCAAAACGTCTTACATGCGTACATTGTAATCTCAAGTGCGAATCTGAAAACACTCTTAACACACATTTAGAGGTAAGTATTTTTTAACGTACAGTAAAACTGTAGTTCCATTTGGCATATCCCTGTGATTGCCTTAAAAGTTATGCTTTAAAATCTTATTTTAAATTTGAAAAATTTCTGTGTAATTTTGTAACTCTTGTTAGGTATGTATATTTGTATTTTTACGAAGAAAAAGCATCTCAATTTTTTTTATTTATTCAACTCTTTTCTGTAACAGTTTGTTTATTAGCTAACCATTAAACCATCTAATATAAGATTGATAATTACAATAATAATAGACAAGTAGTACACCAGAAATATTTTTAAGATAATAATAATAAATAATAATTTCACACATCTCACACACGGCCGTCTGATCCCAAACTAGGCAGAGCCTGTACTATGGTAATCAGACTGCTGATAAACATACTTATATATTTCTAAATACATGCATAATATAGATAAATTACAGAACAAATGATTGTGCTCATCACACAATTATTTGTCCTGGGTGGGAATCGAACTCACGACCGCCGGCTTAGGAGTCAGGGTCACTAACCACTAGACCAACAGGCCCGTCAACAGATATCCTTGTTTGATAGACTGAACATGGTGTAACAAGAAAAAAACCTGATCGGAGGAAAAAGGCGCTATGCGACTTGTGTGGGAAGATTTTGAACAGGCCCGAGGCGTTGGTGTTACATCGTCGGATGCATTTAGGCCAGAAACCTTATAAGTGCAGGTATAAATGTACTATATAATTAATATAGGATTAGGATTTAACAACCTGCTAACAAAAATAATAGACTTTACTTTTCCCAATTTTGTAATTTTTTCCCAACTTCTCTAATTTTCTTTCCCAATTTCTTTATTTATTCTGTTACTAAGAATGGTAGAAATAAAATAAGTGTGATTTAGACCACACGACTGAAGTAAAACTTCTTGGCTATGAGAGAAAGAGAGAAAGAAAATGTGTACTCGCACATCTCCCTCTTGCCCCTACAGTAATATACGAAACGCAACTCTGTGTTTCTATCTTCACTAACTAATTTCACACTTTTCGTAACGCTCTCGTCACGCATTTATCAGCTTACTACTTAAGTCAAGCGTGCGTAAAGAAGTTTTACTTCAAAAATCCAAAATCCTTTCAGTTGTTCTGCAGTGATGACCAAGAAATACCTTTTTTTATTAATTTAATACAGTATATAATAAGTAACACATTACAATTAATTAATACATTGGTGCTAATTCTGTTCTTCGAAAACTCTTTAAACTAAACTAAAAATCCCTAAAAAAAAATTTCTACGTTTTCAGAACAGGAAACGTTATTTGACAGGACGAAACAAATTTTTAGTGATTTTTAGTTTAGTTTAGAGAGTTTTCGAACAACAGAATTAGCACCAATATCTACCATAAAACCATTGCTTAGATCTGAATCTTAATGTAACCAATATTTACACATAAATTAAAACCATAAGGATTACATAAAAATTATCTCTGATTTATAAAAAACCTAATATTTATATATTTTATAGGTACTTACTTTTAGATGTTATTACGATATAGTATATTATCCATTTAATTCATAATTGAGTATCATAATCATGGTTCACATCATCAGCCTTTAATAGTCCACTGCTGGACATAAGTCTCTCCTTAGAAAGGAGGGTAAATTTCAGTATTTATAATCATTTTCTTTAAAATCATCATCACTTTCAGTATTTATTAGAAGTTTAATAAACTTTAAAATACATTTCTGTTAAATTTAATCATTGCAACGTTTTAGTCAGACTCATAGAATATAGGACATATTATTCTGGGGGCATTTTAAGCACTGATATAACTTTAAACGTTATCGGAAATAATGGGTAGGGTCTGACTAGTCCGTTCGCGGAGGAGGACCTGAAGTAACACGGATCCTGAACCTTAGATCGGCCTTCGGGATGTTTTTTAATTGACACAGCACATACTCCTGTCTCTTGCGTCCCTGGTGTGGATTTCCCACCCTGTCAACAGAAAAGAGCATTAAATAGAAGTGATAAATTGATTCCACAGCATATGCAACAAGTTGTTCGCGCGCAAATTCTCCATGCAAGTGCACGAGCGTTCGCACTCCCGCGTCAACTCGCACGAGTGCGTGCACTGCGGCAAGCGATACTCGCAGCAGAGCGCCCTCTACCGACACCAGAGGCAGTGAGTACTCATAGCTTGCTATTTTCTTTTTAAAAAAGATAATTTCGACACTAGGAATATATCCTTTTTTCTGGGTCACTTTACACACAAAGAACATTCCTCTGTTTTGTCACCAAAAACAAAATTTCAATTTGATTTTAATTTTTGTTACAATACATTAAAAATATATATCGTATTGTGACTAGAGGGTTACCAGTACTAATTAATGTTTTAATATTTTTATTTCACAGGCAGCACCAAAGCGATTAAAGGCTAGTGAAAACAGTTGAAGCCAAATACAACAATTTGAGATACAGACTGAGACGAAACGAGCAGGAGGAAATTAATTTGTTAAAAAAAAAACAGTTTTTCTTGATAAAAAAATAAATAAAAAATCAAGCCTTGGCGCTAAATACCATCTATCTTATTATTATTTATTTTTTATTATTTTTTAACTTTTTGCACAAGTACATGCATCGGCGGACTTAATGCCTGAGGCATTCTCTGCCAGTCGACCGATAGGGCGGTGCTGAGAAAGAATGAGGTAGGTGCATTTATGGTAAGGTACAAACGATAGTGGTTTTGTTAAATACCAACTATCTTGGTGTATACGTCGTAATACCACACACATACACATATATATACATATACATACTCATAAACATAAACATATATATACATACACATACAATATATATATGAGAAAAAATAAAATAAAAAAAATTAGCCGATGAACTAGGAGCTCGTTGAATCTGCCATTTCGCTCAGCAACAGCTCTTTCACTTTCGTCTTAAAAGAGTACCGATTTGTAGCCATCCTGACTTCGTGAGGAAGCGCATTCCATAAGAGGACAGCCTGGACGAAGAACGAAGAGCCGACAAACCCAGTGGTGTGAGGACAGAGTAGAAGAAGATTGTTGGCCGAACGAAGGTTTCTGTTGTGGTTGTTGCATAACAATTTAAATTGTGTTGTTAAATAAGTAGGAGGGGAAGGGGAATTGAGGATAGTGTACATAGTTGTGAGAGCGCGCATTTTCCTGCGTTGACGAATAGGTAACCATCTTAGCTGGGAACGAAAACCGGAGATATGGTCATACTTACGAAGATTAAAGATGAATCGAATGCAGTTATTGATGGTCATAATAGCACACGTCACCGTAGTCGATTGGTGTATTGGTGACCTTATTGTAATTGGTGTACAATAAAGCATAGGTTTATTATATTCTACCTGGCTATCGTTTTGGAAATTTTTACTATCGCGATGCAGGATTAGCAGTTTCTCCGTAGTTCGGTGTGTCTTCCCTAGATGGCACTGACTCCTGCTTCGCTTTCATTGTATATGAATGTCTCCTTAATATAAATCTCGACATAGTATAAAATAGTCGCTTCTGGTTCTTGTACGCTTAAGTCTCTCCAAATTGCGCAACGGATTTTAATACGATTTTCAGTAGAGAGAATGATTCAAGAGGTGAATTTATATGTTTACCTAATACATGCATATTATAGTAGAGGGAATCCTAGTCAACAGTTTTCCGGGGAACAGTTTTCCATGTGGTGACGGATTAAGAATACGGAGTGTCACCACCCCTATTCATCCCGTGGGTGTCGTAAGAGCCGACTAAGGGAGAAAACTACGCAGGACAACAGCACTGCAAAGAGAAGGAAAACTTAACACAAACCCAACCTGTTTGGCCAGCGTAGTATAGTAGGCCAAAATCTCCTTTCTACGGAGAGTCCTACGTCCAACAGTGGACTATTAAAGGCTATGATGATGATTAACAAAATGGGAGTTATCATAACTTGATAATAGTACCTCTAGTACCTAACTCACAAAAAATATGTAAAAATAAAATCAAAGAAAACACCATTTCGACGTGTTCCATACTTTTCATTTAATACTAAATATGTAACACTAAATGTGATGTGTCAAAAAATCAAACAAGAAATCATTATTCCGAAATCTATACTAATATTATAAAGCTGAAGAGTTTGTTTGTTTATTTGTTTGTTTGTTTGTTTGAACGCGCTAATCTCAGGAACTTCTGGTCCGATTTGAAAAATTCTTTCAGTGTTAGATAGCCCATTTATCGAGGAAGGCTATAGGCTATATATCATCACGCTAAGACCAATAAGAGCGGAGCACCAATGAAGAATGTTTCAAAAACGGAGAAAATTTATTACTATTGAGAGACGCAGACGAAGTTGCGCGGGTCAGCTAGTCATAGTATAAAAGTGTAAGTAAAAGTTGTGTAGATCCTCGATAGATGGCGTAAGGATCGAGTTAGGTGTCGATATGGTTTTGAGCAATAGTGTACGTAAATTTTTAGGAAAAATTGTTAATTAAGAGCAATTACATCAGATCAGGTGACAAATTGTTCGTTTATTTACTAACTTTGTTAAGTTCAAATTGTTCCACGAGAAGAAGCATCCTGCTACATCGACAGATGTGTGACCTTTGTAAAGTTATAACGGTAAGTGTAGAGCAGATTCCCACGTTTTAAAATAAATCATTTCGCCTGCGTCTTTAAAATACTTTAAATGGAATAATAATAATAAATAATAATATATTTATTTGTCAGAATATGGGTGTACAGAGTTGTTAGTGGGTACGTTTTAGATGCTAGCCACATTCTACCATTATCTGGTGAACAAAATGTTAGTATAGTGAATTTACTGTTTTTTTTTTACAATTTAATCATGCATTATTTAGTAATATAGTAATAATTATGTCACAATTTCTCATCGTCAAAAAATTCTTTGACACTAGAAACATTCATCTAAGAGCAACGTAAATAATTTTCTTTTAAAAACATTAATGGTATCTTCCTTAAATCTATTTGGTAGCTTGTTATAAATGTGTATAGCCATACAGTATACATTCCTACTATACATACTTATTCTTTGTCTGGGAACTAAGAGTTTATGTGTATTTCTGCTTGACCTGGCGACAGCGTCGTTATGTTTACAAAATAGCCGTTGATGTTTGTGCACAAAAACACAAATCTCGTAAATATACAGACTAGGTAGAGGTAGTATGTTGTATTTCTTAAAATGCTCTTTGCAATTCATGTAAACACGTTATACATGAAATGTCCTCTATAAGGTAAAAATGGAACCCTTATAAGATCACTTTCTTGTCCGTCTGTTTGTGTGTCACCATAGACCTAGCAAGTTGAAATTTTTACCTTATAAAACTGGTAAGTACCAAAATTTACCTTTAAAAGTACCAGAATTTAAAATATATTTTAATTTTTGTTAGGTACTTACTAATTTTCGCGAAAATCTACTTAAAATCTGGGTAGGTACGGAACCCTCGGCGCACGAGTTCGACTCGTACCTGACCGGGTTTTTTTTTATATTTTCTAGTTAGTATGACGGGCCTGTTGGTCTGTATTAGTATTTTCGTAGTAAAATAGTAAAATGTTACTAAGATTAGCAGATTACGAGATTCAATTATCGGTTACAATGCGATATAATCACATTACGGTCAACGTTGAATGATTAATACTTTACTATGAAAATACCTTTTCTGACAGTTGTGAGATCGAAAGTTGATTGGAACTGAATTGAGACCGAACTTTTATTACGAGGCTTGGCCCTTTGTCTGCTAAGCTGGGGGTCGTGGGTTCGATTTCCAACCAGGACAAATAATTATTTGATGAGCGTGATCATTTATTGTGTGTCTGGGTGTAATTTATCTATAATTTATATATGTATTTAGAAATATACATTGCTCTTCCCACCGAATAATATATCAATGTTATAGTTATAACGATACTTTTAATTTTATTGCAAAGTAGCTGGTGCCCGTGACTACGTTCGCGTGGCATTTGAAAAGCGCTGCCTTAGTGGGTTCGATTCCCGGACCGGGTATAATTTTATCGGGGTTTTCTGAGAGAAAAATAGCCAAGTAATTCCTGTATAGACAGCTACCTGGCAGTAAAATATTATCAAAATTGGTCCAGCCATTTTTATTGACGGCTTAATAAGTTGAAGAGTTGCATTGTTTGTCTCCGCAACTCATCATCAGATTTATATGAAATTTAAAAGGGACCATTTCGGAATAAACCCCTTTTTGAAAGAAAAAAGAATTTTGACGGAGTTATGCCCGAACATACATAAAAAAAACATATAAACATCCGAGGTGATAACCTCCTGTTTGAAGTCGATTAAAAACAGGAAACAGGTAAAGTATTCCAACAATACTATTCCTGTAGTAACTTTATTTGGTTATTGTTAGTTTTTATATTTAAGAAATAATAGCTAAAACTTTTGCAATAGTTTACTGAGAAAATGTTTCGCAGTTCTAACTTAACCTAAACTTGGTGTAATGTACAATCTGGTTAATTTATTGTGCAAGTGAGTATATTTGTTATACAAAACTCTCTAAAATAAACTAAAAATCACTAAAAATTAGTCCTGTCCAAATAACGTTTCCTATTCTGAAAACGTAGTATTGATAGGACTAAACAAATTTTTAGTAATTTTTAGTTTATACTAACTTTTAAACTTTCGCGTTCCATGATAATTAATATTATTTAAACCTGGTCGAAACGTCAGGCAAACCAGAGGTACCCTAAATAAGAGATCGCGTTAATTCCCGTTAAATAATATTAATTTTTAGTTTAGTTTAGAGAGTTTTCGAATAACAGAATTAGTACATATTTTTGTTTCACTCAGAGCACGATTACGATATTACCTCATTTATCTTTTTTATTAGGTTAAAAGCACATTTTATAGCTTCTCTTACGCCTATTTATAAATTTCATTTTAAACTATATTTTAAAAGGTGTGTGCATGAATATTTAATGTTTGATTTGGTCTGGATTTGAAGGAATTACTGCGACAGAGAGTAGCCGTAGTGATGACTGCAACATTTTACCAATAATTTGCTTGCTAGGCGTAAATTAGACCTGCGAATTGAATTTCTTAACTATATAGACAGCTGACTTATCAAGATATCCACCTCCGGTCTTAGAGAGGTGATGTGGGACTCCCACATACAAAGAAACAGAAACATACTACAGCGCCACCTAACGCAGACACACTAAACCGAACTCCTGAATGAGAATTTCTAATCCTGTATGGCTGTATAAGAAGAATTCTCTCGCTGATTAGGATATATAGGTACAACTTCCCAACATCAACCGCTGGGCCATGGACCGCCACGCATGATCACCTCGCCTCGTCAGAGGATCCTCCCGTTCCTCCACATCACATTACAGTCAACGTTGAATGTTTAATATTTTTACTACAAAAATACCTTTTATGACAATTGTGAGTTGATCGGAACTGAATTGTGACCAAACTTTTGACTAGATGATTTAACAGTGCGTCCATTACTACTAAGACCCTAAGAGATTATAGATTTGCTTAATCACTTATACAACGAAATTAGTATTGGATGAGGAATTTTGTATCTAAGTATAGAAAATTTAGCAAGTTTCGCTCGCAATTAAACACACATATTCTGGATTTAATTAGCCCATGATAACCGGTCATCAATCCGATCATACCTAAGTCCCCAAGTATGTTTAACTTCTAGAACACTGAAACTGCAATTAATGTTACACATATGTGCGGTGTGTGTGACGCTTTTTCCAGTGGATGCTGAAACCCAAGGGCGAATTCAGCTTTTAACTTCGTGTGGTGGAAATTTTGTAAAGTCAGGACATAAACCAAGCTCAAACTTGATTCATCAACATCATCATCATCAACAGCCTTTACTAGTCCACTGCTGGACATAGGCCTCTCCTTACAAAGGAGATTTTGGCCTACTACACCACGCTGGCCAGACGGCTTGGTATAGGGTTTGCGTCAAGTTTTCCTTCTTTTTGCAGTGCTGGTGTCCTGCGTTGTTTTGCGCACTTAGTCGGCTCTTACGACACCCACGGGATGAATTGGGGTAGTGACATTCCGTATTCTTAATCCGTCACTACATGGCCACTTCATTACCTACTCAAAATGATACGAACCAAACCCTTGAAAGCACCCCTTGGCTTTTTAAACCCAGATAAAGATAAAAAATCATTATTTTCAAAGTACGGAACAAAGGAAGAAACATCCTTTTGCGATTAACATTAAAAATTAGTCACATCCTCATCAATTCTCAAAATTTTAGAAACTGACTCATTTGTGATATACCAATTATAGTTAAAATATCTAAAACAAAAAAGTTTTGGTTTATTTTCAAAGATAAGATAATATTAGCCACCGAACTAATCTGTTTGTTTAAAATACCATTGGTAATTGATAGTATTCAATGGAATATGAAAAGACTGGCCGTTTCCTCTGATAAATGTACAGAAGCATCCCGTCCAGTATTATGATTATAAAATGCGACAGAATGGTCATTTCAAATTAAGAGTTTCTGCCTTTACGGGCTAGAAAGTTGTTTTCGCATATATAATATTAGTAGGGATGATCTGTCTTTTGATAAGCATATTTTTTTTGTATGTTAGGGAGCAGACGGGTCACCTGATGGAAAGTGACCATCGCCGCCCATGAACGTCTGCAACTCAGGAGTCACAAACGCATTGCCAGCCTTTTAAGAAGGAGTACGCTCTTTTCTTAAAGGTCGCATGTTGCATTATTCTTAAAAAGTGTATTTTTTTAATAACAAAACTTTTGAAATGCTTTTGCCTTAACATAGAATAAAGTCCATTGAATTTTAGTACATGTAATTGCGAGCTCGTAGGTAAAATACCTTAAACAGCATTCATGTGTTGTTTGTTTCTTGGTCTTTGATCAGGATTTACTCCACACAGTGTTGTACTGTACATTATGAGAACATTTAAAATGTGTCCTTTACAGCAACCAGTCTAGTCTACAATATAATATAAACATTATTTATACAAACATAATATATTAACTGTGTTCCAATCGTGAAGTTTAAAGTGAAAATGTTTTTAAATTGTTTAGTTTTGTTATTTTTCATCAATTTTATTGATGCAGGTATGTTTTTTAACTAAATTCACTAACAGATAAATACTAGGATAAGCTAGATCAAAAATTCGATTCGTTGGGATTTTGAAATTACATGTTCTTCCCAAATTAAGGCATCGGAGGAAAGCCGTCGGGTCGATTCTTAGTGAACACCACATACTCCTAGCTCCTGCATCGCCATGATGGCGATCCGAAGAGATTTTCCAACCCCTCATAAAAACATAAAAGACTAGAACAAAAAGTGTATTGCCTAGTCTAGCCTAGTTAAAATCTATGATCTTAAAACTGTCTGAAATTTGAGAAGTATTGGCTTGTTTGTTTATTTGTTGGGTTTACCGATTTTTAAATTCTTTTTTCAATGAAAATCTACATTATCAGCGAGTAGCACAGGCTAATTTTTCCGCGATAACCGACCGGCAATACCCATATTGTAATAAAACTAGTCAATATACATTAATAAATGTATATTTATAATAAAACAATCTATTTATTTTAAGGCTGTATGCGTTGATTGCACAATATACATTTGTGTGACACAAATGTACATTTAAGTCGCACACCATAGCAGTCAATAAATGCTTAAATAAGGGAAATAACGTAGAAAAAACCTGCATATTATACAATCACTAACTCTTTGCACGCGGCGTCGCTCGCATGAGACTATTAATTTTATTGATTATTAACCATGGGAGAGTTATGCTTCGGCACATATGTCCGTGTGGTGACGGATTAAGAATACGGAGAGTCACCACCCTTATTCATGGGTGGGTGTAGTGAGAACCGACTAATAGAGCAAACTACGCAGAACAGCACTACGAAGACAATTAAACCTTGACACAAACTATACCAACCCGTCTGGCCACCGTGGTATCATCATCATCATCAGCCTATCGCAGTCCACTGTAGCGTGGTATAGTAGGCCAAAACCTCCTTTCTAAGGAGGTGCCTATGTCCAAGAGTGGACTAATAAAGTCTGTTGATGACGATGAAGAGATATGGACAGGCTCAACTAGAGTGATGCCACGGCTTCACAGAAAACCTATGTTAAGCTATACATATATTTCCACTACTACTATCCGTGCTGTTTTTAACGACATCTATTCAAATATATAGTAATATCACAAAGCTAAAGAGTATGTTTGTTTGAACGTGCTAATCTCAAGAACTACTGTTCTAACTGAAAAAATCTTTTAGATATAGATAGCCCCTTTATTGAGGGAAGCTATATAACATCACGCTTTGAGAAAGAGGAGCCGAGCATCAATGGAAAATGTTGCAAAAGCATCATCATCTGCTAGTTTTACAAAATTATTATAAATACAAGACATAAATATTTACAGGAAGGACAATAAACAATGTATTATTATTATTGTTATCAGAATATTGAAATTAATGGGAAATACTCATGTACTTACCTATGTTCTGTATATAGCATTATTTTCATTATCCTCCAGTACTGTCTGATAAGAACGATCTGTTTGAAGTACCTTATAAGTGTGGGAAATAATTAACAACTCTTCTGTTTTAAAGTAAATTTATAATAATCACAAAACCTGACGACACGATCACACAGAATACTCAAACATACTAAGCTAACACGCATTAGATACATTCATTCAAAAATTTCAACATAAGACACATTTCGAAACAAAATTATGCATGTTATGTTCGTTTTGTATAAATTCACATCACCATCACATCAACAGCCGTTAATAGTCCACTGCTGGACATAGGCCTCTCCTTAGAAAGGAGGTTTTGGCCTACTCTACCACGCTGGCCACACGGGTTGGTATAGGGTTTGTGTCAAGTTTTCCTTCTTTTTGCAGTGCTGGTGTCCTGCTGTTTTGCGCCCTTAGTCGGCTTTTACGACACCCACGGGATGAATTGGGGTAGTGACATTCCGTATTCAGCGATACAGGCTTTGCGAAGTGCAGCATTCACTAATAATGTAATGACATAACTGGACTGCTGATAAATAAATATTATTATAATATTTAAGCTAAGAAAGTGTCTCCATTAATTAACTTACTGTATACCAGTATAAGGATTAAGACTACGGAATGTCACCACCCCATTTTTTTAAGTGTAGAAACCCCCTCGGGCCGTCACCCCACCGGGATTTGCGGCGGGGTGGTGCGTCGGAATCGGATTGGATTAAACCATACGGTGTGCCACTCTGGGCCTGTAATAGGAGGCCTCCGGGAACTACTATTATTAAGACATCCGGACCCTTTCTAGCGCCTGCCCGCAACAGCACGGGCACAACCTTCGGGTACATTCTCTATTTAATAATCTTCTTGAGTATCTAAATGTTAAACCAAAAAATGTTTAAAACTAGCTGTACCCTCCACGCTTAACTGTGACACATTGTGGATGCATTGATAAGGAATGAAAAAAAAACTGACAGGAAAAATAGATAAAAACAATATTTGAAGAGGTTTGTTGATCGTGCCAAAACTTGAGTATAACCGGTACAGAACTTTTTGGGTTTCTGAAGTGTATACAAGCCAACTTAACTTTTAGATGTGCATATATACGAATGAATAATAATAATGAATTGACGGGCCTGTTGGTCGAGTGGTTAGTGCCCCTGACTGCTAAGCCGGAGGTCGTGGGTTCGATTCCCACCCAGGACAAATATTGTGTGATGAGCATGATCATTTGTTCTGTGTCTGGGTGTAATTTATCTATAATATGTATGTATTTAAAAATATATAAGTATTTTTATCAGCAGTCTGGTCACCATAGCACAGGCTCTGCCTAGTTTGAGATCAGACGGCCGTGTATGAAATGTGTGAGGTATATTATATTATTATTATTAATATTAGTTAAAATAAGATTACCTTTTATATCTAATTAACATCTGAAATCAATGAATAGCTTACCCAACAGTTGTACTATTTTTAAACAACAATTGTTGATTGTATAACAAAACTACTGACTTCTAGAACAATCACAATATTTTGTAACAAACGTAAGTATAATAGCTTTCCATAAAAAACATACATAAATAACTTATTTTTTTTGTTTTTAAAAGGCCCCTCTCGCTAAGCTAAATTGCTTGTGTTAGGAGTGGGTTCACGTCGGTAGTGTTCTGGTTAGGATTTGAACCCACGACCTCTTGATCGCAAGTACAACGCCTTAACCACTAGGCTATAGCCGCTTTAACTTAACTAATTTAAATAGGGCTGTCAAGTCAGTATCTTTTTATGTAAACGATCATTGTATCTAAACGATAGACGTATATGAAATTATGAGGAGTGATGTCATACTTCTTAGAAGTTATTTTGTTTGCTTTTAATATTACCAACTATAGTCCGTCAACGTCGTGCGCGACCGTCCTGCGGGGTGACAGACGGTGGCGGGGACGAGGTACTCAAGATTTCAGCGGGTAGCGGGTGGTGTAGCGGGGAAGGGAATCGTATGTAGCCGTGTGCTAGAATGACGCGCTACCTCGCCCCCGCCACTGTCTGTCACCCCGCGGGACGGTCGCGCACGAGATTGCCGGGTTATAGCTGCGCCTTGCAGTGTTACCTGCGATTGTTGTTGTACCTTGTTCATCCCACGAGATCACTACATTTTTTCGGCATAAAAAGTACCTTATGTGGTCTTCCAGACTGTAAACTATCTCTGTGCCAAATTTAATCCAGACCCGTTTAGCCGTTTTTACGTGAAAGAGTAACAACAACATTGGTAATAGTGCACACCGACATCACCTAAGGAAAATTTGTGCTAAATTCCGAGTCAGTTCAATTTGACACGAAAGGGGGAAACGTGGTAGTATTTGCGAAGGTAAATGGCGAATCGAATGCAGTTATTTAGAAGGCGATCATATTTATTGAAGAGATCTGTATTCAGGTCATAACAGCATACATCACCATAATCCAAGACGGAGATAAAAAGGGTCTGTAATTGTACTAGCATCGCTTTTGTCTCGGAAGGAAGCTGTTAAGGTGTTTTAGTTTTATCGTATGCTAAAAATATGCTTATTTTGTCTTCATGTTAAGGTACATAGACACATGTCATCGTACAGTCGTGAATGGGCACAGAAGCGATAGCGACGGATGTGGTTATATAGGCGTTGAAAAGTTTTACGTACGTAATTATGTAGTACGAATAAAACATTTATTTATTTATTACTAGGTGACCCAGCAAACGTTGTTCTGCGATATAATACTAAAAACGCCATTAAGAAATATTGCCGTGAGGGTAGAGGGTGAAAAATACTTTACGACCTATTATCATACCTACTAATTTAAAAAATTAACTAATCAAAATCGGTGGAGCCGTTTCGGAGAAGTGCGATCACAAACACCGTGATACGAGACATTTATGTTTATATTAAATGTCACAGGTTATACAAAAATATGAGTGTGAAACTTATAAAAAATTTTTTTTTTACTATAATATGTACAAATTATTATACGTTGACACTATCACATCATCATCATATTAACAGCCTTTAATAGTCCACTGCTGGACATAAGCCTGTTCTTAGAAAGGAGGTTTTGGCCTATTATGCATCGCTGGCATTCGCTGGTCAGACAACTTGGAATAAGATTTGTGTCAAGATTGCCTTCTTTTTGCAGTGCTCTGGTGCTGCGTAGTTAGCTTCTTTAGCCGGCTATTGCAATACCCACGGGATGAATATTGGTGGTGACACTCCGTATTCTTATTTCGCCAGCACACGGATCCGTATGATGACGTTGACACTATGTTGTCGTATGGTTGTCCAGAAAAACGTAACGAGGTCATTCGATTACAACATTTTACTCTTCAAACATAAAAAAATATTCTTAAGGAGTAAACACAAACACCAAAAAAATTAGTAGGCGGTATCATTTGGAGGTAATTTGGACTCATGATGTCTCTCCAATTACGTATATGTCCCGAAGGGGGAGGCAAAGGAGTAAGTTTGTTCAGTTTAGTTCGCATAGGAGCCTGTAGAGGCTTTAATTATTTTTTGTCAAAAACTACTCCAGTTTAAGGAAGTTGACCAACTTCGGTCATATCACACTCTGTATTCTTAATCCGTCACCACACGGACGTGCTAGGGTGGAGACTGCAATTAGACAAATGTAGTGTAGAGCGCCCTGCGTCACGATGGACCGACGACTTATAGAAAGTGGCTGGCAGCGGATGGACCTGGACTGCCCAACACCGAGATAGTTGACGCTTCTCAGGGTAGGCCCTCGTTCAGCAGTGGACGGTGATAGGCTGACGATGATGACCCAATTTTAGCAAAGCAGTTTTCAACTCTGAAACTGCCCTCAACTTAAGGCAGCACAACTGGATGTCATACTTCTCGGTCTCCTCACCTCCTAATGTTTCTCAGGAGAAAAATATATCAGACGTGGTAACGGGCCAGGTACCGCATGCGGCTCAGGCGCAGGAGGACTCTGAACGACATCCATCCTACATAAGAGCAGGACTGGTTGTGACAGGTGAGGCCATATGTGTCATACTAGCAGAAGAAGGCGGGGGAGTGGCTGTTCAACTGCGGACATTGTGGTCCCCAGACAGAATTGCCCCATCTATAAGCCGTAGATGGCCTTGCGTCCGTCGGGATACCAAGGATATCCTTTCTAGGTCACCCCTGGTTCACCGGCTGTTGGTACGCGAGAATGGGCGGGGTGCGGTTTTTAGTCGCTTCGAGTCGTATATAATTATCCCACCGGTCCTCTGGTATTATTCCAGTGGAGTACTGCACAGAATAAAGGGGGAAAATATCGGCTTAAATAATATCCTTATACATCGCTATGCAGAAGTTATCATAAACATACATTTATGTACAATCTTCTGTAAGTGAGTTCAGTGAGGTTATATTCAAATTCAAATTATTTATTTTGCAGAAAATTCTGTTACAATGTGTTACAATTATAGGTGTTTCAATTCAATGTGCTTCTACATTAATGGGATGCAAAATTATACAATTGTGGTGAAACATTATAAAGTTAGAAAAAAATATTTTAAGATATCAAATTAATGTAATGAAGTTATGATAATACAGATTATTTATTTATAATTCATTGATAACTATTTACTCAACTCAATATATATTTCTTAAATTATTCTCAGTGGTAGCATAAAAAGTGGTAAAATATTAATGACATATTTCTGTTTCATATTAAATTAAATATTATCAAATTAAACAGAAAAAGAACAAGAAAAATATTTCAATCCGAGAGAAGTTAAATTAAATGTTAAACCGCACGGATGGCGTAGTGATTTAAGCGGTCGCCACGCCGCTTCCTACTACGTGTAATCCACAAAATGTTGTTCTGAGTCTGGGTATTATTTGTGTCCGTTTCATGTATGTTTGGAAAGTCCCCCGCGACACCGAATATATCCCTAGTGCAGGAGTTGTCTTTTTATAAAATAAATGTCTATCACTAAGGACATCTACAGAATAATGGCATTTAGTAGATAAAAGGTTTCTTAGCAGATAGCTTACGTTTAAACAAGGTAACGTTAAGATTCTTGTATGCCTTAGGTCATTTTTGGAGCCATACACAAGACGTTTAGACTAAATAGTGCTGTTTTTGCTGTCTGCATACATAACCAACTATTGTCACGGCGATTGCGGATAGTGACGTCTGACATTTTGCGAAAGAGATTTGGTTTGACATTTACAAATTATAGAAAGAAACAAATGATCCTAGGCAATAATATCGTTATAAATAAACAACATAAAGTTATCTGCTTATATTACAAATATGGAGTATAAAATTTATCAACCGGACGCACGCTCTTGACTGTTCCTATGACGTCAAACTTCCGTTGAGGACATAACAGCGCGTGTGAAATTTCATGTTTATATTATTAAATTTTTCCGTGCAGAACCCATTTTAGTTAATATAAATCCAATTCAGAATCTCCGTCTAAAATTGTTTCACATCAACATCCTTTAATAGCCGACTGCTGGACATAAGCCTCACCTTAGAAAAGAAGTTTTGGCCTATTGTACCACGCTGGCCAGACGGGTTGTTTGTTAGTTGAACGTGTCAAGTTTGCCTTCTTTTTGCAGTGCTGTTGTCCTGCATAGTTTGCTCCCTTAGTTGGCTTTTACAACTAAGGCCGCAAACTAGGTAACAAAAGGTATTTTACCTGCGTCAGGGAATTCCAATCTTTCAACATATCTTCAACATATCTTGCCATCCATACACAAGACAAGTAGACCACTGTCTCACAGAAAAACCGGTCTTAAGCAATTATTTTGTTGCATTTTGGTAAGTGTGTGTGTGAATTGAGAATTGAGGGGCGGGAGGGGGCAAGGTAATTATGTGGCTTGAGTTGCAGATATCTTTGGGCGGTGATATCCACCATCTGTTCGTTTTGCTTATTATTATTACTGATAAACTTATAAAAACTCTTTTCATTTTCTAGATTATGTATACCCATACCAGCGCCAACCGTCTATTCGGTGCCCAATGCCGGATAATGAAAATATTATAACCCGTATGATGCAGAGGGGAAAATTTGTCAAGTTCTCCTGCCGCAGAGGATTTACCATGATGGGTAACAAATACGCCACGTGTAGAAATGGAGATTGGGATGTTCCGCTACCTATCTGTATCAGTAAGTGTATGAAGTTTGAAGTAATTCAGAAACAGAGATAGGACCTAAACTGTCCTATACTGTTGTTTACACACGAAAAAAGCGGCCCAAGTCAATGGTGACTTGGGCTGCCATACATAGATTTATCACCCGTGCTAACAGAATGGAATTTTAAAGAAATTAAATACTTTTTTTCGTGTGTAAACAACTCGAAGGAAAATAAAATTAAAGTTGGGACGATCTAGCATGGTATGGGCTGCCATACATAGATTTATCACCCGTGCTAACAGAATGGCATTTTAAAGAAATTAAATATTTTTTTTCGTGTGTAAACAACTCGAACGAAAATAAAATTGAAGTTGGGACGATCTAGCATGGTATGGACCATGCTAGATCGTCCCAACTTCAATTTTATGGTTCTTAAATTACAAATTTGTTCTTGAGTTGCTCAAGAAACTGAACTAAGGGAGTTATGTCGAATCTGAGAGGAAACTTACACAAATACTATCAGAGATTAGATCTCCTGATTCATAGTTTTGATTATAAGTAAAAATGGGGATTTAATCCTCAACTGAAATAATTATAGTTATACCAAAAAATTTGAATGCATTTTGTTTGTTATTAGAATCAGGTTGCGAACCATTAGAAGAAGTAAGACATTCAGTGAAGCAATCATACCATAACGGAGCGTGGGTGCTGTTCTTCTGCTTACCAAGATACGATCTCGTTGGATCTTCTGTTCTGTACTGCGATGGAAACCATTGGAACGCCACAGCTCCTAAGTGCATTGGTAAGATACAAGTTCGTCTTATTTTCTTTTATTTTTTAACAAGACAACTCTTTCCTTTCCCCAAGAAGAACGACTCGAATCGTCTACCTTCAAACCTTCAAGAAAAGAGTGTACTCCTTTCTAAAAGGCCGGCAACGCGTTTGTGACTCCTGAGTTGCAGACGTTCATGGACGGCGATGGTCACTTTACATCAGGTGACACGTCTGCTCGTCTGGCCCCCTAAGATAAAATAAAAATGACCGCGAAACTGAACGTCGCTCGAGATGTCGATGCCTAGGATTCCGACACTGGCTGAGGCAGTTAGGGAGGTGCTCTCGAGCCGAGGCGATACAACAAACGGTATCTTTTTTGCAGTGAACGCGCAAACCTCTGTCTTGTTTGGGTTAAAATGGGCTAGATTCAGACGAGCTCAATCTGAAACCACCGCTAAGGAAGTTTTAATTTGAGATACAAGTTTGTTTCGACTCTCGACCGAGAAATATTGGGGCAACTGGTATAAAAGGCATCTCCAATGTTAACATCTGCATAGCAATGGATGCTACTAGATCACAAGATATCATTTATATGCAGAAGAAACAGTGTGGGTGATAGCACACAGCCTTGCGGGCAGCATTTACTGACTTCAAGTCCGAGTATGCAACGTCGATAACAACCTTAATGCTTCTGCCTCCAAGGAAACTGGTGACCCAGTTACATAATTTCTCGGGAAGCCCATAGGAAAGGACTATAGGATAAAAGCGCCTCATGCCACACCCGATCGAATTCCTTCACTATGTCCAAGCTTACCGCACAAACCTCTGCCTTGGTCTCGATCGCCTGTGGCCACCGGTGTGTTAGATAGACGAGAAGATCACTAGCTGAGCGACCCCGACGAAAACCATATAGTCGGTCATTGAGTAGCTGGTGATTTTCTAAATACCGGCGGAGCTGGCAGTTGATAACGGATTCCATAATCTTAGAGAGCAAGGGGGTTATGGCTACAGGCCTGTAGTTGGACGGATGAGAGCGGTTACCTTTTTTATGGATCGGGTGCACAAACGCGCATTTCCAGTAGTTCGGGACGACGCCTAGGAAGTAGGAGAGTCGAAAAGGCGGGTTAAAACCGGTGCCAACTCTGGAGGAGGGAGATTCCATCGGGCCCATTCGACTTTGTTAGGAAGTTGTTTGGTTGATGTTGGGAAGTTGTATATATGTTAATCGGCGAGAAAAATCTTCATATCGCGATACAGAAATTAGCAATTCTCATTCAGGAGTTACTCATTAGTTTGGTGTGGTTTCGTTAGATGGCGATGTAGTATGTTTCTGTTTCTTTGTATGTGCGAGTCACCACGTAAGTATGGGTGATAAATTGACATATCTCACACAAGGCAAGGGACTGCACGGATGGCGTAGTGGTTTAAGAGGTCACCACGCTGCTTCCTACTACGCCGAGTGTTGTGGGTTCAAACTCCACATGGGACGACACTTTGTGTGATCCACAAATTGTTGTTCTGAGTCTAGGTGTTCTTTGTGTCCGTTTCATGATATATTCCTAAAAAAGGCCGTCTGATCTTAAACTAGACGGAGCCTGTACTATAGTAGTCAGACTGCTAACAAATATACATATATAACTAAATACATACATGTTACAGATAAATAGCACCCAGACACACAACAAATTACCGTTGCTCATCATATTATTTGTCCTGTGTAAGAATTGAATATACCTAGATCTTTGGCTTAGCGACATTACTAACTATTAGACTAACGGGCCAACCAACAAACCCTTAAAGTACGTAAATAATACATGGAAATGTAAAATCGTTTACATAGATGAATTTAAATGTTATTTTAAATAAGTACCCTGTGTCCTACCACGCTTTACTGATAGCACATTGTGGTTGATGAGAAATAATAAATAAAAGTGGCGCAAAAATGGATAAAACAATCTTTGAAATGGGTTGTATGTCGTCTTAAAATATGAGCTCAATCGGTGCAGAATTTTTTGAATTTTCGTAGCGTACACAAACCAACTTCACATTTTTTAATACATTCAGTCAAAAAAGTATCGGGAATGGATGATTTGTTTATGGTTCCAATTTTAAATTTTTGTTTTTTTTGTGGTTGTTGGATTAGCACAACTGTTGTCCATTTTGGCGCGGAATTTGAGTTGCATCTGTTATTACACGCGTTTTATTAGCTTCACTTGTATGTTTGTTTGTAACCGACTCCTTTAGGCGTGATTTTGACTGACTTTAAACGGTCCGAATTCGTTCAAACTTTGTAGATATATCGAGAACTATGACAATACACTAATTTGACATAAAAAAAATAGATATGAATAGCCATAAGAACATTAACTAAAGATTTTTTATATAGATTCATCAGCTCAATCGAAGACTTCGTGCGACTTTGAAAAAGATCTCTGTGACTGGAGACAAGATGAAATGCACGACTTTGATTGGAGAAGAATTAACACAAAAACTCCTAGCAGTTTCATGAATACGGGACCACCATATGACCACACTTTGGGCAAGAATGGCAACGGTAAGAATACTGAGTTTATCTTCAGAGACGTTTAAAGTAAAATGACAATGCTAAAGTTTTCTTGTGTCACGCGGTCTTCGTGTTTTATGTTATGGTAATTTTAAAAGTGTATTCTATGTACAAGGCGATAAAAATCAAATTCCTATAAATCTACAAAACCGTTTTAATCGTCAACCACGTCATTAAAACTGCATTCGTTGACGAAGATTATAAGTGATATAAAATCACTTAGGAACTAGGTAATCACCATGAAAAAGGCGACCGGGGAAAAATTTGTTTTATACTTGTAAATATCTAAAAATAAAGTGGATACCTACTGTTTCTCACATGCGGTTGGATCGTTTTAGAGAACATTAACAGTAATATATAAACACACTACTTTCAAAAAGAAGAACATATTATTATGTCTAATATTATATTTACAGGTTACTATATGTACATTGAAAGTACGAGCCGTTTCGAGAACGATACTGCTCGCCTGATATCTCCAGTTTACAGCGAAAGTCGCGCAGAGAACGGCTGTTTTGTTTTCTACTACCATATGTATGGAAGGTATGTATATCGTTCTTCTGTTTACTTCTTCTACTAAGAGCTTGCCCGAGTTTCCTTAGCAGATTAGTTTGAGGACCAGTTTGGGATGGATGGATGGATGGATAAGACGCACTTGTGACTGTTGAGTTGCAGGTATAAGCGACGGTAATTAATTACCATAACGTGATTCGTCTGTTCGTTTGCCTTATGTAAAAATGCAATACATTGTTCTATGGCCTAACCACCATACTAAAATTACTGATATGATATAATTAATTTTTAAATGTCTCGTGCTGTTTCTGAACTAACTAATCTCAAATTAATTTATAGATCACTAGCTGATCCTGCAAACGTTGTTTTGCCATTTTTTTTTTAAATTTTCAACTCCCCCGCACAGTTCTCTGGGGGTGGAATTTCGTAAAATCCGTTCTTAGCTGACCTCTACTCGGTGAAACGAATATTCCTACCAAATTTCAAGTCTTTAGCTCTAATGGTTGCAGAGATATCGTGATGAGTGACTATATACGTGGAAATCTCTTATATATACGACTATATAGATTGATTAGTTAGAAACTTGTTTATTCAAGTCATAACATCGTCAACTTTATTTGTCCTAGATTGGGTTATATGCAGGAAGAGTATATTGTAATAAACCCATACATTATAGATCTCTTTTTGGTTCTTAATAAACCCCTTCGACTAATGAAGATTACTTCTATACGTTTGTTGAGGTCTTACATCCGCCACGCCATCTTACAAAAGTATTGGTCAGACCCCTATGCCACCTATAATAAAGTCCACAATGCACTGTAATTAACTTCAGATTTTTTAATTAGTGGTTCGTGATACGGTCATTAGCACATAAAACTTGTTAGACAAACTATTCTGACCGATGTTAGACAATATTCTTTTTTTATGAATTAGGGGGTAAACCAGCAAATAGGTTGGCTGATGGTAAGTGACTACCAAGAGTCACAAGTGCCTTGACGACCGTTGAGTCTCTCCTCTCCCAGATCAGGGGGAGGGAGATTCGGGAACCTCACTTACTGGGTGAAAATCACTGAGAGAATTGCTAAAAACACTGATTAAAGGAAATATTGTAATTTTTAAGAGCAGACATAAATTTTGTCTTTTATCCAATAAGTTGTTAATCATAGCTGAGAAATTATAAAATTGCGTGATTTGTTCTTTATAATTTAAACACGACTCATACTAACACTAGCTGGTTTGTACCCGCTACTTCATTCGCGTGGAACTTGGAAAGCTCTGCCTTAGTGGTGTAATACGGTACGTGACTGCAGTCCCTGAAGCCTCGGGTTCGATTCCCAGACCGGGATTTTTTTTAAGGGTTTTTCTGAGAGAAGAAATAGTCTAAGTTTCTCCTGATATAAACAGCTACCTGGTTGTAAAATATTATCAAAATCGGTCCAGCTGTTCTGAAGATTCTCAGGCACAAACAGACAGACAGAAAGACAAAGAATATTTAAACTGGTTTTTAGGCATAGGTATCGGGCAAATAACCGTGTAAGCATAAAAAAAACTTCAATTTTTTTTTTTAGATATTTATTTTTGACATAATTAGAGTATTGTTTACAGACATATCGGTGGTCTTCGAGTGTACCAGAAACCAGATAGGATAAGCATACAAGATCTTCTTCACTTGGGTAATACAGGGCGAAACAGGTTCTTGTTGTTTGAGAAGTGGGGGAATCAAGGTGACTTCTGGTTTGCCAGCGTCTCTACTCTTCTAAACGTCTCTGACGACTTCCAGGTAATACTTGCTGACGAATTTCTTAACTCTTAGGACGTCGTGACGCGCGGATGACCTATGACCCGTTACTGTCGCGCCCTTGAACTAGTGACCCAGTCACAGCTGAGCGAAGTCATTATTACCTCAATATCTACGTTAATTTATAATTATATTCAATGAAAAAACATATTTGGAATCCCTGATATGTATTCTTCTAAATGTTGTGACAGAGACGCTACCGCGTAAAAATTTGGTGTCACAACTGTTGTGACGGCGACGCGTCGGAGGTTAATTATTTGTATTTTCTTTTACTTTCTAATTTACTTCCTTATCATGCTGTTTATCATTCGTATACTGTAAAGATAAATTTACTAAGATGAGGTGGTTAAGTTTTAATACATCTGTTTTTGAAATCCGCAGATCGTGATTGAAGGTATCAGGGGAAACGGTTTCATAAGTGATATAGCGATTGATGATGTCGCCCTTCTACAAGGGGAAAACTGCATTAATTTGCGTTTGGATGCCACCCCTATGCCACCAACAGTCTGTAAGTATAGGTAAAAGCAGTAACAGTGGACTATTAAAGGCTGTTGATGATGATGATGTTCTGTACTAGTATTTGCATGTAGACGTGGCAATGGTCAGATTTACATGTGTGTTATTCTGGTAACTACCTATCATCATCATCAACAGCCTATAATATTCCACTACTGGACATAGGCCTCGTCTTAGAAAGGAGGTTTTGGCCTACTATACCACGTTGGCCAGACGGGTTGGTATAGGATTTGTTTCAAGTTTTCCTTCTCTTTGCAGTGCTGTTGTCCTGCGTAGTTTTTTCCCTTAGTCGGCTATTACGACACCCACGGGATGAATAGAGGTGGTGAGATTCCGTCACCATACGGATATAGTACAATACGGTTTAATATGAATGTGTGAATTGTTACTAACTAGTTTCATCACTCATATATTTACAATTTATTATTGCTTGAAAACAATTCTACGTTATTTATTACCCGACTGCGCCAGAAGGAGGGTTATGTTTTTCGAGAGTATGTATGTATGTATAATGCGCTCTACGGCCTGAACGGCTCTGTGGATTTTAGCTGGAGAGGTGTTGTTAGATTAGTATTTACTGTGAGAGTGACACTGGGTATATCAAAATAAAAATATAAAGGCGGAATTTTGGCGCCAAATTCAAATGTTTGGCACGCTCTGCCTGAACGACTCGATGGACTTTTTCACGCAGTCGGGTGTTTTGTTTTTTCAATAATTAGCTAGTTAGCTTCAATTTTTCTTTTTTTTTGTTATTTTTATGTTAGAGGGGGCAGACGAGCAAAACAAAAAACTTTCTATGTACAGAAATTATTACTAAATGAAATATTTTATATTTAGGAAACAGATTGCCAATGTACAAGTATATATTATATTATATACACACGGCCGTCTGATCCCAAACTAGGCATAGCCTGTACTATGGTAACCAGACTGCTGATAAACATACTTATATATTTTTTAAATACATACATATTATAGATAAATTACACCCAGATACAGAACAAATGACCGTGCTCATTACACAATATTTGTCCTGGGTGGGAATCGAACCCACGACCGGCTAAAGCAGTCAGGGTCACTAACCACTAGAACAATAGGATTCGGATGTGGAATTCCAATGGTAGTTGTAGAATAATTCTAATATAGAGTTCTAATTAAAAACATTTTATATCGCACATGAAACTGTTCTACTCAGGACAACAGCACTGCAAAGAGCAGGAAAACTTGACATAAACCCTATACCAACCCGTCTGGCCAGCGTGGTATAGTAGGCCAAAACCTCCTTTCTAAGGAGAGGCCTATGTTCAGCAGGGGACTATTATAGGCCGTTGATGATGATGATGAAACTGTTTTGAATCTATTTGCATTTATGGCTCACAGATAGTTCAGACTCGTGTGTTGGCCGCTGTTCAGACTCGACCGTTGGATCGTGCGGCTGCGAACCTTACTGTTTTGCAAACAGCTCTTGCTGTCGTGACTACCTGGAAGTTTGCGTGTTTGGTAAGGATAATTTAATAATATTACAATGTCTTTCTTTAGCTCATAGGCATAAAACATAAAATAATAATCAATTGTCACAATATCCCAACAACATTATTTGATAAAACAGAGATTGTTGCTATTGTGTGTGCGATTACAATTTTCAAATTTTTATGAAATAAAGAGAGTTTGAACAACTATACAATTTCGTTACAGTTTAATTCATGGTTAACTAATACACTAAATATAAATAAATTATTATTTTAATGGTATTTTTATTAGGTCATCGTTGGGATATTATGGACTCGTATTACGTGACAACAAACAGTATGACGCTGTTTTATATCTCCGACGTCACTCAAACTTAATTGTGCATGCACGTATATATTTACATGTGCATTTAATCCAGTTTAAAATAATAAATTAAAATCAACATTTTTTGCACCTTCATCTGTAAGTTGAAATAATATATAATTCATTACAGCGAGCTCGACAGAAGATTACAATTCTTCGACACTAGAATTGCCGCAAACGCAAAAGCTAATCGCTTCACCTAAAACTACTTACAAAACAACTACTATGACATATTCAACTACAACTCCTCGTGCTCGCACTAGAGCTCAGACTACTTCAACAACAGCTCAGACTACTTCAACAACTACTCAGACGACGACAACAACACAAAGTACTTCAACTACAACTCGCCGACCACCAACAACTGCTGGCACAACCAGTACAACTAAGCGTTTGGTACCAACAACACAACGTACACAAAAAACCACTACGAGAAAACTTACAACACCTAGATGGACTAGACCAACAGCTCGTGTGAAAACGCTAACAACAAAATTAACGACCACAACAACAACTCCTGTACCAACTGCTGCAACAACTAAACGTCCACCAACTATTTCGACTACCTTGAGTACCACTAAGAGAGTGATGTTTACTGAAACAATGAAGTCCAGACAGTATACGCCACTTTCTCATAACCTCATCAGCCCCAAACCTCAAGGTAAGACAATGTTTTTAAATTATTTATATTATCTTGATCTGTATCTATCTCATCATTATTGTCGGCACAATGTTGGAAAGAACACATGGGGAAGAACAATGTTGAAAACAGTGGAAAGAGTTTTGCCAGGTTTTCGCGCTAATCTTACTAGGAGACATATAGGATGAGAAAGCTAGGGGAATGGATTCTGCGAGCGCGTTGCGAAGCGCACTAGGGTATACCTGGTTCCCCGGCTATTAGTACCCGAGACGTCGTGCGGTGTTAGTCGGTTCGGGTCCGACATGCCACCGACAGGTGGTATCTGAGGGGATTTCCGCACGGAAAACAAAAGGGGAATGGATTCTGCAAGTCTCGGATTGAAAACGGAAAGGAGACTGCTGAAGTTCGATTTTTTTTTTTTTTTTTTTTTTTTATTTATTTATTTATTTATTGAGGATTGGGAAGAGACTTTTTTTATTATTGACCGCAGACGGAAAACTTAAGAGTTTAGTTATTAGTGTAAATAATAATAATAACTTTAAACATCTCATAAACATACTTTTTTATATATCATAGACAAGTACTCCTACACCCAGAACAAATTATTGTGCTCATTACACAATATTTATTCTGAGTGGGAATCGAACGCTAGCCCACTGGTTTGGCAGTCAGGGACATTAACCATTAGACTAACATGCAACATATAACTTTGTGTGTTATGTCTCTGTTTATATTATAATAGTTTTTATTATATTTCCAGGTACAAACGGAGCCATAACAGCAGTAATAGTATTGTTAGTATTAGGAATATGTTGTGGTATATTGTACGGCGGGTACTACCTGCGCACGAGTCGCGGTAGCGAGGCGCTGGCGCGACTCCGCGGCCGCGCCACACGGGACTCTGAAGTGCGCTTCTTAAAATCTGACGTAGATGACATAGATGATGAATAAATATGGCTTCTAAATTCAAATTTGTTTTTTTTTATTAATAGTAATAATCATTTCTTTCAGGTATAAACCCATAGGCAAAATCACAAAATCATAAAAATCACACAATTACAAAATCATAATACTACAAAATTAAAATAACAAAAAAAAAAACAAAAAAATATTACCACATTTTTTTCTTTTTTAAAGACAACTCCCGTATTAGGAATACATTCCTGTGTCGCGGGGGACTTTACAATAAAAGAATTAAATTAATCATCATTTCCCGTCCCTTTTTAATATTACAGTTACATTCATATTACGGCAACATACAAGGAAACAGAAGCATATTTCAGTGCCATCTAAGGAAGACAATTTGAACTACAGAGACAGTGCTAATCCTGTATCGCGATAGTAAAATTTCTCATGGCGATAGATAGATGGATAACATCACAGCATTGAACATTTTATTTATCCAATTTATTGCTTATTTTTTATCATGGACACACCAACAGTATACATATACAACGTTGTTCAAAATACAGTTCAATATAAAGGATAGTTCTTATACGTAGACCAATCAAAGGCAAGTCAGTATAATTTACATCACTAGATAGATACGCACTCCAGCTGTAGCAAGGTTAAGACTAAACTGAACAAAAATAACATAAATATAGTACTTAGAAATTACAAATAAATTAATTTAAATAATTAAAGTTTTGAATCATGTAAACGATTTCATTATTATATACTTAAAGTATCCAATTGATCGATTTTAATTATAATTGTGACACGCACGTACCAAAGGCGAGTTTAGTCCAAGATTAGTTCTTGACAGTGGTGGGCAGAAAGTTCTAGTTAAGGGATGCGAGGAATTTCAAGCATTAGGCAGTTTGATAAGTAACTGCAGTCGATATTATTATTGTTTATTTGTCTAAACTACATTTTGAAATACTCTACTCTCTCTTCGTAACTGCATCTGTTTAATGCCTTTCGAGATGAAAGCCAAGTGAATGCGCGCTGTATACTTTTTATTCGGCGTGAATATACTCGTAAGGCGTAAAAAGGATTCCAGACTAGGCATCCAAACTTCAAATGACTTTGAACTAGACTTGCAACGAATAGTATATTCGGCAGTATACCGAATACCGAATATTCGGCGAGGCCCCTGACCGAATAGCCGAATATTAGGCAAAAGTATTCGGCTGGATTTTAGCTCCAAAAACTTGTACAGACGTGAATTAAATTATGTACCTGTTTTATGTACCAATGACTACTTAATAAATGATTATAAAAGAAATGAGAACCTTACCCTTCTAAATTTTGATTACCACAATAATTCAAATACATAGAATCCTCCATTTTTCCTATTCAGAAGATGATTATGTACCTGTGTTATGCACCAATGACTACTTAAATGATTATAACAGAAATGAAAATATGAATATATACGTAATCAATCGATTTTAATTTTTCATTTTACCAATTATTTCTCAATGACAAAATATATTATTTAAGTATTCGGTATATATACCGAATATCTACATATTATTCGGCCGAATATAATAAAAGCAGCCGAATAGGCCGAATACCGAATAGTAACCGAATATTCGTTGCAAGTCTACTTTGAACCATGGCATTGTACAATAAATCCCCTCGTGTTGCGCTTGAAGAAGCCTAGCATTTGGGCTGCCTCCTTTACGACCGCGTCAATATGTGATGTAAAATGAAGCTTCCCTTCAATCGTTACATCAAGATCCCTAGTCTCAGAGACCATCTGTAGTGCAGCGATGCTATCATCAATAGCCTTAACTAGTCCACTGCTGGACATAGGCCTCTCCTTTGTTGGTTTTGGCTTACTACACCACGCCGGCCAGACGGGTTGGTATAGGGTTTGTACCTAAATTTTGCTGTTTTTTTTTTAATGGAAGGTGATTTTCTACATTAAGTAGCATGTGGTTAAGACTACACCACTCCTCAACTGTATTTAGATCTTGTTGAGTGAGATTGATATCGTTGAGTGAATTAACAGGCCTGTACAGCTTTAAATCATCCGCAAAAAGGAAACACAACTTTGAATAACAGACCCATTACAATAAGACAGATGGCAGTTCTAAAAAGACATTTACAATGGGCGGCCTTATTGCCGATTAGCATATTTACAACCTTTCAACATCAACCGTTGGGCCTTGCTCCCCAGGCATGATCACCTCACCTAGTCGGAAGATCTTGCCTTTGTTTTGGAGGGACATGAAACAAATTAATATCATCATCAACAGCCTTTAGTAGACCACTGCTGGACATAGGCCTCTCCTTAGAACACGACACACATTTCTCCACAATTTGTGGTCGGCGCAATGTGTAATTCTGCAAAGCCTACTTGACAAGCCTACGTGTCAAGTTTTTCTTCTTTTTGCAGTGCTGTTTGTTCCGCATAGTTTGCTCCTTTAGTCGGCTCTTAGTCGACACCCACGTGATGAATAGGGGTAGTGACATTGACACGGAGGGAATCATAGTTTAGTAAGATAAAAAAAACACGATTTAGGGAATCAAATTATAAAGCAAGTATGAAGTAAATATCCATGATCAGATCAGCTCAGCTCCAAGATGACAAATGATGGTATTGCCATCCAAGCCACATACAAACTACACAATTCAAAATAACTTAAAATTGAGTTATAATATTTTTTTATATAGTAAAGGGTTTTATATAGTTATTTGCAATTTAAACTTGTTAAGTGATCAAAAAAAAAATACGCATAATAATCAATTATTAACAAAATGTAACAATCGATATAATTGTTACTTAAAATAAATTGAAACAAACTATAAAATAAATGATAAATAAGAACCTACCTGTTTTGTGAAGTCGGTTATGAAATAAAATGTTTAATCTACATTGTATAAATTAATAGTGTATAAGTAAGTAATATACAAATGTATAAATTAATAGTAACTTTAAAGTTGTGTAAAGCCTAAAACTTAGAAAAGCAATCAGTGTATCGGTCGTAGCATTTCTTAACGTATTGACAAATCTGCGTAGCAAATATTTAGCTACATCACCTCTACGCGTAGCCATCGTACCAGACAGGCTAGGGGCGGTAGTATCGATGTAGATAACGATCGACTTATAATCGAATTCGGCTTTTAATGATATTTGACACTCTAAGGAGAGAAAGGTGTCATGTCTTCATGAAAAATTTCAAAATTTATGATAACGGCTGTCATTTTTGACCCTTAACTTTTTCTTCTTATAGATATATTACACGTAAATAAGGTATTTTTTAAGGTATACACCTATTATATTTATTATATACCGCCTATTAACATTTGCAACTCAAGAGTCATAAGTACTTTGCCACCCTTTGAGCCACCAACCCCCAAGCCTTAGAATTAGGGTTATTATAAAACAGGGTTGGGAATGTATATACCTATAATCTTGTTCCATGTGGTGACGGATTGAGAATATGGAGTGTCACCACCCCCATTCATCCTGTGGGTGTAGTAAGAGCCAACTAAGGGAGCAAACTACGCAGCACAAAAGCACTGCAAAGAGAAGGAAAACTTGACACAAAAAAAGGAGGAGGAGAAAAAAGAGAAAAAGGACAAAAAGGAGGAGGTTTTGGCCTACTATACCACGCTGGCCAGACGGGCCAGCGTGGTATAGTAGGCCAAAACCTCCTTTCTAAGAAGAGGCTTATCTCCAGCAGTGGACTATTAAAGCTGTTGATGAATGAGGAATCTTGATAGTCACCACGTATTTCCTATACACCTAGTATACACATAAATATATACAAATAATTACTTGCTTCGTATGCGCTGAGGCACCATTTTTCCGATTATGTAAACATGCTTGTTGAACTAGTGGTTAGTGATCCTGGCTGCTGAGCCAAATAAAAATACTTTTTTTTTTTTTTTGTTGTGTGCCAAATATCAGGCTTAATGGCAACATAGTCCTGTTTGTGATAATAGATCGATCCCAATACAACGTGGCCCGATCATTCTCGAGAACTGGGTCGGGCATATACCTGTAGTATGGCACCTCTAAATTTACAAGTTGGTATATGAGGGAAGTAACCAGGATCATACACCAACGTGTATTATCCTGGTTTCTTGGTTATGCCTGTACAAATATTAAATAGAACAACAGAAATCAAGAGAACAACTAGAAATAATATGCCTGATTGATTCCCCAGGACAGTGGCATGCTCGACAGATGTTAACCGTACTATCTTTCAAGATATATTTCTGATAATAGTCGGCATGAGATAACTTCGTCCATAGTCGCACAAACGAAACCTTCAGTTTTTATTATTGCTTTTATTATTAATTTTGCATGCACGGTGTACTGGATACAACAAAGAACATAGTGTATCTTTCATTTAAAAAACAGAAAAGTTACTTTTAAGCAAGCAACGTTGCGGTAAAGTGCTTGTCTCTAATATCTGATAAATAGACGCAAAAAGTAACGCACTTGACTCGTAATACGAGTATTACTTACCACAGACTATTGGCAAAGATGTTAAAAGCTTCGTTAATTCAATAAATGTAGTATCTATGGCAACGACAAAATATCAGGGCGTTGATATCATAAATCTTCTAGCTTTTCTCCAAGGCCAACTAAAGCTTTCTACTAATATTTATGTATGTATGTCTACCTCTTTTTTAATATACGATGTAAATTTTGCGGTTAAATAATTTAAATTATGTTGATTGCAAATAAATTCGGTTGTTAACACGCTTTTATTAGCTTTCTATGTATGTATGTATCTTTCTATGTTTGTATGCATGTATGTATGTAGGCAATGGTCTTCGAACGTGATTTTGACCCACTTCAAAACACTATATAACTTCGCGTAGAAGTCTGTGCAGGCATTTAACACTTTCTCTTTCTCCCTGTGTACGATACCCGAGTTATCCCTAATAGTTGTGATGGCAGATCTGGTTTCGGTACCCCTCATAGCTATTTTTAAAGATTTGTTGTTTTCTAAGGCTACTTCTAGTCATTGTATTGACTCAACCGGTCATTTCAAAATGGATATCAAGTGAAATATTATAACAAAATATTTGCTATATTTCTACTCTAGTTGAATCAACTTTAAAATTTGAGGCTATTAGCCAATTTCGCACGTCTGTTGAACATTTCAAATGTAACGTTTTCTTAACGGGACCAACGGAAGACAGAAACATTTTTCTTAATTGGCAACAACAATATAATAGTGGTATCACTGAAGTGCGGAAGCGCGGGCTAATACAAACGGTGACCTCGTTTTTATGTTACCCCGTTAGCACAATGTCACAAGGCATGGTGGCGCAGCCTTCGACTACGTTATCGCGCGCTATCGACCCGCGCGGGCCGCCATCTTTAACCGCGCATGCGCGCACCGGCATGCGACAACACTGACGTTTCAACAAACTCCAGTAGCACTCCAAAAATTACGGTTAACTGTAAATAACATTGTAAATAGAATAAATTGATAAAAAAGAAAATACGTGATATTTTTGTCGATGTAATTTTAAAATGCCGTGAGTGTTTGTTTTTTTTTAAAACTTCATCTTCGGCAACGGGAGATTGTTAAAGGTAAGTAGATTTTAAAATTACAAACTATTTTTAAATTCAATTATGGAGCAAATTGGATTTATTTTTTCTTATAGTCGGCGTTTTATTATAAATACGATTAGGGGCACAGGAACTTTCTTCTTTTATGTAACATGATGTCTTATAAACTTGTGTAGTTTTGTATATCAGTCAGGGAGACTGATCTACTAGATTTGATATAAGAATAAATAATATAATCTACTGTTAAACTTGAATGAGAGTTCATTTGTCGCACTTTACTTTTAAATGAAGGTTACTGAATACATTGTTTTTCTGAATGATAACGAGTTAGTAGGCACTTAAACTGAACGTACTTTTTGGGTCAACGAGACAGGTTTTCCTGCAACCAAGTACTTTCTAACATAACGCAAATTTCTTTGGTCTTTTTTTTTGTGTTATTTAAAAATAGTCATAGGTTTTTTTTTATTTAGGTGTATATTCAAATATTGGGACTGTTCTACATTTCATCAGAGTTCGAATCGAATACCTTTATTTTAAAAAGCCTTACTTTTAGATATTTTGCGATCAAAATTAGATATCGTAAAAAACATATTTTTCAGAAAGATTTGATTTAGGATAATTTGAAAATCGATTTGCCACACTATTTGGATTGATTGAATTCTTTCTAAATATTAGCAGCTCCCATAACAAAGGTCAGGTTACAAAAAATTATAAAATAGTCTAAGTGTGAAAGAGAAAACCCGAAAAACAGTTCATGATATACAGGACATCATACGAGTACATATACTTATGGTACTTCGTCTATTTCTACGCTAACACACTACGGAAATAGTTACCGGTGTATTGACGAATATAAACTAAAAAAATACTGAAAAAGTTTTATGAAGTTGATTTAAAAGGACACTGGGGGTAGTGCTAATTCTGTTGTTCGAAAACTCTCTGAACTAAACTAAAAATCACTAAAATTAGTTTAGTCCTATCAAACAACGTTTCGTATTCTCAAAACGTAGTACTTGGCAGGACTAAACTAGTTTTTAGTGATTTTTAGTTTTCGAACAAACAGAATTAGCACCAGTTACTTATTTTTTAATGTTTTCTACTAATTTTCTAAATCTATATGATTATATTTTAAGAAACAAACATTTTTATTGTCTTTTTGTTTTTTTTTTCTGTCATGGGCATAAAAACTGTCGTGTTTATCTTTGTCAAACACTAGCTATTGTCCGCGGCCTTGATCGCGTTAATATTTCTTATTTCCAACTTTGAAAGTGACGCACTTCTAAACGACCGTTCATTCCTTATTTTCCCCCATAGGAGTTAAATTTTCAAAAATCTTTTCTTAGTATAGGAAGCACCTGCTTACAACATAAAAAACAACAGCTGCCAAAATTTCAAGTTTGTAGCTCCAGCGGTTTAGACTCTGCTTTGATGAATCCATCAGTCAGGGCAAGTAAGTTTATATGTATGTATAGAGAAATGGTTGTCCTTACCTTAACTTAATTTTAAACCTTATGACCTTCCGCGTCGGTTTAGTCGGTAATCGGTATAGTAAAGCGTTCTACATATAAATAAATATACTTAAATTAATATAAAAATGCGACTGCACGGATGGCGTAGTGGTTTAAGCGCTCTCCACGCCGCTTCCTACTGCGAAGGACACCTTGTGTGATCCACAAATTGTTGTTCTGAGTCTGGGTGTTCTTTGTGTCCGTTTCATGTAGGTTTGTAAAGTCCCCCGCGACACAGGAATGTATTCCTACTGCGGGAGTTGTCTTTAAAAAAAAATCCTTATTGTTCTTAATAAAGGTGAAGTTGCTGGCACTGTAGTGCAGGATAACAGCACTGCAAAAAGAAGAGAAAGTTAGCACAAACCCTATACCCGGGTTGGTATTGGTCTGGCCAGCGTGATAGGTATAGTAGGCCACAACCTCCTTTCTAAAGAGAGGTATATGTCCAGCAGCTAACTAGTATGGGCTGTTGATGATGATTTTTGATGATACCACATACACATAGTATAAACCATGTTTTTGAACAAGAGGACCGTCAGTCTTACTATGAATTCACAGAAGACCGGTGTTAACAATTCTTTCGTTGCTATTTACCGAGTGAGTGAGGTTAACGAAGCCCAAACCTCCCCTTGATTCTGGGTGGCAATACATTTGTGACTCTTGAGATGCAGGCGTTCATGGGCGGCGGTAGTCGCTTTCCATTAGGTGACCCGTCTGCTCGTTTGCCCCTATTCCATACAAAAAAAAGGTGACTCGTCCGTCGTTAAACGATATATCAATAAAAAAAAAACAGTGGCATTCCGGGACTGCCTACCGAAATGAAAAGTCGAATTTTTTTTTGATTTAAAAAAGTTCCGACATGAATTAAAAAAAAAGTAGGTGTTGGTAACGGTAACAGTGTCACGAGATCTATCGTTTTTCCCTTCTAAAAAAATAAATTTCGCAATACCTTTGTTGATCAAAAATGCCCAATGCGCCTAAAGAAGTTTTTACTTAAAAAATGTATTAAGCTTACAAGTATATTCATGATCACTATGGTGTTCGTAATTATTGTAATGTTCATCATCAACAGCCTAAAAAACACTCTCCTAAAAAAGGTTATGGCGAAGAAATTCACGTAATGCTCTCTCCCCACACGTTTGCTGTAAAAAGTAATCGAATAAAATCGAATAGCCGTTAATCGATACATCCGTAGTCTGTGCATTCACACTGCTGTCTGTAATGCGTCAACCAGAACATATAGACAGGAGTGAAATCTATTGTAACAATATTAATCCTGCTATTTGCGGGTCGATAACAATCTAAGCCGATGATTGATTGGCGATTTAAGAAGATTATGCCTTCCGAACGAAGGAGCTTCAATTAGGTTTGTTGACACGAGGTTTTGTCGTTGGAGTGGATAGGAGTAGATAGATAGAAATAAGGAACAAAAATTACTAGGCAATCAAATAAAAACAATTTTGAAAGGAGTTTGTATACCGTTCAAAATTTGTTTTCAATCGGTGTAGAAGATTTTGAGTTTTTGAAGCGTAGACAAACCAACTTAACATTTTACTTGTTTATAATATGTATATATATATATATTTGAGTGGTAACAAATACCACGTCTGTTTGTGCCACCATCCCTATTCATCCCGTGGGTGTCATAACAGCACTGCAGAGAAGGAAAACTTTGTTTCAAGTTTTCCTTCTCCGCAGTGCTGTTGTTCTGCGTAAATTGCTCACTTAGTCGTCTCTTACCCTCTCCCTTCACCAACCAGTCTGGCAGGTGTGGTATAGTAGGCCAAAACCTCCTTTGTAAGGAAAGGCCTATGTTCAGACTATTAGAGACTGGTGATGTGATATATATATATTAATTTTATTGAGCGCCAACTAGCCGACATCGTTCAAAGTAAGAAAACTTCCATTTCGATAATTTGAATAATTGGCCCTCCACTATTGTCCACTTTCAACGAATCTTTTACCTTTTACAACTTTACTTTTTTTATAGAACAAGTTGTCGTCCTTAAAACCTTTAATAAAAAACGTACTTCAACATCAAAGGTTGCTAGGTACTCTTAAAGCTATTAATAGACGGAGGTCGTTACTGACTATCAGGTACCCCGTCTCTTCGTTTGCCGCCTATATCACGTAACGAGATATCGATTAAAGACCTTAGAAATTCCTGTAATAGCTAATTCAAGTTACAGGTGAAACCTGAACCGCTGGAGCTATTGTTTCAACCGCATCTGCAACCTTTCGTAATGAACGCCCGAATTTCCTATCAAACTCCTAAAGTCAGCGCTTGACAACAATATACCTACCCCCTACTAATTGTGACTACTAACTGACTAGTGAGATTAATTAAACTTTTCAAAATGTGCTCGCCTAGAATTTCCTCTTCGGTAATATAGGCTGGAGGCTATGTGTATAGAAATCTTTTCTGTAAAATGTTTAATTTAAAACAAAAACCAGTTAATTGTTGAAAATAAATCCAACTGCGTGAAATTAACAAACCAGTGATTTTCATTTTTTTTAATTTTATGTACCCAGTTGTACTGTAATCGGATACTGAAATGAATAACATATTTAATGTATTTGTTTTAGTACATGGCTTCAAAACAAACACGCTTTCTTCCATTTTAACCCTAACTCTGTCAAGTCTACGTCAAGTCTGTCTTTCTAGTCTTACTTTGTAATTTGTGTGTGCTTTTGTACGTCAAATAAAACCTTTTCTACCTTCTTTTTGAAGTAAAAACTTCTTTAGGCGCTTTGGGAATTTTTGAACAACAAACAAAATAATGTGTTTTTTTGAGATGTGAAAAAACTATTGAGCTCACGACAGTTACCATTACCGACACCTCTGTATATAAGTATCTACATATATCTCCTACTATCTACTTTTTTCTTTATTATTTTGACTATTTGATTATCATTGTTGTTTTTTTTTTAAATATTTTTTTGTTTTATTGTATTGATCTGACTTAATAACATTTATAATACTCTTGACATTATTAATTCTCTGAATTAATTTATGATATGAATATATTCTTCAAATTGTATTTGTAATGTCGAACGTCTAAATAATGATCTTTTAAATATCTATGTATGTCTAAATATTTGCACACCTTTAAGAGGTTACATTACAGCGTACCCATGTATTATATGATGTATCTTCTACCACCTTTATACCTGTTTTATGCAAATAATAAATGATTTTGATTTTGTATTGGCTTCGTATACACGAGAGTTGAGTTTGGGTTGAAACACAATGATAATATACTCGTAATATAAACATATATTGTGTATATACGTACAACATAGATATATTATTAATATCGAACCTTTTCAAATCGAAAAAAACGAAATAAAATCCCGTTATAGCCGATTGTTTTCACTTCTGTCAGCGCTCTCAGAGTACCACTGTTTTTTTTTCTGTTTTTATTCTTTCTTTTTCCGTTCGAGCTAGGACTGACCGCTCGAATACACTTTTTAATTGGTATTAATGATCTTTTACTAGAAATAGTTTCCTCCTTATTTCTGTAAGATAGAAGTGCGTAGCCAATTGTTGACCCTGCAAACGTTGTTTTGCTATTTACATTATTTAAATTTTTTTTTTTAATTTCTTAAAATCCGTTCTTAGCTGACCTCTACTCGGTAAAAAGAATATTCCTACCAAATTTCAAGTCATTAGCTCTAATGGTTCCAGAGATATCGTGATGAGTGACTAAATACGTGGAAATCTCTTATATATATATAGATTTGCTTTTGCCCACGGTTCCGCCTGCGTGTATGTCGGTTAATGCGGTAAAAATGAATGTAGCCTATATTACTCGCTGGTAATGTAGCTTTCCACTGGTGAAAGAATTTTGAAAATCGGTTTAGTGGTTCAGGCTTAAAAGCTTAACAAACAAAGAAACATACAACCAAACAATCTCACTTTCGCATTTATAATAATAATATACGTATGGACCCGTTCTTTATCCGTTTCTAGTGGTAAATCAATGCAGGTAAATAAACAAAATATTTAACGATATTTAAATAACTTCTATTTAGGTTTCCAGTATGATTAATTTTTATATTACTAACCGTAGAGAAAAGCAATTTAGCCTGGCTGACGGCGAGTGATTACCAGTGGTTTTCACTCACCATCGCCCGCAGCTATCGCCCTATTCATCTTCGGAAATACAACAAAACCCCGTAATATTGGTTAATAGTGAACTCTATTTCGAGTATAAATCTACTGAAATCTGCTACTGACATAGAAATAATTCCGAGAAGACTTCAAAAGAAGCTCTTGCAAAGTAAAAAAGGGAATCGAATTTGCGCGAAATGGATGTAGAAAAGGAAAGTTCGTTTGATATGAAAATTTTATTTATTTATTTATGACACACAACTATTTTTACAGGTTTTGTAACTAATACAATAGTGTAGCCATTCGTTGTTAATAATATGTATAATAATAAATAATACCTATCACATTAACAATTAACAAACAACCTTACTCATCCCGCCCGCATCACGGTAGCCGGACAAACAAACACACTCAAATACTTCCAAACACACACACCACACACCAACCACTCCCAAAAATGGTTCTTCAACTGATACACTGAGGATTGCTTTTTGTATGTGTTGTCATCAGTATAGTGGCTTTGATAATTTGTGCATTATATGTATTTATAGATTATGTTTAATATCTGAATGGTCGCATTTAATTCAGATGCTAATTCTTATCTGTGCAACTTCCTTTTTAACTCGATAACTAGTCAACATTTGGTTTGGTTTTAATATTGGATAATTTATTTGTTTATTTCACAGACGACCACTAATAATAACCTCATCTCACATTTTACATACGGGGTCTAATCCCAAACTACGTAGAGCCTATACTATGGTAACCAGACTGCTGATAAACATACTTATATATTTCTAAATACATACATATTATAGATAAATTACGAGTACATCCAGACACAAAACATATAATCTCTCTGTGTCTGGGTGTAATTTATCTATCATATATATGTATTTAGAAATAAACAGGGTGTAAGGGACATCGTAAGGAATACTGAAATAGTGTATTCTGCCGGAAAATTCATCATTTTTTTTATAATATTTTTTATTATTTAAAAATGATGAAAAATTTATCACAATAAGTAAACAGAACATTTTACCGAAATCAATTTAATAAATACTGCATACAGTCAAAAACTGCAATTTAATTAATCAAACAGTCAAAGCGCGAGGGCCTCCACTCCGGCCGCCAACTTGTATTAGTGAACGTAGACTGTTTGCACGAAATACACGTGTAGTTATTACTTTTGTGCGAGACCCACGGGGAATACGGAGCTTTGGCAGCTGATTGCATAAAAAGTTTAATTTTCAGAAGAAAATTCCAATGATTTTCGACTTAGAATGAAGGTCTGAATACACTATTTCAGTATTCGTATTTCAGTATTAGTATGTCTATCAGTAGTCTGGTTACCATAGCATAGGCTCTGCCTAGTTTAGAATCAGACGGCCGTGTGTTAGATGGTAATTAATATATATATTTATATATATATTTTAGGACATTTGACACACAACGCCATCTAGTTTTAAACTAAACTGAGCTTGTACTATGAAATCTAAATTGACTGATAGAATACTCATACACTTTTTTTTTTGTTTTTGGTGTTTTACGTAATACACCACCGAGGCAGTCTGGCAGACAGTGTTTCTAAAGTCCTTTCCTCATGAAAGCTATGCTTGTACGTTTATTCATCATCGCGCCACATATGAAAAATAAATTTAGCTTTAGGAGCTTAAGTGATGTTTAAAAATCTGAAGTATCTTGAAAGCCACAGAGCATCTGGCAGCGAGCCCAACTAAGATATACCATTAATCTTAATTCTTAAGAAGTTCATGGAGTGGCTGCGGTTTGAGAAACTGCATCGGCGCATCTATTTTTAGATAAAAACTTAAAGGTCAAAGCATCCCCCTGGTTACTAGTGCACATAATAAATTATGACTGCATTAATGGGGTAGTGGTTTAAGCGGCTGCTACGATGCTTCCTATTGCGTTGAGTATTGTGGGTTCGATCCTTACATGGGATACCATTTTGTGTGATTCACAAATTGTTGTTTAGAGTCTGGGTCTTCTTTGTGTCCGTTTCATGTAGTGATGTGCCGGATCGTTAACAAAGCATATCCGCGGATACGGATCCGAATACGGATATTTGGTGTCAAGATCCGCGGATACGGATCTTAAGTTTCTTACTCAATCCGGAGCCCGTAGCCTTGATAGTTGTCGCCACTTGACGCTTTGCCGTTGATATTTAAATATTTCATTATTTTAATAAGCTAATACAAAGATGTTTGATTGATCTCATTATAAAGATAGCTCTTTCAGTACCTACGACCTGCCTAGTTGATTTAGTGTAGTACGATAAATGATTGCAATACAAAGGTGCCAAATATTTGTTTTAAGAAATAAAAAGTAATCTGAACAGAATTCAATAGTTTTTCATACCTAATAACCATTATTCAGGGTTATTTTAAATTTTCTGAAAACTTCTGAAGTGCATATTAGTAACATTATAAACAACAACTTTTCTTCTGGACTAACACCGAAAACGAAAGAAAAAAAATTGTTTCTCCATACAAACTAATAACATTTGATTGGTCATTTAAATGGAGGACCATTTTTTTTTCATTTTGACGTTGGTCAGAAAAAAGTTGCTGTTTATAGTGTTACAAACACATAACTAAGAGTTTTACAGTGAATACAAAATCACCTATATAGAATTTCATCTATGTATTGAAAGATCCTCCAAAAAAGTCACGGATACGGATACGGTTACGGATCTCTCTTCTCCCTTGGATATCCGCGGATACGGATACGGATACGGATATCCGGCACATCACTAGTTTCATGTATGTTTGTAAAGACCCCGCGACACAGGATATGTATTCATAATGCGGGCGTTGTCTTTAAAATAATAAAAAATTAAAAAGAAAGTTAAGAAGAGTCCACTCTATCACTATTAATGTACCTATCTATATTAATTAATTAAAATTCTTTTAGGTTTAGGTGCGAAAATCCAACAGACAGACGAACAAATAGACAGAGTTACTTTTACATGTATCAATTTAGTACACTCATAGATACATAAGCAAAGCAAGAGTCTATAAGAAAAGCTATGGACACATGGGACAAAATCACATCATCATCCTCATCAACAGCCTTTACTAGCCCACTGCTGGACATAGGCCTCTCCTTGGAAAGGAGTTTTGGCCTACTACATCAGGCTGGCCAGACGGGTTGGTATAGAGTTTGAGTCAACTTTTGAATGGGCAAAAAATTATAAATAGATATTTTATAGGTCTTTATACATCGTCTGAAAACAGCTTTCGGTGACGCGACCTACTTACGAAAAAATCGAATGACAAATCATAGTTTATTCACAGTTCACTGTGATTTTGTCACATTAACTAGCTTTTGCCCGAGGCTCCGCCTACGTATCTGTCGGTTATCGAGCCTATTTTACTCGCTGATAATGTAAGCCATGGTGTAAGAATGTTTAAAATCGGTTTAGTGGTTTAGGTTTAGAAATGAAATCATTTATTAAAGTATAAAAAGATTGCTGGCAAGGAAATCGTGTTTTTAACACGCTGTTTTCTCATTAGTAACTTGTTTTATTAAAAAATGAGTTTTATTTAGTCTAAAGATTTGTTCTGTATTAGTGTTATCCCTATTATACACATTGATTATTTATATTTATGCATCATAAATATAAATAAAAAAATCTCTTCATCGTAAACAAACAACCATATTTACTTACCTAGTTCTATCGTTAGAAAGTAGAAAAAGAAAGAAAATACGCTTATTAGCCACAACACACAAAAACAATAAGAGATAAAACATGGAAGAGAAAAAAAAAAAAACAAAACGAACAATTACGAAACAATACAATTATCTAAATGTGTAACTAAAAAGCCACAGCTCAGCCTTTGCTAGGGCCTCTAAAAGTGACCACAGCACTGATTTTCAGCTGAATCCCACAAACTACGAAAAAGTCTACTTAATGAGAAACATGCTTGAGGAACATAAAACTGTGTTTATTCCTTATCCAACCTAGCTCTGAACGTGTCTTGTACTCCAATTGTTCCAGAATCAGGTGGTTTTATAACACATTTGAGATAATCCAGAATGAAACAATTTGTCGCTTTCGGTTTCACCTGTCTGGTTTATTTTCACACAATTTTACCAACAACATTCTTTTAAACTGTTTGCCGGAGTAAAAATAGCGCTCGCAAACGTTTGTGTAATAAAAACATGAAGGTGTTGTTTTAAAGTTTGCTTATGTAGAACATTCAACATGTTACGAAAGTTGTTATAATGCTTTTGAAAACAAAAAAGTTATTTGGGTCAGAATTTAACACTTTTTAGGTATAAAATCTAGTGCTACTAACCGTTTTTCACAGTTTTACCTGTTTTTATGGTCTTTAGCCACTCCATTCTTAAGGTGGTGATAGATTAAGAATACGGAATGTCACCACCGACGGGCCGACTAAGGACAGCAAACTGCGCAGGACAACAGCACTGCAAAGGCCAATACCTCCTTCCTAAGGCGAGGCCTATGTCCAGCAGTGGATTAAAGGCTTTTGATGTGATTAAGGGTGTGGTATCGGTATCGTAAAGTTATACGAGTATAACATTCAGAACATTCCTAAATGAAAACCCTATCCAATAAAAAATACATGTATTTAATCCTGTTATATAGATAGATATAACGAATATGCTTTAATGTACACCAATTACAATGAGATATATGGATATTCCAAAAGTATATGTACAATGGGCGGCCTTATTGCGAAAAGCAAACTCTTACAGGCAACCTTTGGATGGACAAACCGATATTAGATAGAAGAACTAAAAGATTCTTCTATCTACTGTAATATCATTACACATCACTATCATTACACTACCTTTAAGTTTTGTCACATAATCTCCTACACCACAATTCTTTTGACACCTGGAAGCAGAACGAGGAGGAGATTTCTTTGGGCTTCGATAACCTCAATCACTCTATGGAAAGCAACTAAAAAGTTTTCTTTGAAGCCGTGGCTTTATTCCGACAGAGACATTGCCCTCCCAACCATGATAGAACGTTCTGACGTTCTGACGTGGCCATTTTCTAGTTCAGGGTCCCTGTGAAACAAACTCATAATGTTTTATTTGCACTTCATTCATAATATAGAGAAATTAATTTCAAAAGTTAGGTCAGTCAGAAGCGAAGACGTAATATTGCCAAAGCAATTAGCCAACACGACGACGACGACGGTGCAACAAAGTCGCAACTTCAAATAATTACTTCGAAACAAGATTTAACTTGATACACGATACCTTTTCTACGGAAACTTTGGATAATCATTAATTTATTTGAAACTAAATGCACATGTTGTACAAAGGCGGACTTAATTCCATTAGGCATTCTCTCCCAGTCAACCTTCAGGTGATGTAGAAATATGATGCGGTAGGTGCAAAATCTTATATATAAAATTCTCGTGTCACAATGTTCGTTCCCGTACTCCTTCGAAACGGCATGACCGATTCTCATGAAATTTTGTGTGCACATCGGGAAGGTCTGAGAATCGGCCAACATCTATTTTTCATACCCCTAATGGTAAGGGTGACCCATCCCTAATTTTTTTTTGTTTTGCAATACAACGTTTGCCGGGTCAGCTGGTTAAATATAAAATTTAACATAATTGAAGTCCAGAGACATACACAATATATAAACACACATACATACATAAACCTACATAAATTTAATAAAATATATCCTAATCCATGCATAATCATCATTCTATTTCTGTCTTTTTCTCAATTTTATTTGTGGTCGGTGCATTGTTACCATTGCATAAGGTTCTGGTATGTTACGTTTGTGCACGGGACGGGACAAAAGCAGAAGTTAAAGAGCGTGGAAGAGCCTCCTCCTGATCCTGGAGGAGAGTACTCAAAAAGCGGCCACACACTTGTGAGTCTTAAGTTCCAGATATCCATGGATGATGACAGTCACTTCATCAACAGCCATTAATAGTCCACTGCTGGACATAGGCCTCTCCTTAGAAAGGAGGTTTTGGCCTACTATACCACGCTGGCCAGACGGGTTGGTATAAGGTTTGTGTCAAGTTTTCCTTCTCACTGCAGTGCTGTTGTCCTGCGCAGTTTGCTCCCTTAGTCGGCTCTTACGACACCCACGGGATGAATAGGGGTGGTGACACTCTGTATTCTTAATCCGTCACCACACGGACAGTCACTTACTAATAGTATAAAACAGAAAAATATAAAAAAAAAACTCTTTTTAATATTAAGGTATTCAAAACTAGCAACTTCTCTCAAAAGGAATAAATTTTCCCCGTTTTCGCAACATTGTTCGTTTGTACTCGACTCCTATTGGTCGTAGCATGATGTTATATATCCTATATTCTTACTCGATAAAACGGCTATCCAACACTTAAGTAATTTTTCAATTCGAACCAGCAGTTTCTGAGATTACCCCGAACATCCAAACTCACTCACTCAACTTTACCTCTTTATTATATTACTATAGATCATCAATCATCAACACGCTTTAATAGTCCACTGCTGGATATAGACCTCTCCTTAGACAGGAGGGGTTGGCCTACTATACCACGCTGGCCAGACGGGTTGGTATAGGGTTCGTGTCAAGTTTTCCTTCTATCTGCAGTGCTGTTGTCCCTATTCATCCCGTGGGTGTCAAGAGGCGACTGAGTGACACTCTGTATTCTTAATCCGTCACCACACGGACTATACGGATTACTATAGATAATACTGAAATATAAAATACTCAGAAATACTAAAATATTTTCCCAGTGAAAAAACTTAATAACATTGTTCTAATTTCGATGGACTATTCTTCCATGTAACTTTACGACTACGGAACTGATGAGTTTTTACATACTTAATGAATACTACACGGGTATGCTCTTTCCAAGCCAAAAACTTCTACAAAACGTTGGGAAATTTGAAGGTCTTTTACGGCAAACTTAAAGAATTTGGCTCAATGTTTTTCTTTTATGGTATAAGGGGGCAAACGAGCAGACGGGTCACCTGATAGCAACTACCGCCGCCCCATGGACACCTGCATCTCAAAAGTCACAAGTGCGTTGCTACCCTTGGAGTCCTTCCCGCTCGAGTCAGAGGAAGGGACTCCAGATTTGGGCTCCGATAACCTCACTCACTTAGTGAAAGGCAACGAAAGAATTGCTTAACACCGGTTTTAATGTTTTCCGATGAACTTCTTTTTGTAAAGAACAGCCATAAAAATGATTGGTTCTATCTAGAGTAAACGTATCTCCTTCTCCTGCTTCAAGAGATTATTGAGGAACGGAGACTATTTATATAATATATAAGAGTAGGTAATGTACAAAGAAAACAGTGAAAGCATCTTGTATGTTTTATATAATTATATACTACATCCGTGTAGCGACAGATTAAGAATACGGAGTTTCACCACCCCTATTTATCCTGTTTCCTGTTATCCGAAGGAAGTTCCCCCTCGGATATACCACCCACCAGTGAGGTGATTATGTCGGACTTAAACCGCACCAGGTATACCCTTAAAAGGAAAGCCCTTGTACCCCGACGTACCTCGGGCCCCCGAATGTTCCATTCCTGCCCCCGAAAACATGCGCGATCCGTAGTGCGTCGTGCCAACACCCACCCCGGCCTGCTTCTGCTAGAGTGACAGTTGGCCATGGAATACAGAAAGGGGGATATAGTTGGTTATATTAAGGAATTTTGAAAAGGAATTATCCTCCTTATGGAGATAAATTGGGTTTCATCCAAAAGAAAATACTCTTAATTATTTTTAAGAAATAAATGAATTGATTGACATAATTTTCACTACTGCTTCTGATGCTAAGGGTACTAACCAGTTGACTATCAAACTGATTGCAATAAATACACCTAAATGTAAGTACGTATGATGCTAAGGAAGCAAAGTAAATTATGGAAATAACATCCAATTAATTGGAACAGAAAATAACATACCAACGACACAATAAATTATAATTTGTCGGGAGCAACATGACCTGTACTGTAGTACCGCTTCTAAAAGCGCTTACAGATTGATTTCCCTTAGGTACATCTTCATTACTGCTAGTCTGACAATAATAGTTCTTAATGTTGTACAATTAGGGGCTAAATTGGCATCCCAGATATAGCTGAACGATCCAATATACTGTTTTAAAGCAAATAATTGAGGTAAACAATCGGATCTTTTTCCAATATATTTTTATTTAGAAAATGAGGCTTCCAGGGAATTTGTTAAGCGATTTCAAACAAAGGAGAAGGAGATTCTCAATTGGATTTTTTATTTTCGTTACCACAGAAAATTCATTTTTTATTTGGGAAGGTTTCCTTCCTACTTGAATCCCATTCCGATTTGAATAAAGAATTCCACTCTTCACATCAATAGTGTTTAATAGTCATCTGCTGGATACAGGCCTCCCCCTAGAAAGGATGTAATATTGGCCTGCCATACCACGCTAGCCAGACGGATTGGTATAGTGTTCTTTCAAGTTTTCCTTCTCTTTGCAGTGGCTACAGTGGCGTCGGCTCCTACGACACACACAGGATGATTAGGGGTGGCGACATTCCGTATTCTTAATCCGTCACCACAGGGTATAATAATAATAACAATAATATATTTTACTACATTCACACAACGCCATCTAGTCCCAAACTAAGCAGAGCTTGTACTATGGGTACTAGACAACTGATATAAATACATATATACTTTTTTTTTGTAAATACATACATATTATACATAGAAACACCCACACATTTAATGTTTGATTTGACATTAAATGTTCATGCACACAAATGTTTGACTTGAGCGGGAATCGAACCCGCGACCTTTGGAATAGCAGTCCGTTACACAAACCACTATGCCATCCGGTCGTCGTTACGTATTTGTAACGTAGAGTTTTTTTTTCAAGTTTTCCTTCTCTTTGCAGTGCTATTATCCTGCGTAGTTTTCTCCCTTAGTTGGCTCTTACCACACCCACGGGATGAATATCGGTGGTGATACTCCGTATTCTTAATCCGTCACCATACGAATTATGTTCACAATTTTATTTCATTGTTTGTAAAGTGGTAAAATGTTTGTAAAGTCCCCCGCGACACCTGATATAATTCTAATGCGGGAGATGTCTTAATAAAAAAACTACTTCTGTTAACATAGAACAACGTGACAAATACAAACAACTTTAAGTTAAGGGGTTTGTAATTATCCTTATGATACAATAGGTTTCACCGAGATAGCATTTTAACTATCCGAGAAATAAATTCCCCTATCATTACTCCAGCGTGTACTTGCAGCGTTCGAAAATAGAATTATAAAGCCCTGACTACCCATTCTTCATTAGCCACGCGCCATTTTAGTCTGCTGTTTCATTAATTATATTCCTAATTAAATAAACCCAAACCCACAAAACTATTCGTGCGAAAATGAACTCAAAATGAAGCAAAAGGGAATTAATTTTAGTTGTTAAAGTACTTAAACTAAAACATTCTTAACGTAGTTAATAATTAGAAGGGTTTTTTATTACCCTGGGGTATTACGAGCCCTGGGGTTGTACTCGTTAGTTGGTTCTGTAATATTTTGGGTTATTTAACTTAGACAGTAATAAAACATATTTTGTACGAGTGAGCGGTATATTAATAAAATTTTACATCTCTCATGTTCGGTAAGTAGGTTCTTATTACCTCCAAATGGGGCTTGTAAGTGACTAATTAGCGCTCTAGGGTAATAATGTAGCTAGAAAAGCCCTAGGGCGGTAAGTAATTTAAAAAAAACACTTCTTCCTTTCAATAAGTTCGCGTACATCTAACCATCATACTGGCAATAGACATCATGCATTCAGCCCAATGACCAAAGAGGTTGCTTTGCTATTCAGCCTTGTCTTCGTGTGAGTATAATAGTCATCAATTTTAAATATCGAACCGCGAAGCTCAATTTCGATCTTGAAAAAAAAACTTAAAAAGTTCTTTACTTGATTCTTGATGATCAGCAACCATCAACTTCTGCTGAAGAAAGCTTCATCCCGTCAGATTTTGTCCATGACCAACAAATATCACAATCTCAAACTATTAACATACCCAAAAAACACCTGTCCTTAAAATTTGAAAATTGTTCTCATTTCACTATAAATTTCAACAAATAAAATGTTTTATTCTTGTAATGCCGGCATTACAAGAATAAAACATTTTATTTTTTTCTTCTTACTTCACAATCGAGATGTAAAGCAGAATAGTTAGCTCGGGTGTAAGCATCAATTGCACCCTCGAACTATAGGCTAAATATCTCGGGCTGCAATTGATGCCTTACAGCCCTTGGCTACTAATCTACTATTATTTACTTAAGTGTAGGTAGATGTAGTTTTCATTTTGACCCCCGACGCAAACAAAATTTTGTTTCTAGTTGTGTTTGTATTTCTGAGTAAAGAATCGTTGCTCCCAAACGGCTGTACTAATTTTAATGTGTTTTTTTACCTGTAAGGGGAGCGTAAGAAAGTTCTTGGGTATATAAAAAAAAAACTATTTTCAAGTTTGAAGATTACTCTATCAGCTATCGTTCAATCAATTTGAAATCGATCGGTTGATATTGTAAGTGAATTATTATTTTTAGGTATTTTAAGATGTAGAATTTTTTTTATATCTTTATTGTACACAGTTATCACATAAATTAATTACAAATATATAGACGTAACAATCGGCGGTCTTATCGCTCACGGCGATCTCTTACAGACAACCTTAATAGGGATATTCACATCACATCACATCAACAGCCTATAAAAGTCCATTGCTGGACATAGGCCTCTCCTTAGAAAGGAGTTTTTGGCCTACTATACCACGCTGTCCAGACGGGTTGGTACAGGGTTTGTTTCAAGTTTTCCTTCTCTTTGCAGTGCTGTTGTCCTGCTTAGATTGCTCCCTTAGTCGGTCGGGTAGGTCGTAGGGATATTAGATATTTAAACATTTGGGTAGTTTATATATTAAATTATTTATTGATACAGATCACAAAATTTTAGTGAACACAAATACTTACGCACCAATCAGTAACTTCAAACAAACAAATCTATACAAATAAATAAAATTGGAGTGTCTGTTTGTAATATTAAAATAACCGCTTTTTACTAAATGCATATGTATGTTTACACGGTACATATGCCAAAATAACATTTTTTACAATTTTTGTCTGTCTGTCTGTCTGTTTGTTCCGGGTAATCTCTGGAACGAATGGACCGATTTCGACGGGACTTTCACTGGCAGATAGCTGATGACATAAGGAGTAACTTAGGCTACTTTTTTTAGACTAGCTTCGCCCCGCGGCGTTGCCCGCGGTTATAACAACAAACGCGGGTAACACCGCGGGTCTCAGCTGGTAAAACTATAAAGTTATAAGCAATCTTTGATTTACTCGTGTGTAAAATTAGAATTTTGCAGATGAATCATTTAATTTTTTTTGTACTATATCTGTCGATAAAAAATTTACCACAATATATACCTAGCACCCTACGCTTTTTTTTTAAACTTATAGAAAATAATTTTCTACTTTTTAGTTCGACGAGTTACAAAGGCGTGTTTCTTAAACTTTTTTAATGGTTTTCAAAATTCAAATTGACCTTAAATATTTTGTATTGAACTTTATTATTTGATAGCCATTTAATCCCAACACTAAGATAGTAAAAAGCCCTCGGATCATCACAATTTTATGCATTAAGTTAACGCTGCCTGTTATTTATCGTGTTTTCAACAAATTCATAGTAACACTCCAATTATTCTTTTATCACGTTTTCACTTAATTGATTGTCAAGTTTGTTAATTGTCTTGCCCTATCCAATTAAAAGCAAATAAAGATAATTGGAAGCACTCAATTTATAAGGCGTGGTAAAAAATATCATCAACAGGCCCTAACAGTCCACTACTGAGTACGACTCGCGCCACTTTACGCGCTCCTACTTTTAAAAATAGTTTTGGTAGGTTTTCTTGGAAATATCTCAACAAATCTCTGTCCGTGTGGTGACAGATTAAGAATACGGAGTGTCACCACCCCTATTCATCCCGTGGGTGTCGTAAGAGTCGACTAAGGGAGCAAACTACGCAGGTCAACAGCACTGCAAAGAGAAGGAAAACTTGACACAAACCCTATACCGACCCGTCTGGCCAGCGTGGTATAGTAGGCCTAAACCTCCTTTCTAAGGAGAGGCCTATGTCCAGCAGTGGACTATTATAGGCTGTTGATGATGATGATGATGTGATCTCAACAAATTTAGTGTATCCAGAGCTTCGTCTAGCCGCTGCCCATCCGTTGGCTCACAGTGAAGCAGCGCTACGCGAACCGCTGAAGCTTAAAACGCGAAAAACGAAAAAGTTAAGGTTAATAAATAAAAAGCTACCGCATTTTAGCGTTTTGTCAAGTTGACCCTCATACGCTGCAGCCAGCACGCACGCCGTTCAACCAGGAAATTGGAATAACCAATTTCTACTTGACACAAGGTCGCTGAAAGAGGCAAGCTGGGAGTCTGCAATCTTGGCAATCAGAAGAACTCTTCATGCCACACCTTTTTCTGTAAAAAGAAAAAAAAAACATTCGTGAGTCAGAAAAATAACATTATTTAATATGCATTAAAGTTTTGATCTTTGGGCTACAACATCTGCCGTACCACGAACAATTTGAGATATCTGCAACTGCAGTTCGCTGCGCGCTTCAAAGAAGAAACTACATTCTAACTTGGGAAAAAATAGGACAACTCGTTATTGTGTTGCAATTAAAAAAGTAAAAGTTTTGAAAATTCAATTTTTTTTTTGTGTTTGCCTTAAGATAATTTAAAAATTTTATAAACATAAATTACTGATAGATCTAAGATTATTTATAAGATTTCCGGCTAATCCGGATATAGAATTCCGGAATTCCGAATCCGGATTCCGATTTGTGTTTTTTCCAAATAAAGTGGCATTTTTGAAATTTGTCTGACTGTCACCTGGGTTTATTCCGATTACTAGAAATGGAGCGATTTTCGAAAGAACAACGCGTTATAATTGTGAAAAATCATTACAAAAATGGGGAAGTTACGCAGAAACCGCTTGCAAACTTCGCTAAATTTTCAGTCGAGAAAGTTTTTTTTATGGAATAGGGGTCAAACGAGCGACTACCGCTGCCCACGAACGCCTGCAACTCAGGAGTCACAAGCGTGATGCCAGCCTTTGAGGAAGGAATACGCTCTTTTCTTGAAAGTTTGAAGGTCGTATCGGTCCGGAAATACCGCAGCCGATAACTTGTTCCACAGGTTGGTAGTGCGAGGCAAAAAGTGTCTTGAAAAGCGCACAGCGGTGGAGCGCCAAATGTCCAAGTGTTGGGGAAAATTTTTCCCTGTGGAACGATGGCGGAAGGTTGCGGCTGGTATTAGACAGAACAATTCCTCGGAGCACTCTTCATGATATAAATGATTGAGATTGCTGAGCGAAGCTACATCTCTACATAACGCCAAGGGAATGGGTCGCAAATATTTTGGATGGACAATTCGAGTCGCTCTTCCATGGATACGGTCCAGATGAAGAACATGGTACACTGGTGTCCCTGCATAGAGATGAGAACAGTATCTCGATCTGTTCAGCACACCGAGCTTCTTCGAGGCCAATTTGACCTTACCCTCTAAATGACCGCAAAACTGGACTTCGCTCGATATCTCGATGCCTAGGATTGCAATACTGCCTGAGGCAGCTAGGGAGGTGCTTATGAACCGAGGCGATACGTCAAACGGTATCTTTTTGACCCCATGCTGAAACCTCAGCTAAAAAATTTTCATTTTCAGACACAAGGTTGTTTCGACTCTCGATGACGTTATCCCGAGAAATATTGGGAAGGCCGGTATAAAAGGCATCTCCCGTGCTATCATCTGCATAGCAATAGATGCCACTAGTTTGTAACATATCATTGATTACTCAGAGGGCTGCAGCTCACTTGTGTCTCTTGATTTGGAGGTGTTCATAGTTCCCTCTGTCAACTTTCGTCCCCTTTGCAGAAAAATTAACCTCAGTTGTCACTCTATGCCATAAATACGATCGATAATTATAATCGTAATGTCAGTTAGAAATAGGTTAAAGGTGTTTACATAGTCAGTTGGTCAATTAAAAGTAAAACTAATAAAAGTGTATTGAAAAGACTACCATTCTACTCCACAGATCGAGACGACGTGAGTAGTGACTGAATAGGAGGAACTCATGATTTTACTATTAATAATCCCTCGAAATCTTATAATCTACATATATTATATAAAAATGTGAAGTTGGTTTGTGTACGCTTCCAAAAATCAAAAATGGGGATGGTTTAGATGGACCAGCGTAGCGTGGCAGGGAACAGCTAGTTACTATTTTAATTCTATCTTTATTTTAAAAAGACAACTCCCGCATTAGGAATATATCCTGTGTCACGGGGGACTTTAGAAACATACATAAAACGGATACAAAGAACACCCAGACTTATAACAACAAGTCGTGGATCACACAAAGTGTCGTACCATGTGAGGATCGGACCCACAACACTCAGCGTAGTAGTAAGCAGCGAGGTGACCGCTGAAACCACTACGCCATCCGTGCAGTCTACTTAAATATTTGTTTAATACAATTCACAACTTAATACAATAAACATAAAATAAAGGTGTTATAATAAAATAAGTACATGTTACACAACCATGTCGTGAGTCATGGCTACACGAGCTTATGGAAATTAATTCCCTTGAAACACGTCACATGATGCATGTTATGGTTTTTACTGGTTGGAAATTTCACATTTTTACATTGTAGGAATTTAGAGGAATGCTTGTACTTTGTTGATGTATATAACTAGATTTTAACTCAGTTTTGGCGTGGATTTTGTAAATGAATTTAATTATTCCTTTTCATTTATATCTGACAACGTGAATACAAAATTGCGCGATGAACAGTTGAGATGTTAAGTCAACGTGCATAGAATAAATGAGCCGCCTCGACCGGAAAGATATTACGGCCTCACAGAAAATTGATGTTAAGCCATTATTTCCTTTTTACCGAGTGAGTGAGGCTAACGGAGCTGGCTCTTCTGTACTTTACTCACTCGATGAAAAGCAGTGTAAGTATTGCTGAACACCGCTCTTCTGTGACTTCTGGTGTCAATCCGGTCAAATCGGCCCATCTGTGCCGAAGCATGGCTCTTCCACGGCACAGCTAGTAGCATTTTTATCTATTACTAGGTGAGACTAGACTTCGAAATGGAAAAGAATTTAGAATTTCAAAAGCGCCAACTCAGTGGTTTCCTTGGGCAAACTTTATAGGGTTTTTCTGAGAGAAAACCTTACTCCTCCTTACCTGGGAGTAAAATATTATTCAAATCGGTGAAGCCGTTTTGAAGGTTATCCCGGAACAAACAAAGAGGCCACCCAAAGGTTGGCTGGTAGAGAATGCCCAAGGCATTAAGTACATAAAGGTATAAAATAAATATTTCTGAAAATTTGTGTCTGTAAACAAAGTTATCAATCAATACAGATCTTATTCCTACAGATGTCGAACTTAAGCAATTGGTACTACGACTAAGTATTAAATTTTTATTGCCGCTTTGAATTTCATAATTCTACATTACAGTACAGTACTACTCCCGTTCTCAAGATTGTATACCTACGTAAATAATCATAAAAACCCTCTTTTAGGGGAAAATTCGAAATTTCAAACGAGTCTGCCGCGCCTGCCCAATTAAATTCAAAAAGGCTTCCAGCTCAGAAACCTTGTTATTGCCCATTCAGGGGATCTCCGAAAATGGGATAATTTCGTTTTCATCTTTGAAAAACATCAAGATATACTATGAGATAAACAAGACTGTTTTTGGGAACTTTCTGGATTTCGTACTTCTTCGTTTAATGAAATGGACTGTTAAGATCTTATCTGAAAATTGTTTTGATAGATAGCAATTTTGGAGTTCATGGCTAAGTGGTGACCGTAGTAGGTAACAAATTGCAAAGTTGAGTAATCCTAGCATGGTGAGTCTAATGATGGGGAATAATTCCTAATACATTGAGACCCCTCCGTGTCTCGGAGAGCACGTTAAGCCGTCGGTTGCCATACGAACATTTGTGGCATTCGTTACGGGTAGTTAGAGCTCTAAAAACTTCGATAACAGCCTTTCTACGGAACTTCGATATCGCCTAGCACTTTGGTTGTGGAGGTCTGATGGCCGAAGTTCAGCCGTATCTTCGTAGACTTAAAGCCGACCCCAACCTAGTTTGAGAAAAAAGCTCTTAGGAAGATAGTAACTTACTTTACTTATTTATTATACTAGCTGGTACCCGCGAATTCGTTCGCGTGGAATTTGAAAAGCGCTGTCTTAGTGAGTGCGATTCCTGGACCGGACAATATTTTATAGGGTTTTTCTGAGAAAAAAATAGCCTTAGTAACTCTTTGTACAGACAGCTACTTGATAGTAAAATATTATCAAAATTAATCTAGCCGTCTTGAACAAGCAGACAGACAGCCAAAAAACATGAAAACTGGTTTTTAGGCCATAGTTAAAGGGTATCGTGCCAATAACCGTGTGAGCATGAAAAAACCCTATTATTTTGACATTACAAACAGACACTACAATTTTCTTTATTTTTATAGAAGATAATGATGGTACTTTCAACGTGAGAGTACGATACTTCGATAAGAAGACAGCATTACATATTACGCGGACAACATTTAAATTTAAGTAAAAGGCCAGAAAATTATTTAATGATGGCGTCCGCTAATTTCTACAGAGCACTATTTCTTTCACACAACATTTTATCCCATTCTAAGTTTTTTTTAGTCCTAATAGTAATAATACTTATTTTAATCTTTAATCATACGTTTTCAGTTACAGCTCAGAGATTTAATAGCGCAGTAAATCTCTACGATGTCACCAAAAAAAGTAGGTTAAACTTTATTTGGAACTCGAACTGTTCCAGTTACCCAGAATCTCTCACAATGGGAAATAACATTTTGAAAGGAATTGACGCATTTGGCATTCTTTCTCTTCTTGAGTGCCAAGTTTTATAGTACTTCAGTAATAAATTCAAAATAAGTGCTTGTAATACCATAAAGCTTCCCATTTTTTTTTATTCGACTGTGCGATGGTTACAAGTCTGTTGTGCCAGCTATAAAACTTTTTTTAATGATTCATCTCTTTGAATACATTATTTCCATAATTCACCGATTTAAAAAAGTAAGTTGTCCATGTATGTTTAATAATAATTATAACTAGAGATTACCTGGATACTGGATTGGATAGACTTTTGTACGATGGCAGGTCAAAATATATGTACTAGACCACTTATTACTGATATTATACTGATAAGGAGCCGTTTATACATAACTTTCGACTTAATAAAACATCTTTATAGAAATAATTCCTCTGTGCGTGTGTGTGACTGAACTCTTCCTAAGCGGCCGAACCAATTTTATTAAAAAATTTGTGTGTTCAAGTAGATTCGAGAATAGTTAAGATTCACAATTCGGTCCACTGCAAAATGATTATTAGTTATTTTTTTATTCATACGCGTGTGCAGGACGTCTGGCGAGTTGTTTAAAATGTTAGCTTGGTGTATTTCTTCTACATTATAAACATGAAGTATTAAATGGTAATAATATGCGTCTATGTGCCATATTTGTTTACAAAAAATGTACAAGCAATTTTCTCAATGTTTTAATAAATATCTATTTAAGTATGATGATGATTATTGTACATCAAAGAATGGAATTAGATCAACATGGAATAAGATCAAAGCAATTATTTGCGGCTTGTACAATCGGCGGTTTTATCACACTGTGGTGATCTCTTACAAGCAACAAGGGGATGGTTATTAGGGCAAGGCTGTGTACGTATAACAATTCAGAAAATAAGTGAAATATTTATATGTAATGCAAGATAATGTACGTATTTTTATTTCAAAAGACAACTCCCGCATTAGGAACAAATCCTCTGTCGCGGGGGACTTTTCTAACATACATGAAACGGACACAACGAAAACTCAGACCCAGAACAATTACATGTGTGTTTCTAAGTTTGTGTATACACTAGCTATTGACCGCGGCTGTTGGTGTAGTGACAGATTAAGAATACGGATTGTCACCACCCCTATTCTTCCCGTAGGTGTCGTAAGGGAGAAAACTCAGCAAGACAATACCACTGCAAATAGATGGAAAATTTGAAACAAACCCTATGCCAATCCGTCTGGTCAGCGTGGTATAGTACTCAAAACCTACTTTCTAAGGCCCTCTTCCTTCTCCGAACAGCTTCTAATAGTCCACTGCTGGACATAGGCCGAGGCCTAAATAGGCCTATTAGAGGCTGTTGATAATGACCACGGCTTTCAATCATTAGTATGCCTTTGAAAGTGACGAACTTTCATACAACCGATCATGCCTTATTTTACCTCCTTAGGGGTAAAATTTTCAAAAAGCCTTTTAAGTAGGTGCACTGGTCTGGTCTGTAGCCCTAGCGGGGATGAATCATTCAGTCAGACATTTTATAAGTATAAAATAATATAACGTAATATAATTAAAAATTGAGGACTTTGTGAGGACTATGAACTATAGACGGAACGAAGTTCCTTTCGCTTTTTGGTAGGCGCTTGCTATACAGCTATGCTTTAAACTTAAAGTGTCGGAAAGAAGTCTTGTTACACATTTTTCGGTCTCGCTCCCTTCGTTCCAATAATGTAATGTAACAGACACACCCACAAATTACCTTCCTCGATGTTTAAACGTAGGTACAATGTGCCTTGGCCGTATGGTCATAGACTAAACGTTATCCTATAAATACTTTTTAAAGTATACTTAAGAATAAAAGACTAACATAAAAAGTATGGCTACATTTAGTTTTATAAAAACAACAAAATAACAATAGAGATTTCCAACATTTTTCCTTGTTAGATTTTAAATTAATGCTGTAACTTAATTATTACATTTTAAACCACATGACGAGTTTTGCAAACAAAAAAATTGTTTACTCCAAAGCTTAAGTTTTTTAGATTCATTAAGAGCTGAGAACAACAACGTTATTTTTAAATGTTATGTCAAGTATCTACTTTAAGTTAACTTTTAAAGCAAATAAGCAAAGGCTTTAAAGTGGGAGAGTTATGTTTCGACATAAATGGGTTCGGCTCGACCAGGGTGATAACACGTCCTTACAGAAGACTGGTGTTACGAAATTCTTTAGTTGATTTTTACTGAGTGCAGTTTAATTCATATTGGATGATGTAATGTGTACAGCATCTTGAACTGTACACTACTATTAGTTTGTAAGTTTATATACACTCAGTGCTGGTGGAGGAAACTCTTCACGTGGTGTTCAAAAGTTGGGCTTTTTTTATTAAAGACAACTCCCGCATTAGGAATAAGTATATCCTGTGTCGCGGGGGACTTTACAAACATACTTAAACAGACACAAAGAACACCCAGACTCAGAACGACAATATGTGGATCACACAAAGTGTAGTCCCATGTGGGGGCCGGACCCACAGCACTTAGCGTAGTAGTAAGCGGGGTAGCGACCGCTTAAACCACTACGCCATCCATGCAGTCACTACTTACGTAAAATGACATAAAGTGAGTCTTGACGTAAAGTGAACAGACCGAACGTTACCAAGTTAAAGTGCACACTGAGTCAAATTAATTATAACGCAGAACGGCAAGGAATTGCCCGATTTGCGTACTCAGCGAAATAATATTATATTTGCCTAAATGTACGTAAACCGTACATACTGGATTTCAAGAAGTAATTTTTCAATTTGAAACGTATCACATCACACATCACATCATCAATAGCCTTTTAGCCTCAGTCGGTACCCACGACACCCACAGGATGAATAGGGGTGGCGACATTCCGTATTCTTAATCTGTCACCACACGGTATACGTACCTATTTGTAACTGTAACTGTATTTGTAATTGTGTATTTAATAATTCTAGCGTTCTGCATATTGCATTACTTGCTTGAAAAAGCTGGCAAACAATTCTCTTCAAGTATCAATATGTACATTTTGTTCAAAGCTTTTTTTTTTAAGTAAAAAATATTAGAAAGAAGCAGAATATTACGTGCTAATACGTATTTACACGAAATTCAGCTCGTTATGTGTTCGCGTTTCATAGTCACGTTTAACTTTTAGCACCTGACTATAACTGTGAGCTACACAAATAAGAAAAATATAAAGAACACCAGTACAAACGATAATTTATAAATATATTTTGTGACTAGACTTTTACTTAGTAGAGCCACACAGAAAACCAACGTTAATCAATTCATTCCTTGCTTTTCACTGTGTTTCTGAAGTAACCGAAGCCTTATCCCCTCCTCTCCCTAATTCTGGGGGAGAATTCGCAGTACGGGAATATTCCTCCTCAATAGATCTATTAAAAAACTACGTAGGGGTCCATCAGGGGTCTGCAAAAAGTGTCGGAAAAACCCTCAGAGCATGAAACACGCGATAAGAAACTTCGTTCCAATTTAGCAAGGTCATATGTCTATCGTCTATGATTTAGAATTAATATTGATATAATTTGCTTGGTTTCCGAACGAAAACGAGGGACGTTGCTCGTTATTTAAAATTGTTATTACTATTACGAGTATAAGTACTAGTAAAAAACCGAATATTGGTCATGACTCTACCACTTACGTGGATTAAAAAAGTAAATGCCCGCCTTTTTTACGACCTAAGTAGCAAATTAGCATACGACTATGTCATATTATAAAGACTGTCAAAACTTACAATAATAAATACAGTAATTTGTATAGGTGTAGTATATGATAGGTTTGTATATGTATATGTGTAAGTGTAACATGTGACTTTGTAATTAGTTTGCATGGCTAAACTTTTTTTGTGACCAAAATGAACCTATGTTACTGTTTTCTCTGCATCGTCCAATGATTGACTGGTAACTGTGTTGTGAAACAAAAAAGAAACTTATAGTTTTGTATTGCCAGTTCTAATTACCCTCCAAAGAGCTTTATTAACTCAACTCTTCAGTCCGTCGTTCATAATTTTCTTGCTCAGTTAGCCGACTCCGTTTTTAACATCAACTACTATGTTATGTCTATTACCAAACTACACTATTTTTAATTTTTAATAAACACTAACTCTTTTCACCCCCCCATATTTTACTGTCAAACTTGTCACGCAATCCTGTCACGTTGTAAAACCAGCGGGAACGGGCTGTTACAAGTTCAGAAAGTTTCAAACCTCCTCTACTCTCCCCCCTCCATAGTGGGAGGTAATAAAATACACGACTTATGTGCGCTATGTAATTACATTGTTAGGCTTGTGTTTACCATATGACATAATACGATATGACGTAAAATATGGCTTGAGTTACAGAGAAACTTTATATTTATGGCATTAAAGTTTGTTCTAGATTGAGAAGAGGGTGTTTATTATTATTTAAATTATCTTTATACATATGTTAAGTATTTTAGCCATGACAACAAAAACTTTATAATAAATTTTCTTATAACGTGCCCTATTCATCCCGTGGGTGTCGTAAGAGGCGACTAAGGGAGCAAACTACGCAGGACAACAGCACTGCAAAGAGAAGGAAAACTTGACATAAATCCTATACCAACCCGTCTGGCCAGCGTGGCATAGTAGGCCAAAACCTCCTTTCTAAGGAGAGGCCTATGTCCAGCAGTGGACTATTAAAGGCTGTTGATGATGATGATGATGAGTACGTGCTGGCTTGAATTACAAATGGACTTAGGGCTAATTTTATATTTATTTTGATAAACTTAATACAGTATTATACACAGACAACTGAAAGTAAGGGTTATTTAGAGGGTCAGTCAGAGGTAGAAGAGTACAAATGAGCGGTCTCGACCAGAGTGATACGGCCTCACTGAAGACCAGTGTTGAGCAAATTTTTTGTTGTTTTTCACCGAGAGAGGTTATTAAAATGACAGCAACGTACCTGTGACTCATGAGTCATCAAGTGTTCATGGACGGCGGTAGTCACTTACCGTTATGGAGGAACGGGTGTCATGTCCCTCCAAAACAAAGGGAGGATCCTCTGACCAGGCGAGGTGATCATGCCTGGCGGCCGCGGCCCAACGGTTGATGTTGGGAAGTTATAAATATGCTAATCGGCGGCGGGAGAATTCTTCATATCGAGATACAGGATTAGCAATTCTTATTCAGGATTTACTCCGTAGTTCGGTATGTCTTCGTTAGTTAGTAGTTCGTTAGTTTTTTTGGATGTGGGAGTCGCCACACCGTCAGGCGACCCGTCTGCGCATCAGCTTCCTATTTCATGAATAAATTTGCGATCTGACGGCGTGTGTGAGATGTGTGAGTTTATTATTATTACTTCCTCTAAACCAAGTTGCCCTTGGCGTTACACAGAGATGTAGCTTCACTCTGCATTATCTATAGTCTAGTTTGTATCATGGTGGGTGCTCCAAAGAATTGTTCGGACTAATACCGGCCGCAACTTTCCGCCATCGTTCCACACCGCTAAATTTTCATCCCTATCAGGGATAATTGCGCTTTTCAAAACTCGTTTTGAACCAATCGGTGGAACAAGTTATCGTCTGCTGTATTTAAAGACCGTTTTACGTACTTCTGTCTCAAAGGCCGGCAACGCGCATGTGACTCCTGAGTTGCAGTTCAAGGGCGGCGGTTGTCGCTTACCATCAGGTGCTCCCACCCGTCTGCTCGTTTGCCTCCCTCTTTCAATTAACTTTCAACAGCAAACCGCGAAATAAAAACAAATTCAAATTACATAAATTTTTCCATTAACAAACCTGTTTTTTACCAAATACATATAATAAAATCTCAATATCAAATAGGCACTGATGTAATAAAGAAATTAATTTATGAAAACGGGTGGCTGTTTCGTGTCGATAGGCCGTATCTAAGGCTTCTATATAATACGCCATTTTCTTCGGGCCTTATGTATGTAGCACCGGTGCCTACCCGCCTATTCAAATGTCAAATAAGGTATATAAATACTATTCCATATACTTCTCTCCTGGCGGTGTATTACTGGGATTATTTGTGTTGACTTTCATTTCGTGTATTATACGGGTATTGAGTGGGTGAGAAAGATTTTTATAACAAATTTTTAGAGATATTACGTCATTTTTGTGGGTAGGAGAGTTATGTTTTCCGAGGGTATGGTATGTATATTATTCATGTATATTCTTTGGCACGCTCTGTTACCTAAACTGTTTGATGAATTTTGACGTCTAAGGAATCGTTTGATTCGTCATAATTTTGAGCATAACACTGGATATATGAAAATTATTAAAATCAAAATCTAAATATACATTTTCAAGAATTCGGATCTTTGCTTTTTTCAGTTTATGTTCCGTTCCATAAATATTACTTAAAACTAGGTTATTACAGTAATTACTCAAGTCCATTATGGGAGACCGGCATCTGCACTAGGGAACCCTGTCACACAGAATGCCAGGCCCCCCCTGGTACAAAGTTTGTATTATACCAATAAGCTTGTCTTCTTCGGTAACAGCACATACATTTTAAATGTTATAATACAAAGCATTTATTATTATTTTTTATTGGGATTGATATAGGTATTATGGGGAGCTCTGATGAATTATTCGAACTGATTACACACATGCATACACTCACGCCTTTACACCCAAAGTAATAGACAGGCATATTAAATCCCCACATTTTGCAGACTATCATTTTAGTCCCAAGGTAGATAATAGAAGGTAATAATAGAAAAAGGATATTGCTCATACGGATTAGGGAATGTGAGCAATGGCTCAAAGAGCTCAGGACCTTTAACTGGGATTGACTACTGCCCTAAAGTTCGACCATTCGGTTCATGATTATGGCACAAGAATTTCATGATTTTTAAACCCCCATCCGTTGTGAGTCACATTAATTTGTTAGACTCTCCCCCTTAGTATGACGTCACATATTTAAAAAAAAGCTGGATTTTTTAAAAGTAAAACTAATTAATTTATGAATAGCCCCTTATGTTTAGTTGGTTCTAATAAAATTTTACAAGACTTTGGTGAAATTAAATGGGTTTTTTGTTCTCCTTACTACACGCAATTAACCCCTAACCACAAACTTCCATAAATTATATGGCCACCTAACCTAAAGCTCTTTGTAATTTCCACGAGGAAATAAACATATTAAATAAATAATTAGGGTTACCGTTTTAAACTACGCATAACGGAGGGATGGAGGGACGGAGGCATTCAAAGAGTGAATATATTCAGTGGTCAGAACGGGCATGCACACGAAAAGGTTTTTTGTCCACCCTCTCTTGTGAAACACTCGGTAAACATTATGTTTGCTAATACAATTTAGCTGCAAAATACAGTAACTGTTTTAATACTTTTAATATCAAATATAAACTTTCATAGAAGTTATTTATCTCTACCTTTTATTATAAACTCTGAAATTTATTGAAAAATAGTAATAATAGTAACTGCATTGCTGTTTGTACCCCATTTGGTACTCTAAGTTATCAGTCCGTGTGGTGACAGGTTAACAATACGGAGTATCACCACCTCTATTCACCCCGTGGGTGTTATAAAACCCTACGGGACAACAGCACTGCAAAGAGAAGGAAAACTTAAAACAAATCGTATAACAACCCGTCTGGTATTCGTGGTATAGTAGGTAGGCCAATACCTACTTACTAAGGAGAAGCCTATGTCTAGTAGTGGATTATTAAAGGCCGTTGATATTGATTTTCATCAGTCCATGTTCGCTCCTGTTCTCAAAGGTAGTCCGACATCCACGAAATACTCCGTCAGTACAAGTAGCAAGGCTTCCTTAATGACTAGAGGCTTAAAGTTATTACTGAAAAATTACAGTCGGGGCAAGCTTTATAAATTAATAGACAGATCCCACTTCAGTAGGTAAGTTAAAGAATCTATCTCGAACGAGTACATATTTTGAGTTAAAGTCTGGCTATTTAATTTAGAAAAACTGTTAAGGTAACGTCAACATTTCAAAAGCGCCCTTGACCTGTCAGAGGCCCACCGATTTAAGAGAAATAGGTTTTTTAAATAGGTCGAAATGAAAGTTAGTTTAGTAATTAAAAATACCAATTAAAATGTAACGCTCGTTTAAATTTGAAGTGGTTACTCGTGATTACTAATTAGAAGAGAAAACTTATGGCGAAAAGTAAATGCTTAAAACGGTTACTAAAGGACAAAAGTTATATATTTTTTCATAAGTCAGTAGTAATGCGGTTAATTATTAGTAGTACACTTTTTTTTTTTTTCCGTGCGGAGATCCCCTTGGATACCACCTATCGGTGGCATGTCGAACTCGAACCGACTAAAACTGCACGCCGCCGTCTCGGGTACTAATAGCCGGGGAACCAGCTATACCCTAGAAAGGAAGTCCCTGGTGCAGTAGTAGTACCCTTGATAAAACTTTGGACAAACGGTTTATTTTACTTTTTACTTTCTTTCTTTTTTTTTTTAGACAAGGTTTATTTTGCTGAAGCCATATTCCTTTTCTATCAGTTTTATTCTTCATTATGTAAGAAGAAAACAATATATAAGAAGCGATATTTCTGCCTTCCCGTTATCTGGTAAGTAATAAAAAGAGTCACAGTGTTTTCATATCCTAGATTTTTTTTCAAAGACAATTCTCAGAACAACAATTTGTGGATCTCAGATGTGGATGTGGAACACAGAAGGGGCTCAAATGGTGGCACAGCGTTCTGTAACTATTGGTGTGTGTATTACAGGTGTCCATGGAAGGTGGTAGACGCTTACTATCAGGGACTCAATTCCGCTAGGGACGCCATTGACATCGGTCAAAATATCGGTATTCTACTAACATAAATTACAGTGTCAATAGACTGTCGATGTAGTGGCAATGACTCATCAATGGTTATATCAACAACTTTGCAATATCTGGCAACTAAATATATCATTACATTACTAATTTAAAATGTACTTTTACAAAACTTATAAAAACATGGACGACATTTGTATCAGTGGCAGTTCAGTGACAAGTCATCGGGAGGCCATTGGTCTTACATAGTCAGTAGAATACGAAAAGTGCAAAACTATTCCGATGACATTCCATCGACAGTCTATTGATGCAATATTAAAATGGGAGAATTGGGGCCCAGGTCCCGGACCAGGTCAGGTCAGGTGGACCCGTCTGTTCGTTGGCCCCCCACACCTTAAAAACGATGTAGTATCTAATTTATTATTAAAAAGACCAAAAACTTTGGTTACATTTTGTATAAGATTTACATCTTACTGTCATTAGATTCTTATATATTATAAAGCTTGTTACTAAGGCAAACATAAAACTAGTATACCTATATTATCCAACTCCTCCAATTTTCTTCTGATTAATTTCGTTGCGGGTTCCAAGACAGTTTAATTTCTTCCTGGGACTTCCCGAGTGTCATAACTCGGTGTGTTCGTGGGTCACTGCTGTGGATCCTGGTGTACAGGAGTTACAGTGGTGGGCGTGTAGGTGGGATTAGTCCCAAAATACCTATATTATTACTATTCTAAATAGTGCAAGAGTGAATAATACATTGAAGTCGGTGATAGCTTTTAAGGGTATTACCTTTGATCCAGAAAAAAGAATATTTCTAAAGCTGTAAAGCATTGCACAGCATTTTTTATATCATTAATTGTTTTTAGCTTTATAATAAAGTCTATCCCTCATCATTACAAGGTCCCGTATTATTATAGCGTAAGAAATTGGATCATCAGTGCCGGACGAAGTCGGAAGTCTAAATCCTGTAACGGTTATTAGGGCGACCGGGTGTTAAAGACGGAATCAGAAGCTTTATAAGATCTAGAGAGGTGAGACTATCTCATTCTATCGTATTGCGGGCTGATTAAGCCGAGAATATAATGTTATTGGTATTAAAATGAGAATTAAGGAATTAATAATTGAGGAAGTATAAAAAATAACTGTAATCTGTGGCTTTTCGTGTCCTTTCCCCATCTTCCACTGTGTCTGTGTGGTGACAGATTAAAAATACGGGATGACACCACCACTATTATTCCCGTCGATGTCGTAAGAGCCTACTAAGGGAGTAAACTACGCAGGAAAACAGCACTGTGGAGAGAACGAAAACTTGACACAAACCCGTCTGGTCAACGTGATATAGTAGGCCTACCCCCTTTCTAAGGAGAGGCCTGTGTCCAGTAGTAGAATAATAAAGGCACAATACTATAGTAATACTATAGTATTGTGCCTTTAATAGTATTATAGCCATTATAAGGAGTATATTAGAGGAAACCTGTCCAACCAGTGGACGAAGAGTAGACGATGAATAAAGGAAAGGACTGCGTGAAAGAGGATATGGCTAGGAATGGAAGGAAAAAACTCATTGCGCCGACCCAAAATAAATTTGGGAAAGAGTAAGATAAAGATGATGATAATTTGGAGGTTGTATCGGTCCGGAAATACCGCTGGTGACATTTTGTTCAATAGATTGGTTCTGTGAGGCTAACATTTCGTTGAAAGTGCATAATGGTAGAGTGCTAATTATCCAAGTAATAGGGATGGATGTTGTGCCACGTTGAACAATGACAGAAAGTTGCCGGAGACGACGGAGATGTTCGAACCCATTACTACGCCGTCCGTGCTGTTAGCAGCAATTAGACGTAGTGTTGTTTAATTGTTGTAACAATTCTACTCAACACAGCATTCTTGTCTTCATTTAAAATGCACGTGAACACTCTACGCTCTGTTGTTTTTGCGTCAGCGTGAGCATTCTCGGCACCCATCTTGCACTGACCTTTGTCATGCCAAAATGATCGTGCAGAATTTTAAAAATGGTTGTATCAGATACTCCAACCATTTCTGCGAGTTGTTTCTTCTTTAGTCGAGCATCGTCGAGTACAATTTTTTCGACTTTTGGATAAGTTCTGGCGTGATCACCTCGATGCTCCTGCCCGGCCGGGCCGTCTTCAAGGGATTCCCTTCCTTGTTTAAATAAACTGTGCCATTTGTACACCATGGTTTTTCCTGGACAAGAGTCGCCGTAAACCAATGACATCTCATTCATTATGGTCGCAACTGATTTTCCTTGCTTGGTAAGGAACTTCATAACGGCACGATATTCGATTTTTTCCATGTTTCACTTTTCACTCCCGATTATGTTGCTTGGTTGACGATAACTCAATGACTAATTGTTTAATAACAATGAAACCTGGTGTTTATAATAATTATGAGTCACTCAACACGTGACGATTCTAATGAGCCTAATCACCCCCCTCCAACCCTCTCATTCCGCGAACTTAAAAACGCACCCTCGTATTAGCAGTCTAAATTTTTTGTAGATATCCGACTACGATTACAAAAAGTAGGCGTATTCCTAAATTAGAGAAAATAATCCTTTACATTAAATGAATCAATAAACTGGCTGTCCTGGTCGTGGAGGATTCAAAATATTTATTTATCCTGAGTGGGAATCGAGCTCACGAACCCTGACTATGACTAAATAGTGAATCATACAAAATAAAAACTTATAATACTTTCATATCACAATCCATTTTTAATTTGCCTCTTATATATACGAAAGTAATCCGAGAATAGCTAGCCATGATATTACTGATGTTCACCCCTATGAATAATTCACGAGCTCTGTAAACCCAACTGTATTCATGAGCACACCAGCCCCGTTGTATTGCGAGTACTATCATCCCCTCTCTGTCCCTCCACCCTTAATATTTTATGTTCCGAACACTTTAGGTATTATAAATATATGTGTATGATATGCAATCTTATTGGAGTTTGAGTTGAAACTGAGATTGGACTTTGAAGGGATTATATTTAGTAATACGGGTTTAGGATTATTGAATGAAAATGAAATTGTACATGTAGAATGCGCTCAATGCTTTCAACTTTCTGGACTATGTAATATATTTTTTGTTAATGGAAGAGGGGGCAAACGAGCAGACGGGTCACCTAATGGAAAGTGAGCACCGCCGCCAATGAACGTCTGCAACTCAGGAGTCACAAGCGCGTTGCCGGCCGGAAGGAGTACGCTCTTTTCTTGAAGGTTTGAAGGTCGTATCGGTCCGGAAATACTTAAAGACCCTATTAACTAAGTTTACAATAGCCACTCTCTAAGTACCTCTATGACCCATTTTCCCCAAATGTCATTGTGATTATTTATGTATAAGCTGTAAAGTTATGAATCTACAACTAGTTTGATGGTTTTGGATAGCAACAAACTGTTGTAAAGATTTAGTTGTGTTTGTTTAGGATACAATGCTAAGGAATAAACAGTGGCGGTTTGATTTAAATTAGTAACGGGGTCAATTTGTTTGAATTTCTGTTGTCACTGAACCCTTGTTCAATATAAATACAAATCCATACTTATCCATACTTATATTATATGGTAATCTATTTAATGGTAAGTCGAATTCACGAGTAAATAAAAGCTTCAGTATCTACCTTCCAGCTTCATCATCAAACACCAAGCTCAATCTGTGAGACTGTGTCGGTCGTGGGTTCGATTCCCACCCAGGACAAATATTGTGTGATGAGCACGATCATTTGTTCTGTGTCTGGGTGTAATTTATCTATAATATGTATGTATTTAAAAATATATAAGTATGTTTATCAGCAGTCTGGTTACCATAGCACAGGCTCTGCCTAGTTTGGGATCAGACGGTCGTGTGTGAGATGTGTGAGGTATATTATATATTATATATAATTTAAATGCACGGATGGCATAGTGGTTTAAGCGGTCACCCCGCTGCTTCCTACTACGCCGAGTGTTCAAACCCCACATGGGACGACACTTTGTGTGATCCGCGACACAAGATATATTCCAAATGCGGGATTTGTCTTTAAAAAAAAAACTGGCGAAATTTAAATAATTTAATTTGACGGGCCTCTTGGTCTAGTGGTTAGTGGCCCTGACTGCTAAGCCGGAGGTCGTGGGTTCGATTCCCACAAATATTGTGTAATATGCACGGTCATTTGTTCTGTGTCTGATTGTAATTTGTCTATAATATGTATGTATTTCAAAATATATAAGTATATTTATCAGCAGTCGGGTTACCATAGTACTGGCTCTGCCTAGTTTGGGATCAGACGAAAAAAATAAATAAGAGAAAATTTACGCATTTATCTCTTTACGCTTCCTAGTCCATAACAATCCGATTACTATCAGTGACAATAATCATGCGTTAAAAGAAGCATTCACTGCGAAATTTTTAGATTTGGTCTTTGTTAAATTGGAAAGAACATGTAGCTCAACTATGCAAAATAATCAGTATTTCTGCATAAGCACTGTACAAATTGTTGGGAATTGTTGGAAATTATTGACTCAGAAACGTTGCGTTTGAGCCCTGTTTGGTCTGCAATCGACTGATAGTTGTAGCCCGTATTTTGTCCGGTATGGCGAACAGATGCTTCCTGCACTATACATACCGGAGGTGGCTTCAATCGTACACAAAAATCCTGACCTATTTCAGTGCCTATCTGACGTTGTGCTTACACAGCGCTAAAACAAGGATGATGAGTAAAAGTTTGCTATGTATTGCGCCAAAAATTTATAATAAACTGCCGCTGCTGCTAATAAAATGTAGGATACATTAAAAAAAATAGTATTGACTTATTAAAAAATAAATTAAAAAATATTTCTTGATTGCGAAATGTTATTATAGTGTTACTGACTTTATGAATGACAGAATTGTATAAAAGGAAATAATGGTTTTGACATGAAATTGCTGACATTTGTTGGTTTAAATTTATTGTATCATAAATTGACTACGCAAATTTAACATACCTATATTTTTCTTTGATTATGTATTATTGTAAAAACTAAAAAAAACTTGCATGACTTGAGGTAGAATGTTTCTGCTCATTGTTATACCTTTATTAACACCTTATGTATACCCATGTTCGCAAAATAAATTATTTGATTTGATAACCTCCATTCGAGAACTTTTCTCAGTTTCGCCGGAAATAGTTATTTCTTTCAGCCTTTGCGCTGTCTGCCTTGCCCATCGCCAGTTCATTTTGCTGATTCACTTCCGTATGTCGAACAGTTGAATGTCACTTATAATTAGACCCCGTAGGTATCACAATAGGAGCTTTGCAAAGCTACGCAAAAAGGATACGATCGATTATAATTTGTCTCAAAAGCGCTGTTCAGAGAAATGAAATTCACTAGTGTATTGTTGACTTAATTGGAAGTCTGCAGAATTCGTTTTTTTTTGTTATAAATAGAGAAACCTTTATATTTTTGTAATCTAATAGAGCTACGTGATTGTTCTAACATCGCAGACTATGTTATTTGTGCTTAGTTGCGGCCATTATCTCTTTATATGTATTTTAGATCAATTTAATTGTAGTAAAATATTGATTCAAATTTTTCTATCGTTATTCTATCGTAACCAGATTCCTCACTGATCAGCAAATGTACGCGAACTCAGGAAATAAGTCTTGTTTCGTATAATTCTTGCATTTGATTATGCTGTCTCGTTTGTAAAAGTTTTACAATAATATTATCAGCACTAAGTAAATCGTGTATTTTATGAATGAATGTCCAATTATTTATAATAAATACAAATAAATAACATTAAAGTGTCACATCAAATTATTCAGATTTTTTTATGCCCGTCGTTTTAACTCCCGCTTTAAGTCCCGATACTCATACATATTTTCTTTGGCACAGAAGCAGCAGCATGATCGATCCAAGCTCATCCGAGGAAGACAGTGATGATGAACACAAGAAACAACCATCGAAATTACCAGGTGAATTAAAAATCATTTTCTTAGTCATAAGATTAAGTAAAAGTAGGTACTATAGAATCGGTATATAATTTACTTATGTGTGACTATGTCACACACACTTTCAACATTAACTACCTACATAAATTATTTTGTATTTAAAACAAGTTATTAGAAGTTGTATAAAAATACGCTCAAGAATTCTCATGAAATAGTCACATTCCAGTTTTGCACAACCAGACTCTGCAATGAAGAACATTTTATCGGTATACGTTATATCAGTATACGGTATAATACACATATATATTAAAACAAATGCAAATAGACTAGTAAAGTTTTACATCTTATAATAAAAACAAAGAAAAAGCAATTTATTCGTAAACGAAAATTCTTGTGTTGGGTTTTTAGAAAAACGAAATCCAGTCCATGTGGTGACGGATTAAGAATACCTAGTGTCACCACCAATATTTATCCCGTGGGTGTCGTAAGAGGCGACTAAGGGAGCAAACTACGCAGGACAACAGCACTGCACAGAGAAGGAAAACTTGACACAAACCCTATACCAACCCTTCTGGCCAGCGTGGTATAGTAGGCCAAAACCTCCTTTCTAAGGAGAGGCCTATGTCCAGCAGTAGACTATTAAAGGCTCTTGATGATAATGATGAAATCCAGATTACGAATTACCTAAATAGGTCTTAAAATACCAAAGTTCTACAGTTCTCCAATTTATATCTAAATCAATTGCATGTAAAACTCCTGAAATTTAAATCCGTTACCTTAACACTTTACGATAAAGAAGGATATAACAACAGCTAGTTGTTCAAAACATTTGATCGCTTGGATACTAAACTTACTCCCAAGAATAACTTTTAACACGCAAACTTTTAGCAAAACAACTTTTTTTACTTTCCCCTTATTCTCGCCCCATCAAAACTTGAAACTTCCACTATGTCTAGTTTCATCTTAGTCTAATATTAAGATGTCTTTCAACAACAGTGGTACCACCTGGTTCCCTGGCTGGTGGTAGACCATCAGTACGAGGGAAACCTGAACTACCTCGAGGGTCCACAGCTGGTCTTCCAGGTAAATACTCTTTTAGGGTTTTGAATTCTGTAAAGCTTTATAGTTTCAGATTTTTTTAACAAAAAATAACGATCGCTTCTTAACTGTTAGACGAACAACTGAAAAAATATATCATAAAATAATATGCGTACTTAACAAAAATATTTTATATTATCTTAAGGTTCTCAGAATGAGATTGATAAAAAATAAATTCATTTATTATAAGTCTCGAGTTCTCGACGTCTTTCGTGACACTAAAGCACAATATAAACATCAAAGTGATTTATGACTTGGTTTTCAGAAATTTTTGAAATAAATTGTGAAATAACAATTTCTAACACGCTGACTTAGATCAAACAGTAGGTAATGTACAATATATAAGTTTTTATTACTTAAGTTAGTTTAAACTCTGTAGACCTATCTTTTATTAAAGATGAAAGGTGAAATTTAAATGAATGTTTTCACTCAGGTGTAAGTTCATTAACAACAGCACCTTTGGCAGCACCTTTACATCCAGCTACAAGACAAAGAGAATCATCTGCCTTGGCTCCACCGCCTCATGCGTAAGTACTCCTGCCGAAAACTGATGTTAGACTCTCACGTCCATTTCCATTCACGATACATTGTAGATTACATGCTACTTTAGATGTAGTACCTTTTACCTTTTCCTGACCTTTGCTCGTTTAGTAGACAAATATAGAAAATTTTCCTAAGTATTGAAGCATTTTTGTGGTTTATAATAGCAATCCCTAGTATTTTGGACCACTTACCCCACCGGGAAACATACGGTGGTTTTTTTTTTTTTTTTTTTTTTTTTTTTTTTTTTTTTTTTTTTTTTTTTTTTTTTTTTTTTTTTTTTTTTTTTTTTTTTTTTTTTTTTTTTTTTTTTTTTTTTTTTTTTTTTTTTTTTTTTTTTTTTTTTTTTTTTTTTAAATTCCCCCTGGCCAAGGGGTTAAAAACCCCCGTTTATTACACCCCCCCCCCCTCAACCCCCCCGGGGGGGCTCCCCCTTCCAGGGGGCCCAATTTCCCCCCCGGGCTTTAAAGGGGGGTACGGGCCCAAAAAATTAACCCAGCCCGGGGGGGCCCGGCTTGGGCGGGCCCCAACCCCCGCGCAACCATTTCCCCCGGGGCGGAGGGGGCCCGGGAAGGCCCCCCCGGGGAAATTCCCGCCGGAAGTCGCCACTCCCCGAAAAACTTCGGCGAGCACTTCCGCCTCCAAATCCCACGGGGGAGTTCCGGCCAACGCGCATGCCACCTCCGTAGAAACGGTGCGGTAACCGCGTATGGCTCTTGACCGCCATTACCCTCTGAGGGCGCAGAGGCGTACCCTATTCTGGGCGGTCAGAGCCGCCGCCCACACCGGTGCACCGTACAGCGCCATTGACCGGACAACCCCCGTGTACAGCCGTCTTGTCGCGACGCTGGGTCCACCCATATTGGGCAAGAGTCGCCCTAGGGCAGACGCCAGCGCCGACCAGCTTTGGAGCAAGCTGTCGGAAGTGCTCGTCGAAGAGCCACCTCCCGTCGAGGATCAGGCCCAGATATTTCATCTGGGCCCGAACCGGTACGAGGACCGAGTTGACACCACGATTGAGGCGCCAGGGGGTGGACCACGACGGGGCCCATTGGAATAACAGGGCCTCCGTCTTATCTAGGGCCACCCGTAAGCCCAGCGCCTCAATGCGCCCCGACCACCAGGGAGACTCCCCCCTGTGGCCAGGCGCGCCGCCTCTTGGAAGTTTGCCCCCCGGGCTGTCACGAGGGTATCGTCCTGCGTAACAGATTACACCCAGCCCGGGGGGGAAATCGGCACGAAGGGCCCAGTCGTACCCTATGTTCCACAAGAGGGGTCCAAGAACAGCCCCCTGTGGAACACCGCACGACATGGGCCGACACCTCCAATTACCTTCTCGGTCCTCGTACACGACGGTACGCTCCTCTAAATAGTCTGCCACTAGCCGCCTCAGGTACTTTGGCACCCCATGATAGTGGAGTGCTTCCCTGATGCAGCTGAATGGCAGACTATTGAATGCGTTGGCGATGTCTAATGACACCGCCAACAGCACGCCGCCACAGCTCACGGCCTCTTCGGTCACGGCCCTCAGGCGCAACACGGCGTCGACTGTCGAACGCCCCGCCCGAAAACCCAATTGGGCGTCCGCCAGATCGGGGCCCACCTCGCAGAGGTGCCGGACGATGCGGGCAGAAAGAACCCTCTCAAACCAATTTGCCCGCCTCGTCCAGCAGCACGATGGGCCTATAGGCCGCGACCGAATCGGCTGGCCGTCCCGGCTTTCCTCAATAGGACCAGCTTCCCGCTTTTTCCAGCACTCAGGGAAGTCGTACCGACGCCAAGCTAGCGTCGAAACACCTCCCCGAGGCGGTCTGCCATGTGGTTGAGGGCCAGGGCCAGCACTCGGGCCGGTACCCCCGTCTGGCCCAGGGGCGGTGTTTCTTGGAACGGATCCGTAGAACAGCCGCCCCTACCTCCGAATCCCGGACGGGCGGAACATTGTCCTCCCCATGCTGCCCCGTCGTCTCCGGCCAGGGAGGCCATCGACGGGGGAGTGTGTTTCCGCTCGTTGTGGGAAAAGGCCCTCAACCACTTCTCGCAGGAAGCTGGGCTGGAGAGTCTCCGTAAGGGGGGGGCCCGATGCGCGGAGCTTTTGTCGCACCGCGCGGTAAGGGCGACCCCAGGGGTCACGATTAAGACCCTCCAGCATCTCCTGTCTTTTTTCCTCTTTGGCGCGGCTAATGGCCAGCTTCAGAGTTTTCCGCGCCCGCCGGTACTCCTCATGAAGCCGGTCCTCCTCACCGTCTCCACGGTGGCGCCGCCGACTGCGTGTGTAGGACCTCCGGGCACGTGTACAGGCCGCACGGAGGTCCGCCAGCTCCTGGGACCACCAGTAGACCTCCTTCCTTGGAGGCCGACGACCTCGAACGCGGGGCATGGCCGCATCGCATACATGCGTAATCGCATCGCGAAAGCGGCCAGCCCCCACGTCGACCTCCTCGGTCGGAGCCTGAGGAGACAGCCACGAGTGAATTATGGCTGCCTCCTCTAGTAGGTCCCGGTTCAGCCTGGCAACAGCCCACCGCGGAAAGCGGGATAAACGCCGAACAAACCCTATACCAACCCTTCTGGCCAGCGTGGTATAGTAGGCCAAAACCTCCTTTCTAAGGAGAGGCCTATGTCCAGCAGTAGACTATTAAAGGCTCTTGATGATAATGATGAAATCCAGATTACGAATTACCTAAATAGGTCTTAAAATACCAAAGTTCTACAGTTCTCCAATTTATATCTAAATCAATTGCATGTAAAACTCCTGAAATTTAAATCCGTTACCTTAACACTTTACGATAAAGAAGGATATAACAACAGCTAGTTGTTCAAAACATTTGATCGCTTGGATACTAAACTTACTCCCAAGAATAACTTTTAACACGCAAACTTTTAGCAAAACAACTTTTTTTACTTTCCCCTTATTCTCGCCCCATCAAAACTTGAAACTTCCACTATGTCTAGTTTCATCTTAGTCTAATATTAAGATGTCTTTCAACAACAGTGGTACCACCTGGTTCCCTGGCTGGTGGTAGACCATCAGTACGAGGGAAACCTGAACTACCTCGAGGGTCCACAGCTGGTCTTCCAGGTAAATACTCTTTTAGGGTTTTGAATTCTGTAAAGCTTTATAGTTTCAGATTTTTTTAACAAAAAATAACGATCGCTTCTTAACTGTTAGACGAACAACTGAAAAAATATATCATAAAATAATATGCGTACTTAACAAAAATATTTTATATTATCTTAAGGTTCTCAGAATGAGATTGATAAAAAATAAATTCATTTATTATAAGTCTCGAGTTCTCGACGTCTTTCGTGACACTAAAGCACAATATAAACATCAAAGTGATTTATGACTTGGTTTTCAGAAATTTTTGAAATAAATTGTGAAATAACAATTTCTAACACGCTGACTTAGATCAAACAGTAGGTAATGTACAATATATAAGTTTTTATTACTTAAGTTAGTTTAAACTCTGTAGACCTATCTTTTATTAAAGATGAAAGGTGAAATTTAAATGAATGTTTTCACTCAGGTGTAAGTTCATTAACAACAGCACCTTTGGCAGCACCTTTACATCCAGCTACAAGACAAAGAGAATCATCTGCCTTGGCTCCACCGCCTCATGCGTAAGTACTCCTGCCGAAAACTGATGTTAGACTCTCACGTCCATTTCCATTCACGATACATTGTAGATTACATGCTACTTTAGATGTAGTACCTTTTACCTTTTCCTGACCTTTGCTCGTTTAGTAGACAAATATAGAAAATTTTCCTAAGTATTGAAGCATTTTTGTGGTTTATAATAGCAATCCCTAGTATTTTGGACCTTGATCAAACATAGCATCAGATTGTAATGAAGCTAATCGTTTATAGTATCAGACATAACCATAAGTCTAAATACACTGTTAACCATACATTTACTAAAAAAATATTCACATAAAAGAAAAAAGGAAAACAGTAGTTCTTATTCAAAGAAAAAGAAAAAGGAACAGTGTATGAAGATTTTTTTCATTTACATTGACGACTTAATGCTATCGATCGTGTAGATCTTTCCTGCGCAGGACGTCGACGGGGAGTGCAAGCTCTGGAGAAGCACCGGCGCCGTCACCTAGCCCTTCTGGTGCAAGCCATTCTGATAAAGACCAAGACCCCCAGGTGAGTTAGTTATGAACTCGTAAAAAAGTAATAACAGAACACAATACATAAAGTCAATATACCTATTACCCGGTAACAGGAAAATCATGTTTTAATGGTAGATTTTGTTCTAAGCCAGTAACCTTACTGCTGAGATTGAATTGTATTTTCTTTATTAATAGGAAAAGATCGAAAAACTTGAAGAGGACAAGAAACGACGTCTTCAGCTTTATGTGTTTGTATCTCGATGTGTTGCTCATCCCTTCAATGCAAAACAACCAACTGATATGACACGAAGACACACAAAGCTTACTCCCCACCAACTGGAGACAATACAGGCTCGGTTTCAGGTCATTACTCTTTTACCTTTTTTGCTAATCGTTTTTTATGTATTATAAACTCACACCAGATTATTTCATTCTACGAAAACAAATTTATAAACATTGATTCTTGTGCAGGCTTTCCTCAAAGGTGAAACCCAAATTTTGGCGGATGAGGCATTTCAAAATGCAGTACAGTCATACCACGACGTATTCTTAAAATCAGAACGTGTAGAACAAATGGTCAAGTCCGGTGCCTGCTCCCATCATGATTTTCGAGAAGTATTCCGGAATAATATCGAGAAGAGAGTCAGGTTTGGAATGTTAGAATTTCAGATGATGGATTTTCTATGTCATCATCATTAAAAATATCCGAAGCTACCTACATGTGAAAGTCTGCTGCATGATAAATATCCGCCCTGACCTGCATGACCACTATTCAGTTATGTGTAAAATTAAATTTCAAATTACTTTTGACTAAATGCATGTAAATGGTAACTTTTGGCTCATAAACTAAAAAACAGAAAATTTAAAAGATACAAAATAAATCTTAAATAACCGATTATTTTTAGTTACTTCCAATTCAATCCTAACCATGATCATGCAATTTTTTTTTATAAATTTTTTGGTAGACCAGCAACAAGGCCGCCTAACAACAATAAAGATTTTCTTACAGATCTCTCCCTGAAATAGATGGACTAAGTAAAGAGACCGTGTTATCATCATGGTTGGCAAAGTTCGATTGTATTATGAAAGGCACAGGTAAGAAAATAGATTATTTTAATTATTGTGGTGTGACATTTATTGAGAAGAGCGAAGTGAAGTTTTAATAAAACCTAACAATGTTGTTTAAATTAAAAGTATCCGATACAAGTTAAAGGCGGTAATTTGAACTAAATTTTGTGTTGAACGCTTGCTATTCTCAATTAATAAAACTTGACGAAAAATAATTTCTTCTACAGTTCCATTTACTTTTAACAATGTAGACCAAGTAAAACAGTATTATATGTTAAATACCGTAAGCAGTTAGTGCTTTTGTTTAAAAAAAAACTTATCTTTAAACTAATATCCAAGTAATACGGTAATGCTTCTATGCAAAATACGTCATCACCTATAAAATTCACAATGTAGATAATTTCGGACCTTCGAAGAAATTTTTTCTCGTTGATTTCTCTTTTGATGGAAAGGCTCGAGCATGATGCGATGTAAAACATCAAAATTTGATGTGCTTGAGTTTGCAATGTGCCTATGAATGTTTATTCAATACTTGAGTCTACGGCAGCCTGTCGTCATCAAGTTGACGGTCTACGGTGAAATTCATTTCATCTAATTTGATTTATAAATCAACATTATGCTGACCACAAATATATATATACCTTGATATACCAGTTACTATTTTATAAAAGGAACTATCACTATCGAAAATAGCAACCATCCAGCATGTTGTGTTTGACAATTAAAATATATCGTTTTGTTTAATTTTATTTCGTGTTACGTATGTTTTAGTTGTTCATTTTATTAACATGTAGAATCATTTTCGGTTTTCCAACTAATTTCAAAGTGAAAAATAACTTTTAAAATTATTTTTTGAAAACTACATACATGGCTCCGTAGACACAAGAAAGGATTGTGTGTGCTAATGGGTAGTATAAATGTTAATTGTATTACATTGATTTTATTTTATTATTATTATTTTTGTTTCATTTAAAAATAAGAACATGTATATTAGTATACTAATTCTTAATATATATAATTATATTTTGACACAACTAAATATTTAATTTGATTATTTATATTCACATGACCTAAATGTTATGTTCCTTATTGTTAGTAAAAAAAATCGTTAATGATAAATAATTTAGACATTAGCATTAAAATATATACCCTTGGAATATACTTTCATAAGCCCCAATACTAAATATCATTCTACACGAATAAAACTAGTCGCTTTAAAATACTTTTAAATGTCAATGTATAAAAATAAAAAATGGAATCGTCGCGGCTGAATAATTTAAGTTTTTTTAAGGAATGTTTATACCAATAATATTTCAAATACAGCAAATTACACTTATGCGTTTGACCTCTTGATATCGACGACTGAAAGGCAATCTTTATTAAGCGATTTAAGTACGTAAAATGATATTCGAAGACTTCCATTTTTAACGGAAAACTTCCACTTCCATTCCGAATCGCACCGATTAGTACACAATTTCTCAATTGTTGGGCCGCGGTCCACCTAGGATGATCTCTTCGCCTGGTCAGAGAATCCTTCTTTTTGTTGGAGTGACATGAGTCCTTTACAAGTTAAATATACCCAATGATGCAGAAGAATCTGACGAATGGAATGGGATATAAAACTAATTTTCAATCGCGGATATATTCTTATTGTCTAGCAAAATATATCTGACGTGTTTCTGTATACAATAAAATACTAATCGATAAGCTACAAACAGTAACCGAACTCTACCATTTCGTTCTTTCTACTGACGATACTAAATGGCTAAACTTTCATTTTATTTACAAATCATTTTATGCAACTTATGGACAACCATTAAACTTAGTTTTCCTAAAACTTAATATATGTGTATAGATAGTATTAGATCACCATTAAACCGCGGGATGAAGTATAGTTGACATAACTAAATAATTATGTATTAAATAATGATTTAGTTATTTTTGCAGTACAAAGTTTAGGTGCATCGAAAAACGACAAATTGAGCGGGTGAATCAATTTTTTTATATAAATATTATTTCGGCAATTAACGCGATCTAAAGATATAGCATAGTTATGAATTACCTAAAATTTCAAGAAGGCTGCATTTACCGTAGTTACAAACGGTTAGTCCGCTTCGGACCACTCCCGAAATAATATTTGTATATTACAGATGTTTCAAAGTTAGTTTTCCAATAGTAGCATCCATTATTGGTTTTAATAATCGCTATGAACCTAAAAATTACAGAATGAATTATTAAATGTTAAAATTGTTTTCTTGCTTCACTCGCTCAGCAAGGCGTTTAAAGAGAACCAAACAGATTAGTGTGTATCGTTCCTGAAATGCTAAGTTTGTGTAACATCAGTCCTAAGTAAATGTACCTGAAAATGTGTGTGCCTGTGTCTGTCTCACTGTCTGTGTTTCTCTCCCTTTCTCTCACAACATGTCTCTCTCACACATCCCGAACAGGAATAACAGGTATCACGCGACAGAAATATTCTTTTAATTTTTCCTCCTTATCCATATTTTTGCTTACGTCTTGTGCTGTTGCTTCATTATTAATCCGGATTTTATCATCTGTGTTTCTTTTTTATTTTTAAATAGTATATTAATTACACAGTTTTATTACATACAGACTGGCTTATATTTTTATCTTCTGTATAGTTTTGACAATTTTACTATACTTTTAAATTCCTTGATGTTTATAAATATACTCAATTTAAGTAATATTGTAGTGGATTATCAGAAATACCAAAATATAACTATTAATACAAATATTTACCTTTTTTTTATATTTCGTAATGTCACTGCCATCATTTGGTGTTTTTTTTTTAAATTGATGTTACTCCAACATATTATATACTTATAAACTTGCCAGCGTCACCCGATGTTATTAACTTTACACACATAAGTTTGTTCTGTATTTCCTAACTTAAGATTTGAGGAGTTCAAGGTAAGGCTATCATGGTAAGCGCACTGCATGTTTGTGGGACATCACGAAGTTTGCTTTTCGTGTACTCAGCACAATTATTGTATTTAATGTTTTCTATAAGAATTAATCTGTCGACTGTCTAAAATTTGCCCAAAAAATAAATTTAATAAATAATTTAATATTTTTTTTAATTTTATAATTTTTCTTACTAAAATTAATTACTAATAAATGTTCTTTTCACAGTTTTATATTACTTTTACACGAATTTTATAACAATTAAGAAAATAAAAAATTACGCAGTATTACAGAAAAGTGTGGTCATAGGTATAGCCAATTAATAATTAGTTATAGCCTTAAAAGGAAAACCATATCTGTATTTTATATTCATCATAGTCAATTAGTTTTGACTGTAAGTTTTTTATTAATTTCCAAATAATTACTATTTTAACATTCTTTTAAATTAATTCTTTTTTATCCGGGGTTTTCTTACCGGCAATTAATATGTCCTCAGTTTTCTGTAACAACTAGTGGAATTACAAGAACAACAATGTTATAACAACACTGCAAAAAACGCAACTTGCAATCAATCCAATTATTTGTACTAAAAAGCAATTCGTCTTCAGGTATCCCTGGAGACGATGAGTCGAAGAGGCCATCACGGGCTCAACAACAGAGCCTCAATGCTGAGTGCATCCTCAGCAAAGAACAGCTCTACGACATGTTCCAGCAGATCCTCGGTGTGAAGAAGTTTGAACACCAGCTGCTTTTCAACGCCCTTCTTGTAAGATTAACTTCATCTTAACTAATATTATAAACAAGCAAGCAAACAGACCCACATTAAATTTCCTTGTTTTGCTATGTTACCTAATTAATCTTTATGGAATTTAAATTTTAACATTGACCTTCGTTCGTGCTGTCATTGTGTAGGGGGCTATTGAGCAGATGGGTCACCTGATGGTAATTTATTATTGCCGGTTATGAACCTGTAACACACGTGCTGTTGCCCTTTCAAGAAGAGTTTAGAGCGAAGATTGGACCTCCGGGCCTTATATACCCTATGCAAAGCAACGATATTTTTAAAACTCGTATTATTGTCGTAAAACCGTGGTATCATGGCTCTCCCAAGGTTAAAGTTTGCACTGGTTCCGAATGAAAGAAAAATAACCTTCACGCCACTGAAGCCGAATCTACTTTAGAACAAAATCTATTTTCTATACAAAGTGTTTGCATTAAATGATCTCTAAGAAATATCAAATTACATTAAAATATTAAAACATCAAAGTAAAGATGAACCTTTGAATATTCATGGATATAATATTATTCAATACAGAATACATAATGAACATTTTAATTTAGATCAAATACAAGTTCAATTTCCCTCACACCATTCATCTTTTGAATGTGTGTTTTTATATAAAAATATAAATTTGAATTATCTACTCTGTCACTAAAGTTTAACATCCAAAGCTTAAATATTTTATTTAAATTATCTTTTACCTTCATTTTTGTGATGCCCCAGGCCTCAAGAATTAGTATTTTTTTAAAGCTCTTTATAAATTATCAAAACAACCTGTTTGCCTTTGTGATGGACAAAATTAATTAAGTACCGAAAACGGTTAACTCAATTGACTGAATCTAGGTGGAATAAACAGTATTAGTATTGGCAAATTAACGAACGCTATTGATTACTAATTACCAATTGAAATATATTATTCAGCGGGTTAATGATTCAAACCAACGTTGCTTCTGTCAACAATGGCATGCAAAAAAGGATTTTGTTTTTTTTCTATTCGTTAATTTCACTAAGATAATATAATAGGTACTCCGAAATAAAAGGTGGTCCGACGAGCTGGTGAAGCCGTGGGGAGGCATTGGATGCGAACCTTGGGGGCCTATGTCTAGCAGTAGACATCTTTCGGCTGAGGTGATGATGATGAATAGGTACTCAAACTAGAAAAGGGTACATTTTGATCAAAAATCCTTTGAATTTATTCATATTGTACTGTTTTATCATATGTGTATTTTGGAAATGCTAAACTGGTATTGGACCCGGCGTCAGTCGATTTTCAAGAACTAAACACCCTGACTTAAATAAAATATAAATACCACTAACAAAGGTATTATTCTCCTTTAAAATTGTCATAGAACAAATTAAAGAACCTATTATTATACAGTTGGATTCAGCCGATGAACAGGCTGCAGCCATTAGAAGAGAGTTGGACGGAAGAATGCAGAAGGTCAACGAAATGGAGAAGGTATGACTTCAGCAAAGAAATAAAACATATTTCTTAAAAGAAGATGAATTAGAATAATATTTTGATGTAACTTATGTTTTAGAATCGTAAGCTAATGCCCAAGTTCGTCCTGAAAGAAATGGAGTCGTTATACATCGAGGAGCTGAAGTCCTCAATCAACTTGCTGATGGCCAACTTGGAGTCACTCCCCGTGTCTAAAGGCGGCGCTGACTCAAAATATGGTCTTCCTAAAATCAAGCGGTATAATCACAGGTCAGTGTTTTAGGAAATATAAGTTAGGGAAGTTAAAAAGAGTTGGATAATAAGCAACGAACTTTTTCACACGATCTCAATACGATAATTTTTTTGGGCTGTTGATTATGGCACCATTTCTTGGAAATTGTTAAATTTAGTAAGTAGTATCCTTATATGTGTGGAAAAGTGGCATGAACCCCTGTAAATAAAATACGTTTGCGGTGAATTATCGGGGTGAAGAAAACTATATCTGTTATGACAGATTTTTAGACTTGAATTCATCACAAACGTGTTTATGTTCTCTGATACTGTCAAATAAATCATTAAAGATTATATCGATGTCTGTGTTGATTTTAACATTGTTGAAAGGCATGGCTTCGTCTTTAATGTTAAATATGTCATAAATGTGAAAAATCATTTCATTATTTTAATCTTCCTCAGACGCACTGGACTCACTTCTTTTTTAAAATACAAAGAATAAACAATTTCAGGGTTTCCCATTATTTGAAACTAGCTGACCCGCGCAACTTCGTCTACGTCTCTCAATAGTAATAAATTTTCTCCGTTTTTGAAACATTCTTCATTGGTGCTCCGCTCCTTTTGGTCTTAGCGTGATGATATATAGCCTATAGCCTTCCTCGATAAATGGGCTATCTAACACTGAAAGAATTTTTAAAATCGGACCAGTAGTTCCTGAGATTAGCGCGTTCAAACAAACAAACAAACAAACAAACAAACAAACAAACAAACAAACAAACAAACAAACTCTTCAGCTTTATAATATTAGTATAGATTGATATGTAAAAAAATATTATTTTATGTTTTTTTAATTGTCTTTATGGGCAAAGTTAATATTTTTAATTAGTTATACTAATTTTCAACATAAACATAACGTGAAAAAAAATGAAATTGTCATCTGAGAATTTGGAATCACGTATTTGTGTTTTTATTAAAATGACTGGTTTAGTGGCATTTCAAAATATTAATCAGGATGTATATACAATATATATATAACAATCAAAGACTCAGAGAGAATATTTAAGAGTCCAGTGAGTCCCTCTTTTATTTATGATCATTGGGATACGAAGTCATAATTTTACTTACAGTAAATACATATTTCAATGTGTGTGATATCATACTATTAATATTTTATGTGGTCGATGTATGCTCTTGATTGACCAAAGACAAATGCATTTATTGTCATATTATTTTCTATGAAAAGAAGATCTTTACTTCCCAAGATCTATTTCTTCTTTGCATTTGTTTTTGACAATCAATCTTAAACCGTTGTTGAGCATTATATGGTTATGATGCTTCATGAAAGTGTTAAGTTATATAAGGTGCAAAGAGTTTATATTTTAATTGCATTATTATGTAATAATTATATTATCTGATGACGACAATTAATTAATAATTGGGTTTTATAGATCAAAATAAACTGCTAAGGTTTGTGAATGACAACAAAAACAACAAAGACAGTCAGTGGATGTTATAATTATTTTTTTTAATAGCAACACTGCAATTCTTTGCATCTGAAGTCAATGTGAACGTAGTCTTTGTGTTGTCCTTATCTTAATTACGGCACTTTTGACCGCTACGATGCCTTAATTAAGAAGATCTATTCATTCTCAAATATTCATATCTGAATCTCTATGACTAAGTTATAAAATTGATCTACTATTTTGTACTATATCTCATCTTCTTCACTGTCTTCTTCTGGATTGACGTGTATTTAAACATTTAGATTCTATATTTGATTTATGCATACAATACATACAACTATTTCACAATTTATCTTTAATATGCTCTAAATTAAAAAGCAAATATTTACATAAAATCAAATGTAGAAGAAATGTTGTTCATACATAAGTGTCTAAGATCAGACGTTCATCCAGATAATCATTGTTTCAACTTGTTCATTTCTATTTGGTTTTCTTTCTGTCCCTGGCACAAAACTGGACGGTAATATTAAAGGAAGTACAAGTAATGAGTACAGAATTGATAATTTTAAGCACGTGTCTTGTGTAGCAGGACCCCAACACAATCCCTCGATTGATAAAGTTTGCAATCCTAATGTTGTCGTTATGACCACTGTAGCTGAGTAAAAGTATACTAGAGTAGAGCTTACTGCTAATACTAATATTTTAGAATACCTGTGGTCCAATAACATATATAAAATACTTATATTCAATGACAACTATGGATTTTGTCGCTTCTACGACACTGCCAGATTAAAATTAAGCTTATAGTTGATTTAAATGTAGTCGAAGACTTTACAGTAATTCTAGTTCAAATAGCTAAAGTAACACCTAAGCGATAGCTTAACATTGGAAATGTAGCTAATAAACCCCAAATGTAAAATAAATACCAAAGCTTACTAATAAACCACTGCTATGTTACACTTTTTTTTTCCTTATTTTTACAACTACCACATTACTCCGAACACTAAAATATGCTTCCAGCTTTGATAGGGCTTCGCTTTCTTATTTATACATTTATACATTCTATATTACAACACCATTCACTTCAAAAGGGTACAGCCATTGTTGGTAAAAAAGGAAAACGAGAACAAAAATCGTATCAAAGGGACATCAAGTTATCTTGTATTTTTCCAACTCGTTTAAATACCTTTGGCTGGACCTTAATCACGTTAATGTACAATCTCGTTTGTACACTGACTTTGCCTCCTTTATCATTTCCTTAGATATACGTTAGAAAATATATATTTCTGCGTGTTTGTAATGTGCCCCTTTGTATGCTTAATCACTCTTGGTATCGGTGATGGGATTTGTTATATGTATGCCACCATCTAACCCCACGGGCTTGTGAATGTTACGATCGCTTAATTAACCCTACTAATTAAATATATCATTCTTAACTTGTAATTTATGTAATTTATCAATAATATTATTAATCTATAAATATTTCTTATTCAATTTATCTAAATGAACTTTTATATTATTTACATTGATATTTTGAATTTCAAATTTATCTTGAATTAATGTGGGATTTACATGTGTGATATTTGGTGGTGGTATTTGGAATGGTTGCTTGATGGTGATTAGATCGAACGCTGGACCAGAGCCGAGTCCAAGGTTGAGTAAGCAGCTATGTTTCAGATCCCAAGGGTCACTAGCGAACAAGCTGACCGGGGAGACAGACAGTGGGGACGTCGATGCACAGCTCACAAAAATGGATGTTGTACTTACATTCCAAATAGAGGTAACTTCACACTTCACACTTCCTAAACTAGGCAGAGCCTTTACTATGGTAACCAGACGAATTATAAACATACTAATATATTTCTAAAGACATACATATTGGCGATATATTGCACCAAGACATAGATCAAATTATCATGCGCATCACTCGATTTTTGTCCTGGGAATCGAACCCAGGGTCACTAATTACTAGACCAACAAACCAGTCAAAGAGTCATCCAGTATTAAGTAAAATACTTATTATGCATTTATCACACTCTGAAAAAACTATTAACTATAACATTCAAATATATTAGGGGTTAAAGTGTGAAATTGCCGATTTGTACTGCAAAATTAAAACTCGTTTTTTCTAAGATGTAACATATTTATTTAATCAAAATATTTACTCTCATTATCCATACATTACTGCCACCTAAACCTAAGTTAATTTATGTATTTACGTTAGAACTCTGGGGATCTAAACTCGGTTCCAAAAATAACGGGTCAGTCACATAAACCCGAATATCTCCCGAACTACGTATGCCATCCTAATGAAACGAAGACTGTTCAATTGAGAATTTAATTATACAGATAAAAAATAAACAAAACTTAAATCTAAACTCTCCAACTCTTAACTTATCTCTAAATTAAAAAAAAAAAATATTGTCATATTTTTCTTAAGATTAAATTTTTTTATGATTGTTTTTTTGCTGTTTTTCATCACTTTCTTCATTTAATACTTTGTATGGCCTCCACGAGCTCTTCTGACAGCTTCCAGGCGATGAGGGATGCTGTACACTAAATTTCGGAGCCGGTGCTGAGGAATACCTTCCCATTCCTCCACCAGTGCTTGTTTGAGCTCGGGAAGCGTGATTGGTGGGGGGTTTCGACCTTTCACGCATCTCTGAAGCTCGTCCCAGGCGTGCTCGATGGGGTTTTAGTCCGGGCTTCGCGCTCGCCACTGCATGAGTTCGATACCGACCTCTTTAAGGTAGTCATGTACAATTCTGGCGGTATGGGGACGCGCATTATCATGCATTAATATGCCATGCCGGTCCATCCTGGCCATGAAAGGACCTACATGTTCATTGAGGATCTCTTCCACGTACCTCTCTGCATTTAGAGTTCCATTTTGAATGAGTACCAGCTCGGTGCGGGCCTCAGTAGAAATCCCAGCCCAAACTTGTACGGAGCCTCTACCGTACGCCACTTTTTCCTCCACACACGCTTGATGGAAGAGCTCCCCTGGTCTTCTGTACACCAACTGCCTACCATCATGCTTATAAAGCATGAATTTAGACTCGTCCGTGAACATTACCCTAGACCAATCGTCTAGTGTCCAGTTTAGGTGCTCGCGCACGTATCTCTGTCTTGCAATTCGATGTCCCCGTTCCAGTTTGGGGCCATTTACGGGCCTCAATGGTTTCAAATTTGCTTCAGCAAGACGTCTTGTTACTGTTTGAGCGCTTAAATTGCCACCTCCAAAGCGAATAAAGTGAGTTTTTAGACCAACAGCAGTTTGAAAACGATTTCGGAGCATTGTAGCCACCAGTTGTCTGTCTTCCCTGGCCGTTGTGCATCTTGGTCTGCCATTTCCTGGTCTTCTAAGGTGTGATCCGGTCTCTTGGTACCGCTAGACTACCCGCTGAACAGTCGACAAAGATACACCAATGTTTCTGGCTGTTTCACGCTGGCTCCGCCCAAGTTCCAAAAAAGTTAGGATTCTGGTACATTCCTCTAGCGTGACTGCCATGCTTCACCTCACAGAATAATAATTATACACGTGGAAGACGTTCACGATATTTTTTTTTGTGCAGAATAGAAATGGAAAGCATCTATAATGAAATGAAACAAAAATTTTGTTTTTAAAAATAGTCATTTTTTTTAATTTTGTTTTCCTAATGAAGTTTTTTTCATCAACCAGTTTAAATAATATGCTATTAGAAGCGCAACTAAAAAGTCTTTATTCTGTTTTTATTTCATTGATCTAACTTTTACAGTTCTGGAGGTATTTCAATTTTTATGACTGACCCGTAATTTTTGGAACCGAGTGTAGATTCGACAAACTGTGTAAAAATATTTTGTACTGCCTCCTGGGAAGATTTTTTTTTTATCATCTAGAATATTGTCCAAATCACGAAAAAATCGTAGTCCTTTGATGCAAGGTCCGGCAAGTACGGAGGATGATTTCTTTGAGACGTATGGTTTCTAACTGCAGCTCCTGTAGAGTTACAACGGTTTCTCGTGCATTGTGAGGTCTTGCGTTATCATGAAGCAATAATGGTGAAGATCGATTCACGAGTTGGGGCTGTTTCACTGCCAATTTCGCCATTATTGATCGAAGTTCGGCACAGTAAACATCTTCGGTTATTGAATGACCAGACCTGAGAAAGCTATAGTGTGACGAGAACACAAAACAGTTAACATTAACTTTTATTGGTAAGCTTTGCTTTAGGGCACTGTTGATGCGTCTGACCTGGGGTCAGCCATTGCAGTTTTTGCTTACAGTTATCGTAAATAATCTATTTTTCTTTACATGTAACAATTCGATGCACTATTCCTTCATTTTTATACCGATTCAACAAGGCAACAAAAGTTTCAACACGCATTTCTTGCTGCAGATCGGTCAAATCATGAGGCACCCAATTTTCTTATTTTTAATTTTTATTGATTTGATGAAAATGAGTCAATGTTGTAGGTAGGGTAACGTTAAACGATGCCACTAATTCCAGGGGGGTTTGACTCGGATCGGCTTCCACCATGTCCTTCAATTCAGCTTTATTCACCTATGTGGGCGGTCTTCGACGTGGTTCGTTCTTCAAGTCGAAGTTTCCATTACGAAAGTGTTTAAACCAAAAACGCACGGTGCTTTCATTAGCAGTCTCCTATCCAAACGCAGCGTTGATATGGCGAGCCGTTTCTACAGCGTTAGTTACGCGTTGGAACTCGTATTAAAAAATGACTTGGATTTTCGATGTACCCGTCTTTCACGTCTAAGCCAAATAAAAAAACAATTTTAAGTTGAATGTTGCTCATTTTTTTAAAGAATAACCTCATAGGTACCATGTGAAAAAAGTTTCACACGAAAATCTTACACCGTGAAGATTTTATGTCAATTCAAAGTATCTATTACTATACAACGGCAATTTCATACTTTAACACTTATTATTAAGATATCGAGTAGTCAAAAGCTTAGAGAGACAAATTAGAACTCTATACTGGTTCTGCTATTAAAGTAATAAGTAAGCACTTGCAGCATACAATTGCCCGTCAGTAAGAAGTATATTAGCGATATTTTATGTCGTTTAATAGAAATATAGGTAAATAGGTCAGTGACGTGACGGATTAAGAACACAGTGTCTCCGCTCCTATTGATCCCGTGGGTGTCGTTAGAGCCGACTAAGGGAGCAAACTACGCAGTACAACAGTACTGCAAAGAGAGGAAAAACTTGAAACAAACTATACCAACCCAGCATATTTGACAAATCTGCCTTTCTAAGGAGAGGCCTATTTTCCTATTTTTCCATTCCATAAAAAAACTCAACTCAAGGAGGGTAGTTACTACGACGGTCGCAAAAAGTAGTTGTGGTAGAAGTTTAATTTATGTATCTATCTCTGACACGTTAACCTAACCCTTTTTCTACCTATGATGTTTTTTTTTTCGAACGATTACTTGGTTGATAGAGATTTTTAGCTATAAATTAATTACTATCATTTTTGTTAGGTACTTTACCTTTTTTGTAATAATGACTCATACTTAGGTTTATTTACTATTTAATAATAGTTATTGGCAATCAATTCGAAATTCATTAAAATAACTATGGTATTGCATGAATATAGTTTATAGTCTGTTTTCACATTTGTTATTAATGAAACATTAATTGGCAAAATTGACATTACTGCGAGTATGACCACGGAAAAGCTGGTGTACCTACATAAGAAGTTGAAAGTTACGTAGTATGTCATCATTAAGGAGTATTTTAGCTGCAACTACACATTGATAAGCAATAGAAGAAATTAACAGATATTTAAGATACACAATAAAATGTAAGTTACGTAATGAAGTAAGTAACGTCTAGAGTAAAAAATGTACCTTAACTACAATTCAAAAGGACCTTTATCAAACATGTAGCACAGCGCTGGTTTTCAAAACCCCTCTATGTTTTCACGATCACGATTTATTGATTTTATATTACGTAGTTAACTTTACTACGTATTCAAACGTAAATTATTAATATAGTTTTATATTGAACCTTCAAATAAAGTGAAAGTTTTGTGCTTTAAGTCAGTTACTGAAGAGACAATCAAATCATCCACGTATATACAAAATATAAACCTTGTATCTTATCCATTTTTTTTTTGTTTTTAATTTCACAACTTGCATGCATATTAGAATGTAAATTAGTACTTAATTGAAAGCGACGAACCAATCAGTAGATAAGGTCAATAGGCTAGTTGACAATTTGAAAACTTGGTTAATTTTATACTTTAATATCTATTTTATCCCATAAAACCTATCTTTTAAAGAAAAAGCAATATTTACATTACGTATTTTGTATTTAAAAAAAAAAACAATTTAAATTTCCTTCGAAAATGCTGAATAATGTCATGGCGTCTTGAATGACGTCACAGTCTGCGAAACAAAAGTTTACATCTGTGTCCAGTGTCAACTGTTTTCAAAAAATGATTAAGGAGTAACCTGCTCTGTTGTTTGAAAACGTCAACAACAACAATGATGTTCTAACACTTTCTGATTGGTGTTTTTGATGTAACACTTTCTGATTGGTGTTCGCTGTCACGTGACTTAATGCCTATATTGTACGTTTTTTTTTAATTAATAATCTTTAACTTTTATGAGAATTAGACTGATTTTTTCTTATCTTTGTCTCTTCATTTATAATTTGTAACTATAAACCAAGCAATTTGTTATTTGTTATTATAGTATTCTACCGATTACGGGTAGATATGTATTCTTGACCATAGTCGGTGCATTGGTGAAATCTCGAATATTCTATAGACTTCATTTCCATGTTCAATATGTTATAGGTGGTTGTGATGGAGGTTAAAGGTCTGAAGTCATTGGCACCGAATAGAATAGTCTATTGTACAATGGAAGTTGAGGGCGGGGATAAACTTCAGACTGACCAAGCAGAAGCCTCGAAACCTATGTAAGTATTTCGGAATTTTGCTTTCGGTCATTAGTAAAGTAAAGTAAAAATATTATGGTGGAGGGCTCGTTTTACTATAATTAAAATTTAACAAAAGAATTACCGACGCTAATTATTATAAACTGTAATAAGCCATATTTTTCATTAACAGATTTTCCCCCAGGTAGAATATAGTGTTAAATTTAAAATGGATCAATCTTCAGTAAAACAAACTTTAGTTCATTTGCGTTAAAAAATAGTGACGCATCGATCAAACTTCGCTTTCGTACGAAAATACCAAAAAATATCACAAAAAAATATACTTAGTAAAAGTAAAACTTCCTTTTTGAAGTGGGTAAAAATGGACTGCATTTTTGTAACATTAAATGCTATTTGTATCAAGTAAAAGTATGAAAGTAACTCTCTGTTACTAAGAACATAAAGTAAGGAAAAATAAATATTTTTGATTTAAATATTTCAACAAAAACTTCTCTCCATAGGTGGGACACCCAAGGCGATTTCAGTACGACACAGCCTCTCCCAGCTGTAAAAGTAAAACTGTACACTGAAAATCCAGGAGTTCTTGCATTAGAGGATAAAGAACTCGGGAAAGTGGTGTTGAGACCTACACCTCTCTCTAGCAAGGTAAGTCAAGTTTCACATCAACAGCCTTCAATAGTCCACTGCTGGACATAGGCCTCTCCTTAGAAATGAGGTTTTGGCCTACTATACCACGCTGCCCAGACGGGTTTTTGTAGGGTTTGTTTCAAGTTTTCCTGCTCTCTGCAGTGCTGCTGTTCTTTCGTCCAGTTTAGACCGAAATTATTTAAACGATACGATGTTCTAAAGGTATCATTTCATGAACGACGATAATTTAATAAACGTAAAATTTGCCCAACTATCACGAGTGAAAGCCCAGACCAAACAACTAAAGCATCTAATAGAATAACATGTTATTTTTGTCAAGAATGAGACTGTAATGAGACTGTAATGAGAGCACAATAATTACCCAGAAAATAATAATAATAAAATTTTCGGAGTTCTGACACATAACGCCATCTAGTTTCAAACTTAGCAGAGCTTGTACTTTTTTGTAAATACATTGATATTATACATAGAAAGCATATCTATAAATTTTTATAGCTATCGTTTGCTTTTGATATTTGCCTTTACAGTATCAGCAAATGCATTTTATCACACGTTAATTACTACAAATTTTAAGCGTTAAATTGACCATGTGCTGCAAGCTTTAATGAAAATCCTTCATCTTTGATTATTATTATTAATATTTATTTTATTCCAGGTACCCGAATGGCATCGTATGACAGTACCTAAAAATTTACCAGACCAAGATCTGAGAATAAAAATAGCATGTCGAATGGATAAACCCTTGAACATGAAACATTGTGGGTAAGTAACAACTCAGTAAGTTAAGATAAATATGGTGACGATTATTAAACCAATCAAAATTGAGCCGCTTTTGTATATAAAGCCTTCCTAAAATTCGCCAACGAGTTTGAAGCTTCTGTCCTTTCTACCAATGTTGTATTATGTCGACGAAATGTATAAAACATTGCTAAAGGGTTTTTTGCGGAACGCCAGCCGGAATTCCTCGGGTATGAAAAAATTTTCGTTAAACAAAGGGCTGATGCATGCAACTATTACCTAGAATTAAAATGGAATTATCAGATATTCCGAAAAATACTTGCAAAAAAGGTGCTTGATTTGAGAGCCGCACAATAACTTAATTTCTTATTCAGAAATGCGTCCCGACGTTAAAAAGGCATGCATCCTGAAGAATTATTTTTCTCATGGCCTTTGTGTTATGTTGTTGTACATTAAATCAACCTTTTCACGACTATACGTATAGCTTATAACAATTCCTCACTTTAGAAGATTTTGTGGAAAGATCAAAATTATTTAATATTGCCATTTACTGTTTTATTGTCTTCAGCTATCTACACGTTATTGGGAAAAATGTGTGGAGGAAATGGAAACGTCGGTACATGGTCCTAGTCCAAGTGAGCCAATACACATTTGCGCTGTGCTCGTATAAGGATAAGAAATCAGAACCGGCCGAAATGATGCAATTGGATGGCTTCACCGTCGACTACATAGAGCTAGCAAGCGGTACAGTATTGCTTCTTATTCTTAAAGATAGTTAAACATTTTTAACACTTTTGCCATGTATACGACACTACCATCATCATTACCAACAGCCTTTAATAGACCACTGCTAGACATAGGCCTCTCCTTAGAAAGGAAGTTTTGGCCTACTATACCACGCTGGCCAGACGGGTTGTGTGTTTGTGTCAAGTTTTACTTCTCTTTGCAGTATTGTTGTCCTGCGTAATTTGATCCCTTAGTCGGCTCTTACGACACCCACGGGATGATTGGGAGTGGTGACAATCCGTATTCTTAATCCATCACCACACGGACATTAAAGCCATGCAATTACTTTTCAAATAAAATATATAATATATGTATGTGTGTAATCTTAAAGCCTGGTTAATGGGTTTCTAAAATGTTTGTTTTGTCTTGCAGCTCAGTTGATCGTTGGACAAGGTAAGCCAATCAACAAAAAAATAGGTAATGAACTTTTTTACATATTTATTTTTTTATATCCCTTTGAAAGCACATATTAAATTAATAAAGCAATTTTACAATCTCTTCAAAAATAATTTTAAGATTTTATAGTGGAGAATATGATTGAAGGAAATGTTTTTGTAGAATTGGAAGGAGCGAAATATTTCATGAATGCAGTACGTGATGGAGAATCGGTTTTAATGGGAGTTACAGACGAAAATGAATGTCATCTATGGGTTATGGCATTGTATAGAGCTACAGGACAAAGCCATAAACCTACACCCCCTACCACATCAGATACACATCACAAAATTATGGGAGGTTCGTTATTTTGTTATTATAGAATGCAGTTTTTGTTGCATGGTTGTTGGTAGCAAATCAAGTAGGTACTATAGGAGCTACAAACAAAAAAAATATATTTCATAAAAATAAACAAAGCTTATACACAATTCATAAAACTTCTTATTTTCCCGTCTTTATCACTAATACATACTATGTAGTGAATCTAACCAATCTTTCTCGTTCTTTGACTCGTGTAGCCATTTTTTTATTTCCAACTTTCATTTAATACTTACTTTTAGCTAATATTTACTTACGTTTGTTTGAACAATCTTTTTCTCACTGCCAGCTTTTCTGCTCCTAATATTATCAATATGAATCATTACGTGGCAAAAACTTTATCAGAAGGTGTTACGAGTACCAATACTAGAAAATAATCATTATATTGTTTTTTAAATTCTGTACTCAGTCCAAAAATTAATTTATTTCGTTTTTTCAAATGTTTGGATTTTTTACTAAGTTTAACTTAAAAAATCTTACGCTCTAGATGCAGACAAAGCTCGTAAACACGGCATGGAGGATTACATTCAAGCGGATCCGTGTCAGTACGATCATCACCAACTGTTCTGTACGCTTCAGTCTCTTACGTTGAAGTATCGGTTACAAGACCCATATTGTTCACTGGTGAGGAATCAACCATAATATAATAATATAATATAATATACTATTCACAACGCCATCTAGTCCCAAACTAAGCAGAGCTTGTACTATGGGTACTAGACAACTGATATAAATACATATATACTTTTTTTTTGTAAATACATGCATATTATACATAGAAACACCCAGACCAAATCAAACATTAAATGTTCATGCACACAAACGTTTGAGTAGAGCGGGAATCGAATCCGCGATCTTTGGAATAGCAGTCCGTTACACAAACCACTACGCCTTCCGGTCGTCATAATATTCTTTGTATTTGCGTTTAGAAGAATAGGAGACGGTAAATTTAATATATCATTGGTTTATCTATCGTGCATTATCTAAAAGATTTCAAAAAAGTGTAATTAAAACATTAAAACCAAAATTAACACATAAAAAGAAATCAAAGACAATGGTGTAACAATGGTGGAAGACGCAGACGAGGTTGTCTCCTCGTCTGCGTCTCCCAGAAAGAATAATTTTCCCCGTTTTTGCAACGATAAACGGGCTATCCAACACTAAAAGATTTTTTCAAGTCGCACTAGTAGTTCCTGAGATTACAACGAACATACAAACTTTAGCTCTTTATTATATTAGTATGACTAAACAAAATTCTAACGTAGTTTTTTATTGATCTTTCATCTTATATCAAAACTATGTTAAAGAATGGACCAAGTGAGGTTCAAAAAATGTAGATTGTTTTCATCAAGTTATAATTTAATTATTTGTGTACTCTTCTGTCATTTAGAAAATAATACTGTTTGTTAGTAACAGGCATTCCAAGTTGCAGGATTCCAGGTTTTCCAACAATAATTTCATTTACCCTATTCTTTGATCTGGAGAAGAATGCTAAAATACTTAATCATCTCTGAACGTCAAACATATCACCCCGATATTTAACCAACTATTTATCTTTCCAGGGTTGGTTTTCTCCTGGCCAGGTGTTCGTATTAGACGAATATTGCGCCAGGTACGGCGTCAGAGGTTGTTACCGTCATCTATGTTACTTATCTGATCTCCTGGACGTCGCTGAGAGTGGAGTACAAACTGTAGACCCAACCCTCATGCATTACTCCTTCGCTTTTTGTGCTAGCCACGTCCATGGTAACAGGTGAGCTGGTAGATAATAAACATATATATTATCCAAGGTAAAAAATCTGTGTTTTTGGTTTTCATTCAAGGAAAAAACGAATTTTAAAAGCTTTGTTTAAATTTAAACTGAATAATAAAAGAAATAAGAATCAAATTCTATAGTGTAATTTAAATGAATGATAATTATAATAACTTTTTCATATAATGTTAATTTATAAACATACGAGTATATATAACACATACATACTTGCAAAATATATCATGTACCTTATAAATGTAGTTGCACTTGTAAAAGTTGGTATTGAATGGTAATTGTTAGATTTGGTGTCCCACAAGGAGGTATTGTAGGTCTGCAACTATTTGTGTATGTGATTTAGTGGTAATAAGTGAATAGAACTGAAGCTGTGTTTGAAAAATATGTCGAGATGGCGGTTTTCAAATCGATATTTTAGTAAAAATATTAATGCCATATCCATTACGTTTAAAAATGTATGTTTTAATACCTTAGGTCGTCGTTCTTTTGAAGTATTATGTAGATATTTAAACATAAAAAGTGAATCAGTGTAAGCACAGAATAGCATGAATTCTCCAAATCCTTAAAAACAATGTTATCCCTTGGTGTTCTGCATATTTTAGTACAAGGCAATTGTCAAACACAGTTTCAGAACCATAAAATAGAGAAGAACCACGATCCCCCCGCCCCACATGAGTGTTATGTTGCTTATGACTTTAAACCTTACTAACTTACTACTACGATTGTGCTAAATGTGCTTACTAACTATGCCTGCTTCACCTTACTAATATACTTTCAGGCCTAGTGGATTCAGCAGAAGAAATAGAATTATAAAAAGCTTTCGAAACTGTTAAATTCAAAGAAAATCTAGGCTCTAAGACAAATGTAGAGTTCTTAATCTGAAATAAAAATGCATAAAATTCACGACTATAATACAAAAAACATCTAGTTAACGCATAAGAGCCTTAATAGCATACGCATTGCATTCATTATTTTTGCTAAAAGTAAAGTACGGGATTTACTCACATTGTGTTATGTCACTCATTAGTATCATAATAACTTGAATAGAAAATGTCATACACAGTTCTGCACAAAAGCAATATATTCTAACAAATAAATACTAAGAAAGTAGTTAATGCAAACGATTCTCTTAGACATTAATAATTTAATTAAGATTTTGTTTAGCTTAGAAGTTAGTTAGTGTAAGCTGCTGATTTCACAGCCTACCCTATATCCCGCTTGTGCCCAACTAGAGTAAGCCCTACGGTGGAAGTGGTTCACAGTACAGCGACGTTGACTGGCAGGCCGGACGGGGTGGGCAGCATCACGGTACAGGAGAAAGAAAAATTCGCCGAGATTAAGGAACGACTGAAGGCGTTATTGCAGCACCAGATCACGAATTTCAGATATGCGTTTCCATTTGGACGGCCTGAGGGGGCACTGAAGGTATGTTGGCAAAACTAAAATACTATTGGTACTACTAAAATACTATTACACTATTTTTGCTAAATTAAAAAAGGTCTTGCTGAATTAACACTTGAACAACGTTCCAGGCAACACTATCACTTTTAGAACGAGTTCTGATGAAGGACGTGGTCACTCCCGTAGCTCCTGAAGAAGTGAGAGCTATGATACAGACCAGTCTAGAGAACGCTGCGCTGTTAAACTACACACAGCTTAGTCAGAAGGCTAACATTGAAGGTAATTTTCCAAAGACTGGTATATAAGAGAGAAAATATAATTTGGAATGTTAAAATTACATGACACTCTTGCTTAACAGAGGACTTGAGAGGCGAAACAATGGTTACCCCTGCAAAAAAATTGGAGGACCTGATTCATCTAGCTGAGTTGTGTGTCGACCTACTGCAACAAAACGAAGAGCATTATGCAGAGGTAAAGGGACTAGATACGTGTTAGGAAGTTGCATTATTCCCCGAACGAAGCAAAATTTTGGAGTATAATGTAAATACAATGTATAAATACGCTGAAGAAAATTTGGTCTGTTCTGTCATATTATACTCCTTAAGATTTGCTCAGAAATGTCGTATGTCGTCTATCCTGAATGTCGTGGTTTCTGTTTTGGTAAAGCATTGTCAAGCTAACATCATTTCTGGACTAAAGTTTCTTATTTACATAAAATAAATATTACATAAAAACTGATATATTTATTTATTGTTTGATTTTATAGCAGATAAACAGGTAGTAGTGCTTTAAAATGCTTTATCAATGTGTATATGTTTACTGGATAGCATCCTATTCTCCTGTCGCTATTAGTGTGGGAAATGAGAAGGCCATGTTATTTATTTCAACAGAATGAAAAGAAAATGAACCATTTCCATCATTTATTTTCTACGGTATAACCAATAGTTTTGTCATGTGAATACAGTCGTGTTCAAATTCTTGGAAATGTTTTATCTTCCCAAGTTATGTATTTTATGTCGCTTTGTCGTCAAGTGAATTATGTTTAAGTTCACTTTCCGACGTTGGATGTACGCTAAGTATAACTATGACTTTATTATCCACTTCTATCTTATATTTTATTTCTCCGCAGGTTTATAACACAAAACCGGACTCTAGCGGTCAACAAAATGTAACTACTCATGAATTTGATTGATTGCTCGGCTGAACGATCACTTGTCAATCGTTTGTTCACTCGATCTTGGTCATACTTCACTTTGATTGGTTTGATCACACTATAAAAGGAGTAGACTCAATAAAAGATAGTTTGACTCGCTTGGGCAAATGCTTTGATGTTACGTCAATAGTTTAGGAACAAGGCATTGCATGATTTAAGAATTCAATAGAAAGTTTTAACTGACTGAGATATAACTTTTCATTAAAGGCTCAAAACAAAAATAAAATTGCTAAATATGATTAAAATCCAATTGGCAGGGTTTTCAGGCCTCTATGTCTGCAATGAAAAGTGAATTTTGTATAGTTTTTTTCACTACAGTCTACTCCGTATTCAACCCACAATACATGAACTTAATATCAGGAACAGATGCTCAACATTACAAACTTAGGACATACAACACATTGAGCACATTACAACATATTCTCGCTTTTGTAATACGCTATTATTTTTATTTTTTTATCCTCTGCTTGAATTCGTTCTCCAAATTATGGGATGGAAATCATTTTAATGGTTTCTCTCCCCTTTATCGATTTGGTCAAACGCTTCACCCAAAACTATTGATACAGAAAGAAACTTATTAAGATCGATTTCGGTATTGCGTTATTTAGTGGTCCATTATAATACACATTAGTTCTTCAGTACCGTTAGGCGTTGCACAATATCATACAATACTATACTAGTATCAATACTATTGTCTCTGCTTATAGTAATGTAGAATTGTTTTATTCACTATGTTTGTTGAATTGCATGTAATCCTTTTTAATCTTATGAACTAGTGGTGTATCAAAATATTTGCTATTACCAGTCAAATATTCTGATATAATGCGTAGGGTAAGTTTTGAAATATTGAAGATTATGTTGATGAAAAAAATATTTAATCCAATTTCACTATTGCTAAAGTCTAGCAAATATACACTCATATTTTTAATCACCAGGCTGGATTTTAAAAATCCTAGAAAAAATTGAGTGTTTAACAATTTTTATCTGTATCCTGCCGAAATATTGCGGATTTTCATCCCCCGTTATGGAGTGTTCCGATGTGCCAAATTATCTTCTTGGTCTAAGTATACAAAACAGTTATTCATAACTACTTCCTGATCTTGTGTCTAAATATGCCTTTGACAACACGCTGAATTAACCATGTATGTTTCTATGCAGGCTTTTGCGTGGTTCTCCGAGTTATTGGTAGAGCATGCTGAGATCTTCTGGGCACTATTCGGAGTCGACATGGATAGAGTTTTGGCTGAACAACCTCCGGATACTTGGGATTCTTTCCCGCTGTTCCAGATCTTGAATGACTATTTGAGGACAGATGGTAAGTATTTTTGTTGAGTGTCACACCGCATTGCCCATTGTTCGCATTTAATTCTTTTATTTTCTCTTAGATGATATTGTAAGTTGCCTTTTTTATTTAAAACTGTCTAAAGGGTTTTTTAATGTAATTTATAACTTTTAATTTTTTAAACTACAATGTTCACTATTAACCGCAGCAGTTTACATTCAACTTTTGTTTTTGTTTGTTTGATCCGTCGGCTGGCTCAGAAACTTCGTTCTTTTCTTGTATTTTCTTAGTGTTATAAAGTCATTTTCTGCAGCCTGGAAATTTAAATATCATAGACAGATATATCAAATATTTTTCACTGTATTTGATAACTTTGTAAATTGATGTTTCATGAGGGCATGATAGGATAATTGATCACTTTGATGTGATATATATTTAGTTTCGAGATGGTTTTAACATAACATCTTCCAAAAGATGTACAAAATTCTAACATAAATATACACGACATGCTACATTGTGACAGAAAATCTTAAAGGCGGTCGATTCCACGAGCACCTGCGGGAGACTTTCGCGCCTCTCGTGGTGCGGTACGTGGATCTCATGGAGTCATCGATCGCACAGTCCTTACATAAAGGGTTTGAGAAGGAACGGTGGGAAATCAAAGGGTAAGTGATGGTTATCGTGTGCGAGATAATACACTTGTAACAGGTAATAATAATCACTTGGATGCCGTTACCCGCACCGATAATTCTGTATAGTTTTCTTTGATGTTTTGTATGGTACGTATCCAATTTTTACCTATTACAACCCATAAGGTACTTTTCATTGACATTTGCCAGTCTCACAAGTTTTTGATGGTACTGTGAGGACAGCAAATATTGAAGAAAATGAAAGAAGAACTTTCCTTGTGAGGAAAGGAACCTTAAAAAGAGTAATTCGCTGTTGTAAAAGAAAGTGGAATAAATCAACCAGTACAAATCAGACTTTTAATTATAAGACTTAGATTCGTTTACAAACTTCTTTACCATACCTTTTACCAGCAACGGGTGCGCAACCAGCGAAGAGTTGTTTTGGAAGTTAGACGCGCTGCAGAGCTTTATCCGTGACCTGCATTGGCCGGAACCGGAGTTCCGTTCGCACCTGGAGCAGAGGCTCAAGCTGATGGCCAGTGATATGATGGAGACCTGCATACAGAGAACAGAAGCTTCCTTCCAGGTACGGTTAAGAAGCAAATGGATGCAAGATTTTACTTTGAGCCTGTTGGCTTAGTGGTTAGTAATATTGACAACTAGGTCGTTCGTGTGGTGACGGATTAAGATTACAGACTGTCACCACCCCGATTCATCCCATGGGTGTCGTAAGAGCCGACTAAGGGAGAAAACTATACGCAGAACAACAGCACTGCAGGGAAAAGAAAAACTTTACACATGCCCTATACCAACTCGTCTGGCCAGCGTGGTATAGTAGGCCAAAACCTCCTTTCTAAGGAGAGGCCTATGTCCATCAGTGGACTATTAAAGTCAAAGGTCATGAGTTCGATCCACCCAAGACAAATGTATGATCTGCACGATCAATTTTTCTACGTTAGTTTTGCTGCAGCTTCTTTCGGCCGGTCGCCTAGTGATGTTTATGGTCATACCGCCTTTGCTCGGTTGCTATAGCCATATCCGTTATCTAACAGAAACTTGAAACAGAACAGTAACTGTACCTCATCGTATTGTTCGTACAACGACTCGATCTTCCCTGAGCGTAGCTGTAACTCTGTCACTATGTCACAACTGCTTAATTTTTTGCCGCTTAATCCATCAAGATGTTTAATAAAAATGGTTAAGCGACCCTTAAAACTCCCTCGCTTTTTCACTAATTCCTGTTCATCGCACATACTGGGAAGCGAGTGTCGTCGATCTGGAATTTATATAAGAATAAACTTAACTTAACTATATTTAATTACAAAGCAATTGCCTAATTTTACACTAACACAGTTGAATTAACAAGTTTTACAAATATCTAACACTCAATATTGTACCAAGTATTTGCCTACCTACCTCTATATGTATAATTAATAAAATTTGGATCTCAGTAGTTATAGATTGGATGTTGTTTTCGTTTTCTATAACCTTCCCTTTTATTCTTAGAACATGTGTGATTTATCGCACAAAATAATCATAACTTGCAGACGTGGCTGAGGAAGAGTGTGACGTTCATGTCGACGGACTATATCCTGCCGGCAGAAACTTGCGCGATGGTGAACGTGGCGCTAGACGCCAAGAATCAAGCTTTGAAGCTGTGCGCCGTTGAAGGGGTAGATATTGTGAGTAACTAACGTAGGATTAGCGCTGGAGCAGGTATGCAACGGACCATTTCTGTTCGAATCAGAAGCCTGGAGTACCTGCACAGCAGTTTGTCAGTACTAGCAAAGCAGCATACTGTTGTCGAAAAAGGACAACAAGGATAGGGTGGTAAGTTGGCACTTTTGTCATTTTACCCCCCTCTCCCTTCTCCTCCAATTCCTTCCACTGCCACTCCGCTATGATATCAGATCGCTTAGGATTCTTTCCGCACATACCAATTAGTCTTCTATCTGTTTAGAAGTTAGGCGAGAACGACATAAACTAAGCATGTATCATTTAGCAAATAAACATAATTAGTATTTTGCAAAACCACTCCAATAGTTTATACTTATTCAGTACCAGTATCACACGAAGATGGATGCCCAAATTGAGGCGTGTTTACTTGCCATGGCAACCGGCATGACCACCCGCCTCTCTGCTGTACTTGAGGCAACGCTTGCGAAGATTGCGAGGTTCGACGAGGGAAGGTAATGTAATTCAAATTTATAATGTAAATGCAAATGTGTGTTTATTGGTTTATTACTCTTTATTGACGTGGAAAGTACATTGTATTATGTAGTAGGATGTGTATTCATTTTAACATGCAGCAAATATGGCTATTCCGTCCTGATCAAGGGGCAGTTCGTTCGCATTCTTTATATAGATTAGAGTCTACTACTTTGAATGTGGAAGGCTGTAGTCAAACAGCACCAATAGTAGGCAAAGATCGTACAAAATCGAAAGGAATATTCATGCCCTAGCCATTGCAATAAAAATATTAAAAAGTACCTTAGTCGACCAATTGTTTGAGAGTTTGGTAAGCATTTCTTAATTTTATTTTCCACTTTGACAAACCAATTAATACTACCAAATTAGTTATATTATGTGTAAAATACTTTCTCATGAATAATGTTATGTCCAAATTAAAAAAAAACCTGAGTATAGTTTTGTGTTTTTTAGTGTTTCCCATAGAAATAAGAAAAAAATCACTGCACGGAGTACTGTGGTAGTTTTATCAAGGACGTTTGGCGCTCAAACGTATAAAAATATAACTACACTATATACACACACACTATACACTGATTTAGCTTTAATGCTATATTATAAGTTACTAAAATGCTGTATGTAAGGAATGTTGTTTTATTTATTTCATAGGAAAGTGTGAAGAAGATATTTGTGCTAAACTTAGCTTAAAACAATTATTAAAAATGCACTTTTTCAATTTTAAGTACGTACGTACGTAACCGAAATGTGTTTTTTTTCAGTGATTATAAATTAGTACAGTCAGTGAATTATTTTTGTATAGCTATCAACACGGCCGGAAATTTTTAATAAAGCAGTATGCCTTCTGATTAAGAGTGTTCCTTCCTCCCTTCCTCTAAGATTTTTTTCCCAAACTAGGTTGGGATCCGCTTTATATCTACTACGATACGGCGATGGAGCGACGGCCATCATATTTCCACAAAACAAGTACTAGGCGATATCGAAGTTCTGTAAAAAAACTTATCTCGGACTAGAAGGAGAACGACAGGAACAACGAAATTACATTCTGGAACTAGAAAGAAAAATCAGTGACCTACAACACGTTTCTCGGTCCTCCTTGATAGAGATTAAAAACGTGCCACAGACCGAAAAGGAGACTACCAATGATCTCTCATCGCTAGTAGTACGTACATGTGGTGCAGTAAGAGCTGAAGTAAAACCTTCAGACCTGCGGGACGTCTACCGTCTGCCTGGTAAAAAAGGATCAAACAGACCAATTATTGCTGAGTTCCAAAGCGTCCCGATGAAAAATGAGGTAATAAATGCAGCACGTATATTCAATAGGGGCCTGCCTCTGTCTGAAAAACTAAATAGTGGTCATATTGGTATCAGTGGCCCAATCAGACCAGTCTTTGTTACAGAACATTTGCCGGGCAGCGTCCGACAGTTGTTTTATGAGGCGCGTATGTTCTGTAAAACTAACACTTATAAATTCTGCTGGTACCAGAATGGTAGGATTTTTCTTAGAGAGCGAGAGGGCACGGAATCTATCCCAATTACATCGGCACAATCCCTTAAAAAGTTACAAAAAGCTGAATAGTTCCATGACCCCACTTGAGATGTTGGTAATATCTAGCTCCCAAAAAATACTGTATTCGGGTGGTATGTTGTTGAAATTGTATCACCCTGCAAAAGGTAAACTATTAAAAGCTAACAAGTATGTACTACCTTTTTTATATGTAATCTTTACACCATGTTGCACTATTGTATTGGGAAGGCGAATATATTGCGGGATGTTTCAACGGAAAATTGTTGAATATTTTTCTTATAAAATTGTGTATTTTTACCATATAACCGTGTATTTATCACTTGATTGGAATGTAAGTTATGTCATACTACTGGAGCAGCTGATTGTAATTCACCATATCGATATCACGAAAATAATAATCAAGCAAAGATGTAAAATTACCTTTTTTGGTTGTGCTGCCGTCTGTTTTGTGTATTGGTGTCAATTTTCTACATCTGTGAACTATACTCATAAGCACAAAAACTGTCTAAACCTGTTCCTGGTAAAATCTGACTTTGTAATGCATGGCTTGTTTTCAGTTGTATTTGAGTTTTACTATTGCACTTACAAAAATCACTTCATCCATATATATTTTCAATCCATCACAAGTAAAACGCATTTACCAAATTACTGTAGATACACACATTTTGACAAATCGGCTACACACACAAATAATAAAACTACTCGTATACACAACACTCACCCTAAATGTATCTATTTCCGAGTTTGCAACAAATCGATGTCGTGGTCTAAAGATACCGATAGTCAATTACCTTGTAATCGGCAAAAACGATACCTTACAGTGCAGTATGTAAATATTATATATTTAATGGTCTACCCTTCTTTCCTGAACTATAACAGCGTAAAGTATATTTCAGATTATTTCATAAATCCTCTTTGGTGACATACTCAATCTCTCAGAAAATCTCGATGAGATAACTGTATCTCATTCACTTGCACTGGATATAGAAGAATGTCACAAAATGTTATCACCTACCTCAGAGCACCTGCTTATACTGACTCAGAATATACGTAGCATAAGTCGTAATATAACTGGCCTAGAAATACTAATAACTAGACTTAAAATTGATTGTGATATTCTAATCTTAACGGAATGTTGGCTGCCATGTGCACCTTTTCTACCTAATATATCGGGTTACTCTCATATGGCAACCAAGGCAAACCCGAAACAAAACGATGGGGTAGTTGTCTATTATAAAGAACATCTTAATGTAAATATAACTGAACCAGCATTCCCTGATAGCAACTGTCTGATCGCCACGGTAAACAATCAAATCGCGATAGTAGCTTTATACCGATCGCCATCCTACACAAATATTGACCCATTCCTCTCAGGCTTAGATAGTATCCTGCACTCACTTTCATCTTACGCAAACATAATAGTCATGGGTGATATTAATATAACGATAAGTCCAAACAATATTACATTGAATGGGGAAAGATACCTCACTCTTACAGCCACACACGGACTTTTACCTGCTCACACATTAATTACACGGAGTAGTAGTGCAACTTGCCTAGACCATGTTCTCCTGAAAAGTAAATTTACGTCAACTACTATAGTTCCACAAACAACACTGACAGACCATTATCCGGTATTACTAAAATAGACACTAAATTAACACGACAATACTCCATTACATCATTCACTAAGACAAACTATGCAGGCCTAGAAAATGATATCAGAAAAATGGATGTAAACGAGATTTACAACTCTGACGACCCAAATTTTTGCATTGAATACTTGACAGGATGCCTCCATAGCCTCATTGAGAAACATACAATGACTGTTACTCTTTCTCGGCGTAAAAGAATAATAAAGCCCTGGATAACACCAGGTTTACTAAAGTGTCTACGAAATAGGGACAAGTTACATAAAAAAGCAAAAGCATCTCCAAACAACATAACATTAAATATAACATATAAACGCTACAGAAATTTTTGTACCAAAATCTTAAGGAAAGTAAAAACAAGCTATGAAAAGGATCTAATTAAATCTGTGAAAAATGACAACAAACAGTTATGGAAAGTTATTAAAACCATTACCAACACTACAAAAATTACGACACCCCCTAAAGAACTTTTAACCCTCTCTTCAACACCTGAACGGGCACTGCAAGAAGTAAACAGCCACTTTGTGAATGTTGGGACCCTGCTGGCAAATAAAATTACCCAAAAAAATAAACATTCCCACACACACGCTCTAAATTTAATAAATATAAAGGAAAACATAACAAGTCCAAGTAACTCATTTGTACTCTTAGACACCGACGAACAAGAGGTACAAAGTATTATTACTCTCTTAAAAACAGACTGCGCCTCAGGAAACGATACTATTTCTTGCAAATTTTTAAAACAACACAAACACACATTAGTACCTATTCTGACAAAAATTTTCAACGATTGTCTAACATCTGGCATTTTCCCAAATTCTCTGAAAAGGTCAGAAGTATGCCCTATCTACAAGAGTGGTGACAGAAGTTGTATTAGTAATTACAGACCAATAACCATATTACCGGCTATTTCAAAAATTTTAGAAAAAATAATAAATACTAGACTAAAAGCCTACCTTGAAAAACACAATCTCTTATCACCTAATCAATACGGATTTCGAACGGGGAAGTGTACCGAACATGCTGTGAACAAGCTGATTGGTTTTGCAAGCACTAACGTCTCAAAGGGAAATAAATGTATAAGTATGTTCTTAGACCTAGCTAAGGCATTCGATACAATTTCTGTTCCCATCTTATTGAACAAACTCGAGAAAATCGGAGTTAGAGGTGTTCAACTTGCACTCATAAAAAGTTACCTTTCTCGGCGAGTTCAGCGTGTTCAAGTAGGACAGTATAAAAGTACATATCTTCCTGTTACTCACGGTGTTCCGCAGGGCAGCGTCTTAGGACCCACTTTATTCCTCGTATATATAAACGAGCTCACACAACTCAAACTTACCCAAGGCGAAATCATCTCCTTTGCTGATGACACAGCCCTAGTTTTTGCCGCTGACACTTGGGATGAAGTTTTTGACGCTGCCCAGCAGGGTTTTAATACTGTTACGAAATGGCTTGAAAGAAATATTCTAACACTAAATGTAAACAAGACAAAATATATTTGCTTCAGCATAAGAAGTAGTTCCGTGATTAACGGAAGAAATAATATTGTCTCACACGAGTGTTCCTTGGGACTTGACTGTTACTGTTCATCGTTGGAGCGTGTAAATGTGATAAAGTACTTGGGTGTTATAATAGACAGTAATCTCAACTTTAAAGAGCACATCAAACACTTGTGCGCCAAAACACGTAAACTCATTTATGTCTTTAAGAACTTGAGATCAGTAGCAGAACCGCTGTTGATGAAGCAAATATATTATGTGCTATGTCAGTCGCTCCTAACATATTGTATTACCTCATGGGGAGGCACATATAAAACCGTAATGAAGTCCGTTGAAGTTGCCCAGAGAGCAGTACTCAAGGTCTGCAATAATAAACCCATTTTCTATCCCACTGCGGCACTTTATGAACTGTGCGAAGTTCTAACCGTAAGACAATTGTATATATTGAAGATTATAATGCTACAACACAATAAAATGACCTATAATCCACAGTTGTTAAGGAGACGTAGAAAATATATGGTGTGTGAATTTCCGTCGGGGTGCAAAACTAAATTTAGCAGACATTTTGCTGACTTTAACGGTCCACATTTATATAATAAAATCAATAAAGTTCTCAATATTTATCCGCAAACGGGCACACAATGCAAAAAAGAGTTGATTAAATATCTGCAAAAACTAGACTATGAAGAGACTGAAAAACTCATGAACACTATTCAATAACAGTTGCAAACACACACACACACACACACACACACACACACACACACACCACACACACACACACATACACACACACACACACACACAAGACCACATTATACTCAAGCACATGCACAGACTGGATTGATTTTATATTGTATAGCTTACATACAATATATAATAGTAAGGCTTAATGTGCAATTGGGGAGTTGGCGCTGATAGTCGAAATACAGGCTTCGCCTAGTTCGACTTCAGATGCTTGATTCTTTTAATTTTAAGATATATTAATATGGATGTTTAAAGATGTAACCTGTAAGTTTGTGTGTGTAAATTTATAAATAAATAAAAATAAAAATAAATAAAAATTTTTAGGGCCAACTACCCGTGACGTTTGCCACTGATGTTCGTATGACAACCAGGACCACAGCTTCTCCGAGGCACGGAGGGGTCTCAATATATTTTGAATGGTCACCCATCCATAGTCTGACCTGGCTACGATTGTTTAACTTTACAATGTGTCAATCTACTCGGTACCCTTAGCTACGATCATCTCTTTGATTAAGAGTATTATTTATTTAAAAAAAAACTAAACTTATTTTAAGCCAAACTCCAATTAATGTATTATTGCATGTCACATTCTAACAGGCACCTAAAATTCGAAAGACAACAAAAAATTAGTTAATCAGTGATGTTTAGTTTAACTCTTCTACTATATTAATGAACACCGTAGTTTGTTAAAGAGTTATAAATAACTAAAATTACGTGTTCAACATTAAATTCTGAAAGAGAACAAGAAATACCATTTTTAGTTCCCTTAGGAAATCCTTTCGGATACCTCCTACCTGACGACCGGTGTGATGATTATGTCGGACTCGAATCGACTAAAAATAGCACGCCGCCTCGGTTATTAGTAGCGAGGGAACCAGGTGTAACCTAGAAAGAAAATCCCTGGTTGATCGACGTGCCTCGGGCTATCTACAGCTAATAGATGGCATCCTTGTGTGTGGAGACCACGGTGTCTCCTTCCTGCCTCTCGCGCTTGCGCTCTGGTGCGCGTGGCGCCGCCACCCCGGCCTGCTTCTGCTAGAATGACTGATACTGAGGTCCTCGACAAGCCTCCTCGGCCTCTAAAGGCCGGCTTCGAAGAGTGGATAACGGAGACGGACCAGGAGAGGTTTAGAACTCTCCCGGTCCCACGCCGCCCTCTCCTTCATGAGCATAACTTGCTCGCAGAAATAGGTGCCACAGACCCACGCGCACTCGCTCCGTACCATGGCTGCAATCATATTACCGAGCGGGAGAATGCCGCAAGAAATACCCAAAAATATGTATATCTATTGTGTATTTGTAAAAGTAATATGTCAATTGCAGCTTAATTGGATCAATCCTGACAATAGCCAACGTGTCTGGTTCTGGCAAAGACATCGGTCAGGGGTACGTAAACTTCATGAGGAACTCTATGGACCAAATCAGATCGAAGGTATGTCAATAATCCAGTATTTGCTGTTTTTAATTTCTTGTAAATTAATGTGTGAAATTTAAAATTTGAAACACTTCCTACATCAGTATCAACCCAAGATTTAGCTGCAGCATTAAGTCAAGGTTACCGTGTTGTAAATATCACTAAAGTAACAGTACACCTTTCAAATCGATCGGAGTTGTGTAAGTTAGTGAGATCCTGCATTAACTACGTTGGCCGTGGCCACGAAACTCGTGGGAGAGACAATATGGTTAAAATGACTGTGCACTGTACATCAGAGACTTGAGGTGGGGGTTACCTCTTGTAATAGCTGTGCTAGGACTGAGATAATGATGATAGCATTATTTACAGTCCTGAAATCTATGACAGAACGTAGGAGCTTAGGCTTAGCAACCTGCATTACATCATGATGCTCAATAAATTGTGTTAGGTATGATTTAGGCAAGCTTAAAGGCAAAGGGAGGGACCCCAAGGGCAGCACTTGTGACTTTTGAGTTGCAGGTGTCCATGGGCGGCGGTGCTTACCATCAGGTGATCCGTCTGCTCGTTTGTCCCCTTATACCATAAAATATATAAATATATCAAATAAGACAGAATCATCTGAAAATTTTCTGGTTATCATAGAATTACATAACGAAGGAAATTAATGAAATGGTTGGATCACCTAGCATACTCAGATCAGGATGCAATGTGATGAATGATAACAGAATTTCTGGTACAACAAAATCTACCACCACAAAATCCAATCAAGTTCTTACACGACAGGTGGAAGTTTCTTGAAGAACTCCAATTTCTTGTGCTTTTTATTAACACTGATCATCCTCCAGGTGACAGATGAGCTGTGGATCCTGCAACTGTTCGAGCACTGGTACGGTATCCAGGTGGGGCTCATTGGTACGTGGCTTGCTGAGAGACCTGCGCTACACCCACAACAAGTCGCTTGTCTCTCCATCATTCTGAAGGTAAGAGGGAGAACAAAGGCTCGTGACTGTTTATCAAACTATTCATTTCATTTCTTCTTTATTGTACACACTAACTATATATTTTATGTATATAAGCGACAAATAAAGGTTATGTACAAAAGCTAGCTTACCAAACATCTGAGTATTCTTCCAGTGAACCTTTAGTGAATAGCAGATAAACGTAAGAAGGGCAGAGTCGTGCGTACTTAGGAATTAGTAGAGAAAAGTATATAATTCATACAAATATCGATATTAATTTGTATAGCAATATTGCTAGGCTCGTATCAAATATTTTTAGGTAGAGGGGGTAACACAGCAGACAGAGGAGGTGAGCGCTGACCCGTCACAAGGAATACTCCCTAAACCTACACCTGGGTCGCAGTCGAAGTCGCATGTGTTGCCCCATCTTACACGCGATGGAACCGGTACCCGCACGGTGAATCCATGGAACGCTAAGAAATAGGTCATAAAACATGTATTGCCAGCCTGATTATTATAGGGACAGATAATAACCTCTGGTTCTGTTCCTGATCACATTCAGAGATGGAGGATTGCGTATTGCATGTGTAAGTGATCCCCTAGCCCAACAACCGCAACTTTGAAGGAATTGTCGTAATAACTTGACGTATGGGAAGGAGTTCGAAGGGAAGAAGAGCGAAAGCGCTTGTTCCTGGGAAAGTGCTTGGAGCACTCGTGAAGGTGTGGAGGAAAATTAGGGTTGTATAAAGTTGAACAGAGTAAGGAAAGAATGTAGAGAGCCAGACGTCGTAAAATAAATAACCAATTCAGTTGTTTGTGAAATTCCGAAACATGATTGAACTTTTTCAAGCTAAATATGAAGCAGATACAAAAATTTTGAAGGACTTTGAAAGAAGAAAGAAGGACTTTGATCTAAAAAGGGAGAGAGAGAGAGAGAGATAAGTACTGCACCTGGACCTACAGACTTTGCCCGTTTTCAACATATACTTTATCAAAAATACAACTTCGCTGTGTTGGTGCTAAATATATTATTTTCAGTTTCTAAAAGACGTTTCTGAATAGATTATAGGCACTATTAATGTATAACTATGTTATAAATATCCTTTCCGCATTCCAAACTACATAATACAGACTGTTCTGCATCGAAATTCCTCATTGTCATCAATAGATCATCGACTGCACGGATGGCACGTAGTGGTTTAAGCGGTTCCCTCACCGCTTCCTACTGCGCTGAGTTGTGGATTCGATCCCCACATGGGACGACACTTTGTGTGATCCACGAATTCTTGTTCTCAGTCTGGGTGTTCTTTGTGTCCGTTTCATGTATGTTTGTAAAGTCACCCGGGATATATTCCTAATGCGGGGGTTGTCTTTAAAAAAAAATATATGTTTTGTCTGGGTGTAATTTATCTATAATATGTATGTATTTAGAAATATATAAGTATGTTTATCAGCAGTCTAATTACCATAGTACAGGTTCTGCCTAGTTCGGGATCAGACGGTCGTGTGTGAGATGTGTGAAGATATTATTTTTGTTATTAATTAAGGGGTTTAAGCAATCAATTTTTCTCTATTTTAGAAAATGTACAGCGACTTCGAGCTTCAGGGCGTGATCGACGACAAGCTTAACTCGAAGGTGTACCAGAGCGTGGCGGCTAGGATGCACACTGAGGAAGCCACCTGCAGCCTGCTACTCTCGCAGCAAGACGCTAGGTGATTAAATTGACTTCTTTTCCGACGACCATTTATTTGACACTTTGTAAATAATAATATTTTGACCCATATCGAATAATTAGAATAAGGCGGACTTAATGCCGTAGGCAACTTTCGGTTGATCCAAAGACGTAGCTAGCGTGTATGAGCTGTATGAGTTGTAGTCGCCTATAGCCTAAACCTCAATAGAAATTTTATTATATCATCTATTTATAGTTTATAATATTACACGAATTGTTCACCTTAGTTAACAGTTTTTTCGTTGCTGTTCTCCGATCGAGTAAGGTTACCAGAGCCCCCTGATTCCCAGAGTCGAAGGGAACTCACACAAAAGGCGGCAACTCACTTGTGACTCTTGAGTTGCTCCAGAGTTGATCCAATCGTTTGTACTCATGACTTCAGGACCTGAAATAATATGGTCCGGGTCCTTCCAGGGTAGGACATCTTAGGCCAGCCGTCGGGGTGGTTTTAAGTGGAATCATGTGGTGATACCACTAAGCTCCTGGCTCCTCAGTATCAAAATAATTGTTTGGTGAACATGATCATTTGTTCTGTGTTTTGGTGTAATTAGTGTAAAATACGTATGTATCTAGAAATATCTTTAGTATTTTATCAACAGTTTAATTACTATGGCACAGGCTCTGCCTAGTTTAGGATCAGATCAGCAGTCCACTGCTGGACATAGGCCTCTCCCATTGCACGCCACTTCGATCGATTTTCGGGTTCTCGCATCCAACTCCTGCCAGCCATCTTACGCAATTCATCACTTCACCTGGCCTGTGGGCGGCCTACACTTATCTAGACGCGGTCTCAACTGAAGAACTCGTTTACCCTACCGGTTGTCGTTTCTGCTGCTAAGCTAGGCCCATTGCCACTTGAGCTTACTAATCCGGTGGGCTATGTCGATGACTTTGGTTCTCTGCCGGATCACCTCATTCCGGATGTGATACCTTAGAGAAACGCCGAGAAAAGCCCGCCGTGGCTTATGTTGCTTCAACATGAAGGTTTTGCCCGTAATCGCCGCGCTGGACAGGCGGGCTGGCGATCGCAACTAACGTAACTGGCGTAACTTGTCGCACGGTTGACGCTGCTGCCCGTCACCGGCCTGTTACACTTAGCTACGCCTATTGGGATAGACATACCGCCATCGGTCTATCGCCACGGCCTCGTTCGTCATTCAGCAGGATGTACCGCGTGCAGGTGAGGTTGGCTTGGCGCGAAAGATGGTGGTTCGCCCCCTCACATCCCATCTCACGCGTGTCAAATGTGTCAAATTATTATTATTGACTGTTTTTAATTTTTAGCATTATATAGACTATACAGGGTAAAGCTTGAAAATGTCTACAATTATCATTGTATCTATTACTTATTTAATTTATATACCCATGGGTTTAGTGGTGGTGACGACGGTGGGAGTGAGGAGGGCTCGCGGAGTGGGAAGTCCAAACTGGAGTCACTCACGGAGGATGCGAAGCTTGGCAATGTTACTGCTGTTGTTGGGAAGGTAATTACTTTTTACAAAATAGTTAAAAATTAGTACCTACATAATGTATGTATTTTGTATGTATTTTTGTGTATATATTTTTTTAGACATTTAGTCATGGAAAATTGATCTGTAAAGTAAATCTTAGACACTCCTTACTAAGGTAAATTCTTAGGAACAGATTAATCAGGTTTCTGCATGAGTTTACATCATCATTGTCATCAACAACCTTTAATAGTCCACTGTTGGATATAGGCCTCTCCTTAGAAAGGAGGGTTTGGTCGACTATACCACGCTGGCCGACGGGTTGGTATAGGGTTTGTTTCAAGTTTTCCTTCTCTTTGCAATCCATTTGTCCTGCGTAGTTTGCTCCCTTAGTCGGCTCTTACGACACCCACGGGATAAATATGGGTGGTGACACTCCGTATTCTTAATCGGTCATCACAAGGACATGAGTGTACATTATGAACAAAATAGCCTGTATTGTATGGTGTTTGTAATAGCCAAACACCATACAGCAAAAATACATACATTATGTAGGTACTTTTAAAATAATTATATTATCTAAGCGTACGGGCGCAGAACGGTGAAGTGAACTCCGAGTCATATCGACGGGTAGTTTATTAATTAATCGCGATACTATGTATCGTGTTGTTCTCTCACCGAACACGTTAACAGCGCGTGCCGTTTTCACCCTGTTTAGTGAGACTGCTCGTGTACATACAGGGTGTTCTACTTTATCACCCAAGCTGTAATTAAAATACTTTTCTTTCAACAAACTATATTTTATTTTTATGTGAATGGATAGAACTTTACAGTGTTTAAAAAGACAAAGCTCATTGTTAGTGTATTGTAAATTAATCGGTGGAAATGTTATTGTCTTTAATTAAAATAATCATATTAATAACTTTTTTACATTTAATGTGTTTCCTGAAAGTATTAATCAAATTATTGATAAAATTACCTCCAAAATTCAGTTCCGATCTTCTCTCGATCTCACAAATGTCATAAAAAAATTGTTCTTGTAGTAAAGTATTAAACTTCCAAACAACGTTGACTGTAATGTGATTATTTCGTATTGTGACCGAAAGGTAAATCGGTATTCTGCTAGTCTTACTACTTCACTTCGAGAATACCTTTTTTTTTTTTTTTTTTTTCAAATTTTTTTTTTATTTATTCAAGGTAAATTGTACGGAAAATAGAGATAAAATGGGCGCTCATTTTTTTAGCTATAACAACCTGTTACGACATTTGTGAGATCGATAGTAAATTGGAACTGAATTATGTACGAATTTTTATTATGAGAATTGAATTTCTAATGTTTAAAACATCATTGCCACACTATAAACAATATTTAAAAAAGAAACGAACCACGCATTTTCACGTTCAACACACCGAGAGTTCATTCCTCTGAAAATATTTTCATCATCGAGGCCGACTTGTATTATACAAGCGATCGCATTCTATCAAGATATTAATAGTTTTATTGAAATAATTCGCATTATTGAAATAAAAGTTATCTATACATTAGCATACGTTCACTAATCATCATCATCATCATCAACAGCCTATACTAGTCCACTGCTGGACATAGGCCTCTCCTTAGAAAGGAGGTTTTGGCCTACTATACCACGCTGGCCAGACGGGTTGGTATAGGGTTTGTTTCAAGTTTTCCTTCTCTTTGCAGTTCTGTTGTCCTGCTTAGTTTGCTCCCTTAGTCGGCTCTTACGACACCCACGGGATGAATTGGGGTGGTGACAATTTGTATTCTTAATCCGTCACCACACGGACAGTCACTAATCATCATTATCATCAATTTACTTGATACAGGCTTACCTGATGAAGACAGCAACGGTAAACATAATTTTTAATTCTTATGCTCTCGGGAAATTGTATGTCACTAAATTAAATCATCTCGTCATAGTCCTAAAATAGTATTTATTGAGTTTTACAGCGCAGCCATTTCATATACAAAATTGTTAGTTTTTTTTGACATAACTTTTTTAATTCTAAATCTGTAATTATGAAAATTGGCATTCAAGTGGTATATATATAATAGGGTTTGTTTTGCTTCATTTTGCTTTGAGCGCGTTTCAAATCCGTCAGCTTACCGACTGAATAATTTAAAATCTAAAATACATATAATTTTTTCTTGAATGTAGTAATAATATTTAGACAATGTAGTCTCCAAATATGGTAAAAACTGAATTTCGTATTATTTTCAAAACACACATTATTCTACAATCATGGCGATCTGTTTGTTATAACATTTAGGAATAATAAATTATTTATGTATATTTATCATCTTCCTTCCCTCTTCCAAATAGGGTCTGTCAACTGTCAATCCAATCCAATCCAGTCCAATCAGTATCTTTTGGAACGAAGTTCCTTATCGCGCGTTGTGAAAGGGGGCTAGACGGAAAAAATTCATACGAAAATTGGTCACGACACTTTTTATTTTGAATTGTCACTTGTCAGTCATTCAGCGTCATCTATCGAATAGTAAAATTAAAATTTATGTTCTTAGGTTGAGCAAAAAATATTGTATTCGACATCATTTCTCAAGGAGATTTTACCAATGTATAAATTGTTTTAATTAAAAACCAACTGAAAAATATGTAGGTAATAGCCGCTTTCATAGATGGCGTTGTAATTAAAATCGTGTCTAATCAGTTTTACTCGATCGTAACAACTTCGTTCCTATCGGGTGTCCCACGACACCACACGGCTTTTTTTATACGCTTTATATTAGCTTCACTTGTATGTTTGTTTGTAAGTTTGTAACCGACTCCTTTGGACGTGATTTTAACTGACTTTAAACTTTGTAGATAAATCGAGGACTGATGACAATACACTAATTTAAAAAAAATGTTTTAAAAAACTAAAAAACACGCTTTCTATAGAAAACCAAAGTAAAAATAGAAAATAAATTTGAAAAAAGCGTGGGGTGCTTTTTACTATTGACAACAGGCACCCAACTCTTTTTTTTTCAAATTTATATTAAAAGTCAAAACGATAGACGCGGTATATTTTTGTGTTACATACTATAGCGTGACATCATACCTAGCTACTGTCGATTCATTCATATTTAATACTAGCTGAGACCCACGGTGTCACCCGCGTTTGTTGTTATAACCGCGGGCAAAGCCGCGGGGTGAAGCTAATCTAAAAAAAGTAGCCTAAGTTACTCCTTATGTCATCAGCTATCTGCCAGTGAAAGTCCCGTCGAAATCGGTCCAGCTGTTCCCGAGATTACCCGGAACAAACAGACAGACAGACAAAAATTGTAAAAAATGTTATTTTGGCATATGTACCGTGTAAACATACATATGCATTTAGTAAAAAGCGGTTATTTTAATATTACAAACAGACACTCCAATTTTATTTATTTGTATAGATGGTTTGGAGATATCAAATTCAAATTATTTTTGCTTTAAATGGGGTAGTAAAAAATATCGTATTACAAGTTTGATATAAATCGAGCAGGCCCATTTAACAATGAAAATGGCATGCAAAATTAAATATAATATAAATGGGTATATTTTATTATTATTATTGTAATTTCTGATCAGGTCAACCATGAATCAATTAGGTATAGTGGGCATTTTGTTCCATTTATTATTGTGACGATACCTACCTTATTTGTAAGAAATCCATATTTCAAAACAATATCAAAAATTGATAATAGATGGTGTATGATTTCAGCGAAATAATTTATTTTAAATCTAGGAATCTTAGCTGTTCTGTAATTTGATCGGAACAACGTGTTACATTCCAAAGGATTTTGGCTGGCTTCTTTTATAGTTGGCCGCCTGTTTGCTGCCAATGCTACCGACAATGTTAATCGTTTCTAGACGAGACGAAGTAAGAAGGCAAAACGGTACAAGGAAAACGAATAAAAGTTAGGTAAGTAGGACACGGAGAAAGGTCAAAGGACACTGCAATTGCACTGCGGAACTGAAAGTGTTGCGTTTTGAGAGCGTGTTGGAGATGCCACTGAATCAGGGACATCATCTGGCCAAAAAGAAATTCAAGGTTGCATGAAATTAAAGTCGAATTTCCCTAAAACATTTTTATTATATTTTCCAGGTTGGCAACATCTTCGGACGTGGTTTCGGAGAACTATCGACGAAGCTTGGAGGTGGCTCCTGGTTTTAGCGCGTCACTTTATACAATATGTCGTAAATGTACGTTTCTTTGCCTAACAATGTGAGATAACAGACTTCTTTTTGTTAATGTATTACGGTCACGAAGTTACGTAACAGTTCAAGAGGTAAAGGCGTACATGTAAATGAACGGGGATGCGGAGGGAAATGAACTACCAGTATAGTTATCATGGAATTTTGCCTTCTAATAATATATTTATAAATTAGGTATTGGAGTAAACAACCTTTCGACGTTTTCACCATGTTGCATAGTAATACATTAACAAAACGACTCAACTATTCTGTGATGATGAAGTACACCTTCTTTTGCATTCGATAAATAGAATGTCCGCCATTTTGAATTATATAAAATTAAACAAAATGGCGTCTTAAGCGCTAGTAATTAAGAATAAGTGGCCAGTTAATGCATAGCTTAGTGTGATTATAGTATAAACTATATTTAAATTTTGTTTTATAAAGGCTTTATGTACAGTTAGGGAATCATAATTCGTTTATTGGAAGGACATAAAATGTAATACGTGTGTATATTAAGAGTAGTATTTGATAAACACGATTCTAAAAGTATTTACTGTATTAATACGAACGCATACTTACACAAAATGCTACAATAAGGAAACATATCGCTTTGGCAAAAGTTATATTATGTTATATTAAACGCGATGTATTGTAATTATTTACAAAAATATATAATTAAAAATGATTAAAAGAAGGGGGGTGGGTTGTGAGAGTGTGAAAGTAAGGAATCCTTTTTCAACTTATAAAAGTTACGTTTTTTATATCTTTTAAAATTGTTACTATCTTCTACGTGATTCTAATACTTAGATTGTTTCCTTCTAAATATATCTTGTACGTTATTCACAGTCTATTCTATTTCCGAGTGACAAACACGTTAACATTAAAACAGAGCAAAGTTTTCAATGCAACTCTTTCTATACCTAAGAAACAGTATTTTTCTAATTATAAAAATCCACTTTTTGAAGCATCACGATCGGTTTAAAACTTGTGATTATATCAACAATGCATTTTTATAAAAATACAAAACAGCGCGACACATTTTATTTATTTTTCGAACATGAATATTGCCAGTAATAAATAATAACTCCCGCTTTTTGGGTAAATTTTTATAAGAATGCATCTTACATTTACAAGTTAGTCACTTTTCGCTGTAGCATAATTCTCTATATTTTAAAGCTCTCTAGATTCTAATGACAATCTATTGACACTTTTACCTTGATTAGTCATCAAATAATACATAAATATTTATAAAATATACTAATAATAATTATATTTGTTAACAAATAATATTCTTCTACGCTAAACACCTTACAAATTTTTGAACTAGGAGAAAATTTAAAAGTTCTTAGATAAAAGTTTAATTATCAATATAGCGATTAGTCGCTATGCTAATACGCCTTAAAAATGTCTTGTTGGGTACGGCTTGAGGAACAGACAGCTTGCATTATTTTATCACTTGTATTAATTTAATTTCATTATTTATTATAAGTTCATTCATTAATCACGATTACGCTTTGAAGCTTTCAAAATTATATCACTTCATTGATAAGAATATTCACGGTGTGTTCGTCTGAATCAGATTTTTAGGACGGCTATTAGTGATAAAAAAATAACCGCAGTTTGAATAGATATTGTGAAATTCCTGCGGATATAAAAAGTTCAGCACTATATAACATGGTAACGGTAGATACTTCAAGTATTTAATTAATAACGAGCAAGTAGGACTGTATTGGCACATAATATAAAGAAGTAGTGCTCTATATTGAATAGAAGAAAAAATAAATATAAATATAATAATCATGTTACACCCACAACATTATTTTAAGTATTCCAAACGTTTGAAATATTGCTAAAAATCAATTGAACAAACCAAACCAGAGTCTATAAGAGATTTGAATAACTAAGTCTGGCTTTCTTTAGCAAGTTGATAGTGAAGTTACTTGGTAGCCTTTAGGCACCGTGTGAATTGTATTTAGGAATGAATGTGGCCAGCATTCGTTCTTAAGAAAATATACCTTAAAATTTTTGTTGTTGTAAAGCAGGACACAACGTGATATCAAGTATTGTTATTACTCCACGAGTTTCAGACAAACTGACTTTTTGACAATAAATTGGCAACTCCGTGTTCTATATTCGTATTAAAAATTTAAAAAAAGTAATCGAATGAGGTTTAATAGCAATTTAATGGTGTTTCAGTTTAATGGTAACACTTAAAATAATGTTGTGTGTGCATCATATTTTGTAAGTCATGGTATATTTAGTTATTCTCTTATTAATTTGTGCTTAGAGCAATTTAACATTCTTCAAAAGCATATTACCGGTACTGTACGTACTACTATTACGTTGGTAAATAAAAGTATCGGTTCTATCCTTCTTATGAAACCTTAACCTTAAAGAAAAACATTATGTATTCGGCAACTGTTGATTATTTTGTATTTCTTTCATTAAGTTGGATAATGAGCTCAGTAGAATGAAAATGACAAGTGTATAGATTTATATCAACTAGATAGGAAAAGTCATAGGTGCAATAAAAAAAAGAGATAGCAGCGGTTTTAATTTACTGCTAGTAATATGTTTTATGTCACTGTGGGCGTAGAGGTGAAACATGCGTTAAAAATATATCAACACATACAATTTAGTTACTACATCTATTTGTTCATGGAAAAACCCAATATTTTCTTAGTAGCCCTTTCCTCGTTATAAATTTATGTTTTAAAACCGATTTAAAAAAGAACAGAGGTACTCAATTTAAAAAAAGAAATTGTATTTATTTTCAACCACTGATGTAAACTTATTTGATATAGAAAATAAAATCGTCAACTATGTTAAACCAATGCTACTTGCGGTGGTTTCATTCTGAAACAGTTCTACTTTTATTATATAATCTTGTACATTTACAAAAGAAATATGGTTGAAAATTTACCGAATGAGGCTAAGCTTTCTTATAGTCGTAAATATTTACGTCATCTTTACGTAAACATGGTAAAAGTACACATTCCACTCTATTAGTAATTGTAGTGGCACCTCGAGTGGCTTTTCTGATCTAGTAATTAAGTCTAAGTGCAGAGCCGACTGAGATGTAACTGCGTAGTGTAACATGCTTGTATGATTTCGCTATATTAAAACTCGCAAAGGTCTTATTAAAAACACTAATAATCGTGCCTATTTTAATCTATTAAACTATAGCTAACATAGTTTGGTATTGAACACCATTGCGAGTTTGAACGAAAGCTTTGAAAGCCATGAATGCATCGCGAGTGTAAGGGGATACAATAAAAAATATTTACAATAAAAATGTTTACTGTTCCTTTGTTTTTTTATTTGATTATAAAAGTTTAAGTTTGAGATCTACCTTAATACACAACATAAATTGGTTGCAGAAAAAAGCAAAGTAAATTGTTGAGTTCAAAATCAAATGTGGTGGAACGGGTATCGTGTCCCTCCAACACAAAGGGATGATCCTACGACCAGAGGGCCTCAATTCTGCTATTTGAATATTGTATCAATAGACTTTCGATGGAATGTCGTCGGATTAGTTCTGCACTTTTCGTATTCTACTAACTAAGACCAGTGGCCTCACAATGACTTGACTGAGGGCACTGATACAAATGTTGTTGATATCTTTGTAACAGTTTGGTAAACGGTACAATTTAAATTTGTAAGAAAATGAAATATTAAATTTTCCAGGTATAGCAATATTGTTGATATCATCATTGGACTCGCCGGTGCCACCTCGTGTCATTAGGTCGTGTATTTAACGCTGCTGTACATAGTAAAATAATAAAATCTGCGATAAGCGTGCTCCCGACCGATAGGGCCGGGGCGCCGCTCGTGCGCGATGAGTGATCGCTCTAATGCTATCGAGGATAGGGTCGAATATCAAATGACGCGTGTCAACAGTACTAACCTTGTGAATGAAACGGAGGACAGAATGGAATGCAGTGACCGAATACAAGCAAATGAGGAGGTAGAAGAAAGCAGATTAAACAAGAGGACAAGAGAGGATAACTCATCAGAGGAATGGAATACAGTTTATAGAAGGAATAAAGTGGTTCGTAGGGACAGTCAGGAAGTGCAAGATAAATTTCAAGTGTCTGTTACACACAATACAGCTTTGCCTAAACAATTCGCACTCGCCCGATTGTTTACAAAAAATAATATAAAAGGAATTGAGCGCATCAAATACGTTCACCAAAATAAAATTTTAATAACTTTTGAATGCGCAACTGATGCTGACGATTTTATTGGGTGCAAAGAGTTTACGGAGTTAGGATGGAGAAGCCAAAAAACTTCGAAGGTTGGAATCTCTTACGGAATTATTAAAAATGTGGAGTTAGATCTTTCAGAGGCAGATATCTTAAAATGTTTATCGAGTGATTATGATATTGTATCGGTTAAAAGACTAAACAAACGGAATAATATTGAGCCGAGTTCTACGAGTGCCACTAATCACAATTGGATTGAAAGCGAAACCATTCGCCTTGGCTTTAGAACCTCATCACTGCCTGGGTATGTCTATATTGAGCAGATGAGAGTGAAAGTAGAACCGTATATATTTCCAGTGACACAATGCTCACGCTGCTGGAAATTCGGGCATGCGTGGAGAATGTGTCCATCAAAAAAAGTTGTGTGTCCTAAATGTACAAAAGGCCACGAGAATTGCGACACTACATCCTACAAATGTGTCAACTGTACAGGAAATCACATGGCGTTGCAAAAATCCTGTCCTTTATTTAAGAAAGAGAGGAGGATCAGGGAGTTAATGTCTGAGTTTAATTGTACTTATAGGAAAGCGTTGTCGATATATGTCCCGCCTAGCCCGATTCCTAAACTAACTGGACCTAACAAGCTGTATGAAGAAGATAAAATACAATCACAACGAATCACAGTCTCGGAAAGTACACACGTGAATAACCAACACGATAGGCCAGAAAGCGAACGCCTATTTTCTCAACTATTTACTTCTATCGCGGATCAGCCTAATTCAACGCAATCACGCAGAAAGAAAAAGAGACAACGAGCGCCTACACCTTTACCACCTCCCCCATCTTCCAGTGCCGCAGATTGCAGGGAGACTAACTGGAATAAAGAGGCGTCGGGGTTTACAAGTTCTGACGACTGTCCTCGGGTTGAAAAAGAGACTCATAGTAAGACTTTCAATAACAAATTTGAAAATTTAAGTTTTTTACCACTTCTTGTACAGTTAAAAAATATTATATTTAGTAAGATTTCTTTAGAATACAAAATTAAACAAGTAGTTTCAATTTGCACAGACTGGATATTGTCAAAAATTTTGAGTTGTACTTCTGTTAGTTCACTTTTTAATAGCCTTGTTAATTATGGATAGTACTTGTGTCAATACAAATTTTGTAATAATGCAATGGAATTGTCAAAGTTTAAGGCCGAAATCCTTATCTCTCGAAACTCTTTTAATTCAAGAAAAGGTACACATTGCAGTCCTGAGTGAGACTTGGCTGGAGCGATTAAGTGCTTTTCGTATAAGTAATTACAACATATTTAGATCTGATAGATTTGATGGATATGGAGGGGTTGCTATATTAACACACAACACCATTCAGTGCACCACATGTTTAACTAATTGCACTAATCCGGACATAGAACTAATACATGTAAAAGTTTTTAACTGCCCACACATAGAAAACATAATTTCTGTATACTGCCCATCCACGGTACGTACAACACAAAACGATTGGGACTTTCTATTTTCTCTCTCTGATAGAAAAACGCTACTTCTTGGTGACTTTAACGCACATCACCCCAACTGGTCATGTCGTTCTGATCAGAGGGGTCACCAGATATACGATTGTATGATAGATCATAACTTTATTTATTTAAATAATGGTTGCGCTACGCGTACTAAATTAGTAAATGGTATTTTACAGCAATCATCACCAGATATCTCCTTCATTTCCGCAGACTTGGCGACCTTATTTACTTGGCAACCCACAAACGAAAATCTCGGCAGTGACCATTTGATAATTAAGCTATATGCTAGCATACACATCCCTAAAAAAATTAAAACAAAAAGAAATTTCAAAAATAGTAACTGGAAGGCATATTCGTCTTATATAGAAAACGCTTTATCGTCAATATCTGTCCCTTCACAACTTCAAGAATTTTACAATTTATTTGAAAAGATCGTACAAGAAGCAGCGAATTTATACATTCCTTTTAAAAAAATACCCCAACAAATAACCAGCAAATTTACACCTAAACCCTATTGGAACGCAGAGCTATCAAAAGCGGTAGCCGAGCGCCGCCTGGCCCTTGCCAACTTGCGACGATGTCCATCCCCTGGTAACTTAGTTATACTGCAAAACAAAATAAGAGATGCACAGCGTGCTATTCGGCTAGCCAGAGGGCAATCTTTTCAGGAATTTTGTTCATCCGTGGATGAAACATCTTCCTCAAGAATACTTTGGCGGAAAATGAAATGGATTAAAGGTCATACACACCATACATTACAACACATAAACAAAGAGAAAATAGAGAAGCTCTTAAACGATATCACCCCAGATTTTGTATGTCCACCTCAACCTAATATTCACTCGAAAAATAGTCATTTGGAGTCCCCTATTACTCTTCAAGAAATAAAAAAATCTATAAAACGTACCGACACTGCACCGGGTAGTGATGACGTGTCCTTTTCTATGATAGCAAACCTTCCACCTATAGGTAAATCCTTTTTATTAACCCTATATAATCAATTTCTCAATCATAGCTTTGTACCTCTTCAGTGGCGTAACGTACAAATTATACCTATTCCGAAGCCTGGTCGGGATATGTATTCAGATAGTGCATTACGCCCAATATCACTAATTTCTTGTTTTTGTAAAATTCTACACAGCATTTTAAATAAAAGATTGGAATGGTACTTTGAAAAAGGTCATATGTTCCCAGATAATATGGTAGGTTTTCGTAAATTTAGATCCTGTTTAGATAATCTGACACGGTTGGTTTCCTACATTCAAACTGGTTTTTCAAAAAATTTAATAACTGCTGCATGCTTCGTCGACATAGACAACGCATACAATAATGTAGACTTGGCATGTTTAATCAAAGTATTGGATAGCTATGGGGTTGGCTCTCGGATTTGCTTGTACCTTTGGGCGTATTTAAAAAATAGACGATTGCACGTTGACGTTGATGGTGTCGATATATCTAGAACCACCGGTCGTGGTTTAGCTCAGGGAGATCCACTTTCCCCGCTACTATTCAACATAGCAACCTCAAACATATGTAAAAAGATACAAAATGTTGAAATCTTGCAATACGCGGATGATTTTGTTTTATACAAATCAGATAAAAAGATAGGTAATGCAGCAGTACAATTACAAAATGCCTGCCTCGACCTGAGTTCATTGCTATCAAACTTAGGGCTTGTGATCTCACCGACTAAAAGTAAAATCTGCATATTTAGGAAAGGTTATTCCAGAGATACTATTGAATTCCAAATTGATAACTTCTCTCTTGCTACTGTCAACCAGGTGAAATATCTTGGTATGTGGTTGGATGGTTCATTAAGATGGAGAAAACATATTAATGAGACTGTCTTAAAGGTATCCAAGTTAGTAAATATATTAAAGGTACTAGTCGGACGGGGATGGGGTCTTCATCAAAAACATGTAAGACGTTTATATATATCTCTCATCCGAAGTAGATTGGACTATGGTAGTTTCTTATATGACAATAGTTGTAAAACGTACTTATATAAACTCGACAAAGTCCAGAACCAAGCGTTGCGGGTTATAGGAGGCTTTATCCGGAGTACTCCAATACACACAATGGAGAGTGAATTACACTTACCACCACTTCAATATCGTCGGCAATACTTGGCTTGTAAATTCGGGTTAAAAGCTAAAACGTTTAATAATAATAAGACAATTACCGGTGTGCAGGAACTATCGGAGAGTACACATTCTTCTTATTGGACCAACAAACGACGTCCCTTACTCACATCTATTTTCCAATCCTTAGATTCGATGGTGCTACATTCGTGTAACCAGTTAGAGATGTATTCATTGCAAACATGGGTCAGCAGTATAGATTTATTGCGGGTGGTTTGTGATTCCATCCCATCAGTCAATAAAGGTAAACATTTGTATAAACCTTGTGACCTGCGAAACACTTGTGTCAATTTTGTAGATCAACGATACGACAGATATCATAAGATTTATACAGATGGATCCAAGGACGGACGAGTTGGTGGTGCTGCATTTTTCGACCCATTCAACGACTGCGGCATCAAAATTAGGATTGATTCCAATATTTCTATAATGCACATTGAGTTAATCGCTATAGCAGAAGCCTTATCATACGTTCAATCTATTAAGTATGATAAATTCGTGATTCTGACTGATTCTAAAAGCTCCTTGCAACATTTGGCTCGATGTACCTCGCACATGCGAGGTAATCCGATAGCCTATCAAATATTGGAGTCAATCCTAAATTTTCAATCACTAAGTAGGAAAATTGTTCTGCAATGGATTCCCTCACATGTTGGTATTGGGGAGAGTGATATTGTGGACCAATTAGCAAAAGAGGCATGTTGGAATGGCATTGCATTAGAAGTATTGCCTTTACATACTGACTACACCAGAGTCGTAAAAGAGAAATGTCATATGTGTTGGCAGGAATATTTTGATGAGAGATCGAGAGAGAAGGGTATTTGGTACCGTACAATACAGCCGCAAGTGCCTAAATACCCATGGATCGAAAACGTGGAACTTAATAGAAAAGCTTTGGTAACTGCCTTAAGGTTGAGAACAGGTCATATAGCTTCTAAGAAATTCGCATTTTTAATGGGAAAAGTCTCATCTCCCAACTGTGAGGACTGCTGTGTAACCGATGATATATTACACATTATTTTTGAATGTGTAAGGAACAGAACTTACAGGGAACATTTAGGGGTCTCGAGAGGTATGAATATCGGCCTTTGTAATAGTGTTCTGGCTAACCCTGTGTCGGTTGAAGCCCGGAAATTATATAAATTGGTAGAGATGTGTCTATGTTAGATGTTAACTAATAAATTCGTACTGTCACAGGGCGATGTGGTCGCACAGCGACAAAGCCCTTTAAATTAAAAAAAAAAAAAAAAAAAAAAAAAAATCATCATTGATGACCTATATTACTATATCGACAGTCTATTCATCAACCTTTAATAGTCCACTGCTCGACATATGCCTCTCCTTAGAAAGGAGGATTTGGCCTCCTATAAAACGCTGGCTAAACGGGTTTGTGTCAAGTTTGCCTTCTTTTTGCAGTGCTGTTGTCCTGCGTAATTTGCTCCTTTAGTCGGCTCTTACGACACCCACGGGATGAATAGGGGTGGTGACGCTCCGTATTTTTAATACGTCACCACACGGAATCCGTCACCACACGGAAACAGTCTATTGAAACTGTTACTTATGTTAGTAGAATACTGATATTATGACCGATGTCAATAGCGTCTTAATGGCATCGCAATAGTGTATCAATAGAATGGCAGTGGCTTGGCGTTAACATAAAATAGCAGAATTGAGGCCTCGCCTAGGTGATCAGCCTGGCGGGCCGCAGACCAACGGTTGATGTGGGGAAGTTGTTTATATACTAAACGGTGGGAGAATTCTTCATATCGCGATAAAATATTACCAATTCAGAAGTTACTCCGTAGCTCGGTATGTCTTCGTTAGATGGCGCTGTAGTATGTTTCTGTTTCCTTGTATGTGGGATTCGCCACACATAATTTTTAAAGTTTGGCGTTTATCATTTTAAAATTTGGCGCTCCAGGCATAATAAAATCGCTGCCACAATAATATTACAAAAAAGAAAAGTTTTTTTGGAAGCGGTATAGGGGTAAACACTGATGGTAAGTAACTATCGCCGTCAATCCTGTATCACACCTGGATTTCAAAAGTTACAAGTGCGTTGCCGGGCCTTGAAGTGCAAGTACCCTCTTTTCTTAGAGGTTTGAATATAATAATCTGTGCACATAGTATGAATAATTAAATCAACTGTAAAATAAAAATCTCTGTGGCTCATTAGTAGCGATGTTTACGACACTGTAATGTGAACAAAAATTACAAATCAATAAGATAAGAACATATTTTCACTACGAAAAGTATGGCTTAGTATAAATTAAATTTACATGATGATCCGATTTTTCTAACTCAAGTAAATCCCGTTACGAGCTGGGCCGGATTAACCATATAGGTGTGATTACCGGTAGGTGAATTCTCGATAAAAGAAATCACTTGTTGTACAAAAAATTAAGTTTAGTACTTGTTCTACAGTTCTGTCACACACTATACTAAAACAATGAGCACAAGCGTTAAACTTAAGCAGAATAGTTGGGAAGGATAGGAATTTATACAGACTGAAAAACGCATGCGGGTATTTCCCATCAATACCGGTCTCAAACTGAAAATACGCCCGCACCGTGCTGCTGCTGATGCACTGGGTAATGCGAACTCCGTAGCCACTGTATGTAAGCGGCAATAGGTTTTGCATGCGTCGACTGTGTTGTGCACTTGGCTCCGCTTGTTGATTTTTTACTATTTTAATATTATAATAATATTAATAATAATTATTATTTATTTGCAGTGCTGTGGGGACAGCTAGTTTATCAACTCAATTGGTTACTTCATCCATTAGTTAAAGTAGACAACTGCCTAGGGGCCCCGCATTAGTTAGGGACCCCGTGCGAGCACAGAAGAAAAAAGAAGAAAATGTTGCATTCAGTGAAAGCTTATGGAAATATTTCACCGAATGTCGTATTGGTTTGTGTAGCGTACTGCTATCCCAAAGGTCGCGGTTTCGATTCCCGCTCAAGTCAAACATTTGTGTGCATGAACATTTAATGTTTGATTTGGTCTGGGTGTATACACAATAAGTATGTATTTACAAAAAAAAAGGATGTATGTATTTATATCAGTTGTCTAGTACCCATAGTACTAGATGGCGGTGTGTGCATGTGGTTAAAAAAAAATAGGTATTATTGGTGATGAAATAATTCATACTTAGAGAACATAGGTCTGCCATCCGTCCGGGTTCCCTCGCATTTGTCCTAGTTTGGAAGACGTCCGGGGAGCGTTTGGGCGTACGGAGTAAAATATATTTTAATTAAGATGTAAGTGAATGAAAAAAGTATTGAAATGTCCGGGGTGAAAGCTCCAAAATCCGGGGAACTAACGCTTTTAGTCCTGGGGTGCAAGTTTTGGGGATGGCAGCTCTAAAAGAACAGAACTATCTAGTATCCGGTAAATATCTTTTGTACCACATTTTATACAAATAAACTTATTATTATAACAAAAAATTTGAAATGCTTTCGTTCGGTATTCGTTTTTTAGGTAGTATTTATATAACTATATATGTAATATTAGGCAAGATCAGACAATCATTTTTGTCTTCAACGATTTACGAGGAATTTAATAAAATATTGTGAAGTAAGGTTTTAAAATTAATTGTTAATGAATTTTTTAAGACAAATATTTCTCGATAAGCTTCGATTCGATACCAGACATATCTCATACTGACTGCAGTGCTCAGATTCGTTACATAATAGAACGTTTTTTCACAATTTTATTTCTATAGTAAGTCACAAAAGGGAAGTACTTGCCGTTACAATTTTAAATTTCTTAAATCAATAAAACATTGGTATAAGAATACGAGAAGACAGACTTACAATAATTGGCCAAATATATCTTATTGTTACAATGGTCTATGGGCCCATATTAATAAGAATATAAATAATGTTATGAGCCATGCACTCACTGAATTCGGTTAGAATACGTGCTACGGAGAGATGCGTTGGAGCAATCTCATTCCTCGAATTTGTACTGGCACTATACAATTTTTTTGGCGTCAACTCATCGCGGAGCAATTATGCAGAAACTTCTCGAAAAAGGTCTAGTACTGAAAAAAGTGTCCTACACCAGATGGCGTACAAGAGCCGATGCTACTAAGGTTTTGTCAGTAGATTACGAGATTTGCCAGAAAGCTTTGCAGTCTATTGCTTATGATGAGACTTAGACATCGCAAGCGATTCATGAGGTTCGATGTCTATGAAAGGATTCGGCAAACAAAAACATGCCGTATACTGGATCGAATGAAACCAACCTGAACTTCGAATTTCAGTTGATCTTTTAAAATCGTTAGATCATTTTGGTACCACAGGGAGAATAATTTGACTATTACGAGATGAAAGCAAATGAAGGAACTGATACCGAATACACCGATACTGAAAATTAGAGTGTATAAACCAAAAGGCATCATGATGTCGGATCTGCAGAAGAAGTTGTGACCAGATTAGATTAAAGATTTATCGCAGCGACTAGAAGCTTATCGGGTAATTAATTTTCTATTTGGATTTAAAACAGATTTCATGAAAAAAAGAAAATTACACCGTGAGACGGACTTATCTTTACTATACCTAATGACACCAGATCATCACTTATTTATAAACTATTCATGAAGACCTGCAGAAAAAGAATTTGCCAAATAAAAGAATTTTTGCTGTAAGTTCCTGAGGAGTTAAGTATCAGTCGGGTCATGCTGCTAATGGTATCACTCACATTCCTTCATCGACTTAAAAAGAGCTGTTAACCTGCAAACTGAGGAAAGGGGGCCCCGGTTATTGCATTGCCTTAGGGCCCCGATACGGTTAATCCGGCCCTGGTTACGAGCTATAGGTAGTCGTAAAAGTCATAAAAAAGCTGGCCGGTGTGAAATTACTAAAAAACATAATTATGAGGTGATACATCCATAAATATAACGTTATTTTTATAATCCATAATAAAATATCGGGAGTTTTATCTCTTTGTACCAGTTTCCTTGTGTTATTTACTAAAATAAAAGATTTAATGCATCAGTAGATTCAATAAACGGAAACATTCAAAACGTAATAGAACAATGTAGGAAACATAAACTTTCTGTTTAATAAACGAAAGGTACATTTCATATCAAATTTTGTTCAGTATAACAGTCGTTATGATTAAAAGATATTATTATCAAATTGACGCCACATAACACTTCGCGAATGCGATTACGACCGTTCTCAGCGGCAATGCGTGCCAACAGGCATTTTTAAATATTTAACCTATTTTTAGCCACCGCTAATAATAATTAGAAAAGGTAACGTGAACCTCTCAGCTGTCAAAGAATCCCGTGTGAAGTCTGGCCTGGGGATATCTTCTAGTAGAGGTTGGCAACATAAATTGATTTAATCCATACATTTTTAAAAGATTCAACATAAAATATATATATATGCATAGCAAAATGAGTTTTAAATGTATTTATTTACAGATTCTTAATGAGAATATAAATTACGTTTAATATAGAAAATAAAAAAAATTACATCTTGAAAAGGTTGGTAAAATAAACTCATATAGTAGCAACACTGAATCGCATATTGCTTGCTTTGCTTGACATTTCGAAGTGAAGTAGTGATCGCAGTGAACGTGCGTGTATTTTTTCTACGAAAATATTTATTTTTATGTAGTGATTGTGAAGAAACAGTAAGTTTTTGAATTAAACTTATTATTTTTCTTTATATTTTTACTAAATAACTATGTTAAAAACGTTTGGTTGCCGTACATATTGCTGCTGACACTTTATTCCCGGAAATGCCTTAGGGTTTTATTTTTAAAAAGAATAAAAGTGAAAATAAGACCTTTGTGGGTTGTATCATCTGTGCATTCCGATGTTATTACGTAGGGCGGGGTCGTGGAACCTTTGCTTATGGCGTTTCCCGCGAAATATATGTTTTAGTGAAATATGTGCGCGTAAATTGTTGTGTCTTAAAATAGACAAAATGATTGGCAAAGTATATGAGTCAATAGTAAATGTGTTAGTAGGTGATGGTCAGGTAAACTAAAATAAAATTTAGTTTTACCTTAGCCTAATTACTCTGGTCTCGTTATACAATACTTTTAAAATACTTTTTTCAAGTACAAGCCACCATTTTTGTTTTTTCGCGATAGTTTTTACATTCCTTAGAGAAAAGTATAGATATTTAATAAATTTGTGTTTCTCTTGAAATAAATATTTGTTTTGCATACATACATACAATTCATGCATACAATCATTTTCATAACTAAAATTCACCCACAATTTTATAAGAAAATTATTTTAACACACTAAATACAAATGTGTATTTGTTCCATTTAATTGGACATTCATGTAAACTTCCTTTGTAATAAAATGTTTACTTACTATTAATAAATTGTTAACATAACTTATCTATACAAATAAAAAGCAGAATCAGGTGTGTTTGTACATTGAAAGAAAATACCTACTTAAGGAAAACAACAACAATCAACAATTCATTAAATTTTATTTATTCTATCTGTAATGCATTATTATTTAGAATTTGTTTCTTTAGAATCAGACATTGAGAATTTGAAAATTTATGTTAAGTTTATATTCAAAATTATATGGAAAATATTATTAATATTTTGAACACTAAATTTCACTTAGATGAAATCACAGCCAGAGATTATAGCCATTAGATATTCAACACTAACATCCTATCGTAATCTTGTCAGACAGGACTATAGACGCAGCTAGAACGGAAAACAAATAACACTAACTTCATCTACTAATACAATTTCCTTATCAAAATTTGAAATAAAAAAAGCTATCATCATTTAAAGTTGAACTAAAACTCTCTTAGTTTAAGTGACAGAAAGCATTTAGGGTAAAAACATCATTAGTATAAAAGCACCGGGATTACTGCCATAGATAAGATAAAGTAAAAAAAATACTGTTCAAATTATTTGAAAAGAGGTTACAACATTCTAATTAGTTTAGATAATTTGTAAGTTATTCTTATGTCATAGAACTGTTACACAATTCTTAGTGGAATCCTATTTGAATTCTTATTATGTTAATAGCCTGTATGAATATAGGTCTCCAGTGCACCATAATCTTTAACTTTAGTTGTCACAACTGTTCTCCACCTCTTGGAGCTTTCAATTATTAGTCTGTATGTTGAAGTTGGCTCTGGTTCATTGAGTACAAACCTCAAACTTATTCAGATGCATACTATATCATATCTCTAAGTCATAGTCATTTTAAAGGCCCAATCATCATAGTGTGATATCTTCACATCACATCAACAGCCTTTAATAGTCCACTGCTGGACATAGGCCTCTTTTTAGAAATGAGGTTTTGGCCTACTTTATCACCCTGGCCAGATGGGTTGGTTGTTATCCTTAGAAAGAACCTTGCCGCTTGTAGTATGCTCAGTGTTGTGGGTTTGATCCCCACATGGGACAACGCTTTGTGTGATCCACGAATTGTTGTTCTGAGTCTGGGTGTACTTTGTGTCCGTTTCTTGTATGTTTGTACAGTCCCCTGCGACACAGGATTTATTCCTAGTGCATGAGTTATCCTTTAATAAAAAATAAGTCATGAAGCAGTACAGTATATTATTATTGTATTTATCATGATTTAGATGTTTTGAAGTCGGTGATAATTTATGAGCGTTATTGAGTACTAGTTATCGCCCACGGCTTCGCTTGCTAGATAATTTTTCGTGTTTCTAATTTTGAAAATGACGAAGTTTCATACAACCTTTCATTCCTTACTTTTTAAGTACATGCCACCATTTTAATTTTTTCGCGATATTTATTATATAGAGACCTTAGAGAATAGTATATATATTTGACGTGGATTAAGAATACAGTGTGTCAACACCCACTATACATCCCGTGTGTGTCGTAAAAGCCGACTGAGGGAGCAAACTACACAGAACAACAGCACTACTAAGAGAAGAAAAAGTTGAAACAGACCCTATACCAACCCGTCTGGCCAGCGTGGTAAAGTAGGCCGAAACTTCCTTTCTAAGGAGAGGCCTATGTTCAGCTGTGGACTATGATAAGGCTGTTGATGTGATGGATGTGATGATATATATTTTAACCTTTTTTATCATTTTGCCATTATTTAAAATATTAAATTAGTAAACAGAATTGAATTAAATATTTGTTTGCATTTATTGGGGTGAATTTTCCAGATACTCTTTCTTAGTGGGTGCTTGTAATATAAAAAGCGTCAGCCGTCAAAATTTCAAGTTTGTAACCGTAAAGGTTTAGGCTCTGCGTTGATGAATCAGGTAGTCAGGGAGAGTAATTTTATATGTATAGACTAGCCGACCCTGCAAACGTTGTTTTGCTATTTACATTATTTAAATATATTTTTTTATTTTTGAATTTCTTAAAATCCGTTCTTAGCTGACCTCTACTCGGTGAAAAGAATATTCCTACCAAATTTCAAGTCTTTAGCTCTAATGGTTCCAGAGACTGCACGGATGGCGTAGTGGTTTAAGCGGTCGCCACGCCGCTTCCTACTACGCCGAGTGTTGTGGGTTCAAACCCCACATGGGACGACACTTTGTGTGATCCACAAATTGTTGTTCTGAGTCTGGGTGTTCTTTGTGTCCGTTTCATGTATGTTTGTAAAGTCCCCCGCGACACAGGATTTATTCCTAATGCGGGAATTGTCTATTTAAAAAAAAAAAAAAAAAAAAGAGATATCGTGATGAGTGACTATATATGTAGAAATCTCTTATATATATCTAGATTTTTTTTAAATTGACAAAAAATAATAATTAGGGGTATGAAAAATAGATGTTGGCCGATTCTCAGACCTACCCGATATGCACACAAAATTTCACGAACATCGGTCGAGCCGTTTCGGAGGAGTTCAACCACGCACACGGTGACACGAGAATTTTATATATTAGATTTAGTATCATAATAGTCGCACTATAACAAACTTACGGTATTCAATAATAACAAAAGTAAGCACTTTTATATTATTTCGTCATCTGTACAATGTAACGTAAATATATTGAAAATATATTCCCGATATATTCTTTCAACGAGCATGACTCATTTGCAAGGATGATAAACTCTTTTGGAATGTCGACAACAATGCGCTTTACCACCACACGGCTTTCTTTCTTTACTTATTATTTATTTGGCCTGTATTCCGGACCGTAGAGTCTGATTCAACGGCTTTTTTATTATGTAAGTTTCTACTAAAATGCCATACCATACCTTGAAGTGAATATTACTTTTTAAAAATATAACCGAAATTATGATGTATTTTAATTCTTCATTTCTTAATTTTCCTCCATTTGAGATGGCATTTTTCTAACGGGAAGTATACCCTACCAAATAGAAAAGGTATTTTCTAAATCGGTTCGTAAATGACGGAGTTCTGACGTAATAATAACGTTAACGCGCTTTTGACTCCTGAGTTTAAGGGGTTCATGGGCGGCTGTACTGTCACTTATAGAAGGCCAATTCTCGTAATAAAAGTTCAGTCACATTTAAGTTCCGATCAATTCACTGTCAAATACAACTGTCATTCTCAACTGTCAAAAAGGTTATTTTCCTAATAAAGTATTAAACATCCAAGGTTGACTGTAATGTGATTATATCGTATTTTAACCGAAAATTTAATCATTAATCTGCTAGTCTTAGTAATAATTTAATATTTTACTACGAAAATACCTTTTATGACAGTTGTGAGATCGAAATTTGGTCGGAACTGATTTGTGATAGAACTTAATTACGAGAATTGACCTTCTCCATTTTGGCCATTATTCTCACTCGTCTTTCCACGAAAGTCTGGCCCACAGGACTTAAAAGTAGAAATACTAATAGGATATCTTCACCGTATTATGCTGTACAAAAACCAGGTATTTACGCAGTCGCAAACTCGATTCGAAGAGAAATTGTCTGCCTGTTAAAATGTATATATATATGTCTTATAGATAATAACAGCAATTCGTTAAATTCGTATAAAACATCTGAAGTGTTCCTTACGTAAACGCCTTGGCAAGCACTCCTAACAAACTTTATTTATTACAAAACATACATTTCTTACAGTTTCGCGTGAATCTTGTTTACCACTAAAAACCTAGGCTTTTACTTTTTAACGTATTTTAATGTGAAATATTAAACTTAAAATAGTTTTCTTTAAAACTTTCAATGTTTTGAACACAAGTATCAAGACTATACTTTTAATTAAACGCACTATAATTCAAACGTCATCTAACTCTGTATTGCTCGATTTGTTGACTAGTAGAGAATGATTCTTAAGAAAAAACCTGAATGTAAATTTCTAAAAAAAATAGTTCTTGAGTGATTAAATTTACTATTTAAATGAAACGTTGCCTTTTAAAATAATGACTGGCCCGCTGGTGTAGTGGTTAGTGACCCTGACTGCTACGCCAGAGGTGTTCGATTCACACCCAGGACAAATAATTGTGTGATGAGCATGTTCATTTGTTCTGTGTTTGGGTGTATTTTATCTATAATATGTATGTATTTAGAAATATATAAGTATGTATATCAGTAGTCTGGTTACCATAGTACAGGCTCTGCCTAGTTTGGGATCAGACGGACATGTGTGAAACGTGTGAGGTATATTATTATATGTACAACGTATTCCTCGCGAAACTCACCTACTAATTTAGTACTCTGTTCCTTAGGATCACAGCGTTAATACCTAGCCTATTACCTTCCTCTATCTAATACCAAAATAAGTTTTCGACTCCCACCTGGTAGCTCCAGATATAGACGCATTTAAACAAACAAAATTCTCTGCAGTTTTATTATGGAAGTATAGATTACTGCGATTAACTTTCGATGCACTCAATACGTAAACAAGTCCCAAAAGTTTAATAGGAACATTTCTTATAAGTGCTACTTAGTATAAGTCTACTCTTCTTGTTAAAATAATTGCGATGTTTTCTCAATTTATTAAATAATTACTGCTTTCCATAATTATTAAAGTAAATATGTTCCTGAAACAGTAAATGAGTAAACACATTATAATATTTATTGATGTTCCCTTAGTCAATGACCTGTTGTTAGAGCGAATTCATATAATTGTTTAATTCTCAGATTCCCTTGAAGCAAAACAGGAAAAATTAATCCTGTTTCTTCCATTGCCGGGCTCTGATGCCATCTTTGCCACATATGTTATAGAGTACATTAATTCATCAATTTCCCTTAACATTAATAAATATGATTAGGTACCTTAATTGTTATATTAAATAAAACAAACCTAAATAATCTGTTAGCAAAAAATACAAAGAAAGAATCATTCACTTTTCTAACAGCTCCACGACTCGAGAACATTACAAAACCGTTTAGCGATATTGGCTCTTTAAGTTGTTTGAGTACTTAACCCCGTAAGTTAAAAGAAAACAATGAGTGAATAACGTAAGCGTTCATTGTAACACTGTTCGTAATTTTGTTACTGGCAGCATGTTCAGTTAAGGACATTGTTGCAAAAAAATTGTTAGTTATGTCAATTTTTTCTTATGTAAAAGAAACAGGAGTAAATTGGCCCGAAACGGAACTAAGGCGCTAGTTTTCGCCTCCACCTTTTTGATTAAAAAGGGGGAACGACTCACACTGACGACAAATACAATAATAATTGTATAATTTTCGATTTACTGTTTAATGTGCTCTCCATGTAATAAGAGTCATCGTTGTTTCTTCGCATAATTCTGACTACGCTACTATTTTAGGGTTTTTCCTCACTTACTGTTATTAGTTCTTCGTGTTATTTCCTACACAAAATGACCGTTTCCTGGTCATACTAGGCCACTCTTAAAACCACCAACTTGTGCTTAAATAGGTCAGGACCTGGACGAGGATCAGTGGAGCCTTTTTTTTCCACCATCTCCTGTTACTGCAGCATCTCAAAAGCAAATCAGCAGAAGATTACGTGACGTAGAAATATATAATTAAAATTCTCCCAGCTAAATTAACTCCAACGACTTCGTGTTCTGAAACTCTCAAAAAACGAATTAGTAACTCAAAAGTGAAATTATAAGTTTATATAACCTGCATTGTGACGGCGTATTAGCGATAATATTCTGTAAACATTTTACCACACTTTTATTTTGGAATAATGCTATTGTTTTGCGTTTCGTGGCAAAATAATGTCTCTCTTGAAATCAAATTTGTCATACTGATAATATTTCCTGAATTCTACACAACGTTAGCTTACAAGAGCAGCCGCAGTGCCTATATATGTTCGATGACTAATATAAGAATACAAATATATCATTTTACGATGATTGAGCACTCACCAGGATCTACAACGAAGGAGCATCCGATACTCAATTACGGAAATCTCGCATTGTGGTAACCAGACAGATGATATATATACTTACATTGCTTCTAAGCCTAGAACCCTGAATCACTCCTGTGTGGAAGTTAAACCCTCGACCTGAGACTAAGCAGCCAAGGCACTATTCACACCAGGCAATTTTTATTAGTTAGTGGGCTTGTATTAATCTGCAACGATTTTGTGAAATGCATTCAGGTCACATTGAGTTGGTCGTTGCGTCAATTCAATCTTAAGACTTACAATTGGCTCGATTGGTGCGCGTGATTGAATTAGGTCTGCAAACATTCATTATAATCAATATTGTTTGGTTTACCGTCTGTAAACACAGTGGGTGATAGTATCGTGGACGCCGTTTGTACAATAGTTATTAAGTTATTCATGGATGTACTCGTATATCTTGTAGTGAGTCACCAGCTGTAACTATAAATAAGGGACAGACGGATTTAGTCTTGATATAATCGGAGTCTCCTTAGGATTTTTTAAAATACCTTGACACATCTCACATACGCCCGTCCAACCCTAAACCAGCCCGATAGGAGCTATACAATCATGTACTATGGAACTGATAAACATTTGCTTAAACTAGCTTCTAACTTCTTTTTTTTACGACGAGCAGACGGTTCACCTGATGGAAAGTGACTACAACCGCCCATTAACGCCTGCCCCCATTTTATTAAGACTCAACAGTTCTATAGTTATTCTTCTATTTTTCATGAAGAGTGCTTTTCTCTATAAGAAAGATATCGCGTGACCATTTTCTGCATTTCTGACAATATGTATGCAAAAATTCATGATGATCTATTGAGTGATTCAGAATGTAGTTATACCTAACACAAAACTAACTTTCGTGTATATAATATGAGTAGGAGATAAGCGTATATCTCCAGCTCCACCTTGGAAAATACCACTTTATTTGCTTATTGTCTGAAACTAGTGCAATAATTGTATGGGAACTGCAACAACATATATCTGCTCGCATTGGAGCCTGACTAAATACTAGCATAGTGCTGTTTCTGATGGTATCTAGGTCTCCGGTTCTTTGGATGAATTTACTTATTATATGGCGGCCATTACTGCATGGGGCACCATCCTGAAACTGATGGAGAATGAGAATGAGTCGCATCAATCGTTTTTGTGATTTGACATTATTATAAAGCTAGCTTTGCCGCTGCTTCTTCCGCATTAATATGTAGGTTTAGTCAATCAAATTTTCCGAAACAAATAGACTCTTGGCTGTTCCAGGAATAACTTATGTATGTGTTAAATTTCATCCAAATTCTTGCAGCTGTTACAAATAACCATGCAGACTTTCATATTTATAATAGTAGTAAGATTATTTCAGACGCCAATACTTCATTCAAGCGTTTTGTAAGTGTTTGTTCTTTTTTTGTCTATGCACGCTTTCTATCGTTACGTTTAATTGTCATCCTTACGTTAACAAGTTATAGTCACGTCGGCGTAATCATAGTAATTTCAAGCATTAGTTAAAATTTGCTCATTCAATTTAATTTTTGTAGTTATGTAACTAATAAATATTGGAAATGTGCCGTCGAAACCCAATTTCGCGGTGCTCAATAGATATATAGGTAAATAACTATATTCATTGCTCTGAAGACTCATTCAAGATCGGATTCGTTTCGTTGAGTATCAGGGAACCATTGTAAGAAGAATAATATATCTTCGTGTAGTTGTTTATTATACCTACTCTGCTAAACAAATTAAACTGAACATTTTAGTACTGTGTGTGAGGAGAAGGAGATATATACCCGCCGCGATACAGAAGCAAAGTAATTCCCCCGTCCAAATGGAAATTTTCGATTTCCTGTTCATTGAAATTCATCGTGATGACTGAAATTACTAACATTTTAAAAGCTTAATGAAATCTTTTAACTAATTAAATGAATTCATTGTAATCGTTAGTGTCGTCAGTTTTCTTGATAAATATCGTCTCGAATCATTGGTTAACGCTGGAAATTGCATGCAACTAACTATTATACGGTAGTTACTATTGCAACCAGTAACTAATTCAGTTAGTTTTTGTCACGTTTAGCAGGCACTTTCCTTTTTATTGCTGTATAAACATTTATTTAACGATTATTTTAGAAGCAATTACTCGAGGCTGCGTCTACGCATCTTGTATGAAAACTTGCCTCGAGTTGTATGGACTCACGTGAAGTGGTGGTATTCTGTGAATATTCGTACTTCATCATCTTCATCATCAACAGCCTATAATAGTCCACTGCTGGACATAGGCCTCTCCTTAGAAAGGAGGTTTTGGCCTACTATACCACGCCGGCCAGACGGGTTTTTATAGGGTTTGTTTTAAGTTTTCCTTCTTTGTGCAATGCTGTAGTTCTGTGCAGTTTGTTCCCTTAGTCGGCTCTTACGACACCCACGGGATGAATAGGGGTGGTGACATTCCGTATTCTTAACCCGTCACCACACGGATACTTCGGATTCGATCTACTACTAAAGATAAAGAAGTGGAGTGAAGTTATTAGCTTTTCTACACCACGCTAAGACCCTTTAAAGCAGGAAAGTGACTATAAACACGGAAAGCATTATCGATAAATCTCAGAATCAAGAGGGATCCTTCGCCATTGCACCGCAATGTAAATTACCTAGTATAAGTCGAAGCAGTATTATTCTCAAATGAACGACAATAATGAACACAGTCGAAGTGAATCACCCAATAACCACGTGTACGATATCTGTTGCCAAAGTCGCGAGCGCAGACTATATGGTGCGTCGTACGTGACAATTTATCATAGACACAAGTCACTCCTTTCTTTGGTTAGTTTAATGCAACGATATCGACAGCTGTTGCATATATTTGTTCACTTTTTTTTTTTTTTTATTAATTCTTTATGCACAAGTGATAGTTGTACATTGGCGGACTTAATGCCATCGGCATTTTCTCCCAGTCTACCTTAGGGTGGTGCTGAAATGTGTGGCTAGGTGCACTAGACATTAATAGGAGAAGTAAAAGAAATTATTATTATTGATAAGTTAGGCAGAAGTAATGCGATAAATATACATACATTCATACGTACCAAAATACACACACATACACAAATACTTATATAGCAACATACATACATAAGCCTAAAAATCAATAATATATAAAATTTCAAGGTTGTGATGAATCTGCTAGCGTGTCCAGTGATTTATTAATGTTGTGAAGAGAAAAACTAAGCTACAGTATCGTAAAACAATTAGAAGTTTAATTTGTCGGTAAAGCCATTGGCTTTAGGAGATCATTAGTTAAGTCTTGATACGTTCACCAGGTCTTTATTTGGCGTTCTAAACCCTTAAATTTTGAATACCTCACAGTGGCAATAATTTGGTGCAATTAAATCTTCCTTGGAGCCTTTTTTCCAAACTATGTTGAGATCGGCTTTAATTCTACTACGATGCGATCCCCGTAACCCAAGCACTAAGCGATATCAAAGTTTTGTAAAAAAAAAACTGTTGTCGGACTTTTTAGGACTCAAACTACCCGCAATTAAAGATGTTTGTGTGGCAACTGGGTGCGTTAATGTTAATGTGTGCTCCGAGGTTCGGAGGAGTCTCAATGTGTTAAGAATGGTCACCCACTCGTAAACTGTCCTGGCTACGATTACTTAACTTTGCAATGTGTTAACTTACTCGGTTACCACTTGTGTACAAGCCCCTCCATTTGGTGCCATTAAATATGGGATGTATATTGAAAGGGGAAAGTGATAAAGAAGGAAAGATATTCTGGCTCTACCAAGAAATTGGGGAGTGTAAACAATCGCTCGAGTAGATCAAGGTCTGAAAAAATCAAACTCTCGAATATCTGAAACTGGAGATGGTGCTTTCTGGAAAGTCCAAACAGTCCCACAATAGATTTTTTTAATGTGTTAGAAATGGTCAGGCTAACATTATTATTTTATTAAAACAGCAATAATATCTAAAATTAAACTGAAAATTAACTTGGTTGTATCGGTAGACGAGAATATCAGTTATGATATCCATGTTACTGGTAGTACTTAAAAAAAATAGCTTTGCATAAACTGTTTATTATTGCAAATGTATATTCCCAACTTCTTAATGTTATTTATTATACTAAGGTAAAGCCTAAAAGTTTATTAAAAATTACTATTGAAATATGTGAAGGTAACTAAAAAGTAATCCTTTCTTAAATGCCCCCTTTTTTTTCTGTGCGTAAATCCCCTCTAATACCACCCACCGGTGGTTATGTTGGACTCGAACCGCCCAAAAACCGCACGCTGTCTTGGGTACCAGTAACTCAAGAAGAACCTCATAGGTAACTATCATGTGAAAAAAGTTTCACATGAAGATTTCACATCATGAAGGTTTTATATCAATTCAAAGTATCTAATACAACGGCAAATTCATACTTGAGCCCCTATTATTTACCACTTTTCACTTATGTTTTGTTAGTAGGACATAATTCAAGGCTCAGATGAACTATTCAGGTAATCATATTTTAGGAAATCTAGGTGACATACATACTTTGTGAAAGAAATGTATTTAGGAGCCAAGAAAGTCACGGCCACTCATCAACTGTGTGCACAATGACAAGGTAAATTAATGAATAGGTATTTTTTTGCGTTAGGAAACTCCCGCAATTCACCGCGACTAACGGTAAAATGGTATGAGCTAATCTAACAAACTAAAAACCCGCAATTATCCATCGCAGGTCCCATTTCAACTGGACACCCAGATAATACCTAAAAAAGAAATTCCTGACAACGTTAAATGAGAATTTCCGTAAAATTTAATTCGACGTATTGCATTGAAAAAAAGACACAAAAAAAATTTTTTGATCACGTTATTCATTATAATGGATCAACAACTTTGGATTAGAACATAACGTCTCTTCTTTAATTATAAATTATGCTAAAAGTTATACAGGGGCGGGCGATCTCCCTAATCACTAAACTGATTCTTTGACATGATGGGTACCTACGCTATTCCAGACAGGCATAAACACTTATTATAGAAAACCTTGTGACATGGATAAATTCGAGGCTAGTCGCCTGGATGAGATAAAATGATTTACTTTCTGAAAAAATTGTCATCTAATTTCAATATTATAGTTACTATCAAAATATTATTAATTAATATACTTATTAATATTATAAGACTTTTATGCGTTATCACAAGATGCATTTAGAGACCAATGTGTATCTCCTTCTCTCCGGCCACACATAATTTTATCTTGTTCTTCTACAGTTGTTTATGGTTTCCAGAGTACTACGAACAGGGTAATTATTATATTTCATTTTGATTCTGTTTTGTTCTAGTGCCTACACTTCTATTATAGTTTCCTTAATGAGTTCGTAAAGAGCGTCATTCATAGCCTTCAAAAAATACTTACAATGAAACAGGGTGTAAGTATAAAGTACGACTCCTTTATCATCCCCAAAAGTCTGAACACTGCTGCTAATCATGCCCTATTTTGAGTGATTCCAAACAGTGATCTTGCAAAACTTTTGTCCAAGACACTCTGTCACACAGATCGGATGGTTTGTCAATCTGATGAATGATGTCAAAAGCTTGACTTGTAGACTGTGGCCAAAAGCCATTAACAAAACAAAAAAAATACTATTAGTCACATAAAGAAGAACCACAATTATGCTTGAATGTTTGCATTTTTTTGGCCAAGAATGTGTCACTAAGGTGTAAAAGACAAACGAAGCAATAATTACCAAAAGTGCAATCAAGAAATCTATGTCCTCATTTAAAACAAACGAAGCGTTTAACCTACGACTCCTCAAACATAATTTCTCTCATTGCTATGACAGCATGACAATTCTTTCAATATAGATTTGATTTTGAATAGACTTCATTCTGCAGAAAATAGTCACCAGGTATCAAGAAGGCGCACGTTTTTGACAAACAGTTAAGCATGTATATTATATTGTTACGAGGCATCGTGTTCTTTGAAGATTCACATCAACGTGTCAGCCCCGCCATTCTGTTGTACACTATTCGGCCATCACAATGGTTTTAAGATTTACACGACCTACATACGAACAACCGCGCCAAGTGTCTGACATTTACGATTTTAAAAATAAGTTTGTGCAGTCTGACAGCAGATAAACAAAACGTTGCCACATTAATCCTTCACTTTTAGCTGTTATATTAACATATCCTAATTTAATTCAGGAAACTGCTCGTTCCTGGAAAAGTTGGTAAAATTATCCAACATGGAGACTAATAATCCTGGTAGTCATAAGGCGCTATCTAGACATTTAATATACTAAATAATATATTTTCACATTTCATCTCAATCATGTTGGGACGATTTTTTACTTGAAGAGACAGTTAATATATGATAAAGTATATAGTGAACAGTATTTTAACACCAAAGGCATGTGAGTAATACACTAGACCTATTTTTTGTATGATAAAATATCTGCAATTCTATTAAAAACCGAACAGTACTAAGTATTAACAATCAACGACACATCTTTGTCGAAACGGAACTACATATATTATAAACATTGTAATCGTTGTGTGGTCTTAGCACAATGGATCGGGTGTCGAGTGACGTTCTACACACCTATGTACATACTAAAACAGCTAGTTCAAGAATTAAGTGTGTTCTTTATAATTTCAGTCATGCATATTTGCATTCATTGACTTTTGTTGCATTCCTGAGTTTCTTCAATCGATTGTTATAATCGATCAATGAATCTTTAGAAGCAGAAACAATCGGTGTAGTGAGCAAAAACAATTATTGTTCAAAACAACTTGGTAATTTATAATAACAAGATTGAATTTGTTGATTTTCGAGTAAGTTTATAATAAACATACATTTAAATATTAAGAACACCTTTTATTTCTCACTGAAACGCAAATTGTACGTATCAAATATCAAACGGCTTAAAATTGGCTTTAGCAGGGTGAAATAAGCGAAATATGGATATCCAGAAATAGATTGGAGATATTACGTAACAGACGTTGATATATTTTAGTGTCTGCAGGATTTCAGACCCAAATGCGTGGTGCGTGACTGGAGACAAAGATTGAACGTTCGTAGCGTCCTTAATAAGTAGTCAGTGACCATTTATTTTAACTGGGAAGCGATTACAGCCAGACAAATATTTACCATAAAGATAAATACAAGAAATATGATTAACCCACCTTTCTGTAAGATCTTCTTATTTCGATGGCTTTTTTAGATGGTCTTAAGCTCTGCAAACCTGCAAACTATACGCTACACATTCAACATACATTCTTGGAACTGTCCATGACATTTGCAAGCGATACCTGTACAAGATTACTTAATGAATCTAATTTTACACCAATCAAATAGTATTCGGAATATCAAAAACAGTGCTACGAGGAAGTGTTAAAACAAGACGTGATGTATTTTAACACAAATGCATAAAGTGGTGTAGCATTGTCTGTTGTGACATAACGTTTCGTGCAGCTAAAATTAGCCAATCGAATCTCGCGTTCGCGTGTGCTTCGGTGCAGGTGCGTTCAATGTAGCAAACACGCAAAAATGCAACTCTGCGTAGTAGTGAAATAATGGTAAAATTGTATTTATCTTATGTACTACAATACATACATACGTGCACTTACGTATTTTATCCCCGTGCGTATTTTATTTATATTAAAATATTATTATTAAAAATAGTATAAAATCGCTTTTTTTCTTCTTTCAAACTGAGCAGCGGATTTGACATGTTTTGGTGTGCTTACATTGCAAACGCAGGCTGAACCTTACTAGGTAGATCAAAGTAATGTACTACGCAACTGTGGATTTAAAAAAACTTTGGAATTTTTGGATTTTAACTGGATTAGGAGATATTTATATCTATCTCCTAAGAATACCCCACAATAACCATTTTTATCTTTTACACATTACAAAAATTAATGGATAATTTACTAGTAGATATTTTGAATAATACAGTATTATTTCTCATGCAAATAAATACGTTGTGCATTTAATGTAGATATAAATGGCCTTTTACAGCAAATCATTAAAATGAATATCGAGTAGATCAGATCAGAGACTTAAAATGTGGGAGCAAAGCGGCGCCTGGGTGGCAGCGGACGGCAGGAGCGGAGCGGGCCTATAAATATTGCATATAAAGATGTCCTGTAGTCTTATCATAATAATAGTATAGTTAATTACTCCACACTTACACCACGTTATTAGGATCTACATTACACCGGTGCAAAGCCGGGGCGAATTGCTAGTTAATAATAAATGTGACCCATTTTCTTGAAGTTTCGGTTAAATTTTGATCATCGGATCGTCGAAGTGCGAAACATTGCAAAGGATTTTCAGGTTTCCTTTATAGCGGCGATTTACCTACATAACGACAAAACTTCTTTTATGGTATAGGGGGCCAAACGAACAGACGAGTCACCTGATATTAAGTGACTACCTCCGCTCAAGGACATTTGCAAGCAAGCCAAGAGTCGCAGAGTGCATATCCGCCCTTTAAGTCCCCCCTCCCCCCTAAAATCAGAGGAAGAAGTTGGAGTTCTGTTACTAAGTAGTTATTTTCTGTTTGGAGAAAAAGATAGTCACGTCACGTACAAGGAAACCGGATAGTGCGATGGAGCTAGGGAAAGGAATACAGCAAATCTCTGATGGCACACAAGACACACTGCTGGACATCGCGCCAGGGTCGAAAACTCACCCGTCCTATGATTGGCAAAAAAATCTAAGTGAAAAACTATAATAGCGGCGATCCTTAAAATAACAGGTGACAGGTGGAAAATCCCTTCGGATCTCCGGCTCTTCGGCGACGCAGGAGCCAGGAGTATGTGGTGTTTCCACTAAAAACCACCACGACAGCGGGTCTTAGGCGCCCTTTGTCAGTATTGTTTGAAGTCGGTTCACCTTTTTTTGAAAAGGATTAATTCTCGTCAGCGTTTTCCTTATTTAACTCCTTATTACTTATCAATACAACCAAAATGTACCCAGCGAATTATGGCAGGGTACAGCTATAGAATTTTAAATATCACAAGTTTAGGTTGGGCTACTGAACTCTCAATTGAACTTATAATTTGGTTTTGCACTTCGCGGTATGCATCTGCATTTAGCTCGGACGATTTAGTGCCAAAGTCTCAGGTGTGAACTGTGTTATCAATTACCAAATACCATTCCGGCAAGCAACGGATTTAGGTTACTGCCTTCAGTTTTAATTGAAATGTCAGTTATATTTTGCATCCAGTGAGTCTTTTAAAGTTATTCCTAGATTGTGTTTTGACTTCGGAGTCGTTGAGTCATTGAAAATAAGATTCAGGGAAATATTACACAACGCTACTTAGAGTAAAACTACAATAGTATATGTTATGGACTCCGGAATTTAGACAAACATACGTAGATAGCTTCTTTTTTCTAAATACGTATGTATATAAATACCCATAGCGATGCAGTTCACATATTCATGTTTAAATATGATTGTTTTAGGAATAGTAAACACCTACTGCCAGAAGCTGAATAATAACTTTTAGAACCATTTTAAAGACCTAACAAGTTATTAAGTGACCGCCGTTTCTTTAAATTTCATCAGTTCTTCAAGAACAAAATATATCTCATGGTTAAAATAATTCTATAAATCCGACTTTCGGTTTCGGAGATTACCTTTCCACAAAAAAAAAAACAAATTCTTCAGCTTTATTATTGGGAAACGTATATAAAGGTAACGTGGTCCATCTGTGTTTAAATAAACATCTTAGTATACAAATATATATGTACATCATAAATGCTGTTCAGTTCAATTCAAAACGAGTGCCTGGATTTGGTAAATCTTAAAGTTAAATCAGAAAGATGTCACAGAAAATTGTCTGTAGAAATAGTTGAATTGCTACTTTGGTATGGCAAATTAAATAGATCGCCAGGTCAGTTGGTAATTGTAAATCCTTGGCAAATATGAAAGTGACGAAAGCCTTATTCCAGTACGCATAAATCTTGTTAATATCAAAGTCATAATTCCCAATAATTTCGAATACTTAAATAAGTATCTCTACAGCTAATGTTGCAGTAAATTATTGTTTTCTCTCATCATTAAACCAGTTTCTTGTTATATATCCGCGTGTTTCGCAACTGTTTATAGTTGTTGTTAATTATTTTGGTACTACATTCAAGTTACTGCATGCCGGATGTGTGCTGGCTTCCAAAAGTATTTTTCAATAGTTGTCTGTCATCAAACGTTCATTAAAGATGATCCTAATGGACATCAAAGGGCAGTGTGTAAGACTATATTTTAGAGTTAATTTAGAACTGTTTTAATTTCGCAAAACTAAGGTGTTGATTTATATACAGTATTTCAACAAACTAACGTTTTAATTTTTCTGTGTAGGCACATATGTGAGGGATAAAAGCTATGTCCTCCGTAATATGTCACGTTATTTATATCATCTAAGAATAGTGTCATCATCTGCCTATCCTTATCCGAATTTTATTTGGGGTCGGCGCAGTATTTATCATTTTTTCATTCTACTCTATCATTAGGTCTATCTATCTCGGTAAACGTAGTGTAGGACGCCCACAGGCCAGGTGGAGTGACGATTGCTGATGCAATCGATTGCTGCGATTGCAAGATGGCTGGCAGGAGCTGGATGCGAGACGCCCAAAATCGATCTAAGTGGCGTGCATTGGGAGAGGCCTATGTCCAGCAGTGGACTGCGATAGGCTGATAATGATGATGATGATGACTCTATCATTCGTCATCTTACTGTTTACTCCCTTCCTAGCCAATCACACAGTCCCTGCACATTTTCTTTGGTCTGCCTCATTTGTATTCTTCAACTCCCATACCTAACACTTTCTTCGCCGCATTTTCCTCATCCCGTCTCATTACATGTCTATACAAAGATAACCTATTACTTCTTAACTTTTCACCCTGTGGCGCTACTTTCAGACTCCCTCGTTTATACTCATTCCTGACCTTGTCCATCCGACTCACACCACCCATCCATCTCCTTAGAAATTTAAAAATCCTCCTTCTTGAAAATTTAGTTATCCTAATATTTAAGACATCAGATTAGTAATTGAGAGGTTTGGTTTCGAACTCCACTATACTGATGCACATCTAACGAAACTTACTTCTGATGATGCTTTAAAAGGAATATTAGTAAAATGTGAGCATTTTTATTTATTTATTTATATAACTTAATGCACAAGTTGTACACAGGCGGATTAAATGCCACGGGCATTCTCTGCCAGTCGACCTTCGGGTTCTTTAAAAAAATTATGGGGTAGGTGCAAGCAATTTTACTAATAGCCACACGAAAAGCAGCTACATTTCTGTTATATTTCAGTAACCGAAGTAGCTAAGTGACATGTACGTATCTATTTCTACAAAGCTATATCCAGCAATTTAAGATGAACCAGATGGTTATTGTAGATTGTGGCAACTGACTACTTAGTTAGTTTTTTTATGTTTTATCAGTGATTTGTCGTTTATCGCCAACTATTTATTGTCAGCGGTTTTCTGGACTCGTAAACATTATTTTTTCTGGACAAAATGTAATGCCTTGTTTTGTATTCCTGGCAACATATGTATAAGCATTTTTAATGACCGGTTATAAATGGTGAAATCTAAACAAACACACCAAGAATTCACATTAATAACATTGGCTAGAATACAGGACTGTTCTTAATCTACCATTTTGACACATCGCGGTTTAGGTAGCGTTCACCGAAGTGTATATTTAAGTACTAACAATTCAATTTATCTCTAGATTTCTCCCAGTACAAATTTAAATCAACTCGTACGTAAGGTACATGATACTGCCGAAATTCCGTGAGAATTCAATGTTGTTCAGACACGCATTGCATACACCCACTCACCATCCAAATATACGTATAAACTGAGAAAGATATATTCGAAATACATGAGCAGCGAATGCGTTGTAAGCGATTTTAAGATATTAACATGCTTTCACTTGACCGTTTTATATATTATCTCTGTTCTGGCTGAAAGCTGTAACTGTCGATGGAGAATTCTAGTCGAGTGCTAACAGATTATTTTAGTGTTTCCTTAAGTTTATACTGATACCTACTGAGTTGATTGCAAATTCGCATTATCTTGAACTAAAGCTGTTCGCCGAGCAAACTTTTCTTTTAGCCGACTTAAAAAAAAAAGAACTTTTTTATGTTTGTTAATTTGACGACCGGATGGCGTAGTGGACTGCTATTCCAAAAGTCGTGGGTTCGATTCCCGCTCAAGTCAAACATTTGTGTGTATGAACATTTAATGTTTGATTAGATCTGGGTATTTCTATGTATAATAAGTATGTATTTACAAAAACAAGTACATATATTTATATCAGTTGTCTAGTAGCCATAGTACAACCTCTGCTTAGTTTGGGACTAGATGGCGTTGTGTGAATGTGGTAGAATGTTATTACTATTAATCTACCCGTCTACCCACGCTTTCTCCCTGGCTTCCTCATCAGATGATACTTAAAGATACCAAATTATACTATTGTTATCTAATGTACATATACATACAAAGTTTAATTTCGATCCGACGATTAGGAGTACTTTAAAAATGATTTTCAAGATTTAAATCACTTTGTAAGTGAATACAATAAAAGCGTGTTAGCGAAGCGAGCACGGTCTCGAGCTTATTCGAGTAAACTCGAGACTATTACGGGTCAAATAATATCCTTACACATCTCACACGCAGCCGTCTGACCCCAAACTAGGCAGAGCCTATGACATAGTAACCAGGCTGCTGATAAATATACTCATATATTTTTAAATACATACAGATTCTTCTTCTCAGCCTATGCTTGTCCACTGCTGGACATAGGCCTCTCCCAATGATTTCCATCGGGGACGGTTGATTGCGGCCTGCATCCAACGGTTTCCGGCAACCTTTACCAGGTCGTCCGTCCATCGGGTAAGCGGTCGTCCCACACTGCGCTTTCCAGTACGTGGTCTCCATTGGAGAACCTCTATTTTATTAGATTATACATAGATAAATAATAGCCAGACACAATAAATGCTTATTTGTCCTGGGTGACCACACAATTATTTGTCCTGGGTGGGTCCGTTTTGTGCATTGGTGGCGTATCTACCTCTTCTATGTATATAATATAATTGTTTACTCCTGTTTCTCCTACAATTATTACAATTTTATTCAATTTGCAATAGTGCAATGAAGTGTAATCTCCAATTACACTTCTAACAAAAAAACTACCCTACAGATTTATTGGTATACATTGTAAATCCAATTTTATTTCGATAGCTGTACAGTTTACAACGCAATTTGTTTTCTAAAGTGACCATTGGTATGTTCATTCCTGGACATCATAAAACGTAAGTTTTTCCAGACGTGTCAGTGAGTTTATTAGGAAGTGGCGATCAGTGAAATCTCGTATTTTGTATAAATAGGGAGAAACATGTTACCTAACGAAACCAGATCTCCTAAGATGGTCACTTTTCTAAACACTTTTCTTCGTGCGTTCTTACTGATTGGCGTTAAGTTTATCTACGAGTATACTAATAAGTTTCTCTTAATCTGAGCTTAATATTTTTTATGAGGTTTTTCTTTTAAAAAACTCACCTATGTAAAAACCGGTCAGGTACGAGTCGAAAAAAAAGTTGAAAATTAAGGTAAATTTTGGTACTTACAAAACTTAACAATCGAAATTTGCCCATATCATTTCATCGTGTTGACTCAGGACCTTGATTTTTATACACCTAATAGGGACCATAGACCTCAGTATCTGGTAAAAATTTCAACTTGCTAGGTCTATCCGTTCCTGAGAAAATCGGTGGTGACCTTTTTTACCGTTTGAGATACGGAACCCTAAAAACTTAAAATGCTAAACCTTATCTGAGTTTGTCTAGAAATGTCAATAACAACAAAAAGTATTTATGCCCCTAAACTTTTCCTGCCTTTCATCACTTAAAACATCACCCCCTTTTTATTTAATATCGAAATCTACACGGTTAAATAATCATAAATTACTAGGAAACTTAAAAATTGGTAACGTAACTAAAAGGCAGTGTCTGCCAAGTTTTTATTCACGGTATCGCGTTACTCGCTTTATAATAACCGTTTGACCGACATTTCCTTTAACCGTAATATTAACAAATAAACCGAATGAACACCTCTAAGAATTGTTGCTCTGTATTGAATATGATACAATACGTTTTATTCAATGTCTTTATCATCATTTCGTGTGAACATTTGTTTCTTTGTACGATAATGACCTGACAGATCTCACACATGGTCGTCTGATCCCAATTTAAGGAGAGCCTGTACGTACCATAGTAATCATATTGCTGATAATATTTCCATATACCCAAATACAGAAAGATTAACATAATAATTTGTCCTGGATAAGAATAAAAACCCCAAGACCTTGGCGTTATTGTCACGTATGGGTCATTAACCACTCCCGAACACGGGACGAACAAACCTGGACGGTGTGTCATCATTTCCATCAGGTCATTGTTGTTTATTAATCCTATATAACTTGTTTATACATTACATTATCTTTAACCAAGTCGAAACGACATCCTGCCGTCTTTAAAACGACAAATCATTTCTATTCTTTTTAATATGATGGAAAAAATAAACAACATATCCTTTATTGCACGCCACTAAAAGGTTACAGTTGAAATTACACTTTATATTTGTAATTATATATTATAATTTCGCCTATTTATCAACGTAATCGAGTCTAGTCCAGACCTCTTAGATCTTCTATCTTATGAGCAAAAGAAATTTCCGTTTGTTTTCTATTTTCATTGTCAAAATACTAATTTATTTATTCCTAACTATACAAATTTCTTTTGATTTTAAACGTCAATCACCTTTTATTCCTCACGTCCGGTAGTATACAAATGATGTTTAACTTCCGCGATATTTTCTACTTAATTTCCTCCAGGCATTCAAAGAAAAATCATTATTTACTATCTTCTAAGAACACACCTCTGGTTAGTGCTGCGTTTATCGGTTGCTCGTCGTCATTTCTAACTTGAGTATTATGTTCGATAATTCGCTTAACTTCAACAATGCTCGCATAGTTAGTCCAGCAAACTGATCTGATCTATATTAACAGTAAAATTTTAAGCACTTACTTTGAATTTTATAGTTTACTTTGGCTATTCAGGTACTCATTAAGAGGTGAGGTATGTATTAATAACAGCAAATGTTCCATTATAGCTACAATTCTTTGACATACTCCGACTATTTTTGTCCGTTACGACATATTTATAAAGAGCACTGTCCACGGAGACCAATAATAGATTACGTCGAGAAATCTAACAATATAAAGTGTAACTTCATTTATTCCTTGTGTTATCTTAAAGTAAAGGAACCACATCAGGCGTCGGGTTACATTGGCCATAGTTTTAATTGGAACGGTACTAAATTTAGAAAATTGACTTTTTAGTGTTGCCATGCTCTTGTTTTGACTCACCGGCCGCCCGGGAGTGTTCTAACCTATAAATGATTGCTGTATAAATATGCCGCGAATGCTTTCTTATGTTGTGTGGTGCTTTAAAGTTAACATGTTATTATTTTGTTTACGAGGGTATTATTTTGTTTATTTTTTAAGGTTTTATCATATTTTGTTAAATTATTTCCATTTATACATACAACAGGTTACAATACACACTGAACATATTTTTAAATTAGACTTAAAGCATCACCCGTTCTTTCAAATCGTAATTTTATCAGATTAGTATAAAAATTGGCGATTATATTACCTAAATATACCTAAATGTAACACAATTTGCATAATCATGAAATACGCAGCAAAAGCAATGTTCACGTAAAACCATAGGTGGTTTCTTGAAATGGCGCCAAAAATACACAGTAAACAAACATTTTCTTCATGGTCGGCGTCATAATTATGGATTAGGTGCTTTGGTCATCATGACTCCTATTTTTTCATCCGCTGTTTCTTTCGTTTCCAAAGTAACTTCCATTCCTTTTTCGATTCTAGTTCCAGTTTGTTCCAATTGTATATCATACTCGACCGAAGACATGACAAAATAGTTAGAAAACTAACGTAAATACCACACGTCTCCAACAATAAGAGTTATTCAAAATGGTCATGGAATTAGTAATTGTTTTGTGAGGAACGGGTGTCATGTCCCTCCAACACAAAGGCAGGATCCTCCTACCAGGCGAGATGATCATGCCTGGCGGGCCGCGGCCCAACGCTTGATGCTGGGAAGTTGTATATATGCTAATCGGCGAGAGAAATCTTCATATCGCGATACAGGATTAGCAATTCTCATTTAGTAATTACTCCGTAGTTCGGTGTGTCTTCGTTAGGTGACGCTGTAGTATGTTTCTGTTTCTTTGTATGTGGGAGTCGCCACAGATACTGTCATAGGATTTTCTAGCCTAATTTATTAAGACGAAAACACCATTACTATTTTCTTTCACTTGTTGCACTATAATATACAATAAACAAAGCTTAAGACAGGCACTATTACTACTTTAAAGGGGCCTGTTGGTCTAGTGGTTAGTGACCCTGACTGCTAAGCCGGAGGTCGTGGGTTCGATTCCCACCCAGGACAAATATTGTGTGATGAGCACGGTCATTTGTTCTGTGTCTGGGTGTAATTTATCTATAATATGTATGTATTTAAAAAATATATAAGTATGTTTATCAGCAGTCTGGTTACCATAGCAGAGGCTCTGCCTAGTTTGGGATCAGACAGCCGTGTGTGAGATGTGTGAAGTTATTATTATATTATATCTCCTGAAACTCCTTTGCAACGAAGACTAAAAGACAACTGATTCCAATCGTTAATCATTCTCAGGTGATGCATTCCTTGCCCACTTGTACACCTACACCTGTCATAATTATGTCATATCCATACTAATATTGCTCGCATAAATGCGAAAAACGTGTCTGTCTGTTACCTCTATACGCCTTAACCGCTGCACTGATTTAGATGAAATTTGGCATAGATATAGTCCCAAGAAAGGACATAGGATAGTTTTTATCTCAGAAATCATCCTGTGAAAAGGGGGCTACAAGTTTGTATGGAAAATCAATTACAACCTACCGCTGAAACGATTTAGATGAAATTTAGTATGGAGTTAGTTTGATTTTTGAGGAAGGAGATACACGCAGGCGGAGCCGCAGGCAAACGCTAGTCTGATATATTGCACATGAATCAAAGTATTATTTACAGCTTTGCCCAGGATAGACTTAATGAGTTGAAGTGTCTCGTGTCATTTGTGCATTTTTGTTTGATTTATGTACATTTTATGTTTAATTTGTTGTAGGTGTTGCTATGCATAATATGTATGTATTTACAAAAAAGTATATGTATATTTATATCAGTTGTCTAGCACCCATAGTACAAGCTCTGCTTAGTTTGGAACTAGATGGCGTTGTGCGAATGTGGTAGAAAAATAATTGAAATCGTCTTTTATGTAGACTCAACACACAATAGCAACAATATCTCGGGCAAATATTTGCAAAATAAATATAATAAAATTATGCCCATCAAAAAATTTATTAAGTCGGACTTTACAGCTAGAAGCCTTCTAACTGTAAAGACCGAAAGATTTACTTGCAGAAATAAATATCATTCATACCTGTGCCGATCTACAACCTACACCAACAACTATTATTATTATTGTTTAGCCTATCGCTAACCCTCCATGGGAATGGAATCATTTAAAGACGGACAAAGGAAGTAGGTAAGTTAAGAGAAGGAAAGTGGTTATGATGAGGGAGCTAGGAACCTCGCACTGAGACTACCGTAGCTCAAAGACACCGTCTTGTGATCGCAGACATCAGTAGGACATGGTCTTTTTTTAATTGGTCTTTAAAACAATTTTAAAACAGACCGAGAATACAAAAAGAGTATCTTGCTTTAGCTTGTATTAGCTGTATTGTTACTCTTTCACGCAAAAACAGCTACACGGATCTGGATTTTTTTCATTAAAGGCTGGAATAGCACAAAAGCTTTTATTCCGAAAACATTAAGTGTTCCCGTCGGATGAGCAAGGTGCAGCTACAACCGCAGGGCGCAGTTAGTATATAATAATAGTAGTCTCTTTTAGCACACTGACACATTGTTTTTGACGTCGAAATCATCGTAGGTGTAAGATAGAGACGCAGGGATATGTTTGTATGCAGAATCATACTTTTATGAATCAATGTTAACGAAAATTACAATTTGAATAATACATTTACGTATAAATAACATAAATTGTATTAAAAGCGCTCAGTCAAAAGAAAGCAGTCGAGACGTTTTGACGTGTTTTTAACGCTGTGAGAGTGACTTTGGACTTTTTGTTTTAGTTTTATTTTTGTGTAAGAGTGATTATTGAAGTCAAGATGCGTATTATGGCTCCTGTGTCTTTTGGTACGTTAATTATTTAATGTGTTGTAATTGAGTAATGGATGTAGATGTTTATTAAATCTAACATTCGAAAGTTTTAATTGGTTAACGCGTTTGCGAGTTTTTATTACGACGACAAGTGAAGAAAAATACAGCTACTTCTTGTTTGCTAGACGGATTAGCTTATTTAATCAAAAACAACATATAAAAACCCAATATTAGATATCTTTATTTATCTAATTTGTCCATTTCATGACAACATAATCACATAAGAATAAGAATATACTACTATATAGAATCAGTTCATAAAAAGGAAGGTGTTCTGAATTCGTAATTTTATGTTTGTGACAGATGGTGACGGATTTAGAATACGAACTGTCACCATTCCCTTACTCATCCCGTGGGTGTCGTAAGACACGACTAACAACAAGGCCAGCGTGGTATAGTAGGCCAAAACCTCCTTTCTAAGGAGAGGCCTATGTCCAGCAGTGGACTGTTAAAGGCTGTACACGATGAAAACATACGCATATATGTTCTTTTTTCCCGCAGAGGACGTCGCTCCAATGTCTCATGCTTGCTTTTGGAAAGGCAACCATCAACCCGACCCATTACTCCCAGACTTACAACGTTATGTAAAAATTTAACAAACATCTGTAAAGAAGTCAAACTGTCAAACGAAACATTACATTTATATATCTTTACTAATATAATAAAGCTGAAGAGTTTGTTTGTTTTTTTGATAATCTCGGGAACTACTGGTTCGAATTGAAAATAATTTTAACAAAAAAAAAACCGACTTCAAAAAACACTATTCCATTTTATCAAATATCAAAAGCGTGTGGTGACGGATTAAGAATACAGAGTGTCACCACCCCTATTCATTACGTGGGCTTCGTAAGAGGCGACTAAGGAAGCAAACTACGCAGAACAACAGCACTGCAGAGAAGGAAAACTTGACACAAACCCTATACCAACGCATCTGGCCAGCGTGGGACTAGTAAAAGCTGTTGATAACAATAATTACTTGACCATAACGACGTTACTGTAGGTGACTCAAATATCCGGATAGCCTATAAAAGTTTCAGCCGGGTATCGTTAATTTGCTCCTAAGAATTGAAGAGTTCCATTACTTTGTCATGGATCCCATGATCAGAATGTAACCAAACTCGCATCAAAGTACTCTTAAAGTACATCCATTCCAATAAAATAAGAATAATCGAAATCGGTTGGCGTGATATTCGGTTATTCGTCTGTTTGTCGTGAACACACTGAGTGCAAATTAAGAACTTATATAGTTTTCTCATGGATGCCATTATCAAAACTAAACCAAATTGAAATGGGACCACACGGGAAGCACCAGCTTTCAAATAAAAAAATAAGTATCAAAATCGGTTCACCTAGTCAAAAGTTCTGAGGTAACGAACATTAAAAAAAAATACAGTCGAATTGAGAACCTCCTCCTTTTTTTGAAGTCGGTTAAAAATAATTTAGGACAACCGATAGGAGCGTCACTGGAAAATGTTGCAAATGTGAGGAATATGTATTCTTTTTGAAAGAAACAGACGTACGAGCCAGCTAGTGTATTGATATAAATAAAGTGTTGTGTGTAATCGATTAGTCGAAAGAAACTATCATTTCGCTTCAACTATCAATCTATACAAATAAATAAAATTGGAGTGTCTGTTTGTAATATTAAAATAACCGTTTTTTACTAAATGCATATGTATGTTTACACGGTACATATGCCAAAATAACATAATATAATATTGTACCACATTCACACAACGCCATCTAGTCCCAAACTAAGCAGAGCTTGTACTTGCTTGTACATTTTTTACAATTTTTGTCTGTCTGCTTGTTTGTGCCGGGTAATCTCTGGAACGGCTGGACCGATTTCAACGGGACTTTCACTGGCAGATAGCTGATGACATAAGGAGTAACTTAGGCTACTTTTTTTAGACTAGCTTCGCCCCGCGGCGTTGCCCGCGTTTATAACAACAAACGCGGGTAACACCGCGGGTCTCAGCTAGTAATAAATATATTTGTAAAAATGAAATGTTCAAATTCCGTTCCGAATTACGATACACTGCACGTCTAATGGGCTATGTGTGGGCATCATAGTAAAGAAAGTGGACATGTAACTAAAATGAAAACTAATTTCCACGGTGCTGTAGTTACTGTGGCTGTTACTGTGGGGCTTGTCATTTAGGTATATGTACATATATGTACATATAAATATGCTGTCAATCAAGTACGCTTTCGCGTTTTATATTTAAGTCATTAAAATACTTTTTAATAGTTTGCCACTTTCCTGTTGTAATCAAAAGTTGTCTGTTCAATGTTATTGTGATGAAAACAATATGGAGATTTATTCAGTTCGAACTCTCCTCAAAACGCACATTTTACTCAATGTTCTTCACGAGTAGTAAGTTGCAAGAGCCTTGGGTTTTTGTTTTATTCAAAAAAAATTATAGCTATAATACAAATTCTAAATAATTTAGCTTTTAAAAAGTCGGTTACAAGTTTTTGTATTTAATTTTTTTTAATATACATAGATATTATTACGATACGTATTGTATAATTATCTATAATCCATTTTTCTTAAATAATTTTTAATTTGGCGATTGGCTAGTTCCTTATAAAAGTTTGGAGGATCCTTAGACCAGGTGCAGTGATCATGCCTGGCGGATTATGGTCTAACAGTTGATGTTTGGCAGTTTTACATAAACTAACCGGCGCCGGCACGAGAATTATCATTGCGCGATGCAGGTAGTTCGGTGTGTCTTCGTTAGATGGCACAGAAGGTTATTTCTCTTTTGTTCTTAATGGAACTCGATGCAAAAGGAAATAGCACACAGCTTTTATTAAATATTATATATATATATATATATATATATATATTCAATTTAAATTTTATGTATTATTAGCAGCTTCGTCTCTGTGTCGTATATCTCTCGTATAAATCTAAATGAACGGATGGAGTAGTGGTTAAAACGGTCACCTCGCCGCATCCAACTGCACTGAGTGTTGTAACACTTTGTGTGATCCACAAATTGTTGTTATGAGTCTGGGTGTTCTTTGTATCCGTGTACGTGTGTGAAGTCCCTCGCAGCACAGGATATATTCCAAGTGCGGGCTAAAGCTTTTATTTTGTGTGGTTTGGTGACAATTCTCAGTTTTATGATTGGCATTGGTACATTTAGTCGTACAATTTCTTATAGACCTAATCTAGTCACGACAAACGTACTTAGCTTCACTTTACTTGTGGAATCCTTACAGCTGTCTCTGTAAAACATCTCTGTACGTTGTAAGATAGTCTGCAACATGGCCGACCTAGTTCCTAACTCTAATTGAACAATGTTATTAGTGAAGGTCTATTTCCTCTCTGTTTAATTACCGAAATATGGAAATTCTCCGCGCTTTTTGTGCAAGCACTTTCTACTTGTATTAAAGTGAGATGCATATATTACTGATGGTCTGCTATATGGAGGGTCGCTCTAATAATTCTGAGAATGAAATTTAGGTTTTTTTAACTACGAAACCACTTTTACTGCGATTATCTATTTTCTATGTTCAAGTGAAAACTCTTAATCGGTCAAAACTACTTTTCACTGGTAAATTTTATACAGTAAGATTTGACAGTGCAAAGAAATAGTAATTTATAAACAATACTTATCCAGCCAGGGGGGACTTAAAGCACCCCCTGGCTCTCCCAATATAAATGAAGTTAACACAACGAGGGAGCGATACATTTATTAATGTAATCCAAAATACTTTACATATATTTTATAACGAAGGAAACGCCAAAAATTAAAAAATCAGGATAAGTGCGAGTCGTACTCGCCCACCGGGGCTTCCGTAGAAACTAGCAGGTACATATTATAAATAGTTCAGGAATCGAGTCTCGCAGTTTTTGCCGAGCTTTTCCCGAAATTCTTTTTTCAAAACCTATGATTATATTATCGTGTTTTATAAGTGAAATTGTACATCGATGGTTGATTATGTACTTTAAATAAAGACTATATTTTTTATGATTTAATTACAAATGTACAGTTTTCAGACAGGGAAAATCTGAAAACGACGATGAAAAAAGAAAAAGACGATGTTACTTGCCAAATTTCATAGTTATAGGTCAACGGCCATATCTTTTTTTTACGTTAATTTAGAAGTTTGATTCTGCACAGCTTCAAGGGACTGTAGACCTGAGCACATAGTTTTAATTTCAACTCGATACCTAAACGCGTTCCCGAGATAAAGAGTCTTGACAAATAGACGGACAACAAAGTGATCCTATAAGGGATCCGTTTTATTAAACTCTAAAACCTGAATGTTTGCAAGTTATGAAAATAAATTACCATAATTCATAAAACATATATTTCTATCTTTTCAGAACAAAAAGCAATGGCGACAACAATGGCTACGGCTACAGCGACCATGGAGTCGTCTCAGACCCTCATTCAAACGGAGTCGAGGATCCAGAGAAGCTACCAGGAGGTCCAAGTCTCGGAGCAGAGACAGGTCAAGAAGAAGAGCAAATCAAGACGGCATAAGGACGAAGGCGCTATATCTGTGGTGAGTGTCCGAAAGAATAACAATAGTGATTTAATATAAAAATTATTAAATTGTTAGCCTATTTACCTCCTTTGTTTAGGAAAGGCGAATACCACTTAAAACTCTAATTCATATCCAAAACAACAACACTAGTCCTATTAAATGATTTTGGAATACTCAATTTAAAAAAAAAAAACTGATTTTTGCATCATTGCCTTTTAAACGTGGTATTAATTCTTCTTTCATCATCACAACATCCACATCCACATCATCAACATCCACACTGGACATAAGCCACTCCTTAAAAAGGAGGTTTTGGCCTAATATACACTGGCCAGTCGGATTGGTATAGAGTTGTCAAGTTTTCCTTTTCTTTGCAGTGCCGTTGTCTTGCGTAGTTTCGTCTCTTAGTCAAGGGGGTCTTCTAGGGATGAACAGGGGTCGTGACACTCCGTATTCTTAATCCGTCACAACCCCCTTCCCACCTGTTAAAACATTCTTGACATTTTTTTAACTTAAAATTCATATCTTCCAGTCTAAAAGTTCGGAGAAGTTGTATAAGAAGATGAAGGCAGCATCGGAGGCCGACTCAAACCCTCAGTGCCAGAAGTGCTCCAGGCCGGTGTACGCGATGGAGCGTATCAAAGCCGAGAAGAGAATCTGGCACAAGGAATGTTTCCGATGTGTCCAGTGCAATAAACAACTCACGTAAGTATTTGATGTTTTAAAAGGAACAGGGAAATAAACATGTTAAAATGAAGAATTAAGAATATTTGGTACAGTTTCTTATCTTTTTATCACTAATATTATAAAGGCAAATGTTTGTGAGTGTGTTTGTTACCTTTTCACGCTCAATCGGCTGGACTAATTTTGATAAAAGGTATGGAGGTAGCTTATACCTTGGAGTTACACAATAACATTCACAGTCTAGAAACAGTCAGTCGGGTAATATCGAACGGACCCGAATATGAATAGAATACTGAGGACAGTAAATTCCACTAAAACATTATTAGTTTCGACGACCGAATGGCGTAGTGGTTTGTGTAACGGACTGCTATGCCAAAGGTCGCGGGTTCGATCCCGCTCAAGTCAAGCATTTGTTTGCATGAACATTTAATGTTTGATTTGGTCTGGGTGTTTCTATGTATAATATGTATGTATTTACATTAAAAAAAAAAGTATATATGTATTTATATCAGTTGTCTAGTACCCATAGTACAAGCTCTGCTTAGTTTGGGACTAGATGGCGTTGTGTAAATGTGGTGGAATATTATTATTATATTATTATAGTTGTAAAAAAAATTTCTCGTTGTAGAATGGAGACATACCAGAGTGACCACACCACTTTGTACTGCAAGCCACACTTTAAGCAACTATTTGAGCCCAAGCCGGTAGATGGGGATGATGAGACAGATGGTAAGACAACCCCTCTTCCATGACTAATCGCATTCTCGGGGTTAAAAAGAGGCATATTAAGGAAAGACCAATGATGTAACAATTTATTGTATCATATTTTGGAAAGAAACTGATTCCCGATATACAGCTCACGTTAGTTTGGGAATTAGCTTGCACTTGAATTTTGTTACCAAAAAAAAAATTATTTATTATTATTAACTATAAGTTGGTCTCTTTTGCTAACTATAATTTAAAAAGGAAAATTGATTTACAGAGTATAAGAAAATGATTCTTACCTGTTTCATTTTCAATATTTATTTATATCTTTATTGTATACACGGAGTGTCGCCACCCCTATTCATCCCGTGGGTGTCGTAAGAGGCGACTAAGGGAGCAAACTACGCAGGACAACAGCACTGCAAAGAGAAGGAAAACTTGACATAAACCCTATACCAACCCGACTGGCCAGCGTGGCATAGTAGGCCAAAACCTCCTTTCTAAGGAGAGGCCTATGTCCAGCAGTGGACTATTAAAGGCTGTTGATGATGATGATGATGATGATGAAGTAACAAATGTGTATACATAACAATCGCTCGCGGTGATCTCTTACAGACAACCTAAACATTAACGAAGGGCGATTTCAAATTAGACAGTTGTTTGACGCGAATCGTCTTATTTGAAAAGGTACCCCGACTTCCCATTCGAGTACCTATCGTGGGCGCATTAATTCCTGTAAATATTATTAATTATTATTTGTAAACCAATGTACATATTAATTTAAATGTTTTCCTCGACAGCTACTCCCAAAAAGCATCAGATGATTATCTGCGAGAGCAACCCGATAGAGTTACCGCCAGATGTCGTTAGAGGTATATATCAGTTGTGATATTTTAAACATAGATGGCGCCAACCGAAAAGTTATACCGGAATATAATATTTACACAGTCATCTTAACACGTTAAGTTAAGCCGTTGATCCCGGTTGCATTGAAGTTCAGCCATATCGTAGTGAACTTAAAGCCGACCCCAACTAGCTTGGAAAAAAAGGCTCTGATCAAGCATCTTAAGACATAGAATAAAACTGCCTACTATTTATAAAAGTTCTGTTTACAACACTTACATTACTGAGGAAATATTTGTTCATTTGTAGACGATAAACTCAAGAACTATTGGCTCGATCTTAATAATTATTTTACCATTAAAAAGTTACCAAATCCAGAAGCAAAGATAAATACAAGTAATTCTGTTTGATTATTTGTTACGCTTTTATGCCTTAATTACTTAACCGATCATCGTGAGAATTTCAATATACATGTTTAAGCTCCAAGTTGTTAATTTTTACTATATTTCATCCCGAAAAATAATATTGTTCATGAGACAATCTATATTCGTGTACTCTTGGAGTCAAAGAGGAAAGCTACAAAGCTATATTTAATTACAGTAATGTTCATATTGCATTGTCGTGCCCTCAGCCTCAGACAAACCAGACCTGGGCCTGGAGGAGCTGTCGCAGCTGGACGTGAAGTCCCGCTTCGAGGTGTTCGAGCGCGCCAGCAGCACTCCCGACGAGCCCCCCCTCCCGCTGGAGCCGCGCGCGCCCAGGGAGAAGAGCGCCGCTCTACTGTCCAAGCTTGCCAAGTTTGTCACTTTCTCTTTTAATTTTAAACAAGCTCCAATATTAGCACAACTTCTGACATTTACAATACATAGATGGCGCTAGTAACAAAAAATGCATACCTTTTTTAATTTAAACTACTATAAATAACTTAAGCATATGAAAAATAAATAAATACGAACACAATAGTAGAAAAACAGGAATTATTGTCCTCGTCTCATAGGCTTTGTGCATTCTACAAACGTATAGCTTGTAGTGTAAAACAGTTTTAACAAAAAACTGTGGAATTCATTGAAATTTCAATGTTTTGAATTATTTTAGGTGTGCAATGCGTTAAATGTAAAAAAAAAAATCAAAGTTTAAATAGAGAGAGAGAGAGCAAGAATTAAACTAAGCATTATAAAAAGAGTAAAAGTATTTTGAATGGAAATGGATAGCCAGTTGAAAGTGCTAAAAGAAGAGATGTGACCTTTGATTAATCAAAGGGCGGCAAAGCACTTGTGATTCTTGACCTTGAACCTCATAATAATAATACACCGACATTTACAAATGAAATGAAACAATAGGTCACATTACCAACTTGCCTACTAGTAATTACCTACAAGAAATCATACGCGCCAACATTCAAACTATAAAGTTGTTTTTTTGTCTGTTTTGTGTGTATATTATTACGTTCTGTGTAATATGTAAGTGATCTGTGACTAACTTACATAATACCTCCTGAAAACATTCTGTATTGTCTTGTGCACTGTAACTTATCTCTGATTTATACATATATATATATATTTATATAAGTGAGGATTTGTCATTGGCTATCTGTTTTCTTGACTGCTTTTATTCTGATCATCAAAAATAAATAAACTTAAAAATGTATTCTTAAAGGATGGTGTAGTGGTCTAACCGGTCACATCGACGCTTCCTACTACGCTGAGTGTTGTGGTTTTGATCCCCACATGGGACGACACTTCGTGTGATCCACAAATTGTTGTCCTAAGTCTGGGTGTTCTTTGTGTCCGTTTCATTGACGTTTGTAAAGTCCCCCGCGACACAGGATTATATTCCTAGTGCGGGAGTTGTCTTGTTAAAATAAAACAAAAGGTTAAATCAACTATAAAACCTGACCTATGCCCAATGTACCAAATACAAGTGATGTAAATTATTTAGAAGTCTAAAACCACGTTCAAAATACTCTACCAAAGCTTATTCTTTTAATTCTTTCTTTATATAAAAAGAGAAAATGTATATTTTTATCATACTATAATTTGTAGAGCGTCTAAACAGTTTTGGTCCTTTATCAACCATGGATAACTATCTATTGATCGTTGTAAAATAATTATGTAAACAAAATAATGTTATCGTTACATTTATTTCTTTGAATTCACAAGATTAGAACACTAGTAGGAAATTAACAAATAGCCAATGACATGTATCCATTTCTACAAAGTGTACGTAAACAATTTTAAAGAACACATAACGTAGGTCTTAGGAATCAGTATGTATCATTAATGATCATTATACAAGGTGTAAGGGACATTGTACCGAATACTGAAATAGTGTATTCAGACCGTGATTGTTAAAAAAAAATTTTTTTTTTTAATTTTCCTATTTTCTGGTTGAAAATGATGAAAAATGATATCACAATGAGTAAACAGAACATTTTACCGAAAACAGTTTAATGAATACCAAAAAACTGCAATGTAATTAATCAGACAGCCGAAGCGCGTGGGGCCTCCCCTTCGGCCGCCATTTTGTGTTAGTGTGACTGTTTGCACGGAATACACACGTAGTTATTACTTTTGTGCGATACCCACGGGGAATGACCTTAACCTTTGACAGCTGATTGCATAAAAAGTTTCAATGATTTTCGACTCAGAAGGATGGTCTGAATACACTATTTCAGTATTCGTTACGAGGTCCCTTACACTGTATATTGAATATAATATATATTGGACGCAATTATATTTGACCTCAATTTGCGAGTCCCACAAATATAAATAAATCTTAATATCTCCTTATATTTGTTACCGGGGCAAAATTTAAGCGCAACATTCATTTTGTTTCAAACAGCATTCATTTAAAATGTAACTCTAACTAAAATATCCAAACGCATAAACTAAACCAATTTGCTCTAAAGTGCATAAATCGGTTAGGATCAAACGTTTATTTTGTCGACATAAATTAATTTGTATAAAGTATCAAAATTATTCAGACGGGTGTTCGAACAACTTGCGTCATACCCTCAGACTGATTCTATTTCTGTAAGCCATGGGAACGGGTCTGCACACTTCATGTGGAGCTGTCCGTAATGGTTGATGTACATTGCTGGTATTCGCTCAAGCTCTGAGAATACAAATTAATGACGCACTTGCTTTGAATTGTATTCAATAATACAAAGAATATTGATACGAATATTAAACATTAAATGATAACTGTTCAAATAAGTACAATTTATTTAATTTGAATTGTAATAAGAAGTTGTCCATATATGGGATATTGCATTTTTCTATGTTATTTTACCCCCATATACTGAACTGGTCCGTGTGGTGACGGATTAAGAATACAGAGTGTCACCACCCCTATTCATCCCGTGGGTGTCGTAAGAGGCGACTAAGGAAGCAAGCTACGCAGGTAACAGCACTGCAGAGAGAAGGAAAACTTGACACAAACCCTATACCAACCCGTCTGGCCAGCGTGGTATAGTAAGCCAAAACCTCCTTTCTCAGGAGGTCCAGCAGTGGACTATTAAAGGCTGTTAATGATGATGATGATACTGAACTAATCGTGTGAATTTATGAATAACGATGTCGAATAAAGAATGATCTCTTAATAAAACTTCTTTATTCTATACAAATGAACAAAATTGAAGTGTCTGTTTGTAATGTCAAAATAATAGGTTTTTTCATGCTCACACGGTTATTTGCACGATACCTATGCCTAAAAACTAGTTTCAATATTTTTTGTCTGTCCGTTTGTTCCGGGTAATCTTCAAAACGTCTGGACCGATTTTAATAATATTTTACTACCAGGTAGCTGTCTATATAACGAATAACTTAGGCAATTTTTTCTCAGAAAACCCTGATAAAATTTTGTCCGGTCCGGGAATCGAACCCACTAAGGAAGCATCCACTTCATTTCATATTCCACGCGAACGAAGTCGCGAGCACCAGCTAGTTATTATTAAATTAGCTTAACACGAGTGCATCGTTCCACAAAACCTAACATTTTAATAGTCATTTATATATTATTCCTTATGAAAAAAAGTGAGCCCCAGTAAAAACACAATTGTTTATTTAAAATCAAAAGTTGCGCATAAAATGAAAACGTAAACTAGCTACCCTAGTCGTATATTATGTAACACATCTGACGGTCAAATCTAGTGTCGCGCGTTCATTAGCCAAATCAAACAGCGCTTAAATCCCTTTGTTGATCACACACTTATTACTCACTGTTCGAAATTATTCCCACAGATTAGAGGAAAATGAAATTACGTCATAAAATTAATTTACAATACTCACTACGCAATGTATTCCAAATTTATCGATACATCATCTACACATAAACTCACACTAGTACAGGGCGGATTTTTTCTTTAGCTCAATATGTTCCATAAGGTTTTTTTTTACATGCGTTTTAATTTTTTTCATTATAGCCATGTTATCTCACGACCGTAAGGTTGAATGTCGCTTGTAATCTATATTTCGAGATCCATGTCTATCACATTGTAGTCTGCGATGCGTTAAAGGCGGGTGAAATTTCGATATTTTAATAAAAAGCTTGTGGAGTTTTAGTGCACAGTGGTTGTAGATTTTGTATTGTTTTGTGTTATTATGTACAGGTACGTAGATAATTAGTTTTAAAGTTTATTTCTAATGTGTACAATAATTTATGTACTTGACTTAACGTTGGTAGCCAGGGTACAGCATATGGGTACACCTATCTTAGTTTTTTCTTGAGATTTAATTGGTATCCACATCCGGTGTATATTAATTTAGATGTGGAAACCTCATATTATTATAATAGCCTTTTTATTTAAAATTATGATCAAAATAATATGTGTAATCAAGAAGGCCAAAACCTCCTTTCTAAGGAGAGGCCTATGTCCAGCAGTGGACTAGTAAAGGCTGTTGATGTGATGTGATGTCAAATAGGTTAACACATTGCAAATTTAAGCAATCCTAACCAGGATAGTCTTCCTCTAACCAGCCGTCCACAGAACCACTAAACCGATTTTAAAAATGTAAACAAATCTATGATCACATATTCAAAGTTGGATCTGTATAAAATTCTTTCAAATTTTCGTATTTCATGATATACAATTTTACTGTCGTGAGTTACTATATACCAACCCGTCTGGCCAGCGTGGTATAGTAGGCCAAAACCTCCTTTCTAAGGAGAGACCTATGTCCAGCAGTGGACTATTGAAGGCTGTTGATGTGATGTGAGTTACTTAAATACACATATGTACTGTATACACATATGTGTGCAATATATACGTAATAGATTCACCTAGGTATGAAGTTTTTGGCGTTCCGAGCAATGTAACCATAGTGTGAAGTCCGGTAACAGGGTTTTTGTGGAACCATGGTTAATTTTGAAAATGTCTGTTTCTATAAACTCAATTTTAGTTCTCTCTGCACACCTACAACTCTAGAACCCCAGGCTTCTGGGTGTGTGTGCAACGATATGGGGAGGGGGAAGTCGGATCTTGGCAACATCGGTTTTCTGTGAAACCATGGTACCACTCCGGTCCAGCCGGCCCATTTATGTGGAAGCATGACTCCCACGGTCGAAATCTCTCTCTCTCTCTCTCTCTCTATATCCCTCTTTCTTATTTATCTTCTTAAAGCATTGTCCTAGCCTTCAATGTGTTCTATGGGCGACTGTTGGGTATTGTTTCCCATGTGTATAATCTGTGGTGTAATCCCCAGGTTCAAAGCGAAGGGCATGGACGTTGGCGTATCAGACGAGTACCTGAATGGAGTGCCCATTGAGGAGAGCGCCAGCGAGCCAGAAGATGAAGACGGTAAGTGTAGGTACGGTAAGGAGCTGGATGCTAAGTGATAATCCTATCCAGGTCTGTCTACCTCTAAAAAACCCTCCACCGAACCACTAAACAGATTTTAAAAATTATTTTACCAATCGAAAGCTACATTATCAGCGAGTGGCATAGGCTCGACTACGATAACCGCCATACACGCTGGCGGAACCGAAAGATAACAAAGGCACTCCGGAATAATAAAATTATGGAGATCAGATAAAATTGCTTTATTGATTACTAGCTGACCCGCGCAACTTCGTCTGCGTCTCTCAATGGAAATAAATTTTCTCCGTTTTTGAAACATTCTTCATTGGTGCTCCGCTCCTATTGGTCTTAGCGTGATGATATATAGCCCATAGCCTTCCTCGATAAATGGGCTATCTAACACTGAAATATTTTTTTTAATCGGACCAGTAGTTCCTGAGATTAGCGCGTTCAAACAAACAAACAAACAAACAAACTCTTCAGCTTTATAATATTAATATAGATATTTAACAATTCAGTGCGGAATGAATTTTAATGTAATGTAGTAGTAGGTGTTTTAGGCCTAAGACTTGTTTTATTATATTAATAACATACTTCATCCTTGACGACCGAATGGCGTAGTGGTTTGTGTAACAGACTGCTATTCCAAAGGTCGCGGGTTCGATTCCCGCTCAAGTCAAAACATTTGTGTGCATGAACATTTAATGTTTGATTTGGTCTGGGTGTTTCTATGTATAATAAGTATGTATTTACAAAAAAAAAGTATATATGTATTTATATCAGTTGTCTAGTAGCCATAGTACAAGCTCTGCCTAGTTTGGGACTAGACGGCGTTGTGTGAATGTGGTGCAATATTATTATTATTTATTAAACAGCTCCTTATTATCAAACATTAAACAGCGTGTGGTGACGGATTAAGAATACAGAGTGTCACCACCCCTATTCATCCCGTGGGCGTCGTAAGAGGCGACTAAGGAAGCAAACTACTCAGAACAACAGCACTGCAGAGAAGGAAAACTTGACACAAACCCTATACCAATCCGTCTGGCCAGCGTGGCATAGTAGGCCAAAACCTCCTTTATTTATTTATTTGGAAACTTAACAGCTATGTTACATATATAATGGGTGAATTTAAACATTTATTTAGACTCTTAGCCAATAATAAAGTTTCGCGACAAGTAAAAGAAAATTTCGTGCACCACTTAAACATAGGCAATTGTAAGTATTATATACTATCTCTAATTTAGTTATATTAGGTATATTTTGCAGAGTGAGAAGTATTCCAAAAGAAAGCAACTTACAAAAACAATCTTAATTTGGATTCACAAGCATGATTGCAACTTTTTAGTTATTTGTCTTTCTAAGGAGAGGCTTATGTCCAACAGTGGACTATTAAAGGCTGTTGATGTTATGTTAAACAGCTCCTTATTATATAACTTTTGTGTACAGACGAGGACTCAGTTCTGAGGAAGTCATACAAGCACACAACTAACCGCGAACAGCCCGTCTCGTTCTGCAACATGAGCGAGATAGTGGGCAAGTTCGAGACAGGCCAGCACTCCTCATCGGAGCGACACCGCGAGAGGAAGCAGGAGATACAGAACATACGCAGCAGGTTGTTCATGGTGAGTCACTGATTACAACTCCTTTTATTACAACCAGAGATAAGTTTTTTTTTTTGCTTTTGAAATAGAAATGACAAATATTTGTTAGTTTAAATATTACTTATTTTTTAAAGACAACTCCCGCATTAGAAATATATCCTGTGTCACGGGGGACTTTACAAACATACATAAAAAACACCCAGACTAAGAACAACAATTTGTAGATCACACAAAATGTCGCCCCATGTGGGATCGAACCCACAACACTCAGCGTAATAGGAAACGGCGTGGCGACCGCTTAAACCATTACGCTATCCGTGCAGTCACTCAGTATTTGCATTCTCTTAGCATAATTTTACCCATGAAATGTATTAAATATATTATTTTTTGTAACATAGTCAGTGAAGCATAAATAAAAAGAACCACTAAACTGTCAATTTTGTTTTGTTACAGGGCAAGCAAGCTAAAATAAAGGAGATGTATGAACAATCAGTGCTGCAGAGCGAACAAGGTAATTTATTGTCTGCACAATATTCATTTCATGTTTATAATAGATGTTTCACTTTTGGAGCGATGAATTTATTATTATACACGAACTTAACTGTACTACAATCAATTGAATGCTCAGTTTTAATTATGGTTGTAATAAAAAATTTGAATAGTTTACTTTAACGTATAGATATATGTCGATATGTCAGGGAGGACTCCAGAAGCCGCTGATGCGTTCCTGGAGATCCTCCCGACTGTCGAGGCAGGCCGCCGTGGGGTTTAATGGGTAGACCGGTTCTCCGGGAGTCGATGGTATGGTGCGAAACGCATTCCTCGCGTAAAAATAAACGAATAAAGTTTTATAATAAGTCTAATGTTGTAAAATAGTAAAAAATGCATTACTGTAACAAACAAAATTTTAAGAAGTTAACTTGAAATGCATAGATTTTTTTGAAATTCATGGAATACTCCGATAGGATCCACCAACCAGACTAAGGTCTGTTGTCAAGAAGTTATGTATGTAAAAATAAGATCGAAAACTGCCATTGCGCCAAATAGAATCATGCGTTACTTCTCGCTTCGGCTTGCCTGCACTAGATGGCGCTGAAATAAATTTCTTTATTTGTGAATGTAGTTAGTATAATTGTAAGTATGTATTGACATCGTTAAGTCCAGTATGCGTGTGATGTGCAGGCGTGACGTCATCGGACAAGATCGCCCGCGACCTGGAGCTGAGCGCGGAGAAGTCGCGCGCCATCAAGGAGCGCTTCGAGAACGGGGAACTGTTCAACGACGAGAACCTGCCGCCCAGGAACAGGGAGATCGACGACAGGGCACTCTTCAACGAAGGTCACTATCGTTTTATTGGTTTTTAAGTAAAACTTCTTTACGCACGATTGACTTGGGGAGTAAACTGGTGAATGCGTGACGAGAGCGTTACGAAAGGTGTGACCGGGCGATGCGAACGAAAGTTGAGAGAGGAGATATAAGTTAGTGAAGATAAAAAGAGAGAGAATTACGATTCGTATATTACTGTAGGGGTAAGAGAGAGAGGTGCGAACACACATTTTCTTTCCTCCATAGACAAGAAGTTTTACTTCAGTCGTGTAGTCTAAAGCACACTCGTTTTTTATTTACTTGTTTATTGCAGGTGTAGAGGATATACACATACTAGCACTACCTACAGGTGTAAAAAAACTTAAACAAAAATCTCGTACAAAAGTCAATAGGGTAAATGACTGTCAAATAGTATCTTTTTTAAACGTCAAAACGCTAGACGCGGTACATTTTTGTATGAAGTACTATTACGTGACGTCATACCTAGCTATTGTCAAATCATTTATATTTAATGTTTTTATCAAGATATCCAATCAATAAAAAGATTAAATTAATAATGGAAGACAATTCAGGCTCTACTTTAAGATGTTACATTTAATGATTCAGGCGAAATAATTTATTTTAAATCTTAGAATATACACTATTCTATTAATAAAAATGGACCATTATATGTGTATATTAATTAATTGTATTCAATAGACATAGAACCCGCGGATTACATGAAATGCTTGAATGTAATTTTTTCGAAGTAATCTGCTGTATTTTGAAATTTTTCAATGAAATAATCTGTTGACTTGTTATTATGTTGATAATTTTATCAAAAAATATAAATTTATATAAAAAAATAAATCATCAACGAACGAATAAGATTTTGAACCCGAACTTAATGATCTGAACAATGTTTCTGTTTTCGATATGTCGTCTCTTACATCCTGTATACTCTTTCATTTTAACCGACTTCAAGAAAGGACAAGGTTTCTACGATAAATATTCCTTCCAAATTCAGTTAACTGTAGTTCACCACAATAAGAATGAAGCATGGTATATATTGCAGGTATAGGCAAGAAGTCTCGTTCGATATTCCTGGAGCTGGACGCGAACGCTAAGACCATGCCTCCCACCTCCCCTCCACCACAGGACGTGCCTAAGCGAAAGGAGATTGTAAGTTGCTTGACTCCTAATGACTAAGCCGTTAGTATAACAAGTTACTAATTCAACCCCCCTTCTCCCCTCCAAAACCCTACAGACGTGAACCCACTACTAACCAACCAATTTGTAAGAGTACTAGTAATGTTTTATGACCGTTTATAGTAACGGTCTTTGAAAAGAACTCATTGGTCTAATCAAATAGCCCACTACCCCTCGGCTTACACAGTTTCTTCCCATTTCGTTAAATACTAGGATCACTGTTTGCCCGTTTCTCACAGCCAATTTGTTCAACTGAACCGATTAACTTCAAATATGGTAGCAGAGAGGCTAGTGTATTTCAGCAAGTTCAAAAAAAGAGCGTACTCCTTCCTAAAAGGCCGGCAACGCGTTTGTGAGTCCTGAGTTGCAGACGTTCATGGGTGGCGATGGTCACTTTCCATCAGGTGACTCGTCTGCCCCCTCTAACATAAAAAAAAAAAGTTTATTTTACATCAACTCGCTTTCGACAACAAGCGCGTACGGCGTTGGGATTGGTAAAGATTTTAGCGCGAGCCAATCACAGCACCAAAACCTCAGCCGTACAACGTAAATTCAACCATGGAAAACCCATGCTTCGGCCCAAATAAGTCAGCTCGACCGGAGTCGAGGGGGGGCCCAGTAGGTACCAACGTACTTGTGACTCTTAGTTGTAGGTGTCCGTTGACGGCATTGCTTACTTACCAGCGGGTGCCGTGGGCCTCAATTCTGCTATTTTAATATTGTATCAATAGACTGTCGATGGAAAGTCTTCGGAATAGTTTTGCACTTTTACTATTCTACTATGTAAAACTAATGGCCTCCCAATGACTTGACTGAAGTCACTGATACAAATGTTGATATCTTTGTAATAGTTTGACAACATTACGGTACTATTTAAATATGTAAAGAAATTATATATTAAATTTTCCAGATATGGCAATGGTGTTAATATCACCATTGATGAGCAAGTGTCACTACATCGACAGTTTATTGAAACTGTGAATTTATGTTAGTAGAATGCCGATATTTTGACCGGTGTCAATGGCATCTCCACAGCGTGTCAATGGAATTTCAGCAGCTTGTGCGTTAACATAAAATTGCAGAACTGAGGCCCAGATCATTTGCCCCCTATGCTTTTTAAAAAAAAAATGCTTTATCCATAATAATAATAGCTTATCCTCGCCAGCCGTTCATCCCCAAGGACGTGGTCCGCGCCGCCGACAAGCTGGAGGACGTAAAGATCGAGACGTCTGACATCTCAGACCGGTTCAAGTTCTTCGAGACGTACAAGCCGGAGACCAAACGCAAGGAGTTCCGCATGACGCCGCCCAGGCAGACACAGGTTTGTTACAAAACTATACTGGTCTATTCGCATTAAAAATATAGTGACGCTTCGATCAAGCCCCGCCCCTTGACCAATCAGGTTTCAAGAAATTGTCGTTTCGTACGAAAGCTTGGAATTATTTTCTTAGCGTACAACTTAATTATAGTAATAAATATTTTCAATAGACACGTATACATAAACTCACGTTACGTCACAATATATTGATACGTTACGAAACATTTACAAATTTTGTCGGAATTTAACTACATATTGTGCAGTATTTTTCCTAAGCTATCTTTTTTTTGTTTATCCTTTTGGATTTTGATGGTTTCACACATGCGAATGAGAAAACGAAATCCGTATAGGATCACTCGGTCTTTCTGACCGTCTGCCATAGACAATTTGCTTCGCATCTACGCCACAGATTAAGTTAAAAAAAGTGAATTTTGTTGGGTACCGTTAAAACTTTTGAGTTTAACAATAGCAATAAAATTGTATATATTGTTGCGCCATAGAATTAAATGGTTCGATTGTATGGAACGTGGAGGACAGCGCCATCTAATATCGACCAAAGTACATCTATTAAGATTGTGGTTAATACGAGTAGTTCTGATCCTTACAGTGCTAGATGGCGTTGCAAGTAACGCGTGACTAATTCTGGAATATTCTTGTTTGTCTGGAACGGACTATCGAATACTAGGGATCTTTCTAGTAAAATTCAAAAGCGCAATAAAAGCGAAGCGTGTTGGCCATTCGAGACAGTATCGTTTTACGATACAGCGAATTAACATCGGCGTGAATTTCTAGTGCGACTAACAAGATGTATAGTGATTTCTAGTATATTATAGTGAGTGTTTGTAAATACAGGAAATAAAGTAATTAACCGACAACTTTTATTCATTATATACCCCGCTCGTAACGATATCAATGTAAATCATAGTTGCGAAGTTCATGACCGCGACGTAAGTTACTGCGAAGTTTACTATCGCAACTTTTATTGTTCCTAAAGTTCTTTAATGCGATGTAGGTTACTGCAAGAGTTTATCTTTGCGATATACGTTGTCGCGAAAGTTTTTTTTTTTACTCCGATGATTGCAGTTTCTATCATTAGTTCATAGTGGAAATTATTATATTGTTGGACATGACTAAATAAATTAAAATTGTAAGCAAACTTAAATTGGTCCAAAAGATAATTAAATTTTCAAAAGCACAATCCATGTAGGATACTTTATCTACATAAATGACATATAAAGAGAGAAGGAAAACTTGACACAAACCCTATACCAACCCGTCCGGCCAGCGTGGTGTAGTAGGCCAAAACCTCCTTTCTAAGGAGAGGCCTATGTCCATCAGTGGACTAGTAAAGGCTGTTGATGATGATGATTGATGATGACATATTAAAAAAGAATAGCTTTTCTTTGCCGGTTACTATAACTATGATTTACTCTGTATATATTTATAGTCTAGGAGAGGTTTAAAGATGTCAGTGTAGTCTGAAGGGGATCGTTATTTGATAAGTGGTGCAATTTGTGTGGCAGCGCGCCAAGTCTCCGTCCCCGGAGCTGTACCACGAGCCCAGCGTGGTGCGAGCGGGCGAGGAGGGGGGAGGCGACACGGCCGTGGCCGCCGCTAGACACACCGCACAGCGCATGATCAACGTCTTCCGCCAGCTCGAGCACCAGCAGCACCACGCCGAAGAGCCGCAAGGTACCACTTATTTTTTACGAGCGGAAACCGCCTCGGCCCGTCACACCTAGTCTATACTTATATCATATTATAAATCTAAAAGTAACTGTCTGTCTAATAGCTTTTTATGTCATAGGAAACAAACGAGCAGACAGGTCGGCTGATGGTAAGTGGCTACCGCCGCCCATTGTCACCTGTTGTCACCATTGTCACTCATAAGGCACGAGTGCGTTGCGGCATTTGAGGTGGACTCTTTTCTTGAAGGCTTGATGTCTGTTAAGCTTCGCGCGACGCCACGCGAACAAAAACTAGTTTCATATTAATTTAGTAAAACGGTTTTGTTGCATCATTCAAATCAAACTATATTTGTACAGGTCCTAAACCTCTGAAGAGGTTCACTCCGCCTCCTCCGGGCGAGAACAATCATCAGGGTGACACATCATCCGAGGAGTACTCGTCTGAGGAATACGAAGAGGACAGCGAGGATGAACGGCGCCGGGTGTACTTCGAAGCGAGGGAGAGGGACGAAGCGCTCAAACAGGTAACATGGTTACATAATACATTTAGATTCCATCTTTTTTTTTTATCCTAATGAAAAAACAAAACCCATAAAATAATCACTATCTGTTTGCACGTTTCTCTCAGCCAATTTGAACCTAAATTTCGTGTATTGTAAACAACATAACTGAAACACACCAATGGGGTGTCGTTTACAATTTTTCTTTTTAGTAACGACACCACTGCTGACTAATGATGTATAACATAAAATAAAACAACTTGATTCGTAAAACATAATAATTGTATCCATTACAAAAAAAACAACTAAATTAATTTATAAAACTTGATCTGATATTAACAATTATTTTTTTTACCTTATCTTAGTTTCACTTTATGTCTAATACATGTTGGTTTAATTACACATTTTGAGTAAGTTAGTTCTACAACTTGTCGATAGATGGCGTTGATCTTGTTTTCTGAATCGCGCTATTAAGATATACGAACGGGTGTTCTTAAGGTTAGAAAAATTAATAAAATGTGTCTCTGTTCTGAGTGTGGTGTTTTATTTCGTGATACTTTTGGGAAGTGTACATTTGGTCCTTCTTGAGCCGATAAAGGACTGGCATACATTGTCCCCGTGGAGCTAGTTTTGCGACAGCGCATCAAAGGTGAAGAGTGGAGCAGCGCAAGCATCAGCGCGCATACATTGCGCAGTTGGAGTAAGCAGTGTTTGCAGTGTGAGGGGAAGGTCGACCCCCCTTGACCTACGGCGAGCTACGTAATACGTGAGTGGACAGTGTATATGAAGTGATTGAAGATAAACTGTGAGTACTTTTAATTATTTAATAATAGTGGAGTTAAATTTATTCAAGATTGACTATTTAATGTTAAATGTTAGCTTGGACTTAGAATAGTTTCTTAAAAAGTGAAGAGACGGGGAACCTATGCCCGATTTTAGTTAGAATTTCACCGGAAAAGACTTGTAAATTTTTAAAAGAATTTATATCTACACTGACTTTGTGCAATAAAACTTAGTGATTCGAAGTGCTACTACTAGTGGTTTGTACAAAATGCAAGCATTCGAAAGAATTCAATTGGACACAAGTGCGGCTATTGCCCGAGCACGTTCTAACTTTAAAAAATCTCCAAAGGAGCGAATTACACAAAATTACGTCGAAGTAAGGTTGGAGAGTTTAGAAAAGCAATGGAAATTATTTAATGATTCACATTATAAGATCCTGCAAGAGGTTGAGGAAACCGCATATGTCGCATCTAAGTATTATTCTACGAACCTATATCAGACTACTGAAGAAGTATATTTCGATTACAAAATAGAACTTAAGGAAATGTCTACTAAATTAAATCAACAAATGCCAACATTGCAGAGTACCACTAAGGCTTCAGATAAATCATGTGATATTAAATTACCAAAAATTTCTTTGCCAGTTTTTTCTGGTAACTATTCCGAGTGGATAAGTTTTAGAGATTTGTTTGTGTCCTTAATACATAGCAATAGCAAATTGGATGATGTACAAAAACTACATTATTTAAAGACTCATTTGTCTGGGGAAGCTGAAAGTCTTTTACGTCACATTCCTATTACTAGTAGTAATTACTTAACTTGCTGGTCACAGTTAGAAGGCAGATATAATAACACAAAATATTTAGCAAATTGTATTTTAAAACGATTTATGAGCCAAAAGAATATTGTAACTGAATCTGCCCATGCGTTAAAAGAATTATTGGACACATCTAATGAATGTTTACATGCATTAACTAACTTAGGAATTAGTGTCGTTAATTGGGACATAATAGTAATATATATTTTGAGCTTAAAGTTAGATAATGAGTCCCGCAAACAGTGGGAATTAAAAATTAGTGACGCTTCCAATCAGTTACCTACATTTAAACAATTTCAAGATTTTATTGAACAAAGATTTAGAGCTTTGGAATTCCTAGATGATGGCAAGGTTCGTAATGTATTATTGCAGCGTAAGGTATCCTCAGTAAAGGCACACTCGGTGTCTACTGCATTGTCTTGTTCCTATTGTCAAGATAATCATAAAATAGCAAACTGTAAAAAGTTCTGTCAACAAGACATTGATACGCGACGTGATTTTGTCCAAACGAATGGTCTATGCTTTAATTGCTTAGGTGTCAGTCACTCAGTATATTTGTGTCGCCAGTCAACAAGGTGTCGCTTATGTAAGAAAAAGCATCATACTTTACTACATTCTAAAAATATCGCGAAACCAGGTAATGAACAAAATACGGCTGTTCCTGCTATTGAGAAAGATGTTACTACAGCCCTATCAACTAACCCACCTCAGAGAGAGTCCACTGATATTGTTAGTTGTTTCTCAAATAGCCAAGGTCAAGTACTATTGGCCACTGCTTTGGTAAAGGCACAGTCGAGAAATGGGACCGTTATTGTACTAAGATCTTTGTTAGATCAGGGATCTCAGGCTTCATTCGTGACAGAGTCCATGGTCCAGCTATTAGGTCTTGAAAGGATACCTATCAGAGGTAAAATTACAGGCATTGGTGGTAATCAATGTCAATCCCTATCTTCTAATTCAATGGTTGTTATTCAGGTTCAGTCACGAGTTGACCCCAGCTTTGTCGTTGCTGTCAAGGCCTATGTTTTGAAAAAGTTAACAACTCTTTTACCACAGGAGAAGATAAGGACACAAGTTTTAACGACAATCTCGTCTATGGAATTAGCTGATCCGTCATTTGCTAACCCAAATAAGATAGATCTGCTTTTAGGTGCCGAAGTTTATGGCCAGATAATATTGGAAGGATTAGTCAAAGGTCCACCAGGTTATGCAGTTGCACAAAATACCAAACTTGGCTGGATCTTGTCTGGCCATATAGGTAAATTCAACCATAACGAGACTAATCATAATTGTATTAGCCTACATTCATCACAACAGGAGGAAATTGAACTCCTAAAAAGATTTTGGGAATTAGAGTCCGAGCCTACCTGCGATTTAGAAACCAAGATGTTGAGTCCAGAGGAATCGCAATGTGAAAACCACTTTTCAACCACAACCAAACGAGATGAGTCGGGTAGGTATGTGGTAAAATTACCATTTAGGTCATCAGATCCTAGTTGTAAATATGGTGGATCAAGGGATATTGCTTTGAAACGATTCTTTATGCTTGAAAGGCGTCTAATGAAAAATCCTGATTTGAAGCAGCAGTATTCAGCTGTTATAAATGAGTATTTGACTCTTAATCATATGGAGGTAGTGCAGGATATTGACAAAGAGGGTGCAGTGTATTTACCTCATCACGCCGTGGTACGTAATGATAAGAGCACTACTAAATTGCGTATTGTGTTCGACGCTTCTTGTGTTGGTACTAACGGTAAGTCCTTAAACAGTGATTTAATGGTAGGACCGTCGTTGCAACCTGATTTGCGACACATCATAATGCGTTGGCGATGCCATCCCATCTGCTTAGTGGCAGACATTATTAAAATGTACCGGCAGGTCAAGTTATCAGATGATGATGTTGATTATCTTCGAATTTTATGGCGAGAAAACCCAGATTTGCCAATGCAACATCTTCGGCATCTACGTGTAACATTTGGTACAGCTTCGGCTCCTTACTTGGCAGTCCGATCGTTGCAGCAGTTGGCCACAGATGAAGGAGCAGATTTTCCATTAGTCAAAGGCACCGTTCTGACCGATTTCTACATGGATGATCTCATGTCTGGGTGTGAATCGGTGTCAGAAGGGGTAGAAAAATATAAACAGTTAACCGAGATGCTGAACCGTGGTGGATTCCAACTTCAGAAGTGGTCTAGTAGTAGTGAACAATTATTAGAATCGATTAAGGATACAAAATCAGAATCAGAATGTAATTTAGAAATAAAAGCAGATGCAGTTTCAAAAATTTTAGGTCTAATGTGGAACAAGAAAACTGATGAATTTGAGTACACTGTTCATCTTCCAGACTTGGAACCACCTATAACCAAACGAAAGGTCATATCGGACATAGCACGCCTGTTTGATCCTCTGGGATGGATCGCTCCTGCTATTACTACAGCTAAGGTTTTTATCCAAAGACTGTGGTTGACAGGCATTGAATGGGACGAAGAACTGCCTACCGCTTTACTCAAGGACTGGATTGCATACAGAAGTGATCTATGTAAGCTCACCAAGTTTCGAATACCTCGTTGGATTAGTTTACGTAGCGACAGTCAAGTTTTGGAACTGCACGGCTTTTCAGATGCCTCTACTGTGGCATATTCTGCTGTCGTATATTCACGTGTAATACGTGCGGATGGAAGCATACATGTAAATTTAGTAACTTCGAAGACAAAAATTGCGCCTATAAAACAAGTGTCAATACTTCGCTTGGAACTTTGTGGAGGCGTTTTGCTGGCCAAACTACTTCTTGAAACAGCTACGATTCTGAAGGTTCCAAAGCAGCATTTACACGCTTGGACGGATTCCGAAATTGTCTTAGCTTGGATAGCAAGTCACCCTAGTCGTTGGAAAGTATTTGTGGCTAACCGAGTTGCTGAAATAATCAATATTGTAGATCGGAGTCAATGGGCGTACGTCACTTCCAAGGAGAACCCAGCAGATTGCGCTTCACGAGGAACAAAACCTTCAGAGTGTGATAGCTTGCAAATTTGGAAAAACGGTCCTGTGTGGCTACAAAAAGAAGAAATAAATTATAAAAAAGGCAATATTAAGGAGACTAGTTTGGAAGAAAAGAAATTAAAGATAAAGTGTCATGCAACTAACATCGAAGAAATAGACGACAGTATTTTAACTAGATTTTCGAATTTAAACAGATTAATACGAGTAATAGCATACTGTAGAAGATTTGTTAAGAGAGAAAAATCTGAAAATAAGGAACCAAAAACTACCTGGCTTACTACTAGAGAACTAAATGAATCAATACTTATCTGTGTGAAACTCTGCCAGTATCAGTGCTTCAGTGAAGACATTAAGCTATTAAAATTTAATGGAAGGGTAAGTAAAGCAAGCAAACTTACCTCTTTGAATCCTTTTCTTGACGAACAGGGTGTTTTGAGAGTAGGTGGACGCTTACAACAGGCTCCTATTAACGACGACATGAAGCATCCCATCCTTATTCCCTACAAATCTCACTTTACAAACCTGTTAGTGGCAGAAGCTCACGAGAGAACCCTGCACGGAGGACCTCAATTAATGTTGAATTATTTGCGCTCCAAATACTGGATTATGAATGCAAGGACGCTCGTGAGGCAATATGTGCATAAGTGTATAAATTGTATTCGGTATTCTGCGAAACCAAATCAACAATTGATGGGTCAATTACCTAAATCTAGAGTCACAGCCGGGAGACCTTTCCAGAGTAGTGGCGTGGACTATGCAGGCCCAATAAATATACGTGCCGCTAAGGGTCGTGGTTGTCATTCCACAAAAGGGTATATCTGCCTTTTTGTTTGTATGGCCACTCGGGCCATCCATCTTGAGGTCGTTAACGACATGACCGCTCATAGTTTTTTAGCTGCCTTCAAGCGGTTTGTGGCCAGACGTGGTAGAGTGCTTGATTTGTGGAGTGACAACGGCACAACGTTTGTCGGCAGTGCGAAGGAATTAAAGAATTTGTTTAATGCCGAAAAATCGACAATTGCTCCAGAGATAGCGGATTTCCTTGGCACCAACGGGACCAATTGGCATTTTATACCCCCCCACGCTCCAAATTTTGGAGGGTTATGGGAAGCAGGTATTAAATCCACCAAACATCACTTAAAGAGAGTGATAGGCAAGAGTACGCTAACATTTGAAGAAATGATAACTGTGCTGAGTCAAATTGAGGCATGCCTAAACTCCAGGCCCATATCACAACTCCCTAATAATCCGGAGGAACGGTATCCATTGACACCAGGGCATTTTCTTGTGGGTGAACCGCTGGTGACTGTTCCTGACTTCAACTACGAAAACACAAATATTAGTAGTCTTAAACGGTGGCATCTCACTCAGAGGATGGTGCAAGATTTTTGGCGCAGATGGTCTCTGGAATATCTTACTCAAATGCAACATAGATATAAGTGGACTGACTGTATCCTTGAACCTAATGTTGGGGATGTCGTTCTTGTAAAGGAGGATGGTCTTCCACCTGCTAGATGGCTATATGGACTAGTCATTAAAAAGCACCCAGGTTTGGACAAAGTTACTCGTGTGGTTTCGATTAAATGCAATAATAATGAAATTAAAAGACCTGTGTCAAAAATAATTATTTTACCTGTAACCACATAAATATCAATGAAGTATTTTTTCTATAGTCAATGTTTGCCATGTTTGTGTTCCCCACTTTATTGAGTTATTTACCTTTGTTTTTTTTTATTCTTATGTTATATTGTTTTGTTGCATACTAGTATGTACCTATGTTTAATTACAAGTTGATTTACATTGTTTTTTTTTTTTTTTTTTTTTTTGTTTATGGTCAAATTGTTTACTCTTTTGTCATGTTTACATCTTATGGTGACTTTGTAGAAATAACTGATATCTGTATGTTTACTAGTTTAATGGACATGGCTGTCCATGGTGGGCAGGATGTCTAATACATGTTGGTTTAATTACACATTTTGAGTAAGTTAGTTCTACAACTTGTCGATAGATGGCGTTGATCTTGTTTTCTGAATCGCGCTATTAAGATATACGAACGGGTGTTCTTAAGGTTAGAAAAATTAATAAAATGTGTCTCTGTTCTGAGTGTGGTGATTTATTTCGTGATACTTTTGGGAAGTGTACACTTTATCTTGAAAGCAACTTCTGGAAAAGCCTTTTTAAAATGGTTATGATCGTGATTTTGCGAATAAAAAATAATTTATATCGATAAATGCATATGTTTTTTTTTTGTTAGAACTTAATTATGGTGGTGTTGTTACCAAAAAAATTGTAAACGATACCATAGTGGTATGAGCCAGTGGTGTCGTTTACAATACAACGGAATGCACCGACTAAGATAAAATTTCTTAACAGGTGTGCAACGTAAATACATAATAAATGTGTCCATGTGCGGTGGTATTTGCTTACCATCAGGTGACCCGTGTGCTCGTTTGCTCCCTACGCAGTTAAAGAAACTCTTTAACATAGACTCTAGAATGTTGTATCTTACGAGAGTAATTGTTGAAGGCACAACAACTCGCCCGCACCAAGAGTTTCCGCGACCGCTTCGAGCACTGGTCAGAGTCGGAGCAAGCGCGCTCAGAGCCCCGCCCCCCTCCATCTCTCCCCACGGACAGGACGCAGGAACCGGACGACGACGGAGAGTCACAGCTAGAGACTGCCAGAAGGTATTTCTTTATTACATTGCTAGTTAAAAATACAGTAAAAATTTTAAAACTTCTTTGTAAGCACTTAGCCTAGTTCAAAATCTTATGCAATTTTATAATTCTCTTAAATGTTTGTATGATCTGCAAATACTTGTTTCGGAGTTTGGTTGTTTTCAAAATTTAATATCAGTGAATCTAGCTTTCATAGTACAAAAGCTCTGCTTGGTTTGAAACTAGATGGCGTTGTGTGTCAAAAGTCCGAAAATATTATTATTAATTAGCTGACCTCTTAATTCTGAACCTTTTTAAATGTGTTCTCTAAATATTTACTAATTATTATTCTATATTAATGTTCCAGCTTACGTGAAAAGTTCGAAAGCATGAACGTTCAAACATCTGCCGTGACCAAAAGCTTCGCGCCCAAAGTTAATAGATTTGTGGTAAGTTCAACCATAGACCATTTATAAACAAAAAAACCTTAACCGTCAACGAGTCACGATAATTATTAAATTCCCATTTTATTTGGCTTTAAATAAAAGAGAACAAATAATACGGTTTTGTGAAATTTATGTTTAAATTTGGTATGGTAAAATACGGCGTTATAAAAAATAATATGATAATATTACTAAAATGGTATCACGCAGCATGCCTATTTATCTAACCTTACTAAATTATAATTGAAGATAGGAAATTACCAGTTTGCATGTTGTGTACAAACAAATCAACGATTTACATAAGATACCAATAACTATTTGAAATGTTGCCACACCAAATTATCTTTCAAGAAACATTTTTTTTACAATATCTGTTGAAACCTCACAGAAGTGCAAAAAATATTTGTTGATGTGCGTATATGAATTGTTATTTTGTCCACAGTGACCGTCACCGGCGTCCACGATAAACCAACCAAAGCAATATTAATCTCTTAAAGTTGTATAGTATTTTATCTAATAACTATTTGCCAATTATATATTATAGTTGTAAGCGACGGTTGTAACCTTTATAAGAATTTGGAAAATAATCATTAGACATAGGTAAGAATGTATTTATTTAGCTACGGTGACGAACTGTCGTAGAAACATTTTATATGAACAAAAAGTGCCTTAGTAAGTGCAATTTTTGATTTTTTTACGAATACTTAAAGAATATTTTAAATGTTTTTATTCGAAGTTAAGAAATATAGTTAGTTGAAATTTTATAAAATTTATCAAATAATAGTCATTTGTCATCTTTCAATGTTAATTTAATTTAAATGAATATGAAATAATATGTTAATTTTAATTTAGTAATTGGCTTTGAACCGAAAAAATATTCAGGATACTCGGTAAGCTATATAGTCATATCTTACGCGAGTTTTCTTTGTACAGGACATTCGCAAATATTTTCAATTTGTCTTTCTTCGTGAAAAAAAGAATCTAATTGCCAGTGGAAAAAAAACTACTTTTTCAATTGGTTACTTTATTTTTTGGTCTTGCCACATTATAGACGTAATTTGACTCTGTGCCATCTTGAATTTCTAATTATCTCGTGTAGTTCAATAATTTAACTATTGTTTATACAGAATATCTCATATTTATCATTAATATACATTTTGATATGTATTAGGTAATTTTACTATGTGACTGAATATTAGATTCTCTGTATTTATTTGTTTGTACTTAAAACGGTTTGCCGATTTTTATATTATTCGAGTAAGAAGATGAATAAATAACAAAATTGTATTTTTGTTTTATTTTTTAAACCCTCCTGTCTACGTTACACGTTGCTGTAGGTTGTCTGATCTAAATACAGGTAAAGGATTTTATGTTACAAGTTGTATTTAATACTCACTTGAATAAGTTAACTTTTCAAACTCACTAGCTAGCTGATGTTAATATAAATAGACACTTGCCTATGGAAAGACAGAAAAACGTTTATTTTGGCAATAACACAACACTTTTGATAATTGTGCAACTTGAGTTAGTTTGATGATACTTGCATGCTATTGCTAAGATTATTCGTGTCTTGTACTGATAATGGTTCTTCCTTCATTTAATTCAATCATAATTAGGGGGCCATCCATAAACTACGTCACACAATAAAGGGGAGAAGAAGTCACGAAGTATGACATTTTATGATAAGGGGTGAGATAGAAATTAATTAGTATGAACTTTGAATTTTATAGATATGTGATTAACATTTAAAAACCAATATCTCTAAATATTTAAATTTGCAAAATCAGCGATATTAAAAATAACTCATCTGCGTCATTGCTGTCTCAGAACCTCAGAAGAATAGTATTTAGAATAGAAAGGTAAATAAATAAAACAAAAAAATCTATTTATAATCTAGTTATTATTTTCAAAAAAATATAGGGAACGTGAAACAATAAATTAATCACCTAAACATAAATATATGTTAATATTTATCAATCACATTAGCGTCTGAAGTCCAGACATGAGACCCGAGTCTTGCCAACGCCAGTCAAATATGCCAAACGGCTAACATATTAAATTAAAACCATCTTACAAATTGAAAAAAAGCTGTTTCATCTTTAGGGGCGGTTTCTTCCTATGTTTCAACGACTTACATGCGTATTGGATGTGAAAACTGGTACTTAATCGACTTTACCACGGACTCTGGACTTTAGCGACGTTTTGATCAAATTGCAATGTCACTCGTTTCATTGGATGATCACTATAATTCTGAACTTTAAATAAAAAAATTACCGAGGCTCGATTATAACATCGATTAAGTTCTAATTTTAACATCTAACAGATATAATGGGCAATTTTCATGTTTGTTTGTGAAGCTATCTTCGAGTTACAAACGAAAGATGGATTTAATTTAATTTCCAAACATAAATGTTAGCCGGATTTCTTTAAATAACCCTGAAATTAACGACAAATACCTAGTACTTATTCGAAATTGACACCGACTACTTCTATAGACATCAATAAGGCAAAGAATTGTCTAAATATTTGGCTTTGACTTGCAGTAGACAAACTTGACTCAAAATAACATTTTCTCTCTCACATTATGATCGTAAGTATTCGTTTCATACACAAATACTCTTAAGATATGAAGTAAAAAACTATTAGGGACCAACTGGTTACTCAAAGTCGTTTAATTTTATAGTACAGTGCTGCCAATTTATAAATCAAAATATTGGCAACACTAGTAATGTCTTTTGTCATTGGTGTGGACTTGAGATTTGATACCATTATAATTTCATGTTTATGATTTACTTATGGACAACACAATTTAAAAATAACTATTGCGAATTTATTTTATTTTTAACTGATTTTCGACCAATTTGTCTGTTTTCCAAAAGTAAATCATAAACAAATTAGTCCATAACACTTAATCTACGGTATAAAATATACAAATGTACATTCAATCGAAAAGCAAGCTGAACAAACTTAAAATTCACAAAATTATCTAAGTTAAATTAAAAAAAAAAAAACAATAAAACTATAAGACAAAAATTGTTGTGCATCAAAATATTATTAAGAAAACCGTGATCTGTTTCCATATTAATTTTATTTACAACATATGTTTAGACAAAGAGCTGCAATTAGTATTGGGAACAGATATAAAAATATATTTCCACTTCAGTATACTATACGAGCCTCCAGGTACAAGATACTGACATGACACTCTTGACCAGTTCAGGACCAGGCACTAAATTCTTCGGTTTCTCATGTTGTATCCTGGATCTGAGATAAGATATATAACCCTATCTCTCTTCCCAACACAACCTCTATAAAAGAATCTTTTAAAATTTTAAACGCACAAATCACAGTTCTTAATTAAATAAAATCGACTTTATTGACGTCAACGCCATCTATATTTTTTTTTTTATAGTTTGGGTAAGGTCGCTGTTCTCAAAATTCTCAAAAAGAATTTTATTTGTAGGGTCACTCGTGGCCTTCTGTAGGGAATAGCCGTGGTTGTCTAGAGTATCTAAATTCTCTATAAACATTAATAATACTGCATTTATCTAAGTAACAGACATACGGGGCTTTACGGGCATGTAGTTTCTACTTTATTGCTTTAATTTGCGAACAAGGCGAACATTCGCTTATGTAACAAATTATGCATAATCGATATTAAATTAAATATTTAATAACTTAACGTTTTGTACGAAAAAGTAGGTTTCTAGATAATAAATAATCATTCGAATGTTATTCACTGACTTGATTAGGTCATTTGTGTATGAGGTAGCCAATAAGGTTTGCCATATAATACTTCAACATTATTTTGCCGTGATTGTCTGGTGTAGTATGTACGACCCAAGGCTAACTTAGAACAAAAAAGATTTGAATTACTATTCGAATAAAATATGTTATTTATGTTACCGATTTTTAGATTAAATGAAAATCGTAAAAAATCTCTGGGCCAATAAATGAGTGATTTATGTAACAAACGTTTAATAGCGATAGATATGACTTTTCGTATAGGGTATACTTTTTATATAGGGTTCGTATTTCAGATAAGGCGATGGCACCTCGAGGCAGATGTATGGTACTCTAGTTGGTTGCCAGTAGAAATAATAGTTGTACGAATTCAACGAATCAATTTATGTTACAAATAAAAAAGAAACAAAAACTGGGACGAATATATGTATATGTATGTAATATCTCTGCCAGCCAGTCAATTTGTCTTTAGCTGTTGTGCAGTGCAGCATTGGCTGCGAGTTGTCAATCACTGTACTTGTTCGGCTAAGTGTTTGGGTAGATTCTTATGTTCAAAATAAATCACTAATTTTGTCGAGAGTATTTGTAGTTTCAAATTAGACCAAATGCATATAGTGGCAGATTTTGCAAGTTTTAAATGGGCCATAACTTATTCGGAAACAGACAATGCAATGACGGTAGGTGAAGATTAGCTTTTATATTTATTTATTGAAGCAATAGTTAATCGCAATTTAACTGAAAACTCCAGACACTGTGTGAAAGACAGTAAATTATCAATTACGTGGAAATTGTTCCTGCATTTTTTGATTAAGGTTTTCAAATTCATTACATTAACATCAAGTCAATATTAGATATTTGTGATTTGACTCCACTCCGGATTTTTTTTATACAAAACCTTTTCCCTCCAAAACCTTTCCGTTTTAATAGAAATATATTAATTTGACGTGAGTCAACCGTATACAACAGTAGTCCAATCTTTATTACCACACTGCACATCCTGCTAAAGACACATCTGACAATATTTTTTCAGAATGTAATGTATATATATATTATTCTTCTAGAGCATTTTTAGAAATGTGTGAATAAATTTAATACTTACTTACATTTATTTTACTTCTTTTTAATTAATATTCTTTTTCTTACGTCTTCGTTTAAAACTTTTTCAAATAAAATTTGCGACGCAGTTTTAGATATATCTTCAGCTTGGTAACAAACTTATGTAAATAAAAGTTAATAATAGAAAATAAATTAACCACTGGGCTTTTTAAATCTATACTAATGTAAAAAAAAGATCAAGAGTTTTTTGTATGGTTGAACGCGCTTTTCTCAGGAACTACTGGTTCTAATTGTAAAATTATCTCAGTGTTGGATAGCCCATTTGTCAAGGAAGGCTATAGGCCATAGTACGTTTTATTAAAATTAATAGGAGTCGAGTATCAATGAACAATGTTGCAGACCGGAGAAAATGTATTCCTTGTGAGAGAACGAGACGAAATTGCGCGTGTCAGCTAATGGACAGCTAATATAAATTATTCTTTTGGTTGACATTGGACGCAAATAATGTTATGAAAATATGTTACCTTTACGTCTTACTCAAAGGGCCTTACACAGTGCTATTAGGTCTCCTCTCTCAATTTGCGAACGGAATAGGAGAACTGAATAAAAATACAACAACTGTGATGGATGAACCCTTTCACAGTTAGTCCTGTTAGTATTTCCTACCGTTTAAGTCTGTGTGACAAACTGCCAAAAGGCCTTGTGTGGATATTAAAAGAAGACAAGTGAACACGAAAAAAACTTTTGTGTGGTCTATTCGCCTTAAGAAAATAGCGCCCGCCCTCTCACCAATCAAGTTCCAAGAAATTATCGTTTCGTATGAAAGCTTGGAACCTGATTGGTCAGGGCGGCTTGCTTGATAGATGTGTCACTATTTTCTTAACGCGAATGGCCTGTCTAATCTTAATTTTGTTAACTAGAGTATATCTAAAACTGCGTACCCATTCAAACATATGCTTAGCCTCTACGAGACCGCTTATACCAATTATATTTACATTGTTATCCTAAACGTGCTTGTTCATTTCATGAAGGACTCTGAATATAACCTCAAATTTTGAAACCATACCATACCGCCACACTTGCAAATTGTATTTATTTTAGTTGTTGATTTCACTATACATAATAAATATATATAAAATCTATCTATACAAATAAATAAAATTGAAGTGTCTGTTTGTAATATCAAAACAAAAGGTATTTTCATGCTCACACGGTTATTTGCACGATACCTATGCCTAAAAACCAGTTTAAATATTTTTTGACTGTCTGTTTGTTCCGGGTAATCTTTAAAACTGGACCGATTTCAATAATATTATACTATCAGGTAGCTGTCAATATAGAGTAACTAATGCTATTTAAATTTTGCACGGTCCGGGAATCGAACCCACTAAGGCAGCGCTATTCAAATTCCATGTGAATGATGTCGCGGGCACCAGCTAGTATACTAGATATGGATAGATGCCATACATTTGTTAAGTTCATTGTCGAAAGAACTCTTCTCAGTTTTAAGTTTTAATGCTTTTGGTATCTGCATTTCTTTTTTATTCTCTTTCGGAGAGTCACAGTTTATACCTAAAAAAAATTTCTGATAAGTACTTGTTTGCAGGAGACTGTGTCGCGGTAATATTTTATGTAATAGGGGGACAAAGAGCAGGCAGTTTACCTGATGGTAAGTGATTACCGCTACCCATTGACACAAGAGACAAGTTTGTTGCTGTTGATTTTTCTTTCCTGCGTTTGGGCAATTCATAACAGTATTGTAAGAATCTAATAGTGATATATCTATATCCGCGGATACGGTCATGAGTCATCACTAGTATTTATATGCTAGTGATGACTTTTAAGGTTTAAGCGGTAGCCACGCCGCTTCCTACTACGCCGAGTGTTGTGGTTTCAAACCCCACATGGGACAACACTTTGTGTGATCCACAAATTGTTGTTCTGAGTGTTCTTTGTGTCTGTTTCATGTATGTTTGTGAAGTCCCCCGCGATACAGGATATATTCCTAATGCGGGAGTTGCCTTTGAAATAAAATAAAAAAAAATTAACGAACCAGCGCATCACTAGTATGTACATACATTCGCTGCTTTTACTTTTTAAATAATTATTTTTATTATCTCTAACCTAGTTATTTAAAGGTTGTAAACACAAAAACAAACACACTCGTCATTACAATCAACATTCGCCCATATTGTATTTCACATTAAGAACTATTTTCATTTCTTCTAAAAAGTACATTCGAGGACAAATAACAGTTTCTTAGTCACTCTAAATTGTTTTGATATATTTTTTTAAATGTTTTACCTATTTACTCGTTCAACAACTGAAGCCATTCTTTTTTATGCACTGAAGGTTACTGGGGCGGTATACTATGGGGATCTTGTGTCAACCAGGTTTAATTTTCGTGCGTTTAGGCGATTCTTCCATACATATTATACAAGGTGTAGAGGCATCGTAACGAATACTGAAATAGTGTATTCAGAGTAAAAAATCATTGGAATTTTCTGCCGGAAAATTCAAATTGTTTTGTTAAAAATGATGAAAAATATATCATTTTTCATACGACTAAACTACCCTTCATTATGAGTAAACAGAACATGTTACCGAAATCAATTTGTTAAATATCGCACAGGGTCAAAAACTTCAATGTAATTAATCAAACAGCCGAAGCGCGCGGTTCCTCCAGTGTGCGTAGACTGTTTGCACGGAATACAAATATAGTCATTACTTTTGTGCGATAGTAACTTAACCTTTGAAAGCTGATTGCATCAAACGTTTAATATTCCGACAGAAAATTCCAATAATTTTCTACTCAGAATGATGCACTAAATTCACTACTTTCAGTATTTCGATGTCCTTTACACCATGTAGAAATCAAATATAGCTCACTTAGACACATGTTTTTGTGTCTGTAATGCTTTACTGTTTAATAAAATGTTGTCTATTTTTACTTTATTTTTGTCACCGACTTAACTAAGGAAGCAAGTGGATTCATTATATATCCAATTCCTCCAATTTAATTCTGATTAATTTCGTTGAGGGTTTCAAGACAGTTTAATTTTTCATGGGACTTGCAGAGTGTCATTACTTGGTGTGTTCCTGGGTCACTGCTGTTGATTCTGTGACGAGGATAGAGAGGAAATCATTGCTACTCACTCAATTATATAACTCTGGATAATGTAAGGATTCTAACAATACATTTAAATATGATCAGGCATTAAAAGCTATTATTGAATAAGAGAAATTACATGTGGTGACAGATTAAGAGTACAGAGTGTCACCACCCCTATTCACCCCGGGGGTGTCGTAAGAGCCGACTAAGGGAAAGAACTACGCAGAACAACAGCACTGTAGAGAGAAGGCAAACTTGACACAAACCCTATATCAACCCGTCTGGCCAGCGTGGTATAGTAGGCCAAAACTACCTTTCTAAGGAGAGGCTTATGCCCAACAGTGGACTATTAAAGGCTGTTGATGTGATGATGACATATAAATACATACATAAACCCTTAAAACATTAAAGTCCTTTTTTGTACAGTCTTGTAAATAAACACCATTTCTGTTCTGTCTATGACAAGTGATAATGTAGTTTTCTGTACTAAATAACCATCCCTAACTAAAATAGTGATGAGATTTATCATTTTTATGAACAGCTACTGATAACTAAATTTATATTAGTTAATTTTACTAAGTGTGGCAGTATGAAAAGTATTGTAGAAGAATTTCTCTTTTATTTAATATAAAATGTTATTGGCATGTGATATTAATTATTTTTGCAAGTTGGTATGTAAGTTTTTTTAAATATAATTTTGTTTTGGCCCCTTTTAAATATAAGGTGTGCACCAATATACTAAGTATTGTACTTGGAAAATAAATATTTAATGTTTGCAATAAATGTTAAGTGAAATAACTATAAACAACTGTAGCTATTTCTAGGCATTATATTTGATCTAAAACCTACAATAATAAATAAATTCAGTTGAAACGTTCAACGGAACCGATTCTCTCATGACCCTAGCTTAAAAAATGGGATCCAACCTGCATCAAAGCAAGATAAGATCATTTTAAACTTACGTTCAAAATCCTTCACAAAACAACACGGTCACTGCACAATGTCACTTACTATATTTCACTGATTCTAATCCGGTGGTCGGTGGACCACCATCTGTGGTATTTTACCACTCTCAACGGCCACTTTGTCCCTACTGTCAGATTTTTCTGACCTATGTTTTACCTTGTCATATTTTCGATCATCTGACGTTCTGTGTTCTTTCTTGTGGTCTCTTTGCTTCTCTGACTTGTGGTGTGAAGATTTGTGACGCGATGATGAATGACGTCTGTGGTGATCATGTCTATCGGAGCGCTCTGACCGATCGGAGCGATGCTTGTCATCTTTATGCCTGTGATTTTTGTCAGATGCCTCTATTTTGTCTGACTTTGAATCTAATTTGTCAGATTTACTCTCAAGTTTGTCAGATTTGCTTTCAATTTTATCAGATTTGTCAGATTTTTCCCTTTCGTATTTATGTTCTGATTTTTCTTTGTCAGCTTTTTCTAGTCTTAGATCTGTTTTATCATTATACTTAGATTCTGCTTTATCTGACTTTGACTCATTTTTGTCTGATTTTTCTGACAATTGGTCCGTTTTTTCTGTCTTCGAATCTAGTCTATCGAACTTCGTATGCAATTTTTCAGGCGTATACTCACTTTTATTATAATCAATTCTATCAGATCTGGGATCCAATTTAACTGGCGTCTTCACTTCAATCTTTTCCGACTTAGAATCTTTGTCAGACCTAACATCCAATTTATTAGACTTAGAATCTAACTTGTCCGATTTATCAGATTTAGATTCGGACTTTTCAGCTTTAATATCTAACTTGTCAGACTTAATTTCCTGTTTATCAAGTTTAGACTCTGTTTTATCAGACTTTGACTCAGGTTCATCTACTTTTTCTGACTTTGAATCTGTTTTCTTTTCTTTTTCTGATTTCGTTTGCACTTCTACGCTTTTTCTATTTCGTTCTATTTTCAGTGCAGTTTTTTCTAATTTTTGATGTAATTTCGCACTCAGAGCTCTCATTTCAATCACACCCACTTTATGTTTTGACGTCTTCGACGGTTTCGATTCTGTAACCAGAACAATATGTGCTTAGAATACCTATTAATATATATAATATATATAATAATATTTAGGCAGTACGGTAAGAGTAAAAAAAAAGTTAATAAACATGATTTTGGGATTTTGTCGTATCATAATCAAAATGATTAAAAGTACCTTATTTAACAAGAAATGAAAGATTTTTATTTGATATTGAAATGCTCCTTTTGAGAAGTGCACTTTGTAGGATTGAGTCAAAGCGGGATCGAACCCACGAGTGAGCGTCGAGACGGTCTGTGGGCTAGAGAGGGGGCGAGTTACCTTGGGGCGGGTGCGGGGCGGGCGCGGGGTCGGGCGCGGGCCGCTCGTCGGCGGGCGAGGACGCGGACGAGCTGGGGTAGTACTGCTTCAGGCGCAGGTGCCACGCTGAGGAACACGCACACACTTACTTCTTTGTACTTCATACGTGCAACATGGAGTTTAACAGTGGACTGTTGTAACGACACTCTCTAATATTATTTAGTAGGTGAATATATCGCGTCACTAACATGGATTTGCTCTATGGCCGCACTACTTCATTGTTCATTGTTCCCCTGTTTGTGATACTGTAAACTTTTGACGTGACAACGTCTTATAATTCGATGGAGCCGGCTGCACGCACGAAAAAACATGACTCATGCGGCGTTACCACGCTCTGAGGCGTTCCATTTAAGGCGTGAAGTGTAAGCGAGAGCGCGGAACGAGTGACAAAGAGGCACAATCGGCCTCCGCGTTCGGCAGCGTTCGACATCTGTCTCTCTCCTCTGTACTTGAGTGAGCGATGCGTCCGCGTGGACAGCTGCTACTCGTATACAATAATACATTTTTGAAAAATGCAACCATTCCATCAGTATTTTCTTATGACGTTGTCACGTTCAACTATCGTCAGTAAACCGACTTTACAGACAACCGATTTTTTTATTTTAAAAACAACTCTCGCATTAAGAATATATCCTAGGTCACGTGGGACTTTACAAAAACATGAAACCGACAAAAAGAATACCTAGACTCAGAACAACAATTTATGGAGTAATTCTTAATAATATAGCTTTATATATAGCTACCATTCCCTATATAAATATTTAAAAAAAATACTAGATTTACTTTAAACAGGCAAAATAGTTCGTCATCGTTTGAAAACAGTTTATTGGCAACAATGCGTGAATAAATAGCAACCCTGACCTACTTACGAAAAAATCGAATGATAAATCACAGTTCACTGTGATTTTGTCCCATGTCTAGCTTACAATAACCCCGGTTAGAAGCGACCTTCACATATCTTCATCATCATCATCAACAGCCTATACTAGTCCACTGCTGGACATAGGCCTCTCCTTAGAAAGGAGGTTTTGGCCTACTATACCACGCTGGCCAGACGGGTTGGTATAGGGTTTGTTTCAAGTTTTCCTTCTCTCTGCAGTGTTGTTGCCCTGCGTAGTTTTCTCCCTTAGTCGCCTCTTACGACACCCACGGGATGAAAAGGGGTGGTGGCACTCTGTATTCTTAATCCGTCACCACACGGACACATATCTTAGACCTACTAAATCTAAGGCTATCTATCCACATAATTTGACATTGAAGATATAATAATATATTCATTAACTGTATTAGGCCCATTCAAAAGATTTTAGGCCATTGCCCCTAAATAGTCTTTGTAGCTTCTGCAAAAAAAAATAATTACCATGACTTCAATATTTAAATGAAAAAATAGGAATTTACGCCATATATATATATATATATCGATATTACCTACTTTCATGAGTATCACAGAAAAAAGACAATTAAATATACTCACCAACTGAAGTGACAGCAGACACAGTTCTGAACTGATGAATGATATTCCTTGGCAAGAAGTAGATGTCATCGGAGCACAGTGGCAGTCTTGAATATCTAACACCTTCGCGACGTAACTGGTTCAACTTCGCTTCCTCCAACCTGACACAGGAACTTATTATTAAAATAAGCATTGAGACAAATACAACCCATTGTATGACTACACTAAAGGACTTGTTGCCAACAAATCTGGGAATAAGTCTCTAAGTTCTATGTGGTCAGCGCAATGTGTACATAGGGTTTTGGCTAGTTAGTTTTGTAGCCAGCCACTTGATGGCTCGGGTCACCTGATGACTACCGCCGCAAACCAAGTCACAAGTTGCCGACCTTTGAGTTCCCCCTTCAGAATCAAGGGTCTACTAGTTTTGGTCTCCGGTAACCTTACTCACTCGGTTAAAAGCACCGCTCCCGGACCAATCAGGTTCCAACCTGAAGTACGAAACGATTATTTCTCGGAACCTGATTAGTCAGAGGGCAAGGCTTGATTTATCTTCTTCAACAGTCTTTAATAGTCCACTGCTAGACATTGAAAGGAGGTTTTGGCCTACTATACCACGCTAGAAAGACGAGTTGGTATAGGGTTTGTGTCAAGTTTTCCTTCTCTCTGCAGTGTTGTTGTTCTGCGTAGTTTTCTCCCTTAGTCGGCTCTTACGACACCCACGGGATGAATAGGGGTGGTGACACTCTGTATTCTTAATCCGTCACCACAAGGACACTGTGATTTATCTGAACTAGATGAGTTAGTACAAATAACTAACCAGGTGACACACTGCGAGATGGGCGGCTCGTACAAGTCAAGGCCCAGAAGCTGCACGAGCTTGTTGAAGTCCCCGGCGTGGAAGGCCACCACGTCCTTGGTGATGCGCCCGCGGTCCGACTCGTCGCCGCAGTGGATCGCTTTTAGGACACCTGACGAATACACAAGGAATATACATACTTGATATATGTTTGAAGGTTTAACTTGTTGAAGAATATAGTTTATTAGCTAAATATAAAAACAGTTAAAGTAAAATTATTTACGTATATCTTATTTAAGATAATACATATATGTATTTTATATACACATAATAGAGAGTAAGAATTTACAATAAACTTGATATGACATGTTTCTTCTTCTTCCGCCTTTTTCCCGAAAGCTATATTTTTACACGCTTTATATTAGCTTTACTTGTATGTTTGTTTGTATGTTTGTAACCGACTCCTTTGGGCGTGATTTTGACTGACTTTAAACGGTCAGAATTCGTTCAAACTTTGTAGATATATCGAGGACCGATGACAATACACTAATTTAAAAAAAAAATTGTTTTAAAAAACGTGGAGTGCTTTTAACTATTGACAACAGGCACCCAACGCTTTTTTTCCAATTTATTTTCTATTTTTTAGTTTGGTTTTCTATAGAAAGCGTGATTTTTTATTTTTTAAAACTATATTTTTTTTATATATTTTAATACACCTCACACACGTCTGATCCCAAACTAGGCAGAGCCTGTTGCAGTCACTGACAAACATATATTTCTAAATACATACATATCTATATATATAAAAGAAAGTCGTGTTAGTTACACTATTTATAACTCAAGAACGGCTTTACCGATTTGCCTGAAAATAGGTGAGGAGGTAGCTTAGAGCCAGGAGACGGACATAAGATACTATTCCGAAAAAAAAAAAGTTTGCACCAACTTTGCTTTATTCGGAGATGCCACGTTATTATACTTGGAATGCTTCATCGAAGAATTTTCAAAGACGGAAGATTTATTCTAAGAAAAAAATTAACTTACTAAATTCGAAAATCGGCTTATTTATTGCCTTTAAGGCGGAACAGAGTTCGCCGGGTCAGCTAGTTACACATAAAGTACACCCAGACAGAACCAATGACCGTGCTCATCACACAATTATTTGCCTTGGTGGGAATCAAACCCAGAACCTCTAGCAGTCAGGGTCACTAACTAAGACCAACAGGCCAGTCAGAGTCAGTTAAGTTTGGGGTCGGCTTCAAGTCTACTATGATATGGTCGAATTTTTACGCGGAGCGACTGCTATCAGACATTCACAACCCAAGTACTAGGTGATATCTAAGTTCTGTAGAAAAACTTTTTAGAGTTTCAACTATCCGTAATGATCGCCAAGGATGTTTTTATGGCAACCGGGATCGACGGCTTAACGTGCTTTCCGAGGCACGGATATATTCAATTCAATTCATTTATTGCCCTCCATAATGTATACACAGGTCTTATAAATATTGAAAGAAACAATTATGGACACTGTCAGGCACAGCAAAATTAAGAGAAAAGCAAACATTATATCAGTCATTAAGCATATTGAAATGTATTTTAGTATGTATATAATATTAATTAAATTTTAAAAATATCACATTATTATTTAATAATAATTTGTTTTTTAGTTTTATTTGTTTTTATTAGTTTTTTATATATTATTAATATAAACATAACTTATAATTGGAGAACAAGTTTAACAATTTAGTAAAACTTGTTCTCCAATTATAAGTTATGTTAATTATTCATTATATATATGACATGTTTTTTTTTAAGAAGATTAAACTACACAACACAAGTATAATGTATAAAACTAAGATAAGTTGTAAGCAATTTCAGTAAATGTATTTTTAAATCTGTGCTCTTATCACAAAATCCAGCTTTCAATTTCTGTAGTCGTTTCCCCGGATTTATGGTAATCGTGAACATGAAAAATAAAGACTGCTTAATTTGAGACTAAATGGCGTTGGGTGTGTGGAAGAAATAATGAAATGTGGTCTCGTACCGACGGCGGCGGTGGTGATGCGGTCGAGCCCGTGGCCCACGTGGTCTGCGTGCGCGCGCGTGCGGTCCTCGAACAGGAACTCGCGCGCCTCGCTCCAGCGCGGCAGGTACTGCAGGTTGCGCAGCTCGTTGATACCCGTCCTGGGGACACACCACTCCTTAATAATTCAACAATTAAACGGAGAATCTAAGCTCAGGCACCAGGCTCTAGGAAGAGGGGCAGACCGGTTGCCCGGTGGACAGATGACATAACAAAAGTGGCTGGCGATCATTGAATAGACACAACAACCGACATAGACACTTGGAAATCTCTAGAGGAGGTCTTCACCTTCGATTAAGAGGGTTTCTTACTACTTAGTGCACACGTTATTGTATAAAATTAGATAAAATAGCAGTGGTAGTAGTACAATTGAAGACGTTACACCTTCAAATAGTCTTGAGAGTATTTTCTTTAAGATCTCAAATCCAAAAATGCGACATATCACCTTCATCCACTTACCTCTTCAATTGTAACTGTAATGTTTTGTATGAAATAAAAGGCTTTTTTAATTTTATTTATTTATTATGGGCGGGCAATATTTAAATCCGACGGGTAACAAAATATACTAACTAATTTGGTGTTTATTAAATACTAAACTACATAAAAAAATTAGGGAGATACTATACGAAGCTACCTAAACTAAACATAAGTTGAATACCAAATTTTAGAACACAGATAAACACACTTAGAACACGTGTCAAATGTATTTTAATAAATTGATGAATTATCGCGTTACACAAGTCGTTAAAACAATATATAAGTGTGTTTTCAATTAATCACTAACCAAATTAGTGCTGTATTACTCCTTCTCACTAAATAATTTAAAAAAACCACTTGTTTACCCAATTTCCTCACAATGTTTTATAAACGGATGGTTATAGATTCCATTGATTGATTTAATAATTTTACTTCTTACAAAACAAAATTATGTGTATTAAATGCAGTTTTTAGATAAGATTTTTTTTTATATGTTATAAGTTAATAGAAACTTTCAGAACTTTTAATGTATTTCGAATACATACCTTCTTTTCTTGATAGGACTCTTGCCAAGTTCTGCGGTAGGCACCAATTGTTCCCCCGGTCTGATCCACAGAATTGGACCGTCGTTGGACTCCTGAGGTTCCATCTCTACGGCGGACATGGGTCCCCACGGCATTGTCTGCAGATGATTAATATAACGTTTATTTTTAATTTACGTGTGATGATGTGAAACGAATTTCTAATCATTATGTGCTGTGCTTGGTTTGAAACTAGATGGCGTTGTGTAAAATGTCCGAAAATGTTATAATTATACGATTGTGTGGTTGTAGGGAGAGCCATGCTTCGGCACAAATGGACAGACTTGACCGGAGTTATATCAGGGCCTCACAGAAAACTGATGTTGAGCACCAGAGCCCAAGCCCCCCTCCTTCCCCTGATTCGGGAGGAAGGACTTAAAGGGCGGCAACGCATTTGTGACAGGTGCAGGTGTGAAAGGCTGACGTTAGCCACTTACCATCAGACGATCCGTCTATTTGTTTTTGCCCTCCCCTATGCTATAAAAAAGTGGAAAAAGGAACACATACTGCGCCGGGCTTTTTTAAAATAAAATTTAGAATAGTGAGGATTGGTGAATATGAGGATAGGTTAGTGGTAGTAGACTCACCATGTTGAGGAACGGGCACTGGGCGAGCATGTCTAACATGTCGGGGAAGTATCCGCCCACCTCCTCGTGCACGGTGCCCACCAGCGAGATCTGGTGCAGCGGCCCGCTGCGGAACGTGCCCGCCGCGTACGACTGTTGTACCTGATCACACACAGAATTTAATATTTCTTTAGTCAATTTAGACAACTTTTATTTGATATCTCATTATCCGGAACTAGAAATTGAGAATGTGAATATAAGTACCATACAAAGTAATTAAACAAGCCATGTGTGTGTTTGCCAAGTGAGATGTATCTTGTCTTAGCGTTGTTTTAATAGCAATAATTGGGAATACTACTACACTACGCGATCCGGTCGTCTTTCGTCGATTCACAAACAATCCGAGATTATCCGACGTTAATGGTCACTGTACTAACTAACTCAAATGATCCAAAAACAGTTGATAGTATCTGACGCAGCAGTCAAAAATTTTGATTGCCCAATGCTGGTTAAAATGTTATTGACCGGTTAAGAGTTATGACTGTAATATTTACAACTTCCCAACATCAGCCGTTGGCCGCAACCAACGAGGCATGATCATCTCGCATGGATGTAGAATCCTCCCTTGCTGGATGTAGTCCTCACTGACTAAGATCCCTAAGGCTTACGCCCACTGACAATCTGAGCGATTTGTCCCTGTGTCAGGACGCGTGGCTCACCTGCTGGTAGTAGCGGCTGACGGTGGTGGTCTCGATGTCGGAGGCGCGCGCCAGCACGCCGGCCTTGACGGTGAGGTTGGGGTGCGCGTCGGCGAGGTACTGCAGCAGGCACGGGAACCGCCCCGCCGCGCCACGCACCACGCCGCACACGAAGTGCGCCCAGCCCTCGGAGTCCTCCGAGAACACCAGCTGCAACCCACCGACACCTCTTATAATCTTTTAACTCCCGCACTAGGAATATATCTTTTATCGTGAAGGACTTTACACATTAAGGGAACAACATTTTTTGACGCAAACACTTAGTGTTCCATGTGGGGATCGAGTGACCGAAAATCTATATATAAAAGAAATGCATAAGCCTACAAATTTTTAACAATATCTGATATATTTAAAAAATAATATGAAAATTACAAAAACAACAGGCTTCAACTATTTGTTAGCCTGACATGATAATGGAAAATCAAATAAACTAAATAGACATGGAAATTATTGCTACTTTTAAACCATATTCATTTGTTTAAATGATTAGTTTTGGTCACTATGTTCCACCTGTTGGTCATAGACGAAAATTGCCGTCAGTATCAATCAAACCGACTGTTCGACACGCCGCTAGGTGTGGCGATCTGCGATCTGCGGTCGACCGGTGGGTGTACTGAATGAGAACACTAAAGTAGGGTTTATGAAATAAAACCACTGCGCTGTATTGCGATCTTGGTCGACCTTTTTATTTATAAAAATATTATATTTTAAGTACAAGACGGTAACGAACCCATACCGCGATTTAGAAAGCCAGTACAACGCCATCTATTGAGGATCTACAAAGATTTTAACTAAGAACAATCAATTGATCCATTTGCTTTTGCGTTCATCGTAAACACCGACCTTTTTTTTAGATTTAGTGCTTTCGCCTGTCTGGCGCTAGCGTAATAATAATAATAAATCTCAGTGATGTTGTAGATGAGTCACAGGTATGATGAAATGATTTTAAAATCGTATGATAGATCAAATGTGATTGTGATTTTATCCGATGCCTAAAATTAAATAATTTAACATTTATGAAATTAAGTATGAAATGTGTCAATGAAAACTATATTCGTTAGTGTTTTGTAGACGCCTATCACATTTAGATTTTCAAATGAAATGTTAAAAGTAACTTGAGATAACTTTACGGTGAAATTTCGACCGTTTTAAGTTTTGTTTTATTACTTAATTTTTTTTAGTCGTTTTTACATAATATTTAAGCTTTGAGCACATTTTATTTATTAGCTTTTTGCAGCAAAGAAAGAAAAACTGGCATATCTTACAGAATTGTTACATATTTACTACATAACATGTATAAATTACATCTGTACCAATATCCATATATAAACATTTTCGGGTTTCAGAAACTTTTATTCTCATTAAGAATAACATTCACTTACATGAGAATATAATTATACAATTAACAATATATTATATATAAACATTAAGTATTACAAGTAGAAATATGGTGCCGTGCGCCTTATTTATTTAAGTAGGGTAACAAAAAATGTTCTTCCGTACTAATGATGATTTGCCAAAAACTTATTAGGACGTCATCACTTATTGTTTTATGCATTTTTTTTACAGTTTTGACGTTCAATAAAGATAAGGTACAAATTGCTTTATTCTTTCTTAACCTTTTTTTTTCCTGTGCGGAAATCCTTTCGGATACCACCCACCGGTGCTTGTGTCGGACTCGAACCGACCACAAACCGCACGCCGTCTCGGGTACCAGTTGCCGGGGAACCAGGTGTACCCTAGGAAGGAACCCCTGATACCCCGACGTACCTCGGGCCATCTACGGCGCATAGGTAAATGACCCCCTCCTATGTGGGAACCCCTACGTCACCTTTGTGCTGCCGAAAGGGCGCGCGCGCTTCGAAGCGCGTCTCGCCACCACCCCGCTTCTGCTAGGGTGACAGGTGGCCTGCGCTAATGGAGGACGGAGGTCATTCTGCGACCTCCGGCGCCTGAGTCGGCGGTACCTGGCCCGTTGCCGGGCTTGGCGCTCCGGGAGAGTTCTAAGCCTTTCCCAGTATTCTTTCTTAACCTGATCTTAGAAAGCCTACGAATGATTCTGAACAGATTAGATTAGACGCTATTAAGATGTTTATTTTTGCATCCTTTTAAGTCATCATTATCATCATCATCAACAGCTTTTAATAGTAAACTGCTGGACATATGCCTCTCCTTAGAACGGAGTTTTTGGCCTACTATACCACACTGACCAGACGGGTTAGTATAGGGTTCATTTTAAATTTCCCAGGGGGTCGGGCGCATTGAGGCGTTGGGATTACGGGTGGCCCTGGATAAGACGGAGGCCCTATTATTTCATGGGCCCCGTCGTGGTCCACCCGGCGCCTCAATCGAGGTCGGCTCGGTCCTCGTACCGGTCCGGGCCCAGATGAGGTACCTGGGTCTGGTCCTAGACGGTAGGTGGCTCTTCGACGAGCACTTCCGACAGCTTGGTCCGAAGCTGGTGGACACTGCCTCCGCCCTAGGGCGACTTTTGCCCAATTTGGGCGGGGCCAGTGTTCCCACGAGGCGGCTGTACGCGGGGGTTGTCCGGTCCATGGCGCTTTATGGTGCACCGGTGTGGGTGGCGGCTCTGACCGCCCCGAATAGGGCGCGCCTCTGGGGCCCCCAGAGGATATTGGCGGTCAGAGCCATACGCGGATACCGCACGGTGTCCACAGAGGCGGCTTGCGCCTTGGCCGGAACACCCCCGTGGGATTTGGAGGCGGAGGTGCTCGCCGAAGTTTATCGGCGAGTGGCTGACTTCCGGGCGGAGAGCGGATTTCGCCCTCCGCCCGAAGATGTGCGCGAGTGGCGCGAAGCCGCTCGCCGAGCCACCATGGTCAGATGGTCGTTCCGGCTGGAGAGTCCACGCGCTGGCTTCGCCGCCGTGGAGGCTCTCCAGCCGGTCATATCCGAGTGGGCAGGGCGGCAGCACGGGGCCCTTTCCTTCCGGCTGACGCAGGTGCTTTCCGGGCACGGTTGCTTCGGAAAGTACCTGCACTCGGTCGCTAGGAGGGAACTGAGTCCCGCCTGCCACCACTGCGACTGCGGTGAGGATTCGGCCCAGCACACGCTGGCGGTTTGCCCCGCATGGGCGACGCAGCGCCGGGCCCTCACTGCAGTCATCGGAGCAGATCTCTCGCTACCGGCCGTAATTCGCTCCATGGCCGGTAGCGACAGTTGTTTTACCGCGGTCGCAACCTTCTGCGAGGAGGTAATCTCGCAGAAGGAGGCGGCGGAGAAGGCCCGGGAGGACGACCTCCACTCGGACCTGATCCGCCGCCGGCGAACCGGGCGGCGGAGGCGCGCTTACCTGCGCCTCATGCCGCCCTGAGTGTGGCCGCGGGTGGACGGGGTGGGTTTCCCCTCCACCCGCATTAGTTGGCCAGCCGCGAGGGGGCGGCGTCCGCGTATGCCGGACGTCGCCTAAAGAGAGGATAAGTGGAGACGGAGCCCGCACCAGGAGCGGGCCAGCGCTGGGAGGGGTCCAGAAGGCGATAACTACCTGGACCCCTCCTAAACTGGAAGCGCAAAGAGGGCACACCGTGTGGTTTTAGTCGGTTCGAGTCCGACACACCACCCCGCCGCAAACCCCGGTGGGGTGACGGTCCGAGGGGATTTCCACACGTTAAAAAAAAAAAAAAACGGGGTTTATTTTAAATTGTGCATGTGACCTTGTTACCTTAAGAAACTCCTTTGCGAGTGATTCCTGCTGTTGGGCGTTGAGCATGTCCACGTCCCGCTGGTGCAAGTACACGACGCTCGCTCCTCCATTAGGATGGGTTTCCACACGCATCAGTCTGTGGACAAATACTTTTATTAGTGCTATGTCAGACGACAAATAGTTCTTACTCCAGCTGCTCCTACTCTATTTCAATACTTTCTGTGTATTTTTATATAAAATAAACACCTGCCTACTTGTTAAATTACTATGTAAGCAAGATTGTTTATTTAGATCGGAAAATCGAGAATTTATTTAAAGATAAGGCAAATGTAAAAGAAGGCCTTGGTAAAAAAGGGATGTTGCTTATAATGGGGGGTAACGCATTCCTGTAACTAAACCTTGCTACTGTCTAACAATTACATATTCGCCGATGAGCTGTCAAATTTCGAAAAAGTTGTTAAAAGTTGCTATGAGGTTGGTTATGCTTAGCAAATGATTCAAGTGGTCTCTTAGGTAGTTAAAATTATGTAATCGTAATAAGCTTGTTAATTGTTTGTTTAATTTTTATTTCATATAGTATTAAACTAGCATTGGTGTTTTTTCTATTTTTAGTTTCATATATTGTTACTCTATAATGCATGTAGGACGCCTTAAAATATTGTGCATTAACCTCAATTTAATTTAACTAAATAATGTAAGAACTACTGGCTGTGCAATAAATAAATAAATTACTAAGCCGTCTTAATATCTAGAACTAATTGATGTGTAAAAGAATTTGTAAAGTAATTCTTTAATAAAATTGATTAATAATGCCTGATAATTCATTCGTTCGAAAAAATAAAAAAACTACTGCATGGATGGCGAAGTGGTTTAAGCGGTAACCTCAACGCTTTCTACTACGCGAAGTGTGGTACAGTCCCCACATGGGACAATACTTTGTGTGATCCACAAATTGTTGTTCTGACTCGTGGGTGTTCTTTGTTACTGTTTTATGTATGTTTGTAAAGTCACACGTGACGCAGGATATATTCCTAGTGCGGAGTTATCTCTTTTTTTAATAAAAAATATTTGGAAAACTAAAAAAGATTGTAGAAGTTGACCTGTGAAACTTGAGGCCTTTAACAGTAGGGTTGACAGCCAGCGGTCCCCAGCTGTCCTGCGGTAGGGCGGGGCCGGCGCGGTCCCGGCGGCACTGCACGCCGATGGAGCAGCGCTTGATGCGGGCGCGCCGCCGACAGTGGTGGCAGGAGGACGACGATGAGTGGCGAGAAGAGTGAGACCTGGAAAGATAACAGTAACGTTACACTTGCTAAGGTAATGTGACAGCTGATAAACATACTAATATATATAATATTTCCCTGGCTTAGCTGTTAGAATCGCTAACATTAAACCAATAGGACAATAAAAATGTCTGAAGATTTCCACTATGCAAAACTGAAAATATTTTGTTCACAAAACAGCAAGAATTCACCTTACCCATTGTTCATCATCATGATTATCAACAACCTACAATAGTCCACTGCTGGACAAAGGCCTCTCCTTAGAAAGGAGATTTTGACTTACTATAACACGTTGGCCAGACGGGGTGATATTGGGTTTGTTTTAAGTTTTCCTTCTCTTTTTAAACCGCGGTTGTCCTGCTAAGTTTACTCCGTTAGTCAGCTCTTACGACACCCACAAGACGACTGGGGGTGGTGACACTCCGTATTCTTAATTCGTCATCACACGGACAACACATTGTACACTGTATTGCCGTTATTTCTTTAGTTTATCGTAAAAGTAATTTATGTTTCAGATACGTATTATAGACGTGCTAGATATCTATAGTCTATTCGCGTTAAGAAAATAGTGACGCACCGGTCAAGGCCACGACCTAACCAACCAGGTTCCAAGCTTTTGTACGAAACGATCATTTCAGTTGAGATGGCATAACATCACAATCACCTGTGATATATCATATGATTTATAAATGATATTATCACGCCTGTGACTAATTTACAAAACTACTGCGACACTTATTATTATTATTAGTACGGTATCGCCCGACTCGTGAAAGGTCTAAAATGTAAAAAAAAAGGTCGATCTTTGATAAACAGAATTTTTGTTGATTTTAATGGCATTTATCTTTGTCTGGGACCAAATCACAATCACATGGGAAATCGCTGTGATTAAAATCAATCATTTCATTATATGAATTTGATTTAAAAGTAGCAACAATTTCCATACAATGTCTAATTTCAGACCACGGAGAAAATGTTATGTATGAGTACAGATAACTTAGTCAAAAGTAAAGATTATGATAAGATTCGAATGTTGTGAATTAGAAAGATAATACAGGTTTTAAAGCAGATAGTTTACACACTTTATAGAGATATATATAATCAATACATATATGTTTTATAGATAACGTTATACCTGAGTAAAATTTAACTGCTATGAATCATTTGAAATGTTGAAAAAGTTAAAAACAAGCTCAATTTCAGTTTAAATTCGTGTTGATGTGAAGGTTATATGGAAATTAGTTTTTTTTATAGCTTAGTGCGTGCCTGATAGTAAACAAAGTTCCCATCAGGCACGTTAAAAAGGTGTATTTGATAAAATTACTATTCCATTTCTCTTTTGCGCTCAAGACAGACACACTCTTCGCTAACACTAAAATACCTTATTTATACTATTATATTTGTCCCTTGATTAAAACTGCAAAAATCATGGAAAAATATAGAATTTAGTTATGCCACAATTGCACTTCAACGTTAACTTATTCCGAACATGAACATAAGCATTAAGCAATATCCTCAGCGGGAAATTAACAAGGATTCTCGGTTATAATAATAATGCAATATAACCTCTAGACATAAGACAAAATCCCAGTGAACTGTGATTTATCATTCGATTTCTGCGTACGTAGGTTATGATTGCTAGGTATGTAAGTTAGACGCTATTATGTAGGGAATGGTAGCTATAAATAAAGTAATTCCTAGGTTTACTGTTAAATGGGCAAAATAGTAGCATACGGCATACGGTGCTGTGTTGTCCGTGTGGTGACGGATTAGATTAAGAATACAAATTGTCACCACCCCAATTCATCCCGTGGGTGTCGTAAGAGCCGACTAAGGGAGCAAACTAAGCAGGACTACAGCACTGCAAAGCGAAGGAAAACTTGAAACAAACCCTATACCAACCCGTCTGGCCAGCGTGGTATAGTAGGCCAAAACCTCCTTTCTAAGGAGAGGCCTATGTCCAGCAGTGGACTAGTATAGGCTGTTGATGATGATGGGCAAAATAGGGTCCTTATACAGCGTCTGACAACAGCTTATTGGCAAAAACGCGTGAATAAGTAGTAACGCTAAACCACGTACGAAAAAATCGAATGATAAATCAGTCAGAGTCTGTGCTTTGGTAACCAGAGTGCTGATAAAAATACGCATATATTTCTAAATACATACAGATCATAGATAAATTACACCCAAACACAACAAATGACCGTGCTCATCAGACAATTATGTGTTCTGGGTGAGAATCGAACCCACGACCTCCGGCTTAGCAGTCACAGTCACCAACAGGCCCATATTGTGTAATCCATGTTGTTGTTATTCTTATATACAAAACCATTGTATGTACTGATTTCTCACGATATATAAAACCATAATTGGTCCCATTGTAACCGTCGAATGCAAGTGAAGGACGCTGGTGCAAAAAAAGTAACGAATTTAAACTGTCATTGTTAAAAAGGAGTCAGAGGATGAGAAAGTGCAATCTTTGAGCCATTGTGAGGAGACACGACAGTTATTTCAGCAGAATGAATCACGAACTTGACCAGCTGAGTCATCAATCATCCTTTAGTATTCAACTGCTGGACATAGGACTCTTCTTAGAAAGGAGGTTTGGCCTACTATACCACACTGGCCAGATGAGTTGGTGTAGGGTTTGTTTGGGGTGCTGGGCTAGAAAACCTCCTCGTGGTGCACCCTGGAAACGCTGGCGATGGTACTGTTTCCTCCTTGTCCTCTTGGAGGAGAGGATTATCGCCAGCGGCCAATATTCTAGCAGAAGAGGCAGCCGTTCATCGGCTCTCGGGCAAGGCCTGGTCCAGCAGGGTGGGCGTGTCTGCCGGTTGCCCTGCTGGCTCTTCGCTCTTCGGAGCATGGAGGAGGAAACCTCGGTAAAAAACCTGATGGCGGGGCCCTGTAGGGGCCACAGTTTCTCCGCTGATAGCGGTGGAGAAAGGAGGACGGGCTCGGCGTGTACTCACACTACCACCGAGCAGGCAGGGGGACGTAGTCTCCCTGTCAACCGTCGGCATATCGCAATCCCGAGAAGAGCGCTGTGGTTAAGTCTCGCGGCTCTGATCGGGGGCGAGGGTCTTGGCTTAACCGCCCGGACCGCGAGGAAGATAACCTCTCTAAAAAATTCCCCGAATCCCGTGTTCTGGTGCGTGGCCAGGGGATGCATGGCTGATGGGAAGTTCAGTCGCGAGCGCACTCCAAGCCGAGGTACCTGCGGACCCCTCGGTTGGGTTAAAAACTTACGCTTGCCCGGGTAATGGGGGATCTCTGCCCGGGTGGACCTCTAGTTCTCCCCCACTCGTGGGATTTAATATGGAAAATATGAACCAAAACACTAAACCAAAAACGATCGGAAATAATCTACAACGGAAAAAGGCTAGTCAAACGGATACGGCAACGAAAGCAAGGAAGGAGAAGAAGAACAGTGGAGTCGATGGGTCGTCCACTGAGGGTGAGGTGGCGTCGGGAACGCCCATCTCGATGGGGCTCCCAGAAGTCAGTCTGACTCTGATCTCTGGGAGCCGAAGAGCATCGGATCGGTTGCGCTCCGGATCCGCCGCTTCGTCGGATGGCGCGGAGGCCATGGAAGCGGAGCGAAGCGACAGCCGAAAACGCGGACGCTCAGGGGACGTGGAAACCGACACGTCCGGCGAAATGATGCCACCTAAGGTGGCAAGCAGCCGCCGAGGGAGGGCGCGTAAACCGGCCTCGGTCTCGGCCCCGTCAGGCTCCGCGTTCTCAAACGCGGAGTCCTACAGGAGCGTGCGAGTGGACGGCGAGGCCGTAGCGGAGGAGGAGATCGCGGATCTCCTGCTCAAGGTTCGGGAGCCGGTGGGGGGAAATGCCCCCCAGGCTCCCGTGTCCGTGCAGGAGAGGGCGAAAGCGGCGGTGGCCGTCATCGACAAGGTGGCCACCAAATCCGTGAACCTTAAGGGCTCGTTTGTGAGGGCCCTTAAGGACTCCTCCTCCGCTTTGTCGGAGGTCGTGGAGGGCCTAGCGGGCGACGTCTCTCGCCTGCAGGTGGCCAACGAGAGGCTGACGGAGCGGGTGAACGAGCTGAGTGCTCAGTTCACCCGCTTCCAGGCGAACCTCCCCGAGCGGGAAGCCCCGTCCGCGTCCCAGCCTGCCCCTACCACCAACTCAGGGGCATTTGACTCCCAACTGCGAGAAATCCTCATCGCAGTTGGGAATATGCTGGACGGACGCCTGGCTGGCCTGGAGGCGAGACTGCCCCCTGCGCCGAGTATGCGCCCCCCGCTCGCGTCGGCACAGCGGCCTAAGGCCGCCGCTCCGACCGCGCTCCCCGTTGTGGGAGGCCGCGTTTCTTACGCGGCGGCGGCGTCTGCCCCTACTCCATCGGCTCCACAAAAGCCGAGGAGGGGGGCCAAGGCACCGGCCCAGGCGCCGGCCAAGGCACCGGCTAAGGTGCCGGCCAAGGCACATCTCCAGGCGCCGGCCAAGACGGGGCCTAAAACAGCGCCGAGGAGCGGAGTGGCATTCCCTCCGCTCCCCACTCCGACACCCCTGCCGGGCCCCTCCGCACCTGCCCCCTCCAACGAGGGTTGGCAGGAGGCGAGGGGCTCCAAGAAGTCCCGAAGGCGGGCCAAAAAGGCTGCCCAAAGAGCAGCCCAAGCCCTGCCTTCGCCACCGGTGGCAACGGCCTCTGCAAAGAGGCCGCGGAAGCTGCAGCCGCCCAAAACCGCGGCGGTAGTGGTGACCGTGTCCCCGGAGGCGGCTGACGGCGGGCTGTCCTATGCGGCCGTCTTCAAGAAGGCCCGGGACAGCCTCGCCAACGAGTTTGGGACGGTGGGGGTCAGGATGCGCCTCGCCCAGACGGGAGCTCGAGTTCTCGAGTTCCCTGGGGCCGAAGGCGCAAAGACGGCGGACTCCTTCGCTGAGAAGCTGCGGGGAATATTTGCAGCCACAGATGGTGTCAGGGTCGCCAGGCCTACCAAGTGCGCGGAACTGCGCATCTCGGGCCTGGACGACTCAGTGACGGCCGAAGATGTCCGCGCTGTAATCCGGGAGAAGACGGGGTGCAGCGCGGACAACGTCAGGGTCGGCACCATCCGCCCCGGTCCAGGAGGGCTTGGCGCCGTGTGGGTCAGCTGTCCCGTAGCGTCGGCCAAAGTATTGGCCGACGCCGGCAGGCTGCTCGTCGGCTTCGTGAGCGCCAGGATCACAGTCCTGGCGGCGAGACCGATGAGATGCTACAAATGCCTAGCATCGGGACACACGCGCGTCAAGTGCGACAGTTGCTTTGACTGCGGCGGACTGTGTTTCCGCTGCGGTCAACCGGGGCATAAGGCGGCAGAATGCTCTGCCGCCCCTCACTGCCCAGTGTGTGCGGCGGGCAATAAGCCCGCCAATCACCAGATGGGGCAGAGAGGCTGCAAGCCTCCCCGCAGTTCTCGGCAGACGTCGGGGGTTAGCCAGTCGACCCAGGCTGCCTCCGATGTAGTTCGTGCGTCGACGTCGTCGCCCATGGAGGAGGTTGTAGAGACGATCCAGTAATGGATCAAGTCTCCAACCTCCTGGTCCAGACGAACCTGAACCACTGTGCCGCGGCGCAGGATCTCTTCCTTCAAACCATGGCACAGTGGTCGATAGGTGTTGCCGTAGTCGCGGAGCCCTATTCTGTCCCTCCCCGTCCAAACTGGATGGGTGACTGGGACGGCTCCGTGGCAGTCGTCGGTTCCACGACGGCTCATTCCCCGCCCTTGTCGCTAAGAGACAAGGGCACTGGATATGTTGCCGTCGAGTGGGGGGGGATCATCATATATGGTGTCTATTTCTCCCCCAACCGGAGTTTGAACGACTTCGAGGTTTTCCTAACCAGCTTGGAGACCTCGATACGGCGACTAGCGTCTGGGCACGTCCTTGTGCTGGGGGACTTCAACGCAAAGTCCACTGCGTGGGGTTCCCCCAGGACGGACGCCAGGGGCGAGGCCGTAGAGGAGTGGGCGGCCTCGGTGGGCCTCTGTCTTCTAAACAGAGGCTCCACCAACACGTGCGTGCGACAGCAGGGGGGGTCGATAGTGGACCTTTCGTTCGCTACCCCTGTCCTCGCCGCACGAGTAAGGAACTGGTGTGTCCTGGAAGAGGTTGAGACGCTCTCGGATCACCTGTATATCCGATTTGAGCTCTCCCGGACCCAGGACTCCAGTAGGGGTCACGTGGCGCGGCGTTTATCCCGCTTTCCGCGGTGGGCTGTTGCCAGGCTGAACCGGGACCTACTAGAGGAGGCAGCCATAATTCACTCGTGGCTGTCTCCTCAGGCTCCGACCGAGGAGGTCGACGTGGGGGCTGGCCGCTTTCGCGATGCGATTACGCATGTATGCGATGCGGCCATGCCCCGCGTTCGAGGTCGTCGGCCTCCAAGGAAGGAGGTCTACTGGTGGTCCCAGGAGCTGGCGGACCTCCGTGCGGCCTGTACACGTGCCCGGAGGTCCTACACGCGCAGTCGGCGGCGTCACCGTGGAGACGGTGAGGAGGACCGGCTTCATGAGGAGTACCGACGGGCGCGGAAAACTCTGAAGCTGGCCATTAGCCGCGCCAAAGAGGAAAAAAGACAGGAGATGCTGGAGGGTCTTAATCGTGACCCCTGGGGTCGCCCTTACCGCGCGGTGCGACAAAAGCTCCGCGCGTCGGGCCCCCCCCTTACGGAGACTCTCCAGCCCAGCTTCCTGCGAGAAGTGGTTGAGGGCCTTTTCCCACAACGGGCGGAACACACTCCCCCGTCGATGGCCTCCCTGGCCGGAGACGACGGGGAGCACGGGGAGGACCGTCCCGACCGACCGACCCGTCCGGGAATCGGAGGTAGGGGCGGCTGTTCTACGGATCCGTTCCAAGAACACCGCCCCTGGGCCAGACGGGGTACCGGCCCGAGTGCTGGCCCTGGCCCTCAACCACATGGCAGACCGCCTCGGGGAGGTGTTCGACGCTAGCTTGGCGTCGGGACGCTTCCCTGAGTGCTGGAAGAGCGGGAAGCTGGTCCTACTGACGAAGCCGGGACGGCCTGCCGATTCGGTCGCGGCCTATAGGCCCATCGTGCTGCTGGACGAGGCGGGCAAATTGTTTGAGAGGGTTCTTTCTGCCCGCATCGTCCGGCACCTCTGCGAGGTGGGCCCCGATCTGTCGGACGCCCAATTTGGTTTTCGGGCGGGGCGTTCGACAGTCGACGCCGTGTTGCGCCTGAGGGCCGTGACCGAAGAGGCCGTGAGCTGTGGCGGCGTGCTGTTGGCGGTGTCATTAGACATCGCCAACGCATTCAATAGTCTGCCATTCAGCTGCATCAGGGAAGCACTCCACTATCATGGGGTGCCAAAGTACCTGAGGCGGCTGGTGGCAGACTATTTAGAGGAGCGTACCGTCGTGTACGAGGACCGAGAAGGTAATCTGAGGTGTCGGCCCATGTCGTGCGGTGTTCCACAGGGGTCTGTTCTTGGACCCCTCTTGTGGAACATAGGGTACGACTGGGCCCTTCGCGCCGATTTCCCCCCCGGGCTGGGTGTAATCTGTTACGCAGACGATACCCTCGTGACAGCCCGGGGGGCAAACTTCCAAGAGGCGGCGCGCCTGGCCACAGGGGGAGTCTCCCTGGTGGTCGGGCGCATTGAGGCGCTGGGCTTACGGGTGGCCCTAGATAAGACGGAGGCCCTGTTATTCCATGGGCCCCGTCGTGGTCCACCCCTGGCGCCTCAATAGTGGTCAACTCGGTCCTCGTACCGGTTCGGGCCCAGATGAAATATCTGGGCCTGATCCTCGACGGGAGGTGGCTCTTCGACGAGCACTTCCGACAGCTTGCTCCAAAGCTGGTCGGCGCTGCGTCTGCCCTAGGGCGACTTTTGCCCAATATGGGTGGACCCAGCGTCGCGACAAGACGGCTGTACACGGGGGTTGTCCGGTCAATGGCACTGTACGGTGCACCGGTGTGGGCGGCGGCTCTGACCGCCCAGAATAGGGTACGCCTCTGGCGCCCTCAGAGGGTAATGGCGGTCAGAGCCATACGCGGTTACCGCACCGTTTCGACGGAGGTGGCGTGCGCGTTGGCCGGAACTCCCCCGTGGGATTTGGAGGCGGAAGTGCTCGCCGAAGTTTATCGGCGAGTGGCTGACTTCCGGGCGGAGAGCGGATTTCGCCCTCCGCCCGAGGATGTGCGCGAGTGGCGCGAAGCCGCTCGCCGAGCCACGATGGCTCGTTGGTCGTTCCGGCTGGAGACTCCACGCGCTGGCTTCGCCGCCGTGGAGGCTCTCCAGCCGGTCATCGCCGAGTGGGCAGGGCGGCAGCACGGGACCCTTTCCTTCCGACTGACGCAGGTGCTTTCCGGGCACGGTTGCTTCGGGAAGTACCTGCACACGGTCGCTAGGAGGGAACTGAGTCCCGCCTGCCACCACTGCGACTGCAGTGAGGACTCGGCCCAGCACACGCTGGCGGTCTGCCCCGCATGGGCGGCGCAGCGTCGGGCCCTCACTGCAGTCATCGGAGTGGATCTCTCGCTACCGGCCGTAGTACGCTCCATGGCCGGTAGCGACAGTTGTTTTACCGCGGTCGCAACCTTCTGCGAGGTAGTAATCTCGCGGAAGGAGGCGGCGGAGAGGGCCCGGGAGGACGACCTCCACTCGGACCCGATCCGCCGCCGGCGAACCGGGCGGCGGAGGCCCGGCTATCACAGCCTCATGCCGCCCTGAGTGTGGCCGCGGGTGGACGGGGTGGGTTTCCCCTCCACCCGCATTAGTTGGCCAGCCGCGAGGGGGCGGCGTCCGCGTGTGCCGGACGTCGCCTAAAGAGAGGAAAAATATCGAGACGGAGCCCGCATCAGGAGCGGGCTGGCGCTAGGAGGGGTCCGGATGTCTTAACAACAGCTGTTCCCGGATCCCTCCTGTTACAGGCGCAGAGTGGCACACCGTTAAAAAAAAAAAAGGGTTTGTTTCAAGTTTTCCTTCGCTTTGCACTGTTGTACTGCGTAGTTTGCTCCCTTAGACGGCTCTTACGACACCCACGGGATAAACAGGGGCGGTGACATCCGTTCAAGACACGGATGTTACAATTAGTTAGGATTAAAAAAAAACGTATTTTCGCTATTGCGCCTATAAGGAGGGTATTGTTTTCGAGTGTAAGTATGTTTACGTACTTAGACTCGAAAACAATACCACAATTAAGTAAAATCCCACAACGCCTATAGTTGATGGATTTTACTTAATTGTGAGTGATACCGAGAATATGAAAATTATAAAAAATTAAATCGGCGTTATGACTGCACGAATCGGCGTTATGACGGCACAGTGGTTTAAGTGGTCACCTCGCCGCTTCCTAAGTTAGTTCGATCCTCACATGGGAAAACATTTTGTGTGATCCACGAAACGAACACAAAAAACGCACAGACTCAGAACAACAATTCTGAGTCTGTGTGTTCTTTGGGTTCGTTTCATGTATGTTTGTAGTCCCCTGCGGCACAGGATATATTCCTAGTGCGTGAGTTGTCTTTTTTAAAGCATAAAAAATATATTTTTTAAAGTAATAATACATTTTCACACAGTCGCTTATCTTTTTTTTTTAATAACTAGCTTGTTATATTTTTTGCGGGTAACATTCTTAACTTTTAAACGACTTTAACAATAAAAGGTTCTCTTTTGTGAACAGTTTCCCTGACGCCAAAACACGTTGTCTGTGTTCTTTAGTAACGGACACGAACATGTTGTGGCCATAGTTGTGGATAGGAAAAATATCCGTAGGCTTTTTTTTAGCACTCGAAAAAGTTGTACCCATATGTGAAGATGATGATCCGACCGCTTCGTTCGTGTGCACTCATGCGGCTGATCTTTAAAAGCTCGACCACTTCTAGCGATCAGGTATAATTACCATAATGGTGTGCTCTCATGCCCCCTAGGCACAAACCCATATGTATTTACTTATAAATTACTTTTATTTTACACTAGGTGTCCTGACAAATAATCCTGTCAATATTTTTATAAAAAAAAATCCCGAATTCACCATTTTCATAATTTTTGAGCAAACAAAATCACGAATATCTAGATCATACTGTGCTGTGTTACAACTAAAAATAATAACAGACTCACCTGTCTCTCTCCCGCTCCTTCTCCTTCTCCCTTTCTTTCTCCACCTTCACTCTATCGTTTTCAAGTTTAACTTTAACTTCACTCACTTTCTCAGTATTCTCACTTCTACTGATGGCTGAAAACACATGAGAGTTCACATTCTCTTGCTTGATCTTAAACGGCAATTCCAGATTACCATAGCAAGGAAGTTGTCTTCTAGGACTTGCTTGGAACCTTAATGCTTTCAAAGCCATGTCTAAATGAGTAGTAGCCGGTCTTCGCATTCCACAACTTTCTATAAGAACGTTCGACCTCGTAACTCTTGGGTATTTGTATTTGAACATGGATCTTTGAAAATGTGTGTTAATGATCCTTAGTTGGCGGGACACTGAAGTTAATATTTTCTTGGTAACGTCATCGTCTGACATCTTATTGACCATCTGGGTTTGTGTCCACCAAGCGTTGAGACCTCCGAACCAGTCTCTTTTCAATGGATCCTGATGAATTTCTGCCAAATTGAACCCCTGATTGAAGTTTTGAAAGAGCAGAGGGTTCCTCAATGGAGGGGACTTCTGCATCACGTGGAGCTTGAGGATGGCGGCGTCTCCAAACCCTCCGGAATCGAAGACTGGCCATATCTTGCTTAGCTTTGAAGGTCTCGAGTTTTCGCCCCATAAGCAGAGATCTTTTGATTCGCTGAGTTTTCTTTTTTTGCCTGTGAAATTAAGATATGCTGGGTTTAGTATTAGGTAGTGTTTATACTACTACTTACTACTACGAATGTATGTGTGTATATATCTTTCATAGACCTATTTGGTTGTACTCTGTGTGGGTTTATAGAGAGCTATCTTTAAAATTAGTTATGGTCCTACTGTAACATAGATATGGTGTTTGTAGCAAGTACATTTGATTGTAAATCATTATCATCATCAACAGCCTTTACTAGTCCACTGCTGGACATAGGCCTCTCCTTAGAAAGGAGGTTTTGGCCTACTGCACCACGCTGGCCAGACGGGTTGGTATAGGGTTTTTGCCAAGTTTTTCTTTTTTTGTCTTGCGTAGTTTGCTCCCTTAGTCGCCTCTTACGACACCCACAGGATGAATAGGGGTGGTGACACTCTGTATTCTTAATCCGTCACCACACGGAATACGGATTGTAAATATATACACGCATTAGTTGATAAACCTGTAAATTGTATAGGGGTGAAATATACAAATAAATAAGTAATAAATAAATAAATCTTACACATTCTGTAGCCTAAACGGCTTAAATTTTACTAATTCCTTATCTTAATAGTAAGTGACACTGGGTATATGGAAATTATAAAAATTAAAATATCGCCAGCTTGTAAATTCTTAGTATATATTTTCTCGTAGTCGGGTTTTTTCTATGATTAACTTGTTTTATACATTTATTAATCACTAGCTGAGACCCGCGGTGTTACCCGCGTTTGTTGTTATAACCGCGGGCAACGCCGCGGGGCGAAGCTAGTCTAAAAAGTGTAGCCTAAGTTACTCCTTATGTCATCAGCTATCTGCCAGTGAAAGTCCCGTCGAAATCGGTCAGGCCGTTCCAGAGATTACCCGGAACAAACAGACAGACAGACAGACAGACAGACAAAAATTGTAAAAAATGTTATTTTGGCATATGTGCCGTGTAAACATACATATGCATTTAGTAATAAGCGGTTATTTTAATATTACAAACAGACACTCCAATTTTATTTATTTCTATAGATACGAATTTTTAACTAGACTTTTGTTTTATATCTTACTTAAAATGGAAGTGCAACAATTGATTTTTAAATAAATATAATACATAAAGGAACGATAGGCTCGTTGCCGACCACTTTTATATTACATCTTCTCGCTGTGGAAGAATGTCTTGTCCCAGTAAACACTAGAGAAATCTAGATACAGTTGGTACAAAGTGTAATTCTATTGTGTCGTTTGAAATATTTAACTAAGAAAATATTCAGCACGCGCGTATGTCGGTTATCGCTGTAAATAGTACCTAGCCTATTTCCTTCCTCAAGAATCAAACTATGTAAATACCAAATTTCATCTAAATCGGTTTAGCGGTTATTGATTCCTCATACAAACTTCCACTTCCCTTTTAACCCCCTTAAAGGATGATTGCGTGGATAAAAACTATCCCCATGTAATTTCTATCACTAACTATCTCTAGACAGACAGACCGACTCACTATCGCATTTATAATATTAGTATGGACTAGTATGGAATCCATTAATGGCCGGCCTGATTGCATTAAGATGCGATCGGGCCGCCATGCCGCGATTGAAGGGGGAAATGTTCTCCCCTGGGATAGGGCTTGATTAGGCATGGTGTCAATTCGGGGAGGACCTGAAATAACATGGTCCGGGTCCTCCCCAGAGTAGAACACCTAAGGCCGGCCGTCGGGGTGGTTTTTAGTGGAATCACCAAATACTCCTGGCTCCTGAGTCCCCGAGAAGCAGGAGATCCGAAGGCATTTTCCACCCCGTCACAAAAAAAAAGAAAGAAAGTATGGAATCCATTAAGTAAAAGGATAGTGTTATGTGCAGTGTCTGGATAGTGTTATTATAGCAGAAGGCAGCACAGGGATCGATCCTTTTGATTTATAATAAATGGGATTATTAGAAAATTTAAAAATAGTTTTTATGTTCTATAATCGTATGCAAGTTTGGCATATGCAACCAATGCTCATGAAGTAACCTAACATATTCCATAAAAGTAACTGTATGAAAAACGACTTCACCCAATGGAAATAAGTACAATGAGATGAACATAAGATAAGAATGGAAAAAAAAAAGTATATTAAAGGGATCTTGACAAAAAAACTTGCGACAACGTCCGTCGTGATATACATGATGAGAAGAAGTGAAGTCACATTAGAATATGGCAGTTGAGATGGTAAACAAAGACTTACTAAGTCCACCAGTTACGTTTTGTTTGCTTGAAAGAGTAGGAATATTATCTTTAGTAGGATTCGGGCGCCACTTGAAATATTACACATATGTACTTAGGCCAATATTCAAAAAGCGGCCAAAATACTTTAAAGGTTTAACTGGATTACACATTTTAAGTCTAATCTATTCCGATATAACTTCGTAAGATAATAATTGCTAATATCTTTAAAAACCCTCTGTTCATTGATTTCAGTAGGACTTCATGTAAATTTTATTTTATTATTTTTACAATTGGATAAATGAAATGTACCGTGCGAGAGCCATGCTTCGGCACGAAGGGGCTGGCTCGACGGAGTGATACCACGGCCTCACAGAAAACCGGTGTCAAGCAATTCTTTCGTTGCCTTTCACTGAGTGAGTGAGGTTACCGGAGCCCAAACTCCAAGGGCAGCAACGCACTTGTGACTTTTGAGTTGCAGGCGTCCATGGGCGGCGGTAGTTGCTTACCATCAGGTGACCCGTCTGCTCATTTGCCCCCTTATACCATAAAAAAAGTGGTAATACACTTCAATAACTACGGTGTTTATGCATTCCTAATTATTTTCCTCCTAAACAGCTGCCCGAGTTTTTGTACTTCTTGGGCCATGGACACGGTGAAATCAGCTGTCATTTGGGTTGCAGTCAATAAGTGGCGTTGCTTTGATGATCTTTTTGTCGACTAAATTGGAACAGAACAACGTCTATCGATTAAGTTAGTATCTGTATTCTTTTAAAAACAAATTACTAGCTCAAAACTGTGCATAGAAATACCACCTTGCCGTCAGCTTACTTGAGCGATGAGGAAAGAAATCTAGCGACAAATAAATCTACCGTAACCGCGCTTTTTTTAACGACTGCAGACCCGTCCGACCGATGAGAAAGTATTTTTTTTGTGTTTTTACCATTTCATATCACTATCAATTGTTAATACTGAATGGAAGTTGTGGATAATATATGTCTTTAAGTCTTTTTGCCACTAGAAACGACCAAAGATGGTTAACCAGTCCTTGTTAATGACCGTCTGATCAAAAGAGGCAGATACTGTGAAAAAAAATGCGATTGACATCTTGGGATGTTCAAACAGTGAAAAGTTTTAAAATAAATATGATCCTAAAATGTCTATTGTCCGTCACTTTTAGTGTTCTATGTATAATGTTAATTGTAAATGAATTGTATATAGAATTTTCAATGAAATGTACAGAATTAACTTTGCGCATGTTTCTAGGTATTTTTTAAAGAGGTGGGAAAAGAAAAACTAGATTACGTTAAAAATTCTTTACACAATTGGAAAATATGAGAATACTCTAACAGTCCATTTAAATAAAAAAAAATGTGTAAATAAATATAATACACCAAATGTAAAATTCATTTGTTTTGGAGATGTATTTTTTGCCATAAATTATTTAAGCATGCAGTGATTTTTAGTGGTTACAAACTCAAGCTGAGGACCATTGATGACTCAGTTAGGAAGAAAACTAACACACAATCTGTGTGAGGTGACAGGAACTATGGATCAAATGAAAAGCATTCTTCAGCATTGTGACTGTGGAATTTTAGAACTTACATGCAACTACTCAAGTAATGTAACTGAATGTGGATCATTTATGTGTGATTAAGATTGAAAGTTTCTAATTCTTAATTAATTATCTTTTAACCATTCATGTCTGTGGAGCTACATTCAATAACTATAATGAAGTCTAAAAAGAAAATAGTTCAGAAAGAAAGTATGGAAAACTAATATGTATTATATAGTAATATAACATGTATCAAAATTCATGTTGACTGAGTTTTTGGTTGTCTGAGTGGTGACGGATTAAGAATACAGAATGTCACCACCCCTAGTCATCCCGTGGGTGACGTAAAAGCCGACTCAGGGAGCAAACTATGCAGAACAACAGCACAAAGAGAAGGAAAGCTTGAAACAAACCCTATGCCAACCGTCTGGTCAACATGGTAGAGTAGGCCAAAACCTCTTTTCTAAGGAGAGGCCTATGTCCAGCAGTGGACTGCTGAAGGCTGTTGATAATTATAATGAATTAGTTTCTGTAGTTCATCATCTGCCTACCCTTATCCCGATTTTATTTGGGATCAGCATGGCATGTAAACTAGGCTAGCAAAATATTTTTTTGTATAACATATTCATAAAAATGATAATTTGTTTTGTTTTCGCTTCAAAAACTCAAAATGTTCTGCACTGACCTAACTGAAAATGTGACATGATATACAACCCACTTCAAAGATGTTTTTTTACCTATCTTCAGATCATTTTTGTTCCCTGTTTCTCATGAATCCAACTACAATGTGCCACAGCAAAGCATGGCAGGGTACAGCTAGTTATAGATAAATTATACACACACACAGAACTAATGATCATGTTCATCACACAATTATTTGTGGTGGGTGGACCAGAACCCACAATTTCCGGATCAGCAGTTAGTATCTTTATTCACTAGACTGAAAGGCCGGTTGAAATCTATTCTACTTAAGAGCATATTCATTCTTGTGTAAAATGTGTGTTTTAACCTTTCATTTAAAAACTTATTTATTGAAGACTGAGTAACTTGTGTAGTACTGTGATATACATTAAGTTTCACGAGTAGATGTCACCATTCTCTATTAACTTCAAGAAGTTTAAAAAAAAATATCGGACATTGGTGCTAATTCTGTTGTTCGAAAACTCTCTAAACTAAACTAAAAATCACTAAAAATTTGTTTAGTCCAGTCAACTACTATGTTTTCAAAATACGAAACGTTTTTTAACAGGACTAAACAAATTTTTAGTGATTTTTAGTTTAGTTTAGAGAGTTTTTGAACAACAGAATTAGCACCATTGTTTATGTATAAATGATGGTAGATTGGTATTTCTTGGTGAATATTCATTTTGAGATAAAAACTATGTAAGATTGGAGAACAGCAAGAGAATATACCAATGGAAATAGAATAACTTAATAAGTTATGAGGCTTGCACCATGTTTGGTAACCTCAGTCAATCAGTGAAAAGCGTTAAAAGAATTCTCCACTGGCCTGATGGTCTAGGGGTTAGTGACCCTAACTGTAGTCGTGGGTTCGATTCCCACCCAGGACAAATAATTGTGTGTTGAGCACAGTCATTTCTTCTGTGTCTGGGTGTACTTTATCTATAATATGTATCTATTTAGAAATATAGAAGTATGTTTATCAGCAGTCTGGTTACCATAGTACAGGCTCTGCCTAGTTTGGGATCACACGTTTGTGTGTGAAATGTGTAAAATATTATGATTATTGATTAACATTGGTTTTTTTATCACTCTGGCCCATATAGGCAGAATAAATCATGATATAAAGTCTATATTCTGTTTTAAACATCAGCATCTCCATAATATCAAATTATTTATTTAGTTACCAATGGCCAATGGCAAGCTGGTTAAGACTTCAGGCAGTCAGTAAATTGAAATGATTTAGTTATTTAGTGTTGAAGAAGTTAAAATGTAATGATTTTTAATATTATAATATACTTTAGGCAACAATAGAAAGTATGTCAAATAAAGTTAGTACATAATTCTTTTAGTTGTGAAAAATAGAGGGAACAGTGAGGAAATTGGATGGCTGAGAAGAAAAATTTATGATTAATTTAAATATTAAGGATTCCATGGATGTTATAGTGAATTTAATGAATTTATTTCTATATAACATAGGATGATTACAGTTAAAAGATGTTACATTAAAAATCAGGTCATGTAACAATGGACACTTAGTCAATGACTTTTACAAGTCTTTTTTAACTATCATCTAAAAGTTTTACATATTTTATTGTTAATTATAGACAAAAATGAATGTAGACATAAATACTAGGAATAGAAAGTAAGTAAAGTTACACTTTAGCCAGTACAAGGTCATTCTGTGATGCAAGTAGTACTCAACTGCATAAATAGTCTCAGTACTCTGAGAAACCACCAGCGATGGGTTGTAGACCTGCCTCAATAATTATGTCCACATAAAGAGACATCAAAGCGGTATAAAATGCATGTGTTATGTTTATAAACACTTACGACCTCTGTTGAAATGATGTAATTCGACAAACGAGAGGTTACCATCCTTCCCACCAAAATATTAAGTACATTTATACAAGGAACTACTACAGAGATCTTATCGAATCTTTTGAACAGAGGTGAACCAGATTAGTATGTACATATATCACAGAATAATACCTTTGGATTCTAATGAAGGTGTATGTTTAGAATCGGTTGACATACTTGTCTCGAATCTCTGGTGAGACGGTTTTTTACAGTCGTATGCCACACGACGACGTTTAGCACTTTCGCCGGCATCTTCCAAGCTGCTGGAGCCGCAGTATTCGTCATCATAATCGCGGTTTTCACTAACTTTTACATGGGCAACTCTCGCTTCGTTCGAGGACGCCATTGTCCGACGGCTAAATATGTAATCACGATACAATAACTTCTGTTCGTCAATTAAACATAAACTAAACTCATTTGTAGAATCTTAACAACACGTATTGCTTTTAATATCATGTATTATCATTAGAAACACATTGATTACGAATAAAAAACAACTTGCGACGCCATTTCTCGCTACCTCGCACTTTTTTAATTTTTTCTGGAATAGAAATCAGAGTGTACACAGTTACGCAAAGGTAAACGTTGCAAACGGCCACGTTTGTTAATTAGCAATATGTTTTTTAAAGTAAGTTTTTCTTTTAGTTAAATATTAAAAAAATGTATATTTTTTTATTATGCTTTCAATCTGTATATGAATTCAAATATTTTAAGGTGTAAAACACAAAATCAAAACTTATTTTCTTCTCCGATACTACTGCCATCTATGTTAAATTAAAAAATATTAATACGATTCTGTGTCTGTGACTCATGCACTGACGAACCAACTTTCACTTCTGATTTGTAAGGTTAAACAATTTTGCTAGTCGATAGATGGCAACATAAGCAAATGATGATTTGTAATAGGGAATGATGAATCACGTTTTGTTTCAGTCCAGAGTAATTTCGTAATGTCTCATGCTTCGCACTGGCGAGAAAATGTATTTTCTCTGAATGTATGTCTTTAAAAGCCAATTCATTCAATTAAATAGATCCAATCACATGTCAATCCTACTTGATTAATAATAACATTGTCTTAAAAGCGGAATGTAAAAAAATTAATACTGTTATTGTAATATAAAAAAATATTGGCAATGAATCATTTTGTTTTACTAATTTATCCATAAAAATACAGACTTAATTAGATTAAAACATCTCTACTATATGTATAAAGATCGGGCTATTTTGTGGACTACATATTGTTCTCCGCTCGGGTGAGTCTCTGCCGCATTTTCACCAACTTATTTTCTTATATGGCTGTTGTTTAATAGTTAAAACAAAACATTAAACTACTCCTTATGTACTACAAACACAAAATGTGAGCGTTTATTACCCTACTGCCTAACTCTTCCTGGATATAAATACTACCTAGGTAGCTGGATCCCACCCGTACAGGCTGGGGCCCAGCTACCAAATGCCACCCAGACAGTCGTCAGTCCGACCCCGTACTTATTCGAATATATTAAGGAAATAAGATATTTCTAGCAATCTATGTTTACAAATTTGTGTTACTTACTTTTATATCTGTTTAGATAAAACTCAAGGCCAAATTGTATCAACAAGTATTTTGGTTCCATTATAGTAAATATTTAGCTAACCTGTATTTCTAGTAGGTACTTACTGCATGAAAATATTTAAATACAAAGAAGTTTTATACTGAGTAATGTTAAAATATTTAAAAAGATGCCACGGTTTTTTGGTCATTTTTCTTCAACTCACCAAAGTTGACTTTATGTACTGGACGGATTTTTTAGTGGTTTAAGGGGTTCCTACTGCGCTGAGTATTGTGGGTTCGATCTTCATATGGGGCAACACTTTGTGTGAACCACTAATTCTTGTTCTGAGTCTAAGCCCGTTTGTGTCCGTTTCATGCATTTTTGTAAAGACTCGAACACAGGATGTATTCTTAGTCAAGGAGTTGCTTTTATAAAAAAAAACTGATCCATTTGTCAACCTTTATCTGGGCGTCAAGAAGAAGAATTAATAATAGTTAATGGCAGGACGTGTAGTAACGGATTAAGAATACGAAATGTCACTACCCCAATTCATCCCGTGGGTGTCGTAAGACACCAGCACTGCAAAAAGAAGGAAAACTTGACATAAACCCTATACCAACCCGTCTGGCCAGCGTGGTATAGTAGGCCAAAACCTCATTTCTAAGGAGAGGGCTATGTCCAGCAGTGGAATATTAAAGGCTGTTGATGATGTGATGTGAATGGTAGGAAAATTTGGAAGTTTTTCATGGCATCTGATCACCTGATGCATCGATCTGAGGGCATCGATATATACTAGATACATCGATGCCCTCGGATCATAGACTTAGTAGTAGATATATATGGTATCGACGCCTCGGATACCTCCCATCGGACGATGGTCATTGGTCATGTTGACGCGGCCGACTAAAAACCGCGTACTAGTAGCAGTAAAAAAATGTATATTCATAGTGTTAGATTAAGAAAGAAGGGGAAATTAGAGCAGTTTAAGTAAATAATTATCATGGGGAAAGAACTAGGAAGTAAATATAGTACCAAAGTAGTATAAAAAGTAATAAATATCAAATACTAAGAGAGGATCTCTTCTATACAAATAAATAAAATTGGAGTGTCTGTTTGTAATATTAAAATAACCGCTTTTTACTAAATGCATATTATGTTTACACGGTACATATGTCAAAATAACTTTTTTTACAATTTTTGTCTGTCTGTCTGTCTGTTTGTTCCGGATAATCTCTGGAACGGCTGGACGATTTCGACGGGACTTTCACTAGCAGATAGCTGATGACATAAGGAGTAACTTAGGCTACTAACAAACGCGGGTAACACCGCGGGTCTCAGCTAGTAGAGGAATAATAAGAGAGGACAAGAAAATAGAATGTAGATTTAAATTAAAACTAAGACTAAAAAAACTATTTGGTTATGGAAAGAAGAGAAGAGGATAAATAAGGAAGTAGGGAACCAAAAATAGTGATATTACTTAGATATATTTTCTTTATTTTTTTTCAATGGCAGAGGCCTATGTCTAGCAGTGGATTGCGATATCATGATGATGATGATGATGTTTTGTTCCTAAGTTAGTATACCGTTGTACTAGTAATTTAAAAAGTAGCATTTTAGTACTAATTTTGTTATAAATAGAGCGGAACGCCTACAAACTTCTAGAACAGTTTGGCGAATGGCGTCGCTGTAAAACAATGTTACTTAAATGTAACTGTAAACTTAAATTTGAAAAAAGTTTATTTACAAAAAAAGGCGGGGCAACTCGTGTAATTTAGAAAAGAAATTCCTGTTACCTCGACGGACCGTGAACCATCTAAGTGTCAAGTGTCACCCCCTCGTGTGTGGGGACCACAGTTTCTCCTTACTCCTAAAGGTGTTTGCTCCGGAGCGAATCGCGGCGCCATCCTGTCCATGACCATCTCACAGGATACATTCTTAATGATTTTAGAGGGTACGAGTCCAACATAACACCCTTTTTTTTTGTGCGGAAATCCCCTCGGATGTCACCCACCGGTTTGGTGATTTTGTCGGACTCGAACCGTCGAATACGCCGTCTTGGGTACCAGTAGCCGGGGAACCAGGTGTACCCTAGAAAGGAAATCCTGTGACCTGAACCCCCATGTACAATTTATGGTCCCGAAAGGGAGCGCGCGCTCCGTAGCGTCTCTCCGCCACCCAGGCCTGCTTCTGCTAGGGTGACAGATGGCCTCACCTTTCACCCCCAGTCCTGCGCTTTAAGGACTACGGAGGTCAGTGTTAGCCAATGTTGTGTGGTTGTGGTGCAGTGGTAGCGTATGCGACTGCTATGCTGAGGTCTCGTGTTCGATTCTTGGGACGGATCAAATGTTTGTGTAATCTGTAAATATTGGGTGTTTTCTATGTATAATATGTATGTCCGTGTGGTGACGGATTAAGAATACAGAGTGTCACCACCCCTATTCATCCCGTGGGTGTCGTAAGAGCCGACTAAGGGAGCAAACCACGCAGGACAACAGCATTGCAGAGAGAAGGAAAATTTGACACAAACCCTATACCAACCCGTCTGGCCAGCGTGGTTTAGTAGGCCAAAACCTCCTTTCTAAGGAGAGGCCTATGTTCAGCAGTGGACTATTAAAGGCTGTTGATGTGATGATGTGATGATGATATGTATGTATTACAAAAAAACTACATTTGTATTTATATCAGTTGTCTAGTAGCCATAGCACAAGCTCTGCTTAGTCGAATGAATCGAATCCACGCCTCTGGCTTAGCAGTCCGGGTCGCTAACCACTAGACGAAAAGGCCAATCAGTCAGTAAATTATTAAATGACTCGTTGAATTGAGTCGATGGTCCGTGAATTAAGTCTTATTACGTTTTCACCGGCAGGTGTAAGTTTGATTGCACCAGGGACTTCCTTTCTAGGGTATACCTGGTTCCCCGGCTATTAGTACCCGAGACGGCGTGCGGTTTTAGTCGGTTCGAGTCCGACATGCCACCGACAGGTGGTATCCGAGGGGATTTCCGCACGGAAAAAAAAGGTGTAAGTTTGATCACAAAATAAATTTCTAAACGCACCTATAAATATTTGTCAACCAACAAATATGTCGATCCTTTGTCATAATGCCACTATTTTACATTTTTTAAATCTCAATTCACGATAATCTGAATATTGTGGAGTTGTATTGTCGATTCGAAACTCTTAGGTATTTAATATGTTCCTTAATTTAAGGCGACCTGAGTTTATTGTACCGAGACGCACGAGAAGACCATCAAATTTTAATGTTGGACAGGTAAGAAAATTTACTAACTACGTAAACTTTCCCTGGACTCTCACACATATTTCAAGATAAAAATCAGCCAAATTGGTCCAGCCGTTCTCAAGTTTTAATGATACTAACGAACAGCAATTCATTTTTAAATACATATATATAATCTTATATATAAAATTCTCGTGTCACAATGTTCGTTCCCGTACTCCTCCGAAACGGCTTGACCGATTCTCATGAAATTTTGTGTGCACATCGGGTAGGTCTGAGAATCGGCCAACATCTATTTTTCATACCCCTAAATGGTAAGGGGGACCCATCCCTAATTTTTTTTTGTATTGCAATACAACGTTTGCCGGGTCAGCTAGTATTATAATAATATAATAGATAAATTACGGGTGAAATGAATTGGGTTTCGTGAAATTGGTTTTTTGAAAGGTTTTTTTAAATGATATCAAATCATTAAAATGTTTTGCTTACACAGACAACGTCGTCTTATTTAATTATTATTTTTATTGTGTTTCATTCCAAGAAAGATGTCTGACTTTAAAACAAACAGAAACACTTGGTAAAAATTGCTAAACATCACGTATAGACGTGCCAAATAATTATACAATATATAATTTAAAGTACAGACAACAATTACATTCATCGCAGTTGTTTAGTAAGAAATATGTACATGGCTACACGTAGTGACAACTTCGATATAATAACGTTTGAGGAACTATCCGTTGTAGGCACATCCATTGGGATAATTTACTAATGCCCCTAATTTTGTTTACGTATGTCAGGGATTCTCAAAGTGGTCGATAGTGGGGTTGAAATCGGTTCCCCAGGGGTCGATATAAAAGAAAACTGATTTTGGGGGTCGACGAGGTCTAAAAATCGACCCCTATTAATTAACAGAAGTTCTCATTTGAAACTTTCAAGATACTGTATTAGTTGTGTTACGTGTACCAACTTGTTATAAGAATGACTAATAGTTTAGTAGGATGATACTTCCAGCACCAGGGACTTCCTTTCTAGGGTATACCTGGTTCCCCGGCTATTAGTACCCGAGACGGCGTGCGGTTTTAGCATGCCACCGATAGGTGGTATCCGAGGGGATTTCCGCACGAAAAAAAAAAAGAAAAAAAAAGGATGATACTTCCTGTCGTCGTACTTTGAAAAAACTCAACAAGTCGATAATCGTGCCATAATTTGGGTATTGGGAGTCTGAGGTATCAGTTTATTTTAGAAACGGGGTCTCTTGCCCAAAATGATGTGTGTCATCAAGGTTCAAACGAACTGACGGGTCAACTGATGGCAAGTGACTACCAACACCCATGGAAACCTGGAACTCAAGGGTCACAAGTGTGTTGTCGCCTTTTGCCCCCCAAGAATCAGAATCAGGTGTAAGTGAGCTATGGTTACCTCACTCATTCGGTGCAAAGCAACGGAATCATGCCATGGTATCAACCCGGCGGAGGCGGGCCATTTGCGTCGAAGCATTGCTCTCCCACTATTATTATTCAACCATCAATATACCCTCATGCAAATAAATAAAATTGAAGTGTCTGTTTGTAATTACAAAACTACTACCTATTAACTATAAGGAAATTTTGCATTCATATTTTCTGGGGTACAGAAATGGTTTATTTTTATGGAGCTCCTTTCACAAAAATTAACACTTGCTGCCGGCTGCTAACTTTACACTACTCTACTGCACTTACAAGGCATTCAATATCTTCTACCAGTAGTTACGTTTTAAAACTAAACAAATAAATTCAACGCAAATAAATTCTCCTAGTGGATGTATTACTACAATAAACATACATTACATAACGCCATATTATGTAAGCAGTGGAGCTCGTAAAATTTAACTTCATTAGCAGTCAGCCGACGGCCCCAGATTCGGATCCCGCCCGTGAACATTTGTATGCCGTAAACACATCTCTTGACCATGAATCGAATGTTGCGAATCTAATTTTTATAGTCATGATAAAACTGTGAATACATTTAGTATGTATTGTAGTATTTAAATTTTACTTTTAAGACTAGAAACCGATCTATTATGGTTCGTTGCTTGTTTTGGGTGGAGGCTCCACACAAGCTGGCTTAGTAGGCAGTCGGGGCGGCAGCACGGGAGCCTTCCTTCCGACTGCCGACTCTTCAGGATGTACCTGCACTCGGTCGCTAGGAGGGAATTGAGTATTTCCTGTCATTTCTGACACAGCAGTGAGGACTCGGCTCAGCATACACCGGCGGTTTGTCCCGCTTGTGCGGTGCGCCGTCAGGTCCTCACAGCAGTCATCGGCCAGGATATCTTGCTACCTGCCGTCATACACTCCATGATCGGTAGCGAGAGAGGGCAACGGGAGAAAGATAGTATCTCAAACCTAATTCGCCAATAAACCGGGCGATTGAGGTGCGCCTTCTAGCGCCTCATGAGGAACTGAATTGGGCCACGGGTGGACGGGACAGGTCTTCTGCTCCATCCCACTCCACTTCCGCATGCGTATGGACGTCGCTAAAATGAGAGATTTTACCAAAATGTAGTAGACAATAAAAGGGGTACAGATTTCCTAAGAAAAGCTGTTTTTGAATCTTGGATATGGAGAAAAAACGAGCAGACAGGTCACCGGACGTTAAATACCACCGCTCATGAACACCTGCAACTCACTGCCCAAATTCGAGGGAGGAAGGAAGGTTGGATCTTCGTTGACGTCACTAACTTTTTAAAATGCCAAGAAAGAATTGCTCAACTGTAAGGATCGTATTATTCTGCTGATACTCGTATTATGATTGCATGGATGACATAGTGGTTTAAGCGATCGCCTCGCCGCTTCCTACTGCGCCGAGTGTTGTGGATTCGATCCCCAGATTTTTGTGATCCGATCCCCACTTTGTGTGATCTAAAAATTGTTGTTCCGAGTCTGGGTGTTCTTTGTATCAGTTTTACGAATATTTGTCAAGTCCCCACGAAACAGGATATATAACTAGCTGTGGAAGTTGTATTTTTAAATGAAAAAAAAAAGAATGAATTCTGGTCGTGCTGCGCCGGCCGGTATGTAGCTCATAGCTGCCTCTACCAACCGGGCTTTCTAAAAGTCATCAAGGGTATCTTTGTAGAGTGGAACTCCTATGACTGATATAATGATGTACTTATAGACGAAGTCATTGTGCGACGAGACAGTGTTTTGATATTAAACATAATAAAAAACTAAGTTAACAACAAATATGGGTTAGTGAGATAAAAAATGTAGTGCATATTTGTCATAGATATCATCAAAGCCGCTGTCCGAAATTCAGTTGAATTTATACGCTTTTTATATTCATTGTTATCTTGAAATACCTTCGTTTGATTTTCGGATTGAGAAACAATTGCCTTTATAACGTTGTTTTGCTATTTACATTATTTAAATATATTTTTTTAATTACTTAAAATCCGTTCTTAGCTGACCTCTACTCGGTGAAAAGAAATATTCCTACCAAATTTCAAGTCTTTAGCTCTAATGGTTCCAGAGATATCGTGATGAGTGACTATATACGTGGAAATCTCTTATATATATATATAGACTAGTTGTACCCTTTTTTTTTTCCGTGCGGAAATCCCCTTTTATACCACCTGTCGGTGGCATGTCGGACTCGAACCGACTAAAGCCGCACGCCGTCTCGGGTACTAATAGCCGGGGAACCAGGTATACCCTAGAAAGGAAGTCCCTGATAGACTAGTTGTACCCTGCCACGCTGTGACACATGGTGGTTGCATTGATAAAAACCATCATTAAAGCGTGTTGTATGTACATCGTGTCAAAATTTGAGCTCAATTGATGCAGATTTTTTTGAGTTTATATATATATATACAAGAATTAATTGTTTAAAAGTATTATATATAATATATGTATAAATGCTTCTATTAATGCTTCCTACTACGCCGAGTGTTATTATGGGTTCAAACCCACAACACTCGGCGTAGTAGGCGTGGTTGTGGGATCCAAAAATTGTTGTTCTGATTCTGGGTGTTCTTTGTGTCCGTTTCATGTATGTTGGTAAAGTTCCCCGCGACACATGATATATTCCTATTGCGGGAGTTGCCTTTAAAAAAAAAGTATATAGAGTCTATATAATATACACTTAAACATTTCAAGCACACAATAGAAAGAAAGAAAACATATTTTTATTCATGAAATACACGACGGCTTTCACTTACGAATTTTCACAGCTATCAAAACCCTTTTCAATAAAAACTACACATCACTAATTACATAAAATATGACTAAGATACAAGTGGCAGCCCTATGCCAAAATGTGTGGTTTCAAATGTGCCGTGTCACACATATATATAACGTGGCAACACCGGCAACGTGGCATTCAGTGCATTGCATTTATCACTCATATGACATACGTATGACGTGGCAGCTCATATTTTATTAGAACATTATTAAAGGGTTGCAGATACAGAATACTTTTGTTGTAGGCACACAAGAGTCAACAATGGCCTTGTGACTCCATCAGGTGAACCATCTGTTCTATCTAATAATCTATAACTTTAAATTTACAACCGTATAATATATAACTAAAAACAGTTTCTGTCATCATTTAAATAATACCTAACATCAGTAAACAAGGAAATACATAAGTATCAGCAAACATATTTGTCAATTTTTATGCAAAGATCTTGGAGCAGGGGACTTCACCCAAACACAATATTGACAGTCAGCGTTTGTTATTAGATATATTTAGTCTTTATAAATACTGCATAATTAAGTGTTTAGTAATATACGCGTAAAAATAAGTCCTCCGATGAGATTTCGCCTAATTCGACTGGCGCAGTTCCATTGATCTATTATATCTTTTTATTTATTTTTTGTTAGAAGGGGCAGACGAGCAGATGGGTAGGAAGGACTACGCTGTTTTCTTGAAGGTTTGAAGGTTCGTACCGGGCCGGAAATACCGCAGACGATAACCCGTTCCACAGATTGGTTGTGCGGGGCAAAAAGTGTCGCGCGCAGTAGTGGCGCGCCAACTATCCCGGTGATGAGGATGAAAATTATGCCGTGTTGAACGAACGAAAGTTGTGGCTGGTATTAGTCCGAATAATACCTCGGAGCACTCTCCATGATATATGCGATAGGGAATGCAGAGTGAAGCCACATCTCTACGCACAGATTACCCCTAATCTGTGTCTCTACGTAACGCCAATGGATCGAGCCAATCGGAGATGATTGATTTTTTACACTATTATATTACTCTATTATATTATTATGTTGTTTAACTCGATGCGCCATTCGGTCCATATGCAGTGATTTCACTGCATAGCGATTTCACTGTCAGTTTACAGCGTTCGTTTATTCCGTTTTTAAATGTCATAGTTTTCTTTTTATTTCTTATTATTTTTTACATCTACATTTATATTTTCTTTTTATTGGAACTAATCCCTGCTACATGCCTACTAGTGAACACCAGGATCATCAGCAGTGACCTACGAATACATCGAGTAATGACACTGGGCAAGTCCCAGGAAAGATTAAGCTGTCTTGGAACCCGCAACGAAATTAATCAGAAGTAAATTGGAGGAGTCGGCAACATGATAAATCCATTTGCCTCCTTAGCATTATTGATTACATATTGATAATACTAATCTATACTAATATTATAAAGCTGAAGAGTTTGTTTGTTTGTTTGTTTGTTTGTTTGAACGCGCTAATCTCAGGAACTACTGGTCCGATTTCAAAAATTCTTTCAGTGTTAGATAGCCCATTTATCGAGGAAGGCTATAGGCTATATATCATCACGCTAAGACCAATAGGAGCGGAGCACCAATGAAGAATGTTTCAAAAACGGAGAAAAATTATTACTATTGAGAGACGCAGACGAAGTTGCGCGGGTCAGCTAGTATTTATATATTACTAGCTGACCCGGCAAACGTTGTATTGCAAAACAAAAAAAATTAGGGATGAGTCACCCTTACCATTTAGGGGGTATGAAAAATAGATGTTGGCCGATTCTCAGACCTACCCGATGTGCACACAAAATTTCATGAGAATCGGTCAAGCCGTTTCGGAGGAGTACGGGAACGAACATTGTGACACGAGAATTTTATATATAAGATATAATAACTTTTAATTTTTTACCCTATCTTTATTTTACTTCCTTTGGTTATCTTTAAAATAACTTCTTCAAAGTCTTTTTAAAATAAGTTTCTAAGTAATCGTCCTCTCTAAAAATATTTTACCAGTAAAACTGCAACTACAATTGGTTCCACGCTTACTACTTTCTCCACTACAATTGGCAACCATTGGTTTTCCATTGTAGTCACAGCTACTCACTCCTGGAACATAGACAGTTGTTACAGGAGTGACTTGTTTAAGATAATGAGCGCTCTAAACTACAATGGATAACCAATGGCTAACAAATAGGCATGCCGTGTGGTGACGGATTAAGAATACAGAGTGTCACCATCCCTATTCACCCCGTGGGTGTCGTAAGAGCCGACTAAGGGAGCAAACTACACAGGACAACAGCACTGCATAAAGAAGGAAAACTTGATACAAACCCTATACCAACCCGTCTGGCCAGCGTGGTATAGTAGGCCAAAACCTCCTTTCTAAGGAGAGGCCTATGTCCAGCAGTGGACTATTAAAGGCTGTTGATGAACAAATAGGCTATATTACAGGAATGACTATCTGATTTGTCAATTAAATATAATCTAATATAATAATAATAATATAATGTCATAGAAAGTGCTGTTATCAAAAAAAATAGACTGAAGACATCACAGAAGATTAAACACAGCCGAAATCCTGAAAGAAAAACTGTCGTAATCGTAACCGATTCGAACTATCCATCAAGCATGCTTGACTAATTAATACTGTATTTACAGAGGCGTAGCGTGGACTAACATGACGTGGCCGAAGTTCCATCAGTGAGGCCCATTTTCTTTCCCTCCCAATACATAGGTGCCCAATAGGTACACCTATTTTACCAAACATGCTTTGACACGACATATTCTTAACTGATAGACATAACTGATTTATCAATTATATGCAAAGAAAGTGCTATTATCAAAAAAATAGACTGAAGACATCGCAGAAGATTTTGCACAACAGAAATCCTGAAAGAGAAACTGTCGTAATCGTAACCGATTCGAACTATCCATCAAGCATGCTTAACTAATTAATCCAGAGGCGTAGCGTGGACTAACATAGACCTGGGCAAATTCACATAAGTGAGGCCATTTTCTTTCCTAATAGGTACATCTATTTTACCAAATCGGACACGACATACTTACACATGATAGAAAAAAAAGCGCGATGGCAGAATATTAGAAAGCATATAGATTTAAAAAAAAAGGTTTAATTTGTAACTTGCGTGATTTTAATTTCTTACCATACGATTCTTTTCGATTTTTTAACCCGTCAACAAAAAAGCTCCTAATTAGTAGTAGCCTAGGCCCCAAAAAATTACGATCTGCCCCTGCTCATAGCTATTTATGTCTGACAAGCCTCTCTCGTGTTTCGTACTAACGTACGGCTTGTACGTTCACATAAAATAGTAGATTTAAGGCCCAGAAGACTAACCCCCATCCCTAATTTTCGCACACGAACCGGCCAGCGACGCGCTTATATATATATCTCATGTTGCAGGTGTCTATGGGTAGCGGTAATCACTTACCATCAGGTGATCGATAAAAAAAACAAGTTATTTTTTTATATTTTAGGAAAACTTACAGCTAGAGTTACAATTGATATAAGACTAATAGGTGAAGGCCAATTAAAAGTTTTCACTGCTAGAACAATAAAGACAACTCTGAACATGGTAGGATGATAGGAAAGTAGACATAGGTATTACTATAAATGTAATTTGTTTTTTATGCTTGGTCGAAGAAAACGTTGCCCAGTTGTTTTTTAAATTTAGTGATACTAGAAGAGTTCATAAAGTATATATTCTAAAAGCAATAATATTTTAACAAAATAATTAAACTACCAAATTACTTGTTTTATTGTTGTGTTACAATTGATATGCCGTATCCGCGGGGATTAAATATAGAAAAAACATTTTTAGTAGCCGTTTACAGTTCCAGTTAAGGAAATTGTGCCTAGGTAGCACGTGTCAGAATTGTAATTTATTTATAAATTAATTACACCATAACATAATAGAAGAATCGGTATCTAAACAAGTTACCAATTTAAAAAAAAACCAACGGCTCTTTCAAAAGACGAAATCAAGTAATTCTTTTTACATTTGAAAATGGCGTCATACAATAGGCAAATTGAAAATATTTTATTTTAAAAATCATAGCACTAAAGCTGGGCCTCAATTCTGCTGTATTGCAATAGACTGTCGGTGGAATGTCGTCGGAATAGTTTTGCACTTTTCCTATTCTACTGACTATGTAAGACCAATGGCCTCCTGATGACTTGTCACTGATACAAATGTTTGGTAAACGGTACATTTAAAATTTGTAAGAAAATGATATATTTAATTTTCCAGGTAAGGCAATGTTCTACATGGGCGTCGTGCGATCCATGGTCCTCTATGGGGCACCCGTCTGGTCAAATGACTTGGCGCGTGCCTCCCGCTTCAAGGCTCTACTCAGAAGCCTGCAGTGGTTGATGGCCATACGAGTCGTACGAGTCTTTCGTGCAATCTCGATTGAGGCGGCGACGGTCCTGGCGCGATATCAACTCTTAGACATTCTGGCCGACATGGACACGATGGTCTATGACTAAGTTCGTTCTGTCGGTCGGAATGGTGAGGAGGCCGCGCCGGATCATGAGCCTGGAATGCATGAGCGGCGGAACACACGGGTCTCCGCCCAACACACGCTAGAGGACTGACCTGCATGGGAGTCCGTACGTCGAGTCTTGGTCGCACAGGTCACCGCCAGCATTGATCGCGGCAATGCTGGCGAGTAGCGAGGGACGGGCAGCCACGGTCTCCTTCTGCGAGGAAGTTATGCTCCAAAAGGAGGCCGCAGAGCGGGATCGGTAGAGGGCCGACCCCCCTCAAAGGAAGCGGCAAAGGGGACCAATTGCCGCCTAAGGGTCGCTGCGGCCACATCTTGGGGTCATGTGACCGCTGTAAACGGCCTGAGACAGATGACACTCCGGTGCGGCCAGGGGGTGTCGTCTAAGGCGGGACGCTGTTACACCTTTTACTGTGTAAAGCAGTGAGAGGCGCGGCAGCGTCCTGCCCCAGGGTGACTACGGTCACCCCGGGATGTGCCTCAGACATGGGGTACGGACTCCAGAATTCGCCGATGCGTTCCTGGAGCTCTTCCCGATTGCTGAGGTAGGTCGTTGACCGGTTGACCGGTTCTCCGGAAGCCCCACACACGCCCTGCGTTTCCCCAATGGAGGGTATGGTGCGTAAAGAATATTGCCATCAATGTTGTTGATGATTGATGACCTATATTACCATATGGACAGTCTATTGACACTGTAAATTTATGTTAGTAGAATACTGATATTTTGACTGATGTCAATGGCACCTCAATAGCGTGTCAATGGAATGACAGTGGCTTGGCGTTAACATAAAATAGTAGAATTGAGGCCCAGATGTAAGGATTCCAATGATACTCTATATATCTAAATTTGTTCAGACATTTAGAAGTTATGGTGTAGTAAAAAAAACACCCTGAAAACAGTAGCCAATAAGCTGTAAGTTATATGTCTCAACTTTACATTTTAGACTGTTATAGGAATAAGTTCTTATAGTAAAGAAATATATATTTCTGGTTGCGTAGCTAGTCACAGACGAATCTTTAGTTTTAATACTGTCTATAAAAAACAGGACGTTTTTTATACTGGACGATATTTTTTCTCGGTCTCCTTTTTTGCGCCTAATGTATTGTTGCGTACACGGAAACAAAACAAAACAAAACAACAACTTAACTATATTGAAATTTGACATCAGTAATTATGTAAAGTATTAATAAGTATGTTATTGACGGATTAAGAATACGGAGTGTCACCATCATCCCGTGGGTGTCGTAAGAGCCGACTAATGGAGCGAACTCTGCAGGACAACAGTACTGCAAAGAGAAGAAAAAATTGAAACAAACCCTTTTTTTTTTTTTTTTTACGTGTGGAAATCCCCTCGGACCATCACCCCACCGGGGTTTGCGGCGGGGTGGTGTGTCGGACTCGAACCGACTAAAACCACACGGTGTGCCACTCTGCGCCTGTAACAGGAGGGATCCGAGAACAGCTGTTATTAAGACATCCGGACCCCTCCTAGCGCCAGCCCGCTCCTAGTGCGGGCTCCGTCTCAAAATTTTCCTCTCTTTAGGCGACGTCCGGCACACGCGGACGCCGCCCCCTCGCGGCTGGCCGAACTAATGCGGGTGGAGGGGAAACCCACCCCGTTCACCCGCGGTCACACTCAGGGCGGCATGAGGCGGTGATAGGCGCGCCTCCGCCGCCCGGTTCGCCGGCGGCGGATCGGGTCCGAGTGGAGGTCGTCCTCCCGGGCCTTCTCCGCCGCCTCCTTCTGCGAGATTACTTCCTCGCAGAAGGTTGCGACCGCGGTAAAACAACTGTCGCTACCGGCCATGGAGCGTACTACGGCCGGTAGCGAGAGATCCACTCCGATGACTGCAGTGAGGGCCCGGCGCTGCGCCGCCCATGCGGAGCCGACCGCCAGCGTGTGCTGGGCCGAGTCCTCACTGCAGTCGCAGTGGTGGCAGGCGGGACTCAGTTCCCTCCTAGCGACCGAGTGCAGGTACTTTCCGAAGCAACCGTGCCCGGAAAGCACCTGCGTCAGCCGGAAGGAAAGGGTCCCGTGCTGCCGCCCTGCCGGCTGGAGAGCCTCCACGGCGGCGAAGCCAGCGCGTGGAGTCTCCAGCCGGAACGACCAACGAGCCATCGTGGCTCGGCGAGCGGCTTCGCGCCACTCGCGCACATCTCGGCTCGGCTCAGCTCGGGCGGAGGGCGAAATCCGCTCTCCGCCCGGGAGTCAGCCACTCGCCGATAAACTTCGGCGAGCACTTCCGCCTCCAAATCCCACGGGGGAGTTCCGGCCAACGCGCACGCCACCTCCGTCGACACGGTGCGGTAACCGCGTATGGCTCTGACCGCCATTACCCTCTGAGGGCGCCAGAGGCGTGCCCTATTCTGGGCGGTCAGAGCCGCCGCCCACACCGGTGCACCGTATAGTGCCATTGACCGGACAACCCCCGTGTACAGCCGTCTTGTCGCGACGCTGGGTCCACCCAAATTGGGCAAAAGTCGCCCTAGGGCAGACGCAGCGCCGACCAGCTTTGGAGCAAGCTGTCGGAAGTGCTCGTCGAAGAGCCACCTCCCGTCGAGGATCAGGCCCAGATATTTCATCTGGGCCCGAACCGGTACGAGGACCGAGTTGACCGCGATTGAGGCGCCAGGGGGTGGACCACGACGGGGCCCATGAAATAACAGGGCCTCCGTCTTATCTAGGGCCACCCGTAAGCCCAGCGCCTCAATGCGCCCGACCACCAGGGAGACTCCCCTTGTGGCCAGGCGCGCCGCCTCTTGGAAGTTTGCCCCCCGGGCTGTCACCAGGGTATCGTCTGCGTAACAGATTACACCCAGCCCGGGAGGGAAATCGGCGCGAAGGGCCCAGTCGTACCCTATGTTCCACAAGAGGGGTCCAAGAACAGACCCCTGTGGAACACCGCACGACATGGGCCGACACCTCAAATTACCATCTCGGACCTCGTACACGACGGTACGCTCCTCTAAATAGTCTGCCACTAGCCGCCTCAGGTACTTTGGCACCCCATGATAGTGGAGTGCTTCCCTGATGCAGCTGAATGGCAGACTATTGAATGCGTTGGCGATGTCCAATGACACCGCCAACAGCACGCCGCCACAGCTCACAGCCTCTTCGGTCACGGCCCTCAGGCGCAAAATAGCGTCGACTGTGGAACGCCCCGCCCGAAATTGGAACAAACCCTACACCAACCCATCTGATCAGCGTGGTACAGTAGGCCAAAACCTCTTTTCTAAGGAGAGGCCTATGTCCAGCAGTGGACTATTAAAAGCTGTTGATGATGATGAACATACTTATATTTTCATCCCCTCAGAAGAGTAACTAAGATCATCTACCAAATACATAGGTCATTATAAATTAAAAAATGAAACTTTTTTATCTTTAAATGGAACCCTATCTTCAGGGGACTAAATAAGACGCAAGCTGATTAACCACTCTGAACCCATTTTGAAAATCACTAGCATAGAGAAGTTTATTTTTCTCATAATTTAAGAGCTAAGCGCTTGTCCGTGGAGCAATCGCCACTCCTCTCTATTTCCTGCGATCTGTTTAACCTCCTGATAGGCCACGACTCCTACTTTCTCCTTCACTTTTTGTATGTATGTTGATCTAGGCCGTCCTCGTTTTCTCTTGCCTTCTATTTATCCTTCCAGTATTATTCTGAAAAAGTTGTCTTGTCCTTTCAGGTGGCCAACCATTTTGCCACTTCTGTCTTTAATGGCATTCAACAACTGAGAAGTTAAGAGAAAAATAATAATTTTCCGTATTTTTTATTCTTGTGTCTTCATCTTTACTTTCAGTTATTGTTACATCTTTAAAATACTTAATAACTGTAAATACTTAATAAAATACTTAATCTTTAAAATACTTACTTTAATAATTGATTATGTTTATGTGCTGTGAGGAGTAGACCTTCGATCATATGTAGCGTTTGTAATTTTAATTGTCTGTATTTGTGATCGAAGAGTTGATACGTTGAGGTTATATCAATGTTGTATGTGTCGACTTGGAAATAATCTGAATCTGTGTCAAGACTTGATTTTTGCTCGAAGTTTTGCCATGGCAATACTGTTATAGGGATGTTTCTAGACCGAGGTGGAGCGATGGAGTTTTATGAGGTATGTATGTAATGGTTTTTCAGTTATTTTCAATGCTTGTCTGTTAATATTTTTGTTTAAATCATATTAGTTATAAGTTGTTTTTATTCTATTTTGTAGTTGAAACGTGAAATATTAATTAGAATCATTGGAAGGTACCTACTATTTTGTTTTCTTTACGGATTATTTCATTTATTCCGACAAATATAGTAGGTACTAAGTTTTTAAAGATAATAGGAGATAATAGAAGTTTAATAAACTTGAAGAAAATAAATCTTATTCTTACCCTTTTATAACGAATATTAGACTAACCTAATCGCGCATTAATATGCCTGATTGTGTTCCTAAAAACTTTTAGTCCCTACTTAAACCACTTTAGGGATGATAATCCAGAAAAAATATCTAGTTTTAAAAAACTAAAACACACGCTTTCTATAAAAAACCAAACTAAAAAATAGAAAATAAATTTGAAAAAAAGCGTTGGGTGCCTGTAGTTAATAGTAAAAAGCAAACAAGCGTGTTTTTTAGTTTTTTAAAACTATAATTTTTTAATTGTTTTTTTTTTAAATTAGTGTATTGTCATCGGTCCTCGATATATCTACAAAGTTTGAACGAATTCTGACTGTTTAAAGTCAGTCAAAATCACGCCCAGAGGAGTCGGTTACAAACATACAAACAAACATACAAGTGAAGCTAATATAAAGCGTGTAAAAACGGTCTTTAGATATAATACAATATAACACACACATCTCACACACGGCCGTCTGATCCCAAACTAGGCAGAGCCTGTGCTATAGTAATCAGACTGCTGATAAACATACTTATATATTACTAAATACACACATATTATAGATAAATTACACCCAGACACAGAACAAATGACACAATATTTCGGAATCGAACCCACGACCACCGGCCAGATATGTGTAAACTAATAAGATAAGAATTTAATGTTAAATGTACAGGTAGTTATTATCATCAGCATCATCATCAACAGCCTTTAATAGTCCACTGCTGGACATAGGCCTCTCCTTAGAAAGGTAGTTATTATAGTCTGAACTCTTTAGCTAGTTTCGATAGAATTACAATATACGTCCTCCATGGGGCGATAGTATTCGACTACAAAAGTCGCTGGTTCTAGTCCCAGTTAATGCAATGATGGGTATGTATCTATGAATAAACCTACTAGCATTGTACTGGGTGTTTTAAGTACTTTACGAAACATATGCATATAGTATACCAGAACATTATTATATATTATAATTCGTATTAACAATTGAACGTTTTATTTTTTCTTAGTAATTAGATAAGCATTTAAACAAATTTTGCATTCGTTTCTTTTAATAATGTCACATTTATCGTAGACAATGAAACGGCCGCGTTGGCCATGACTGTGGACACGGAAATCAGCGTGAAAACTGCGAAATGTGTTCCAAATTTAAATAATCTTTTTTTAAATAGCAACCAGTACGACACTCATTATTTATTCTTTTTTTAACGGCAAAGGAACCATTCTAAGTTTAGTCACCAATCAATTGATTAATTTTATTACTGTAGCGAATATGGTACTAACCTAGCTAGTCTAAACATGAATCGTTGTAAAGATTCATACAATGACTGTTATCTATAAAAATACGCCAGTAGGTACTACATTAACTAGCGTAAAGTGAGCGTTATATATTACTATGGCCACTTGTTTAACAAGAAGTTCAATTGTAAGTGGTCAGCTAGTTTTAAAAATAAATCGCGAGCAAACGTCCGTCTCGCTCGCGTTCCACATTCGAAATAATAATTGTATTAAGGAAACATGAGCGGCGCGCATGTGTTTGTTTGTTTGTTTACCCGCCGGTGACGTCATATGTTTATTCTCGCGGGGCAGTTGGGGAGATATGTATACGCAGTCGAAGTAATTGTTTTTTGTTCGTAATACATATAAAATGCTAAAATGTATAGTGAATTTGAAATTTAAAAATAGTTTTGTAGATTATTTTATTACATTTTTCAGTTGATTATTTCATTTGTTTTAGATTTCAAATTGTTACTATTTCGTACGTGCTACACTCACTGCTGAACATTATTTTCAAGTAATTTTTTATTGCTTACAAATTGTACAAATTCTTGTTAGATGAATTTAATACTATCAGCCGTTTGCTCATAACTAATTGTTCTACCTCTCCTATCTCCTAATAGGTTCCTTTTGACTCATTTTATCAAGAGAAATATTCTTTTGGTGGAGAGGATTACCAGAAGTCTGAAGTGACATGTACTGCACAACGGTAGCCTGTTATATGTTTCAATCATCGTACACATCTCAAAATTCTATTGCTAAATATGTGACAGGAATTTAGTGAAAAATATTAGATAACGGTAAAATTGACATTACCCGTAAATCAGATGTAAGATCTTTTGTTGTGTACTCTGTCTATATCAATCTTAAAACAGACTAAATTAAATAATACCTTGTTATACATACATATTTGCGAGTCCATGTAACTATTTCTACGTAATATAAGTTTTATATGACTGCATGAATTTGATGAACTCACTGCATGTACATTTATGAAGACGGATACGTGTACTGACGCAGAAAACTTAATTTTCACGTTATTCATAGAACTTAAATCGTCTGAGTATTCTTTTCGAGGTATAATGAACATCTTGTCTTAAGTCTATTTTTGTCAAAATGTTGATATCTGTTGTATCGCAAAAATAATACGAGTATGAATGAACACATCGGTGAGTGCCGGCGGAGGATGTCATTGAAGCCGCGCTGCCCCTTGTTTACACACGCACACAACAACATTCACGCACACTAGGCCGCGCCCGTCGCCCGCTTATTTAGGTATATTGTTGTTTATTTTATTCGGCGCTATGCTCCGACACGGGCCGAGCCTTTCGACTCAGTTTTAACGCGCACGTTTTATGAAACGACAACTATGCGTCGATGTTCGCTCGCCGGCGATAATAATTATTATTCATATCGGAACCGTCTCTAGCGACCGAAATAGCGACGCGGTAAACAAATTCGCGAATTTATTAGCAGGTTCTAATTGTAATGTGTGGTTTTTTCGTGAATTATTTACATTTAATTTATTTTTCATAACCTATTCAAATGCTCGCCGGTACTTCGGTTGTCTCCGCGAATCTTAATGGTAGTTAATCATAGTTTATTTTTACCGCGCAACGTGTGTTAATAAGTGGGGCCACTTGTCACCGTTTCTTTTATTTTGCCGCAGTGTTTGATTAAAACTGAGAATTGAATCGCGGAAGCGTTTCGGCCGTGTAATAATATTCGCAATATTGTAACGCGCTATGAAGATAATCGGTGTGAAGGCCCAATTATAAAGAAAACAAAATATAATTTTGATTAACAACTTCGATAAATAATCATCAATGTAGGCGTCTTGTTGTGACAGTTCTGAATTTAAATGTGATCGGCGCGCTTTTGGAAGTTTTAAGTTTGTCAAATTTGAATTGTCTTTTGGCGGGAACTGTTGTGCTGACGAAGAACTAGGGTGAACAGAAAGTTTGGAAAAGTGTTGAACACACATCGGATGCTGGCGAGTGTTTTTTCAACGCGTTTTCGAGGCTAAGCGCTAGTTGTTTGAACAAGTGTGTTTTCTAATGGATTTATTTTAAGGTGAGTTTAAATTTACTTGTGTGTTGGTGTTTGTATTGTTTGCTGTTCGTGTTTTGTGTGCGTGTTCGCGCCGGTGGCGGGAAACCAAATACCTAGCCGGTTCTGTACATGTGTGAGTGTACAAACAATGGGCAATAATGGGCATGTGTGCGTGTGCGACTTATTGTCACTTTGTGTAAGAGGGGAGACAGGGAGGGAGAGGTTACTTGTCATGTATTTAGGCGAAGACGAACTTTGATGAGTTGACTTTTTAATTTATGTGCACCTTTTATGGCAATAGGAAAAAATGTCGAGACAAGAGACATCAATATTATTATATTTGCTCACGTATTGAACGTCTTCTCATCTGCCTCTATTGATTTTTGTCATAACACTACCAAATGTTTTATTTAAACGCGAAATGTAATTAGGAACGTTAGGAACTTTTTAAAAGTGCGTTGTCCTTCGATGAAGTGAAGAAGGCTCCTAGAGTTGTGTTTTAGAGTTAGAATTGCATGGGACATTATATCATAAAAATTTAAGGAAATATCATTTCTGATTATATTTTTAGCCTAACTAGGTGCTACTTCTGCCATTTTTTTAGTATTTTTGTTCTAAATCGATTTAAAAAATATAACTCATATAAATAATATATAAAAACTACCTACCTAGACTATCTTTAAAAAGGTTGTATTATCAGAATACCTATTTTTGGTATATTAGCTTGTTCGTACTATATTTTTCTTATATTTCTGACATTTATTGAACTTTACAATGCAGCCATTTCAAATAATTATGATAGTTTTTTTGACATAGCTTTTTTAATTCTAAATCTGTAATTATGAAAATTAGGCTAAATAATATATATAATAATTAGAAATAGGCTTTGTTCTAAAATGCAATAAAAATAACAACTAATAATAATACAATTATCTAGAAAAATTACATGCTTCATTTTAATTTGAGCGCCTATCCGTCAGTTTCCCGACTGAATAATTTATAAATTTAAAATTTCTGAATATTTTTTCTTCAATGTAGTAATAATATTTAGACAGTGTAGTATGTAAATATGGTAAAAACTAAATTTCTTATTTTTTCAAAACCGACATAATTCTTGACCATTATTCACTAGATCAAGTAAAACAACTCTGGACCTTTTTTTTGTTGCAAATGTTTCTAACTAGTAAAATTAACATTGAGACAAATATTCATTATGAGTTGTAAGTCTAAGCATGTTCTAAAGACATATTTACATAAAACTTTATTTTTATTAGGTAAGCACCTATTTATCTGCGGATGATGATAACTGATTTGTGTTTTTATTTTATCAATTATTAGACTATTTAAATACAAAAATTAATAAAAGAGTAAAGTGGCATAAGTATAACTTTTAACACATTTTACCTATTTACATTTCAGAAATATTTATTTTTTTATTTAAAAAGACTACTCCCGCGCATTATGTGTCGCGGGGGACTTTACACACATATGTACTTACATTTAACGGATACATAGAACACCCAGACTCTTTACTGCGATAACCGCCGTAAACGCGGGCGGAGCCGCGGGCAAAAGCTAGTAATATTATAAATGTGAAAATGTGTCTTTCTGTCTGTTAAACCGCTGAATCGATGTAGATGAAATTTGGTATAAAGATAACCGACATAAACGCGGGCGGAGCATCGGGTAAATGCTATCTTAATTACTTATCTAGTTAAATATATATATATATATTTTAAATACAATATACTTATATTACCATTAAAAAAAAAATCGGTAGGGGAGGGCAATGGAAGAGGCCTATGTTCAGCAGTGGACTGCGATAGACTGATGATGATGATGAACCAGTAAGTATTGATCACCCAAAAGCCAACTATGTACTAATTCAATAGGGACCAGCTGCCTGAAGTCTTTTAAAGAAACATACATAAGAGACAATCAGACATCGAAACATATCATCATCATCATCAACAGCCTATAGTAGTCCACTACTGGACATAGGCCTTTTTTTTTTTTTTTTTTTTTGCGTATACATAGGCCTCTCCTCAGAAAGGAGGTTTTGGTCTACTATACCACGCTGGCTAGACGGGTTGGTATAGGGTTTGTTTCAGGTTTCCTTATCTTTATAGTGCTGTTGTCTTGCGTAGTTTACTCCCTTAGTCTGCTCTTACGACACCCACGGAATGAATAGGGGTGGTTGTTACCACACGGATAATTTTCTCATATAATTGTATTAAAGTATTTTTGAGTCCCACGGAAAATATCTTACATAGTATCCATACTGTCTCGGTGGTGTAGTGGTGGCGTATGCGACTGCTGTGCTGAGGCCTCGGTTTCGAATACCGGGTCGGATCAAATATTTGTATGATCTCCAAATATTTCTTTCGAAGTTTGGGTGTTTTCTGTGTATGGTATGTATGTTTTTACAAAAAAAGTATTCTATCAGTCAATCTAGCTTTTATAGTACAAGCTCTGCTTAGTTTGAAACTAGATGGTGTTGTGTGTCAGATGTCGAAACAAAAAGATGTCCAAAAATATCTGTGTACGACTTCCGGTTTGCGGTAAATAGCCTATGTAAGTTCGCTGATAATGTAGCTTTCCATTGGTGAAAGAGTGTTTAAAATCAGTGTAGTGATTTAGGCACATTTATAATTTAAATATGGATGCATTATTTTAGTGTAGTCTCAACATTCATGTCACATTAATTTTCACTTATTCTTTTTCTGTAACAATTCCCTTTAGCCCTTTTTTAAATCTTTACTTTTATTATTATGATAAGGCTGAAGAGTTTTTTGTTTGTTTATTTACGTTGAACGTCAGTATGTCACCATTTGAGTCACAGGAATTGATGACAGACTCTAATTTAATCGGTCTAGTAGATTCGGAACAAAATGATGGTGGCATACAGAGGCACATGAGATCCTATACGTTTCAAAAATAGTATTAAACTTGTTAGTGCTTTAAATAATTTTTAGTTACACTATATTAACACAGAATATGACCACAGAATTCCTTAAAACCTTCAAAATGAAAGAACAAACTCAAAATTTACAAAAAATCAAAACTTTATCTGTAGAAGTTTTGAGAAAAATGTTACACAAAGATGTCTCGCCATACCGGCACTGGGAAAAGCAAATAAGGGGGATGGAATTATAAAAACAAGGGTCTGAGCCCTTTACTTTTTTTCCTTACGTTATTTTTGTTTGACATAAGTAAATAATTCTTAGACTTGATGAGATATGCTTCATTTTTTTGTTAATGTTCGGCGATATTTCATGTCTGTATATATTTAAATTTTTAATTAGCAAAAAGAATATATTAGCAGTAAATGTTATATTCTCAAAACTGAAATGAGCCTTCAACTACTATTGTTTCTCTGAAACATTTTGATCAATTCTAAGGTTGTGTGGACGTACATAAGGCCATCCTTTGTGTAATAATAATAATATTTTAACACATCTCACACACGCTAATCCCAACTAGGCAGAGCCTGTACTATGGCAACCAGACTGCTGATAAACATACTTATATATTTAGAAATACATACACATTATAGATAAATCACACACAATTATTTATCCTGGGTGGGAATCGAACCCACGACCTCCGGCTTAGCAGTCAGGGTAACTAACCACTAGACCAACAGACCCATCATTAATACTTGTATATATCTAAATACATACACATTTTAGATAAATTACACTCAGACCCAGAACAAATGATCGTATTGGTCATATAAGTTATTGGTTTTTCCATGTACTTAGTCCGCGTGGTGGAGGGTATCAGACATCGTAGTCATTTTTTTTTAAATTTCGTAACAATGTTTTTTATTACTTTTGATAAAGACTATTTACTGTGAGCTTTGACTGCACGGATGCGTAGTGGTTTAAGCGGTCGCCACGCCGCTTCCTACCGCGCTGAGTGTTGTGGTGGGATCCCCACACAGGACGACACTGTGTTATCCATAAATTGTTGTTCTGAGTCTCGGTGTTCTTTGTGTCCGTTTCATGTATGTTTGTAAAGTCCCCTGCGACGCAGGATATATTCCTAATGCGGGAGCGGAAAGTAACGAAGAAATTTACAATGCCTACTATGCCTATTTTGCACCCTCAGGGGTGGAATTTTTAAAAATCTGTCAGGGTCTGCTTAGCAGTCAGGGTCACTGAGTACTAGACCAATAAGTCAGTCAAATGACAGTTGTAGATATGTTACGACTCTCGTAAAAATGATGTACATTTAAAGAGTGGCGTAGTGGTTTAAGCGGTCGCCACGCCGCTTTCTAACGCGCCAAGTGTTGTGGGTTCAAACCCTACATGGGACAACACTTTGTGTGATCCACAAATTGTTGTTCTGAGTCTGGGTGTTCTTTGTGTCCGTTTCATGTATGTTTGTAAAGTCCCCCGCGACACAGGATTTATTCCCAGTGCGGGAGTTGTCTTTTTATAAAAAAAAAAAAAAAAAAGTTTTTCATCTATACATAAATAACTTAATAAGTAATAAGGTATGAAAGTATTGGCATCATTGAGATATATTTTTTCATACACTTTTATAATTTACATTTTATCCGTGTGGTGACGGATTAAGAATACGGAGTATCACCACCGTTGTTCATCCCGTGTGTGTCGTAAGAGCCGACTAAGGGAGCAAACTACGCAGGACAACAGCACTGCAAAGAGAAGGAAAACTTGAAACCCTATAAGAACCCGTCTGGCCAGCGTCTTATAGTAGGCCAAAAAAAACCTCTTTTCTAAGGAGAGGCCAATGTCACTATTAAAGGCTATTGATAAAGATGACGACAGGGTTACGTTTGAAACTATGTGAATACATATTGTAGGTTAATTTTAACCTACTATTAGAGCTACTCTGAATGATGATAGAGCCAGTGAGTTCATTGTTTTTTTTTTATGGTATAAGGGAGCAAACGAGCAGACGGGTCACCTGATGGTAAGCGACTACCGCCGCCCATGGACACCTGCAATTTGAAAGTCACAAGTGCGGTGTTGCCCTTGGAGTCCTACCCGCTCAAGTCAGCGGTTGGGCTCCGGTATTTGGTGTAACTTTGTTTTTATTCACGCTCGTATTTTTAATTTAATATTTTTGTTTTTCTATGGTAATTTGTTGTGACAATTCGAAATATGATATATACAACCTGTGATATAACATAGGTACAAGTTTGTATGGGATTTCGTTGGTTAACAGAAAGCAGATGGCATTTGTTGTGCTTTTTTTAATACTGTCTACAGTCAAATGTTAAACCTCACGTGCCACTACTGTATTTGTATTTTTGTTTTTGTATTTTTTTTTATTTCAAAATAGAAAATATAAATGCGCAAGTGTGTCAGTCTGTCTGTTACCTCTTCAAGCTTAAACCACTCAACCGATTTAGATGTATTTTTTTTATAGAGATAGTTTAAATCACGGGAAAGGACATAGGATAGTTTTTATCCCAGAACTCGTCTTTTAAGGGGGTGATAGTTTTTATGGGGAATCAATAACCACTGTTCCGATTCAGATGAAATTTGGTATGGCGATAGTTTGATTCTTGACAAAGGATAAAGGCTACTTTTTACCACGATAACCGACAAACACGCGGGCAAATAAATATGACTACTGTAACATTAGCCAAGACTGAAAGAATACACAATAAATGCCCCCTTGTTTAACCATTTACGGTCAGTGTTCCGCTTTATATCCTTACCGTTAGACAGCCTATGGATGTTGACACGTGTACTAACTATATCAGATATTGTAATCTTCAAAAACCGTGTGGTGACGGATTAAGAATACTCAATGTCACCAGACCTAGTCATTTAGTGGGTGTTGTAAGAGCCTACTAAGGAATGAAACTGCGCAGGACAACAGCACTGCAAAGAGAAGGAAGACTTGAAACAAACCCTATACCAACCCGTCTGGGCAGCGTGGTATAGTATTTGAAACCCTCTGTGGAGGAACGGGTGTCATGTCCCTCCAACACAAAGGGAGGATCCTCCGATCAGGCGAGGTGATCATGCCTGGCGGGCCGCGGCCCAACGGTTGATGTTGGGAAGTTGTATATATGCTAATCGGCGAGGGAATTATTTATATCGCGATACAGGATTAGCAATTCTTATTTTAGTAGTTACTCCGTAGTTCGGTGTGTCTTCATTAGATGGCGCTGTAGTATGTATCTGTTTCTTTGTATGTGGGAGTCGCCACATCACTCCCCTCCAAGACCGGAGGTCGATATATGATGAGTCAGCTGTCTATGCTCTGTTGTGGAGCGTGCCAGTGCCAGTAGTGAGTAGTTCCAGTGAGTCGGAACTGAATGCCGCTAGTTCCAGTGGGTCGGAACTGAGTGCCGCTAGCCCCAGTGAGTCGGGGCTGAAGTCCACTGATCTCAGTAAGTCGGGATGGCGTGTGGTGCGCGGTGCTGCGGTGAAGTCCCCAGTGAATCGGGGCTGTTGCTGCGTAGTGGCTGGCTGCTGCGTAGACGGGAGAGAAAATGCTCTTCTTACGTGGACCGTAGGTGCAGTGTGCTGTGCCTAGACGCTGATGAGGCCGTAGAGGTAACCAGGCTGGAGCGGTCGCTACCTGCGTGTGGTATCCCTGTAGAGGCCGAGGTTGCTGGCTGGCTGAGACTTGATTACTGCTCATCGCTGTGGGAGTGTACCCGATGGTGCTCCTGATGATCTGCTCCTTTTGAAGGCTGCTTCCAATCACGTCGGAGTCACCACTGTGGAGGAACGGGTGTCATGTCCCTCCAACACAAAGCAAGGATCCTCCGATCAGGCGAGGTGATCATGCCTGGCGGGCCGCGGCCCAACGGTTGATGTTGGGAAGTTGTATATATGCTAATCGGCGAGGGAATTATTTATATCGCGATACAGGATTAGCAATTCTTATTTTAGTAGTTACTCCGTAGTTCGGTGTGTCTTCATTAGATGGCGCTGTAGTATGTTTCTGTTTCTTTGTATGTGGGAGTCGCCACACCTCCTTACTAAGAAGAGGCCTATGCCCGGCAGTGGACTATTAAGGGCTGTTGATGATGATGATGAAAAACCTAAAACCAAATCTATTTATTCAAATAAATTAACATCAACTAGATCCATTACGTTATAAACTGATACCAATAACTTGCTGACTATCAATTTATGTGTTAATGTTATGCAGCATTGTCAGTTTTACGGCTAGCATCGTAAACAATCTTATGCGGCAAATGTAACTGCTACAAGAACATTACTGGACTCATATCTGTACTTATAACGAACATAGATAATTTAGATTTAAAACTTTAATTAACCAACACTTTAAAAGAATATGGGAGATACATGTTTCAAGGCTGCGATGCTCGCAACCCACCGCAAGCAAAAAACTAGTATTCAAAAACTTCAAGACACTAAAACACTTAATAAATTATTATTTCTGTATTATGTACTGTAATGTCTCTTGAAATACATTTTGCCGATATTTAGGACATTTTACACAGATGCTCCCGCTCGTAGCGTGATCTTATAAAGCGTGTAGCCCTGCCTGGATAAATGGGCTGTCCACCACTAAAATATTTTTTCAATTTACGTATTATTCATTTTTATTTTTTAAAAGACATCTCGCGCGCTATGAATATATTCTGTGTAGCGGGGAACTTTACATACATATATACATATTGTAACGGACACAAAGAACACCGAGACTCAGAACAACAATTTGTGGATCACACAAAATGTGAGTGTCCCATGTGAGGATCGAATCCACAACACTCAGTGCAGTAGGAAGCGACGAGGTGACCGCTTAAACTACTACGCCATCCGTGCAGTCAATCATGATTTCTTTATTATATTTTTAACTTATAACTTTTATATGTATAAATACAAGTACTCTTAAAAATTATCAGTTTTTTGCTGATATGTTTTACTGAGTGCATTCTACCACTCAACCGTGGCGTGAAACTGGGATAAATCGGGTAGGTAAAGTAAATCGTTTACTCAATGATTAAAATAGGTAAGTATTGAGAAATTTTTATTGATTTATAAATTTAGTAATGGCTTTTGAAGTCAAGCAACAGCAATTACAGCTATTTAGCATCACAACAACATCTTATTTTCGTGAATTCAAGTTCCCACTTAAGGTTTTCTGCAATCATCTCAAAAGATTTTTGTCAGTTACAAGTAAGTTTTATTCTAGTCTAGTTTAAGTCGTCAGTATAAAGTAAGCGATACGTCTGCAAGCTGCTCATTGATGCTTATACATAATAAGCTGAGCCCTAGAATACTACCTTGGGGTAAACTATTTTGTTAACATTAATAACTATTTTTTTAAAGCAGACGCGCATAGTATTGCAAATCCCGGGAAAATCTCGAGATGTTTTTACAATTTTGCACTGCCGTTTAATTTATCCTTAGATTCAGAAGCAGGCGTTTTGGTATTGATTGTGTCGTAGGCTACCGATGATTCCACAAAAATTCTCTCCGTAATTATGCTAAGAAAACGACGTTCGAATCATATACTCGTATGCATATTGCATAATATATTTTGATCCATAAAGACTGTTAACTTCACTATTTTGTTTTTAAAATAAATACTTAATAATTATTACCTACGTATATAAAGTGCACTATCTATCGGATATATTGGCTAATGTTTATATTGTTGTTAACCTTGGATATCAAAAGTTAGTTATTATTTATTTTTAAATGCAATTCGAGATTATCTTTTAAAATAACATTACGATTGCACTGCATATTAATGTATGTCAAAGTCATTTATTTTGAACAAAATATGTTTGGTGTAGAACATTCTATTTTTCTACACCCGGGTTACTTGTGGATCCTGGCTCTACTGTCAGACTTTATTAAACCAACACATATAGGTGACTGCACGGATGGCGTAGTGGTTTAAGCGGTCACCTCGCCGCTTACTACTACGAGTGTTGTGGGTCCGATCCCCACATGGGACAAAACTTTGTGTGATCCACAAATTTTTGTTCTGAGTTCTCGTTCGTCTCATTTTGTTTGTGAAGTCCGCGGCGATACAGGATATATTACTAATAGTTGTCTATTTAAAAAAAAATGGTATTATTAAACAGCCAGTAACAATACAGTGGGAGAGCTATGCCAAACTTCGGCATAGTTGGCTTAACCGGACCGCTGTTAAGTAATTTTAGGTTAGTGAGGTACCCGGAGCCCAGTTCGAGGGAGAGGTCACACAAAAGGTTTATAATGTTTCTACGGACGGATTCTTTGGAGTAGTCGTTATTCTAAAACACCGCGTCTTAGATTCGAATACCACACGGTGTATTGTAGTTATGATTCATAAATAATAGATCCAAGACTGGATTTTGCTGTTTTTATCCATAGAAATCATTCTTAATGTGGGAGGTGGATAAAAAGAATTTCCCCTTGAGAAGGTTTGATATCACCCCGATTATAGTTTTTAGCATTTCTAAGAGTGTCTATTGTTTTTCCAACTATACTAATAAAACAAAGCTAAATCTGTTATTTTTTGGCTTAGTTTAATTGTTATATTTTCGATTAAAAATCTTTTCACGCTACGAGCCTTAGGGCCACAAATATACACAGTCACAAATGTACTTTTAAGTCATTTTAGCTTAAATATCCTGTAAATTTTTCGGAATCATGCCGATCCGTCATCATAGACACCTCATTTTATATTCAACGTAATAATAGTTTTAGTTAATATAGTCCCACTAACCAAAATCCTTAAATTATTCAAAGTAAAAATTGTATTTGTTTCCTAACTGACCATTAGTTTACTAATTAAATTATAAAATAGACAAAAATACTCGTACTCAACAATACGTAACAATCAGAATACACACAATGAAAATTCGACCTGCTTAGATTAAAAAAAAATGAAGATAAGTTTCGAACATATTTAGGAGTGTAGCGGTTTTTATTATGATTTAACACGACAGTTGTATTATTATTTGTAGTGATGGGTGTCATAAACAAAAATAACCTTTTAACAGATTGTTTGACAAATTAACTAAAACCACGGCGAACCGGGCGGCGGAGGCGCGCTTACCTGCGCCTCATGCCGCCCTGAGTGTGGCCGCGGGTGGACGGGGTGGGTTTCCCCTCCACCCGCATTAGTTTGGCCAGCCGCGAGGGGGCGGCGTCCGCGTGTGCCGGACGTCGCCTAAAGAGAGGAAAATTTTGAGACGGGGCCCGCAATAGGAGCGGCCGGCGCTAGGAGGGGTCCAGAAGGCGATAACTACCTGGACCCCTCCTAAACTGGAAGCGCAAAGAGGGCACACCGTGTGGTTTTAGTCGGTTCGAGTCCGACACATCACCCCGCCGCAAACCCCGGTGGGGTGACGGTCCGAGGGGATTTCCACACGTTAATAAAAAAAAAAAAAAAAAAAGGGTTTGGTTTAAGTTTTCCTTCTCTCTGCAGTGCTGTTGCTCTGCGTAGTTTTTTCCCTTAGTCGGCTCTTACGACACCCACGGGATAAATAAGGGTGGTGACACTCTGTATTCTTAACCCGTCACCACTCGGACCGCGATTGTTATTTCCTAAATGTTCTGTTAGTAGAACAAACAATATTTCATGAATCCTCCTTGTTTTATCTTAAATTATGTCTCTATAATAGAACAAATGTCATCCATTTTTCTAATTGTTCTATTAGTAGAACAAACAGTATACCAGTATATATGGGTGCACTACGAAATTCTGTGGCAATTGTTACGGGTATTTGAAGCCTACAGAACTTAGAACTTCTACAGAAGTAGAACATACAGCAACGATTAACGACCCTGAGAAGGAGTCTGAGAGAAAGGGAACTGGGACTGACACTGCTTCAGTAACTTGACTTAACTAAGTCCTTGACATCAAATAACCAATAACGTTTATATTATTTTGCCATAAATCAGGTTTTGCAGCGGTGGTGTAACGATTTTGTACCGTTATAAAATACTGAAACAAAATAAAACCTTAAAACTTAAATATGTAAATTTTGTTGTTCTTTGAGTGAAGTCACAATTATAGCACTAAGTAAAATTTGTTACAATTTAGTTTAGCTTAAATTAAATTAATGTAACTACAATATAGCACTGGAAACATTCTATAAAGAAATTGTAAAAAAAAAACTTATTTACACACTCACAGTGTTTAAACAATTCTGTAAATATATTTCATTTTAAGACACATATATAGTTTTTTACGACCTCAATTAAATTTAAAAATTAAAATAAAATAGCTTATTTGATATTAAATAGCTTTACTTAAGTACTGATATATATCTACATATGTATGTGTATATTTAAAAACATTTTATAGAATTGTTAAGTACCGCGATCAGGACACACATATAAAAAATAAAGAAAACGGGGTTTGCATTTTGTGATCGCAATTTTTGATAGGCATAGACATTTCACCCATAAACGCGATCAAGATTGCAATGATCGTGGTCTCGAAAAAGCCATAAGATATCTATCCGTGAAGAATGTTGCAGAATAGTAATAATATTCTACTACATTCACACAACGCCATCTAGTCCCAAACTAATTAGAGCTTATACTATAGGTACTAGACAACTGATATAAATACATAGATAATAACCTCACACATCACACACACGGCTGTCTGATCCCAAACTAAGCGGGCCTGTACTAATGTAACCAGACTGCTGATAAACATACTTATATATTTCTAAATACATATATATTATAGAAAAATTATACGCAGACACAGAACAAACGATCGTGCTTATAACACAAATATTTGTCCTGAGTGGGAATCGAACCCACGACCTCCGGCTTAGCAGTCAGGATCACTAACCACTAGACCAACAGGCCCGTCTTACATAGATACTCTTTTTATACATACATACAAACACACAGACCAAATCAAACATTAAATGTTAATACACTCAAATGTTTGACTTGAGCGGGAATCGAACCGGCGACCTTTGACGTAGCAGTCCGTTACACAAACCGCTACGTCATCCGCCCGAGAATAAATGCAGTGTCGGAGAAAACATAGACGAAAGACGATTTACCCGTGAATTGGTGATGGAAATGATCACGTTCAATTAGTGCTTACAGTGCTAGTGATCACTTAGAAGCATCATTTAATGATAACATGTAATTAGAAGTAATGAAAAAAGTATTAACTTATTATTATTCTTTAGAAAGAATAGTCCCGCAGTAGGAACATATCCTGTGTCGCGGGGGACTTTACAAACATACCTGAAACGGACACAAAGAACACCCAGACTCAGAACAACAATTTGTGGATCACACAAAGTGTCGTCCCATGTGGGGTTTGAACCCACAACATTCGGCGTAGTAGGAAGCGGCGTGGCGACCGCTTAAACCACTACGCCATCCGTGCAGTCAGTGCAGTCAGTAAATGAAAAGTCGAAATCGTATCACGAAAGATTATCATTTTAAATTCAGCTAGTTCACCAAGTACTATGAATGTGTGTGAACCATTAGTACAATTACAGTTGTTTTATGCATTCTGTCAATACATTCATTCTGCTACCACACGGTACTTGTTATCCATTTTAGTAGTGTAAAAAATCACTAAAGATGTGAATTTTCAGAAATAAGCGACCATCGTAAGTTATCTGCGCAATCAATATACTATGTTTAATTTAATCTCTTAGAGGCTGCGTTAAGGTGATCTATTTGAAGAGCAAATACAACCACAGATAAACATAGAAAAATAACAAGAAAAGCTTAAGAACATTAAAGTCGACACGTACCCGTCGCGATTTAAAGTAATTGAATATAATTACGCCAAATGGTTAAACAAATTCATATTTCAGTCGCAAGTACCAACATGTTAAGGAAATAAAAACTTTTTAGACAACTTAGCAACAAACGTTGTTTATAATGTTTTTTTTTTCAACAGCCACTTGTGTATGTGTGTGTCGTTTGTATGAGTGCGTGTGTGCCTGTAGGCGTGACGAGCCGATAGCGTTATCGGGTCGAGCCTTGCAAAAATATACAACAAACATATAATACAGTATATGTAAACTATGTACATACTTGTTTTAATAATATACAGGTGTGGTGTTTCTTGATAATTATGTGGACAAAATAAATATGTACCTAGTCGGTTCCGTCTCGAAACTTTGGCAGGACTCACGTTTAAATTTTGTATAATAGTATAATAGTGAATTATAATACAATGGCGGAATATTTAATTTTAATCTATTTATAGTATACTTTAGAAGGACTTAGTATAAATTCTTTCGTAATAAAATTATAATTTTAAATTTACCCGTTAAGTTACCAAAATATAAAAATAATATCTACCCTTGAATTGCTACTTTTGTTTACCCCATACACAGTTTAAACAAAATATTTTCGAATGGGTAAAAATTGAAACAAAAAAAAAAGCCGTGTGGTGTCATGGGACACCCGATAGGAACGAAGTTGTGACGATCGAGTAAAACTGATTTGACACGATTTTAATTACAACGCCATCTATGAAAGCGGCTATTACCTACATATTAAAAACAATTAAAACAATTTATACATTGGTAAAATCTTGCGAAATGATTTCCTATCTATTCGATAGATGGCGCTGAATGTCTGACAAGATGACACGAAAATAAAGAGCAAAAAGCCAACATCACGTGGTATTCCCAGGCGGTCACCCATCCAAGTACTAACCACGCCCGATGTTGCTTAACTTCGGTGATCGGACGAGAACCGGTGTATTCAACATGGTATGGACGTTGGCAAACGTTAAAGCAAATTTAATGTATGGTATCCACAGTTAGACGTCAATTTATATTAAAAGTGTCGTGACAAATTTTCGTACGAATTTTTTCCGTCTCTTTCACAACGCGCGTTAAGGAACTTCGTTCCAAAAGTAATGTGTGATCATAATCATAGTAGACTTTATAAAATAATAATAATAATATAACCATACTTCAAGGGATGTTAGTACACGTATGATCGAAATTTGCACGTTGTTCGTGGTCATGGATTGATATTATTATATATTATTATGATATGTTACTCCATAAATCAATAAAATTGTTGGCTGAAAAAAACAGATATTAGGGTGCGTTTCCACTGACGCGGAGATGGACGGAGTGGAGAGGAGCGGACTCAGAATTTGCCAATCACAGTGTTCAAAATCGGCTCAACTTTCCATTGACTTCCGTCGAGTTGAGGGTTGATACTTTTTTTACAGAAAGGTTACATTATTATAAGCACACATGCAAAGTTTTAACATGCGGAGACTAGTAGTATTTTGGAAAAATATGATTAAAAATGAATTATTCTTGCAATATTTATGTCAATTCCTACCACACGTTATGAAATCTGTGGTAGGGATTGAAATTCTATGTAGAATTCTCGCCATTGAACGTTTCGTTTGACCTAAGGTTAAGTTGTCATAATGTTAAGTAAATAATTATATTTTGTACTCATTTCAATAGTTTTCATGCACATATATATTTAATAGTTTATATATATTCAATTACAGCATTATTTTCATTACGAGCTATTAAAATTAAAATGTGTAGTGTTTACCGTCTTTTGCCGGCTTGTGGAACGAAACGTAAAACTGACGCCGTATATAAATTATTAATTTGTTTTATTTTAATAGTACCTATTAGGGCAAATAACAAATAAAAGAGGTTAGGTTCAACTTATGTCAAAGAGCCGAATTGATTGACCCCGACTTCACCTAACCTAGAGTGTTTTCATAGAATCGGAGGCGCGTAGAGAGAGCAGCCTCCGCCCGCTGTAACATCATAAATTGATTGACATAAATATTGCAAAAATAATTAATTTTCAATAAAAAAATATCTAAGAAAGTACTCGTCTCCGCATGTTAAAACTTTGCATGTGTGCTTATAATAATGTAACCTTTCTGTAAAAAAAATATCAACCTCCAACTCGAAGGACGTCTAAAGAAAGTCTAACCCTCAAAATCTCAACTCCATATCAGTGGAAACAGTGTAAGTGAAGTAGAACTAGGCGGACTTTTAAATAAAATACAAATTATCCGCGCAGACCTATATAGAACGGAGTCGAGGAGTGGTGCCGAGTGGAGGGTACGAAGAAGAAGAGAGCTGGATGTTTTCTTTTTGTACCCAAATAATGTGGCAATCAGTTCTACTTAATCTGCTTCTAAATCTATATCTTCTAGTAGCGAAAGATGTAAAAGCTCTTTGCTTTACCGACAAAATGACGTATGGTCTCTCCAAGAGATTGAGTTTAATTGATCGGGACACGGCTAAATGCAACTTGGTCTGCTCAGCTCAACTCCACTCCGCCTTGCTCCGCTTCAATGGAAACACTCACCACTTTTCACTGCTCCTCTCCTAATATTTCGTGGCCGTGGTGCTTCCCTGTTTAAAAGGGTGTATGCCCATTTTACTTCATTTTGTCTCCCGCTTTGCTAAGGAGGGAAGTGGATTTACTGTATTTCCAACTCCTCCAATTTTCTTCTGATTAATTTCGTTGCGGGTTCCAAGACAGTTTAATTTCTTCCTGGGACTTCCCGAGTGTCATAACTCGGTGTGTTCGTGGGTCACTGCTGTGGATCCTGGTGTACAGGAGTTACAGTGGTGGGCATGTAGACGGGATTAGTGCTCCTCTCCTCTTCACTTCGCCCAGCTCCGCGTCAGTGGAAACGCACGCTAAGTGCAGCTTGGGTAACACATTACTAGTCTAACCCTTTTAGCTAACCTAAAATGTTTATTTTAGAAATGGGTACGGGATAGGTACGTCTGGATACCATGGAGATCTGGTAATGTTGAGACTTCTCTGAAGAGTCCCCACTTAAGCATTTCTACCAGAAGACCACGGATAACGTAAACCATTGGTGTTTTGGTTGTTTAAAGTATGTGATTGATTCACAGAATTTTTCATATGTAAACACATTTATTAAAACAGAGTTACATGTTCGTAACATGCTCCTTCATGCTCCATTTCACATTTCTTTAATATTTAACCTATTTAATGAAGTATAATATGTTACGATAGTTTATTTTATGCAAGCTACCTGTACGTGATGCTAAAATATAAACTATATTTCTTAAAAAAAACAAACGGAAAGTAATATCATAAACCAATATATCTGACGCCTCATGGTCTCCAGATACAATTCCCGAAATTCTAAATATTCAAATAAAGAATAAATCATAACTCACGTCTAGCAACCGAACCGAAGCGTACGATAAAAATAACATACACGTAAGTTTACGTGTTTAATCTAAAAATTTTGCTTGTACACGGATTTTAGCGCACAATTGCGCCTTCCTACTGATAAAACAAAACAACCTAAATAATGTTGCGGCCTCGAAATCTAAATAAATGACTATCAGCGACGCTTCCGACCTCCTTTTGCTTCCTAAACATTCTGAAAATGGCGCGTGCCTTCATAGTGCATGACTTTTTTTTAATTATTGTAGTTTGGGAAACAGTTACACAGCCAGTACCTTATAATTTCTTTTGTTTTTGCCACTGCGCGTTGTCCACGCTGTTGCGGCGTGCCATATTGTTTTAATGGTAAATGTGGGTTATATTTACTAGGCAACGACATTCAAAATTGTATTAATCTAACTGAGCAAACAGCGCTGCGCTTGTGCATTGAGGCTGCCGAGAAGACTACATTCCTCTCCCCACTTTAATGCGTAGTTCCTAAAACCATACGGTCGCCGCGAGCTTGTTTCTTTGCTGCCATGAATTCGGCTCATATAAACGATATCTCAAGGTTCCAAAAAATCCAAAAGGGGGCGCTGCACCCTGTTTGAGGAGGTTCAGATTAGAGGTTTAGCCCTCAACTGGTCCTACTGAGTTACACTGGGTTTCTTATAATTCATCCAGTAGACGCATTGAAGTAATGCTGTTAAGCACCAGTCTTCTCTAGAGTGGGTCTTCCCAAGTTCCCAAGTTGCTATTAATCAATTTCTTGCCCAGCGCCAAGACTTCCCAATTATATAACATAAAATACTATCGGCAGAAATCTCTGATAGCATTAAATACTCGTATATTGTACGAGTATACTAGCCGATACCGACTTCGTTCGTCTGGAATTTGAAAAGCGCTGCCTTAGTGGGTTCCACCCGGAGCGGGCAAAATTTATAGGGTTTTTCTGAGAGGAAAAATAGCCTAAGTTACTCCTTATATAGACAGCTACCTGTTAGAAAAATATTATCAAAATCGGTCCAGCTGTTTAAACGAAAAAACAGACAGACAGACAGACAAAAATAAAAAAAACTGGTTTTTAGGCATAGGTATCGTGCAAATAACCCGTGAGCATGAAAAAACCTATTATATTGAAATTACAAACAGACAATTCAATTTAATTTTTTTGTATACGTATAAATAAATTGTTAATTTTACCGACTTATAGATATATATTATTATCGTTATATCGGTAGGTACTTCTCAGCGGCCATGACCGAAAAAGGTTATTTCGCATTTAAATACATGGCGGAACTATCCGTATAACTTTTTAATAATTTTGTTTCTATTTTATAGCTGGTACCCACGACTTCATTAGCATGGAATTTGAAAAGCACTGCGCTAATTTTGTAGTACAAACGCGACTGTGGTCCATGAGGCCTCAGGTTCGATTCCCGGACCGGGCAAAATTTTATAGGGTTTTTTCTGAGAAGAAAAATAGCCTAAGATACTCCTTACATAGACAGCTACCTGGTAGTAAAATATTATAAAATTTTAATTTTTAATATTTGTTTGTTTTGAAGATGACCCGGAACAAACAGACAGACAGACAGACAAAAAATAAAAAAAAACTGGTTTTAGATATAGTACGTATCGTGCACATAACCGCGTGGGCATGAGAAACCCCATTATTTTGGTATTACAAATAGACATTTCAATTTTATTTATTTGTATATAGATTAGCCATTGTCTGCAGTTTTACCTGTCGCGTTCCCAATTACTGAGGGTCGTGTCTGATTTGATACTCCTTCGTGAATGTTTCTACTAGGTTCCTCCATCTCATTTTGTCTTCAGCCTGCCGGGTAGCGGTTGAGATAAAGAGATCAAAAACAATTTGATCTGAACCGACCACCGTTGCCGTGCCAATCCAAAAGACTGTAACTCGACTTACAGTGTTTTGCCTTAACAACGCTCAATCAGTTTCTTTACTTCGGTTTAGTACCCCCTTTTTTTTTTTTTCGTCGGTGGCATGTCGGACTCAAACCGACTAAAACCGCACGCCGTCTCGGGTACTAATAGCCGGGGAACCAGGTATAACCCTAGAAAGGAAGTCCCTGGTGCCCCGACATACCTCGGGTCATCTACAGACGAGTAGACGACCCCCCCCCCCCCCGTGTGGGAACCCCATGTTCCCTGTGCTCCCTGGAAGCGAGCGCGCTTCGCAACGCGCTCACCGCCACCCCGGCCTGCTTCTGCTAGGGTGACAGATGGCCTCACCTGTCACCCCCAGGCCTGCGTTTATGGAGGACGGAGGTCGTACTGCGCGGTTTAGTACCCCTGATCAACACTTTTGTTATTCTAAAGTGTATTTTAGAAGAGACAATTATCTAAACAATACTGTATTGTATTGAAATTAGGGTTTTAACTTGGTAAAAAACTGTAACAAAGCTTTCAAAGTCAAAAATCGTTTTCAATGGCGCGCCATACCAGTGAGGTGGTATCCCGAGTGATCTTTTTCCACTCTGTCCACTAAAATCCATTGAAAAGATCCATGATGGACTTTCATGCATTCTTATGTCCACTTTAATAGACTCAATAGATTTTTATGAGGAATCGATCTTTTAGGACATTCAAGTTTCAAGAATTCCTTTTTACTAATTAAGCTGGCGATATACATCGTCAAAGAAGTATGTACTAATATTAATTGAATAGCTGCAAAAAACAGAACTCGTAATCAAAAAAAAAACAAAGAGTTTGTTTTTCCATCTACTCTACCCACCAGGATTACTTTTTGCTTGTCTGGACCCTTTCTGGCTACAGCCACACATGTCCAAAGTACCGCAGAATTCTCTAGTAGCACGTTGTCAGCCTGGTTATGATTCTGAGGTGATCAAGGATGGACTTGTTTGATGATTAACCGCAAGCCAAGAAACCCGAAAATCGGCTTGCCTGCTAGCTTCAAGTGAAGTTGGCATATTGGCAGTTCAAGTGAATAGATTTCATCATTATCTCTCATTTTCAACCTCAGTGGTGGAATTTGTTTTGAATTTGAATTGAAGATACAACAGCCTTGTGGCAAATGCTCATAGCTTTTTTGCGATGCAGCAATTTTAGTTTCTGAGAAGTTCCTCTAGTACTTGTGCTTCACTTTGTTCGATATTTCTGGGCGGCACACTATTAAATACGAGAAATATAAAACAGTTCCTACTGAAAAAATACTATGTTATATTGCAAAAAAATCATATCAACAAAATACTTGTAAAATAAATAATGCAGGAAGTAACATTTTTTTTATTATTTATTAATTCTCTTTTTTTACCATAATTTTTAAAATAAGCTTTTCCTTATTGTACCTTTTGAAATAGTTTTCTATGCCAATAACGTGTAAGTAAATTTTGGGCAGCTATAACTTGAAAACCTCCTTTTTAAGGATTTTTAAGGATAGATATATGTCCAGCAGTGGACTATTAAACGCTGTTGATGATGATGATGAAAGTTTGAAAGCATAATAAGCAAACCGATATTCGGGTTTATAACATTATTTTTTTTACTCTTTTTCCATACTTATTTATTAGCAATTATTATACTTTCAAATGTCTTGTGGTGACGGATTAAGAATACGGATTATCACCACCCGCATTCATCGCGTGGGTGTCGTAAGAGCCGACTATGGGATCAAACTATGCAGGACAACAAAACTGCAACGAGAAGGAAACCTTGACACAAACCCTATACCAACCCATATGGCCAGCGTGGTATAGTAGGCCAAAACCTCCTTTCTAAGGAAGCCTATGTCCAGCAGTGGCCTATTAAAGGCTGTTGATGATGATGATGACACTTTCAAAACTCAAATACAACTTTAAGTACTACCTACTGTCTCTCCGAAACATTTTATTCCATCCTAAGGTCGGTCCGTGTGGTGACGGATTAAGAATACAGAGTGTCACCACCCCTATTCATCCCAAGGGTGTCGTAAAAGCCGACCTAGGGAGCAAAATACGCAGAACAATAGCACTACTAAGAGAAGGAAACCCTATACCAGCCCGTCTAGCCAGCGTGGTATAGTAAGCCGAAACCTACTTCCTAAGAAGAGGCCTATGCCTATGTGAAGGTTGCCTGAAAGAAATTGCTCTTAGCCACAAGGCCGCCTTTTTAACCACTTCAAAAAAGGAGGAGGTTCTCAATTCGTTGGAATCTTTTTTTCTACATTACAATATCTGTCATTTTTATGTACACCATTATAACAATAGTGTACAAGTAAACAGTTTTCTATCCATATATCTAAAGTTATTTTACTCATCCTGCCAAAGAGGCGAGGGGGCGACCTCAGCCTGAGTCTGGCCGGCATCGGTCGTGTCACTTAATTGATGGTTTTCACCAAGAGTGCCAGCGTGTTTAGGCGCTAGGGGGGAACCAAATATCTTAATAAAAACTATTTCCGGATTCCTCCCATTTTAAGTGCAGTATGTGCAATGGGAGAGGATTGTGTCCAACAGTGGACTGCGACAGGTTGCTGATGATTATGACACACCGTGAGGTTTTAGTCAGTTCGATTTCGACTTACCGCCCCACTGCAAATCCCGGAGGGATAACGACCCGAGGGAGACCTCCGCACGCGCAAATAAAGAATTATTTTACTCAAGCCCTTTATTTAAGAAAGAAATAAAAGCTGTACGAGGAAGTATTTTTAACTGACTTCCAAAAAGGAGGAGGTTCTCAATTCGTCGAAATCTTTTATTTTATTTTGTGTTCAACGATTACTCGAAGACGCCTGAACCGATTTGGAAAATCATTTTTTTGTTTTAAAGGGTATACTTCCCAGCTGGTAGGTACCATTTAAATTTTATTCGTATCGGTCAAGCGGTTTTTAGATAATAAACAAAAATCTAAAAATTGAAAACATCGATGTTATTTTTGTTTACTTACGAAACCTTGCTGTCTCATTGGAGCAGTGCGTTAAGTTGGTCTTTGATGGTATTGTTTGAAGTCGGTTCAAGTTTTTTTCAAATGAATTTATCACTAGCACATTAGAAACTACAAACAAAGCTACATATAAATAAGTTACTTTGTTGTGTTAAAATGTTGTTTGTATAATATATTCTTGATTTTATTATATTGTTATTCGTAAACGATAACTATGATGTGACCTTAGTTTTAGTTGAATTAAGTGTTTGTATTTGTCATAAAAATTAGTATTCTGCAGACAATTCTATATGTTTTGTAAGTTAAGAGAGTTTACATTACCCGTGTGTAATATATAAATAACTAGCTGATCCGGCAAACGTTGTATTGCAACAAAAAAAAATTAGGGATGGGTCACCCTTACCATTCAAAATTGTGAATCTAAGCCATTCCCAGATCCCCTTGAACACACACAAAAAATTTCATCAAAATCGGTCCAGTCGTTTGAGAGAAGTTCAGTGACATACACACTCACAGAAGAATTTTATATATAAAGATAATCACTTGTAAGCACATGAGCTTTGTGCGGTAACAGCTGTTAATTATTATTATTTGTTTATTTTTAAAAAGACAACTCCCGCATTAGGAATAAATCCTGTGTCTCGGGGGACTTTACAAACATACATGAAACGGACACAAAGAACACCCAGACTCAGAACAACAATTTGTGGATCACACAAAGTGTCGTCCCATGTGGGGTTTGAACAAACAACACTCGGCGTAGTAGGAAGCGGTGTGGCGACCGCTTAAACCACTACGCCATCCGTGCAGTCATTCCAAATTATGTAAATTGTTTCTTGTAAATGTACAAATACAAATAAATTAATAACATAATATTTTCTACCTTTATGTCTTCTCTGCCTACTCTTCTGTAACATTGCAAAAAGTTTTGGTTAGTTTCTTTTTGGCCGGCCGCTGCGTTTAAACGGCCGACTTTAAACGGTTACGATTTCCATTGCGGCTTGTCGATAAAGAAATCTTAAAGCAGTCGTTCAGTGGACTGCCCTGGTGTCGGGCTTGATGCCTGGGTCGGACCAAATGTTTGTATGATCTGCAAATATTTGTATCGGAGTGTGGGTGTTTTCTATATATAATATGTATGTATTTATAAAATAAAATATAAGTATTCTATCATTCAATCTAGCTTTCGTAATATAAGCTGTGCTTTGAAACTAGATGGCGTTGTGTGTTAGATGTCTGAAATATTATCAAGAAAAAGGGTTTAATCTCGAAAATCCATATTTTTCATTAAAAACCATACATTCATTAAAAGCATTAGAATAAATACTATGTTTTACCCAACTGCGCTAAAAGAAAGGTTATGATTTTCGATTGTTTGTACGTATATTTCTCTACCACGCTTCGTAGTTTAATTTAAACGACTTGTATATTAAAATTATAAATAAAATTAAATCGCCGCTTGTCTAATTTAAGTTTTTAAATTTGCGTTATCACGCAGTCGATTATTTTTTTCAATAATTAACTTGTTTTTGTTACTATTTGTATCAGTTCGAATTGAATATTCATAGCTAAGACAGGACAATGTCGGTCAGGTCAGCTAGTATATTTATTTTAATTTTTGAAGTTTTTCCGTGTGGTAACGGATTAAGAATACGGATTGTCACTACCTCTATTTAACCTGTGACCCGTGGGTGTTGTAACCCGACTAAGGGAGCAAACTACACAGAACTGCAAAGAGAAGTAAAACTTGAAATAAACCCTATAGGTACTAACCCGTCTGGCCAGCGTGGTATAGTTAGCTACAACATTCTTTCTAATCTGGCCTCTATCTAGCAGTGGACTAATAAGGACTGTTGATGATGATGATGATAGCTTCGGTTGAGGTAAGGCTTTTCCGTTGAAACTCGATTCCAGTTGCAGGTCTTTACTGACCTACTGTTGTTACCAACATTCTGATAACCAATACACCCTTGCCCTTTGAGTCATCATCAACAACCTTTAATAGTCCACTGCTGGACATAGGCCTCTCCTTAGAAAGGACGTTTTGGCCTACTATACTACGCTGGCCAGACGGGTTGGTATAGGGTTTGTGTCAAGTTTTCCTTCTCTATGCAGTGCTGTTGTCGTGCGTAGTTTGCTCCCTTAGTCGGCTCTTACGACACCCACGGGATGAATAGGGGTGGTGACACTCTGTATTCTTAGTCCGTCACCACACGGTTCCTTTGAGTTCATCCATTAAAAACAAACATACAAAACTTTTCCCTTTATGTTAGTTTAGATAATGTTGATTTATTTTTATTCTCTTTTACGTCAACTGGATTACATATACGTCACTTTGTTGACTTTGATAAGCTAGTTCATAAAGTTACCAAGATGATGATGAACAAGTGTGTCCATTTGTAATTTCTATCATCTGTACAACCTGACTAACCTAAACCGCTGAAGCTCCAAGCTTGGAAATTTGGCAACAAAGGATTTTTGGAAATTGCACCCCTAAGGGGTTGATATAAGAGATGAACGGTTGTTTGTATGGAATTTCGTAATTTCAAAGTTAGAAACACGAAATAAGAAATAATTATTCGAGCGAAGTAAGTAAGTAAGAAGTTGAATTAAATTCCGATTGCGTGAAAATGTAAACTTAAAATTTACAAACCGGCGATTTGAATTTTTATAATTTTAATATTCCCAGTGTCACTCTTACAATTAAGCCGATTTATTATTAATTAAATTAAGCCGATCAGACTACAGAGGGCCGAGTGCAAGTTTATTACAAACTAGCTGAGACCCGCGGTGTTACCCGCGTTTGTTGTTATAACCGCGGGCAACGCCGCGGGGCGAAGCTAGTCTAAAAAGTAGCCTAAGTTACTCCTTATGTCATCAGCTATCTGCCAGTGAAAGTCCCGTCGAAATCGGTCCAGCCGTTCCAGAGATTACCCGGAACAAACAGACAGACAGACAGACAGACAAAAATTGTAAAAAATGTTATTTTGGCATATGTACAGTGTAAACATACATATGCATTTAGTAATCATCATCATCATCATCAACAGCCCTCAATAGTCCACTGCTGGACATAGGCCTCTCCTTAGAAAGGAGGTTAAAAAAAAGGAGTAAAAAGCGGTTATTTTAATATTACAAACAGACACTCCAATTTTATTTATTTGTATGTATAGAATAGATAGACCCGCTCTCGACGGCGATCTTGTTTAGCGTTGCGATTGACGGAGATTTCAATGGCCAATCGTAGCGCCAAACGCGGTCACTGTGACGTTCGAGTAGAAGTGAAATAAACACGCCCTTGGCCCTCAGAGCGTGCCAATGAATTCATTGTACATCTTCTCATATAAACACTCGAAAAGCATAACCCTCCTGTTGCGCAGTCGGGTAAAATTCACTCGTAACCGGCGAGCTTGTGGTCGTGGGTTCAAATCCTGACCAGTACACTACCGACGTGAACCCACTCCTAACACAAGCAATTTAGCTTAGCGGGAGGGGTTAGGGGGAATACTCTATCAGTCTATGTGGGGATCGAAACCACAACACTCAACGCGGTAGGAAGCGGCGTGGCGACCACTTAAACCACTACGCATCCGTGCAGTCAAAGCTCACAGTAAATACTCTTTATCAAAAGTACTAAAAAACATTGTTACGAAATTTTTAATACTATCCTTTAAGAGTTTGTATGGGAAACTATTTTTTTTTTAACTTATCGATTCTAAACTAGCGTTACAATTACTACGATGTCTGATACCCTCCATCACGCGGACTAAGTACATGGAAAAACCAATAACTTATATGACCAATACGATCATTTGTTCTGTGTCTGAGTATAATTAATCTATATATATATAAGAAATTTCCACGTATATAGTCACTCATCACGATATCTCTGGAACCATTAGAGATAAAGACTTGAAATTTGGTAGGAATATTCTTTTCACCGAGTAGAGGTCAGCTAAGAAAGGATTTTAAGAAATTAAAAAAAAATTATTTAAATAATGTAAATAGCAAAACAACGTTTGCAGGGTCAGCTGGTTTATCTATAATATGTATGTATTTAGATATATACAAGTATATATGACGGGCCTGTTGGTCTAGTGGTTAGTTACCCTGACTGCTAAGCTACAGGTCGTGGGTTCGATTCCCACCTAGGACAAATAATTGTGTGATGAACTCGATGATTTCTGTCTGGGTGTGATTTATCTATTATATGTTTGTATGAAACAATAAATCAATAAATATTATTATTTTAAACCTCCTTTCTAAGGAGAGGCCTATGTCCAGCAGTGGACAAATTAAGGCTGTTGATGATGATAATGATGATGTTTGTGTTTAGAAATATATTAGTATGTTTATGGGACGTGTGAAGTTATTATTAGTTACTATATTGTACCCGCGACTTCCTCGCGATGAATCTGAAAATCGCTGCCTTAGTGGGTTCGATTCCCGGAACGGGCAAAATTTTTTAGGGTTTTTCTGAAAAAAAAACAGCCCAAATTACTCCTTATATAGACCGTTACCTGGTTGTAAAATATTATCAAAATCGATTCAGACGTTTAGAATATTACCTGAACAAACAGTCAGACGAAAAAAAATTAACTGTATTTTAGGCATAGGTATCATGTATTATAGGCAAATAAACGTGTGAGCATGAAAAAACCTATTATTTTGACATTACAAACAGACACTTCAATTTTATTTATTTCTATAGATTATTATTATTAGCAGTGCAGTCACCATAGTACAGGCTCTGCCTAATTTGTGATCAGACGGCCGTGTTTGTAAAAAAAAACCTTGTTCAGTCGTTCCAGTACAAATTACACACACACAAACATAGCAATACATACAAAATAATAAAAATGTTTATTTCACATAAAAACCTTATCTATATCAGTGAATGGTTACGTATGTTGGTATGTAAACAGTGTTTCTGTTTTGCCAAACATACATATATATACTTATATACATAAATATATGTGCTAGTTGTGTTTGTTTGTTGTTCTAGATTCATTTAGATATGTATATGGCTGTAAGGCTTGGTATTTGAGAAGGTGATTCAACTTTTTGTTAAGTGCGTTCGATTCTGCAGTATTATTCATTTCCGTTGTTAAATTCCGTACTACTCAAAGGACACTTTAAATGGTACGACGCGACGGATTTCTCTTTGAATTTGAGACGCGTAGTGGTCCAACACCTGTAGAAGATGGAATAAGGTTAGATAATAATAACCTCACACATCACACACACGGCTGTCTGATTCCAAACTTGGCAGAGCCTGTACTATGGTAACCAGACCGCTGAAAAACATATTTATACATTTCTAAATACATACATATCTATACTAATATTATAAAGCTGAAGAGTTTGTTTGTTTGTTTGAACGCGCTAATCTCAGGAACTGCTGGTCCGATTTGAAAAATTCTTTCAGTGTTAGATAGCCCATTTATCGAGGAAGGCTATAGGCTATATATCATCACGCTAAGATCAATAGGAGCGGAGTACCAATGAAGAATGTTTCAAAAACGGAGAAAATTTATTACTATTGAGAGACGCAGAAGAAGTTTCTCGGATTAGCTAGTTACAGATAAATTACACCCAGACACAGAACAAACGATCGTGCTCATCACACTAATATTGGTCCTGGGTGGGAATCGAACCCACGACCTCCGGTTTAGCAGTCAGGGTCACCAACCATTAGACCAACAGGCCCATCATAAATAAAGATAGTTTCCATTCACTGTTATTTTTATCTGTATTATTCTGTACCAGCTTTTGCCTGTGGCTCTGCCAATGGGCCACGTGCAAGTCGGTTATCGCGGTAAAAAGTAGCCCATGTCCAATCTCAAGAAATCTGCATGCCTCATTAACAGCCTTTAACAGTCCACTGCTGGACGTAGGCCTCTCCTTAGAAAGGAGGTTTTGGTCTACTATACCACGCTGGCCAGACGGGTTGGTATATGGTTTGTTTCAAGTTTTCCTACTCTTTGCAGTGCTCTTTGCACTCTTTGCGTGAAAACTTGACACAAACGCTGTACCACCAGCCAGCGTGGTATAGTAGGCCAAAACCTCCTTTCTAAGGAGAGGCCTATATCCAGCAGTGGGCTATTAAAGGCTGTTGATAATGATGAATACTGCATTAGTACTCCAAAATTAATGTATCGAATAATACTTTAGTTTCTAAGCAAATTAACTGTAATATACAATCGGCGAATAGAAACTTGAGTGATCATGTAAAGGTGCAGTTTTTCATTCGTTCGTACGGAACCCTAAAAGTATACATTCTTTACAAAATATTTGTAAACTAGTCATAGAAATAATACAAAATAAGGAAAATAAATATAAATGTTATCTGTTTTAACTATATTCGGAGATAACTACAAACATTTCCCCAATCTTTAACTTCTAACCCTGAATGTGTTTGTAAGTAAATTTCAATGAATAATAGTTTAAAAAACTAAAAAAAAACACGCACTTGTAACCAGCCAAACTGTAAAGTAGAAAATAATTTTATATGAGTAAAAAATATATTATAATATTTTTATAATTTTTTTTTCTTAATTACTGCTTTTTAGGACTTTTATTTATTCAGTAAAGGAAATAATAAACATAATAAACAAACCAGCCCGAAATTCAAGGTTTACCATGAACGTTTACTCCTTAGTTAAGCTTATTACAAATACCTGTTCTTTTTAGTTTTTAATAATGATTATTTGCTAACAAGTAAATCACATATGCTTCAGTACACGCCTTAGTACATGGCACAAGACACTACCGCATTTATAGATACGAAAAAAGCCGTTAATCCTAAAGATCCTGATCAGGATAATCGGCTAAATTTATTAAATTATTGTATTCATTTTAATCGTACATTTCAGAGTGGGTGAGAATCACGTTCAAAGATTCCGTTTCATAGATATATACCAAGCTAATAAAAGCGTGTTAAAAAACGTTTTTTTTTAATTTGACGACGACCATTGCTACATTAAAACTTGTAAAATTCGCACTTTATAGCTTTATATCACGTACTTATTTGAGTATGGAAGTATTGTTTTTTCTTAAAGACAACTCCCGCATTAGGAATATATCCTGTGTCGCGGGGGACTTTACAAACATACATGAAACGGACACAAAGAACACCCAGACACACAAAGTGTCGTCCCATGTGGGATAGGACCCACAACACAGCGCAGTAGTAAGCGGCGTGGCGACCGCTTAACCCATTACGTCGTCCGTGCATTTGTCGGTGCAGTAATTCATTTGATAGAGCCATAGCGCTGATGATTTTTAACCATGGCTGGGAGCTAGAGCCTTTTACACATAGTCGGCAACACGGCTTCCAAGAAAGCCAGTGCTTGTCTTCTTAAGATTACCACTTCCCTGTTTAAAAGTGTGCACGCCTATTTTACTTCATTTTGTCTCCCGCTTTGCTACGGAGGGAAGTGGATTTATAATATTTCCAACTCCTCCAATTTTCTTCTGATTTATTTTGTTGCTGGGACTCCAAGAGTGTCATAACTCTATGTGTTTATGGGTCACTGCTGTTGATCCTGTTGTACAGAAGTTACAGTGGTGGGCGCGTGGGAGGAATTGGTCCCATGTAAAAGACCCAACAACATCCTCGCCTATATACCGGCGCGGGTTGAACTGTCTGAAACTAAAGCGTTTAAGCATAATACATGAACTATCTCATGGCTCGTATATAAATCTATCAATTGTGTCTACATCTATGCATAAAATCGTTACCCTGCTATCATATATTACATAAAGATTACACGTAATCTCTGAACTGTGAGTAATCATGTTTTATTTTTGACGTAGGTGCTCAGGACATTATGTATAAATATATTTACATAATGTTTCATAATTCATGATATTCTACTGACCCAGTTAAAATGTACGTAGGAGGAAGATTTCATTTAATTTTTTTTTCTTTCTAAGTCTTTTTGAGTTTGTGTAAAATGCTGCTTATTACAGAAGTATGTACTTGTATAACAGAATAGGAGGAGTTTGGAGGACTCCGAATTTCCTGCAGTAGTCAGTTCGTGTCACAGGTATGCGTTTCGACTCTAATCTGAGGCCTAATTGTAAATTTATTTCACATCAACTGCCTTGCGATAGTGAGCGCGTTCGGCGTTGTGATTGGTTAAGAGTTTAGTTCGGGCCAATCAAACGAACGCGGAAGTGAAATAAAGTTACACTAGGCCCTCTGCTCAACTTATTGCTAGCACTGCCTAATCTATCCGTATCAGCAACCAGCGGCTTTCTAACTTAAAAAATTACGACCTTTTATACAAACTGTCATCTTTTATTTTACCACCTTAGGGATGAAATTTCATTATTAGAACCACAAAGTGCCACGGCGAAACGTGGCAAGATACCTTATACATATATTATATAATCATACAAATTTATGAGGAGACCAGTCCTAATTTGCAATATTATGCCACGTTATCGCGGTGTCCTCTATAAATTAAATTATAAACAGGAAAACGAATATACAATTATTGTCAAATTATAAATACTTATGTGTTCATCTAAATACTGTTGGACAGCCGTGACTCTTGTCTGTTTTTTTACTAAGTAAAGTTTCGTAATTTATTGTAACCGTAATCCTAACTTCTAATTTTGTAATTAGGCCGTTTTTTACTTAAGGTTTGTTAATTTTGAAAATAAGTTTATCTTTATCGTGGAAGAGTCTGGCTTCGGCACATCCTTATGTCCCGGAGTCATACCACAGCTTTCCAGGATACCGGTTTTAAGCAGTTATTTCATTGCTTTTCATCGAGTAATTGAAGTTCACTGAGCCCAAACCCCCTCCTCATGACTCTAGGTAGAGCAGAGATTCCCAAAACTATTTTGGCAAGTGACCTCTTTTCTAAAATGAACCTCTGACCCCCATAAGCAAAAGCAAACTTGATGACTTTTTAAAAGTAAAACAATGATACTTCCTACTTAAATATTAGTCATTTTTATAATATTGGTACACGTAACACAAGTAAAACAGTATCCTGCAAGTTTCAAATAAGAACTTGTGTTAATTAATACGTGTCAATTTTTAGACCTCGTCGACCCCACAAAATCACTTTTTGTTTATGTCAACCCCTGGGAAACCGATTTCGATCCCAATGGATTTATTGGATTTTCTCTGGTATTTGAATGATCATTTTGATGAATTTGATTTGACTCCCTGAGGTAGAAGGTCTCAACGCTTCAGTCTTGAGTTGCAGGTATTCATGTTAGTAGTTACTTACCATTTTGTGATATAAGGGGCAAACGAGCTTACAGGTCATGTGATGAAAGGGGGTTACGCCAATAGACCTCTACTACTCACTCATTCTGTGAAAATCAACGACAAAAGTCAGTTTATTTATGCCGAAGCCTGGTTTTACGTAAATGTAAGCTGTATGTGGTCATCATCATATTTTTAGCTGACTTCGAAAAGGAGGAGGTGATCAATTCGGATGTTTGTATTTTTTTTTTATGTATGTTCGGGTTTAACTCCTTCATATATAGACGGATTTTCAAAAAGGTTCGAAAGGTGTTTATTCCGAAATAGTACTATTTAATTTAGACTGAACGGATGGCGCAGTGGTTTAAGCGGTCGCCATGCCGCTTCCTACTGCGCCGAGTGTTGTGGGTTCAAACCCCACATGGGACGACACTTTGTGTGATCCACAAATTGTTGTTCTGAGTCTGGGTGTTCTTTGTGTCCGTTTCATGTATGTTTGTAAAATCCCCCGCGACACAGGATATATTCCTAATGCGGGAGTTGTCTTTAAAAAAAAAAGAAAATAATTCATATAGATCTGATGATGAGATGGAGACAGATAACGGAACTCTTAAAAAAACGACAGCAAATTAACCGCGATTGCTGCCACGGTTTTAGTGCTCTTTCTTGGTATTGTTTGAAGTCGGTTCAATTTTTTTATAAGAAGGATTTTTATTTTGATCACTAGTCACTGTCTCTGTTCAAGTGAGTTCACAATCACAGGTCGAACATACCCTTAAATTTGGAAAAATATTTCTTTATTGGACAGGATTTCATTCCAATTAATCCAGATTCAGATTGCAAGAAAAAGTCCTTCCCTGAGGGTTGAAATTAAGGAATGAAGAATACAGTTTACTTCATTATGATGTAGGCGCATTGAAGTAGGTAATAATTTTTTTATAGTTCATCATCATCATCAACAGCCTTTAATAGTCCACTGTTGGACATAGGCCTCTCCTTAAAAAGGACGTTTTGCCTTACCACCACGCGGGCCAGACGGGTTAAGGTTAAGGTTTTAAGTTATAAAAGCAACTCCCGCACTAGGAATATATCCTGTGTCACGGGGGACTTTACAAACATACATTAAACGAACGCAAAGAACACCCAGATTCAGAACAACAATTTGTAAATCACACAATGTGTTGTCCCTTGTGGGGATCGGAGCCACAACACTCAGCGCAGTGGGAAGCGGCGAGGTGGCCGGATATACCACTACGCCACTATCCGTGCAGTTGTCCTGCGTAGTTTTAACAGTCAATCATTTGAGGATTAAAATAAATGAACAGTTTCAAATATGAGTAGAATAACCTTGAACATTATCGGATAGTTATTTTTCAATTCAGGAATCTATACTAATATTATAAAGCTGAAGAGTTTGTTTGTTTGTTTGTTTGTTTGTTTGTTTGAACGCGATAATCTCAGGAACTACTGGTCCGATTTGAAAAATTCTTTCAGTGTTAGATAGCCCATTTATTGAGGAAGGCTATAGGCTATATATCATCACGCTAAGAGCAATAGGAGCGGAGCACCAGTGAAGAATGTTTCAAAAACGGACAAAATTTATTACTATTGAGAGGCGCAGACGAAGTTGCGCGGGTCAGCTAGTTAGTAATAAACAGGAAACACATCTAATTCAGTTATTACTTAAACACATAATTAAAATTGACAAAGAACCAAGTAGTTTTGGTTATGGTTTTTAAGTCGGATCACTGAGTGAGTGAGGTTAACGGAGCACAATTTCCCCCTCCCGCTCGAGTCAGCGGCAGGGCAAGTCCAAGGGCAGCAACGCACTTGTGACTTTTGAGTTGCAGGTGCCCATGGGTGGCGGTAGTTGCTTACCAACAGGTGACCCGTCTGCTCGTTTGCCCCCTTATACCATAAAAAAAACTTACGTAACAGGAGTCAAACCGTCAATTAATTGCCGTCAACCGGGCACATACATATATTTCAACACATATTCATAAACCGATGTGGTTTCTCCAGAAGACGTCGTTTTGAAAACTTTCTCTGTTAAGTTGTTTTGTTTTATGTGGTAAATAAAAAACAAAAAGCATTCAGAAACAAACTTCTTCCTCCAAGCCTTTTTCCAAACCTGTTTGTGATCGGCTTTAATTCTAACTACGATACGGCTGAACTTCGACTTTTTTACTGCCATCAGACCTTCATAAGTCAAGTGAGTGTATCGAAGTTCAGTAGAAAGACTGTTTGCGTTTTAGGGTTCCAACTACCCGTAACGATGCCTACAGATGATCGTATGGCAACTGGGATCGATTGCTTAAAGTGCTCTCCAAGGCACGGAGGGGTCTCAATTTGAAGAAAGAATGGTGTTTAGGATTGCTTAACTTTGCAATGTGTTCCCTTACTCGGTTACCACTTAGCCACGAGCCCGTCTTTTTTTTTTGTTGACGGGGTGGAAAATCCCTTCGGATCTCCTGCTCCTCGGGGACTATGAGCCAGGAGTATGTGGTGATTCCACTACAAACCACCCCGAAGGCCGGCCTCAGGTGTCCTACTCTGGGGAGGACCCGGACCATGTTATTTCAGGTTCTCCCCGAATTGACACCATGCCTAATCAGGCCATATCCCAGGGGAGATCTTAATGCAATCAGGCCGGCGATTCCATGCCCTACCGCAGCAATCAATTAGCTACCAGAGGTCTCTGGCGGCCTGCGGCCCCGTCGACGGCTGTTAGCCACGAGCCCCTCCAACAAACAAACATACTCATATATTTTTAAATACATACACATTTTAGATAAAGTTACTTCTAGACAGAAAAAATGATAGTGCTCATCACATAACATTTATTCTGGGTTGGAATCGAATCCACAAGCTCTGATCCACCAGGCTCTCTTATTTATTGTACTCATGTTCATTCGACTGAAACACATAACAAACATTTTTCTTTGAAATTCCAATACCTAGTTTACATAAAAAGCCTATTGCAATGTAAATGCCCTAACCGTATTATCTTATCTACGTTCCAGATACAAATCAATATAGATTTTACAAGTTGTACCTAAAACAACATTTTTGTCACTATTTTATACGCTTCGCATTACTTACTTAACCGATCTTTGTGACATTTTGTATTCATATTGTCAAACGTTGTGAAAAACAGCACAGACGTTTTATCCTATAGTTAAACCGCCGTAAGCTTGGCCCTCCTGATGGTTTGGGGGACGCGGGGCGGGGGTGCATTCAACCAATTAGCTAGTGCGTCGCTGTCCGCCGGCACTGACTGACGTGTAAGCATGGCTGTACGTGTTATTTTTCTTAAGACTGCTACACACGGTATTATTTTGCAACATGGATAATCTGCCGACTCTGCGTCACAAAAAGATTAAAAAACTTGAAGTTCGGCTTACAGAAGTTCTACTGTTAAAGTTCTAATAAAGAATATTTATTGTTTTACTTAATTTTTAAATTGTATCTGAATATAATTTACATGATGAAGGTGATTTTATTAGAACTATTTTACAGTATTAAATTTTACAATTAATCATAAAAACTTACAATACACTGACATTATAATACATGGAAATAAATTCGATTTTTATTACATCGTGTGTAGATTAAATCTCAAACAAATAAATCTGAAGATATCGAGTTAGTACATCGGGTCATGTATAGCCGAGCGCATCACCCGCCCCGCATCCCGCAAACCATTGATATAATACTTACATAGATGAGTAATTAGCGCCTAAAATCGTTGCTACTGCACATCTGTCCACAGGCATATGCGTAGCAAACGTCAATTCAGTGTTCAATGTGGCGTCTACCGAGTTGAACATAGCGAGACATGACAGTAACAATTGCCAAAATGGGTAAATGCGTAGTGAAAGAATGCGATTCAAGGTCACAAAACCATAATAAATCATGCGGAATTACTTATCACGTGTAAGTTTATGGTTTTTGTATTGATAATATCGTAAATAAGGCTATAATTGAAATAAAACATTGATAATTGTAATTTAGAATCAGTGTTACCATTAAAAAATCATTTTTGTTTTCCCACATTAGTGGGAGAATTTATAATTTATGAAATAATATGCTTTATACTGTTTTTAAACATTTTGTCAATAATAATAAAATATAGGAAGAACGGTAGTTGTTAGGGCTGAATCGATCACTTTTTTTAGGGACCCGTTGAACGTTCACCTTCTGCCAAACTCGCAGTGCTGGAGACTTTTGTATAAAAGAATTAATTCATTCATTCATTCATTTTTCTTAATTAATTATCAAATATAAATAACAATTGTACAAAAAAAATATATATATAAAATAAAAAAGTAAATAAATATAAATTAAAAAAATATAAAAAAAAAATATATATTTTTTTTATATTTTTTTTTATTTGTATTTTAAAATATTAAAAGAATTTGCAATACACCCTGGGGATTATTTATTATCAGTACAAGTTGATCATTCACTTTTACTATTAAATGCCATTATTTATACATAGGTAAAAATAAGATTGTATCATGAAAGTAAAATATTCACACAAACTTATAAAAAAGAGTCTAAAAGACAATTGTATACAAAACTGATGCTTCATAGCGGAGTTTGATTTTACACTGAATATAAACCCTTTTAACCAAATATTTCTAGTTATTTTATTATTTATACCTATTCCATTCAATTCGAAATATATTATTTAAAATATTTAAATTAATTTATTTTATTACAAAATTATTTTAAAAAAAAATTGTTTCTTGGTTGTTATGGGTAAAATTTCATACGGTAGTCAACACTGGCCCACCATCGTAAAGTTATGTCTTTGTCTTTGTCTAATCCGAGCGATGGTATTGTTCTTGTCTCGCGTGTAAATGAGACATAAATATGTTTACTTTCAAATGTTTCGTGGTATCAAAGCTACGTCGTCAAAGTTCAAAAGTGGTTACACTTTTTTCGACGTGTGATAATGAGGTTTGCTTCTCTAGTGTTGTTTTAACTCAATGCCGCAAACTATCAGGAGGGCCAAGCTTACGGCGGTTTAACTATAAAAACACTGTTAGGGTTAGAAAAATCTATATTAACGTGAGCAGAGCCACCTACAAAAAATAGTGTGTAAATTATAGACATCAAGAGGTAGATACGTCACCAACGCACAAAACGCGAGGGTCCTAATTAGGGCACCAGGGACTTCCTTTCTAGGGTATACCTGGTTCCCCGGCTATTAGTACCCGAGACGGCGTGCGGTTTTAGTCGGTCCGAGTCCGACATGCCACCGATAGGTGGTATCCGAGGGGATTTCCGCACGGAAAAAAAAGGGTCCTAATTAGGACCACTGCGAGCGAGCGCACGTGCTAGTTAATTCGAAAAAAATTATAAAAATGCCTTCATGTGTATTCCGAAAGTGCACATATTACGACAAAAAGATAAATGAATAATACCATACCACAGGCAAGTGTATGTTTTGTTTTAAAATGCATTAATAGATGTAGGTACGGTTAATGAACAAATATTTTGTGCGTGAAGTATGAATATAACGTATCTTCCTTAAAATATCACTGATGTAAATACGCATAATTATGTCTGTATCATCCCTTAAAAAAAAATTCTGTAACATTCTGTATTTTCAATTTACCTAGTTTTTTTTATTAATGAGTTATAATGAAGATCATATATGTAGATGTATATTATTATCTCATCTTGACTGTGTGTTCATCATTTTTCTTAATCTCTCCATTGACGCAATTATTACTCAGTAGTGAGTTATCATAGAAATTGTAGTTTAATTTAAACAAGGTTGGCGTTTATAGGTATATTGTATTTTCCTTCATAATTATAAACTTGTTATTGTTTATTATTACTATAAAATATATGTACCTACGGTAAACAATAATTGTCAAATTCTATGTAATTTCCTGCAATTTTCACGAAAATATTTTTCAGTGTCAGAAATTCTGACTTGTCAACTTTTTTTAATAATATTTTTGGCACAAAGTTCCTTATCGCACGTTTCACGCTCTGTGCGGATGGGAGCGACACCGAAAAATGTGTAACAAGACTTTTTTTCGACACTGCAGCAAACGTCTACCAAAAAATGAAAGGAACTTCATTCCGACCGGGGTTCCAGAGGAGTTAAGAGGGGTTAAGAGAAGGCAAACAAACAAACCGGTCATCTGATGGAAAGTGACTACCGCTGCCAATGAACGCCTGCAACTCAGGAGTCATAAGCGTGTGTAGTAAATTGTTCAGTGGCCATAGTATATACAAATTATGGTTGAAGGGGTAAACGAACAGACGTGTTACCTGATGGTAAGCGACGACATACATGTGCTTTGTTGCCATTTGAGCGCTATTGAATTAGAAGACTTGGAACTTCGGTAATTTCACACACTCGTTGACAAACAACGAAAATATTGCTTTATAACATAACATCGGTTTAATTTGAGGCCATGGTAGCACTCCCATCTAGCCTTCCCATATCTACCGAAGCGTGATCGTCTCCCAATTTTGTAGACCAATAAAAACAGACTATGCTTATGATAATTATAATTATCATAATTAACTTAAGCATATTCTGTTTTTATTTCTTTATTTCTTGTTTTTATTATACCTTATCTTTGTAGGACCGTGTGTTTGACTGATTTCACTTAAATTACACTTGTAAGGTATTACGGTCATTGTGTCGTAATTATGTATGAAGTTTTATGTTATAACTAGCTGAGACCCGCGGTGTTACCCGCGTTTGTTGTTATAACCGCGGGCAACGCCGCGGGGCGAAGCTAGTCTAAAAAAGCCTAAGTTACTCCTTATGTCATCAGCTATCTGCCAGTGAAAGTCCCGTCGAAATCGGTCCAGCCGTTCCAGAGATTACGCGGAACAAACAGACAGACAGACAAAAATTGTAAAAAATGTTATTTTCGCATATGTACCGTGTAAACATACATATGCATTTAGTAAAAAGCGGTTATTTTAATATTACAAACAGACACTCCAATTTTATTTATTTGTATAGATATAGGAGGGAAGTGGATTTACTGTATTTCCAACTCCTCCAATTTTCTTCTGATTAATTTTGTTGCGGGTTCTAAGACAGTTTAATTTCTTCCTGGGACTTCCCGAGTGTCATGACTCGGCGTGTTCGTGGGTCACTGCTGTGGATCCTGGTGTACAGGAGTTACAGTTCATAGTTCATAGTTCATTTATTCACAAACAATAATATAATTGTGTTTGAATGTATAACAATTCGCCGTAATACAAAAATATTTAAAAATTAAAACAAAAATATAAATAACATAATAATAAAAAAAAAAAAAAAAACAAATAAATTTGATAGATTTTACAATATGTCATGCAGAATACAAAAAAAAAACGATAAATTATATTAAGGCATTTCATGATTCAAGAATATTATTCACAATATTTATTATTATTACATAAGTTATTAAGTATTTAATTGCATATATTTTGATTGATAAATTCATTGATGGAATAATAGTTATTTTCCAACAGGAAGGCTCCAAGTTTTCGTTTAAATAAAGAAGTCCTATAAATTACGCTTTTTATGCTTTCCGGTAAACAGTTAAAAAGTTTAATGGATTGATACTGAACACAGTGCCGAGCTATATTAATTCTAGGGTTTATTGTATGTTGAATATGTTTCCTCCGCGTGCTCTCTCTAACTAACCTCTCTTCGTGGGTTTCAACCTCGTGCATATATTTGGATAAGTAACACAATGTTGTCAATATATACAAACAAGGCACCGTCAATAGTCCAAGACTTTTAAAATGTTCTCGACATGATTCTATTTGGGGAATGCGGACTATAGTTCTTATAGCTCTTTTTTGTAAAATGAACGCCCTCTCTATATTATAAGCGTAACTATTTCCCCACAGTTGTATACTATATCTGAACTTTGACTCTATTAGCGCATGGTAAACGGATTTTAGGATATTTATTTCTACTACTTCTCGAAGGCTCCTAATTGCATAGCAAGCAGTGGTGGCGTGTGGGTGGGATTAGTCCCAATTATAATATAATATTACACCACTATAGTAGAATACTATTTAACTTTCAACCAGGTATTATCTTTACGTAAAACACACACATCACATCACATCATCAGACTATCGTAGTCCACTGCTGGACATAGGCCTCTCCAATTCTCTCACGTCACACACATCAAATCAAAATTATTAATTTTCACAAAATCAATCGTTAAGTCTCTTTTTAACTGCACGGTTGGCGTAGTGGTTTAAACGGTCACCTCGCCGCTTCCTACTGCGCTGAGTGTTGTGGGTTCGATCCCCACATGGGACAACACTTTGTGTGATCCATAAATTGTTGTTCTGAGTCTGGCTGTCCTTTGTGTCCGTTTCATGTATGTTTGTAAAGTCCCCCGTGACACAGGATTTACTCCTAGTGTGGGAGTTGTCTTTAATAAAACAAATAAAAAAAAATTGTCAGGAGTTAGAGTAAGTCAGTCAGATCATCTCTCATGAACAATTAATGTTCTTCTAAATGGTCCATACAATAACATTTATACATCATCATCATCATCAACAGCCTTTACTAGTCCACTGCTGGACATAGGCCTCTCCTTAGAAAGGAGGTCTTGGCCTACTACACCACGCTGGCCAGACGGGTTGGTATAGGGTTTTTTTCGACGCAGCGCCGGGCCCTCACTGCAGTCATCGGAGTGGATCTCTCGCTACCGGCCGTAGTACGCTCCATGGCCGGTAGCGACAGTTGTTTTACCGCGGTCGCAACCTTCTGCGAGGAAGTAATCTCGCAGAAGGAGGCGGCGGAGAAGGCCCGGGAGGACGACCTCCACTCGGACCCGATCCGCCGCCGGCGAACCGGGCGGCGGAGGCGCGCCTATCACCGCCTCATGCCGCCCTGAGTGTGGCCGCGGGTGGACGGGGTGGGTTTCCCCTCCACCCGCATTAGTTTGGCCAGCCGCGGGGGGCGGCGTCCGCGTGTGCCGGACGTCGCCTAAAGAGAGGATAATTTTGAGACGGGGCCCGCAACAGGAGTGGGCCGGCGCTAGGAGGGGTCCGGATGTCTTAATAACAGCTGTTCCCGGATCCCTCCTGTTACAGGCGCAGAGTGGCACACCGTGTGGTTTTAGTCGGTCCGAGTCCGACACACCACCACGCCGCAAACCCCGGAGGGGTGACGGTCCGAGGGGATTTCCACACGTAAAAAAAAAAAAAAGGGTTTTTTTCAAGTTTTCCTTCTCTCTACAGTGCTGTTGTCCTGCGTACTTTGCTCCCTTAGTCGCCTCTTACGCCACCCACGGGATGAATAGGGGTGGTGACACTCTGTATTCTTAATCCGTCACCACACGGTACAATTACCTTGAATTTGATGTATTTATGTAACTTATTCCTATGGCTAGCCCAATTTTATGTAGACGACGATATAAAAGCGATTTTTCTATTTCGCACTAGAACTTCTGTATCAGAGTTAGTTAATCTACATGTTTCTTTTTTTTTTGTTACCGGGTGGAAAATTCCTTCGGATCTCCTGCTCCTCCTGGACTCAGGTGCCAGGAGTATGTAGTGATTCCACTGAAAACCTCTCCGACGGCCGACCTCAGGTGTCCTACTCTGGGAGGCCCGGGGGACATGTTATTTCAGGTCCTTTCCGGATTGAAACCAGTGAAAAAAACTTCCCCCCTCAATCGCGGCGTTACGGCTTAATAGTGTGGGAGGCGATGTGGCGACTCCCACATAAACATACTACAGCGCCATCTAATGAAGACACATCGAACTACGGAGTAACTACTAAAATAAGAATTGCTAATCCTGTATCGCAATACAAAGAATTCCCTCGCCGATTAGCATATTTACAACTTCCCAACATCAACCGTTGGGCCGCGGCCCGCCAGGCATGATCACCTCGCCTGGTCGGAGGATCCTCCCTTTGTGTTGGAGGGACATGACACCCGTTCCTCCACAATAGCATCTTAATGCAATCAGGCTGCCATTCTATCCCCGTATCTATGTATCTAGTTAAGAATTTATAAGTATGTTTATAAACAGTCTGGTTGCCATAGATACCGGCTCTGTCTTTTTTTTGATCAGACTGCCTTGTGTGAAATGTGTGACGTAAATAATATATTATCAACAAACCACATACTTTTTTTTTGACGTGACAACGTCTTATAATTCGATGGAACCGGCTGCACGCACGAAAAAACATGACTCATGCGGCGTTACCTCGCTCTGAGGCGTTCCATTTAAGGCATGAAGTGCTAGCGAGAGCGCAGAACGAGCGACAAAGAGGCACAATCGGCCTCCGCGTTCGGCAACGTTCGACATTTGTCTAACAAATAAAATTAAAATTTTCTTTTGAAAAATGCAACCATTCCATTAGTATTTTCTTATGACGTTGTCACGTTCAACTATCGTCAGTAAACCGACTTTACAGACAACCGATTTTTGTTTGGTTTTGTATCATTAGTTATGATACAAAACCACTAAAGCAGATTAAAAAATCAAATTCAATATTTCCGCATTTATTCCGCGGCGTACCGCGTAACAGTTCTCGCAACCAGCCATAAACAATTTAATTAGTTTGTTTGTTCATACAAGCACATGATAATATGAACAATGTAAGAAAGGCAGCTATGTTCCCATGGTACTCTTGTGTATTTCACGTTGTAACGAACAACTAGTTGGGTAATCATTGTTACATATATATTTTACATAAACTTAACGTTTTTAAATTAAAGTTGTTACAATTTTACTAACAGACGTGATAGTTTTTTTTATCCTTTGAAAGACAACTCCCGCATTATCTATACAAATAAATAAAATTGGAGTGTCTGTTTGTAATATTAAAATAACCGCTTTTTACTAAATGCATATGTATGTTTACACGGTACATATGCCAAAATAACATTTTTTACAATTTTTGTCTGTCTGTTTGTTTCGACGGGACTTTTACTGACAGTAAGCATGACATAAGGAGTAACTTAGGTTACTTTTTTTAGACTAGCTTCGCCCCGCGGCGTTGCCCGTGGTTATAACAACAAACGCGGTTAACACCGCGGGTCTCAGCTAGTTAGGAATAAGTCCTGTGTCGCGGGGGACTTTACAAACATACATGAAACGGACACAAAGAACACCCAGACTCAGAACAACAATCTGTGGATCACACAAAGTGTCGTCCCATGTGAGGTTTGAACCCACAACACTCCCCGTAGTAAGAAGCGGCGTGGCGACCGTTTAAACCACTACGCCGTCCGTGATAGGCCCTGTAGTCTCCGAGTGTTTTTTCCCTAACCAGGTTAGGGTCAGACCTGAATACATTCTGATAATATGTGTTTTAAACAAAAGGACTCATCTAAAGGTAGTTCTTTTCTTTTTCTATGAGTTGACCAATGCTGTTTCCACAATGACAGGTGTACAACCGCCTCGAATTAAGGTTTTCCTGCGGGGTTAAAAATGGTCCGCGGTCTGAGAGAACCTCTTTTCTTAACACCTGTTAAGAAACGGACACAAAGAACACTCAACTCACTCAACGCAATACTAAACGTTGTCGTTCTGAGTCTGGATGTTCTGTGTCCGTTTTATGTATGTTTGTAAAGTCCCCCGCGACAGAGGATATAATTATTACGGCGAGAGTTAACTTAAAAAAAAAACCGGTGAGTTACGAGTCGAACTCGTGCGCTGAGGGTTCCATACCTACCCAGATTTTACGTAGATTTTCGCGAAAACTTGTAAGTACCAAAATTTACCTTAATTTTTAATTTTTTTTTTATTTTTCAGAATTTTCTCTAGGAATATAAAGGAATAATTCCACTCGTAACTCACCGGTTTTTCACTCAAATCGAAATTTGCCCATATTTTTTTATCGTGTTGACTCAGGCCCTTGATTTTTATACACCTAATAGGGACCATAGACCTCAGTATCTGATATAAATTTCAACTTGCTAGGTCTACCCGTTCCTGAGTAAGTCGGTGGTGACACACACACGGACAGACGGACAGGCCGACAGACGGACAAGAAAGTGATCTTATAAGGGTTCCTTTTTTACCTTTTGAAGTACGGAACCCTAAAAATATACTAATAAATGCATGGGTCTTTGACAAAATTGAACTTGACTGCTCTATATGTTTATCATCTTCTTTGAAGACTTTATGTCTTATTATTGTCACATTCTTAATGAGATTTTAGACTTATGTTTGTAAATTGCAAATGAAAAAATATAAATGTTGTCATATTTTTCATATCTTAAATTCTTTCGTTGGTTTTTAATGAGTGAGTGAGGTTATCGGAGGACCTACTCCTCTTTCGACCCAGGCGTTATCCGTGTGGTGACAGATTAAGAATACAAAGTGTCACCATCCCTATTCATCCAGGACAACAGTACTGCAAAGAGAAGGAAAACTTGACACAAACTCTATACCAACCTGTCTGGCCAACGTGGTATAGTAGTCCAAAACCTCCTTTTTAAGGAGGTGCCCATGTCCAGCAGTGCACTATTAAAGGCTGTTGATGATGATGATTGATGATGCTGTTTTGACTGCAGCGGACTATGTTTCTGCTGTGGTCGACCGGGGCACAGGGCAGCCAGTGGAATGCCCAGCGTGTGCGCCGGCAGGTAACAAGCCCACCAATCAGCAAATGGGGCAGGGGGCTCCATTTCCTCTCAACAACTAACTCTGAGGTTACACTCAATGGTCGGCAACGAACTTGGGTCTCTTGCGGTACCGGTGTCCATGGGCGGAGGTAGTCACTTACCATCAGGAGTCCGTCTGATCGTTATACTACTTTTTCAAAATATTAATTAAAATAAACATCAATCATCAATTATCTATGGTAGTAGTTAGGTTAACATGAATACAGACTTAAAATACGAGAGGTTTATTGTGGGAATCTTACACAAACCGACTATCTAATTCAGTTACAATAGATACACATCTCTTTGTAAGTGTGTTATGTATTTACATATGTATAAGTACTACTACTAATATAGTATACTTTTGCAGATCTAATATATAAAATTCTCGTGTCACGGCGTGCGTGGTTGAACTCCTCCGAAGCTCGACCGATTTTTGTGAAATTTTGTGTGCATATCGGGTAGGACTGAGAATCGGCCAACATCTATTTTTCATACACCAATTTTTTTTTGAAATAATGTAAATGGCAAAACAACGTTTGCCGGGTCAGCTAGTATAATTATAATACCATAGCATTTTTGACGGATATATTGATATGACTGTAACCAGAGGCCCAAGTGTGAGGTTTATTTTACATCCACTCGATCGTCACGGTGACCGCGTTCGGAGCTGCGATTGGCCTGGCGACTGAAATCTCAACCAATCGCAACGCGCTGGGCGAGAGTGAGTAGAAGTGAAATAAACTTACACTGGGCCCTCAGAGGGTCGTGGGTTACAAATACGTGAGTACGAAAGGTGTAATTTATCCACAACATTTATATATCTAGAAATAAACAGTATAAGTATGTTTATGAGAAGTCTGGTTACCATAGTAGCGACTCTGTGTTATCTTTGGTGGGAGGGACATATGGGCTAGGCTAGACCAGGAATGATACCACTTCATAGAAAACCGGTGTTAAGCCGGTATTTCATCGCTTTTCACTGAGTGAGAGAGATTACCGGACATAAACCCCTCTCCGACTGATTCTGGGGGAGGGACTGTAAGGGTGTTCTAGGCAGTGGACTGTCTCTTATATTATTTACTGCACGGATGGCGTCGTGGTTCAAGCGGTCACCTCGCCGCTTCCTACTGCGCTGAGTGTTGTGGGTTCGATCCCCACATGGGACAACACTTTGTGTGATCCAGAAATTGTGTCTGTGTCTTGTGTTCATTTCATGTATGTTTGTAAAGTCCCAAGCGACAAAGGGTTTTTTTCGTAGAAGTGCAGGAGTTGTATCCTTAGTCATAGGATTTAGGAGTTTTTATTGATCTTGACAGAGAGAGCGCACGCATTAACACACACGACCACGAATTTCTTCTTAACTACAATGTTGCCACTTTAACAAACAAAATAGTTTGTTTATGATTACCATAAACAGTAGTTATTTAGTTATAATAGGTTACGTATTATTGGTATGTTCTTTCAGAAGAATGTGTGACTGGTTCATATTTTACTTTAACAAGAAACCAAACCTGGCTTGTACTTTAAATATTTTTATAATCAAATAAGTACATACTTTTATTTATAGAATTGCTATTGTAGTTAGGCAATGGGTATTGTTTGTTATGAAATCGAATACCTAATGTAATTGTGTATTGTGTACATTTCCATGAAAATAAATACGTTAAACGCATACATTTCACATTGTTTCAGTCGTATCGTGTTATTATTTCTTCCGCTACGTAACGAAATCGACAGAGAAGGAGGGAATTCCCAAATTACCCTCATTGAGTCACAATAAACAATTGACTAACTTTATCGGATTTTACACAATTTATACAAAAATCATGATTAATTTTTATATCGCGATTATAAGTAATATGTAAATGTAGTTATCCTCATGAATATGTAGTAGCGTACGAATAATAGAAGTTTGTATCGTGAAGTAAAAAAAACCGGCCAAGTGCGAGTCGGAATCGCGCACGACGGGTTCTGTACCATTATCTACATATAAAAACGGCAAAAAATCACGTTTGTTGTATGGGAGCCCCACTTAAATATTTATATTATTCTGTTATTAGTGTTTGCTGTTATAGCGACAACAGAAATACATTATCTGTGAAAATTTCAACTGTCTAATTATCACGGTTCATGGGATACAGCTTGGTGACAGACGGACGGACGGACAGCGAAGTCTTTTTTTTTTTAAACGGGGTGGAAGATTCTCATGGATGTCGTTCGCCCGTGGGGATGGGTTTTTAGTCGGTAGAGTCCGACAGTCTCTTGTCGTACTCTACCGACTAAAAACCTACAGGACAGCGGAGTCTTAGTAATAAAAGAAATATGAATATTACCTATTCCTATTTCTTTGTATTTACAAAATAGATTTTCTTGTTATTCTTTTAGATTATTTAATCTAAGAGGTAAACCTATTTTAATATTAAGCTAAAGTGTTTGTTTGGTTGAACGTGCCAATCTCAGGAACTACTGGTTCTAGTTGTTTTTAGTGTTTGATCCCATTTATTTAGTTAGGCTGTAGGCTATAAAACAAAACGCTACGAACAATAAGAGCAAAATATGAATTAAAAATATTGCAAAAAACGTAGAAAATGTATTCATTTTGAGAGATGCATTTGAAGTAGCGCGGGTCAGCTAGTATAAAAACTAGCGTCATTAAAAAACCACCAACACAAAAAAAAACTTTAAAAAACAACAACTGCTCATTAAGACTTTTCTAATAAGTCCAAACATGGTATATATGCTGTAATTTTCTAAGGAGTTGGCCATCCCGCAGACTACTTGATGCAGCAGCAGGTTCTAGGTTAAAATGTCATGGAAATACCATCAAAGTAACAGTATTTCAGATCAATCGAACCTCTGGATTTCAGTGAGATCCCTTCATCACCTAGGAAGTAAGCTTCAAAATTGGTAGCTAAAAACCATCTTGATCCCATCGGTTTTCGAACAAAAAAATCCGCATCGAAATCGGTCCATCCGTTCGGGAGCTATGATGATACAGACAGACAAATACACAGATATGCAAATACACAGATTAAACTTAAAAATAAGCGTTAACGGCAACTAATCTTAATGGTAAAAATGCAGTTAACTGCTATTTGTGTTTTGTGCACATATTTTGTCATGGTTAAAATTAAAATTTTGTTTTCAAAAAAAATTGTTCTGTGAGGATAGAACCGTAACTTTTATTGGAGCGAAGCCGTAGGCAAAACTAATATCTTATTTTGTATAATTACACAGGAGTTACATAACTTAATGTAACCAAGAAAAAACTCATTATGTGAAACGTAGCGGTCTGATATAAATGAGATAACAATTAGAAGCTGTAGACTAATTGCGCAATATTAAAAAAAAAATAGTCTTAACGTATGAAACTGCCCCTCCCCCCGCTCCTCTCCACCCACAAACCCCCTCCTAAGGTGTTAGAGCTAGCGGTAGTCACTTACTATCTGGTGACCCGTTTGCTTGCTTTTTAAGCGACAAAAGAAGTAAAATTCGCTGTTTGCGGACGTTGTCCTACACCATATTGGTGAAAATCAAATACCCAAAAATTTTGTATAATACTTCGTTTGGTTGTGATAAAATGTTTTTAAGATTTTCGTATTTAGATGTGTCTACTTAGACTTAGGACCATAATAAAAACTTGATTGCTATTTAAGTAGTGTACAAATATCACACTACTTAAGGTAACATTTTGTTTACATATGTAAAATATCGACAGGCCTGTTGGTCTAATGGTTAGCGATCCGGTCTGCTAAGTCAGAGGTCGTGTGTTCGATCACACGATCATTTGTTCTATGTCTGGGAGTAATTTAGGGCCCGTCCGCAATATTTTGCCACACTTTTTCATGCAAAATTCTGTGACACATGGAATCTATACATATAGGACTATCCGCATTTGCGTAAAACAATCGCGTGAAAAAAAACTGTGATTTGATGCAAATAGAACGCGAAACAAATAAAAACCTCTCGGTAAAATATCGCAGTGCGGACGGGCCTCGACAGATACGAGTACACAAATAAATACACACACAGATGCACAGGTTAAATTTATAACACCCCTTTTTTCCGTTGGGGGTTAAAAATACGGTTTAGACAACACAAAACAGCTATATTTAACAAAAACCTTTAAGAAAAGCTGCAAGGGTATATATTAAATTACCAGAATCGTTATTAGTTACTTGCTAGTAAATAAGGCATACTATTCTGTTTTCAGCTATTAATATTCATATCACATCACATCAACAGCCTTTAGAAGTCCACTGCTGGGCAAAGTCCTCTCCTTAGAAAGTATGTTTTGTCTTAACGTGTTTGTATGTATCATCGCATGTATCCTAATTATGGTGTGCAATAAAGAGTACCTATCTATCTATCAACGCTCGTGTAAACGGGGCCAAGATACGTAGATACTTATATACAGAGGTGTCGGTAACGGTAACAGTGTCGCGAGCTCAATGGTTTTTTCCCATCTCAAAAAATACATTCTTTTGTTTTTTGTTCAAAAATGGCCAACGCGCCGTGAAGTTTTAACTTCCAAAAAAAAGTCGAACTATAGTCCATCAACGTCGTGCGCGACCGTCCTGCGTTTCAAAGTTTGCGAGTTTGTATCAACTACTATTACCCGGCAATCTCGTGCGCGACCGTCCCGCGGGGTGACAGACAGTGGCGGGGGCGAGGTAGCGCGTCATTCTAGCACACAGCTACACGCGTTCCCCTTCCCCGCTTCACCACCCGCTACCCGCTGACATCTTGAGTACCTCGTCCCCGCCACCTTCTGTCACCCCGCGGGACGGTCACGCACGAGATTGCCGGGTTATAGTAGTTGATACAAACTCACAAACTTTACCTTTTATAAAGAGAAAGAAATTTATAACTTTAAAAGAATTTATAATTCTATACTAATATTATAAAGCTGAAGAGTTTGTTTGTTTGTTTGTTTGAACGCGCTAATCTCAGGAATTACTGGTCCGATTTGAAAAATTCTTTCACGGTTAGATAGCCCATTTATCGAGGAAGGCTATAGGCTATATCCCTATTTTTGCAACATTATTTATTGTTGCTCCGCTCCTATTGGTCTTAGCGTGATGATAGATAGCATATAGCCTTCCTCGATACATGGGCTATCTAACATTGAAAGATTTTTTCAAATCGGACCAATAGTTCCTGATATGAGCGCGTTCAAACAAACAAACTCTTCAGCTTTATAATATTAAATATAGTATATATAAATATTAATTACACATATGATATTAGAATAGATTAATTTAATGTAAAGTAAAAGTTTTATGTACGTGATTTAATAATGAAGTAAGAAAGCCCCTTATAAAAAGCATGGTTAAGTAGTCGGGGCTCTATCTATTAGTGATGTGCCGAGTCGCCGTTTTGGTGGATCGAATCGACTCGAGTCGGTTTATACGGTATTCGAATCATGACTCGATACCGCGATTCGAGCCCACTACTCGAGTTCTATGTTTGGTATTCGAATGTTAACTCTAGTCCAGGACTTGAGTTTAAGACTCGAGTCTAGAAATTCGAGTCCAGAACTCTAGTCTGGAAATTCGATCTAGAACTTGAGTCTAGAAATTCGGGTCCAGAACTCTTCTCCCCTAGGATAGGGCCTGATTAGGCATGGTGTCAATTCGGGGAGGACCTAAAATAACATGGTCCGGGTCCTCCCCAGAGTAGGACACCTGAGGCCGGCCGTCGGGGGGGTTTTTAGTGGAATCACCACATACTCCTGGCTCATAGTCCCCGAGGAGCAGGAAATCCGAAGGGATTTTCCACCCCAACAAAAAAAAAAAGGCGTCACCTCATTGCTTATGTAAACTGATATCGAGTACGAGCGAGTCAACCTAACTCGTATGCTAGATTCGAGTCACATGGAATCGCTAAACAGAATCGAGTCAGCGAGTACAAATTCGATTCTTCCTGACTCGAGTGGCGTAATCGAGTCCGGCGTACTCGAATCAAAATAAATTGGTATTCGAATAAGCGACTCTAAAGCAGGAATCGAGTCTGACTCGAGTCAAGCCCTACTCGGCACATCGCTACTATCTATATGTAAAAACATTCCCATAAGCAGATAACAACGACTCATTTACTTGTTTAGACATGATGTTTTTAGTGTCTGTTTACATGATTATTTGCACTATATCTATGTCCAATAACCAGTTTTTTGTAAGTCTATCTGTCTGCATGTTTGTTCCGGGTAATCGTCTAAACGGTTGAACCGATTTTGATAATATTTTACTACCAGGTTTATATAAGGAGTAACTTAGACTATTTTTCCTCTCAAAAAAAACCCTTTTAAAATTTTGCCCTATCCGGGATTCGAACCCACAAAGGCAGCTTTTCAAATTCGACGCGAACGAAGTCACTGGCACTAGATAGTATATACATATACACAAAGTAGATAACTACGACAGTTCAGAATATGTAGCAGATGACACGTAACCCGTTCTCAGACCTCTCCCGAGTCACAGGTAATAAAACAACCTAAATAAACAAGAAAAAACCGAACTTTAATCAAATAACGAAATTCTACTTTGCTGTCACCATTTTGTTTAGTTAATATAAACTGATTTAGTAAAACTTAAGTTTTAAAGTTGTTAATATTGCGGTTTCTATTCCAATGCTGGCGTGACGTTTCTATTTCCTACATTTCAAAACCTAGCATTTGGCGTCTAGCCGTATTACAAAGTAGATTACTTTAAGGATCGCGTTCAAAGCAACTACGGTAATATTTTAAAGCCTTGAACTATGCCAAAATGTTATTGCTAAATCTAATTTATAATATAAATAAATTATAATTACATTTAATACGCATATGAATTTAGAAAAGTCACCGATGCAATGATAGAAAATAAGACAAGAAATATCGCCAATAAACCACTCGGCTATTGATTCGATTCTTACCTCATTTTCAATGACAGTTATTGCCTCCGTTACTCCTTCAAAACAGTTAAGTCCAATTGAACTTATATATATCTATACTAATATTATAAAGCTGAAGAGTTTGTTTGAACGCGCTAATCTCCGGAACTACTGGTCCGATTTGAAAAATTCTTTCAGTGTTAGATAGCCCATTTATCGAGGAAGGCTATAGGCTATATATCATCACGCTAAGACCAATAGGAGCGGAGCACCAATGAAGAATGTTTCAAAAACGGAGAAAATTTATTACTATTGAGAGACGCAGACGAAGTTGCGCGGGTCAGCTAGTTTATAATATAAATAAATTATAATTACATTTAATACGCATATGAATTTAGAAAAGCCACCGATGCAATGATAGAAAAAAGGACAAGAAATATCGCCAATAAACCACTCGGCTATTGATTCGATTCTTACCTCATTTTCAATGACAGTTATTGCCTCCGTTACTCCTTCAAAACAGTTAAGTCCAATTAAACTTATATGTATCAGAGAATAAGTTTGATTTGTAAATTAAGATAAAATCTAATTTTTCTTGAGCTTCAAATGGTCCCAGTCTACGTAATATCATTATGTAACCAAACTAAAAACTATACTAAAGGAAGAACTCTATATATAGGTACTAAATCCAGTTTAAAATTGTATCGCCAAATACAAACAGGTGTTAATTTTATATTCAAATGGTTTCATTATCTTTATATTCGTATATAACTTAATAAATAGCTCTTATGAACATAATACAGCGTTTCATTTGCATAAACAAAGTAGAACAAATAAATGTAACATTACAATTAAAACTTTTGTTGCGTATATTAAACAAAGTATTAAGTATTTTGTAAGTTCTTGTTGTTTTCCCTTCGCTAAAACAATAGTTTACATCCTAATTTCATCTGTTACCTAGTTCTGATCACTTTGATGAAGTAAAAATAGCATATCTTAATAAACTGGAAGGAAACTGGTGCTTATAACACAGGGTTTCCCTTTCTTAAGCACCAGTCGCTAAATGTGAAGACTATCACTAACTAAATGTCGCCCGATCAATTTATTGTAACTGCTGCAATTGATTTGAATAAAGTTTTTATTATTATTATTATATGATCTCACACGTATCGTACCAACGTAATATTTGAAAGCATAAAAATATCTCTAACTAAGAGTCAGACAGTGAATTTATTACCTACTCGCGTTGTACAAACAACAACATTTTGTGTACCGTCCTCGAACACACAGAGCCGGCTGTGAAAACATACGAACACACACACAAACACACATATTCACACACAAAACAAACCAGGAAACGTCTAGCGAAAAACAAACAAGGGGTCTTTTGTATTGTGTAAACAATTGGTTGATCGTATGCAACAGGCGTGACGTTGCCTCGAAAAAAACGCTACAGGTTATCTACCATAGATGGCGTTGATGACGTATTATTTTAGTATGCTGGGTGACTATTTAATTCGGCATTGTTCTACGAGATGGCGGTACGATTAATATTTCTATTAGACGAATATTAAATGGCGCTTGTTATAAATGTTATGAATAAAATTAATCAAAACCTGATATTGAGATGAAAGATGTTTACAATAATGAAATGTAAATAAGATGGTCTGTTATTATCATCTTGTGATGTGACTTGCTATCAATGTATGATTAATTTGTTATAAAACGTAGGTTCAGTTTGCTTTCATATAAATTATAATGTTGTCTCCATTTTGGTTGTAAGCGACGAGATATCGATTGTATCTCCTAATTTGATCTGATCGTTTAAATATGTATTATTATAATATTGCCTATTGGTATTTCCTATTTATAGTCCTAAAGTAATTCCTGAACAAGATTCGATTGTTAAATTGTCCAAGGTTCCTTTATTTTTAATAATTATTAAAAATGCTGGTTCCGTAGGTACGTTAAACTTGTTTGATAAATATCACATTTTTAAATTGGACTGTTAGATTCTACATTTGTATACGAATACAGGTATATTGTGTATTCTGGAATATCAGTTTAAGACTAAACGGATTGACCGTACGGCCGCCGAAAGCTCAAAGCCTATCTATACAAATAAACAAAATTGAAGTGTCTGTTTGTAATGTCAAAATAATAGGTTTTTCATGCTCACACGATTATTTGCACGATACCTATGACTAAAAACCAATTCAAATATTTTTTCTTCAAAACGGCTGGACCGATTTTGATAAAATATTAAAATATTAAATATTACTAACAGGAAGCTGTCGATATAAAGAGTAACTTAGGGTAAATTTGAACTTAAAAAAATTTGAGAGTAAAAACTCTCAAATTTTTTTCCCGATCCGGGAATCGAACCCGAGGCCTCATGGACTGCAGTCGTGTATCGTACTACACCACTAAGGCTGCGCTTTTCAAATTCCAAGCGAACGAAGTCGCGGGTACCATCTAGTCTACATTTAAATTAATAACTACATAGTTTCTAGCTAATAGGGCTACTCTTGAATTGTTTGACGTCCGACCAAATTACACTGGTCGTGGTCACGAGTTGACTGTCTGTGACCAGCCAGTGCCATGTGCACCAACCTATAAAACCTATAATCGGGTTAAGTCTTGTATAAACAAACATTATTTATTTACTACTAGCTTTTGCCTGTGGCTCCGTCTACATGTATATTGGTAGTAGTAGCCTATATCCTTTCCCAAGAATCAAATTATCTCTATGGCAAAATTTAATTAAAATCGGTTCAGCCTTTTAGCTGTAAAAGGGTAACAGTATATATTATTAGCAGAAATTAATTAAGAAAGTAAAGGTGGATTAAAGTTATATGCTTACATACTCACGTATATATTTTTTAATGTAGTTCATTCAATAGGTAATCAAAAAACAGCTTAATTAACTTCTACCTTTCGAGATGGTCGACAGAACTCAGGCCCAAAGGGGGCCCTTATCAATGTCCTTGGGGCTAGGCCTCACAGTCATACAGTGTGTCACTTAAAATGGCTCCTGCTAGGTCGACAAAATTCTCAATATAGTACAATCGTATTTCCATACTATCCATACTAATATTATTAATACGAAAGTGTGTCTCTCTGTCTGTTACCTCTTCACGCTTAAACCGCTTCACCAATTTAGATGCAATTATGTATAGAGATAGTTCAAGTCCCGGGACAGGTCACGGGATAATTTTTATCCCAGAAGTCATCCTTTAAGAGGGTGAAAAGGGGGAATATGGGAAATCAATAACCGCTGAATCTAATTTAGATGAAATTTGATTTTTTAAGGAAGAAAAGCTAATTCTTAATAAATTAATATACATTTAGGTTATTTTTGAACTGATATATTTTGCGTGCACAGTTCAAAAGCAACCCAACATGTTATGCTTCGATCACTGGTTGTTTTATAGTATCGTGTGGCATGTGTATGTCAACTTATGTTTTGACAGCGTTTGTTTCTTTTATTGCCATGTTTTGGACAAATGACACTATTTACAACTTTACATGTGACACTAGGTTGGCCTGTTTAAGGCTGTGCCTAAATCTACGTCTCATAAATAGCTGAATGGACGTGTTCAAACGGCTGAGGTATAAGGTCAGTTGCCGATTTGAAAGAGGGTTTTTTTTTTAACAAAAAGCAAGCACCAGCTATCGCTGGGTGTTACTGAATGTCACCAGTACCTCCAACATAATAAGAGCTAATGTTACACTGTGACTCTTCCATGCTAGTGCCGGCTCCTATTCCACTGTAACTATCATGCCGGATTTCCTGCCATTCCTGTTACCGTGGGAGCCATTCTTCTGCACGAATGGGCCGGCTCGACCGGAGTGATACCACGGCCTAACAGAAAACCGGTGATAAGCAATTCATTCGTTGCCTTTCACGGAATGAGTGAGGTTACCGGAGCCCAAATCCACCGCTGACAAGGGCGGCAACACACTTGTGATTTTTGAGTTGCAGGTGTCCATGGGCGGCGGTTGCCCCCTTATACCATAAAAAAAAGGTAATTCATCATCTTTCACTATCGATATGGGTGGGATTCTCATATACGTCTAATCTACGTTACATATTTATTTGTACATTTATTTTATAATCGGGTTTGAGTTCAGTTACTTTGGACCACGTATTTTTATTTCTATATTACATAAAACACCTTAAATTCTGCTGCATTTTGTCTTAATTACTTCCAAAAATTTAAACATCGCTAATTTTTTCTTACATTATTTCTTAAATCTATGCACAAATTATTTGAAACTGCTGTTTATTATACTACGAATCTATTTGTTTATACTATATTTCTTATGCTGTAGAGGGAGAAGGAATTGGCTCCGGGAACCACACACCCGCTGAAAAGCAACGAGCTTAACACCCAGCTCAACACCGGGTTTTCTGTCAGGCCGTGGTCGTCACTTCGGTCGAGTCGTCTCATTTGTGCCAAAACTAACAATCTAACACACAACGCCATCTAGTTTCAAAATAAGCAGAGCTTGTACTATGAAAGCTAGACTGAGTGATAGAATACTTACATACTTCTTTTTAAAATGTAAATTTATATTGTACATAGAAAACGCCCGAACTCCGAAACAAATATTTGTATGTAGATCATACAAACACTTGGTCCGACCCGGGAATCGAACCCGAGACCTCAGCACAGCTGTCGCATACGCTACCACTGCACCACCGAGGCAATTCTCCCAAGAGGTCTCTCAGATTCTCCATAGGTTAATCTAATCTTGGAATAACACATCTATGGTGACTAATGATTAGAGAGCGTACCTACTCCTTCCTAAAAAGCCGGCAACGCGCTTGTGACTCCAGAGTCCCAGTCGTTCATGGGTGGCAGTAATCCCTTGCCACCAGGTGATCCGGCTGCTCATTCGCCCCCTCTTCCATAAAAAAATATCCAAAAGGATGTCTACTAAAATGATTACAATTTACCACATTCACTTATCTTTACCAAAAAACCTTGGTTTCTACCTATATACATTTGTGTACATATATGTCAAAATAGGTGCTACCAACAGGCCCCTCTTTCCCACTGGTCACACTGGGCACGTGCCCAGGGCCCCTCAATCGATAGGGGCCCAATTCCAGCCAGATCACAAATCGAAAATCAATATTTATCATCGAAAAACATAATTATTTCGAAAAAGCCATTTGTAATGACTGACTACAATACTTTTTTGTCTATTCCAACAAAATAGTGATCAGCTAAGTTCGTAGGAGCCCCATTAAGGTAATTTGCCCAGGGCCTCCAATAGGCTAGAGACGGGCCTGGCTACCAGTCCAAAGTTACGAGATGAACTCGATGAGATTCTATGGTCATTTAATTTCTGATCTAACAAGAGGCCGGCTTCAAGGTCTCTTATAGTTATCATATATTGGTGCTAATTCCTTTGTTCGAAAACTCTCTAAACTAGACTAAAAATCACTAAAAATTAGTTAAGTCTTGTCAAGTACTACGTTTTCAGAATAAGAACCGTTATTTGATAGGACTAAACTAATTTTTAGTGATTTTAAGTTTAGTTTAGACAATTTTCGAACAACAGAATTCGCACCACTGTATTAAACTTTAGCCAAAAAAAGTGTAATCTATACTCCTATTATCAATAACTAATATAGAGCAATCATAAACAAGACAACACACAAACCTCCTTTGGAAGGAGAGGCCTATGTACAGCAGTGGACTATTAAAGGCTGTTGATGATGATGATGATGATGATTGATGAATCATAAACATTTGAAATGGGTTACAAATTTTAAAATGGAGATACAAAAGAAAATATAAACGATCTAACTTATACAAGAAGTTCTATTAATAAAAACATTGATTTTTACGATAGCAAGACAGATAGATGTACAAAAAAAACATTTTTTTAATAAAAAGACAGTTAAATGTCATAGTAAAATATGAACCTTCATAATATACGTCATACGTCACCAAGACTGCCAATAGCTATAGACAATGCGATCATAGAAAAGTATAATAATTCAATATTTTTGATTATCAATGTATATTAATCAATACCAATCATATGTTATAGTCGTAGTATATTAACAAAAATGTTTTGCTTAGCTAGACTGGCGATAGAAACAAAATATTTAGTTTCAGACTAGTATCGCCTTCAGGTGTCATTTTACAACCGATTGTTCTTTCAAGCACACAAAGTCTTTAACACCACTTATTTCTATATCAATATCATCTTTAGTACTATGTTAAGAGAGTTTAATATATGTTTCAAGAGTTAGGTTTGTATGTTTTATGTTATGGAGAGTCTAGAAATTAGTCATAGGTTAAGATTGTCGGCCAATATTTAAAAATACTACTTATTGTTTGTGTAAAAGTATAATAGGGTGAATGTTAGAGCTCGTCTAGAACTGCATCTGTTGGTATTGTCGTAGATACTAAAAAAATTCTCTCACTTAATAACCTAATGTATTTTAAATTAACTATCAAACGGCCGATTTTTTTTACAAAATACTCGATTAACATATTTGATGTCTGTTATAACTTTAAGAAAGTCTGCACTATGTATACAGATATGATATTTAATTTTTGGTAAACTAAATACGTGTGATATTAATAATCTATAATAAATATGTATATACGTGATATTTTAGATTATCAGAAATTTCATAAATCACTGTTTCAAGATATCATATTACTCGTATTGATGAGATTGCAAATCTTAGAAATAAGCGAGGGTCAAGGCCTTCCACATTTATTGCTCTGTTTGATTAAAATTAGCAGATAGTTTATGCAAATTTGATTACTGAATGATTTTGCTTTTTCAAAGGAGGAACGGAGATTTATAATAAAATGAAAAAAAGCTATTGTAGCGTTAGATTACAGCTGCAATGCCTTTCTTCTTTTAAAACATGTAACACAAATCAAAGTGCAAGTAAAGTTTATTATTGTTTTTCTTTTTTGTTACAGATTGTATTCAAAACATCGAAGCTGGACTGCGTCAGTCTTGCCGAGAGTACGGCGGTAGCGTGCCGCAGGGCTCTGCATTAGGTCCAATAGAACTTTAATTTATTGTTTTAATGACGTGATAGTGCATTGAAATTTGTGTTTTCTGGATGTGTCTCCAAAGGGATGAAGACTATGGTGACAATTTAAATGAAGCGGTAAGTCTTTTTTTAATCCCTTTTTTTATTTGTGAAAGTATACATTTAGTTTGGTTCCATTAATATTTGATGAGAAAGTACTATCTCTAAGGATGGAAAATTAAGGAATTAAGAATACAGTTTATTACAATCAATATTGATGTTGCGGTAAAACTGGCGCACACTTTCATTGAAGTGTATGCTACTTTTTACTTTTTTAAACTTAAATATTAAGTAGTTGTGTTGAAGATACAAATACAATAATTTATGTAAATAAAATATTTTTCTTCCTTTCTTTTTTAGTGTATATTTATGGCGTTTTTTGTGTAGCGACTATCTCTTAGTTCAAATATTTAATCGACACTGGTTATTATTAGCAGACATCTTGAAATGTTTTTAGCAGTTGGTCCCAAACAAAAAATTACTGTATATTTCAATATATTTTGTTCTGCTTTGTTATTTATTTTAGCACATGGTATGTTTGTTAGCGTGTGCTTGTGACTTAGAACACGTAACGGTATTGTGAATAAATTAGAAATTTAAATAAACTTATTGATGTATGAGTATTACTGGTTCAAATAAATTCGTGGATTGTTTTAGAAAGTTTTGAAGTATTATATTTTGACAGAATACAAATTAGTAATTTATTCTATTATCCATACTAATATTATAAATGCGAAAGTGTGTCTGTCTGTCTATTACCTCTTCACGCTTAAACCGCTGCACCGATTTAGATGAAAATTGGTATAGAAATAGTTTGAGTACCGGGAAAGGTTATAGAACAGTTCTTATCACAGAAATCATTCTCAATGGGTGTTAAAGGCGGTTGGAAGTTTGTATGGAAAATCAATAACCGCTGAATCGATTTAGATGGAATTTCTTATGGAGATAGTTTGATTTTTGAGGAAGGACATAGGCTATTACTACCGCGATAACCAACATAAACGCGGACGCAGCTGCGGGTAAAAGTTAGTATTGTAATAACTTACCTATAGTTAGTATAACTCCATCAACAGAAATTTCATTAACTTTAATTATGATGTGTAAGGGTACATTATCTCTTTGATACTATGTATGTGCATACAAAAATATATAATTGACTGGCCTGTTGGTTTAGTGGTCGTGGATTCGATTACCGTATTTGGTAACCCAGTACACCCAAATTGTGTGGTGAGCACGATCATTTTGTTCTGTATATTGATGTTATTTACTACAATATGTATGTACGAGTATGTAGAAGTATATAGATAAATACATATATTGTATAGGACTACAATTAAAAATTATAATTCGACAAAATGTGTGCGTTTAGTACGTTTCTGGCCACCCCATGGAGCTAAAGGTGTATGTATGTACATAATTATAACCCATACTATACTATGAATGAGAAAGTGTGTCAGTCTGTTACCTCCTCACGTTTAAAGCGCTAAACCGATTTTTATGAAATTTAGTATAGAGATAGTTCGAGGCCCGGGAAAGGACATAGGATAGTTTTTATCCCAGAAATTATCCTTTAAGGGTGTGAAAAGGGGCGTGGAATTTTGTATTGGAAATCAATAACCGCTAAACCGATTTAAATAAAATTTGGTATGGAGATAAACTGATTCTTGAGGAAGGATATAAGCTTTTTACATAATTTTTCTATAACCAACATACACAAGGGCCGTGGCCAAAATCTAGTATACACATAACTTTGGAACAATGGTATAAAATTGAGGTGTTATCTCAACTCAGACGCCTCATATTAATAACCTTATTGTATTGTATTAATTGTAGGTAATGATTACCTTATAATCATTAATACACACACAATACATACATTGCAGCCCGCAACAAAAAAAGGTAAATATTTTTAGAACAAAACAAAATAAAATTTTAAATATTTCGCCCGTGTGGTGACGGATTAAAAATACAGAATGTCACCGTCGTAACAGCGGACTAAGGGCGCAAACTACGCAGAACAACCGGACTGCAAAGAGTTGAAAAGTTCGACACAAACCTTACATCAACCCGCCTGGCCAGCGTGTTATGGTAAGTCAATACATCCTTTTACTTTTAAAGGCTGTTGATGTGATACAAAAACAAAATAAACGTGGGGTGCTTTTCAAGATATTTTACAATAAAAGAACTTTAATTTTACCAATATCTGTCAAAAAATTATTTTTTCCATGGATTCACCGTGCGGGTGCCGGGTCCATCGCGTTATAGTTGGGGGCAACACATGCGACTTCGACAGTCCCTGGGACTTGCGACCCAGGTTTAGGTTTAGCATCCCACGAATTTTTACGAAAAAATGATTTTGATTTGAACTTTAGTAAACGCTTCCTACTACGCCGAGTGTTGTGGGTTCAAACCCCACATGGGACAACACTTTGTGTGATCCACAAATTGTTGTTGTGAGGCTGGGTGTTCCTTGTGTCCATTTCATGTATGCTTGTAAACTCCCCCGTCACATATTACGACAGGATGTTCCTAATGCGGAAGTTGTCTCTTTTAAGATGAGATGATAAAAAGAAAATTATTTTCTATAGACACATATTTTTCTATTCAATTCGGAGTTTGTTACCAAAACAGATTAAATTTTAGATAAATGTATGGGAGACAATGTAATTTTATGTGTGGCATCCTAGACAGATTACTGTTTTTGGAGATTGCCGCACGATTGGGCAAAGGTGAGGCTCTGTGTAGTGGAAGGATTGGTTGGCGAGTATTAATGAAATAATTTAAATGAAATGTTAATGAGAGATAATGAAATGGTTAAACCACATTGTAGTAATACTATATCAGACAACCGCACGCCGTCTCGGGTACCAGTTGCCGGGGAACCAGGTGTACCCTAGGAAGGAAATCCCTGACACCCCGACGTAGATAGAAAGCCGCTGAAGTCTTCTAAAGTCTTAAATGTCATACTGGGCGACTATACCTAACCATTTAATATAGTTTTCAATGTATAACAAGATACTAAGACATTTTTAAGTGATAAAGTTCCTTAAATTACAAGATTGTCGATAGCAGCGGAATCACACACCACATCAACAGCTTTTAATAGTTCACTGCTGGACATATGCCTCTCCTTAGAAAGGAGGTTTTGGCCTACTATATCACGCTGGCCAGATAGGTTTGTGTCAAGTTTTCCTTCTCTTTGCAGTGCTGGTTGTCTGCGTTAGCTCCCTTAGTCGCCTCTTACGACACCCACGGGATGAATAGGGGTGGTGACACTCCGTATTCTTAATCCGTCACCACACGGTATCGGAATTACAGTCGCGTGCAAAAGCTTATTAATTATCATACTCTCAAATAAATTTTATAGAAATTGCAATTTGCGAATTGAAAACATGATTTCACTCTAACGTCTTCAAAGGGTCTTCTTTTATGAGGCTTCTCTCATCAGATGACTTGCGTATTTTTCGTTCAAAACATATTTTGATGGGCGAAACGTCTCTTATAAAGATTAAAAATATTTTTGAGATATAAAGTGTGTATTTAGGTGATATTGGAAGGTAATTTTGAAATAACCGTGTATTAACTACACAGATGTGATGCGTTTAGGTTGGAATACAATATATTATTTTAGCTAATGTTATATTATTATTAATATTTTTTATCTATGCTAATTTATCTATAATACTTGTAATATATTGTACTAGAATTTGGCCGCGGCTCCGCCCACGTATATGTCGGTTAACGCGGTTAAAAGTAGCCTATATTACTCGCTGATAATGTAGCTTTCCATTGGTGAAAGAATTTTTAAAATCGGTTTAGTCGTTTAGGCTGAAAGCTAACAAATAAACAAACTTACTTTCATATTTATAATCTACGTTTTAATTTAGAAATATAAATAATATGTGGTCCGTTGACGGTAATATTTATGTATAATGCCAAGATGTTGTTACAAATTTTGCATGTACTCTCAATAGGTGGCGTTGTACCTTTTGCCTAAATCACGGTATGGTTTCGTTACCGCGTCGATGTTATATTTAGTTTTTGATTTGAATAAATTATCTTAGTCTTGGAGAATTGGTGTTTTTATACATGGTCCTCACGAGCCGGATACAGCAGTGACACCGGAACGAGATTGAAGCAGCGGAGCCAACTGACAGTGAAGAACGACCGAGGTGACGTGACATCTGACGGCGAAGTTTAGCAGCTAAGTGTGATAAGTGCAATAATTTAGTGTTGTAAAAGGACATTCAAACTGTGAGTACTCTTAATATTAACTTAGAAAAAAATCAGTGAGTTTAGGACTTCTAAAAATTTTAAGTGATTTGTGGTTGAGACGGGGAATCCATGCCGAAATTGACTAAGTCTCAAATTGAATTCCCAAACACTTAGAAAATTTAGCGTTGTGTTTAGTTGAACTTAGAAAAATTTTGAAAGGCAAACACTTAGAAAATTACCAACTGATTTGGCGGAGTTATATCTTAGTAAAATATCTTGGAAATATTTTCGATAATGAATTCCTTAACTAGAATTCAAGCAGATATATATAAGCAAATTGAAAGAGGTTTCCTGAATTTTAAGAAATCTCCTAAGGACAGACTCACTTTTAGTTATTTGGAAACACGGTTAGAATGTCTGGAAAAACAATGGTTGACGTTTGAACAGACACATCTAAAATTAATTACGGAACACAAAAGGGAGGAGTTTGAAGCGTCTGAATACAGTGTAAAGGGTGCCTATGGTGAAACTGAAGACTTGTACACTGATTACAAAATAGCATTAAAGGAGTGTTTGCTTAGAATAAAAGATAAGCCGATGGAAAAGAAAATTGCAGCAGTGTCTGACAAGGAGAATGTTACAGCCAGCGTCAAGCTGCCTAGAATTTCCATACCGACGTTTTCAGGTCATTACTCTGAGTGGACAACATTTCGCGATCTATTTTCGTCCCTCATTCACAACAATAACTCATTGACCAACGTCCAGAAGTTACATTACTTAAAGAGCTATCTTACGGGAGAAGCTGAGCAGCTGTTGCGCCATTTACCTGTTACTAGTGATAATTATCTCACGTGCTGGAATACATTAGAACATAGATTTAATAATAAAAAATTTATAACAAACTGCATCTTTAAACGGTTTTTCAACCAAAAAATGTTAACTAATGAATCCTCAAAATGTATAAAAGAACTTCTTGACACTTCCACCGAATGTTTAAATGCTCTAAAAAATCTAGGAATAAATATAGAAAACTGGGACATAATTATCATATACATTCTATGTCAAAAGCTAGATAGTGAATCTCGTAAACACTGGGAAGCAAAAAACTGTAGCTTAACAGAAGAACTTCCAAAGTTAAGCCAATTTTTAGAGTTTTTAGAGCATAGATTTAGGTCTCTCGAATTTTTAAGTACCAACATTGTAAAAGTCACCAAGTCACATCATGTTTTTAATAATACTGCTGAAACAAAATTTGTTTGTATCTATTGCTCTGAAACCAACCATAAACTAGGAAATTGTAAACAATTCGCTAAAAAAGACCTATCAACTCGCCGTAATTTTGTTCAAACCTCCGGGCTATGTTATAACTGTTTAGGTGCAAACCATTCAGTAGCAGCGTGTCGTTTACCCACAAGATGCAGAATTTGCAAAAAGAAACATCATTCTCTGCTGCACTCAGTCAATATTAACCAATCAACTGATACTAATGAAACAACACAACAGTCAGTTGATAACACCAAGGTTGTTGCAACGGCAGCAACACTTCAAGACGAGATCGAAATGGGGGGTGCAACTAGTTGTTTTTCGAGTAGTAACTGTCAGGTTATTTTAGCAACCGCTTTGGTAAATGCGGAGATTAACACAGGATCGTATTTAACGCTAAGGTCTTTATTGGACCAGGGATCACAGGCTTCGTTTATTACGGAGTCTGCAGCTCAATTGCTTGGGCTTAGGAAAATTCAAAGCAGCTGTGTTATATCTGGAATAGGGGGTGAGGAGAGCACTTCACTCAATTCAAAACATATAGTTAATGTGAAACTGAAATCTATTCGAAATCCGAAATTTACCATTACGATAAAGGCCCATGTTCTTAAAAAGTTAACCACGTTTCTTCCTGAAAGAAAGGTTACAGTGCAGATGTGGCCTAATCTACCGAAAGTCGAGTTAGCAGATCCAAATTTTAACATACCAAACAAGATTGATTTGGTACTAGGTGCTGAAGTCTATTGTCAAATTTTGGCTGAAGGTTTAATAACAGGGCCTCCAGGAACACCAATAGCACAAAACACCAAACTAGGTTGGATTTTGTCTGGAAAAGTTAGTAGTGGCAATAATACAACCCCTTTCGTAAAGACTCATAGTTCCATCATAACCATGCATGTAAATGTAAAAAACGAAGAATTTGATCTAAAGAAGTTTTGGGAACTGGAGTCAGATAACTTGAACCTAAATAAACCTCAATTTACCCCTGAAGAGCAAAGATGTGAAGACATATATCAAGAAACAACCAAACGTGATTCTGATGGTAGATATATCACAACATTACCTTTCAAAGATGCTGACCCAAGATGCAAGTATGGAAATTCACGTGAAATCGCAACAAGACGGTTTTCTTCGCTGGAGAATCGATTCAAAAGAGCCCCTGAATTAAAACGTCAGTACACCGAAGTTATATCAGAGTATTTGAAGCTTGGTCATATGCAAGTTATTCCTCAAAAGGAGATTGATAAACCAGACGCGGTTTATTTACCTTATCACGAGGTGATCAGGACTGATAAGACAACTACTAAATTTAGAATAGTTTTTAACGCGTCCAGTCGCGATTGTAATGGTGCATCACTTAACAGCGATCTTATGGTCGGTCCCACTATACAAGCGGACTTAAGACATCTTCTAATGAGATGGCGACGTCATCCTATATGCTTGGTAGCCGACATAGTAAAGATGTACAGACAGGTGCGGGTGTCGGATGCCGACGCAGACTTTCAACGTGTCTTGTGGCGATCTGAAGCTTCGGGTGAGTTACAACACTTGCGTTTGGTCAGAGTTACTTTTGGAACTGCTCCCGCCCCATACTTAGCTATAAGAACTCTTCACCAGTTGGCATATGATGAAGGTCGGCAATTACCATTAGCAGCTGAAAGAGTATTAAACGAGTTTTATGTCGATGATCTTCTCACGGGTTGTAAAACAGCGGATGAAGGAAAATTGATAATTAAAGAACTGAACACAATGCTTAGTAGAGGAGGTTTCAAACTTCAGAAATGGTCAAGCAATGACGAACAACTAATTCAAGAAATGAGCGAAAAAATGAAACAGAAAATTATTTAGAATTGAAAAGAGATGAAACAATAAGAATATTGGGACTAAACTGGAACCGGTGTACTGATTGTTTCGAGTATTCTGTACAGCTACCACCTATTAGTAAACCTGTAACAAAAAGAAGAGTCGTGTCAGACATTGCAAGTTTATTTGACCCAATGGGTTGGATATCACCAGCAATTGTAAATGCAAAAATAATGATACAACGATTATGGCTCTCTGGTATAGAATGGGATGACGAACTACCACCAAACCTGTTGGATGAATGGATTACTTACCGCACTGAACTCACCGAACTTACCCAATTCCAACTTTCGCGCTGGATTCACACTATTGACGAACATGATACTGTTGAATTACATGGGTTTAGTGATGCATCTAACCTTGCGTATGCTGCTGTAGTTTATATGCGTGTCGTAGATAAATCAGACAATGTTCATGTACATCTAATAACATCCAAAACTAGAGTAGCACCCATAAAACAAGTTTCAATCCCTAGACTTGAGTTGTGTGGAGCTGTTTTATTGGCTAAATTGTTGCACGAAGTATCACTGGTCTTGAATATCTCTAAGATGAATATTCGAGCTTGGACAGATTCAACAGTAGTACTGGCTTGGCTGAGTAGCCACCCAAGTCGGTGGAAAACATTTATAGCAAACCGGGTATCAGAAATTCTAAATATCTTAGATAGGAATCAGTGGGCACACGTAGTTTCGGCTGATAACCCAGCAGACTGTGCTTCGCGGGGCGTAAAGCCATCAGAACTTTCCGCTATGCAGCTGTGGAAAAAAGGCCCATTATGGTTGCAAAATAAAAGTTTTAATTTTGTCAGTGGTTGTACTTCTGAGACTCACTTAGAAGAAAGGAAAAAGGTATTCAATTTAATTGAAATCAAAGAGTTTGATTTGTGTCTCAGATTTTCTTCACTACGGAGAATGATGAGGGTGTTAGCTTATTGCATGAGATTCATTAAGCATTCCAGAAAAATACAAACAACCGGAGTACCAACATGGTTAACTAGCGCTGAACTAAACGGTGCTCTTCACATTTGTATCAAACAATGTCAAGCAAGGAGTTTTATGCAAGAAATCAAACACATTAAGAAAGGGAAAATGGTAGATAATAAAAGTAAACTTACCTCATTGAACCCATTTCTTGATGATTCAGGTATTTTGAGGGTGGGCGGTCGCCTAGAAAGGTCTAATATTAATACCGAAACAAAACATCCAATAATTATACCTGCAAAATCTCACCTGACTGATTTAATTATCGACGAAGCTCATCAAAGTACTTTGCATGGTGGCCCACAACTGATGGTAAACTATCTACGATCCAAATACTGGATCTTAAACGTAAAAAATCAAGTAAAACTGTTTGTTCGCAAGTGTGTTGTATGTGTACGTCATTCTGCAGAAACAAGAAATCAGTTAATGGGGCAATTGCCTCCAGCTCGAGTAACTCCGATTCGACCCTTTTACCAAAGTGGTGTAGATTATGCTGGACCCATACAGATAAGAACCTCTAAAGGAAGAGGTCACAGGTCCTATAAAGGATACATTTGTCTGTTTGTGTGTATGGCAACAAGAGCCATACACTTGGAAGCAGTGAGCGATCTTACCTCAACCGGGTTTCTAGCAGCCTTCAAACGATTTGTTGCAAGACGTGGCCATTGTGCAGACCTATTTAGCGACAATGGGACGAATTTTATTGGTGCCGCACGAGAACTAAAAATCTTATTTACACAAGAGAGGTCAACTTTGACGATGGATATCGCTAAATGTTTGGCTAATAACGGTACGACCTGGCATTTTATTCCACCTCATGCTCCACATTTTGGTGGACTGTGGGAAGCTGGAATAAAATCCGCAAAACACCACCTTCGTCGCGTTGTAGGTAATGCTACTCTTACCTTTGAAGAACTTTCCACCTTGCTATACCAAATAGAAGCTTGTTTAAATTCTAGGCCTCTGTCTCAGATAAGCAGTAATTCGCAGGATCCTAATCCTTTAACCCCGGGCCATTTTTTAGTAGGTGAACCATTGATACTTGCACCGGAAAACAACTATGAGACATCATCCATTTCTTCTCTGAAACGTTGGCAGTTGACGCAGAAAATGCTCCAACATTTCTGGCGTCGATGGTCTAGCGAGTATTTAACTCAGTTCCTACATCGGTACAAATGGGCAAATAAAACACCCGAACCAGATGTGGGTGCTGTAGTACTTATAAAAGAAGATAACCTTCCTCCAGCACAATGGCTCTTAGGTATTGTTTGTGAGAAACATCCGGGATTGGACAATATTACTAGGGTTGTGACTATTAAATGTAAAGGTGCAACTTTTAAAAGACCTGTTACTAAACTGTGTATTTTACCAATCGCTCAATGATTATTGTTATGTGTTTATTTGTTTTGAACTGTGTTTCATGTAATTGTTGTGTTGTAAGGTCCCCATAGGATATAATATATTACTAATGCGGGAGATGTCTTTGAACACAGTTTGAACATAATTTGTTGAATAGTTGCTTATCAATAGACTAGATTAATATTTGAAAAGTATTTAAGTAATAAGATAAGATTGATTACAGCATAGCGTTCACACTCACCATGAATATACCTTTTCACATAGATATCTTATCAATATCAACATACCTATACAGTCCATTAATTAGTGATTAAAACGAGATTGATTTATGGTGGGCGGGAACGATGGACATTGTGTCCATGGTGGGCGGAATGTATAATGCCAAGATGTTGTTACAAATTTTGCATGTACTCTCAATAGGTGGCGTTGTACCTTTTGCCTAAATCACGGTATGGTTTCGTTACCGCGTCGATGTTATATTTAGTTTTTGATTTGAATAAATTATCTTAGTCTTGGAGAATTGGTGTTTTTATACAATTTAGGTTTGCGGTCTATTACGTAAATGGGACTAAAATCTATAGTCGCCAAAATGTGGCTGTTTAATATGCCTCTGTCGGCTACCGAGAGAAAGATGTGTTTTCGAAGATAAGTGAAACCGTAACATAGATACTCGGTATCACACAAGACTTCAGTGCTTAGAAATCGAAGCAAATTTTTGGTATGCAATTTTCGTGAATCCTTCGTGAAAACCGCTCTGTATAATCAAATCAGGATACGTTCAGAGGCGCTAAGATTATATCACTTAAGCTTTACTTACTTATTTCTACCACGAAATAAACATGAGAAGGAAAGACACCTATGAACAGATCCGATCCACGACACCGCCACCGTAAGAATCGTAGCACTACGTAGACATGTTATACTGAAGACTGTACTAGGCCGCGAGCAATCGTTCGAAAGATGATTTCTAGAGGTACAACCCTCAGTATTGAGAAGAACGAAACAAGGAGGAGGATTAACATTTTTCCTTGCCAAGAAAGTTAAAAAATCACGTTCACGATCAAATTTGACTTTCCTATGTGAGGGTCCATGCAATTTATGACACATGGCTCCCACAATTTCGATGTCCAGAGCATCAGATGCGCATTTTTTGTACGAAAAAACCAGGTCCAGATTATTTACAGTTATGAAAAAATTGTAGGTAGCAAGATAAGTTAAGAATGTGAAGAAGACGTTTACCTTTTGTAAGAATATCAATAAATTATGAGATGTATTACGTGTGTGTAGGATGTATCAAGATATTTTCCAAATTGTCCTTTTGTTATCATCATCATCATCATCAGCCTATCGCAGTCCACTGCTGGACATAGGCCTCTCCCATTGCACGCCACTTAGATCGATTTTTGTTATCTAAAAGAGGAATATATAAACACTTTCATATATTAATTAAAACACTTTAATTATTCAAAGTATTAGTACTTGATTTATTAAGAAGCACTCCTAACTTCTAATAGTAAGGCACAAGAGTAGGGAGAGAGAAAAAGGAAAGAGCGAGATAGACAGCCGTGCATGAGTAATGAAGCATGCGTCCAAAAACCAATCTAATTTCTTACAAATAGTTTTCGTATTTCGAGTGCCATATTTAGGTACAAAATTCTAATTAAGTAACAGATTCGCTTACTCACAAAAGTTATTCATATCTCTTGCCAAAAGGTTATCGTTATGATAAACAATCAGAATTTGTACATTAATTTTTATGTCTTTTCCTGGAAAAAGCGATTGTTTTTATGTAAAACCCCTTAAATAAAACATAACAAATATAATATATTATACAAATTGATATTTTTCGGACGTAGGGGTGGCCCGGAAATCTGTGATACAGGTTTCGAGCCTAGTATAGACTCTAGCTTTCACTAAAAGGCTGGCAAAGCGCTTGTGATGCCTGAGTGGCAGGCGTTCATGGGCGGCGGTAGTCGCTTTCCATCAGGTGACCCGTCTGCTAAAAACTAAGGAACTATTTTATTTTATTACTCTGTAACCTACTGTGCCTTATAAGAGAAATAACGTTATTATTATGTCTCTTTACTATACTCTACACTCTTCTCTATCTCTCTACAATACTCTTCAATGATTTAAAAATATAAAGAAATAATATGGATATTTAATTGTCTTTCGTGATAAGGGGTTCAAAAAGTAACCGGATTACGGTAAATAATTACGGACTAAAAGAAAAACACTCTGTGGTTTCTTCCCAAAGCGAGTCTTAAGAAATGCCGGCTCATTCTAGGTGTAAAATCCGACTTGTAAAAGTATCTAAAAAACATTTAATTGCAGAAATAAATATCAGTTATAATCTGTTTTTTTTATGGTATCGGGGCAAACAAGTGTCACCTGATGGAAAGTGACTACCGCCGGTCACACACTCTCTCACTTTGAGTCTTCCTCCCAAGTTAGTGAAGTTCTCAGAGCCCAACCTCACTAACTTGCTGAAAAGGAACGAAATAATTTCTTAACAGTTCGTAGTTTCACTCAGCGCGAAGTATCACAGTAGTGGAGCTTGTCCATTTGGACCAAAGCATGGCTGTCTCACGGTGTTTATAATATCGAAATCTTCGTGGACAATATTGGTGAAGGGGCAGAAATATTTAGAACTAGTTTTTATCGTGTATATCGGTTACCACCATAAAAAGCCTATGTCCTTTATCAAGAATCAAACCATCTCCATACCAAATTTCATCAGAATCAGTTATTGATTCACCATATAAACTTCGACCCCTCATTTCACCCCCTTAAGGGATGATTTCCGTAATAAAAACAATCCTACGTCTTTTTCCGGGACTCAAACCATATTTAGACCAAATTTAATCTAAATCGGTTCAGCGGTGTAAGCGTGAGGATGTAACAGACAGGCTGACAGACACACTTTCGCATATATAATATGTATTAGTATGGATTTGGTTCATGTTTGACGAGTAGTAGTAGTAACCCTTTTAGGTAAGCTAAATGCTTGTACCTGAGTACGCACGCATTAGTAATGCATTTGTACTGGGCGAGGTCTCGCACTCTCGCAAACAAATGATACCCTTTAGACTGTCGCTTCGTCACAAAAACGCTGTAAGCCATTGTATCGTCGGGAGATTTAGCAAGCTCTGGTTTATTCTAGACACAGTTTCTGAAAGGCTATTCAAAATAAAGAGGAATTAAAAAAAGCTGTCAATTCAACAGCCTCATTAAAGATTAAAGAAACATTTAATAATTTATTTAACAGCTGTTTAGTCTAAGTATTTAGTTTAAACCTGTTTAACGACAATACATGATTTATTTGTACCTCTAATGCTCGATAGATGGCGTTGTACTATTGCAAAAGGGCAATGACAATGTTAAGGTTGGTTCTCTGACTCTTGGTTTTTAGCGTTATAATCTGTTCACTGGGCTTAGAAATCACAACCATTTTAATTCACACCTTATCTTACCATTTTTTTTAAAGGACAGCTCCCGTATTAGGAATATATTCTGTGTCCCAGAGGACTTTACAAACATTCGTGAAACGGACACAAAGAAAACCCATACTTAGAACAACAATTTGTGGATCACACAAAGTGTTGTGCTATGTGGGGTTCGAACCCTCAACACGCTCACACTACTACGCCATCCGTGCACCTAAACAAGAATACCTATGTAATAGTTATTCTTTAATCTTTTCCTGTTATTTCGTTTTGCCATTAGAGGCCAGTTTCTACAGTCTTAGGTTGAACTAACAACAATTTTATGATACTTTATGTCTAAAGAATTATCACAGTTCGAAAACTAATTAAGGTTTTCACTTCATGAAAAAATATATTTACAAAATATGTGCGCAAGCGTTTCATGAACACCGTTATACGGTCATCTCGTACAACAAACATACCGAATCAATTTCAGATAGTCATAAGCAAATTTATTTTTAATGTTAAAAACATTACAGCGCATTATCGATTAAAAATAACAAGAGATGAAAATCGTTCGCCACCCATGATGTTTATAAAAAACAACTTTAACGAAAGTAAACTGGATAAGGCGAGAAGAACGAAAATCTAAACAGTATGGCCGTATCGATATTCGCTTTCATCGATTATTATAAACAAGTAAAATCGATTGGTAACATACACAGGTGAAGCGATACAAGCCGATGTTGTTTTATAAATATCGAGACATTTATTGAAATTAAATTCTCGATTCTTGTCTTAAAACGTCGTCGGTTACGGAGCACGAGATACTTTTGTGGCGTTTTAAATAAACGTTTTTACTTCATCTAAGTGCATGTTCGTTATTAACGACATGCAACTAAAAAACAATTTAAACTGAAATTTTAACCAATAATCTGGGGGTTTTTTTTTAAAATCGATCTGAAATAGTTTTGTACATATAGGTAAGCGTCTTATTACATTTGTTATTTTACAGTATTTTAATATTGTCTGGTGACGGATTAAGAATACAGAGTGTCACCACCCCTATTCATCCCCTTTTTTTTTTTTTCCGTGCGGAAGTCCCCTCGGATACCACCTGTCGGTGGCATGTCGGACTCGAACCGACTAAAACCGCACGCCGTCTCGGGTACTAATAGCCAGGGAACCAGGTATACCCTAGAAAGGAAGTCCCTGGTGACCCCTATTCATCCCCTGGGTGTCGTAAGAGGTCGGCTCTTTAAGGGGTAAGGGAGAAAACTACGCAGGACAACAGCACTGCAAAGAGAAGGAAAACTTAAAACAAACCCTATACCTTATAGATTCAATTTATTATAAATAATGGCAATTTTTATGTTTTATCTATGCACCTAACGTATCATATATTATTTCTACTCGACTGGAAGAGAATGCCCTAGGTATGAAGTGCGCCTGTTTACAATTTAGTATATATTAGTAATAATATAGTAACCAGATTATTGATAAACAATAAACACATGCTTAAATATTTCTAATCAAACGATCGTGCTCATCACACAAATATTTGTCCTGGTTGGGAATCAAACCAGCGACCTCCGGCTTAGCAGTCAGGGTCACTAACCACTAGACCAACAGGCTCGTCGATAAATAATTCTATCAAAGCGTTATTTCATCAATAAACGTATATTATTATAACACAAAGTTATTTTCATTCGCAACTGCCACGTGCTTCGAATAACTTGTTGAAATAATTTTAATCATTACCATTATGAGTATTTGTTATCGTTATTTACAATAAAGCCTATCATTTGCGAAGATAACAATGGCAAACAAAAACAAACTGTATTATCTATGAAGTACGTTTTATTATCCATAACTATATACATTTGTATTAAAAATTAGACTGTCGGTTGTGTTGTAGAAGAATTTATACATAATATAGTAAGAGTGGAGATCTCCAGTTTTTCGGATGCGTTTCGTTTGAAAACTGCGGTGGCCTAGGTATATTCGATTAAGTACTTTATTTATTTTTAGACATGTCTATTTTTTTTCTATGTATGTTTTTTTTTTAATTTAGATATAGTTAAAAACAGTTCACCATATTTATTATTAGACATTTTCAACGTGAATGTCTAATTTGTAATTATATGTGTGTAATTATATATCATTAATTATTATGTAATTATACCGTTGGATGCAGGCCGCAATCAACCGTCCCCGCTGGAAATCATTGGGAGAGGTCGATGTCCAGCTGTGGACAAGCATAGGCTGAGGTGATGATGATGATGAATTATATATATATAATTTGGGTCTTAATTATGGTCAAATTCTTTCGAAACATTGGGTAAACACAAAGGTATTTTCTTTTAAATCATCATTTTCCCAATTTAATTGGGAGTTTGCGCATGTGTAACAGTGCTTAGATTATGGCTGGTTTTGTTTTTAACCAAGCGCTCATCTGACGTCAATCCTTCTTTGAATTTAATGGTATTCTGGCCGGGACAACAGAAGAAGGTAAAAGAAAGCTCTATTGTGAAGGAGCTAGGTAGGAGATACCGCAATTGCAATCTAAGATGAGATGAGGGGCAAAATAAACCCTAACATAGACTTGTGGAGGAACGGGTGTCATGTCCCTCCAACACAAAGGGAGGATCCGCGGCCTAAAGGTTGATGTTGGGAAGTTGTATATATGCTAATCGGCGAGGGAATTCTTTATATCGCGATACAGGATTAGCAATTCTTATTTTAGTAGTTACTCCGTAGTTCGGTGTGTCTTCATTAGATGGCGCTGTAGTATGTTTCTGTTTCTTTGTATGTGGGAGTCGCCACATCCTAATAATTTTAAATGACGTTATGCTAATCTTAAAAGGAAAGAGATTTTTTAAGAGACTAAAAACAACTACCTAACCACGTTTCACTTAAAGAAAGACACACTTAACACTGTATCACAGTATTTATCAATATATTTTTTTCGATTTAGGATTGCGTGTTTACAAAATTAATAAAATGAAAATCTAAAACAAAATTCACCTTTTGAAACTATTTAATATAATTTAAGAACTTTAAGACACAACCGTCGTGACGGTATTAATATAGTTATATATTGATATAAACTGGTGACGTATTTATTCATAACTTGAACATGAAACAAAACGTTCTTTGTAAACGTACTCGTATAAAAATATGCTTACTATATGTTATCGGAACGGGCTGCGGTCAAGGATGTCTGGGTTCCAGTTATATCCACTTAAATTATTGTCACAGATCTGATTGGTTTAAGTGATATTTTGTTTTGTTGTTATTTTTATTGTGTAGGGAGCAAAAAAACTCAAACTCAAAATATCTTTATTTCATAAAAAAAAAAATTGTTTGATCTCGTCTTTTATGTAGACCCTGGGGGCAGACGGGTCCTGATAGTAAGTAACTAGCGCCACCGCAGCTTGGAGTCTATTCTTGGAATTCCTTGGCAATTCTTTCGGTGACTTTCACCGAGTGAGTGAGGTTACCGTATACCGGAGGTCATATTTCCATCCCTCTCTCCCCTACTTCTTGGGGGGGTAGGGGGGGGGGGGTTAAAGGGGTGCACGTATCTCTTGAAAGGGAGGTTTCCATGAGCACCGATAGTCACTTATCATCAGGCAAAGCGTCTGTTAGTTCACACAAAAAAATATAAAAAATACTAACTAAGACTTAGTAGCTTGTAACATACTTTCATGAAAAGTAACTAACAAATAGGAGGTTTGAAATTGAAGAATTTATTTATAATAATTATTTTGGTGTGGGGTGTGGTTACGGATGTAGAATAAATTGTCACCACCTCTATTCATCCCGTGGGTGTCGTAAGAAGCGACTAAGGGAGCAAACAATGCAGGACGACAGCACTGCAGCGAGAAGGAAATCTTGAAACAAACCCTATACCAACCCGTCTGGCCAGCGTGGTACAGTAGGTCAAAACCTCCTTTTTAAGGAGAGGCCTATGTCCAGCAGTGGACTATTAATGGCTGTTGATGTAGCATGTCCAAGTGTTCGTGAAACTTTAAAAAATGTTTTTACATTTAAGTGATGTTACAAGTATTAGAAATATTTGTAACATGTTGTTGCAGTAGACACTGTTTTGTTTGTTTCATGTAATCGGTGTTGATTATTAAGTTACTTATTCAAAAGGATTAAATTACTCAAATATTTGTGTAGTGTTCTGAATAAAGCCTAGTAGAGTTAATGATTGATGAATTAATTTAAATAATGACTTTTTTGGTTTCAGACACCAATGGTGCAGTTACCTCTACTGGTAAGTATACCAATGGGTTATGAAAGTATACAAAAAGTAACATACTAGTCTTTTCCGGTTGAAGGAGGCCTTTCTGGAGCTTTTTTTGTTTCAATCTTTGATAAATAACTGGGTTAAAACGAATCTGAATGATCGAAAACAGTGCTTGGAAATTATAAATTTACACAATAATTTAGAGGAATAAAACTACACTCTTAACAAAAGCATTTAGCTTAACTAGATGAGTTAGTGAAAATACCAGTAATGTGTAACCCACGTAGGGAAAGAATATTTTTCTTTTACGTCTTAAGACGTGAATAAAAAAATGGATCTACACACATATATTATATTCATATATTAACAGTACGGTCTGTAACACCATCCTTTTACAACAAAATACAATAATGTCTTCTGCTAATTATTGTAGAAGATACATCAATATGAATATTCCCAATATTTCGTACAATTGCTGGCGATATTAGGTTAAGTTTTTTCTTCTAATGGGAGTTATCCCTCCCACACGCCCACTACTGTAACTCCTATATACCAGGAACAACAGCATGACCCACGAACCGAAGTTGTGACATACGGGAAGTCCCAGGCAAAGTTAAACTGTCTTAGAACCCGAATTAATTAGAAGTAAATTGGAGCAGTTGGAAATATAATCAATCCACAGGATAAGTTTAAAGGTGCTGGAACTTCAGTATAGTAAGGATGCTGGTCTGGTACAGATGACCGGGATTAACCTACCCTAAAGCATATCGCACTGTACTACCCCATGAGGTCGGCAAAACACAATTAGAATAGGCTTATCAAAAGCCAGACCGTGTACTGTCCAGTCCAGAATTCTCGATCGGCCTTTTAAACCTGTCAGGAAATACGTAATTATATTGTTGGATGGCTGCGTCTTGCAGTGGTCATATCTAGTCCCCTAGAATCAGAGCTGCTGCAATTTCGGACTACGAGTCCTACTTATTCCCTTCAGGATAACCTGTTTTGTTTGACCGCTTTACGCTGCTACCCTTTGAGTCCTTCCACCTATAACCAGAGGTAGAGCCTCACTTACTCCTAAGTACCTAACATCGGTTTTCTATGAAGTCGTGGTGTCACCCCAGTCGAGACGGCCCACGGTAATTTTCAGTTTTTCTTTAATTTTTAAAAAGACAACTCCCGCATTAGCTATATATCCTGTGTCGCGGGTGACTTTACAAATATACATGAAACGGACACAAATAACACCTACACCATGTGGAGATCGAACACACAACACTCAGCGCAGTAGGAAGCGGCGGGGTGACCGTTTAAAACACTACGCCACCGTACAGTCAATAAAAATTTAATTCAAATTTTTTACTTTAAAAATATCCTACAATATCTTTTTATTCGAAAAGCCTTCCAGTACAGGGGTTGGCAGCTAATGTTTCAATTGCTACAATCCTCTCGACATGTTGACGAACAGGCTTCAGATAAGACTCGATACTCTTTAGACGGACCCTTATTTATTCATGTGATCAGTTTCATTGTAAATCCCTTTTTATTTTCTATTTCAAAAGAGTATTTTTTGTCTTATATTCTTTACTTAGCTGTATTGAGGAGTACTTACATATGTAATACTGTTTCATTGTGTTTGAATTTATTGATGATATGTCTCTTAACTTAGTTTAGATAATGTAGACTTGTCGTTTGCCGCAGTTTCACAGTTTCAAATGAGATGCTGGTAAGGGTCGTATCGTCATCAGCCCCGGATCTATGGGGTCGTGTACAAATCGGGGAACTTACCCCGGGTGGCAGTTTCAGAGGCCCAAAAATCATAATAAAATAAAGGGTTAAAATAAAATAAAAACTTGTTCAACAAATCGCCTACCATGCAGCGTACGTTGAAAAAAATATTGGGTAAACGATATTACCCCTTAATATCGTTTTCTCTCGAAATCTATTAAATATTAGTTGAGTTAAGTAAATATATATTTATCGAAAAATGTTAACCATTGGGGAGAGACTTTATCTGAGTCTCCTCTCTCCAGTCTCTCTATGGGGAGAGACTGGACAAAGGGGACGCTATTATTAAGTTTCTGCCCTGGTTCTCAAGAGTTGCAGGTTTCTATTAGTCTATTAGTAGTCGCTAACCATCAGGTGGGTCTTTTTTAATGGTATACGAAGGCAAACGAGCAGACGGGTCACCTGATGGTAAGTGACTACCGCCGTTCATGATACCTGCACCTCAAGTGTCATAAGTGCGGTTTTGAACCCCCCCCCCCTCCCCCCCTCCCTCTTATAATCAGAGGGAGAGGGTGTTTGGGCTCTTTTAACTTTCCTCACTCTTTGAAAAGCAACGAAACAATTGCTTCACACCGGTCAAGCCTGCCAATTTGTGGTCTCCCACTATAACTTGACTGCCTCGGTGGTGCAGTGGTAGCGTATGTGATTGCTGCGCTGAGGTCTCGGGTTCGATTCCCAGGTCGGACCAAATGTTTGTAAGATCTGCAAATACTTATTTCGGAGTTTTCTATGTATAATATGATGCATTTACAAAAAAAAAAGTTTCTAAGTATTCAAGCTCTGCTTAGTTTGAAACTGGATGGCGTGGTGTGTCAGATGTCCAAAAAAAAATTTTTTTTTTATATTAATATTATAACTCTCCAATGTTATAAAAACAACATACGACCAGAAATCATCATCAACAGTCTTTTGTAGCCCACTGCTGGACATAGGCCTCTCTTTAGAAACGATCTTTGGACCTACTATACCACGTTGGTATAGGGTTTCTTTCATGTTTTCCTTCTCTTTACAGTGCTGTTGTCCTTTAGTTTGCTCCCTTAGTCAGCTCTTACGACACCCACGGTATCAATAGAGGTGGAGACACTCCGTATTCTTAATCCGTCACCACACGGACATGAGTAACCTTTACGAAAAATCATTAATTCTGTAACACCTTTTATATACAGGTATCCATCACTAGACCTTACCATAAACTTCAAAAACAGAATATTTCTTTGATATGAAATTTCTTGACAAAAATAATGGGGAAGAAACGATCTAATTGGCAATGTAACAAAACTTCCCGCCCCATTAAAACAAACAATACCAGTTGGATATAATTGATAGGCCAATAAACGTGTTTTTATCTTACCTGTGAGGGCTCGTAAAAACCTGTCAACGTTACGTCTTGACATCGTAACCGTTCAGGGAAGTGATAAAAAACGATTTTATCGCTGAATTCTCATTCGTCAATAGTCAACATTTATTTTAACTCTTTTTTATTATTTTGGTATACCTAATAGTATCCTAAGTTCTTGTGGTGACGTATTAAGATTGTGGAATGTCACCACCCCTATTCATCCCGTGGGTGTCGTAACAGCCGACTATAGGAGTTAGCTACGCAGGACAACAACACTGCAAAGAGAAGGAAAACTTGGAACAAACCCTACGAGTATATCAACCCGTATGGCCAGCGTGGCATAGTAGACCAAAACCTCCTTTCTAAGGAGAGGCCTATGTCTAGCAGTGGACTATTATAGGCTGTTAATGTGTTAATGAATAGTATCAAACTCAAACTCTCTTTAATTCATAAAATTTTCAAAATTGTTTGAAATCGTCTTTTATGTAGACTCTAAAATCATAGATCAAAACACACAAAAGCAACAATCTCTGTTTTGTCAAATAGTAAGCAAATAAATTTAACAAAAATCAAACCCATACAAAATCTATGATATGCGTTATGAGAAGCAAGGACAAACAAACTCATGGCCTCTATATCTAATATTAGGCTATCCTATCTAATATTATAAATGTGCAAATGAGTTTGTCTGTTTGTTACGTTATTACCCTTTAACTTTGTCAGGAGTCCAGAAAAAGAAATGAACTATCTTTTATCCAGAAAAACTATGACTATTCTTGAGGGGTTCAATAAGTTTTTTTACGCGATCGACACCGCGTTCATTAACTAGTAATTAATCATTAAAAACAGTCACCTGGAGCTTATTTATTTCTTCATACACTTTCCATAAAACCCAAGCAATTGTAAAAGAACGAAGTATTTTTTAGAAAATAGTAAGACGTAATCGTAGTCGTAAGAATCGTATGAAGTAAGAAGAAGTAATCCTAAGAAAAACGTCAGATCGATAACTAGAAATAAGTGGCTCCTAAGTTTGCACCTGACTGCTAAGCCAGAGGTCGTGGGTTCGATTCCCACCCAGGACAAATAATTATGTGATAAGCAGGATGATTTGTTCTGTGTTTGGGTGAATGTATTTAGAAATATAACTATGTTTATCATTAGTCTGGTTCCCATAGTACAGGCTCTGCCTAGTTTGGAACCAGACGGCCGTGTGTGAGATGTGTGAAGCTGTTATTATTAACTGGTATTCAAGAATTTCACATGCAAACTGCATGTATGTATACAGATAGCAGGACGCTTTATATCAGGATAAAGGGCCTTTGACGACTTGCAAACCCGTCGGGTTCGGGTTCCAATAACATATCTGAGCAAAACCGTATTTATCTTCATTTAATACCTATACAGGTACATATACGCATATAAAATAATTCAATCACACGCCTTTATTTTAAGAAAAATATAAAAACACAATTTAACCTTATTTCAAAATAGTAAACCTTCCATTTAATAAAACGCAAGCGAGAGAATCAGTTCGATAAAGCATAGCATTAAGCGTTGAAAGGTACAAAAAGAGGCAGCGCCCCCCTAGGGGGTGATAATACCGCAATAGTTTGAAGCCGTATACATAAGTATACAGCTTTACGTAGCCTTTATTGTCCGGAGGAGAGTAGTTATATTGCGATTTCTACGCTATTAAAGCCTAGCCTAGGAGATAGCCCGATTTTTCTTGAAGAACTTTGTTTTAAAATGGCTGATTTGACACACTTACTGTTTGGAATTGAATGCAATCTTATTTCAGAGGTTGACGCGCAAGAAAATATAAAAGTCACAAGAATAATTAAGAATAATTTACAAAAAAGATAACTTGTTCTAGTTTTTGTTCCCCAGTACACTTGTTCTTTAAAACATTGTGAATATTAAGAAATAAAGGCAAAGCTGTGAAAACATATGATTTTTTATTCAAATAAATACCAAGAAAATTCCTATCGAGTCTACTTAGCCCAGGTATAGAGTATTCGTGAAAGCTTTTGATCAGGAAGACCGTGAAATTTCCCAAATGTTATTAAAAATCTTAAATGTAAAATTAATAGAAGAAAAGTCTGATTTATGAACCTATTTAATTAAACTGTACGAACTACGAAGTATGTTCCAGGTTCAGTAAGTAACAAGGTTAAATTCAAATTTGGAATAGAATTGATTTATTTTTAATAAATTGACCAGGAAAAAAGGTCACATAGCTGGGGCCATATTCTTTAGTCATAGTAATTTTTATTTTATTTTAAACAGTGAAATGTTATATATATAAAAAAAAACATTCATTTTATTAAGTACATGTAAGTATTTGTGTTCTCATTCGCGCGTAAACTTGTTCATAGCTAAGAAACGTATCATTTTTATATTTTTTCCGAGCGGTGTTTGACTCCTAGACATGGTGAGGTAGGAGGTCGCTTTATAGCGCGGCTGGGCGTCGCTTTTCAGTAGGCGGGGCGAACGCCCACTCGCTCATCAGGCGTCTGAAAACTCAGCGCTGAAAACTTTTAATTTATTTATTTTTTCCCTCTATTTCAAAGGTATTTTTTTAGTTTTTAGCACGCCGGGAATGTCTGTGATTGTATTCAGTCGACTGTATTTTTTTAAGTGTTGAATTCGATATTTGAAATGTATTTATTTTTTGTTGACTGGCATTGAATAGAAATATTTATTTAAAACGTTTCAAGTAGCGAGGTTAAGTCAGAAAAAACGCTTCCAAATGGAATTCTTTAGACGAAATACAAACGAGTTGTAGAAATATTTGACAAAGTAAAGCCTTTTGTTTTCTATGTTTTTGTATCGTTCTTAATAATTAATTTGCATTAGCCAACTATTACCGTAAAAATCTTCTTGTGGAAAGGGCTATAAAACTGCCCAATAGATTTTCACGAATTTATTTTTTTATTTGAATGTCACACAATACGACTTCAGTCCTAATTCCATTTTTACTTAATTTCCAGTAAGTAGAAGGGTCAATAAATGAAAGTTCCTCATAATATTTTTTGCTCTTCGAATGAATAGTGGAGACACAATCGATAGACATTAAATCATCGCCCAATAAAAATGTCAGTGGCCCGTTTGTATGGCTGTATTTACACCGTAATTCGGTAGCGAGCTTCACCGTTTGGATCGTATTTAGTAAATCGCAAAACATATATTTTTTATTCAGAATATACTCTTGTTTAACATACATACGTACCCTGATGTCTTCATCCGTGAAGGGATGGATAGAGAAGTGTTAACCTACGTTTCATTCGCATTATTGGTCTGACCAGCAGAATACCGATTTTCACTGTTTTCACCTTTCAGTCATAATATATGTAATATCATATATAAACTATAGCCACATTACAGTCGACGTTGAATATTTAGTACTTTACTACGAGAATACCTTTTTAGACATTTGTGAGATCGAGAACGAATCAGATCTGAAGTTTGGTCGAATATTTTTACGAGAATTGACCTTCTAATCTATACTTTTCCTATAACTTGTAGTGCAAAATATGTAAATAATAATATATTGTTGTTGGGCTTCAAGACACGTTTTGCTTATACTGATAACATAAAACAAAATAATTATGTATGAATGTAACCAGTTGTAATAAAATTAGAATACTATTTTATTTATGAGAATGCTTCGACATAGTATGCAAACTAATGCGGAAGCAAATGTTTTTGTTAAACCTGATAAGTTAATAATATATGTTTCTATGAGGATGGGGTTTAAAAGACTCTTTTTGAACTTTTACTGCTTTTAACATTTGATGGGCCTGTTGGTCAAGTGATTAGTTTCAGCCATGCTTGAGACTCTGAAGTCGCAGATGTTCATAGGCGGCAGCCATGGTAGTCACTTACTGTCAGGTGACCACTGACCCGTCTGCTCGTTTGACCACTATCGGCATGGCATGGCAGGTCAAAACTGTCAAAGTACACCTTGGCATACCTTTAAAGTCTTCGGCAGCGCAAGGCATACCTAAGGAAGCCTCGGTATATCTCGGAAGTCTTCGGTAGCGTACCTCGGCATGCCTGAGAACTCTTCGGCATTCCTAAGTACATCTCAGCATGCCTGAGAGCCCTTCGGCATTCCTAACCATACTTTGGCAAGCCTGAGAACTCCTCGGCATGCCTGGGAAATCTTCGATATTCGCAAACACAACTAGCATTACCTAGGGAGACGCGATAAATGTTAATAAATACGTATTTGAACACTAAATTTAACGCAAATTTATATTATGCTAATGAAACAGCGCGAGTAAAATAAAAATAAAACAAGTCCCAGTGATGTTTTAATTATGTTAAAGTTAAACAATTCTATTGCATATATAAACAATAAAACACTATTTTATGTAAATTTCTCGACTTATTCATTTAATAAACTTTAAAGTAATTTTGTAACCGATTTAGGATATTAATTTTCGTTTTCATTTTATATATTTTTCTTTTTAAATAAAAGTGGTGTAGCCTTAGACCCTGGTTTTTTTTTCTTTTATCTTCTTTTTTTTTGTACAATTGTTGTAAAAAGCTATTGATTTAATTAAATCATCATCATCATATCAACCATAGGGCATCCACCATTGCTAAGCATCTAACCTCCTTCAATGATTTCGATCATTAAAGGACTCATGTCTATAGTCTGTTTTTTTTATCTTAGAGACAAAACTGACATTATGTGGGTTGCTACTTTTTTGAAATTCTTAAATAGTGATGTGCTACTATTAGAAATAATCATTATAAAATCAAGTTATCGTTTTTTCATATTAAATTATCCTGAAAAAATGTGGCGCTAATACAGAGTGACCACTTTCGAAGGCCATATCAGTCGCTAGTCTAATGTTTGGTTTCACAATTATAGTAAATCATATTAGAGTAATCATAATAATTCTAATAGACCTTTTGAATAACTAGGTATTTTAATAATGAGCTAATGTTTCTTCACTATAATTTTGTTCATCGGGAATTACATTCAGTCTGTCTTGTATGTGATTACAAATATGTACAAGACAGACTGAATGCTATTTTTGCATCATACTGATACATCATCATCAGCCTATCGCAATCCACTGTACTGTCCTCAATACTTAATTGTAAAAATTCAGAGAGGGAATATCTTTCCTTTCTGGCCTTAATGCTTACACATCAGTATGTTCACGTAATTTAAGTTATTCTTATTCACTAGAACAATAACACTTGTGGAGTGATCATTGCCATAACTTCTTGGGTTTACATACGAGTATGTTAACGATTAACTTATTATTGTTTTCTTTCTATTGTCGATTAATTAAAAAATTATGATGATAACCTTTAAACATTGTTGAAGATAATCGTCTAATAAAGATAAAAAGTTACAAATTAACAAACCGTAGGAACATCACTGCCCAAAAAAGCTGGTATCATAATTTCTAAATTTGCTTATGTCATGTTGGTCTCTGATATTGAAAGACGGGCTATTGCAATAACCGATCGGATCAACAAGAAGATCTTATAAGATGATTTATGACCCGTCTTGAACTTTTACGGATCATGAGCTACATACACTGCGAGCTTTGTACGTTGCCCACAGTTGCTTTAACTTGCTGATCCATTGGGCTATGTCGGAAACCTTTGGAAAGGAGGTCTTGGCCTACTACACCACGCTGGCCAGACGGGTAGGTATAGGGTTTGTGTCAAGTTTTCCTTCTCTCTGCAGTGCTGTTGTTCTGCGTAGTTTGTTCCCTTAGTCGGCTCTTACGATACCCACGGGAAGAATTGAGGTGGTGACACTTTGTATTCTTAATCCGTCACCACACGGACTACTAAAGAAGATCGTCTGCATATCACCTCATTCCTAACTCAATGCCGCAAAGAAACCCTACGCACAGTCCTCTGTATTATTATTAACCTTCAATGTTGTTTAATTCTAAACGTTTTAAATAAAAACTTACATCATAAATGTATAACATACGTACACCACTTCAAGATGTCAGTGGTGATAACTTTGTTTAATAACCTCTTTTACTGTGTCAGTGTTGGCAAATTGCGTAGATTACAATGTAAATTTTGCTTTGATATGCAATCAGGAAGTAAAGTTAAGTGATAAGGATTTAGAACTCTCGGTACAAATACTTCGGTGTAAATTATGCCTCGCGCATGCGTAGCTACTTACATATCGGATTATAATTGAAATAAATCTAGCTCAAACTGTCGACTGCCTCTCCAAAAACTGATTACAGTTTTATCTTTTACTTTACCCGGATTACCTCAGCTTTTGTTGTCATTCTACTAAATCAATTTTTTTTCTTATAGCTTTTTATTTACGTATGCAAAATATTTTCACATTTAAACTTGAGGAGGCCATTTTCCAAAATGGCTGCAACCGTTCCATTTCACGCAGACCCAGCATCGGTGTTGCGTCAAAAAATAAACATTTTGCATCGTCAATAACATTCTTGCGCCTCGGCATTGCGCATGCGTACGGCGCCGCTTTAGAAATACGGCGTTCGTGTCAAAAATATGCAAATTAATCTATAAAAACGTGATTCAACACCACTATTACGATATGAATGTTAGTTTTGAAGTAATAAATTTCCTTGTGACATTCTCAAATCGCTGAAAAATGTTATTAGCAAGCGTTTAGTTACGTCGGGGTCTGTAGCTTCGTCCCTGTCTGTTGGTACGGCGCATGCTCCGCCGTAATGTTTATATTATTTGTATTTGAGCTGTGTATCACGTAAACTATAACTACCACAGGCGTAGCTCCAATACTGTGGGCCAGTGCCCGCCCCACCCCTCCTCGGTAGTTAAATATTTCTTGCTTATTTCGCCTTTGCATTGTTGATGCTGCGGCGTCCCAGACTGTTGTGTATTGTTTAGACGCGCTTTTCTAAGCAAATATTTTTTAAATATAAACATTATAGTACGTGTAGGATTTATTACGTTATTTAATAGTGTTGTGCGGTGGGTTTAATAAATTTCTCGGACGATGCATCGCGCTGCAGCAGCGTAAATAATTTGCATTTGAAACTGCAGTGCGCGGGAGCTCATCAGTGGTTATTTTCGTCGCTGTTCAGTGTTCGTTATTTCTTAGTTTATATATTGCTGTTTTTATATTAATCTTTATGTTTATTGCCGTGAGTGAAATGAGTTTTTGTGAAGTTCTGGTGATCCAGTAAGTTTTAAATCTAACGTCTTAGTCTTATCTGTTTCAGTTGGCAAGTAGAGGTGCATAATTTAAGAGTTACGATTAACAAATATTTAACTACTATTTATTTAGAAATAAAACTACAAATAAAATTTATAAATTGATATTTTGCACAAAAAATAAAAAAAACATAAAGCTCTATTAATAGTTTTTTTTAATGTGAGCTGTATTAAAAAATACATTTTAAGAATTTAAACTTATTAAGCAAATAACTAATTTTTCTACTCAGAAAAGTTCGTAATTCAAATTAACTGTGCATGTTTTTCAATATATATCTGCACGCAAGAGTTTTCGTGCCACCAAAAAGTTTTCATTTTCACACCGGAACTTATGAGCACGTGGTCTGTCGCTCATGTGCGCGTTGCGCCAACCAATCACAGAGTCGCTTATGAGCGGTCCGACCAATAGCGAGAGCCCGCTTAACAGCGCTGCATTTGACAGCTGATAAGAGACGCGCGGAAAATTGCTATTGTGAATTTGATTTGGATTAAATAAGTTGAAAGTTAAAAATGTATCAGGTATTTTTGATAATCTGTATGATGATAAAGTTGAAATAAAATTTTATTGTGTTCTACATTTTGGTCATAGTACCTAGCTGAGGCAATTTATATTTTTCTATTTATCTAATACAATAACGGTGTTCTGCTCTACCAATTTTGAATTTCGAATTTTAGTGGTATCTAGCCAGTGGTTATAGGTAATTAAAAAGTATTTTGCACATTTTTGTTTCTCTACCGGTTTCACAGTAAAATGGCGTCAGTATTTTTCTATAAACGACATTGCTATATTATTTACTAGATATATGTTCGTGAGATATAATTATGTAATGAAATGTGTTGTTTAGTTTATAGTATAGTGCATAAATCAGTTCAATCAGTTATCAGTATTTTTATGAGGACACGTCTTTAAAACATAAAAACACGGAAACATAAATATCATTAAAACAAGTAAATATTTTAAATTGCGAAATTACTATTATACATTTTTAGGTCCTTTACAGGTATTTCATGTCGTAGAATTTTGAGATCTGGGTGAAATGTACAATCATTAACTCCTGGAAATATATTGTAGTACACATCAAAAACATACCGAACAGTAGATATATAAAATTGGTATGAGGTTAGTTTTTAATTTTAATTCGAATAAATAATACCTAAACCTAAAAAAAAACAGCATAGAGAAAAATACCTTAAAATTCTGCTAAATGCAGACTTTGTGGAAGTCCTTCTAAAGATAGGCTGTTAAAACCAAGTAAGCTGTGTGCTTGTTTACCCACATAGTTAAATAATAAACATAGTTAAGTAAAAACATAAAGCCTTTGAACCCCTTATTATCTTGGATTCAGCATCATACCAACATTGCCAGGCCCAATGGATTGTACTTCTCTAAACGCATCAAATGAACTCAATCTCGAGGGGCCTACTAGTAGCTACTGAAGAGTTTCTCTATGATCTTCCTCCTTCCGTTACCAGATCAGGTCTTATATATCAAATTACAGTCTTTCTAGGCCCAAATAAGAGACTGTTTAAAACATTTGCTAATCAAATTTATCCTAATATTAGTGACTTCTTTAAATAATAGTTTTTTAGTTAAAATCCTACATTTTATAAAGTTCAATTAAATTAAAGGAAAAGAATTGCAAAGAGAAGGAAAACTTGACACAAATCCTCTACCAACCCGTCTGGCCAGCGTGGTATAGTAGGCCAAAACCTACTTTCTAAGGAGAAGCCAACGTCCAGCATTGGACTGTTTAAGGCTGTTGATGTGTAATATGATGGTTAAAATTAAGTACAATTTTGCGCTTGTAAGGAAAGCAAAGAGATACTCGTACACAAACATCATACTTAGCTTATAACCTAATTTATTAAACATCTTGCATGCCTGCGTCTGTTGTCTCTTGTCTTTGAATACAAAACGATGCGAATTCTTAAATAAAGTCTGTCATTTTTTTCACTTAAAAAATTCCGAAACATAAATAGTAAATTATATAACTCAATTCGATAGTCCAATACCCAATATAAATATATAGTTTCAGCTGAAAAGAACCTTCTGGAACTACATCATCATTAAGGATATCGAACGGTAGCTCTGACTGTCGTATGAGAATACGTAGGTACGTAGACGTAGACTGGATGGCATTTACGCTTTATGGTAAATTAAGTAATTTGCTTATTAGCATTATGGTAATTTTTAATCCTAAATCAGTAAGCAGCTTCTTTTACGGTTGATAAACATCCAACAACGACAACACAACGTAGTCACTATTTCAAAGTCTGACTATTCGTTCTTTTCAACTTATTTATTAAATAGAGCCATACTACGAAACCTGGCGTAGCAGTTTCGGGACACCATTTTTCTCAAGTACTTCCACTAGAAACTGAGCTAGAACTATTCTCCTCTTGGAAAGTAAGCACGGTACATAATTGCACCATCGCCTCATTGAGACTTCTTACCAGGACTAGACTTTGAACATCACTCAGTAATGCACATTCATTTTTTTTTTGTCATGTAATATATCATCATTAATCATCAACAGCCTTTAATATTCCACTGCTGGACATGGGCCTTTCCTTAGGAAGGAGGTTTTGGCCTACTATACCACGCTGGCCATATACTATATAGTTACTTTAATTGTCATAATTTAGAGATGCTTATAATTGTCATTACCAGTATTGAATATTCATATCATATTGTTGTACTTTTTTCATAGATATAAAGGTTTTTGAAAGATATAGACAAACGAGCAGACACCTGATGAACAGTGACTACCATGAAGGCCTGCTACTCAGGAGTCAAAAGAGCGTTACCGGCCTTTGAGGATTACACTTCTTTCTTGAATGTGAGGTCATATCGGTTCAGAGATAATTTGTTCCACAGATTGATTGTGATAAAATAGATTTAGTGTTTAAAATTCTATAGCTTTTGATTTCAGATTAATAGTAAAGAAGGAAAGGTGGAAGGGGTGACTGCCTAATTTAGATGTAATCCTGAAAATAGCCAGATAGGTAAACCACGCCTTTAAGATCTTCAACCCTATCATGCATAGTAGACTAGTAATTGGTTTAGGTTTGTCTACATCTATCATCATTATTGTTAACTCATCGAAGGCAAAATTTAGGGTTTTCGCACCACAGACGTAATTTCATCATCAACAGCCATTAATATTCCACTGCTGGAAGTAGGCATCTCCTTAGAAATGAGGTTTTGGCCTACTTGGTATAGGCTGGCCAAACGGGTTGGTATAGGGTTTGTTTCAAGTTTTCCTTCTCTTTGCAGTGCTGTTGTCCTGCGTAGTTTGCTCTTTTAGTCGTCTTTTATAATGGAATAAGGATGGTAGCACTGTATTCTTAATCCGTCACGTTTAAGTTAATACAGACAAAATCAATTGCATTTTCATAGTGACAGAATTGCTACCTTTTCAGAATAAAAATGTCAAAAACTGATTATATTTTTGTCATGTGAACAGTGGTTACGGTGAAGTGCCTATACAGTGGAGTAAGGTTGTTATGATCACGTATATCGCCAATCATATTGGACAGGTTTAGATTTAACTTCTTGACATAGATTTGCTGCTTTAGTTACGAATTGCAATTTCATTTCTAATTGCTGAATAAATTCCCAAATTTTAATTGCAGTGTATTGTAAGGTTAAAACAAATTTGTACATTGTTTTTCTGCTAGTGAGACGCACACTTCTGGCGATCAGTTTAGTTTGAGGACTCAGAGGATTGGCAAATTAGGTTTTGGGTGTGGTTTAATGATGTTTTGTTGAAATACTTATAAGTACAATTATAAATAATAAAATAAAGCAACTCTTCTCCCAGAACACATTTTATTCTTGTTTTTCAAACTAGGTTGTTTTCACTTGTTGTTGTTTTCAAATATTTCAAAATTGTTTGGAATATTAAGATTTCTTGAGATCCAATAACAAAAGAAGAACAAGAAATAATAAAAACTCACTAAAACAAACTAGTTTTCTGAATGTAATTCAGAACTACAATATTTTATTTCAAATTTTGTGGGCTTAGAAAAAATAGTCTCAATAGAGAAAAAAGTCTTCTAACAAAAGTAGGCATCTAAACTTTGTTATAATATTAAAAAAGTATTACATAAAACGCGGTATACATCAAAGGCGGCGCGATCTCTTTATAGCGGGTGGGCGTGTCACTTTTCAGCGGCGCGATGCTATTGGCTCCCCTTTGAAGTCACCGTCACTGAAAAGTGGGACGGGCGGACGCTTTTCAGAGGCAAAGCTTAGAATTCCGAGGCAATGTATTATTTCGTTATTTACTGCTATGTATATTGAGTTTGAAACGTTTTGCATAAAGATACTAAAGTATTTTTGAAGTTCATTTTTTATATTGCTATAAATTTAGAAGCCAGACTTAAATAAGCTTTTATGTAAATGTTTAAAACTAAAAAAAGTGCAATTTCTTTTATAAAATTAAAAAAAAAATGATGATTTTCAATTTTGAACAACGTCTTTAAATAAAATAAAATGACTTTAATGCGCTGATTTTATTAATACCGCAAGGGTATGTATAGTAATGTTTCGTATTTTTATGGGTCAACCCTTAAAACATAATCATTTTTAAACATGGAACATCTTAAAAATTCAGTATTTTAGGTTTGTGTGCTTAAAAACATGTTTACAGCCAATATTTCAGAGATAGCTGTGTGTTATTAACATTTCATATTGATTAAATGAATGATAATAAAATGAAATAGGTAATTTCATTTTTTTAGTTAATAAATCACTTCACGATCAAAATATGATTGTGAATAAGTAAAAATTATACAAACTCTTTGTTCCATACTAGGCGTTTCCCGTTCCCTTACATTTATGGGCACTGTTCCGCTCCTAATGGACGTCGAAAGCGTTATGTTGCATATCTTATAATAATCTTCAATGAATATTCTAACCAATACAAAAATAATTATTAAAACCTGTTAAACCTATAGATTACAATTAGAACATTTAGCTTTTCATATTATTTAGAAAAAAGCGACATCTGCTAACACGATTTGTTTTGTTTTTAAATTAACTTACCACCTCACCGAGCAAATTGTGCTAACATGTATATTTCTAAAAAAATATATGAGAAGTCGGTTTCTAAAAACAAAGGTCTTAAGAATTATTAAAAACTAATTTCACTCACGGTTATTATTTATTTATTTTCATTTTTTTTACTTTTTTAAACCATAATTTGAAGAGCCTTTTTCCGTTATTTTAGATAAAATCAACAATGTTCAACCTATTATAACATGAGAGGGAGAATATTTCATAGTGAGTTATTTAACAATAAATACGTCAATAATATGACTGATAGTTAGTTAAATATTCGAGTGTCCGCGAGTAAATAATTGTAAAAGTGTAATAAATATTATTAGTAAAATTTTGAAGACGGAAGATTACCAAGAAGAAATAGCGATGTTGTATGCTGTGAGACAGGTGAGTTGAATATATTATAATGGACTTTTTATTGCATAAGTAGCAAACGAGCAGTGACCCACTTGATGGTAAGTGACTACCAACGACCATGGACATCTAAACTCAAGAGACACAGGTGCGTGGCCCCAGCCTTTAGAATTGGAGTACGCTTGAAAATGTTGGGGGTTGTATCTAGATTCATCTTTCTTTTTTTTATGGAATAGGGGGCAGACGAGTCACCTGATGGAAAGTGACTATCGCCGCCCATGAACGCCTGTAAGTCACGCCGGCCTTTCTTTCATCTTTTTAAAAAGACAATTCCCATCCTAGGAATATATACTGTGCCGCGGGGACTTTACGAACATACATGAAACGGACACAAAGAACACCTAGACTCTATAACAATTTGGGGATCACACAAAGTGGTGTCCCAGGTGGGGATCGAACCCACAACATTACGTAGCAGCGTAGTGGTTACAGTCAAACTTTTGGAGGTTGTATCATTCTTTAAATATCGCGGACGACAATTTCTTCTCTAGATTGAAATCCAAACTTAAAACTGACGTACAACTATATAACCTTTATTTATTTAAACGTTTTTCACATTTTGTGTATGGGCAGAATGATTAGTTAACATTCTACTCGCAAGTCAACGCTTGGATGATGCAGAGAAAAATGTCAATTAATTTACTTGAATTTAATGATCATATTATTATGTAACACAAAATAGACGTAACGGATAGTGTCAAAGTTGTTTTATAACTGTGACTTATTCCCTAATAGATAGTAGACATGGAAATTATTGCTACTTTTAAATCATATTCATTTGATGAAACGATTTGTTTTTGTTACAGCTATTTCACAAGTGATTGTGATTTCGTCATGGACAAAGATAAATGGCATTAAAATCAATCAAAATTCTTTTAATCAGAGATCACGACCTTTTTTCCTTTTCTTTTTTGTTTTTAGACAGACCTTTCGCGAATCTTGCGCTTGGTAATAATAATAATTAGGTAGAAGTGGTTTTGTAAATCAGTCCAAGTGTGATGAAATGATTATTAAGTCATATGATTTATCACTCGTGATTGTGATTTTATTCCATCACTAATAGATAGTGGATAACAACCTCAAACACTGACCTACTGTGATGCTATTTATGAAAAAATCAGGTTAAAATTTGTATTTTTCTCCTCGTTTCTTCAATTAGAAGAAGAGAGTAAAGTGGATTCAGTAATCTGAAGGGAAGCACTTAGCATCTTTAAATTTGGTAGTAACTAAGTATAGTCAATAGAATGAAACCAAAATGTCTTCGGCACATATCATAACCCCCTTTTTTTTTTTTTTTTTTTTACGTGCGGAAATCCCCTCGGATACCACCTGTCGGTGGCATGTCGGACTCGAACCGACTAAAACCGCACGCCGTCTCGGGTACTAATAGCCGGGGAACCAGGTATACCCTAGAAAGGAAGTAACATATCATAACCCCTGAAACTTAAAGAACACCGCTAAAACGTTTTTAAAGCGCTAAGAAATCTTTACATAAGATAAAATAAAGCGTTCAGTTGTTCTTTAGTGTTGTATCACAACATCTTTTAGTACATGGCGCAAACACTTACAAGTACCAAGAAGCTGGTACATCCAGAGAAGAGAAGAATGAACCCGTAAATACCCATAACTAGTTATGTATAAAGCACACTAGGCGCGGTTGTAGGAACAGTATTTGCTTAGTTTATCAACGTACACTACCTCCATGTTATTGTTTTCGACTCGCATTCAACCGCGCGACGCTGTGTTTTCCCTAAAAAAATAAAACAAAGAAACTGGATAAGTAAACAATCGCTGACTCAAGCGTTGCTTCGACATTTAAACAAACACGTTTGTACATTTCTTTTGATGTGTGCGTCTGTAAAGAGAGTGTAATAGTGGGGGTACAATTTATAATCACGTACAAATGATCACGTATGGGTACAGCAAGGTTTCTGAACTGCTTAAAACTTAATTAGCGAAACGGGGCAGCGGCTGATGTGTTTGGAGTCTTGGATAGTGACTATTCTATATCTACTGACAAATGAGTAGACAGTGACCTGTCTACTCATTTGTCAGTAGATATAGAATAGTCTAAGTCTAATGTTAAGTGTCCATGAACACCTGCAACTCAAATGCGTCAAATACGTTGGCGCTATTTAAACCCCCCCACAGAACTACGGGGATGGGAGGTTTGGTTACCTCACTCCCTTAGTGAAAAACAACGAAAGAACTGCTTAACAGCGATTTTCTGTGAAGCCGCGCGCTCTTCCGAGGGTTTCTTTTTCATCTTATCGTGTCGGTGGTAACACTTTACATGGTTTTGGCCCAGTGCTAGGCGACGTGAATGGCGTTTGGCCTCGTTTGATACAAGTCGTCAAGCGTACACGATCCTGGGCTCACGTGGCATGTTAGCAATTGGGTCCGGATGTCTTAATAACAGCAGTCCCCGGATCCCTCCTATTACAGGCACAGAGTGCCACCCCGTGTGGTTTTAATAGGTCCGATTCCGACACATCACCCCGCCGCAAACCCCGGTGTGTTAAAGGCCCGAGGGGGGGTTTCCACACGTAAAAAAAGGCATGTTAGCAATTGGCGGCTGTGGAGACGCGCCGCAGTCGCATTTATTTGCGCTTGTGTCGACAAATCCCCACCTTGACAGATTGTCCTGATATCTGCCAACCTGGGTGGTGGGTTTCTCTTTTGAAAATAAACCTTTTAACAGGGCTTATAAAACCCTGAAAATATTTCATTAAAAAAAAAGAAACAAAATTTTAAATCAACACTTATCAAAACAATTTTTCTTACATAATGTTTTTCTGATGTAATTTTTATATTTACCCAATCCTCTGCCACTATATCGATTGCTATTAGTTCGATTCCCAAATAGTACAATTATTTGTAGATAGTTGGTCTGAATCTGGGCGTAGATTTCTAATAAAATAGGTGGGAAAGTCTTCGCGACTACACTATGTTCTGTGCTGTTTGCCCATGGTCCTTCGTCTTCAGGTGTTTAGTTACGTACGTACGTACGTACGTTACGTAGCAATATAATAATATTTGGGACATCTGACACGCAATGCCGCCTAGTTTCAAACCAAGCAGTTATATTGACTGATAGAATACTTATATACTTTTTTGTAAATATATACATATTATACTTAGGAAACACCTAAACTCCGAAACAAATATTTGCAAATCTTACAAATATTTGTTTCGGAGTTTAGGTGTTTGTTTAGGGTGTGTAAAACATTTGGTCGGACTCGGGAATCGAATCCGAGACCTCAGCACTTACGCTACCACTGTACCACCGAGGCAGTCGAATATTGTTGTTTTGTTTGTAAGACAAGTTGCTTCTTTCAGTTAATGTTTGAACTAGGCCAGAGTAACTGGGGGATAGAATGGCAGCCTGATTGCATTAAGATACAATCGGGCCGCCACGCCGCGTTTGGGGGGGGATTTGTTTTCCCCTGGAACAGGGCCTGATTAGGCATGGTGTCAATTCGGGGAGCACCTGAAATGGTCCGGGTCCTCCCAGAGTAGGATACCTGAGGCCGGTCGTCGGGGTGGTTTTTAGTGGAATCACTACATACTCCAGGCTCCTGAGTCCCCGAAGACCAGGAGATCCGAAGGGATTTTCCACCCCGTCAACAAAAAAAAGGCCAGATTGACTAATATCTGGTTTCGCTCTATTTTTTGCGTGTCCCTTTGATAAGCAGAGTGTAGGGCGGAATTAGTCACGGTCTCTGGATTGTTGTGGAACGGCGGATAACTTCGGGTCTGTCAGGAAGATCCTCTATATAAAATATTGGTCAGTTGGTCCAGGTATCGATCGCCCCGGGAAGTATGAATCAAATGGGCGTGGTACCGGAAATGTTTGAAGTAATTAGGGCGTCTCCCTGGGAAGTGGTTATATTATTATTACTCTGAAGAATTCTCAGTCTGAAGTAAGATGAGTGCATATGTGTTGACACAAAACATGAGATCAAGGCAAAATGTAGAAAGCCGATTATTTTTCTGCTTTTTTTTTATGGAAGAGGGAGGGAGACGAGCACACGGGTCACCTGATGGAATGTGACTACTGCCGCCCATGAACGCCTGCAACAGGAGTCACGAACGCGTTGCTGACATTTTGGGAAGGAGTATGGTCGTATCGGTAGCAATGGTAATTTTATTGTTTTGAAGTAATAGCACGATCCCAAAATGAGTCAAAGTTGAAGTATTGATGCTAAACTATTAAAAATTAAAAAAAATACTAGATACGCCTGATGGTCGACGTCAACCACAATAAGAATTTTCGTTCACTTCAAAGGCAGTAGGTATAACTTGAACCATAGGTAATTGTGGAGACTTACATAACATTACGTAACCTGAATCCGTGTGGTGATAATGAAGGCTATTGATGATGACGATGAAGTAGTGGTATTGATTCATTCAGGTATGGATTTTATCGTTTCTGCACAACGCAGTCCACTGAGGGATTAAATATGAATTAAATAAATAGTAGTGACAAATTTTAATTGTTAGTTTAAATGTACCTTTTTTTTTGTTGACGGGGTGGAAAATCCCTTCGGCTCTCCGGCTCCTTGGGGATGTAGGAGCCAGGAGTTAAATGTACCTAAGTAAGCTTTTAATTCAGGATTTCAATATAAAGTATGTTAGTAAACCTTATGAACATAAAATAAATTAATATTTAAACTTGAGTTTTTGAAGTGAAACTTCTTTAGAATCGTTGTAATTTGAAACTCGATGAAACGAAAATGCGTCACGATAAAGAAACAAACACATAAATGTATAGGATTAAGTCGGCGAGAGAATGAGATACAATACATTACACATTATTTTTAATATAATATTTTGACAGTGAATGTATTAATATTTTTAACTTTTTATTTAATACTAGCTGGTACGTAGAACGTCCGCGTGAAACGCTGCCTTAGTGGGTTCAATTCCCGGACCCGGCATAATTTTATAAGGTTTTTCTGAGATTAAAAATAATTATATCGGAAGTTTCACTTCTGCCGTGTGTGAATTGCACACACACGTTTTTTTTAACACAGTTTGTTAAGGATTGAATTATATTAATATAAAAGAACTTTTGTTTGTATGTTTGCGTCTCGTCACGTATAGATAATACCAAAAGCGCTACGTGTGACAATAATCATTACGCAGCATGTTTTTGTTATTACAAATCTTCCACTAATGTATGTTTTTGTTTATTGCACGTATTAAGATATACACGTGCTCATAACCACAAATATACTCTGATGTTTCTTTTATCTAAGAAGTTAGCGCATCGACTATTGGAAAGATTTAAGAGATGGATGCCATTAAAGATATTGCAAAGCACTGCAAAAAGAAGGAAAACTTGAAACAATCCCTATACCAACCCGTCTGGCCAGGGTGGTATAGTAGGCCAAAACCTCCTTTCTAAGGAGAGGCCTATGTCCAGCAGTCTACTATTAAAAGCTGTTGATGATGATGATGATGAAAGATATTTTATATTGGTCTAGTGGTTAGTGACCCTGACTGTTAATCAGGAGGTCGTGGGTTCGGTTTCTACCCCAGACAAATAATTGAAATAATGTTGATATTACAAACATACATTTCTTTTTTATTAATTTTACAGATATTTAAGTATGTTTAAACAGTTTGGTTACCATTTTTTTTGTAAAGTGTAAAGGGCCTACAGTAGATTTGCGAACATGCATATAACAGGATAGGAGTTTTAAATAATTATAATGTACCTAATCAATCTAGCTATATCTAGATCTATAACTCAATTTTGCTTTTATAGTATAAGCTCTACGTAGTTTGAAACTAGATGGCGTTGTGTGTCAGATGTCCGAAACTATTGTATTATTGTCTATTCTCTTTATTTCATGAAATATATGTATATTTAAATTACATTTTTAAATATATTTATAATTCATTCATTCATTCATTATGATATAAAAAATAGTGTCCCATCGGTATCGGTTACAGGGATTAAGATATCGGTGGTTAGGACTCCAGAGACAGAAACCTCCTCACAATACGTGCCGTATCGAGAAGAACTGCTTTCTGCATCAGGCCCTTAATCTAGCTGCCTAAAGCGAGCCTCTGAAGATGTAAATATTATTATCATTAAAAACCTCATGTTGATAACCGCGGGAAAGCCAAGCTTCGGCACAAATGGGTCTTAGAGGTGTTTCTACAGTTAAGCGGTTATGGGCCGAAGACATTTTAGTTTCGTAATGTTAACTTGACTGCACGGATGGCATAGTGGTTCATACTATCCTAAGTGTTGTGGGTCCGATCCCCACATGGGACGACACCTTGTGTGATCCATAAATTGTCCTTATGAGTCTGGGTGTTCTTTGTATCCGTTTCATTTATCTATGTGTGAAGTGGGCGACTTTACAAATAGATATATGAAACGGACGAACGAACGAACGAACCCACAGGATATATAGCTAATGTGGGAGTTGTCTTTAAAAAAAAAACTGTATATTACCGTAGGCCGTCACGATTGGAGTGACACCACGACTTAATAGAAAACCGGTGTTACTTACTTAGGAGTAAGTGAGGCTCTCTCCCTGGTTATAGGTGGAAGGACTCGAAGGGTAGCAGCGCACTTGGGACTCTTAGGTTGTAGATGTCCATGGGAGACGGTAGTTACTCATCATCAGGTGACCCATTTATTCCTATTCCAAAAAAAATATATAACCTAGTAGTCAAAATGTTAAATAAATAAATAATATTGTACTACATTCACATAACGCCATCTAGTCCCAAACTAAGCAGAGCCTGTACTATGGGTACTAGACAACTGATATAAATACATAAATACTTTTTTTTTTGTTTTGTAAATACATACTTATTATACATAGAAACACCCAGACCAAATCAAACATTAAATGTTCATGTACACAAATGTTTGACTTGAGCGGGAATCGAACCCGCGACCTTTGGAATAGCAGTCCGTTACACAAACCACTACGCCATTCGGTCGTCGAATATTTAATATCAGTTATATAGTTATATTTAATATCAGTGACCTACTTGTATTTGTTACACCATAATCTTGTAACTACACCTTGTAACAAACATCAAGCTAAAAACTAAGCTTGTAACATCAGCTTATAGAATTTAGGCGGGCCTGTTGGTCTAGTGGTTAGTGACCCTGACTGCTAAACCAGAGGTTCTGGGTTCGATGCCCACCCAAAACAAATATTGTGTGATGATCATTTGTTCTGCGTTTGGGTGTAATTTATCTATAATAATGTCCTCATCATCAACAGCTTTTACTAGTCCACTGCTCGCCATGGCTACTTAGAAAGGAGGTTTTGGCCTACTATACCACGCTGGCCAGACGGGTTGGTATAGGGTTTGTGTCAAGTTTTCCTTCTCTCTGCAGTGCTGTTGTTCTGCGTAGTTTTTTCCCTTAGTCGTTTCTTACGACACCCACGGGATGAATAGGGGTGGTGACACTCTGTATTCTTAATCCGTCATTACACGGACTTATAATAATCTATGTATTTAAAAATATATAAGTATGTTTATCAGCAGTCTGGTTACCGTAGTACATTCTCTGAAATGAAATGATACTTTAATTGCAGAAATATGGTACATGGGCTGTTTATAGTTGTTAGAAGAGAATCACATATTTCGTCAGTCTGTTCTGACATGCAAAATTTGAAACGTACATGCATATTACGACAAAGGATTGATTTAATAACAAACTACTAAGCTCATGTCAATAAACAATTTACATAATGTCAAATATATAATTGCAATGTCAATTTTTTTAATCCGATAATTTATTTCTAATATAGAACACAACATACAATAAAATATTATCAGGTGCTTTTGTATTTATCGCCCGTTTAGGTATTCGGTTACTGAGTATATCATTTTTTCCAAAAGCCATATTTTCAATTTCCTTTTAAATTTCAGTAGGGCCAACGCCTTTATGGTTGGTGGCAAGCTATTAAATACTTTTATACACATATTATAACATTTTTTTTGGTGTAGTGTAGTTCTGGGAACAAAATCCAGGACTAGTCTTTCACTGCCCCGAGTGTGTCTTTTGCCTTTTTAAATAAACTAGGGTCTGCGTAGTCTGGGATCAGACCGACGTGTGTGTGAGACGTTTGAAGTTATTATTATATCATTTTTATTATGGAAAAGGGGGCAAGCGAACAGAAGGGTCACTTGATGGAAAGCGACCACCGTGGCCCAAGAACGCTTGTAACTCAGGCGTCACAAGCTTGCCGTTCTTTGAGGAAGTAGTAGGTCGTATCGATCCTTAAATATCGCAGTCCTGTGTAGATTTTTAATAATGTATTAATTTCAATTGTATGACAAACACGTGTGTTTTAACTTACTAATCTAAACCTATGGACAAAGAATTATATGAAAATTTAAGAACAAATCCACCCAAGCCATATGGAGTCCATAATATGGACAGACGACCAGAGAAAATAACTCGAAAATATTCTATCAAATTGTCTCCGCATTTTTGAAGAAAATTAATAATTAAACTTGCAATACAAAAATGCTACACTTAATAGATACAAAATTGCCACGCCCTTAGAACTAGTTAATTTTCTTTGAATGCCTCGGTGGCGCAGTGGCAGACTATGCGAACGCCGTGCTGAGGTCTCGGGTTAGATTCCCGGGTCGGCACAAATGTTTGGATGATCCGCAAATATTTGTTTCGGAGTTGGGTTGGTTGGGTGTTTCCTATGTATAATATGTATGTATTTACAAAAAAAAAGTGTATAAGTCGTCGAGATATAAGTACTGCGTAGCACTTATATCTCGATGGTATAAGTACTCTATTAGACAATCTAACTTTCATACTACAAGCTTTGCTTAGTTTGAAACTAGGTTTCATTGTGTGTAATCTATTATTTAACATCCTGGGATGTTTAACAAAATAATAATAGAATAATAATAACCTCACACATCTCACACACGGCCGTCTGATCCCAAACTAGGCAGAGCCTGTTTTATGGTAACCAGACTGCTGATAAACATACTTATATATTCTTTAAATACATACATATTATATATAAATTACACCCAGACACAGAACAAATGACCGTGCTCATCACACAATATTTGTCCTGGGTGGGAATCGAACCCACGACCTCCGGCTTAGCAGTCAGGGCCACTAACCACTAGACCATCAGGCCCGTCGGTTGCGGTGCGGTTATTGTTGGTTTATGTGGAGTATCGAACAAAACTCGACATATTCGCGATAGCTTTTAGCATGTTAACTTAACTTTAGCAAATGTGCTATAATACAGGTGGCTACCTATCCTTTCCGAGTGTAAGCGTTATCGGCCCTAATTTGCCACGTTTGTAGATTAAAACCACTAAAAAGTAGCCTACACTTACTGTAATTTTCTGTAGCTGTTCCTATGCTTCGGTGGTTCAAATACAGTTCCGTAGTTCTAATTAAATCTGTACAAAGACAAAAATTGTTTCTGCTGATGCTATGAAATCGATATTCAAGTTGTACCAGGTTTCACGTTACAATAGAAACAGCTGCCAAGAAATTTGTAAGTCATCTGTGTCTCAATCAGGTGAAGAAAGTTAGGATGTCATCTGAGCAATATTCTTTTTTTTGACAACTCCCTCATTAGGAATACATTCTGTGTCACGGGGGACTTTACAAACATACATGAAACGGACACCCAGACTTAGAGCAACAATTTGTGGATCACACAAAGTGTCGTCTCTTGTGGGGTTCGAACCAACAACACTCAGCGTAGTAGGAAGCGGCGTGGCGACCGCTTAAACCACTCCGTGCAGTCGAGTTGCAGTCGAGCAATGATAGCTATCGTGCTTTATTAGGTATCTGACATAACTATTTAGTGGTAATATTATATCTGGCGGTGATTGGAGATACCATATGGATAGACATATCAAGTGCTACCGTGGTAGAGCCATGCTTCGGTAAATAAGGGCCGATACGACCAGACTAATACCAAGGTCTCACAGAAAACCAGCGTTATTTTCTCGTTCCTTTTCACTGAGTGAGTGTGGTAACGGAGCCCGGGGGAGGTCACTCAAACGGCCTCTTGGGTTGCCTGTGATCATGGCCGGCGGTAGTCACTTACCATCAGGTTTCCCATCTACTTGTTTGCCCCTCTATACTATCAAAAAAACTTACAAACTTAGTAGAAGTAGGTATGACAGTAATCTGAAAGATAAATCGCTTACTACGGTCCTATTTTAACTAACTAACTAACTAAAGTAACTTTACTAAAGCAAACTTAAAATCAAGAGGATTTTATTTTCCAAATACTTCTATTCACGGTACAATTGTTATACGATCACAATAGCGAATTTAGCCACCCATCCTAGACTATTTACCTTTCTAAGTAGAGGATGTTGATAAAAAAATGTATCTTAGTTTACAATAAGCGAGGTTTCATGTTTATATTATGGTTAGTTATGAAAACAAATCTCACCACGGGCATAGGTGACCTCATAATGTAAATATGTTTGCATGCGCCGATAGCTGTTTGAGCACTAACAATAACATTGATGGTAACTAGTACTCCGACGCTATGAGCTGGGTGGTGGGCTGAAAATCGTACTTACAAGGTACACCAAGGTAGGTAGAATTACCTTTAATGTACCTACTCTGTTCATTGTTATATCAGCAGGCCATTTAAGCTCTGTAAATCCCAATAGTTTAATAGCGGGTGTTAAGGGTTTATTTGTGTGTTTTTCAAGATCAATAGTTTTAAAGATTTTATGGTTGATAATCCATTTTTGCGAGAAGCCGAAAATCGAACGAAGTGGCGTGCAATAGGACAGGCCTTTGTCCAGCAGTATTCACAATAATTAAGCTTCGATTATGAATTAATGCCTTTTTGAAATTACAATTCTTATTGCGTCCATAAGAATTGGTGTCAATAAATACTGACCTGTCAAGACGTTCTGTTGAACATGAGGTTTGTTCTATGGCTGTCTTTCGTCTACAAATGAGTTTTTCGCCTATACATAAGTTGTTTTATTTTCCCGACTCGTTCTGTTAATTTCATAACTTTAAAAGACAGATTTTAATATAATTATACGTATATAAATATGTATATTATGTGCATCTGAGATCTAAAACTAGCAGTACATCCTACTTCATAAAAAATGTATTTAGATTCGGATGTGCTTTTTTAGTTTATCTGCATTTACGTAGCCTATGTTGTCTTTGTAGAAAATGTTGAAATACGGTGCTTTTTTAGGAAAAAAAACGCCGTGTGAAGTTCTGAAATCCGGGCATTGATTTTTATACACTAATTTATCAAAGGTCCACTAGTCTATATTTTACGTAAATTATCAATTTTCAATAACAATTTTATGTTTGTTCACAGGGTCCGGAGTCGGCACTGAACTCAAACCCGGGTGGCGCCGCGAAGCCGCCGCTCATCAACTCATTCGAGCTGGACCGGTGTCTGGAGCGGTGAGTGTATATTATATCTGACTCTCTTACCCACACTATTTTGTCTACGTTGACCACCCTAAGAGGGAAGCAACTCTTTCGTGCAGAAGACTGCAGTTAAGACCTGTTAATACTGTTTTTATGACTGAGACAACTTGGTAACGATAGAATGGTTGATAATGTAGAAAAGGGTGGTTGCTATGAATGTTTTCGACTGAAAATCGTGAATGGTTAGCATTAAGTGGGCTATACATCTGGATAAAAAAAAAACACACCATGAAGACACACGTACACAATGGAAGCGTCTAGTCAGAAGTATTCTTACGTTGGTAAAACATACAAACACAAATGCCTAAGTTCACACTTAACACTAGTCTTAGAGAATTTTGCCTCACATACGTAATAGGCACGTGTACTGGACGTAGTCACAGTCAGCCTATAACCACGTCTAATGCAACCTGGTGCAAACGTGAAGTAATTCAAAAGCATGTAACACGAAATCGCTTTATTCCAAGACTATCCATAATTATATATTCTGTGTGGTGACGGATTAAGAATACGGATTGTCACCACCCCTATTCATCCCGTGGGTGTCGTAAGAGGCGACTAAGGGAGCAAACTACGCTGGACAACAGCACTGCAAAGAGAAGGAAAACTTGAAAAAAACCCTATACCAACCCGTCTGGCCAGCGTGGTGTAGTAGGCCAAAACCTCCTTTCTAAGGAGAGGCCTATGTCCAGCAGTGGACTATTAAAGGCGGTCGTTTTTTGTCATTTTGTAATAACTAATATCTACTGAACTCAGTGAGCACTGTTACAATACGAGTATACTAGACATTTTGATGTAACTATACTCATTAATACCCGTCGCATGCATTCGCCTTTACAGCCTCTCCTATACTACAATCTCAGCCCCGTTTCTTCGGTATCCTTTACACTATCTCTTTCGTACTACCCATTTTCTCACCCTAATAATTTACACTTTTCCTCTGTGTGATCCACAAATTGTTGTTTTGAGTCCAGACTCAGAACAACAATTTGTGGACATTACATGACATGTCCCCCGCGACATAGGAATATATTCCTAATGCAGGAGTTGTCTTTTTAAAAAAGAAAAGAAAGAGATAAGATAAGACTCATCTGAAAACGATAACATTGCACACACGGCTGGCCATAACAGAACCTAGCCAAAACCAATTGCAATATTCCACATTGCCCGGCGCCAAATGACATTGGACAGAGGATTGATGACGCTCACCGTTATGATAAAACTATACTCATGGTATTAAAGAATTAGAACTTCTCCCACATTTGTTTACTATTGCGAGTACAATAGTGAGTAACATAATGTCTGTAGTTGCTTGCTGGGTGATGTCATCTGTACCGTGTATGTCTATTGCGAAAGTTTTAAAACGTATTCAGGTGTAGTATTTCTCCAAAATGAATGGGGTCACTACGAATGACAGCAAATATATGCCGTAAGTTCTTGTCAAAGTTAGTTTGTTTAAATGAGCATTAGGTAGGTGGCCATAAACAGAGAATCATTTTAAGAAAATTTAGTGAATCAAGGGCTTTAAATTTGGAAAACTTAATGGCTAGTGCAAATAGAAAAAAAAATTAAAATATATATTATGTTGCCTCGAAAATACATATTAGTATGTATGTGTAGACCTAATTATTGTACTGAAAATCTAACACAAACTTTTCAATTTTACTGAAAATTATTAAGTAAAATTTGAACGAGGAGGGTCCAATTCGAACACCATCAGGACTAGTGGTGGTCGCATTAAAAGGATGGTGCAAAGAACTGGAGTAGACTGAAGACTGACTGAAGACTTATTAAGTGGGCTTCCGTAGATGTAAAACTTGTGCCATATTGGTTAGATATCTCCTTATAATGGATCGAAAATATGACCAAAATGATAATAACTATAATAAGTGTTTAAAGTGTGTGAAATATTGAAGTCACCCCAGTATTCAAATGTATTTTCTTTACAGGGAGGAGTCCGGCAGGTGGGGCGGCGAGGCGGCGCGGCGGCGCCGGCGCAGCTCGCCCCCGCGCCGCGCCTCGCCCCCTCGAGATCATGAACCGCTTGCGCTTGCCCGCGTACGTACTACACCTATGTCTAACGTAAGAGAAAATATTTCTTTTATCAAATTTTGAACTCCTAAACAACTGATAAGACAGACAAATTAAAGTAAACATCACCTAAACAAATTACTCACTTACAAATAGATGTATAATGGATTCGAATTACAACATATGGCTCTCTTTAACAATTTCAAATTGTCACAGGCATCAGCCCCTACTTCTCCAACTGGAGGTTCAGCGCACTCGAGCCCTGCGCCAGTGTCTCCTGCAGGCAGCGCGGGCGCTGCTGCAGGAGCTCGCTCCCCACTACCGCTGGTGGCACCAGACCTTCTGGCGATGCAACTACTTGACCAACACACGCAGCTGCAGGCGTTAATGAAGCAACGCCTGTTCCATCAGCATCACATGCAAAAGCAGGTACTTATAACTTAAAAGGATTGATTGTTCAAAGAATTATTTGGTAAGACTTCTATTAAGGTTTTTGGATGTTGTTGATTCCATTCCAAAATAAGATAAATAAAGCGTTGACAGTTCGTTATTGCAATTTATATTATAAACAGATTCCAATTTAAAACAATTATGCAAATCTATGCCGTCTTGATTTTATAGCATTTGTTGTCTTAAAGAACTTCACGTGCGTGGGAGTAAATAACTAAAACATGAAGATGATTATACAAAAGCGTAAACAAGGTAGGTTTAATTTATGACTAAATCTAGAAGATGGATATAGAACAAGTTTTGCAGGAAAGGTTCTACTTCGAGTTGTTCTTAGTCTGCTTTTTGGCTTATTCAAACATTTTGAAGCAAGCTATGATATTAGTCACAACTAAGAACTAGTTGAAGATAAAGCTATAGTGGTAAATTGAAAGAATCGAATTGGTTTATTTAATGTAATGTAATGGAAAAGTATTTACGTGTTCGTTATTATTGGTGCAGCACATGTCTTCGGAGGCAGCGAAGCGACAGTTGGAGCAGTCGCGACTGCAGGAACAAATCAACCTCAATCTACTGTCACAGTCGCATCTTCCTCCACCCGATACGTCGCCTGGTAAGAGATTTTTAAGGACTGAAGAACTTCTGCTCGTAGTGTAATTCCAAGCCACTTAATATATTAGCCACAATACAACCACTTATTTATTTTGAAACTTTTCTTGAGTTCGTTATGTTTTAAAATTTTGCTTCCAAATACAATAAATATATTTTTTTTAAATACCTGAAGCAATAAATTCAGGACCCAGAGACACCTGAAAATTTCAGAAATAATGCTAAATTAATTAAATAAAATATGTTTAATATGTACTTAATTATTTATTATCGAGTTGAGGTCTTGGCTTAATGATGGCCACAGCTAATGTTCACGTCTGAAACGGTAGTCCTTCACAACCAGTCCAAAAATCATTCCTCGCACAATAATTATATGTACAATATTTTTGTAAATTTTAAATTAGACTGTAGTACCATCATGTATAACTGCTCTTAGAAATAAGAAATTTCATCAGCGTGCTGCCTCCTCATAATCTAGCTCTATCCTCAGGTTCTCTGCAGCAACAGCTTGGAGCTCAGCAGCAGCAGCTAGTGCAACAACTGCAGGCTGTTCAGCGTCAGTACCTGATGCATGGGCCTCTATCAGTGCCGCCTAATGCGCCGCCAGGTCAGTTGGACATGGCAGGTTAGAAAACTTCTATTTATGACACATTTAGATTAAGGCTTAGTATCATGAGAATAATATGTTAAATATTTCGGATTAAATCAATTGTAGATCTTTACCATTGCATTAAAATGGCTGAAAGTGCAGGAAACTCTTAAATAAAATGATGAGTCAGCTATTAAATCAAAATACGATGTTATTAACTGTCTAGTAGATATATCGTTGATACAATAAACTGGTTCTTTTGTAGGTTTGATGCTATGGGGCAGTGAGATGGAGGAGCATCCTCTGTTCGGGCGTGGTGTATGCAAGTGGCCCGGCTGTGATGCACTTGCTGAAGACTATCAAGCATTCCTCAAGTAAATCTTTTTTCTTTTAAGAACAATAACATTATCTATTATAAAGAAATAGCATGATTGTACTTATCAGAGAATTGTATGCAAGTTACGAGAAATTTTAATAAAGTTCCATGATATACAGGCATTTGGAAGCTGCTCACACCTTGGACGATAGATCAGCCGCTCAGGCGCGGGTCCAGATGCAGGTGGTCGCCCAGCTCGAACTGCAGCTGCGACGTGAACGTGACCGCCTCGCTGCTATGATGCGACATCTGCATGCCGCCAGGGACACCACCCACCATCCAGCTAAACATCCCCATGGTAATGCCTACTACTGTATTAGCTGTACTAGCTTTTCCCTGTGGTACCGCCAGCATATGTGTCGGTTATAGTGGTCAAAAGTAGCCTACGTCTTTCCTCAAGAATCGTACTATCTCCATACCAAATTTAATCTCAATCGGTACAGCGTTTATTAATTCCCCATAAAAAAATCCATCTCTTTTTCACCTTCTTGAAGAATGACTTATAGGATAAAAGCTATCATATATCCTTTCCCGGGACTAAAACTATCTTTATACCAAATTTCATCTAAATCGGTTCAGCGGTTTAAGCGTGATAAGGCAATATACAGATAGACAAACAAACACTTTTGCATTTATAATATTGGTATGAATAATTGTAACAAGTCATTTACACACTGACTCTTCGTGACTTTGTTTCACAAATTTGGACCAAGAAAGTCCTTTTCCAAGTTGATTATAAAATATCGTTATATTTTAGTATTTTACAGTTACATTGCAGTTTTTGTGCTATTTGACCATTATATGACATCACTAGACCAGGCATTAGTCAAGACACAGAATCAAAAAGATCAAAAAGAAAAAAAATCCTTTATCATACTCAGATTTTAGAATCACAGTTTTCTTTGGCAAAGCGCTTTAAAAAAGCGCTTAGCTTTTTGGCAGTCAATTATGATTTATGAGTAAAACTAAGGTTATATTACTAGACGCGATTGAATAATACTACTTGATAAATTGTTAGGTGGGGCTGCTGAAGGTGCTTCTCCTGGACCAGTGCGACGTCGTGTTTCAGACAAGTCGGGCGTTGCTATAGCCGGAGGTAGATAATAAATTTGAAATACATTCACGCAAATTAAGGAAAAAACATATTTTAGTGAAAATTTGATAAAAAATAATGATTTATGATATTAAAATTATAATTTCTGTCCGTAAGGTCTTCCCTATATGCTCGAAAGAGCTGGATTAGATGTGCAACAAGGTAAAAACAATGACTAAGAAATTAAAGTGTGAAAACAAAATTATTTTGTGAAATCAAATTGCATTAATGTAGGATTTATATAAAGTAAAAGTAATTGTATTAATTTAATCCTTAACCATTTCCAGAGATTCAACGCAATCGTGAGTTTTACAAATCTGCGGATGTCCGGCCTCCCTTCACATACGCTTCTCTCATTCGACAGGTTAGTTGAATGTAGCTTTTGATACAAAAAAGTTTTGAAATAAGTGTGATTTATTTGCTGTTGTTTAAAAAAAGAACACTAAAATTATTTCTTTGAACGGAATAGAATCGTTTATAAGTAAATATTTAGTTTTCAGTTAAATCAATGCCATGTTGTATTATAAGGCGCTTTGGAGTGCCTCAGGGCAGTATATTAGATCCAAGTTGATTTATTATAATTTGTATTCTATTTTTCGCGTGTTACATTTGTAAATAATTGACCTTTATGGTATTGCAAAACAAGAAACTCATAGAAAACTTTCGTATTTTTCAGGCTATAATAGAATCTCCGGACAAACAGTTGACTTTGAATGAGATTTACAACTGGTTTCAGTCTACATTCTGTTACTTCCGGCGAAATGCAGCTACTTGGAAGGTATGTCTTAATTTTTTTATCAAAAAGTAAAAAGAAGACCGAACATTAATATTAAATTGCATAAAATGAAATGAAGAAAAATGGTGTTGTACATTAAGTTTTTAATTGACAAGATGAATAATGATCTTGTGTAGAGCTAGATGAACTAATAATTTATTTTTGGATTAAACACCGATTGCAATGCAAAGAGACAAGGTAATCTAGTCATGTCTTTATTATATTTATTCCCGTAGTTATAAAACAATCTTCAATGAAATTATTTTTGGCAACTTTTATCTCCTTTGATTTTTCAATAGTAATTACCGTTTCATCTAAAAATAGAGAAGTTTAATTTGAAGATTGATTTAATTTATATTACTTAAGATGCTTCTAGTTTTAAGTGAGAACGATATGTGAGCTATACGTATCGGTATAATGTCAACGATGCGCTATGAAATTAACAAATCTCGACGGTATCCATTATCGAAATATAAATATAGAAAGATATTACACTGTCGTATTTAGAGGTGGTAAATATAAAGTCGAACGTAAAAGCGAGCGGTCAGACGATAAACGGAGAGTAGTGGTAGCGAGAGGCGGCACATAGCGCATCGTGCGGCGGTATAGCGGAGAGCGAATAAAGAGGTGGTTGAGTGGGGGACAGAACGCGGTGCGTCACAACCTCTCGCTGCACAAGTGCTTCATGCGCGTGGAGAACGTGAAGGGCGCCGTGTGGACCGTGGACGAGGTGGAGTTCTACAAGCGCCGCCCGCAGCGCGCCGCGCACACGCACCCGCCGCCGCTGCACGCCGGGTACGGCCTGCGCCTGCCATTGAGACCGAGCTCTAGCGCCACTCACTACACTCCACACCGACACTGCACACCGACACTGCTCCGAGAGACACTATCGTTTACATTTTTCACACATTTCGAAAACAAATAATCTGTACTTAAGATTTCACTCCACAAAAATCTACTCTACGATTTTACCCGATATCCGCTTTTTACTTTTTAAATACTTTACATTCACCAAAAAAAAACTGCACGTTTCAGAACAGAATTTTACACACCATACTGAGCACGACTTCACGGTGGAAAACGGACGCATGATTTATACACTTGTACAAATACGTTGACACCGTTGTCGCTATAACATTTGTATGAAGCCTACACATGTGACTAAAACCTCAAAAAAACTCAACTCTATTTTTAACACTACAATACTAACCATACACATACAAACTAAACTTACAATTTTTACTTTTACATACACATACATACTAAACTTACAATGTTTATTTTTTTACTTTAAAACTCTACGAATAACACAACAAACAAATATTTATACTTTCCAAGGACCGTTACAAAAACTAATTACCAAAAAAACTTAAACACAATACAATAAGTCAAATACTAATTAAAATCATAAACCACAACAAAATACAAAGTGAATACTAAAACACAGCAAAGATACTAACTCAAATATAACACATATACTAAAACACAGCACAGATACTAACTCAAATATAACACAGATACTAAAACACAGCACAGATACTAACTCAAATATAACACAGATACTAAACAAACACAGACTTTCTCAAAATTGTATGTGCTGTAAACTCAAATATTTAATAAATATCCTAATACAGAACCAAGATATCAGAACTTCACAAATAAATACTAAACATGTGTCTCAAAGTATAACATGAAATTTTACATCTTTCATAAAACCACTTGACTTTTCAACAACACAAAACATTACTTTCAAAATTCATAGAAATTACTAAACATTTTTTACTACTCGTACCAACTGGATGCACAAATCAATGAATATCTGAAAATGACGATATGAATGCTAACTACGTCCTTACAATATTTAAACACTGCTCAAACACACCATACATAACTTCAGTACATTTTAATCTTCTCTTAAATATTTTCTATCTAACCTAGCGGTGTATCTAACTTTTATTGTGTAAATAAACGTTTCATCTCGTTTCAGATTTGGATATGTAATTATTTGTGTAGTGGGCTCTTAACTATTGTGAGTGACGTCATAACGTGTTCGTTATGACGTCACCAATATGTGAGGTCATGTAAATTGTTTTATCGTATTTAGGTTTTATGTGTGTGTACGTGGGTTTCGGCACAACGGTCAATAACGTTTTCTCGCTTGCCTATTAAACTCCTATCCCGTCGATCCTTCTGGGTTTCTGGGGCTGTCTCCTCCTGCATGGTACGATGTTCCGTTCCACGACGATCTTTTGCACTTTCATTGTTATTGTTTTCCTTTGACGAATCACTATTCTTAACAATGAAAGCGCAAACCGTAACTTAAGCATTACAGATATTTGGTTAACCACTCGTATAATAGATATTTAAACGGAGATGCAATTATAGAACGCTATCCGGACGAACCTGTCACTGCACAAATGTTTCGTGCGGTACGAGGATGACTTCGGCTCGTTCTGGATGGTGGACGACGCGGAATTCGTGAAGAGACGCCACCTGAGCCGGGGCCGGCCGCGCAAGTACGAGCCGGCCCCCGGACACCCCGGGCCCGCCGCACACAACCCGCCACAGTAAGGGCGCCGCCCATTCACGCGACCGTCCAACGACTCTGCTTAGTTGGGCCTTTACAGATGTTCATGATGTATCTTAGTATTCACTTATAAACTACTTTTATGTAAACTTAGAGCTCAAAGATAAACTAGTAGTATTTTGGGTAAATAATAAAATCATCTATCGATTATGAACATTTAAACACAAAAAAGGCCGACTAAGAACACACTATAGTCTTAAATATTATTAGAGTAGGAAAGCAAGCAAGCAAATATCTGACCACAAAACTGAACAAAATATTTTTGATTTCCATTACATGTTTACAATTAAACGTGAATCGTTGGACGATCGCGTCCAAAATAGAGTTATTGTATGTGAAATGAATCGAACCGAGAATTACCAACAATTAATGAGAAACGGGTACTTCTCGGTAATTACACACTAGATTTGATGTTTCTGACCATTATTGTAAAGTGTATCACCGTGTAAGCTTAGATTAATTCAACATGTCATGTTAGTCTGTAACTAGACACGTGATTGTTTATAATATAGAAGATTCTGAACATACATGTGTATGCTTATATTGCTTCCTTTAGAATATTACATTTTGTCGCAGACATCGATAAAATGCAATACTTAGTTCAAAAACTTGTTTTACAATTTGGTATGATACTCGTAAACCATAGTCAATGTTAACAGTTGGGTACTTACAATGATCTTCTTGCGTATAGTTTGCCAGTAAAAATTATTATAAAAAACTTAGAAAATGATGATCAACACTTTAAACTCATCTATGTACCTAACTAAAATAAAAAGGTCATCTAAGTAAGTAATATAAGCACACACTAGTATTATAGACTCCTAGAGTGCGAAGCTATAACCAATTGTTTTGCAATAGTTTTTAACATCACATTACAACAAATAACTTGTTTAATAAATTAGCTTAAACCATATTTTGCTACTGTAATTACAAGGTATATTTTAATTTACACCTGACGGTACGCCGGGACTATATCGATGGATTATAAACGATGTTTGTTTTTACAATGACTTGCATGTATTGCATCTAATACGATATGTTGTAAAGGATCGTCGTTGGATACCCAAGTAAGATTAAATATAACATTTTAATCTTTTACTATTCCTAATCTTGAAATACTTGTGCACGTTATCCCTCAGGTAAGTGTGATGCTTTTTACGCTTCGCTTGTGCATTTTTGTCGCATGATAGAATAGTATTTTTCTAACATTGTTTTTTTGATAAGCTTGCCTTTTTTCCATTTTCTATTTTTATTCTATTTATCTTTCTCTATCACACACACATACACACACACTCAATGTCACACTTGCACATATTAATTGGACTTTATATTCAAAATTATACACTCTACAAAATAAACACAAAACATATATCACTATAAATAGTCTTCATCGTTATAATTTAATTTGGAAGAGGTCTGAAATGGCCGGGGTATGATTTTTAATATTTTATTTTATTAAATAATTAGCATCATTAAAAATATAATTAGTAACGAAGTTTTGAAATAAACAATATTTTATTAAAGTAATTAAACTATTTCTGAAAGTTAATCATTTTGGACAGATGTGCAAATATTATAACCGAGTTATATTATCACAGGTTTATGGGAGCTCAAAGTCCACCAATGATGACCAGCCCTCATGGATATAGCGAAGCACTAAAGCGAAATCTTCAGGTAAGTTTTAAAATACCAGAATTGTTCTATTTCTTTTGTATAAATGTATGGAAAGACTACAATTATAACTTTTTTAAACAGGGTATGATGGAAGATTGCAACTTGTCGTATATATCCGGTGAGGATCATATGATGCAGTCAGAAGATTACCCTTCCTCTCACGAGGACTACAGGTAAAGATACTAATTAATACATAACTCTCGTAACATATTTTTAATTTTGCCAACCCACATTTTCAAGAGTAAAAGCGGGACCAAGTGATTTGTGGAAGGATCTAGAAATTATATTGAGTGTATGTTTCAAGCGGTTATATTGGGCACCTTCAAATATGGATTAAATGTGATCCCGCAATTGCGGGTCCTTTATTAGGTTCAATATTCCGTGTGCTAGATAAATGCTACCTAGAAGCATAATTCAGTTATGGAAATTACACTGGTTTGGCATTCGATTTTAGCGACATTATAGTACAGACCATTTCATCAGGGTCCGTATCTAAAAGAACAACAAATGAGTGTAGTTCCGTTTCTCGAGATCTTTGATGAGGGTATTAGGTTGTAGGGTTTTTATATGGTCAACAAGATCCTTTTCGACATTAACCTCATTAACAGACGGAGAGTAGGTTTTGGTAGAAGAGAATAGCTCTGTTGGTGTACGTGTACTATTACAAGAATCATCCGTGATTGCCATCTTGGCTTTCGAGATACCATTATAGGATTTATTATTTCTAGCCGACCACCAATGATGAACGGTTACGGCAGCAGCAGTTCGTCCCATGACGTAAAGGCTGAGGATCTGACCAGTGACGCGCAGGATGTCAAGCCTAATATCTACGCGCTTAAGAATGAGATGCAAGCATCTGATTACTCTAACAAAGGTAAAGCTTTAATGATTTTAAATAATTATGATGTAGAATGACATGAAGGAATTTGTAGAGGTAAGTGGATGTAATAAATAAAAGAAAAATTATCTGTACCTGATATGGCTTCGTGTATTTTTTTTTTCTGTACTCTGAACAATTTTAATAACTGATTCAAGAGATCGTCTTGCTAAGTTTTATTACGTAAACGATCATCGAATGTTCAAAAGATTTAAAAAATAATATACCGAAACATGAAATAGTTTTAAAAACATTCGTATCAAATTTCAAAAAAAGAAAGATTCTATTTTAAAAGTTATTCTTTAAAACTCTCCGTCTTTTAAATTTTTGTTTTTAGTCATATATTTTTTGGGTTGTGTTTAAACAAAAACACTGCAAACGATTTTCTTTTTGAATTGTTTTTTTAAGAAATTTGTAGGTAGTCATAATTTTTAATTTCTATGAAGAATTGATCATGTAATATAAAAATGAAACAATATTCTTTATTAATTATATTGTATGTGAATATACCTTTGTACTTAAAACAACTACCTACCTATAATAATATTTCCATTTAAAGAAAAATGATTTTCAATTACCTTCCCCTATTTAAAATATTCGAACACCTAACTTCACTGTTATTAATTTACAGATTATTCAAATTCCAACAAGGAGTCATCCAGCAACCGCTCCGGGGAGACAAGTCCTTACGATGACTATCCCCGCCCTGAGGACAGGTACCGCGCCTCCATGTCTCACATTAAAGATGAGGCTGAGAATCTGTCCCTCAATGAACAGAGATCTGACAAATAAGCTGCCCTGTATGCTGTGGAGATCAGCCCTTACTAGAGGGAGTCTTCTATCTTCCTTGGAGTATGGCCACTCATGGTAGTCTGACATAGAAGGCATCATGGCCGTGCAATGTGTCAAGTGTATTGTGCGCAAATGTGGACAGAAAGTGTAAGTGAGTAACAGACACATTCGAATATTTGGCGTTTATTATCACAGTATATAATACTATATTAATTACGGGTGTAGATCTATTTCAAGTTATTAGAAATGGTGTTCTAGAAAGTGTAATGTGTTCACTGTTGGAAGTTTTTATAATAAAACGAAAATATGGACGATCTCGTTATGAGGAATTGTAAGTTAGAGTTAACCAAATATTTTTTGTTTTATTTTTTAATTGACCCGGTTTTAACGGGGTTTTCAAGTATTATAGGTTTTACGATTTTTTTTATTATTAATTTAGTTTTCTCTTAGGTTTGGTAGCTGAGGTAGTTCTACTTGTTAGTAATATTTAGAATGTAAGTGTTAGAAGGATTTTAGAAGGAACGGATTGCGCAAATAATCATCGATCCAACGATAAAATAACCTTAAAAGGTTCATATCAATATTTAAATAAAAAAATATTTAATCATTATTTGTAATATACAAGTAATAAGAACAATAAGTAGTAACTATTGGTATGCTAAAGTAAGTTAAATAATTAGACGCCAAGCGTTTCAGTTCAATTGTCACACAGATTTATTAAAACTAGTAAATGAGAATCATCACGAAAGGAAATGAAAAGAAAAAGAACTGATGAATTGTTACGTGGGGAAGACACACACACACACACAAATACACACACACAGACAAAAGGAAATTTGGTTGGTTTCCCAATTGCGTCGAGTGTGGAGAAAGGGAAAATGAATTTTCTAAACGTTCGCTTTTATTGTGAAGCAAAGAGATGTGTGTGTGTGTGTGTGTGTGTGTGCGTGTGTCACAATGTGCAATATCACATAATACGAATGGCTTTTGTCATCTAGTTATTATTAAATCTATTACATTTCAGACACATTGAAAACAAATAGATCTCAAGATTTTTTGTTTCAAAAACACAATCCATAGACCGCATTATTATTTTTTTACATAATTTTGTGATTAACGATCTGATGTTAAGTTATATTTTTCGAAGGCGTGCCATCATTTTTAATGGTACTATTTTTTTTTATTAGTTTGTGATTCCATGGAATTGTTTTTAGTTTAAGCTTAGAATGTAAATATTTATCACGAATTGTAAAAATAAATCTCTTTTGGAAAAATGATAAAATATTTAGACGAGTGTAAACTTAAATATTGCATATTAAATCGTTCATGTTGTAGAAAAAAAATATTAGAAAAAATAATACTTAGTAGTTAAACAATTTTCACTGTACTCTGGTAATTTTTATTTTCGTTAAAATTTATCTACTTATAGATTTTCGTGCATTTTTCGATTTCGCATTTAATATAAATATTTTTAAGTACGTGTTATGTTCAATTATGTTACTTTTTCGATAATGAAAATGTCGAAAAGGGTAAAAACAACCATATCACACATTTATGTATACTTAACGTAGAACTGTAAAATGACTATATAAAATGTATATTCGACTTCGCAGTAACTTTGGAATTAAATAACGTATACATTAGCAACGTAGGTGTCACGTACGTTCAAATTATTTGCAAAATTTGAATTTGTAAACGCTAAAGGCCAACTTGCACGCAAACACATACACGCTCACACGTTTTTGACAAGTTTGACGCATTTCATACTGTGCAGTAAATCCTCTTACAAGTATTTATAATCATAAAAATCTCAGGAATCAGACTGAAATTAAGTAAATATTTTATTCCTATGACACATTTTGTTAGAAGCTTACAACCCCTTTGGAATTTGAATATTTTTAATTAGATTTTTTTATGGTAGAAGTAGATAGAACAAAGAATGAGTTATTAATATTAATTAATATAAAAATAATCATTTCTAAGACATAGCTGATTGATTGTCAATAATCTGAAACTTCTATGTGGTCATAAATCTCTTCTAAACCGAAAAAAGTTTTTAACCAATCACCGTCAGAGAGTTCTTTACTCATGAGCAGTTTCTATATGAAAGACAAAACCGCACTGTCATCATTTGGAAAAATAATGTCAAGAAGAACATTCCCTGAAATCTTAAAAACCCTCCCCCCCCCCCCCCCCCCTCCCTAATCAAAAAAGGACAGCAAACGCACTTATATCTGATTCGCAGGCAGCTGTCCACGGTAGTCACTTATCATAAGGTAAACAAGCACGTTCTAGATACTTCTACTTTCCCACACTACGAGTAGGGACCGATTGCGGATTTACTGTCAAAAACGTGTGAATTAGACTATGGTATAGAAGAATTATAGAAAAAAATTAGAATCAAATGTATTTGCTTGCGAGACCCATCCGCCTATAATGTATACAGCCATGAAACCACCGATACTTTTTTTTTTAATTTCAAGACGTTTTAAAATACCATAGTCTGACTAATAATTTATAATTATCTTTTCACACGCATTCGTATCAAAAACCATCCAAAAATATTTATTTATTTGTTCAAAATAAGTAAAGAAGACTTTTAATTATGTTGTATGAAATTACTTGAGTTCATTTTACAATAAGTTTTTTTAAATAATTTGTTTTTTGTTAAAACAAAATATGAAGTTATTAATATTTACTATAAAATATTTATTGGGTATTTATACACTATTCGCCTCTTATAACTCACCGTGTGAATTATTTAATAGCCTTCTTAAAATTCTGACATTCAAATTTTCCCTGTAAGTGAGTAATTTTAGTGCAGGTTCACTTATGCAATGCTTAGCTTGATTTAAGTAATAAAAACTGAATATGAGTTGAGACCCTTCGTTCAACAGTGGACAGCGATAGTCTAGTGACGATTAAGTGTTGAAATTTTGACACGGGGAAAATTGTTTAGAGGAAAAACAATTAAAAAAATATTTTCTTCTTAACTACATTATTATTGAATGATATTGTTAAGCAGCATTTCTATCCACAAAGGGGTCAAATTAAAAACAAATATTTGTATTCATACGCGGTTTTAACTCCTGGAGCGCTTTGGTAACCGTAGTTTACCGCCATTAGACTACACGGATGGCGTTGTGGTAGGCTATGATTGTGAGTGTTGTGGGTCCGATCCCCACATGGGACAACACTTTGTGTGATCTTCAAATTGTTGATCTGAGTCTGGGTGTTCTGTCCGTTTCGTGTATGTTTGTAAAGTCCCCCGCGACACGGGATATTTGCCTAATGCGGGAGTTGTCCTTATTAATGAAAAAAAAAAGTTTGTCATTTAGATCATAAAAACAAGAATTAATCTCATTTACTCTGTGGTGATGCAAATAGAATATCTACTCAATATAACCAAAAGCATTTTTAAATATATACTTTTAATAGATAAATATTTTAAACGTGGCCATTTTGTGAATTGGGTCTTCAGAAAAGAGAAAAAAGAAGTAAAATAGAAGAAGGTGTAAGAGATAAGGGGCGAGTGGTGCCAACATTATAAAACGAATACGTGTGAAGCTACTTAACAGTTTAAGTACAATGTACATTTATAGTTTTTATTAAACGTTGCACGAACTAACAGCAGATAACATTGGAATTGATACAAGTTTTATTTATTATTATGACATTATTTTTTTATATTGTTTAGAATTAAAAAAAATCCCTATTTTGTTACAATCACACTGTATCGCATCTAAATCCAATATTTGTTAAGTGGTTTATCAAATGTTGCACTGTCTGCAATATCGTATGCGAATTAGTGTGGATTTGTAGGATTCAGTGTGAGTCAGTCCTTATGTTGCGATCCATTTTACGCAGAATGCCAGACCGAGTGCTTATTGTCTGTGGCGAGCGCCAACACGCATATTTTTATTGATCATTGTAAATTATACTTACTTAGTGTTGTATTAAACGAAATCATTACAATTATAGTATGTTTTATTGCATCTGTGTGGTGACTGATTAAGAATACGGCATGTCACCACCACTATTCATCCCGTGGGTATCGTAAGAGTCGACTAAGAGAACAAACTGCACAGGACAACAGCACTGCAAACACAAGGAAAACTTGAAACAAACCCTATACCAACCCGTCTGGACAGCGTGGTATGGTAGGCCAAAACCTCCTGTCTAAGGCCCACGTCCAGCAGTGGACTATTAAAGGCTATTGATGTGATGTGATGATGATAATTGAATCTGGTTCAAGGTTTCTTATAGATGAGGTCGATAAGTCATAACATTATGTCCTTATTTTTATTAGGAACTGAGTTTCGCCCGTGGCTCCTTTTGTATATCAATCAAAAACAATACTTTTCTGGAGGAATGAAAGATATTTAAAGTTTCTCCCTGTAACTACCCTTGGCAACATTTAAGCAAAATTTTATGATCATGGGTTTGTGTAAAAGGGTAAAAAATGAACAAAATTACTTTCACATTTGCAATATTAGTTAAAATGTAAGCTTATTTCGGCTATTTTACTGGTTAGTATCTTGACTGCTAAGACAGGGGTCGTGGGTTCGATTCCCAACCAGGACAAAAATTACAGCCTACTGAACTTATATACATGTATTCTTATGTTCTTCAAGTTGATAGTTCCTAATCCTTACTAATTGTGGTGATATACAGACAGCCAGTTTCTCTGCGCATTACATCGCGCAGGCGCGCGCAAGCTCGGACAGTTGCTATAGGATGTTTGAAAAGAAAAAAAAACAACAAATTTTGACGACTAGCTATTATGTTATTTATTTGAGGAAATATATAATTTTAACAGACTTAATTATTACCGCTAATTATGTGGGGGATAGTCACATACCCTCATATCTGGTGACTATTAAGTAATGCGAAAGTAACTCTGTCTGTCTGTCACGCTTTCACGGTTAAATCGCTAAACCGATTTTAATAAAATTTTGCATGGAGATACTTTGATTCTTAAGGAAGGATGTAGGCTACATTTTACCACGATAACTGACACACACACCAGCGGAGCCGCGGGCAAAAGCTAGAAAGAAATATGATGTGACTACGAGAACGTACCATTACACGAATGAATGATATGGTATTGTTAATCGTTTATACAGTGAGTCAGTGCGACTGCGGAACGAGCACATTTGTCGCGCATGCGCCTATCGGCTGCGCCTGAGCGCTATAATTAATATATATCAAATAAAAAGCATCGCCGTATCCGCTGACTGACTTGTCCGGTGTTGTTATTACATTTTTGAGTATCTCCGCATTATTACGAGTATAGCTTGGCGTGTTTTCAATATATCACACATAAACACACAATAAATAAGCTGTAATATCGGTCACTACATTTTAAGGAAAATACTGATATACTTAAATATAATATTTTCTATTTATTCACGAAAATTTTCTTTTATGGCATGTTGCAATGAAAATAACTAAAATAGACTGTATCAATATCACTAAGAATTTTTCAGAGATATGTCTATTTTGTCCGTGTGGTGACGGATTAAGAATACGGAGTGTCACCACCTCTATTCATCCTGTGGGTGTCGTAAGAGCCGACTAAAGGAGCAAACTACGTAGGAAAACAGCACTGCAAAGAGAAGGAAAACTTGAAACAAACCCTTTTTTTTTTTTTTTTTTTTAACGTGTGGAAATCCCCTCGGACCGTCACCCCTCCGGGGTTTGCGGCGGGGTGGTGTGTCGGACTCGGACCGACTAAAACCACACGGTGTGCCACTCTGCGCCTGTAACAGGAGGGATCCGGGAACAGCTGTTGTTAAGACATCCGGACCCCTCCTAGCGCCAGCCCGCTCCTGGTGCGGGCTCCGTCTCAATACATTTTCCTCTCTTTAGGCGACGTCCGGCACACGCGGACGCCGCCCCCTCGCGGCTGGCCAACTAATGCGGGTGGAGGGGAAACCCACCCCGTCCACCCGCGGCCACACTCAGGGCGGCATGAGGCTGTGGTAGGCGGGCCTCCGCCGCCCGGTTCGCCGGCGGCGGATCGGGTCCGAGTGGAGGTCGTCCTCCCGGGCCCTCTCCGCCGCCTCCTTCCGCGAGATTACTACCTCGCAGAAGGTTGCGACCGCGGTAAAACAACTGTCGCTACCGGCCATGGAGCGTACTACGGCCGGTAGCGAGAGATCCACTCCGATGACTGCAGTGAGGGCCCGGCGCTGCGCCGCCCATGCGGGGCAGACCGCCAGCGTGTGCTGGGCCGAGTCCTCACTGCAGTCGCAGTGGTGGCAGGCGGGACTCAGTTCCCTCCTAGCGACCGTGTGCAGGTACTTTCCGAAGCAACCATGCCCGGAAAGCACCTGCGTCAGCCGGAAGGAAAGGGTCCCGTGCTGCCGCCCTGCCCACTCGGCGATGACCGGCTGGAGAGCCTCCACGGCGGCAAAGCCAGCGCGTGGAGTCTCCAGCCGGAACGACCAACGAGCCATCGTGGCTCGGCGAGCGGCTTCGCGCCACTCGCGCACATCCTCGGGCGGAGGGCGAAATCCGCTCTCCGCCCGGAAGTCAGCCACTCGCCGATAAACTTCGGCGAGCACTTCCGCCTCCAAATCCCACGGGGGAGTTCCGGCCAACGCGCACGCCACCTCCGTCGAAACGGTGCGGTAACCGCGTATGGCTCTGACCGCCATTACCCTCTGAGGGCGCCAGAGGCGTACCCTATTCTGGGCGGTCAGAGCCGCCGCCCACACCGGTGCACCGTACAGTGCCATTGACCGGACAACCCCCGTGTACAGCCGTCTTGTCGCGACGCTGGGTCCACCCATATTGGGCAAAAGTCGCCCTAGGGCAGACGCAGCGCCGACCAGCTTTGGAGCAAGCTGTCGGAAGTGCTCGTCGAAGAGCCACCTCCCGTCGAGGATCAGGCCCAGATATTTCATCTGGGCCCGAACCGGTACGAGGACCGAGTTGACCACTATTGAGGCGCCAGGGGGTGGACCACGACGGGGCCCATGGAATAACAGGGCCTCCGTCTTATCTAGGGCCACCCGTAAGCCCAGCGCCTCAATGCGCCCGACCACCAGGGAGACTCCCCCTGTGGCCAGGCGCGCCGCCTCTTGGAAGTTTGCCCCCCGGGCTGTCACGAGGGTATCGTCTGCGTAACAGATTACACCCAGCCCGGGGGGGAAATCGGCGCGAAGGGCCCAGTCGTACCCTATGTTCCACAAGAGGGGTCCAAGAACAGACCCCTGTGGAACACCGCACGACATGGGCCGACACCTCAGATTACCTTCTCGGTCCTCGTACACGACGGTACGCTCCTCTAAATAGTCTGCCACCAGCCGCCTCAGGTACTTTGGCACCCCATGATAGTGGAGTGCTTCCCTGATGCAGCTGAATGGCAGACTATTGAATGCGTTGGCGATGTCTAATGACACCGCCAACAGCACGCCGCCACAGCTCACGGCCTCTTCGGTCACGGCCCTCAGGCGCAACACGGCGTCGACTGTCGAACGCCCCGCCCGAAAACCAAATTGGGCGTCCGACAGATCGGGGCCCACCTCGCAGAGGTGCCGGACGATGCGGGCAGAAAGAACCCTCTCAAACAATTTGCCCACCTCGTCCAGCAGCACGATGGGCCTATAGGCCGCGACCGAATCGGCAGGCCGTCCCGGCTTCGTCAGTAGGACCAGCTTCCCGCTCTTCCAGCACTCAGGGAAGCGTCCCGACGCCAAGCTAGCGTCGAACACCTCCCCGAGGCGGTCTGCCATGTGGTTGACTGCCAGGGCCAGCACTCGGGCCGGTACCCCGTCTGGCCCAGGGGCGGTGTTCTTGGAACGGATCCGTAGAACAGCCGCCCCTACCTCCGATTCCCGGACGGGCGGAACATTGTCCTCCCCGTGCTCCCCGTCGTCTCCGGCCAGGGAGGCCATCGACGGGGGAGTGTGTTCCGCCCGTTGTGGGAAAAGGCCCTCAACCACTTCTCGCAGGAAGCTGGGCTGGAGAGTCTCCGTAAGGGGGGGGCCCGACGCGCGGAGCTTTTGTCGCACCGCGCGGTAAGGGCGACCCCAGGGGTCACGATTAAGACCCTCCAGCATCTCCTGTCTTTTTTCCTCTTTGGCGCGGCTAATGGCCAGCTTCAGAGTTTTCCGCGCCCGTCGGTACTCCTCATGAAGCCGGTCCTCCTCACCGTCTCCACGGTGACGCCGCCGACTGCGCGTGTAGGACCTCCGGGCACGTGTACAGGCCGCACGGAGGTCCGCCAGCTCCTGGGACCACCAGTAGACCTCCTTCCTTGGAGGCCGACGACCTCGAACGCGGGGCATGGCCGCATCGCATACATGCGTAATCGCATCGCGAAAGCGGCCAGCCCCCACGTCGACCTCCTCGGTCGGAGCCTGAGGAGACAGCCACGAGTGAATTATGGCTGCCTCCTCTAGTAGGTCCCGGTTCAGCCTGGCAACAGCCCACCGCGGAAAGCGGGATAAACGCCGCGCCACGTGACCCCTACTGGAGTCCTGGGTCCGGGAGAGCTCAAATCGGATATACAGGTGATCCGAGAGCGTCTCAACCTCTTCCAGGACACGCCAGTTCCTTACTCGTGCGGCGAGGACAGGGGTAGCGAACGAAAGGTCCACTATCGACCCCCCCTGCTGTCGCACGCACGTGTTGGTGGAGCCTCTGTTTAGAAGACAGAGGCCCACCGAGGCCGCCCACTCCTCTACGGCCTCGCCCCTGGCGTCCGTCCTGGGGGAACCCCACGCAATTGACTTTGCGTTGAAGTCCCCCAGCACAAGGACGTGCCCAGACGCTAGTCGCCGTATCGAGGTCTCCAAGCTGGTTAGGAAAACCTCGAAGTCGTTCAAACTCCGGTTGGGGGAGAAATAGACACCATATATGGTGATCCCCCCCCACTCGACGGCAACATATCCAGTGCCCTTGTCTCTTAGCGACAAGGGCGGGGAATGAGCCGTCGTGGAACCGACGACTGCCACGGAGCCGTCCCAGTCACCCATCCAGTTTGGACGGGGAGGGACAGAATAGGGCTCCGCGACTACGGCAACACCTATCGACCACTGTGCCATGGTTTGCAGGAAGAGATCCTGCGCCGCGGCACAGTGGTTCAGGTTCGTCTGGACCAGGAGGTTGGAGACTTGATCCATTACTGGATCGTCTCTACAACCTCCTCCATGGGCGACGACGTCGACGCACGAACTACATCGGAGGCAGCCTGGGTCGACTGGCTAACCCCCGACGTCTGCCGAGAACTGCGGGGAGGCTTGCAGCCTCTCTGCCCCATCTGGTGATTGGCGGGCTTATTGCCCGCCGCACACACTGGGCAGTGAGGGGCGGCAGAGCATTCTGCCGCCTTATGCCCCGGTTGACCGCAGCGGAAACACAGTCCGCCGCAGTCAAAACAACTGTCGCACTTGACGCGCGTGTGTCCCGATGCTAGGCATTTGTAGCATCTCATCGGTCTCGCCGCCAGGACTGTGATCCTGGCGCTCACGAAACCGATGAGCAGCCTGCCGGCGTCGGCCAATACTTTGGCCGACGCTACGGGACAGCTGACCCACACGGCGCCAAGCCCTCCTGGACCGGGGCGGATGGTGCCGACCCTGACGTTGTCCGCGCTGCACCCCGTCTTCTCCCGGATTACAGCGCGGACATCTTCGGCCGTCACTGAGTCGTCCAGGCCCGAGATGCGCAGTTCCGCGCACTTGGTAGGCCTGGCGACCCTGACACCATCTGTGGCTGCAAATATTCCCCGCAGCTTCTCAGCGAAGGAGTCCGCCGTCTTTGCGCCTTCGGCCCCAGGGAACTCGAGAACTCGAGCTCCCGTCTGGGCGAGGCGCATCCTGACCCCCACCGTCCCAAACTCGTTGGCGAGGCTGTCCCGGGCCTTCTTGAAGACGGCCGCATAGGACAGCCCGCCGTCCGCCGCCTCCGGGGACACGGTCACAACTACAGCCGCGGTTTTGGGCGGCTGCAGCTTCCGCGGCCTCTTTGCAGAGGCCGTTGCCACCGGTGGCGAAGGCTGGGCTTGGGCTGCTTTTTGGACAGCCTTTCTGGCCCGCCTTCGGGACTTCTTGGAGCCCCTCGCCTCCTGCCAACCCTCGTTGGAGGGGGCAGGTGCGGAGGGGCCCGGCAGGGGTGTCGGAGTGGGGAGCGGAGGGAATGCCACTCCGCTCCTCGGCGCCGTTTTAGGCCCCGTCTTGGCCGGCGCCTGGGGATGTGCCTTGGCCGGCGCCTTAGCCGGTGCCTTGGCCGGCGCCTGGGCCGGTGCCTTGGCAACCCCCTTGGGAGCCGATGGAGTCGGGTCAGACGCCGCCGCCGCGTAGGAGACGCGGCCTCCCACTACGGGGAGCGCGGTCGGAGCGGCGGCCTTAGGCCGCTGTGCCGACGCGAGCGGGGGGCGCATAATCGGCGCAGGGGGCAGTCTCGCCTCCAGGCCAGCCAGGCGTCCGTCCAGCATATTCCCAACTGCGATGAGGATTTCTCGCAGTTGGGAGTCAAATGCCCCTGAGTTGGTGGTAGGGGCAGGCTGGGACGCGGACGGGGCTTCCCGCTCGGGGAGGTTCGCCTGGAAGCGGGCGAACTGAGCGCTCAGCTCGTTCACCCGCTCCGTCAGCTTGTCGTTGGCCACCTGCAGGCGAGAGACGTCGCCCGCTAGGCCCTCCACGACCTCCGACAAAGCGGAGGAGGAGTCCTTAAGGGCCCTCACAAACGAGCCCTTAAGGTTCACGGATTTGGTGGCCACCTTTTCGATGACGGCCACCGCCGCTTTCGCCCTCTCCTGCACGGACACGGGAGCCTGGGGGGCATTTCCCCCCACCGGCTCCCGAACCTTGAGCAGGAGATCCGCGATCTCCTCCTCCGCTACGGCCTCGCCGTCCACCCGTACGCTCCTGTACGACTCCGCGTTGGAGAACGCGGAGCCTGACGGGATCGCGACCGAGGCCGGTTTGCGCGCCCTCCCTCGGCGGCTGCTTGCCACCTTTGGTGGCATCATTTCGCCGGACGTGTCGGTTTCCACGTCCCCTGAGCGTCCGCGTTTCCGGCTGTCGCTCCGCTCCGCTTCCATGGCCTCCGCGCCATCCGATGAAGCGGCGGATCCGGAACGCAGCCGATCCGATGCTCTTCGGCTCCCAGTGACCAGAGTCAGACTGACCTCTGGGAGCCCCATCGAGATAGGCGTTCCCGACACCATCTCGCCCTCAGTGGACGACCCATCCGCTCCACTATTCCTCTTCACCTTTGCACCCTTCGTTTCAGAGTCCGTTTTGCTTGCCTGTTTTCTTTGTATATTTGTTTCCGTTCGTTTTTTGGTTTGGTTAGACTTTATGTGTTCCATGATAAATCCCACGAGTGGGGGAGAACTAAAGGTCCACCCGGGCAGAGATCCCCCATTACCCGGGCAAGCGTAAGTTTTTAACCCAACCGAGGGGTCCGCAGGTACCTCGGCTTGGAGTGCGCTCGCGACTGAACTTCCCATCAGCCATGCATCCCCTGGCCACGCACCAGAACACGGGATTCGGGGAATTTTTTAGAGAGGTTATCTTCCTCGCGGTCCGGGCGGTTAAGCCAAGACCCTCGCCCCCGATCAGAGCCGCGAGACTTAACCACAGCGCTCTTCTCGGGATTACGATATGCCGACGGTTGACAGGGAGACTACGTCCCCCTGCCTGCTCGGTGGTAGTGTGAGTACACGCCGAGCCCGTCCTCCTTTCTCCACCGCTGTCAGCGGAGAAACTGTGGCCCCTACAGGGCCCCGCCATCAGGTTTTTTACCGAGGTTTCCTCCTCCATGCTCCGAAGAGCGAAGAGCCAGCAGGGCAACCGGCAGACACGCCCACCCTGCTGGACCAGGCCTTGCCCGAGAGCCGATGAACGGCTACCTCTTCTGCTAGAATATTGGCAAACCCTATATCAACCCGTCTGGCCAGCGTGGTATAGTAGGCCAAAACCTCCTTTCTAAGGAGAGGCCTATGTCCAGCAGTGGACTAGTATAGGCTGTTGATGTGATGTGATGATGATGATACTTCGCCTACATCTCTCATAATTAATAAATTTTCAATTTGCACCAGTAGTTCCTAAGATCAGTCAAACTAACAAACAAAACAACTTTATAGTATCGATATTGATACTTTTATCAATCCTAATTCTTACATGTTACTAAAACAGTACGCTATAAGGACTAAATTAGCTTTCACTGCACATGAAATGTTAAATATTTCCACATCAAAGGGGATGCAGGTTGAATAGATCAACAGAATAAAACTATTACTGAAATGTGGTGTAATATTATCGATACGTCGTATGCGCACGCCCACTTGATTTATGATACGAAACAAGTGTATTAGGGATGTACCTACGCAGATGCACCCGACTATATACAATTTTATCGATAGTTTTTAGTACAGTTATTATTGGAATGAAGTTATTTATCGCGCGTTATGCGCTCTTAGCGGATGGGAGCAAGAAAGAAAAATAAGTAACAAGACTTTTTTCCGACACTTCAGTTGGCGGTTCAACGCTCACCTTCTTCATATTTCATATTAACACGTCTACCAAAAAGCGAAAGGAACTTCGTTACGACCGTGGGTCCATAGACCCTCATTCTCGTTTTATAAAGGTTTGAAAAGAAAAGATTTTAATTGAATATGTGGTGCCTACGTATTTGTATTGTTAAGTATTCTGGGGACAAGACAGACAAAAAGAAATATATGTGACTATCTGGGTATACATTTTTGGAATAAATTATTTTATTCAGGCTCCTATATAAATAGCATAGTTAAACGGTTTGTTTATGATAAAATAAATATTAACTTATTTGCTAATATAAGTGCTATTTTCCAAATAAAAAAACATTTCTTAGAGCTTGGCAATACAAAATTACTTAAAAGAAAATGATTTTCATCGGTTTAATAAAAATCTAATGTCTAATTAAAAAACAATAAATTTGTACAAGAAAATATTTCATAATTAAATATTAATTATGTTAAAGCACTTTGAAGTAGTAAATTTTAGTTATAATTTATGTTTAGTGAGGTTATCGACATCGAGAATTCATCGACACATGTGCGCCTTTAAAGTGACATGTGGTTTTTAATTATAACGCGAGTTGTACGTCTAAAAACTAGTGAAGCAACAAAAAATGTAAAATAACTGTACTTTTTAATTCGGATCTGGTTACTGAACTCGACTGAAAAAACACTTTTTTGTTCACATGTCTAGGAATGGGTTAAGAGCGTAAGATGATGTTCTTTTTTTTAAAAAAAATATGACATTTCAATTCGAAATGGAAAGTTAGGGGTTAATTTAGTATTTTTGAGTTTTTAGTAGTATTTTAGATGTGTTTTTGTTAAAGGGATGAGTAATGATCGGACATGTGTGTATGATTTGGTGTTGTCATACGAAACACGTGAGAACGTGTTTTTTTAGACAGAGCTCACGATGTTTATAGATTTCCTACCACGTCAATGTTTTAAGCATGAGTCTCTCTGGCTTCACAGTTATAACACGTCAGCTTTTAATTATGCGGTTCAGCATACTATCGTCTAAAATCTTGGTGATACGAGTGTATACGAGACGTGAGTACGTCTATACCTATCCCCGAATTATTAGGCAGTTTATTAGGTATTTATTTATTTCAAAAACAATAATTATTATGTTCAAATTTTACATATTAAAATGGTATAATCAATCTAAACATAAAAAAAAGCCGTGTGGTGTCGTGGGACACCCGATAGGAACGAAGTTGTGACGATCGAGTAAAACTGATTCGACACGATTTTAATTACAACGCCATCTATGAAAGCGGCTATTACCTACATATTTTTCAGTTGGTTTCTAATTAAAACAATTTATACATTGGTAAAATCTCCTTGAGAAATGATGTCGAATACAATATTTTTTGCTCAACCTAAGAACATAAATTTTAATTCTACTGAGATGAAAAGTAATGATTTCCTATCTATTCGATAGATGGCGCTGAATGACTGACAAGTGACAATTCAAAATAAAAAGTGTCGTTACAACTTTTCGTGAGAATTTTTTTCGTCTAGCCCAAATTTTCACAACGCGCGATAAGGAACTTCGTTCCAAAAAAAAATACTGTCAAGCAATTTATAATCAAATTGAAATACCTAAACTTTAAAATAAATGTCATACTAAAAATATAACATTAAAAAATTGAATATAATAATTAAAAAAAAAGAATCGTTACCGAACGTCATTTCATATAATCATCAATTGAATAGAAACACCCATCAGTACGAAACGCCCTAAGATTCGAGTTGAAATTCGTTGCGTACACGGTGGTTTTAATTTCTAAAGGAAGTAGTGGTATATGTATGTAGCAAACGTTTAATTAATAATACTTTTAGTATCATTTGTGACGAGGCCAGAATATTAACGACCATAGGCCACTTTAGGAATTATATGGGAAAAGTGGTATGACAATTAATGGAAAAGTAGATTAGATGGGAAAGGGAAATCGCTTTTATAAAGGTATGGAAGAAATAGCTTGATCTGGCTAGAGCCACATGAAAATTGTATTTAGTTCAATCACTCTAAATTACCTATTTACAAATATTATTTACAATGGCTCGTGGTTAATTGGTAACCGACTAGATTAACACAATATCACATCACACATCACCAGCCTTTAATAGTCCACTGCTGGACATAGGCCTCTCCTTAGAAAGGAGGTTTTGGCCTACTATACCACGTTGGCCAGACGGGTTGGTATAGGGTTTGTGTCAAGTTTTCCTTCTTTTTGCAGTGCTGCTGTCCTGCGTTGTTGTGCGCCCTTAGTCGGCTCTTACGACACCCCCGGGATGAATTGGGGTAGTGACATTCTGTATTCTTAATCCGTCACTACACGGCAAACACATTATACGGTTAAGCAATCTTAGCCAGGTGAATATGGATCCAAGACCATTCTTAACACGTTGAGACCCTCCGTGACGTTGGTCTCGGTTGCCATACAACATCTGTGGCAATCGTTACGGGTTGATCGAGCCTTAACAGTCCGACAACAGTCCTTCTACAGAACTTAGATATCGCCTAGGTTGTCTAAATGATGCACAATACGTTAATTTATTATATTTATTTATTTGAGGAAAAACAACAGCCATGAGTCACCATTTTAGGCAAAACAATAAGTAACAGAAAGCTAATTACAGGTCCTCACGCCGCTTCCTACTACGCCGAGTGTTGTGGGTTCAAACCCCACATGGGACGACACTTTGTGTGATCCACAAATTGTTGTTCTGAGTCTGGGTGTTCTTTGTGTCCGTTTCATGTATGTTTGTAAAGTCCCCCGCGACACAGGATTTATTCCTAATGCGGGAGTTGTCTTTGTAAAGATAAAAAAAAAACATATATCATATATTAATGTATAAATCTGTGAGTACATTTTTCTTTTTAAACAACTCGCGCACTGGGATTATATTTTGTCCTCTACGGCACCGGGTTCATATACTTTATAGAACGGATACAAAGAACACCCAAACTTAGAGCAACAATTATTGGATCATACAAAGTGTTGTCCCATGTGGCGGTCGAACCCACAACACTCAGCGCAGTAGGAACCGGCGAGGTGACCGCTAAAACCAATACACCATCCATGCAGTCAATATTTACCGGCTTAGTGACTTAAAATGGTTTTTCTAAATACCCATTTATTTCTGTAACATAAACTTGCGTGTATGTGGTCCTAGATTTGGTGCCTGATTGAATTTCACTGATTGGTTTTACTGTTACTTTTCCAGAGAGATATAATCTGAAAATGTTAAGGATAAAAGGCTATTAGTTCGATCCACGTATTAGGTTAGGCTATCAGAAGTATAAATAGGTACTTCTGAATGCCGACATTACAGGTAAGTATATAGGAATTAACACAATGAATATGAAGTGACTACTACCACTGAAAACTAGTCGAAGCTTCAGGAAATTCAAACGAATACGTCACCTACTAGCTTTGGCAAGCGGCGCGGTGTGTCAGTTTGGGCAAAAGGCGCAGAGGAAGATGTATGACGACAAATTTTAGCCTATTACTCATTGTTAACATATAATGGAGTATGCCGTATATGCTTAAAATATAAACTTCAAAATGTGCTGTATAAATCTTTAGGTAGTAATCTCTCTATAGTAGACCAAAACCTTCTTTCTAGGAGAGGCCTATATCCAGCAGTGGACTGTTAATGGCTGTTGATGAAATCTCTAGGTATAATAAATTTATATTATTATATGTAGAATAATTTGCTGTTTAAACTAGTATTCTTCTATGATTTAGGTGCCAAACAAGCAGAACCTAATGAAAAGTGACAATACTTTTTATCAAAATAGTTTTGTTCTAAATCGAATACCATCGGAGGTTCCCGGGGATAGTAAACTTATACTTAGACAAAATTTTTCATCAATTACAGTCCTTTCAAAACCTTGAACAAAATAGTCAATATATTGAAAACAATAAAAAAAGTGTTTGTGTGCAATTCACACACGGCAGGAATGAAGCTGCCAAAAATTTTTTTTTCTCAGAAAATCCCTATAGAATTTTGCCCAGCCCGGGAATCGAACGTACTAAGGCAGCGTTTTTCAAATTCTACGTGAACGAATTCGCGGGTATCAGCTAATATGAAATAAAAAGATAAAGATATTCACACTGTCAAAATATTGTATTAAAAATAATGTGTAATGTTTCTATCTCGTTCTCTCGCCGACTTAATCCTATACATTTATGTGTTTGTTTCAATTAACATTATCTATTAAATAAATTGATAATGTTTTTTTTTTATAATTTGATTTTAATTTTAAATAGTATACTAAGTATTGTACATAGCATGTTTATTTTATTTATTTATTTAACTTAATGCACAAGTTGTACACAGGCGGACTTAATGCCCAAGGCATTCTCTGCCAGTCGACCTTCGGGTGATGTAGAAAAATGATGCTGTAGGTGCAAGAGAAAACAGAGAATTTGACTTGTTTATATTAAATTTATTAATTTAGGATAAATCTAACTTACATATATACACTATATACTATGAATAAAATACTATATTCATAACTACATATATACATAGAGGTCTCAAGTATACACATACAATACATGAACATACACATTTATAAATACATAAATATCAAAATACATAGTCAGGTACTAGCGATGTTATCTTTCTGCCAACTTATTTTGTAGAAGTTCTTATACTTTCTTCTTGAACGTAAACCGGTTAGTGGACATCCTGATTTCAACTGGGAGCGCATTCCAGAGAAGAACTGACTGTAGGTACATAGAAAGAAGAATTGATGAAGTTGGAAGCGTGACGGGGGCCAAGAAGAAGCATATTATTTGCTGACCGAAGATTTCGGTCGTGATTGGAGCAAAGGAGGCGGAGATGAGGAACCAGGTTCTCAGGTACCGATGGGGAATTAGGAAATGAAAAAAGATATGTTAGTGCTCGCAGACTGCGGCGTTGACGAATCGGGAGCCATTTCAGTTGGGAACGTAAAGCAGACACATGGTCATACTTGCGAAGATTAAAAACAAATCGAATGCAGTTATTGAGAAGTCGGTCTAGTTTATTGAGGATTATTGATTGGATTGCATTCAGGTCAAGATAACACACATCACCAAAATATAATAAATAATATTGTACCACATTCACACAACGCCATCTAGTCCCAAACTAAGCAGAGCTTGTAATATGGCTACTAGACAACTGATATAAATACATATATACTTTTTTTTTGTAAATACATACTTATTATACATAGAAACACACAGACCAAATCAAACATTAAATGTTCATGAACACAAACGTTTGACTTGAGCGGGAATCGAACCCGCGACCTTTGGAATAGCAGTCCGTTACACAAACTACTACGCCATTCGGTCGTCAATAATCGATTAAGGGAGTAATAAGGGACTGCATAAGCATAGCCTTGGTTTTAGTGGGCAGAAAGTTCTTGAGACGATATAAGGCGCGAAGACATGTAGTGACTTGCTGGCTGACGTGGGTGACTTGTGCTCTCCAGTCAAGTGTCGAGTCAATATGTAGCCCTAGGTTCTTAACCACTAGGCTCGGAGGATGTTTATATACTATAGAAGAAAATATGTCTCTCCTTTCTCTCTAATTGTACTAGACAACGGCTCAGAGACCGTGTTTCTTTTTCATGAAATGGGGGGCAATGGTAAGTGACTAGCATAATAACAATGCTGAACTGACGACCGTTTTTGACGAACCTGGTAGATGAGTTCAAACGCCAAGGCTATCGTACCACCATTTTCATATCAGTTTGACGAAAATCAATCAAGGGTATTTTAAATAAACCATCCCTTGTACTAACCATTAATTATATATTTATCTAACAAACTTCATTCGAGAAGTAAACAAAACAAATGTTCAAGTATTATCTACGGGCTTTTCAAAGGGAGTTTATTTATGTAAAAAATTGTGTTGTCTTTTTGTCCGTAACAGGCGTGTGGCACAATTACTACTAACACTAAGTATTGTGTTTATTTCTGTGTGTCCACATGTGCGCGTGCGCTTACATTTGTACCTACTACGTGCGCGATAAACCGCGGGTCGCAATGTTGAAGTATATAAATCAGACTTTTAACAGCGCGCATGGCTTCGCATGGGATTCTGCTGCGAAAAATAGTTTTCTGGATCCCTGACTACTGGTACGCTTTGTGGTGATCAGTTTAGGGGAATGGATTGGCCTAAACAATCCAAGTTAACATTATAAAAGGAGAAAGTGAGTTTTTTTTATTTCGTTTGACATCTTAAAACTACTTTACCTATGATCACGAAAAGTAGTCTATTCATTATCAGAGGCAAAGAGAAGACCTTCATCCAGATAAACATTACTGCAGAATGTTAAAGTTATTGCTTGAATGCGAGAGAATGGCCGTGTAAAGGTACTACTTAACTAGACCCAACCTAACCTAGATAACTTAGACATTTTCAAATTTTTAGACTATGATGGTGATCATTGTACAATATAGTAAGAATTCAAGTTCATCGAATGCTTATTTAACACGCAATTCATGCATATGAAGATGTTTTAATTATTTTGTGAGCGGGCCGCAGTTAAGCGCTCCTGATGCGCACGAGTGTGTTAATTTGGTGTACCACCGCGATGATCAATGGTTCTCAACAATAATTATTACACTTTCTCTATAAAAAGACAATGTAACATTTTTTTTTGGGCCTTGACAAATTAAAGGAAGTGATTTATATATGTTGGGTATATCAAATGTTATCTTTTATTATTTATTTTTTCTTTCTTCTTATTTTTTTTATGACATAAATGTCAAATTTAATATTTTATTTATGCACCTACCCCATCACCTGAAGGTCGACTGAGAGATAATGTCTTATGACATTAAATAGACTTTAATTCAACATGTGCATTAGTTTTAAATAAATAAATAAACAGTATCTCATGAGGTAACAAGATAAACATATTAAAAATTGTTTTCGATTTTTTTTGAAATAACTATTTCATTAAAAAAATGCGGTTATCTCTATTTGAGCGTTATTGAAATTTGACTTCAAAACTTACTGGAAAGTTACAAAAATCATTAATAATTCTGTAGTACAAATCAATGTTTGTACCTGTGCCCAATGTGTGTGAATTTTATCATAATTTTTTTTTTCTTTTTATAAAGGACAACTCGCGCATTAGGAACATATCCTGTATCGCAGGGGACTTTACAAACATACATGAAACGGACACAAAAAACACCCTGACTCAGAACAACAATTTGTGGATCACACAAAGTGTCGTTCCATGTGGGATTTGAACTCAGTTCTTAAGAAATTATTGTCTGTGAAGATGTATTAGTTTTTATGCTATGTAATCTATCAAGAATATTGATTGTTATTTTTTTATGTTAATGAGGGCAGACGAGCAGACGGGTTATCTGTTGGAAAGTGACTATCGGCCCATGAACGTCTGCAACTTAGTCACAAACGCTTTGCCGGCCTTTAAGGAAAGGAGAACGCTCTTTTCTTGAAGGTCGTATCGGCCCGGAAATACCGTAGACGATAACCCGTTCCACAGATTGGTTGTGCGAGGCAAAAGTGCCAATTATTAAGGTGAGGGGGATGAAAATTGTGCCGCTACGTACTCTAGCTAAGCACTAACCACTAGACGAACAGACCAGTCTAAAAATACCAATGTTATCTATAAAAAAAAACATAGAACTTTATAAAAAGGCAGCATGTGCTCAAATAAAAAAAAAGAAAAGATTATTACCGTGCGTTTTTTGAAACTTTGAGAACCATGTGTCTATAACAAGTGTAAGCATTTCTCGTAGATATGTGCGTCCTAGAAACTGAACGTGGATAGATAATAATATCATCTCATAAACACACATTAATCACGCAATATGTTTCCAATTTCAGACTTTACTTCTACTAACTGAGTAATTAGTAAATGGGTCATGGACTTTTAAACAATTTGATTCTATCAGTAAACTACTATACTATACTATATAATTTCTTGTTTATGGTACAGTGGACAAAGGAGTAAGTAACTACAGTCGCCCATGGACAATTGCCCCCCCCCCCTCCCCCTCTCCTCTCCAGAAGTACGGAGAGAAGGGTGAAACACTGGTTAAATAGCATCAGAAAGAATTCCTTAGGATCGATTTCCCATGAGGTTGTGGTAGTACTCCGGCCGCGCCAGCCCATTTGCGCAGAATCATGGCTCTACCATGTAAAAGTAATATTTACTTTCAGAGATTTCAAGGGTCAGATTTTCCGGCAGCAGTCACTCCGAGTTATAGGTAGGTGACCTTGACCTGCTCAAACTATTGCTGGCACTCCCCAATATATGCGCATTAGCAACATCCAGGCTCATCTTGGGCACTCTGAGGGCCCGTCGACCGATGAGGGCCCCCCAATTCGAACCAGATCACCAATTGATATTTATTTAAAAAAAATCCTAAGATAATGACTGACTACAATACTTTCTTTGTTTATACTAACAGAATAGTGCTTAGTTAAGATCGTAGAGGCCCCATTACCCTAATGTGCCCAGGGCCTCCAATGTGCTAAAAACGGCCCTGACAACATCCCTTCCTACCTGCTTTAAATTAAAACATTGCCTTTAAATTAAAAAAACCTTTCCTATTAAAACATTGCCAATTTCAGTCTAATTCCTGAAGCGCCTGTTTGAGGGTAATAAGCATACTCTCTATAATGTAAATGGGAATTACAGCGGCAAAATTCGGAGGTTTATTATTCCTTTATCTACTTCTTCTGGCATATAGACGTCAGTGCATAATATATAGGACTGGCCTGTTGATCTAGTGGTTAGTGACCCTGACTGCTACGCCTAAGGTCGTGGGTTCGATTCCCACCCAGAACAAATAATTGTGTGATGAGCACGATCATTTGTTCTGTGTCTGGGTGTACTTTAACTAAATTATATATGTATTTAGAAATATATAAGTATGTTTATCAGCAGTCTGGTTACCATAGTACAGGCTCTGTCTAGTTTGGGATCAGACCGCTGTGTGTGAATGTGTGTGAAAAAAAAAGTATCATAATATTGTTTTATTCGAAATGTGGTCAAAGATCCCATGTCGATTCCGGTTCAGTGAAAACTATTTGCATGCATTGAATAATGTATATTTTCTAGAGATGTTGATCATGATTTTGGCCGAGTAGCCTACCAGCCGATAAGTCGCCAAGCTGATCACGGTATCGGGGTATTCGGCGTTTTACGTGACGCTTCGTTTAAAGCTAATTGGCGCGAAAGTCGCAACCGCCCAGTCGCGGCGGTAGCGTGGCGGAACTTGTTTTGTTTATTTTGAATTTAATCTTCATTTTTACTTTTACACTTTGTGTACAAAATAAATACTTATATTATTTATTAGAGTGATATAGCTTAATTTAAATTTAATCATGATAGTCATGTATTGCAGGCAGAAACCGCATAGTCGGCACTTTTTGCAGAAAAATTTGCAGACAATTGACTGCACGGATGGCGTAGTGGTTTAAGCGGTCGCCACACCGCTTTCTACTACGCCGAGTGTTTTGGGTTCAAACCCCACATGGGACGACACTTTGTGTGATCTACAAATTGTTGTTCTGAGTCTGGGTGTTCTTTGTGTCCGTTTCATGTATGTTTGTGAAGTCCCTCGCGACACAGGATATTTTCCTAATGCGGGAGTTGTCTTTTTAAGAAGTAAGAATCGCCTACTTTTCTATCGACTACAAAAGTGGCCAGGTAGTCGAAACATTTCTAATATTTTTATTTCTGTGGGTTCGGTAGTGAGTGCTATACGTAAACCCCATATAAACAGACTTTGCCGAATTTGACTGATCCAGTCCAAAAATTATACAAAAACTCTCTTGAGCTACATATTTACGAGCATATTGACTTATGAGCATTACTATACCTAGATAGGCACGGATTAGTTTAAAATAAACAAGCTTATTATTCAAATAATTACAAACAAATCTAACTGCGTTAAAATCAATTCTTGAAATTTCTAAACCGATAATTTTAATTTTTATAATTTTCATGTACCTAGTGTTGCTCTTACAATTAAAACGAATCTTAAGATACCTTAAACGCCAAAATTCATCAATCCGTTTAGACTAGAGAGCGAGCCAAAGAAACATACATAAACTCGAAAAATAATACCCTCTTCCTGTTTCATCATTCATTAATTTATCATCATCATCAGCCTTTAAAAGTCCTCTGCGGGACTCTCCTTAGAAAGTAGGTTTTGGCCTACTATACCACGCCGGCTAGACGGGTTGGTATAAGGTTTGTTTTTTCCTTCTCTTTGTAGTGCTGTAGTCCTGCGTAGTAGAACACACAAAGTGTTGTTCCATGCGGGGATCGAACCCACAACACTCAGCGCAGTAGAAAGCGGCGAGGTGACCTCTTAAACCACTAAGCCATCCGTGCAGTTTGCTCCCTTAGTCGCCTCTTACGACACCTACACACGACACCGGGATGAATAGGGATGACACAATATATTCTTAATCCGTCACCGGCGCAGTTGGGTAAAAACACAGATTACCAATAATTTGTGGGTAAAGAATCAAAGTATGGTTACCCGTATTCTAGAAGGCACAGTACATGCTATGCTTAGTTTAGGTTAAGTTCAGATAGCGTTCTTTAATAATACATACCGTTTTGAATGACCGGCTTTGCTTCTATGTACCTACCCGTGTAACTTAACCTGTCATTGTATAGAGTGTTCTACTATGACAGGTCAACATATACTGGACCCTTGCGTATAGCTCTATGCAACTGTATTTTTATAATTTTTACTTTCCAGCGTACTACAAACTTGCAGTATTCAAAATAATATGTGCTACAGTACACCAAATTTGTTCTAAGGGTGCACGGAGTTTGATTCTCGAATAAAATATAGATTTGTCAAAATAAATTACTATCTACAAATATAAAAATCAGAAATTAGAATCCGAGAATCAGTACGCTGAAGTGACAGTGGTCATGTCTCCAGGCGGACTGATGGTCGCTGGAGCTGGAGGATATGTACTAGAGTGGAGACCGCGATCAGGCAAACGTTGTGTAGGGCGTCCTGCGGCACGTTGGTCCGATGACTTGAGGAAAATGGCTGGCAGTGGCAAATGCCCACCATTTTCCTCAAGTCATCGTTCAGCAGTGGACGACAACAGGCTGAAGTAGAAGTAGAAATGAAAAAATAAGTTTTTTTTAATGTTAGCTTTGTGGACTTCACATATAAATATTAAGTGTGCCACATTTGTTTTAAATGGGGTAGTCCGTGTGGTGACGGATTAAGAATAAAGAGTGTCACCACCCCTATTCATCCCGTGGACGTCGTAAGAGCCGACTAAGGGAGAAAACTACGCAGACAAACAACAACACTGCAGAGAGAAGGAAAACTTGACGCAAACCCTATCCCAACCCGTCTGGCCAGCGTGGTATAATAGGCCAAAACCTCCTTTCTAAGGAGAGGCCTATGTCCAGCAGTGGACTATTAAAGGCTGTTGATGTGATGATGTGATGTGAGGTACAATGTTTTTTTTTTACATCTTTTACCTAGGCGAAGCTTGAAGAGTTATTTTTTAAATACAGACAAAGCTGGCCTACCTCAGTTTACTGATATAACATAGTCTATGTAGTTTCAAAAATCTGTCAAAACATTTTCATTTAATATAAGATTCAATTCATGAACTCAATGGCAACGAGACGTTAAGTTCTAAAAGATATAAAATGTCAAGTATCAACACACAGTAAATTAAAAAGTAAAAGTCTTTCTACAATAATTATTATTTACACAAAAAGAGATGATCATTATAACAAATGGCGGGTACGCACACGTGGTGCACAAGTGCAGCAACAATAAAACGTCGCACCGCGCATGCGTCGACGCACTTATAAACAACCTTCTTTTTTTAAACGGTAGTATTCTAATTTCGAATTGATGAAACGGTTAGTTATTTCTTTTAATGTAATTTTTCTGTAGTTCGTTTTCGTGTCAGAAGGACACGTGAAATAAAAATTTAAACTTAAGCCGTTGTAATTAAAACTTCTTTTTTTGCATACAATTACGGTGAAAAAATAGTATACCACCGACATCAGATACAGGGATCAAGACATCGGTAGGTAGGGCTCCAAGACAGGCACCTCCTCACTATGGGGGCTGTGTCGAGAAGAACTGCCTTTGACATAAGTAACATGAGCCTCTTAGGGTGTTATTATTATTATTACCTTTCGTGTCCGTAATGTGTGTGGTGACGAATTAAGAATACGGAGTGTCACCACCCCTATTCATCCCGTGGGTGTCGTAAGAGCCGACTAAGGGAGCGAACTACGCAGCACTGCAAAGAGAAGGAAAACTTGACACAAACCCTATACCGACCCGTCTGGCCAGCGTGGTATATTAGACCAAAACCTTCTTTCTAAAAAGAGGCCTAGCAGCTAATAGTCCAGCAGTGGACTATTAAAGGCTGTCGATGATGATGATTATTATTATTTGAACTAAATACGTTAACACAACTTGGAAGTCGTGTTATCCTGTTTCTAGTCGTGTAGTGGCTGGCAAGGACCTTGAAATAATGATGACAGAATCCTCATTGATTATTTTAAAAGTTAATTTTAGGACATTGATGTCTCCCAGGTATTATATTTAAAGGTACATAGGTGTGCATTTATAAAGTTATAAGATACTAACTAAACATTGCAACTTTATCTGTTTTCCTCAAAAGAATAATTTTTTGCCTATTTTCGCAAATTTTTCTTTGATAACCTTCCTCGATAAAATGGCTATACAAAACTAAAAGAATTTTTGAATTCAAACAAGTTGGTCCTGAGATTACCCTGATCAGAGTTTTATGTCTCATTCAGTCACTCACTTTTCATATTATAAGATTTAAAAAAAACCTTTTATACAAACTTTGTCCTGATAATAACAAACACAAAAAAAGAATAACTAATTTGGTGTAGTCGAATTTGAAAAGCGCTACTTTAGTGGGTTCGATTCCCGGACCGGGCAAAATTTTAAAGGATTTTTCTGAGAAGGAAAATAGCCTAAGTTACTCCTTATATTGACAGCTACCTGGTAGTAAAATATTATCAAAATCAATCGAGCCGTATAGAAGATTACCCGGAACAAACAGACAGATAGGTAGACAGACAGACAGACAAATAATTACTAAACTGGTTTTTAGGCATAGGTATCGTGCAAATAAACGTGTGAGCATGAAAAACTCTATTATTTTGACATTACAAACAGACACTTCAATTTTATTTATATCAATTTCATTTACTTGTATAGATATGGGTTAATTCAACAATGAGCTTGCCAATTAAACCATTATTATTACCAAAAGAAGGCAACTGTTTCAAGAGTTTATAGAAAAAAGCACCATGAACCTCATCACTAAGTCCTCGATGACTTAAAAAAAGATTACGACCCATTTGTGTTAATGTAACAGTAGTTTAATTTTTTACAATACTTCTTGTAAATTTTACAGGCGGATTAAAACTAATAAGAACGCGCTATTTGGGATTTATGAACCATTTTGAGTGAACTTAACGGTTTTATTTGAACAAAATTTATGTGTTTTGTTTTCAAATGGTATTTTATGATAATTTGTTTCTTAATTGCTAAGTTTGTACGTAATTTTTTGTCTTATGTTTCATTTACACAAATCTTTTTTTAACGTTTCATGTCATATTGTTGTAAAATACTGTTCGAAGTTAGAAAACTAGCCAGTATATATTTAAGCCGTCGCCCTCAGTTGCCATACGAACATCTGTGGCAATCGTTATGCGTAGTTGCAACACTTTTTTTTTCTGTGCGGAAAACCTTTCGGATACCTCCGAACCGACTAAAACCGCACGCCGTCTCTGGTACCAGTAGTCGGGGAACCAGGTGTACCCTAGAAAGGAAATATCGCGCTCGCCGTCACCCCGGCCTGCTTCTGCTCGGGTGACAGATGGCCTCACCTGTCACCCCAGGCCTGCGCTTATGGAGGACGGAGGTCGTTCTGCGACCTCCGGCGCCTGAGTCGTCTGCGATACCTGGCCCGTTCAAGGGCCTGGCGGGCCGGGAGAGTTCTAAACCTCTCCGGTCCCGCTCCGCCATCTCCTTCGCAAGCATAACTTGCTCGCAGAAGGAGACGGCAGAGTTCCACGCACTCTCGCTCCGCACGATAGCCGCAATCAGGCTATCGAGCGAGAGAACTCCCATTCCGATGGCCGCCACGAGGTCTCGCCTCTGCTCCACCCACGCCGGGCATTCTGTCAGCGCGTGTCCACGGTCCGACTATCGCAGTGGTGGCATTCAGGCGTTGGCTCCTTGCGGATCAGACATAGGTGATCTCCGAAACATCTTTGCGCAGTGATCACCTGCGTCAGTCGGTATGAGAGGGTCCCGTGACGCCTCTCGAGGCCATCCATGGAGGATTGGCTCGAGAGGCGTCACGGGACCCTCGGTCCAACGGGTCTTACCGCCGCGATGACGGCGTGCCCGGCGTAGTTGCAACGCTATAATGTCCGACAACAGTCTTTCAATAGAACATTGATATCACCTAGTACTTGGGTTGTGGAGGTCTGATCGCAGACGCTACACGTAAACAATCAAAGTTCAGCCGTATCGTAGCAGACTTAAGCCGACCCCAACCAAGTTTTGTAAAAAAGTTCGGAGGAAGATCTGTCTATGCCGATATAGCTCCCAACCAGATAAAACAACTTACATTTAGTTTTCTTTTTTCTGTGATTTAGGGGGCAAATGAACTGCGGATCCTCTGACGGGAAATGACTATCGCCGCCCATGAACCCTTGTAACTCAGATGTCGCAAAAGCGTTGACGGCCTTTGAGGTAGGAAGTACGGTCTTTTCTTGAAGGTTTGGAGGTCGTATCAGTCGGCTTGTGTCCACTAATAACAAATTGCTTGGTTTATAGTTTCAAATTATAAATGAAGAGACATTGATAAGAAAAAACCAGTGTATTACTCATAAAAGTTGAAGATTATTAATATTTAAAAAAAAAATCGAACAAAATAGGCATTAAGTCACGTGACAGCGAATACCAATCAAAAAGTGTTAGCCACGCAAAACATCATTGTTGTTGTTGACGTTTTCATACAACAGAGCAGGTTACTCCTTAGTTTTTCGTTTTTAGCATATTTAAACATTTTTGTTTCGCAGACTGTGACGCCATAATACTATTCAGCGTTTTCAAGGGAAATTTAAATTGTTTTTTTAAATACAATATACTTAATGTAAATATTGCTTTTTCTTTAAAATATAGGTTTTTTGGGATAAAATAGATATTAAAGTATATAATTAACCAAGTTTTCAAATTAAATCAACTAGCCTATTGGGTAAGAAAATCTGTTCAAGCGTTGGCACGTCATGAAATCATTTCCAGAAGTTTCCCCTGAAGGAATGTTACTAACTTATGCTAGTCTGATTAGATATTTAATATTTTGTGACAATAACATTTCAATTACATACGTACTTTGATCAGATGCTGCAAAATCATCTGAAACCAGCAGGATATCCTACTCCTCACCAAGTTATAGCAAAGTTGAGTTCTTTGGTACACTGATTACTATCAGGAGTTTTGGTTTTTTGGTACACTGAGTTGAGTGAGTTCTTTGGTACACTGATTACTATCAGGAGTTTTGGTTTTTGAGTCAGAGTATTTTTATTATTATTTGTTTAGTATTTATATATATCTCACACACTCACACACGGCCGTCTGATCCTAAACTAGGCAGATCCTGTACTATGGTAAGCAGGCCGCTGATAAACATACTTATATATTTCTAAATACATACATATTATAGATAAATTACACCCAGACAGAACAATGGACCGTGCTCACCACACAATGTTTGTCCTGGATGGGAATCGAACCCACGACCTCCGGTTCAGCAGTCAGGGTCACTAACCACTAGACCAACAGGCCCGTCAAATACATTTATGGTATTAGTATTTGTTGATGCAGGAGTATAGGGCTTCATCAAACAGGGGTTCTATCAGAGTCTACGATACGACGATCTGGTTTTATTATTTTAAGTTTATGTTCTTCTGGTGTTTTAAACGACTTTAAAGCAAAAATTGATGAGCCATCGTCCAGTTGCAGGTGAAAAGTACGACAAATGTTTTTTTTTATTGTACAAAACTTGAAGGAACGACAGCTTTGACAAATTTGCTTAAAGTCAGTACTATGTAGTACCACCACTACTGACAAGACTATAAAATATAAACTACTTTGGATTATCTGAAATCTAATTCAATGAAATCTGTCAATTTTATGATTCTTATAAAAATATCTCTACATCAACTACCGAATCAATATAATAATCTTGGCGCCAAAGACAGTAAAACAAACACGTCAGAGTGTTTGCGGACCAGAAACAAAGTTGTAAATCTATTTTCATTCTTGTGTCAAGGGACATAAGGCTTTTAATAGGCATTTTCAGGAAGATGTGATCGCAAAACTGTCGGTAATGTGTAAAGCACATGTTAAAACGTTGCAATATAGATACTAGAATGGCTCAATAGATAAAAATATAATATTTCGTCAGTACTGGTACTTTAATATTTGAAACTGACTAACTTATATTCAAAATTTTATTGGTTATGATATATGTATTTTTAAACGGTAAAGGGATGTACTTAGTTTTGTTTACACTATGTCGGTGACAAACAAGCATAAATACCTACCTACTACCTATCCTAAGAACGCCCTTACTAATACATAAGTAATACATACGTAATTTCTAAAAAAATATATTTGTAAAGATAATCGATCATCTTTACAACAAAAATAATAGGTTCAAAATGTTCCCTAATATATAATAATCTTCTCATTGATATTATAACTTTTTATATCTTGCATGAAATCGTCAGTCATTTTCGAAATCCCGCTCTCGTCCTTATCCCTTCCACCAGTCGATACATCCATGTCGTCTTATGGCTTCAGTAAGGCGTTTTTATGATCCAGTTAGCTCCTGTACTATTCCTGTCAGGGTCCCGGTGACGTGAGCTCGTGTGCAGCCATTAGACAGTTAGGTTATGTGTCATAGTTCGCGCCAATTGTGTTAAGTGTGTTTATGAAGTAAGCTTTATTTTAAGTGAGTATTTTTGAACTTTTTATCTTTAATAAAATAATTGTGATTTTTAAATGATATTGTTTATTACTATTAGTCATTAAAATGTCATGTAATTTTATCAGAAAAACATTTCAAAGTTATTTTATAACAATTCTGTTGGTAGGATGATAAACATCAAATTATTTTAATTATAACATCTTAAGGTTAAATAATTAAAAAAAACAAACAAAAACTATCATTCCTTTTAAAGTTTCACAATCTATGGTTTGTGTATGTGTGTACATATAGCCATTACACATTTTTGAATTACCCGTCGTTTCGACCAGGTTGCACTGGGAGGTCACAGGTTAAATTCAGCATTTGATCTATTATGTGAACTCGTTAATTTGCGTTAACATGTATATACATAGGAATAATACAAATGTATTTTTGACTAACCATTTCTTTTTGACAAAAAACGGTATTAGAATATTTTAATATTTTTCTCTTCTGTTCTGTGGCATTTTTGTTAATTACTCTGTTATCTACAATGATGTTATTTTTGTTTTGTTTTTTATAGATGTTAATTTACATTTTTAATTGCTGATATAATTAAAAATGTTACTATCTGTTAATGTTACAGAAGCTAATACTTAATTAATTCCACTGCCATAGATTAAATCTAAATAATTTAAAACGTTATAAAAACACTTCATTTATTCAATTCAATTCTATAGAAATTAGACTGTTGTATTAATCGTTAGGTACTTGTCTAAAATAACTTTTTTTAACGTATAAAAGAGAAAAAGATCTTTTTAAATAGAAAAGAGTATGATTTTGTTAAAAGATTATTGCAGTAAACGTAAACATAATTTGTGTACAGACACTTGGTAATCACATAAATCTTCCTTATTCTCCGCTGTGGTCGATTGGAAAGTAAAAATATCTCAAGTACAATATAAAGTAAAAATAAATAATTGAAGCTCGTTTCATGAGCTCGATTAATAGCGGTTTCATTCATGTACTCCTTGTTGACGAATTTACAATGAAAATTTATTAACCTGTTACAGAATAATTTCTTTTAATTTGTTGTTTAAACAGAAGACAATATAAATTGGTTTACCCAAAGTATTCTCAAGAGATATTTGCCTTAGTTATGTATTACAGGGGCATAAGAACACTACTTCTTCAAATCATGTTTCGCCTCAGCCCAGCCTAGGCCTCCTAAAGATTTGAACTTCATTAGTCGATTTTAGTTAAGTCAACTAAGAGCATAATTTTAGTAGATTTCTTATACCCTTACTCTATGACTGAGAAATTGTCTTTTATTTACCCTACAATACAAACAAAATGCGTTAAAACAAAAAAGGATATTTTACATGAAAATTTACTTGAATTTGTCTTATTTAGTCCAATTAAAAGCATATTAAACATACATTCTTCTTCATACGGTCTTATTACAATATTGTCAAATAATGAATTGTCTTTCGTTAGTAATTATAGAAGACTTAGTAAACAAGTCTACATAATTAAAAAAAACAAAAACCTGACTACTAAAAGGCAATTTAAAAGTAATGTACTAAAAATACCGAAACAGCACGAGGCAACACGAACATGACCCATTTCTACGCTATCAAAAACTTTTTAAACCAATTTATTATTCCTTATTAAATTTAAATATGTAAGTTATTTATATATTTTTGTAATCTTGATCTATTTCGTCTGTATCGATCATCCGTACACAAAAAAAAGAAATCTAAGGTTATAAACTCTGAAGTTCTGCACCGATTGAGCTTAATTTTTGACATTGTGTCATACAATCCGCTTCAAATATTGTTTTTTTTTTGCGTTAGTTTTTTCTGGTCTAGTTTCTTATTTCTGGTAAATGCAAACAAAATGTGCCACAGCGAAGCTTGATACGGTAAGGCTAGCTTACAATAAAATAAACTCTGAACTTGAAGTAAAACGCAGCTACTATTTGTTTTCTCTAAACTACTTTGTCGTTGACTTCAAATGTGCCTAAAATCTGTATAAGATTCGACAAAATACCCGGTTAAGTAATAAGATTACAAGTATTATTTAATACTCTACATTATACATCCAAAATAAAACAAAATCTACATTTGGACGATAATAAAAACTATAGTCATAAATTAACAACGATTTCAACGTGATTTAAAAAAAAACATCTCAAATATCCATGTTTCTAAAATAACCATGTTCTGGTGAAGTGAGCATGCTTCCTCACTCAAATAATAATAGGCAATAAGTCAGCACACTAACACGTGTTGAGGCAAAATAATAATTCTAAAGAGACGATTAAATTTATAATTCGCAGATGCTCCAGCCACGCGTGATCGTGCACAGAGAAAGTTTATTTTTATAATAATAGCAAAACCATATGCGCAAAGCTACAAGTAAACACCACATGTCAACACCTCTCCATAGAGATTACTGAACTTTTGTAGGTAAATGAACCTATGAATATGGCGCAATATGATGTCATACCTTGTTACGAAGATGAAGATATGTTCGAAGACAGAAACGACAATGTAACAGATTTGCACGCATACTATATGTCCCAATTTAATTTAGAACTAGAAAATAGTAACAGAAATAAGAAATCTGATTGTTTCAAGTATGGGGTTGAAGAAAGCTTTGATTTTGAAGTTCTAGAGAATTGGGATACGTCTGCCAATAACCAAACCGAATTTGGTATGATAGATGATGTTATAGAAAGTAATATAAACGAACAAAATATTAAAGAAGTACTTTTAGATCTAGATAGTATTGATTTCGAAGATAAAACCTATAAAGTCGAAAGCTACAAAGTCAACGAAAACAAATCATATCAACCGAACAACGATTATATAGACGACGAGTCATTGATCGACGAACTATGTAGAGAAGATAATGAATCTTGTAGGCTAACACCTGATTTTAATGAAGAATATTTAAGTCCTGATACCACAGAAAAGAACATTCTACCGTCAATAGACACTGTGCTTTCTAAGCGCTATTGTAACTATAATGTTGAAAATATTCAAATGAACGAATATAATAATATTAATGTTCAGCAAACTATGTGTCCCATGGATAGTCTAGAACAATACAGCTATCCAAATAATATCCTTTATAACTTAGAAGAGAAAAAGTATGTATTACCAGATACACCGACGAGTTGTAATGAATTCAATTTTGATAGGGGTGAAAGAAAAATATCAGTATCAGAATCTGTTGAAAGTGATGTGCAAAGCAACAGCTATTACGATGAAAATTCAGAGAATTTCGAAGAAGAAGACTTGTTTATAAATTTAGATGATTTTGGGTTTACGTTTGAGGAGACGAACAATGTAACTACAGATGATAATAAACCTATGAATCATAGAAAAAATGATAAGGAAAAAGTGCAAGGTAATGATACTCTATTTCTATATCAATAATTGCATTGCATTTGCTAAAGACCATTTTCAAAGTATTCTTATAAAGAAACGCTAACGAAGTTTTGTTCTTTTACAAAACTGTTCAATAGTAAAACTAGATATCAGGGTTGTATATATTTCAACTGGCTGGTTGGTCTAGTGGTTAGTGACACTGGCTGCTAAGCCAGAGGTCGAGGGTTGATTCCCAACTAGGACAAATAATTGTATGATGAGCACGATCGTTAGTTCTTTCTGGCTGTAATTTTTCTATAATGTGTATGTGTATATAAGTATGTTTTTCAGCAGTCTGATTACTACAGCACAGGATCTGCCTGGATTGGGATCAGACTGCAATATGTAAGATGTTTGAAGTTAATATTGACATTTTATTATATTGATATTTTCAGGCGAGAGAACATGTTTGTGGGAGCATTGTAACGAAAGATATCCAAATCAAAATCTACTGGTGGAACACATCGAGAGAGCTCACGTCAACACCTACAAAGGTAATATTTATGTTTTCCTTCGACGTTAATACTCGTAATAATGATTGGAATCCTTTCTCGAATGAAAGTAGGGATATTTAGCATCAATAAATTTATGCGAAGTATAAATGTTTACTTAAAAGCTATAAGCCAGCCAAATCTAATTTTTCTAATTTTCTTATACTCAGTGTCAAGCATACAAATATCTTTATATTTGTGAGATTGCTGCTGATTGATTGATGCTTTATCTAACGATACCACAAACGCTAAAATTCATCGAGGCGTTTAGGCTGCAGAGCGTGCTAAAGCGATATAAGTATTCAATTAAATTTATTGCATTCCATAAAGTCCATTTCCAGGTGGTAGGCTTTATGGGCATAGCATTATTAGGAAAGAGAACGCGCTGCTAGTTATGTTAGTTTTGAAATTTAGTTTTGATGCAATGTTGTCTGCTTTCCAAATAGTTTTGGATATACATACATACTATCGGTGTGGTGATGGATTAAGAATACGGAGTGTCACCACCTCTATTCATCCCATGGGTGTTCTAAGAGTTGACTTAGGCAGCAAACTACACAAGACAACAGCTCTGCAAAGAGAAGGAAAACTTGACACAAACCCTAAGTATATTAACCCGTCTGGACAGCGTGGTATACACAGCCCAAACCTCCTTTCTAAGGAGAGGCCTATGTCATACACTAGAAATACATAATTCTGGAGCAGCAGGATAAAAACGATCTATTTGGTTCCCAAGCTGTCAGAAAATAATTTAATATTTGCCTTTTGATTTCAGGCGATGAATTCAGTTGTTTGTGGCGGGATTGTGCAAGGGAGCGACGCGCTTTCAACGCAAGATACAAACTCCTCATTCATATGCGCGTCCACAGCGGACACAAGCCAAATAGATGTCATGTGAGTATTGTCTTTAATCCACTTCTCATTTTCAACTCCTGGGAGAGCCATTAGAGAGAGATGCCTCCGCCTAATAGGAAAACGGCTGTTAAGTAAAACTTTAGTTACTTCAGTCAGGAAGGTTACCGGAGCTGAAATTAACTTGATTGAATTTGACTGCACGGATGGCGTAGTGGTTTGAGCTGTCGCTTGCGCACTATTAAAAAAAAAAGAGTTGGCCGTCCCTGATTCTGGGAGATTTTGGATTCTTTTGCGTGTAAGGTTTTTAGCAAAGATAGATAGGTTTTACAGTGGAAAAATGTTTCAATAACCAACATTTTTGCAGCATCCTGGATGTGGTAAAGCGTTCTCTCGTTTGGAAAACCTGAAGATCCACGTTCGGTCTCATACTGGCGAAAGGCCTTACGCCTGCCCAGCGCCTCACTGCAGAAAAGCGTTTTCGAACTCTTCAGACAGAGCTAAACATCAAAGAACACACTTTAATGCTGTAAGTACATATTTTTTATGTTTTTATTTTCTAGGTCTTTGGCTTTTATCATTGTAGCATCTTCGTTTGTGTCCATTTTTTATTGATGCTTGGCTCCAATTGGTCAGAGGTCAGCGCGTACAACCAAACTTACAAACTCTTCCGATTTATAATATTAGTATAGATAAGGTTACATACTAATAATGTTTTAACACTCCTGTGTACCCCTACGGGGATGAAGACGTGAGTGTATATAATATAGGGACGCACTTCATGGAGATACTCAGACAAAAGCCTAAAAATCTCTATATAGTTACAATTAAGAAAACACACCTCCGACTGCACGCATGGCGTAGTGGTTTAAACGGTCTCCTCGCGGCTTCCTACTTTTCTAAGTGTTGTGGGTTCGATTTCCATATGGGACAACAATTTGTAATCAACAAATTGTTGTTCCGAGTCTGGGTGTTCTTTGTGTTCGTTTCGTGTACGTTTGTAAAGTCCCCCGCGACACAGTTTAGATTCCTAGTGCGGGAGTTTTCTTTAAAAAACAAATTAGAGATAATAGACATCAGACTAACTCCATATTCCTTTCCAGAGACCTTACGCCTGCGGTGCCATCGGCTGTGGTAAGAGATACACAGACCCATCTTCTCTTCGAAAGCATGTCAAGACTCACCCCCATATTACCAGCATTCCCAGAACCTGCATACCACCCTCTAGAACAATGAGGAAGCCTGATCAGGAGCAGACTGTTCCAAGATCACCAGCAAAATTGACCACCCTTCGGTGTATCAGGGATAAATTGACAGTACCTAGATTGCAGAAACTGTAGATTAGATCACCTTAAGTCATTTATTCATCATAGGTGATGAAGAGGTATTTCCAAGTTGCGTAATGCTCAACATTGTGTCTTTTGTGTATAGTAGTTCATTTAATTTTTTTCTTAGACTAAATTAAATTAAATTTTCAGTGAAAAATTGTGTGGGTAGTTGAATAAATAAGTATTTTTTTAAAGCTCAACAAAGACTGAAAGTAACACGATTGGCTCAAGATTTTAATGTAATGTAGTTTTAGTAACATAGTTTAGTATGTGTTAAAAACACAATAAAAAATATGTTTAAGTCGTATTGCAGATGGTTTAAGATTCCAAATAAATATTAATACGTTGAAACTCTATGTAAAAAAAATACTTTAAGCAAATGTTTTATATTTCTTCTAGTAATCATTTAGGATTCCTAATTAAGTTTGCAACCGAATACTAATAATAGTTATTTTGTGCACATTAAAGATTTATTAACTTTTTTAACAACAAACAAAACAATAATGTCAATCTTTACTGGAAAAAAAGGGCAGTTTGGCATTTTTCAACTAAAAATTATACGTACCAAAGTACATTACGTTGGTGTAACAATTGCAGAGTAAAATTATAATCGAATAATTATTCTTTTTTGTATTTTTATGGCCTGAATCGAATAAATTAAATTTAACACAGTGTTGCAAACAGTTACAATTGCCCTTTGAAAATGTGGTGTCACATATTAAACACTCTTTTGAACAAGGCACTCTGTGATTGCGCTCGGAGTATGTAATAATAGCAACAGTAGCAGGTAACTCTAGTTCGGATTTATTGAAAAATAAAAATTAAAATAAATTACTTTTTAAATAGGTTCATAAATGACAGAGTTCTGAGGTAGCAAATGGAAACAAAAAAAAAACAATTGAATTCAGAATCTCCTCTTTTTTTTTTAAATAGAGCAATCAGCATCTGTGTTAGGCAATATTTGAAGCTAAGGTTGTTAAGCTCTAGGTAATAATAGTAATAGTAATTCTTTGTATAAATGTACTTATTTAACATAGATCTCTTTCAAAAGACCTAATGTACTATAAGGTTAGTGTTTAGTACGTATTTTAGATATAAAACTAAAATTTCCATGTGCACCTATATTTGCTCAATTAATTTTAAATTATTATAAGTTTTAATTTTAACCATGTCAGAAGATAATATTATCTGTATTTAATTTTATATGAAACAAATTTTGGCATAAAGTGAGAGTTAAATCTATGGTTGGAAAAATCGTATTCTTCTTAAAACTTTAAATATTTATTTAGTTAATAAAGTTATATAATATATAGATAAAATTTTAATAAAATAAAAGCTGAAGAATTATTTTTTTGTTAATATGTATGTAAGTCCATTTGAAAGTCAGGCCTACCATAAATTACGAATGAATAAAAAAAAACAACATATATTTTAAGTTCAATTTGTAAAACTGACCTGAGTATGTCTGACATACTAGGACCTTTTAATCCCTAAGCTGCCTTCGGGTCTGAAAGACTGTATCAGTCAAGACACCACCAAATACTCTTGTGAAGTTCAGAGTAAAAAGTGAGTCTTTAATAAATGTGAATGGTGATGACAAAAGGTGAAGATCAATAAAATTAATACAGATAATATTATCATACATTGTATCTATGAATAGAGTATTGTTCTAGAATGTACAAATGTTTGCTTTCCAAGGAATCTCGTTAGGGTTACTAAAGTATTTTCCGTTTTGAGATCTCTTTTTTGCTCATTTATTATTATTATGTAAATCAATGTTGCCACTTTAGTTTTGTAAAATGGCGGTCACTGTTTTTTAGACTTTTATGCTCAATTAAAAATAAGTTACAAAAAAAAATATTGGCGTTTTATTTTTCGGTACCAGTTGGAATATTATAGTTATATGTTTTTAAAATGTTTGTTTCGGAGTGAAAAGCTTGGGGTGCTTTTACTTTTACCAATATCTGTCAATAGAATACTTTTATAGCAATTGAGATGTAGCACCCCAAGCATTTTTATGATAAAATGGTTTTTCGTTTTGTACATAAAATTATTTTCTACTTTTTAGTTCGGCTGTTTACAAAAACGTGTTTTTTCGTTTACAATTAATTAATGATTGACATCGTAGGTAGAATTTGACTAATAATCATTATAATAGTGTCATTAAACGAATTATTAAACCAACGTACGGCAAATAGAAATTCGTAACGTACGGCAAATGGTCCGTGTGGTGACGAATTAAGAATACAGAGTGTCACCACCCCTATTCATCCCGTGGGTGTCGTAAGAGTCACTAAGGGAGAAAACTACGCAGAACAACAGCACTGCAGAGAGAAGGAAAACTTGACACAAACCCTATACCAACCCGTCTGGCCAGCGTGTTATAGTCGGCCAAAACCTCCTTTCTAAGGAGAGGCTTATGTCCAGTAGTGGACTATTAAAGGCTGTTGTTGAACGGCAAAAGGAACTTCAGAAGTTTTATTAGAAACGATTAGAGCATGCACTGGGTCCTCCTCGGGGTAGGGTGCCTGAGACCAGCAGTCACTACATACTTCTGTCTCCTGCGTCCACGAGGAGCCGGCGATCCGAAGGGATTTTATACCCCGTCACTAAAAAAAAAGGTTGGGGTCGGTCTTAAATCTAATACGATACGGCTGAACTTCGATTTTTTACGAGGAGAACTGCCATCAGACACATCCTAACCTAAGGACCATCCACAACCTAAGGACTAGGCGATATCAAAGTTCTGTAAAAGACTGTTGTCAGATTTTTAACCGACTTCAAAAAAGAGGAGGTTCTCAATTTGATTGGTATTTTTTTTAAGGCTCCAACTACTCGTAACGATTGCAGCAGATGATCGTATGGCAACCGGGACCGAAGGCTCAACGTGCTCTCCGAGGTACATAGGGGTCTTGTGGAGGAACGGGTGTCATGTCCCTCCAACACAAAGGGAGGATCCTCCGACCAGGCGAAGTGACCATGCCTGGCGGGCCGCGGCCCCACGGTTGATGTTGGGAAGTTGTATATATGCTAATCGGCGAGGGAATTCTTTATATCGCGATACAGGATTAGCAATTCTTTATTTTAGTAGTTACTCCGTAGTTCGGTGTGTCTTCATTAGATGGCGCTGTAGTATGTTTCTGTTTCTTAGTATGTGGGAGTCGCCACAGTCTCAATGTTGCACCAGGGACTTCCTTTCTAGGGTATACCTGGTTCCCCGGCTATTAGTACCCGAGACGGCGTGCGGTTTTAGTCGGTTCGAGTCCGACATGCCACCTATAGGTGGTATCCGAGGGGATTTCCGCACGGAAAAAAAGGCATTATCACAGTTATCAAGTTTTAAGAAGTCTTAATAGTTCATACGCACTTGGATATTTTGAATGGTATTAGGAGGCGAACGAGCAAACGGGTCAGCTGATGGTAACAGACAAACACCGCCCATGGACACCTCTCACCGTTGCGTTGTCGCCCTTTTGCACCAACCCCTCCATTTTACTTACTTCTACGACTCTAGATAAAAATACCAGTACTCTACTTATTCCGATCTCTTATAAGACATCTTTGCTTCAGTTCGCAGAAACAAAACCGCTTCAGTACACAACCCTAAAAGACAAAGTTGCAATTTAGAAATTATCTGTTATTTATCAATGTTTTACAGTATGGAAGTCATCATTGTGACCAACGCCCTTATCTGGTGGTATAAAAGTAAATGTGTTAGTGCTGATAGTGTCAGAAGTGTGCAGTGACAGAAGCGGTTGCTGAAGGGAAAGCATAATGAAACTGTTGTTACGAGTACTGATGGCGATTATCGGTGAGTCAATGTTTTTGTAATAGACGGACAAAATGTAGGTGACATCTTCCAAAACAAATGGTATACCTAATTAACATTTAAAAAGTATCCTCGACTTCAATTGAATTATAATATCAAGATCGGAACGTAATGTAATGTACTACGCCCCGCGGTTGTACCTTGCCCATCTCATGGGAACACTATTTTTTTCGGGATAAAAAGTAGCCTATGTGCTGTGCTAGACTATAATCTACCTCTGTGCCAAATTTCATCCAGATCCATTCAGCCGTTTTTGCGTGAAAGTGTAACAAACATTCATATAAACTTTTGCCTTTATAATATCAGTTACAATCTTTAATTTCTAACCGACTTCAGAAACACAAAAGAGGAGGAGGAGTATCTAATGATGGAGGATAATCCTAGAGAAATCGAGGGAAAACCTCAAATTTTACAGGCCCGGTAACGTGTTTTAGCTTGTTTGTCTAGCTACATAGGTATTTGTTTTTAGTATTTGTTTGAAAAATACTTTAAAGCAAATGCTCGCTTGGTATAAATGGACATGTGGCTACAGTGCCACTAGAGGATCGTAAAACCTGCCACAAATGGGCCGAAACAATTCAGTAATTCAGAATTCGATTTATTCCCAACCGTGAAGAATGAATTACGTGGTCAACGTTTTTCGAGCCGTGATGAGGCTGTTGATGCGTTCAAAATGCACGTTTTGGAGATACCACAATCAGACTTAAAAAAGTGCTACGAAAATTGGTTCCAACGTATGCAGAAGTGCATCTATCATCATGGGGAATATTTTAAGAAGCAATAAAACTATAACAAATGCTTTGTTTCACATGTATATGCTCTCTTATATCACTTATATATATACATTTATGTAACCGGAATAACACTTCCGGTTACATAAATAGCAGCCCTCGTACTACGTAAGGATAGCTCGAAATGGAATGGCACTTATTATTTTTAAAATACTTGGTTTAAATTCTTAGTTTGAAAAGTTGTGAATGTGGTAAATAATTAGTGATCGAAATAATTTAATTATTACACTTAAGGCCTCTTTGTAAAGCATTCTTACCTTTTATTTATTTATTTTTTTTAAAACCGCTTTTATAGACCCTGTAGTACCAAAGTAGACCAAACTAATAAGCCCAAACTCGATAAACAACTCCATGGTGCCATATTATTGTACTGTCACATATATACATTATGTACACTAAATTTGAGCCTAATCGAATATCGGAAAGTGGTTTTAATGTAGCTCACAAAATTCAATCAACACACATACAAACAATGCAAGTTAAATAAAAGTTTTTAATAAAATATTGTTATTATCTTCTTTTAGCCGCTGTCACGTCAAGCCCCGTATCCCAAGTAAACCAAAACTGGCCTTGGCAAGTTGGTAAAGCTTACCACTACGATGTATACTCCCACACACTGAATAACTTCGAAGAGGGAATCAGCCATGGAATCGCCTTCAAGGCTCAATACTATGTCAGTGTAAAGTCAACTGGTCGCCTAGTTGCCAAGCTTGACAACGCTCTGTACACAACAGTAAAAACCCACATACTCAATAATTTTGAGATACCATCTGATCTCAAATATAAACCACTTAAAGTTATGGATCAAACCTTTGAAATTTTCGTTGATGGTGGTCGTGTAGTCTCCATCAATGTACCTTCTGAACTCCCCATTCCCTATACAAACTTTCTTAAAGGGTTGGTTGGTGCACTACAAGCCGATCTCTCTCCTCATGGCAATGTTCATGACTATCCAAACGGTTTTGACAAAACCACTTTCCAAGGTCTCTTTAAGAAAATGGAGACGGATGTTACTGGTGAGTGCGAAACTCTGTATTCCGTTTCACCAATGGCAGCTGAGTGGCGCCGTGAATTAACCAAGTACGTTCCTAAAGAGGACCCAATTGAAATAGTTAAGAGCAAAAACTACGGCGTCTGTTCGAAACGTGCCGATGTCTACTTTGGTGTACCCGAAGGTGCTGTATTCAAGGGTATGACACACAATAATGAAGAAAAGCAGATGATCAAACATGCCTTTGAGGCTCGTTTACTTGTTGGGAAACAAGGCCCAATTTACAAAGCTGAAGCCATAAGTTCTGTCACTGCTAGCCCCATTGTTTTCGGTAAACAGAAACCTGAAGTTGTCAGTTATATTAAATTTACTCTGAACTCTGTAGAACAAGACACCAGTGAATCCTGGAAGAAGACTGAAGAATTTAGTTCAATTAATTCACTTTTGTATACGAGTGATAACTCATCAATATTTACTTACTCGTATGGTGATCAGGAAGGCGTTTCTAAAGCCTACCATTATCTAAAAGAGATGTCTCCTTTGCTACAAGATCCAAATAACTTATCCAAAGAAGGTTTCCTTTTAAAATTTAACTTTCTGGTAAACCTTCTCGCTTCGTTCAATTCAAAACAACTAATACAAATGACTGAAAGTCTTGAAAATTCCAAAACTTCTAAGAATTTAGCTAAAACTGGCATTTGGACAATATACCGTGATGCTTTATCCGTAGCAGGAACTACAGTAGCCTACGAACATATCAAATCTTGGGTCCTCAATAAGAAGATTGTTGGTGAGGAGGCAGCTGAAGTGATAACAGTTATGGGTGCTAGTCTCTCTAACCCTTCCTTAGATCTTGCCAAAGATTTTTTCAAATTCGCTATAGAACCAGCAGTTGTAGAACTTAAGTATGTTAACAATTCTGCTCTGTTAGCTACTAGTAAATTATTACGTTCCGTGCACGATCCGTTTATTGAAGAGACAGTAATTCCTTACTTCAATAAAGAACTAAACGATGCCATCCAAAATGACGATACAAGCAAGGCTCACGTTTATATAACGGTTCTCGGCAACTTAGCTCACCCCAGAATATTAAAAGTATATTCGCCGTATTTGGAGGGACATATACCAGTGACAAAATACCTTCGCACCCAGATTGTTACAAATCTTAAAGCGTTGGCTTATCTGAAGAACGAGTACGTGCGTGCCGTGCTGTTCAGCATCTTAAGGAATACCGGTGACATTTATGAGGTTAGGGTGGCTGCTGCTTTGAACCTCTTTATAGCTGTTCCTACAGCTGAGATGATGCAAGTCCTTGCACACATGACACATTTTGATCCAAGCACCCACGTTCGCGCTGTGTTATCAAATAGCATTACTTCTGCCGCTAGTTTGAAGGACCCACGTTTCAAGGAACTGTAAGTTTTTACTTAATATATACCTTAATGTAATTAAAGAAATAAGTAATAACTTCACACATCTCACACACGGCAGTCTGATCCCAAAATAGGCAGCGCCTGTACTATGATAACCAGACTGCTGATAAAAATACTTATATATTTGTAAATACATACAAATTATAGATAAATTAGACCCAGACACAGACCAAACGATCGCACTCATCACACAAATATTTGTCCTGGGTGGGAATCGAACTTCGGCTTAGCAGTCAGGGTCATTAACCACTAGACTAACAGGCCCGTCCATTAAATTAATCGAATACATTTGTTTTGTTTCCCAATATTAACCAGTATAATAAGAACTGTTATTGCATAGATTTTCCGTAACGTGACAGGTCAAGATGATATATTGTTGCTTTTTTTCTATTTGTTTAACAACTAAAGCTGCAAAGAAGCAAACACTTGTAACTTAAAGTCATTAACGACAACTGTATTAGCATGAACTGTGGAATAAACAGTAACACTAGAATCTAATATTTATACTGGAAGATTGTAGAAGTTGACAAATTGGACCAAATTTCAAAATATCGGCGTTCTACGATATGTCCAAACAGATCTCAATCGGCACAATTTAAGGATTTGCTGCAATATATATTGGACATTTTAAAATGCACTAAATGTGAATACATATTTGGTTTCATAATTATAATAAAATTGACAAAAGTCAACGTGTGAATATTTAAATATCTATATCTGTTCTCTACCTACTTTTAGATCCAAGATCGCACAGTCTGTTTTGAATGTCATCACAAAAGATACGTTTGACTCCAAATATTCGGAAAACGTTGTACTTGAAGAATATCTAAGTGAGGACGACTACAATTACTTCAATCAACTTGAAACCATCGGAAGTGATAATAGCTTCCTACCAAAGTACCTGAGAAGTATCTTCAATTTCAAAGTAACAGGCTTTAACGAGGAAAGCGAGGTGAGTATTAAAAACATATTATATTATTTTTATTATTATTATTATTATGTCAGAAAAAGTAAAATGAAGAAATTACTCAGGCTATAAGTTTCTATTCACAACTTTGTTAGTACTACTTTTACAAAAATGAACTTATCAAAATAGTACAGGTTTTTTTTAAAACTACTTTTTTATTCCTTTCAGGTGACTTTGTCTGTGTCTGATGTGAAAGATTTTTTTAATTATTTCATGCAAAATGTTATTGAACCCACCAAAGTAGACCCCGGTTTCAAATTTTCTGCTAAGCATATTGTTGAAAGCTTAAACATTAAACGTGCGCCCCGTCAACCTTTGGAGGGTGCTCTCTTTATTAATGATTGGAATCTGCAAAAACTTATTACTTTTAACGAAAAAGACTTTCATGCGTTTATTTCTGATGCTGAAAAAACCATTGAAAATTTATTAGACGGGATTGACGCCCAATACACTAAAACATTATACTTGAAGCACATCAAAGTTACTTGCCCACTAGCTAATGGAATGCCTTACATTCTTCATTACTCAGAACCTGCTATAATTATGGCTAAAATGCATGCAGCAGCTAACGTCAAAAATGAAAATAATGTGATAGCTGGATCTTTGACCAGCAAGATTGATTTCACATATTCCAAATCGGTGCAGAGTTCAATAAGTTTCATAGATGTCTTTGGCGATCAGTTAGCCGTTTCTGGTGTTTTGAGTGATCTGCAGCTCTATGTTCCAATTATAATAAACACAGAGCTTAATGGTGGACATTTCAAAATCCAGTTTGAACCGTTGCACGGTGACAGAGATGTCAACCTGATTCAGTTCAACGTTGTACCGTACACAGGAATGTACAAGCGTAATTCAGTTAAATATGACGTAGAACCCATCAAGCGTACAACCAAGACTGCATCAACTGACCTTAAATTCGGACATTCGGCCGGAATGTTCTACCAAGTTCAAGGACATAGCTACTCTTCTGATTACAAAGATTTAAAAAAACTGTTCAGCGATGATCTATTTTCAAACATTGGACGATTGATTTACCAGAAGGACATTGCATTTACCCAGTTCGATTTCAAATACCTTGGAAGAGATACGATAGTGAAGTCAACTACTTTTATAGTATACTTGGGTAAGTTGGTACTCTTATTTAAATCTTTCAGATTTTATTCAGATAGAACAGTCGAAATACTTATAACTTATATGTTAAGTGAGTTTAAAAAGCTATAACAAGGCGTGTTATAAATTTAAAAGTTACATGAACGAGTCATTTCAAGGTGTCCAGTTAACCTATTAGGATATGGAGAGTTTGAAGATAACTCTTCAACTCATAGTTACTGTAAATCAGTAGATAAAGAATAAGTAGGTAGGTATCAGGCAATCTATAGTTGTAATAATTGTCTAAAAATTGATATGATAGTTGGCTCTCCAGCCGATTTACTTTCTCTTCCTGAAACACCAGAATATAGAGCTAGAGCTGTCTAGATCATTATGTCACTGACTAGTCTTAATTTTTTACGATTGCTCTTTTTATGTACATACAAATACATTTTTCCGTTCAGATACACTATATAACCAAAAATATAGCGGAGAAATGGGACTAGCTTCGCCAACAAAACACGTAGAACCCCATAGTGTGGCTCGACGTGAAGAGATCACGAAGAAAGTTGCATCAGACATAGACTCCGCTACAGTACAGTTGTTAGACTTCAGCGCTGAGTTCGACGGGCCCAAAAAAACAGTGTTTGTATTTACTGGTGCTTACGCCTACAGTAATGTTGATTCCAAGTTTCAGACAGCCTTATTTGCTCATAGTACCGAACAGATTAACGCGGTGTTCAGAGTGAATATAAAGAATCCTAAAATCCATACATTGAACTTTGAAGAAGCTCTGAAAAATGAAGTCAAACTAGTGTATGATGCCAACATCAAATATCAAAATTCCGATATTCTCCTGCAAGGCTATGGCGAGCGTAGTAGAGAGTATACTAAAATGCTTAAAAATGACCCCATGGCGAAAAAATGCTTGGCAGAAATAAGCCAAAATAATTTCTTCCAGAATTATTGCTACAATGTGACCCTTAAAGCATATGCCCCTGACTTTTTCACGGCTACAGTAACTTTCAAAGACGTAGATCCTAATTTGCTAAGCTTGACTGAATATACTTACAATGGATATATAAAACCAGCATTTAACTTAGAGGAAGAAAGAAGCTCGTTAGATAAGACAAGTGATGATACAATATACATTGAGACAAAAGCATTCTATTACGACAATTATATAAGCTATAAATTGACTAACACGCACGGTTCAATTAGTTTGGAGAATTTGGAGATCACGTGGGATTTGCCGTATATCATGTCTACCTATGCACCTATTTATCTCTTAGAAGACTCGACTGACTCGTCTACCGGCTACGAAAATTTACGTAAGTGTATATATACTGTATATGTTACTTACGAATACTCTATCTAGAACTATTAAGATTTTAACTCTTGGACTTCATAGGAGTTGCATCGAAATTAATAAATCTTGTAATGGGAACTGAATGATAAGTTCTTCACAAGTGTTTTAAAGAAAACTTTTACTTCAAAACCACTTTTTTTATACGTTAAATACACATACGGACAAAGACAGTTTTGATAAAATTCCTGACGAAATTGGGTACATTGATGACATCAATATTTTCCGCAGGTTATTGCGCTGTTGACGATAATAAGATATTGACATTCAGTGGCCGCAGCTATGAATATGCCCTGACAAGCTCTTGGCACGTAGTGATGGTGGAAGACTCAGAAGACTTAGGTAAAGGTCTTGTCATCCTGGCCAGAAGACCCAGTGCCAACCAAGAAGAAGTATACGTCTCTTACCAGTAAGTATTTTCGCTGAACATTGTAGTATTCAGTTAACAATTACGTAGTATCCACATGCATTAAATGTATTCTTTAACTTTAACAGGACAGAAGATGGAAAATTCTTGGAACTTAATATCAAACCTGATAATATTGATGTTAAGAGTAACGGCAATAAAACTTGCGATGGAGCACTCACCATGTATTGGAATGAAGCTGGAGAAGTGCCTCTTCTAGAATATTATAGTCTTGGAATAGATCTTTATGTGTTTGATATACAGAATAAAAATATTCGCCTTGTGTACGATAAACACAGATTAGTGGTCTTCACTGATGAGTACTACGGCAGCACCATGGGAATTTGTGGGCAGAGCAGTACAGAAATTCGTGATGATTATATGACTCCATATGGTATAGTTGATCTACCTGAACATTACGGAGCATCTTTCAGTCTAGAAGATGAATTTAGCCATCCTAAAACTGTGGCATTGAAGAAGGAAGCGAAACTAAAGGCGTACCAACCCGTGACCAAGTATACTGGCATTCTTCACTCTGATGATGATTGGATTAAAGCGGTTAATGAAACTCCAAAACAGTTTAGTGATAAAAATGTAAAATAAATCCTTATATTAAGATTAATAAGGTTTGGATATTTCTGTATAGAGAAAGCACAAAGAGCGTGGCATTAAAATATATAATGTATATGATAAGTATGTAACCCAACTACAGACATCCAAATATTGACATAGGTTTAATCCAAAATATTATTTTTTAAACAATGAATAAATGTTATTAATACTTTTTCCTTTATTTTAAATCTTTTGTGACTGAAAGTAAGGAATAAGGACTGGTGTCTTCGATATTTTTTGCATGCAACGGAAATATTCGATACTTAATACAGAATGTGATAATTAAAATTTAAGAGCCTATGTCCATAAGGCAATCAGTTAATTTTAGCTTGACAATTTATGACTTAACAATAATATATCTTTTACATTGTATCTTTAAAAAGTTAAATTAAAGATCGGTTACTATCAGACATCGGTTTAAATTGATTGTTATTCATAAGCCAGAAACAACGTGGCGTGCTTACCACCGAATCTCATCATCATTTTCTGGTCCTTATTATTTGGGAATCGGCATAATACAAAACAAAGCAAATTATTAACAGCTGCCTGTCTGACGTAAACTCTCTAAAACGGGACAAAAGAAAAAGGTAACAAATATGATAAAGAAACGGAAAGGACGAATGACTCGCGGTAAGTGATACGGCAAGGGAATAAGAGTAGTACAGTAGCACGAAAAAAGCCGAGGTTGCATCCGTCCTGTGATTAAGATTCATCCATCCTACCATCGAATGTCCGGCAACATCTATGTATTTTCTTGCATTCGTAGGTGTGTTAGAACTTTGGAGATGTTAGACATGCATTTTGGAATAGTTCAAAATGATTAAACACGGCATTTACAATAATTACAGAAAACTTGGATAACCTCGTTGGATATTATTGTGACACTTAAGCCACATAAATGTTCTCGAAAACTTTTAAAGATATTATTAGAGACTTGTACGAGACTTTTAAATCTGTAAGGTTACCTCCTAGGTTAGGTGGGTGCATCTAGGGTCTAACGAAATTCTTTACTGTTCATGTAATCGGTTACATGGAACAACGTTCCTGCATTGATTTCCATTAGCAATACCTTACCAAAATCTGAGGGCCTTAAGCAGAGGATCTCATGTCTGACATTATAGAAACATGAAGCGAAGGTTAATTTGACTTTGTTACTTGAATAACCTTTAATTGGATAGACTTATGACAGATTGCGGGGCGAAGAGGGGGATAACGTAACGCCGATACAACCAATGCCACCTAGAGGCGAGTTGCTGAACTAAAGAGACAAGCGTGATATTTCAAAAAAGTCATTAAAAGTTCTGCTATTCATCGATAGATGGCAAAACTAAAAAGTACCACCGCTGTGCCGGTCGGAGTATTAGGTTATTTTCGTTACGGAATTTCTGGATTCGGTCTCCACGCTCAAGGCCCGATAGATATCCGATAATTCGACGAGTTGAACAGATTATGTTTGGCAAAAATGATTGATATTCAGAATATGAAATCAGAAAATGGATAATGGAACCTCCTGGATTTAGAATTTAGGTTATAACTTTATAACAACTTAAATTTCAATATTTTCGGAAATTGGTAAACCTAATAATTGTTGATGTTATTCAGGAACATATTTTTATTACTTGTTACAATGTATTTAGTAGACCTAAAACTGTTATGAAATATACTTACGACTGCATTTAATAGAAGATAAGACGATAACCTTTAGATAAAGTACTCCTTTGTTTATTGTACACAGTCTAAAAGCGTCATTTATAGCCTTGCACAATCATCATCATTATCAACGGCCCTTAGTAGTCCACTGCTGGACATAGGCCTCTTCTTTTTATTTATTTAATTGGCTTACCAACAATTGTATACACTGGTCAACATTTCAAAGACATTTTACGCACCTCATGCCCTAAAAATAATATTTATTTTATGCTTATGCTAAATTATACAAGTAGGTTTTGGCAAAAACAGATAGAATCAAATAAAGTACCTAAGAATTTTGTATGGTACTGCGGAATTCGGTCAGTGAGTCAGTATGTATATCAACCAGGGCGCTGCAACTATTGAGCAGTTTGCAAAGTCGTGAGATGTTGGAGTTTGCACCGAGAACACTTCTGCGAGGCGGCGGATGCAGAAGGGTGATGGGAAAACGAGGATATCTATCTGGAGCTTGGAACTTTATGTTACGACTATCTACCTTTTATCTTAGAAGCTTGTATAGAATATCGAGTCTATTATATTCCTTCGTTTTTCTAGTGTGAATAATTTAAAGTGTGTCAATCTCGCTTCATAACATTTTATCTTGTTTGTTATTATATTTATGTTGTTAGCTACACCAGAGTCATATGCTAGCTGCCACAGAAACCTCTTCTGTATACGCTTCAGTATTAATTTATGTGTAGCTTAATGTGGTCTCCATACAGGGCTACAGTACTCCAAAATGCCACGCACGCGGCAGTTATATCGAATAATGTTAGTTTTGTTACATCGAAACTTAATGGCATTTCTTAAGATGAAACCCACAGCATTATTGATGCTTTTCTATTATAGTTTCTACGTGTGGTACAAATGTGAGCTTACAGGCAAAAATAACACCTAAGTCCCTGATTTCGTTCACGCTTTGTATTGTATTTTGGCCATAACGATAAACAGATTTTAGAGACTTCATTTTTTTTAAAGTTTCATATATTGCACCATTCTACCGACGCGTCAATTTCTTTCTGAAGTAGATCTATGTCGTCGCTTGTTTTAAAAACATCGACATAGAATTATTTTTTTTTAGAAATGAGTTTTTAGTCTCCTATACCGAGCTTACGACGGGTTGGTATAGGTTTTGTTTCAAGTTTTCCGTCTCTTTGTAGTGCTGTTGTAGTGCGGACTTTGCTCTCTTAGCTTCAGACATTCAGCTCGAGAAATGAACTCTTTTTTTTTAAAGACAACTATATATAACTATATATATTCCTAATGCGGGTTAGGAATATATCCTGTGTCGCGGGGCACTTTACAAACATACATGAAACGGACACAAAGAACACCCAGACTCAGAACAACAATTTGTGGATCACACACACAAGTGTTGACCCATGTGGGGTTTGAACCCACAACACTCGGCGTAGTAGGAAGCGGCATGGTGACAGCTTAAACAATTTGACAAACAATCAACATTCATACTTATGTTATAAATGTGAAATTGATTGTTTGTTTGTTTGTTAAGCTTTCACCCCTAAACCACTTAACCGATTTCAAATATTCTTTCCCCAAACGAAAGCTATCATCATCGAGTAACATAGACTTTTTTAGCGCGTTAACCGACATACACGCGGGCCGAGCCGCGGGCAAAAGCTGGTCTATAATTATACAATGTGAAAGTGAGTTTGTTTGTTTTGTTACGTTTTCACGCCTGAACTACTAAACCGAACCGGATCACTTTGTTGTCCGTCTGTCGGTCTTGACAGACAGACAACAAAGTGATCCTATTAGGGTTCCGTTTTTTTTCCTTTTGAGCCTTAAAAATAACTATTATTGTAATTAATATAATTTAAGTAATTTTATTGGTGAAGCTGAACTGTGGTATAAAATGTAGGAACAAAAAAATATTGAACAGAGTGAATTGAAGGAAACAGAGTTACTTGCACTAGTTTAAGAAACACACCTGTTTTATCCAGACATAAAACAGGGGCTTGATATTTCACTTACACAACCATGTACACCCTGCACTATCGAAAGGTTTTCTAGAACTACACGCGCAGTAAAAACTTGACAACTATCGACAATGACAGAATACCTACTTGTCGGTCTCTGCATGATGAGATGATAGAAAGAGGGTTCTGGAAACATAAAATAAATTTATAAACAAAATTTTTAAATATGTTTTGTCGAAATCCTCGAAGGTTATTATCAAAACAAGGTTAGACGTAAATGGTATATCTATTAAATTCTAATAATTGATCTAGTTTCTTAATTTTGCCCCACCCCTAAGTAAATGATGCGAACGCCCATGAATACGACTTTCGAACATTAAATTAGCGTATTGCCACTTCAAATACAATTAATGTTCTCCTGACTCTTGAGTCGGTATCCACGGGCATACCTGCATATACCACGGCCCGTGGATATCCGCATAACATGGCACACTCCCTTTTTTTTTTTCCGTGCGGAAATCCCCTCGGATACCACCTATCGGTGGCATGTCGGACTCGAACCGACTAAAACCGCACGCCGTCTCGGGTACTAATAGCCGGGGAACCAGGTATACCCTAGAAAGATGACAGACCCCCCTCATCAGATTTGCTCTTTAAATGCTTTTTACCACATTCTATTTCGTTAAAGATCAATAATTAACTGAAGACTGTGGCTAGTATAGAAGGCGCAATTAAGTATGCAAATTGAACTATAACCTTAAAGGTGAACTCTAATAAATAAGATAGCAACATTGAAGATATAATAACTTGAGATTTATTTAAGTTTACACGTGTATACATACATAAGGACCGCGATAGTTTGATCTGCACTGCTCTGCGTTTGTGGAGCAAAGTATAATTGTAACAAGACTGGCCATAAATAATGAATCGATTAGATTATTTGTAAATTTGAATTCGGAATAAGCAATCTCTATATAGAGATTCGAATTTAGAATGCATTCATTATGATGATGATTTAGTAAAAAAAAAAATATAAGGTGACTTGAAATGTATTTTTTTTCTAAGAAAATAATGGACTGGGAATTGGGGATTTTATCAATCGGATAAGACAAACAATTTAATTACAGATGATTCGATCGCTCTTAAGGAGATCATGCTCATGTTTTATTGTCTGAACTTAGTTTTGAATCACGTACTAGGTATATTACAAACGGGAACTCACTCCGAAGACAAGCACCTTAGGTGAATTTATTAAATAAATCACGAGAATTTGTGACTCCTATAATAAGGGCCAGGCCAGCGCAGACCGAAAGGAGGGCAGCGGAAAGGATTTTTTTAAGACACTCGCAAATAAACTTTAACATTATTGATATATTGATTGAATTGTTTGAATTGAAGGAAAAGCCTATTGTGAACGGACTTCAATCATTTTTCATTTGTATTGGTTCAACTCAAGGTTGGTAGTTTAGAGGATGAAAATATAGCTTATATGAAGTCGTTTAAAGTCGTACTTTTGTTAAATTCTTTAATTGATTTCTGTTAATAATAGATCTTTACCTATGAAATTGCCGTTTTGTATGCAATAAGTGAAAGTCCTTATGTTTTCAAACTTTTTTATTTCTGTTATTCGAAGTAATCACCCATGCAATCGACGCATCTTTGCCAACGCATTGGCAGTTTATTGATGCCCTTCTTGTAAAAATCAGCTGGACGGGAGGCAACAAACTCTTCAAAGGCATTTTGTACTGCCTCTCGGGAATTGAATTTTTTACCCACTAAAAAGTTGTCTAAATTTTGGAAAAAGTAATAGTCGGTAGGTGCAAGGTCTGGTGCCAATGCGTTGGCAAAGATGCGTCGATTACAAGGGTGATTACATCGAATAACAGAAATAAAAAAAATTGAAAAAATAAGTACTTTCACTTATTGAATACAAAACGGCAATTTCATAGGTAAAGACCTATTAGTAGTAGTGAGTAATTTACACATGTTTTTATTGACAACATTGTAAGATAAAAACATTCCTTTCAGAAATTTTCCTATTTACACATTTAAACTAACTTTGAAGAAAATAATTTTATCTGTTTTAAACGTTTAGAAACAAATTTCAATGTGTAGAGAGATTACGCTGAGCAATCTCTCTACACATTGAAATTTGTTTCTAAACGTTTTTGTAAAAAAAACCGCGTGAAAAAACATTTTGAAACGAATTTAAGTTAAATTATTTTATATTTTACATTTTTTTCATAACATTTGAATCATTTTATTTTTACTTAAGTATACAAAGGATTCAAAACAAGAAATATATAAATTTAACATAAAAAAACTTGACTGCGCAATTGTTATTTTACCAACTAAAAGGGAAGATAGCATGTAGGCGACATTTAAGAAGAATCTAATGACAGCTTATAGATATGGCACTAAGTTTTACGATAGCGGATTATTCTGTACATGCATGCCAAAGAGTTAAGGGAGAACATGCATGCCAAAGAGTTAAGAGAGAACATGCATGCCAAAAAGTTAAGAGAGATACTTGCTCTTAAAAATTATGACTCACATTTGGTGGTGGGTAAATAGTATCAGATAAAAAGAAACCTACAAGAAAAGGGTACTCCTTCCTTACACCTTCATTGCTGCCCATAATATATACGAATTAACATTAGACTTCTAACTATTGTACATAAAATGTGTTTTCAGCTCTGGAGTATTGTTAACAGTCGACATTGCGTATAAAACACAACTGTGTTCAGACAGCAGTGCTAATAAAACATGTTGTGTTCCCGCCAAGCGTGTTGTAACCCACAACCCTGTAGCACTGGTAGTTCAGCACTGGCGATAGTTTTTATAAACACAGGGTGTGTGTGAAGGAGTAATGGCCAGCAACGCGTTTGTGACTCCTGAGTTGCAGGCGTTTATGGGCGGTGGTGGTCACATTCCCTTATCTGGTAGTTTGCCCCTATGACATAAAAATAAAGTATTAACTGTTCCCGTGATACCAGTACACACATACTCGAGCAGATCAGGGTCGTATATACACCCACTCAAACTGGCTCTAACCAGAATGTTGTTTTAGTTTAAAAGAAAAATGTCGCTTTAGTAATATTGACACGAATTCAACAACGGGAACTTAGGACACCCATTTTTTGGTCCTGTTCGTGAATTGAACCTATGACACTAATTGAAACTACTCTTCAAGAATATTACTGATTTACTTTCTAAAAAAATATAACAAATCAGCATTATGATAAAATTTTATGACATGGCGGACTTAGTTATGTATAAAAGCATGAATACTAGAAATAATGAAAAACATGTACTGCATGTAGGTACAATAACCTCCTCCTTTTTGAAGTCGGTTAAAAACTATTTTATTCAAATTTGCGGTAAACCCATTCAGTATTTATATTTAGATAGTTACGTGTAGAACTCAATCCGAAATATTGATTACGAGTTTTTTTTTAATACGACTTAACGTGACCATTCTTACTGTTTAAATCCTTTTTTAAAAGAAGTTGAACCGACTTCAAACAATACTATCAAAGAGCACTAAAATCCTAGCAGCAATCGCGGTTGGTTTGCTGTCATTTCTTGAACGTTGTCTGTCTGAGAAATTCATCATCAGATCTATATGAAATTTATTATATAGTCACTTCGGAATAAAAACCACTTTGGAACAAAAAAGATTTTTGAAAAACCGTCTATATTTGACGCAGTTATGCCCGAACATACAAAAAAAAATAAACATCTGAATTGAGAACCTCCTCCTTTTTGAAGTCGGATAAAAACATTAGTTTAATTAGATAGCAAAGTAGCTTGGTTTTAAAACAAAGCAAAGAGCTAATCTCAAGCCATACACAAAGTCTAAGATTGAAAGAATTTAAAATTATTGTCAAACAGAAAAATTTGTTGAACGTAAGGCATATCGCATATATACTACACTACTGTATGTATAGTTTGCTCGGTTTTTTTGTTGAAGTTGCTCCAAATCTACGCATATATCTAGGTATGTTTTTCTATGTAACGACCAGACAGTCAAGATGGCTTGGCAACTCAAGAAAATTGGGAAAAGAGAAGGAAGATAATGATTTCATTAATTTTGATAGGCTGAACTCAAGGTAGGCAAGCGGAAACAAGGCGGACAGTGCCTCAGATATAAAGATGTTCAGAAAAGACACATGAAGAGATGCAATATAGACCTACTTACTGGGAGAATTCTGATAGGGATAGACCTGAATACAGGCGGTTAGTACAACAAAATGTTAATACCTTTGAAGCTCAAAGCAGGTGTGATCTCGATGTCAAACGAGACAAACTCAAAAACAAACCACCCCTACGATAAATTACAATTACCTTAATGGTGTGCTAGCTTGTCCCCACGTACGTAAGCCACATCAGAGCACACACTCCAAACTCAGACCCCCAAAAATAAACAGTCCCCGTTACCGAAATCGGCAAGGGATAGTATACATTTCTTATTTCGCGTTTCTAACTTTGAAAATGACGAACTTCTATACAACCAATCATCCCTTATTTTAGCTTCTTAGGGGTGAAATTTCCAAGAAATCCTTTGTCAGTGTGTGCTTACAACATAAAAAGCATCAGATGCCAAAATTTCAAGTTTGTAGCCACAGCGATTTAGGGAAACGCTGCTGCCAAAAATAACGAAGTTTCATATAATTTCCAACCCCTATTATGCACAATCACGAGGAAGCATTTAAAAAAATACCTAAGGAACATTTGTGCTAAATTTCATGTTTCTAGACCCACCGTTTTCAGCTGTGTGTTGATTGATTACTCAATGAATCATTCCGTCAATTTCGTTTTTTATAGATATATCATGTAACCCCACTGTTCGTTTGGCCCCTATACCATAAAAAAACAAATACAATAAGATGTACACAAACACTTTTTACTTTGAGATTTAAAAATATTTGCTTGCAGTGCAACCTGTATTAGGTGTAGCTTCCTTAGCAGATTAATTTATAGACCTTTTAGATTTTGATAGCAGAAAATGGAAGCCAATACATTCGATTTTACGAGTCAATATTGTGATTGTTAGTAATATCTCTCGTCAGTTTTGAAATAGATCAACATTGTAACTATCAATGCGTTCACAGGTCGGTCCTAGACCTTCTGACACGTGTATTCGACAACCCACTATATAAGCTAGGTTAGGAGGACCGGGAGTCACTGTGCACTCTAGTATCGAAACATCTAAGCTGGCTGAACTGAAAACAGTGAAATGAAATTATTGGTGCTAGCGGCGTTCATCGGTAAGTTACATTAAATTTGATTTTATTTTAAACTAGCTTGTACCCACGACTTCGTTCACTTGGAATTTGAAAAGCGCTATCTTAGTGGTAAACAAGCAAATTACTGCAAATATACTGTTTTTTTTTTGTGTCGGAGTGCGCACGCCCTTCGTTGGCAGGACGGGAAAATTCGGGTTCCATCACAGGAGGGGTCATCTATAAGCCGTAGATGACACGAGGTACGTCGGGGTACCAGTGCTTTCCTTTCTAGGGTATACCTGGTTCCCCGGCTAATGGTACCTGGTGACGGTTTTTGGTCGGTTCAAGTCCGGGCATTTTTATATTTTGTTATTTTGGTCCTACTTGCCGACTATACAAGCCTCCTGCCATCTTCTGGAATTTAGGAATTAGGTAACTCCTAGTTTTACTTCAGTTGTTATTTAATGGTGAATTATTTTTAATGTAATTGTTTTCATATATTTTCGTTTAGTAAAATTAATAACTATCTTAACTAACTAATCAAATATTAATAATAACTTCACACATCTCGCACACGGGCGTCAGATCCCAAACTAGTCAGAGCCTGTACTATAGTAACCAGACTGCTGATAAACATACTTAAATATTTCTAAATACTTATATATTATAGATAAATTACACCCAGATACAGAACAAATGATCGTGCTCATCACACAATATTTTTTTCTGGATATTTAGTTCGCGGGTACCATGTCGTGTGCCTAGACAAATCCTCACTAATAATAATAACATACAATACCATTTGTGCGGACGTGGCATATTCGCCGATGCACTGTCAAAATTCAAAAACTAGTAATGAGGTTAGTTAGGCTTGGCAAATTATTCAAGTCTCTTTATTCTATGATTATAACTACCCAAGAGACCAAGAGGTCTCTTGGGTAGTTATAATCATAGAATAGTAATAACATTGTTAATTTTAGTTTGTTTGATTGATTTGTTTTTGTTTAATTTATTGTTAAAATCTCATAGAAGTTTTTTTATATTCAGTTTATTTTTTCTTTCTATTTTTTTGTTTTTATTAAAAGACGACTCCCGCTTTAGGAATCTATTTCTGTGTCGCGGGGGACTTTACAATCATACATGAAACGGACACAAAGAACACGGACACAAATTATTGTTCTGAGTCTGGGACTCAGAACAATAATTTGTGGATCACACAAAGTGTCGTCCCATGTGGGGATCAGACCCACGACACTCAGCGTAGGAGTAAGCGGCGTGGCGAACACTTAAACCACTACGCCATCCGTGCAGTTTCATATAGTATTTCTCTACTATGCATGATGTGATATGTTATGGATGCATGCTTTAGATTTTAGTAAATAATGGAACAACTACTGGCTGTCCAATTAATATATAAATTTAAAAATTCAATTAAATTGTAGCCACTCTTTATTGTCAAGTATTTATGTCGTTTTGTCGTAGTTACCAATATAGGTCTGTAATCTTTTCAGCCGTCGTCTCTTCAGGCCGTCTGAGTAAACAACAGCCTGAGAGCCAGCAAGAATTTGCTTGGCAAACTGGCAAACAGTACCGCTACGATGTCAACTCTCATACATTAACCCGCATTCATGAGGGTACCAGCCCTGGCAGTGCTTTCAAGGCTCACTTCATCATTCGCGTCAAGTCTCCAGGCCACTTACAAGCTAAGCTAGAGGAACCTCAATATGCACAGTTCCATCAAAATTTACGTAACAAAATCTTCTTGCCTGATGACCTTAAATATAAGTCAGTACAAAATCTTGATAAACCTTTCGAAATCATTGTCGAAGGTGGTCGCTTCCAATCAATGAATTTGCCTTCTTCTTTTTCGGTCGCACACGAGAATTTACTTAAAGGTCTAATTAGCGCTCTGCAGGTAGATTTATCTTCTCACCGTCACCTCCATAGTACTGACAATTTTGATAAAGAACGCCAACAGGGTCTGTTCAGGAAGTTCGAAACAGACGTTACCGGTGACTGTGAAACACTGTACTCTGTTTCACCTGTAGCCGCTGATTGGAGACGAGAACTACCACAATTTGCTTCAGAAGAAGACCCAATGGAGATTTCTAAGAGCAGGCACTATGGAAATTGCCACCATCGCGTAGCTTACCACTTTGGTGTTCCGGAAGGTGCTGAATGGACAGGAACTGCACACAAAACCAATGAGAGGCAGTTTATCTCGCATAGTTCTGTCGCTCGTATGCTTGTTGGTAAGCAAGGTCCCATCTACAAAGCTGAAACGACCAGCTATGTTCACGTGCATCCTCATGTGTATGGAAAACAAAAAGCTGAAGTTCACAGTCATGTTAAACTTGCGCTCGTTTCTATTGAACGAGACAATGATGTTGAATGGCAGAAACCTGAAGGACATCGACAAGTTACGACTTTACTTTTTGCCATGACGACCAAACAACATAATATTCACGGTCTGTCACCCTCACCGTTGCAATCTTCGGAAGAATCCCATGAATCCAATGAACATACAAAGGTGTCATTCGAAGAATCTCAAAATGAAGCTCAACGATCTGAAAGCTCCAGTTCCAGTGACTCATCATCAACATACAGAAATGATGATATGCCAAATATAAACGAACCAGTATATGCTGCCATGTACTTGGATTCCGAATCTCATAGTGATAAAAAACAAAACCCCATGAATGCCCAGAAATTACTTTTAGACATGGCTCAACAGTTACAAAATCCAAACAACTTACCTAAGGCCGACTTCCTTAGTAAATTTAACATCCTTGTCCGTGTTATTGCTTTAATGAGCTCAGAGCAGTTGGCCCAAACAAGTCACAGTATCGAAGTAGCCAAAACCTCAAACAATTTTGTTAAAGCTGACATGTGGATGATTTACCGTGATGCTATGATCCAATGTGGGACGCCTCCTTCCTTCCAACAATTCATAAAATGGGTTAAGAGTAAGAAAATACACGGTGAAGAGGCCGCTCAGGCTGTTGCTTCTTTAGCTAAAACGCTGCGTTATCCTACCAAGGAAATAATGACACAGTTCTTCGATTTAGCCATGAGTCCTGAGGTCCAGGAACAGAACTTTTTCAACTCTAGCGCATTGATTGCTGCCACGACATTTATACGTTTGGGTCAAGTAAACAATGAGACAGCTCGGAACTACTACCCTAGCCAGATGTATGGACGCTTAGCCCCTGTACATGATCGATTCGTTCTCGATTACGTTCTTCCTCAACTATCTGAAAAACTAAAACATGCTCTACAAAAAGATGAAAGAAGCAAAGCCATGCTGTATATTAAAGCTATCGGTAACTTGGGTCACCGTGAGATCTTGCAGGTTTTCGCGCCTTACTTAGAAGGTCATTATCAAGTGTCCACTTACCTTCGGGTGCAAATGATTTCAGAACTAAGATTTCTGGTCGATCAGAATGACAAATATATACGAGATGTACTTTACACTATCATGAGAAATACTGCTGAAGCTTATGAAGTCAGAGTTGCTGCAGTCCTGAATATGTTTAGGGCTAACCCAACGACGGTTATGATGCAGGTGATGGCTGAAATGACAATTCATGATCCTAGTATCCATGTGCGTGCTGCTCTTAAGTATGGTATCGAAACAGCAGCCAACTTAAAGGATCCCCGTTATTGGAATTTGTAAGTATTTTTTATTTGCTTTTGAATTTTTCCGATCAGTAAGAGTTTTCTTCACTACATTTGTTTAAAAAAAGCTTTCATTTGATTCACAATAAGTATTATTTAAACTTATTTTGTCTTACGAAGAGGATAAACATCGCTGAAAGGGTTTTTTATTGTTAATGTTTGTTATTAAGCGAGTGTTTTAAATTTCATTTCGTTGCATGCACAATTTAGGTATTATTCTTCTTTGATATTATTTATATCTGCAAACTTGTAATACTTTTTATTAGATCAAAATCAGCCCAAGCTGTCAAGGACTTAGTAACACCAGATGACCTTGGTGTTTGGTACTCCAATGCAGTGTTTTTCGATAACTACGACAGTAATGAATATGAGAACGACCCATATTTCCGTGAGATATCTTATATCGGTAGTGAAGACGGCGCCGCACCTAAAAAGGAAAGACTTACATGGAGGTATAAAATTGGTGGATTAGCTGCTGAAAATAATGTAAGTTAAACAAGTAGTACTATACAAGTAACGATGTTTAGTTACATCGTACACAACAACGTCAATCTTTGACTCAGGGTTTTGAATTTTGATCAAAACTTTTATTTTATTTTCAGGTTGATTGGTCATTCTCTAGTGCTAAAGATTTTGCAGATTACATTAAGCAGATGATCTTCGAACCTCGTAAATCTGATGCTCTGCATAGATATTCTGCTAAAAAGATTTCTGAAATGTTAAATATCAAACACAACAAGCCAGATGAACTTGAAAGTTCTTTCTACATTGAAACTTTAAACCATGAGAGGTTCTTAGCATTGGATGCAGTAGATTTAAAAAAATTGGCACTGGACGTTGGCGAATATTTCAAAGAAATGGAAAAAGGTGTTGAGATGCGTTACACCAAGGTTTTCAACGCAAAACAAATATCTGTTATGTTCCCCATCGCTACAGGTGTCCCATTCATCTACAAGTATAAGGAACCCGTTCTTGTACATATCTACAGTAAAGCCAGCGGTAAAATAAACAATGACAAAAAGGATGTATCTGCTAAAATGAATAAAGAAGTAATGTTTACAGTAGCCGCGAACGTTGACGGTAGCGTTGGCTTTACAGATACCTTTAGTAACCAGTTAGCAAGTGCTGGAGTTGTTAAGAAATACCAACTTAACGTTCCTATTAAAATGACCATTGAAGCAAAATCTGGCGAATTTAAAATGAGGGCAGAGCCCTTGCGACCAAATCAAGACACAACCATTGTTCATTTCAGTATGTGGCCATACTCTACCATACAGAAGAAAGATTCTTTGACACCCATTTCACAAGACCCTTCAACAAAATTAGTCCAGCGGCCTAAGAAAGTGTCGAACACCGACTTCAAATTTGGTCAAGAAATTGGCAATATTTTCCATATTCAAGGATATTCTTTCTCCAAAAACTTTAGACATGCGAATAATCCACTTCAAGCTCTGTTTAACATCGGCGATTTTCTTAAAATAAATGATCTGGCTCAAACTCATTACAACATAAGATATCTTGGCAAGCAGTCGAAGAATAAGGCGATGACATTTACAGCTGTCTATGGTACGTATTGAAACTAGTAAACTTTGTTATCCCCATATCATTTTTTTTTATACCATATGGCGGCAAAGGAGCGAACGGGCCACCTGACGATAAGTGACTACCACCACCTGCACCTGTCGAGCTGTATGGTATGGTATCACTCACACACATGGTATCACTCCGGTCGAGCCGGCCCATTTGTGCCGAAGCATGACTCTTCCATGGCATTAGAGTTTATTTTGTGTTTCTTAATCCATCTGTCCGTGTGGTGACGGATTAAGAATGCAGAGTGACTCCCGTCTGGCCAGCTTGGTATAGTAGGCCAAACCCTCCTTTCTAAGGAGAAGCCTATATCCAGTAATGAAATATTAACGACTGTTGTTGATGATGATGATCATGATGACTCTGTCTTTAAAACAATATTAAGCAAATTTACGGTCATACTCTAGTACACAAAGGAATAAAAGATCTTGAAACCATAATGTATACTTACATGTTCATTCATGCTTTTACAGACGAATATTACAACCAACAACAAGGTGGTGAATTTGGACAAGCTAAAAAGACTAATGATTTCAAAGCAAACAGTAAAGCCCGTCGAGAAGAAATGGCAAAACAGGTTTCCTTAGGTTTACATACAGCTGAAGCCTCAGTTTTAGACTTAAGTGCTAGATTTGAAGGTTCACAGGAAGAAGAGTATCTACTCACAGCAGCATTTTCTTATAGCCCTGTACAACGTAAAAATCAAGCTGCTATTTTCCTTGGAAGAACTTCTGTACAGCATGGACACGAGCAAATTAATGCTATCGTTAAGGTTCACAACCCTGAGTTGACACCTCTAAACTTCTTTGAATCTCTCAAAAATAACAAAGAGGCGACTTTCGAAATTGATGTTATGTGTGGACTAAATGGAAATATTCATATACAGTCAAACTCGGAACGTAGCCAGAAATACACGCAACAGCTGAAACGTCACCCCATGGCACATGAGTGTGGACAAGAAATGAATAAAAACAATCAATACCAATTAGCTTGTCACAAGATGCTTGTGAGATCTCATGCTCCTGATCATATTAAAACTTCTGTAACCTACAAAAATTTAAGCCCTGAATTCTTATATATAGCGTCTCAAGCCTATGAAATTCTTGAACCACTGAATGCTGACCCTAACCCACTGAATAAGGTAGCTGATGGCAAACTAGAGTTAGAAGCGGAAGCATCGTATAATGCAAACAGTCTAAGCTTTAACATGACTTCATCAAAAGGAATATTACGTTTCGAAAATGTACCTATACCAGATTTTGCACCCTACCTGATGTCTTCATATTCACCGTTCAGCGCCATGAGCGGATTTGAACACTTTGCTAATTTCAAAACCAACGACAGATATCAGCGTAAGTACGCAAATTTTATTTAATTTGTAGAAACAAAAACCGGAGATCACACATCTAAAACACAAATTGTAACCTCATACTTTTGTTGCAGCTTTCTGTACAGTTGACGGTGTAAAAGTAAAGACCTTCAGTAGTCGCTCCTATGAATATGAATTATCGCGTTCCTGGCACGTTGTGATGCAGCAGGAAGACTGTAAGGAACGAGGCAAATGGGATGAATTAGTAATCCTGTCTAGAAGACCTAGTGCGAAACAACAACAAGTTTACATTTCCCATAAGTAAGTTTTTAATTTCATTGCAATGCTTTCATTCTCAAAATCTTTTAAGTGAATGTCATGCCATGCATTCAAGTCCTGTTAATTTGAATAATACCATAGCTATAGTAATATTCAAAAGCCTATCCATAGTAAAATAAAATATATGTAAAGCTCAGTAACCTAAATTAAATTCTAATGCAAAAAACTTTTACCCTATTATTATTGCTTCATGTTTATTTCCTGCTTTAGGACCGAGACGGGTCACGATCTCGAAATAGATATTCATCCTTCAGCCGCAAACAACAAAGCTGATGTGAAGGTTAAAACTAATGGTAAGAAGATCTCCGATGGCAACCTTACAACTTACTGGGACGACGCTGCAGAAGCACCTCTCTTACAATACTACATACACCCTGATGGTGTACTCTTGCTGAACATCCGCAATGGACATCTTCGTATTATGTTCGATGGACAACGACTGGTTGTTTCAACTTCTGAATACCGTAAAAGCACGAGAGGTATTTGTGGTCGTAACACTGGTGAGCCCCGAGACGATTTTGAAACTCCCAAGGGCCTGGTTGATCAGCCCGAATATTACGGAGCGTCCTATTCTTTAGATGACGAAAGCAGTGACCCTAAGACACAAGAATGGAAAAAAGAAGCTCAGAAAAATGCTTACCAAGCCAAAACAAAGTATACGAAAATTCTAAGGTCAGCTTCGGAGTGGAAACAACCCTGGGGAAAGCATGAAGAAAATAAAAGCGTTTACAGGACTAGGTGCTACGATAAACAACGTGGGAAATGTCAAGTACATCAGCAGGTGCAGTACCACGAGAACCATAGAGAGATCTGTATAACTAATACACCTTTGGATTCTTGTCAGTCCCACTGCCGCGGTGAGAACTACCATGTTAAATCCGTTCAGGTGATTTGCAAATCAAAATCTGACAAACAGTTCAAGTTGTACAAGGATCAAATCAAACAGGGGCAAAGTCCTAAAGTATCGGGAGTAACTAAACAAGAACAATACAGAGTGCCGACCTCATGTAAACCATAAATATAAATAGGTATATTTATAAACAAAAAGCATACAAATGGATGTATAACGGATATGTATTTTCTATTAAAATTTGCTGTCATATCTATTTATTTATTTAAAATTTATAATTAAGAAAAAGTTTCACTATGTGTAAATATTGTTTATTTTATGTATTAAGTATTATCTATTTTGTATTTTATTATATATTAACGTATTTGTTAAATATTATTTTGTAAATAAGATAGAATAACCAGAGCAAAATAAAAACTACAAAAAAAAACTGAGCAACAAAAATAAACATATTTTAAAAATCTTGTGTTTTTATTCATCATCATCATCAACAGCCTTTAATAGTCCACTGCTGTACATAGGCCTCTCTTTAGAAAGGAGGTTTTAGCCTACTATACCACGTTGGCCAGACGGGTTGGTATGATGTTTGTGTCAAGTTTTCCTTCTCTCTGCAGTGCTGTTGTTTTGCGTAGTTTTCTCCCTTAGTCGGCTCTTACGACACCCACGTGATGAATAGGAGTGGTGACACTCTGTATTCTTAATCCGTCACCACATGGATTAGGTTTTTATTACTTAATAAATAATAGAATGAGGAGGTGGTTAAGCTGTACTATGTACGTGCTGTGTCTACTTAATTTAACCTATGGATAGGCTTTTGAATTTTTCTATAACTATGGTATTATTCAAATGGAGCAATCTCTTCCAGGCAACCTTAGAATGGATCAAAATGTTTCGTCAAGACAGTATAATTAAAGGTACAATGAGTTTTGTCAGGTTTATTAGTGATGAATATAAAAGAGATAAAATTATATAAATATATACACGTAAAACTCATATTTATACATCAAAACAAATATACATACATGGCGTAGTGGTTTAAGCGGTCGCCACGCCACTTCTTACTGTGCTTAGTGTTGTGGGTTCCATCCCCACATGGGAAAACACTTTGTGTGATCCACAAATTGTTGTAAAGTCCCCCGTGACACAGAATAAATTCTTATTCTTAGAAAAGTACATATACATACTACATAAATACTTAAGTATTTTACATACAAAAAAAACACTCACATCACGTCTTGACACTTAACTGACTTAATTAAGATACATAAAATTCTTGAATCATTTTCTTAAAGCTGTTTATTATGGCAATGCATTCCACAAGCGTACAGATTAAACAAACTTTACACACTTTTCATGTGTGTCATTAAGAAACTTAAACCTTTCTGAAAGAAGGGGGCTCCAGAATTGAACAAGATGTAACAAGGAAAAATAAGGATATGAGTATTCCGGCAAAAACGAATCGCTAGCAACTTGAGCCTTACACGCAATTCAGAAACGTGATCATATTTTCTTAGCCCAAATACAAATCGTATACAGAGATTTTGAAGTCAAACATCTCTGTATTGAATTCCCTCCCTCCGCCAGTTAGCGTTGACACCAGTGATGTAATTAAACAATCCTTTATTAATTCATCATTTCAAATCCGGGAATGTGAACGGTTTCTATAACATTTCTATGCTCAGCGTCAAGATACGCTAATACGTCCCCGTAAAACAACTAAATAACAGTGATGAAGATTGTCCCAAAGAAGAAGATTTCTAAATTTCATTTTAAGCTGCTGTAGCTGGAAATACTTACGAGACGTTTAACACAGACATGAGAATACCAAAAGCACATGGCCTTAATGTTCCAATGGAAATGGTTCCGTTAGAGAAAGATATAAAACATGGCAAAATTATAGACCAAGAAAACAAAAGGCCAGTTCGTGAATCGTTTCTTAAAAATATTTGGGCTGGCTGGCTTTTGGGGAATTTCTTAAGACAGAAGACGCTACCAGGAATTCTGGTAACTTCCTGGACTTAAAGTTGATATCCTTTGATCTTACGTTACTGAAACATATGTAACGTAATAGCGACAATCAACGTATATCTACACCGTTATTAAAGAAACAGTACACAGGTGAATTAATCATCCTGATTTCAAAAACAACTATCGATGAAGTCATTCGTAGGGTAAAATGGGCACGCCGTCATCGCGGCGGTAAGACCCGTTATGGAGGATTGGCTCGAGAGGCGTCACGGGACCCTCTCATACCGATTGACGCAGGCGATCACTGGGAAGGGATGTTTCGGGGATCACCTGTGTCTGATCCGCAAGGAGCCAACGCCTGAGTGCCACCACTGCGATGGCCAGACCGTGGACACGGCTCTCCACACGCTGGCAGAGTGCCCGGCGTGGGTTGAGCAGAGGCGAGACCTCGTGGCAGCCATCGGAGTGGGAGTTCTCTCGCTCGATAGCCTGATTGCGGCTATCGTGCGGAGCGAGAGTGCGTGGAACTCTGCCGTCTCCTTCTGCGAGCAAGTTATGCTCGCGAAGGAGACGGCGTAGCGGGACCGGGAGAGGTTTAGGACTCTCCCGGCCCGCCAGGCCCGGGAACGGGCTAGGTACCGCAGGCGACTCAGGCGCCGGAGGTCGCAGAACGACCTCCGTCCTCCATAAGCGCAGGCCTGGGGGTGACAGGTGAGGCCATCTGTCACCCTAGCAGAAGCAGGCCGGGGTGGCGGCGAGCGCGTTGCGAAGCGCGCTCGCTTCCAGGGAGCACAGGGAACATGAGGTTCCCACACGGGGGGGGGTCGTCTACTCGTCTGTAGATGACCCGAGGTATGTCGGGGCACCAGGGACTTCCTTTCTAGGGTATACCTGGTTCCCCGGCTATTAGTACCCGAGACGGCCTGCGGTTTTAGTCGGTTCGAGTCCGACATGCCACCGACAGGTGGTATCCGAGGGGATTTCCGCACGGAAAAAAAAAAGGGTAAAATGGCAAAGTCTTGCTTGAATGCACTAGAAAGTCAAACATAATGTCTTTATAAACCATTTTAAGATTTTATCAACCGCTACAATAGAAGAAAACTTTATCGGTTTTTGTTTTGTTACTGAGACGAAGAATTAATAAACGGAATAGGTACTCGAGTTCGAAAAAAATGACGTAAATATTCAACTGTCGTAGCCAAGAACACTACAATGGTGATTATTGCAAATGCTCGTAGGGCAGGCGCGGGCGTACCTAAATAGTGTAGTTAAAACTCGAAAACTATACAATATCTCCAGAGCACCCAGAGGCGAGCACACTTTGTAGTCTCTGTTATGGTATAGAAGGGAAACTAGTCCGTGTAGTGAGGGGTTAAGAATACAGAGTGTCAGCACCTCTATTCATTCTGTCGTAAGAGCCGACTGATGCAGCAAACATTACCACAGCACTGCAAAGAGAAGGAAAATTTGAAAGAAACCCTATACCAACCCGTCTGGCCAGCATGGTATAGTAGGCCGAAACCTCCTTTTATTAGGAGCGTAGAGAAACACTCCGGTTTTTGCAAGCGTAAGGAACAACAGGTATCTGAGATTCATGAATCTCAGATTCCAGGCAATAGTTTTATGTTCGGATAATCGTGGGGCGGCTTAATCGATATTGCACGCGGGCTTTTAAATAGCGAGAGGCGAATCTGGATACTATCGTCAAACCTTCAAGAAAATAGTACTAACACCTCAAAGTATTGGCATGAATAAAAACTAGAATAGGACTATTAATCTCTAAAGGCATGAACAAAAGTATTTTAAGGAATAAACACGATTTTTAACGCATACTGTTGCGAGCACTATGCCTGATATCCGATGTCGTCTGACATCTGACATTCTGTTTGATAACTGTCATCAATGCCAATGTCAATGTCAATAGAATGTTTTGAAAAAAAGAGAACTTACGACACTGAAGTTAATATTTTCAGTACCTATATTTTTACAGTGATTTGAGTGTATTTTAAAATAAGTCAATGTTTTTCACAAGGGACTTTAGTGCGAAAGAAATGAGTGGCACTTAAGTTTTATCTAGTGAAAAATCGAACGCTGAATGTGTTTTGTTTAAATTTAAAAAAGATAACAATTGCTAGCTATGTCAAATTGAAAATTGTAAGTAACCAGTTTTATTATATTTTTGACATTCACAAAAATACGTAGTACCTTTTTGCTGTACATTCACTACAAATTAAAAAACCGGCTTTTTTTGTAAATGGCCTCTTATTCACTGGTTTTTCTTTTTTATATTTTCTTTTTTTTCACTATTATTGATTAAAAGTGTGAAATAGTCTTTGTCTTTGAACATATATTAACTCATTTCAAAACTATGAATTCCTAATACTGTTTTAAAGCTATCATATTGTTTTTTTTTTCATTGTTCTGCCTAAAGTGAGTGTCCTTTATTTATTTAAAACTTAATGCACATGTTGTACAAAAGCGGACTTAATGCCATTAGGCATTCTCTCCCAGTCAACCTTCAGGTGATGTAGAAATATGATGCGGTAGGTGCAAAGTAAAATATTAAATTTAACATAATTGAAGTCCGGAGACATACACAATATATAAACACACATACATACATTTAATAAAATATATAGATACTCAGTTGGGTACTAGCGTTGTGACTGTACTGCCAATTCACTCTGAAGAAGATAGCGCACTTTTCTCTTGAATGCAAAGCGATTTGTGGCAATCCTGATTTGGGCAGAAAGGGACATTCCAGAGAAGTCCTTTAGTGAGTACACTTACTTAAAATATTGATTGTTCTTAAATTTCTATATCAAATTTTGTAGTAACTGACTATAGTTTCGTAATATACATTATTAACAGTTTTGTCGACTAAACGTGTTGTATAGACTCAAAATTATTTCAATATTAACATGTGTGCACTTGTTTGTTTTTTCAAGGTTAACTTAAAATCTATGGTATTTCACATCTATGTTTTCATGTTTCATTCCTCAATTTTTTAACTAGGAATCACTAGAACTATGTAATATATTTATGCATGTAATAAATGCGTCTGATTGCAGTAGTTCCATTCTCTAGTTCCATCATGGTACTACTGGTTTTTTTTCCCCCTTTCTTGTTTGGAGAAATTACAGTGCCATATTTCTTACAGAACAATTGTCTGCGTTTCTCATAGGTAGAAGTAGAGAATGAGAAATATATGGAACCCATTATTCTTTATTTTTGGTTAATTGACCTAACTAATATGTACTAATAAATGGGCAAATTATGGTTTCATATGTGATTGTACTGTAACTAATGGACTCATTAACAGCACTCCAGTTCCATGGACTACTGGGAGAAAAACAACCCTAGTAGTAGTGTAATGGAACTAGAGAATGGAACTACTGGGATCACACAGATAAATGTAGGGTACGTGTGAAAATATGCAATTATATAGGTAAATTTACCAGAAAATAAGAATTTTGTGAAAAGTATATAAGTAAATTCAATCTTGAATATTAGGTCAGTTTAGTGAAGGTTAGCAGACTTTAAAAAACACAATTAAAAACTCTTAATTCCACAGTTTTTGTTTTTTTTTTTATGTTAGAGTGACTATCACCGCCCATGAACGTCTGCAACTCAGGAGTCACAAACGCGTTGCCGGCCTTTTTGGAAGGAGTACGCTCTTTTCTTCAAGGTTGTATCGGTCCGGAAATACCGCAGACGATAATCCGTTCCACAGATTGGTTGTGCGGGGCATAAAGTGGCTCGAAAAGCGCACAGTAGTGGTAGATTTTCTTCTATTATCTAATATCCTATTTAGATAGATTTAAAATTAGATAGATTTAAAATTTAGATAGATTTAGAGAAGAGATAGAGGTAGGGTACCAGATACTGAACTTGTTGTTACTGTGCCCGAATATTGATTAAACCAAGACACCTTGCTGTCAACTTCTATTAATTTTGTAGGTATGTTTTTTTGAACATAGGGTGATATCTTCTAGAATAGGCACTGAGCCTAAATTTCGACAGTAAAGAAGACAGCTATGCTGCTTGCCATGCCCAGCCAAGCCATGCTTCATCATACATGGGCTGATGGGACCAGAGTGACACCACAGCCTCTCAGAAAACCGCGCAGTGGTTTAAGCGGTCGCCACGCCGCTTCCTACTGCGCCGAGTGTTGTGGGTTCAAACCCCACATGGGACGACACTTTGTGTGATCCACAAATTGTTGTTCTAAGTCTGAGTGTTCTTTGTGTCCGTTTCATGTATGTTTGTAAAGTCCCCCGCGACACATTATATATTCCTAATGCGGGAGTTGTCTTTTTAAAATGAATGAATGAATTAAAATGAATCTTAATTTCATTAATTTCTTTAAAAAAATGTTTGTAACCGTCTTAGACAATTTTTTTTAATAAGGTCTACTAGCAACTGAAATTACTAGTATTCCCGTTAACCCCTCCCGCTAAGCTAAATTGCTTGTGTTAGAAGTGGTTTCACGTCGGTAGTGTACTGGTCAGATTCGAACCAACAACCTCTTGATCACAAGTCCAATGCCTTAACCACTAGGCTATCGCCGCTGATAGATCAACACACACAATAGCAGCAATATGTTTTGTCATTATAAAATGGAAGTTAATCCATTGTATGTCTGTGCTGATCAATAACTTGTGTCTCTGTAATGGCAGGTGTCCATGGACAGCAATAGTTACTTATCATCAGATAAACTGTCTTCGAATTTGCCACCCATTACAAAAACAAAAGACTATGTCCAGAAGTGGACTATTCAGCCTCTCCTTAGAAAGGAGGTTTTGGCATACTGGGCAGACAAGTTGGGATAGGGCTTGTGTCAAGTTTATTTTCTATTAGCAGTGCTGTTGTCCTGTATAGTTTGCTCGCTTACGCGCCTCTTACGACACCCACGGGATTAATGAAATATTAGCTGGGCCAGAGTTAACTTCAGATATTATCAGATCTATTATCATCATCATGAGCCTATCGCAGTCCACTGCTGGACATAGACCTCTCTCATTGCACGCCACTTAGATTGATTTTCGGCTTCTCGCATCCAGCTCCACCTGGCCTGTGGGCGTCCTACACTACGTTTGCCTAGATCTATGGGCTCATGATATTCTATAGTTTCATAAAATCAATTTAATGACTATCATATTTGCGACTTTTATTTAAATAGAAAAAGCACTTGTAGCTGTACCATTCTACATTATGTTGAACGGTGATGCAAACACTGCAATTGCAACTTTTGCAATGAAATGCAATTTTTACTAAGTACAATCTATACTAATATTATAAAGCTGAAGAGTTTGTTTGTTTGTTTGTTTGTTTGAACGCGCTAATCTCAGGAACTACTGGTCAGATTTGAAAAATTCTTTCAGTGTTAGATAGCCCATTTATCGAGGAAGGCTATAGACTATATATCATCACGCTAAGACCAATAGGAGCGGAGCACCGATGAAGAATGTTTCAAAAACGGAGAAATATTATTACTATTGAGAGACGCAGACGAAGTTGCGCGGGTCAGCTAGTTTAAAACTAAAATACTTTTACTGCACTGACTTTTATACTGTACTCGGTGAACTTTTAGATCGCGCGATCGACTTTTAACCCCCGACGCAAAAACGACGGGGTGTTATAAGTTTGACGTGTCTGTGTGTGTGTCTGTCTGTAGCATCGTAGCTCCCGAACGGATGAACCGATTTCGATTTTGTTTTTTTTTGGGTGAAAGGTGAGTTAGTCGGGAGTGTTAGCTATGTTTATGAAAATCGATCCAAGATGGCCGCCGCCCCATATTGGTGAATTATATATTTTTTCACAACTCTCTCAATATGGGTATGAAATGAAAGGGCTTGCCTAGTAGAATACTATACACTATGACAAATTCCGAATCCAATGAGGTTTATAATTCGATTGTTTTTTTTTGGCTTTAGCCATTAGGTTCACCTGTATGTATGTATGTAACGATAGCTTTAACTAAAAAAACACGCTCTTGTAACTAGCCGAACAAAAAGAAGAAAATAATGAAAAAAAAATCTAGTAATCGGGGAAAAAAAAACATTTTATCATAAAGCGTGGGGTGTGAATTTTAAAATTACAACAATTGACATCTAGGACCCCCGTCCCATCTTTTTTGAACAAAGGAGGGAGGGTGAGGGAGGGGGGGGGGGGTTAAGCCTCCGGTGACCAATCAGATAAAAGCAACGAAAGGATTGCTTTTTATAATAATAATAAACCTCTCACATCTCACACACGGCCGTCTGATCCCAAACTAGGCAGAGCCTGTACTATGGTAACCAGACTGCTGATAAACATACTTATATATTTTTAATACATAAATATTGTAGATTAATTACACCCAGACACATAATAAATGATCATGCTCATCACAAAATATTTGTCCTGGGTGGGAATCGAAGCACTGGGTTAGCAGTCAGGGGTACTAACCACTAAACCAACACAGGCCCGTCATACTATAAAATTACTAATACGTTTTTATATTTGTTTTTCTATTCTAAGAGGGCTTGGTATCACCGATACCACGGCTTTAGATCAAATCGGTGTAGAAAGAAAGTATTGTAGGATACAACTAAAGGCCAATTCTCGTAACAAAAGTTCGGTCATAACTTTAAACTGCCGGTTATGCAATGGTAGCGTATGCGACTGCTCAGCTGAGGGCTCGAGTTCGATGCCCGGGTCGGACCAAATGTTTGTATGATCTGCAAATATTTGTTTCGGAGTTTGGGTTTTTTCTACATATAAAATGTATGTACATATTTAAAAAAAAATGTAAATAAGTATTCCGTCATTCAATCTAGCTTTCATAGTACAAGCTCTGCTTAGTTTGAAACTAGATGCCGTTATGTCAGACGTCCAAAACATATGATGTCCGAAAAATTAAGTTCCGATCAACTTTCGACCTCACAAATGTCATAAAAAGGTATTTTCGTAGTAAAGATTATATCGCGTTGTAACCGAAAATTGAATCGGTAATCTGCTAGTCTCATAATACTTTTGCTACTTCACTACTTGTTAATTCCAAACGAATAACAACAAATCCCTATCAGGATTTCCTTTAAAGTGTATACTGTATTCTGTAAAATAGTCATAATGTTGCATAAGCCATGCGTCACAGCCGTGCCTCCCCGCGGCGAGTTGTGATTGGACGGCGCCTGCGCACACGGCCACAATCACGTGCAACTAAAACTGCATACGTGCGAAGGAATGCATATGCCTTCTTTTAAATGCGAGAACTAGACTTCAGACTTTGCCTCATTTCTTTGTAATTGAATGATTTAAATACGTTTCTGCTGTGTTGTGACTATGTGGGGCTGAGATACATGGTAATATTATACACGAATACTGCTATGGTATTATATAAATATGCAAATTGGGTACTCATTTTGAGCACTTTTAGTATTTGAATCTTAAATGTATTTTTTAGATTAATTTGTACAAATAGCAATGTTTTTTTTATTAATTGGTTTTTACTCAAGATTGGTCCCAATGGTCGTCGCAGTGGACAATAACACCAATGAATTAAGAGATAGAGAGTACAGATTTTTGAGTCGTATTACAAGGGCGTCAGCAATTTATCATGATTTAGGCGCGTTGACTTCTGTGACTTTTTTAACTGTTTAAGATAAAGGAGGGTTAGAGTTAGACCACAAAAGAGTGAAGTCATATCATAGGACTATTAGATTATGAAGTACTTGCTTTTATCTGCGTTTTCGCTCGCCTTTTCTTTCGATTTTGTGGACCAATTTTTCCTTCCTATAAACATCCCGATCCGTTTAACTGTTCTAGTAAGATTAAATAACAAACAAATGTATTTACATCTAACTTTCGCATCAATACTACTAATATTATAAATGCGAAGGTGTGTCTGTCTGTCTGTTACCTCTTCACGCTTAAACCGCTGAACCGATTTAAATAACATCTATACTAATATTATAAAGCTGAAGAGTTTGTTTGTTTGTTTGTTTGAACGCGCTAATCTCAGGAACTACTGGTCCGATTTGAAAAATTCTTTCAGTGTTAGATAGCCCATTTATCGAGGAAGGCTATAGGCTATATATCATCACGCTAAGACCAATAGGAGCGGAGCACCAATGAAGAATGTTTCAAAAACGGAGAAAATTTATTACTATTGAGAGACGCAGACGAAGTTGCGCGGGTCAGCTAGTTTGGTATAAAAATAGTTTGAGTCCCGGTAAAGGACATAGGAGAGTTTTTATCCCAGACATCCTCCTTTAAGAAAGCGAAAGTCGCTGAAGCGATTTACAAGAAATTTGGTATAGAAATAGTTTGATTCTTAAGGATAGACATAGGCTACATTTTACCGCGATAACCGACAAACACGCGGGCGGAGCCAGGGGCAAAAGCTAGTTTGATATAAAGTTACAAATACAATAATATTAAGTATGTATTTATTAAACAATTTTCCATTGAATTGTGGCTTTTATTGTACAATTGTAAGAAATGACATCTCAAGTATTGAGTTCAAAACCGGGTACTCCCCCAATTAAAGTGGTTAGGTATTTCTTTGAGCTCTTTACCTACTTTTACATTTTTGAGATCTAGATTAGATCGGAACTGTATTCTGAACGAAAATACATTACGAGAATTTACATTCAGATACAGCGTAAAATATGCCCAGATTTATTATAAACATTCGACTACATATTCTAATCTAAATTATTCTTATTCAAGCATTACTAATAAACTATGACGAATTACATTCTATTAATACAGTACCATTCTCTCAAAGGCGTCAACATAACTTTTAATGTATTTAGATTACGTTATATTTAGAATTGAAATTAATGATCGGCCTGTCTTCTCAACTATGATAGATGGCACAATCAGATAGTCTAGCCCCATAGATAAAGACCTTCTAGTTATAGAAATCATTTCCAATGAGAATACAATTAGTACATAATACGAGTACAACATATAGCTTAAGTGTATGAGCAAGGCTGAAACCACGGCCACTCAGGTGTTAAACTAAGTGATTTCGCTGCTTTTCACTGAGTGTGTAAGGTTACCCGAGCTTTAAATAATATTATTTAGTCACTAACACATCCAAACACAGTGTTACTATGATTGAATTATTGTGGACATTGTCTAACACTCATACCAGGGCCTCAATTAGGCTATTTTATGTTAACGTGTAAGTCATTGTCATTCCATTGACACGCTATTGAGACGTCATTGATATCGGTCAAAATATCGGTATTCTACTAACATAAATTGACAACGTCAATAAAATGTGAATGTACAATGGCTCATAAATGATGATATCAACAATTAAATATATTATTTCCTTACAAATTTAAAATGCACCGTTAACCAAACTATTACAAAGACATCGACGACATTTGTATCAATGGCAGTTCAGTGACAAGTCATAAAGTCATTGGTCTTACATAGTTAGTAGAATACGAAAAGTGTAAAACTAATTCATCGACAGTCTATTGACATAATAATAAAATAGCAGAATTGGGGCCTAGATCGCTAGTAATTCAGAATCTTGTCTGAGATACGGGTGAGCGTTCCAGTAGTCACGTAAGCCACAGTATATGGCCAACGTGTCGTTCAAAGCAAACACTTAACGGTAGACACCGGCTTCAAAGAATTTTACGTAAATATGTCGTAGCTATTTTAAATGACAGTAATTTAATTGAATCACGATTTCAGAACAGGAAGTAATAACATAATAAACTAGCTTACGTCTGCGGTTTTACTCTTTTGTGCCTTGGAGCATTATTTTTACGAGATGAAAATTAAAGTCTTTTCTACTCTAAGTTTTTTGCAAAATCGCATAATGATTGGTTCAGTAATTAAGACAACACAATAACACAAGTAAAACATTTCGAACACCCCCGGCACCAGCATCAATCCAAGGTTAGCCAAACCTTGGTGTCGCGGTGTTCCAAATTTTTCAAATTATCATGGAAACATCACTAAAGTAACAATAAACCTAATAGCAAATCAATTGAGGTTGTGTGAGTTAATGAGATACTTCATCAATTAAGAGATGAGCTGATGATCTTCACAAATTATAGCTAAAAACCATCTTGATCACGTCAGCTTTCAAACAAAAAAAACGCTTCATAAACGGTCCATTCGTTTAAGAGCTGTATACCATAATACCATGGACGTATAAAATACATACAGACACATCAAGGCGGGCCTGTTGATCTAGTGGTTAGTGACCTCGACTGCTAAGCCGGAGGTCGTGGGTTCCATTCTCACCTAGAACAAATGTTGTGTGATGAGCACCGTCATTTGATTTGTATCTGGGTGTAATTTATCTATAATATGTATGTATTTAAACATAAACATAAGTAAGTTTGGTTATTAGCAGTCTCGCACAGGCTCTGCCTAGTTTGGGATCAGACGGCCGTGTGTGAGATTTGTGAGGTATATTACTATTATTATTACATACGTGGGTCATACTGAAAGTCTCTGGATCTGGCCACTTACACGTTTGGTATAGGGTTTGTTTCAAGTTTTCCTTCCCTTTTTGCAGTGCTGTTGTCCTGCGTAGTTTGCTCCCTTAGTCGGCTCTTACGACATCCACGGGATGAATAGGGGTGGTGTCATTCCGTATTCTTATTCCGTCACCACACGGACATTCCGTTACCACACGGACGACTTGAAATTAAATGACCACAGTGTTACCCGTTTAACCTCCATAAAATCTTGGATGTCACATTTGACCATAAACTAACGTTTCTCGACCACAATCAATCTTTTGGATGCTTAGGATTTATCATGGACTTTAGTAACCATCAATAAAGATCACCCTAATGGTCACCCCTAAAGATCTTAGTTCAAAAGTAATGCAAAATATAGCCTTTGTACCTAACAAAGTACACGCCAACATGAACTTCGTACTTTAATGTTTACAAATTAGAAATAACTGGTTGAAAATATTATAAATAACCCTTAACCTGTTCACTACTGTTAATTAATGATTTGTTATCGTTGTTTGTGAAAGTAATCTTAGTAATCTTAATGACTGCACGGATGGCGTAGTGGTTTAAGCGGTCACCACGACGCTTTCCACTATGCTGAGACACTGTGTGATCCACAAATTGTTGTTCTGAGTCTGGGTGTTCTTTGTGTCCGTTTCATGTATGTTTGTAAAGTCCCCCGCGGCAAAGTGGACTATTAAAGGCTGTTAATGTGATGATGATGTGATTGTTTAGAAAACTCTTCTCCAATTTATTTATTCACGGACAGTGACGTTAACGGAAAGTACCGTTGTGTACCCAAGCGATCGCTTACACACATGTGCAGTTATTGATAGTAAAACTGTGTTGATAATAACTGAAGATGCTCTGTTGAAATTATTCACATCACATCACATCACATCAACAGCCTTTAACAGTCCACTGCTGGACATAAGCCGCTCCTTAGAAAATAGGTTTTGGCCTACTATACCACGCTGGCCAGACGGGTTGGTATAGGGTTTGTGTCAAGTTTTCCTTCTCTCTGCAGTGCTGTAGTTCTGCATAGTTTTATCCCTTAGTCTTCTCTTACGACACCCACGGGATGAATAGGGGTGGTGACACTCTGTATTCTTAATCCGTCACCACACGAAAAGTGAAATTATTACTATCTGTAATAACATCTAACATTATAAATGTTAAAAAGTCTAAGAAATGAGCATCTTGATTTCCAAATGACTAAATAATGCGAGTTCATACATACATACAAGTGGACAGAAACGAATAAAACGCCCGCATTTTACCGTGTCTCCCTCTAAATATGCCGTAGGAGTTTTATCTATCGCCATAAACAATCACACCCTGAGTACACCAATTAATGTACACCAATTAATTAGAAATTTAGTCAAAGAGAAAACATATTTTGTTATTAAAGTTTTTTCTTTCTATTAAATTTCCTATTCTATTTGTAAAAAAAAAAAACATTTATAGTGGTAGTATTTAATAAAAAATTACTCGTTTATTGTAGTAGTACTCGGCAAACGTAGTGTAGGACGCCCACAGCCCAGGTGGAGTGACGATTTGCGCAAAATGGCTGGCAGGAGCTGGATGCGAGAAGCCCAAAATCGACCTAATTAGCGTGCAATGGGAGAGGCCTATGTCCGGCAGTGGACTGCGATAGGCTGATGATGATGATGTTTATTGTGGTGGTTACGATTAACATTTTTTTTTTTTTTTTTTTTTTTTCAACGTCAAACCAAACCAGAGGTATGTAATACCCTAAATAAGAGATCGCGTTAATTCCCGTTAAATAATATTAGTTACGATTAACAATTAATTAACTGATCATCTGTAACTGGAATAACAATCTAACTTTTCAATTTTTATTTTCTACTAATCTAGCTCTTTTATATTATATAAGAAACATATGCAATACATTTGGTATGTTGCAATGGCGTGAGGTAATTATTTTTTTGCAACGTTTAAAGAATCAAAATTAATATGACCTACATATATCGCCATGTCATACTTATTTCGCTTAAGTACGCTGTGGTCAAGGAAACCTTTCTCTGGTATATTTAATTTAGAAATTTATCGTTGCTATGTACAGAAACCTTTATTAAATATGGTACGAAAACGTAATTTTTTACCGACCAAAGTGTTTTAAGTACTATTACATTGTACAGATTAATCAAACGGTTTTTATTAAGGTTGAAATACTTATATCTCCTGTTATATCAACTTCAAAGAATGAAAAGGGAAATCTAGTTTATTCAAAACATACATTAGTTGTGATTGGAAATAAATAACCAATAAAAATTTGAGACACCTCCAGTTCTCCACCACCATCTTTTTTTTTGCAGGTCGTATTATTTGGGATACACCGCAACCTATTTAATCATTTGGAATTATTTAGTAATGTTAGGTTTTTTTTTTATAAGAGGAAGGGTTTTGTTAAAGAAACCCAGAGGGGCATGGAGGACAGGAGTGTGCATGTCTCAATTCACAACATTTTTGTTAGGCAAATTTTTAGCTTTCAGTAATCGTTTACAGTCACATGGTATTGAGGGTTTCCGTGCGTAACTATATAAAAGGTAAACCTGTTTTGTTCAATTGTTTCATGCAATATTGATAATAAGCCATTTCCATGTAAATTCATTTAGTTATATTCGCCATGGCTGTTGTTGTTGGCTAGTACCGAGTGAGGTTAACTACTTTCTAAAAGGTAAGACCTTATTTCGGAAATAAAGCGAGTTATACCATTTTCTAGTAAAACCGAAACCAAATTATGCACAGCATGAACAAATATCTTATGTCGACGTATCGAATTGGATTTATTGTGATTGTAGTCCTTTTTCGTGTGGAAGGAAGGATACGGGGATCGGGCCGGAACATCATTATTGGGCCGATAAATGCTGATAGGGCCTGGTTAGACGTGACGCATCGATTCAGGGTGACATGAAATAACAGAGTTATCAGAGGAGGGCGCCCTCAGGCGACATCCTCCTAACTCCTGACTCCCGCATCACCACTATTGCCTTCGCCGGGATTTTCCAACCCAAAACTTGGAAAAAAGGTCTTTTTAGGTAGCACCATTAACAAATAACTAGTCATTTCATAAGGTACAAGCCAGACACCACCGACTTGGGCTCGCGCAGTTTTATAAGTACCATTACAAACCAAGAACATGCCTACTCTTATATTTATTATTATTATTAACCTAGTATAGTATGCACACATCAAAACGACGCTACGTTTACATCATGATAACTAAAACGATAATACCAGTAAAGTACTTCTTAGCGAACCGCTATCACCGTTAACGTGTCTACAAGTTTTCGATAAAATATATGCGCCGGAGTCATTGACGTCACGGAGGCACGGTGCGTCTAGCCAATCAGTGGCCGCGGTTTCAGAGGCTCGCCGAACTGTCATGGCCGCTGTTTGTGCAATATGCAATAGTAATAATGAAAACGATTGTGGACTTGTAAATGTGTGTGTGTGTTTGTGAATGTATATAATGAAGGATTGTTGTTTTAATAGAATATAATTCAATATCGCGTTTCCTTTAATATCATTGTTCAATTGATCTTATGTGGGTTTCATTGCATCAAGTTCAAGGTTGGCTAATACAAGGGCTTTGTGATGCGATAGTATCTTGGATGATTAATTTGACGTTTAGGTTTTCTAACATCCCAGAAGGTCAGAACTGATTACTAGAGTTCGTCAACATTATGATCAACGTGATTAATGCTTCTGTGAGGTCTTGGACTACTTAGGTATGCTCATTTTTAATTGACTTTAGAAGGGAGAAGAAACACTCCTCTATTCGACTAAGTAGCTATTTGTTTTACAAGTTGATTTCAATAAAATTTCACTTCAAAGGATGAGAATTTATTAATAAAAAATATTGCTATGCTTTGGACGCATTTAGGTCGTGATACCTTAAAAAATCATCCTATTTCTATTCAAAAATTTACTTTTTACGTCTACAAATGTTTATTTTCTCCATTTGAAGCAAGAATGCAAGTCAACTAGTTTACAAAATATGTTTTGTAAAAGTACTTATTGCGTGTTTTGTCCTCTCATATATTTAATAATATATAAACCTATTCGTGTTGTGTTAATTAGATTTAAATAAACAAATAACTTCCTCACCTTGTAATAATTTGAAGGAGAACTGTACGACCTTTAATTAAGATGGCCGCATTACAGTTAATTGTCTTTTTATTATTATGTTTATAATATTCTAGAAGAAAATGTAGTGAAGGTATTTCAAAGATGAATAAGCAGTTATTAATAATTTTCCTGCTGAATATGACTCTTTGTCAGAAGATGCCTTTTATTCTTCTCGATTCGGTACTTTTTATCAATTATCGTGTTCAATATTTAGATGTCAATCACTGCTTACAGCATATTTAAAAAAATGAGATGGCACAGTCTTCATCATCATCAACAGTCTTTAACAGTCCACTGATGGACATAGACACTGAGGCTGTCTTCATAGTAAAGTAAGACTGTAGTTTCCTTGACAACAAATTAAAATATGAAGAATACACTGGATGTGGTCACAGTCATTAGTCCTTAATACCTGTAAACATTAAATACTACATGATAGCGTCTTTTCACATCACAGATGCACAGATATAAATACTTATATATATTACCTCTTTACGTATTAGAATTGGTTGAATGTTTTGTCTGTCTACGAAGAGCGACTCGAATCGTCGATTGCCAAAAATTTACCGACGGGCTCGATCCCTTGGCGTTACATAGAGATGTAGCTTCACACTGCATTCTCTATCGTATATATCATGAAGAGTGCTCAAAGGAATTGTCCGGACAATTTCCGGCCGCAACTTCCCGCTCGTTCCGCACGGCAAAATTTTCATCTCCATCATTTGAATAATTGGCACTTCACCACTGAGCGCTTTTAAAGACACTTTTTGCCTCGCACCAATCTGTGGAACAAGTTATGGTCTGCGGTATTTCCGGACCGATAAACCCTCAAGAAAAAAGCGTACTTCTTCCTCGAAGGCCGGCAACGCGCTTGTGACTCCTGAGTTGCAATCGTTCATGGGCGACGGTAGTCACTTTCCATCAGGTAACCCACATGCTCGTCTGCCCCCTTATCCATAGGAATAAAGTTACTTAAATTCACACTAAGTATATTACGCTGTCTTTTCCTAAGCACTTACATGCACGGACAATGGAATATTATTATGAAAACCGATAATAAAGAGAACTCTCTTTTCTCATTGGCTGGTAAAAGATACTCGTAGTACATTAATGACTGCCTAAAATATCTGGGTTATATACCTTCTTGTAATATTTACCGTACTATGTGTTATATACTAAAAAGATGTGTCATTGTCTATGTTGCAGTTTTATCATAACTG